>JAYWIR010000002.1:2484851-3727276 GCA_036172245.1 Raillietiella orientalis | reverse complement strand
TAAGGACGGAAGGGGGGCAGACATCCGGCGGCTCCTTTCGCAAGGCATCAGCCGCCCGTCAGCACGATCCTGGGACGGCACGGTTCTTCCACCTGACGGGAACGGCAGCTGCTGGCCCTCCGAAGCACCGGAGCAGACCGCGCGAAGAGACAGCGGAGTTCCGTCCGGGTCACGGGCGACTGCGAAAAGGCACTGCACGTGGCTGACGGGACTGGCGCGGATGCTCCCGGCGGCGCGCCCTTCAAATTCCACAGTGGCGGAGTGGGGAAGGGGAGGAAAGGTAAGGGGGGGAGGGGGAAGTGGAGACAAAAAAAAAAACTTCCTCTTTGGCCTTCGGAATCTCCCAGCATCTACAGGGCCATGCTGCCAGCAAGGCGAGAGCGCTCTTCCAGCGCCCTCCTCATCCGCCATCTCCAAAGGTGCAGCTGCTGGAGACGGTGGAGAAGCGAGGAACGACCATCCCGACGGTAGCTGCCTCAGGCAGGTTGGGATTCCTCCCCCCTCCTCCACTCTCTCCGCTGTCCCGCTGTTCCTGCTCCGGCGAGGGCGTTCAGCTGTTCACTTTGCCTCCTCCTCCCCTTCCCCCCGCTGGGATTTCACAAGCTCCCGCAGGCTGAAGGACAAATCGAACTGTCCGAAGGAGAAGTCTTGCGCGGAGTTGACCCCGAAACTCCGGCTGACCGGTCCCTTCGTCCAATCAGAGTCTCCGAGCCGTGATAGCGCATCCGCCAGCCTCCGAGCTCCAGGAGGTCGCCCGGATCAGTGGAAAGGGAAGCTGAGCATCTCGCACCACCCTTTCACCTCGACCCCGGTTCGCGCGTGGCCTTCGTCGCTTCGGGACGTCTCGCGCCACTGGCTGTGCCTGGAGGGCCGGCTGTGGCTCCGACAGATGAAGAAGGAAAGGAGCAGCCGCGGGTGGTGCCTGGCGTGGAGTCTGCAGGACCGCAGGGCGACCTCCGAGACGGCGCTTCGCATGTCCGAGCGGCTGCTGTGGCATGAAGGGCGTCTTTCGCGGAACGCCCGCGCGACGCCCCTGGCGCTGCCGTCCAGACGGGAACCGCGACCGCGCGGGGCGCTGTGAATGGACATCCGCGGGTCGCGCTGGGGCACCCGGAACAAAGAAGGGAGAGCTCTCGCAACGGGGAACCGGGCAAGTCCAGGAAGGGGGGAGTCCTCTCGAGGGGATAGGCCGGTTGCACGGAGGCGGAGGAACGGGTGGGGTGGAAAAGAACGTGGTCGTTGGGGGGGTACCACTGAGTGGGTTGGCGGAGGTGCCTGGGTGCCAGCAGGCGGAGGCCTGCGGGAGTGCGCCACTGGGAGGCCGGCAGGGCCATGAACCTTCAGGAAGCGGTCCTTCGATGCTCTCTTCGGAAAAGCAAACGAAGAGCAGGTCCTGCCGGGGAAGGGAGAGGGAAGCAGAGAAGAAACGGAGAAACGTCCGCGTCGGCGACCGTGTGGTCCCCACGAGCCCGCGGCCCCAGGAGCTGCGAGTTCGAATTCCGCCCGTGGGAAGAACGAGGGGGTGCCTCGCGGGTTCGACTTCTCCTCGCAGGACTGCCTCCGTTCGGGTGCGGGGGCAGCAGCACCGGCGGAAGCCCGAAACTCCCGGGAGTCACCGTCGGCTAGCTGCTGAGATCGGAAGTCGACCTTCCTGGGTCCTCCCAGGATATCAGGGTGTCCTTCGGATTGCGAAAAGGGAGCGGACCCTCCCTCCCTCAAGGAAAGGGATCGTGATGTAATGGAGCTGGTTCGTGCCCCCATCAGGAGGTTGCCTCCCCAGGGCATCAGAAGTCCTTCGGAGGGAATTTGGAGGCGTCCCTTCGGGGTTCTCTTCAGAGGGGTAACAGGGAGGGGCTACCTTGCGAGAGAAGAGACGAGGAGCGACCCCCACAAACCGTGGGGTTCCTTCGGAGACAGCCAAGGCGGGGGTTCCCTCCCAAGCATGGGAGGAACGGAATCCTCCCTCTGGAGCCCTTCCTGGATTCATGGGGTGGTCCTCCCTTCGGGGTGATTCCTGGAACGTGAAGGGTCGCACGCAACCTCGGGTAGGGTCGAAGAGCTCCATTACCCCCCTCCCTCCTCCAGGGAGGCGAGCGTTTCCTTAGCAGCTGGTGAACCCCCAGAAGGACAAACTCGAAAGCCCACCCCCGTCCCCGTCGTGCACGGGCGCGGTGGCGATCCGCTTGCGCCGCAGCGACAGAACGGGTCTTTCCAGGAAAGGAGGGGAGGCGGAGGGGCGTCCCGGTCCGCGGGATGCGCTCCGTCTCGCACGCTCGGACTGCCGCAACGGAGTTACCTCCCCTTTGCTCACCTCCACCTTCCACCTTCCTTCCTCTCCCCGCGCGCTTCCGTGACAAAGAGGAAGAGTCGGAGGCTTTGCCCTTCGGAGGACCGAGAGGACCTTCGAGAAGTTCCGTTCGAAGGACGCCATGGCTCCACGCTGGGATGCTGGCCGGCCTCGGGATGCAGGCGCCGCGACGGCGTCCCCAAGACGGGTCCTGATAGCGCGTCGCGAGAGAAGGGGCGTAAGCGCCACCGTGCCTCCCGAGCGCACGGTCGGCGGGCGCGAGGGGCCGCCGCCTTCGTTGCACTGCCGCCGAGTCCTGCGGCTCTCTGACGGCAGCAGGCGCAGCGCTCCTCTCTGCTCCTCCCACGCTTGGGAGGGAACCCCGCCTTGGCTGTCTCCGAAGGAACCCCACAGTTTGTGGGGGCCGTTCCTCGTCTCTTCTCCCGCAAGGTAGCCCCTCCCTGTTACCCCTCTGAAGAGAACCCCGAAGGGACGCCTCGGACAACTCCACGTCCCCTAACCCTCCCTTCGCTGCGGCGCTCGAGGCCATGGAGCGGACGCAACCTGCCGTCGCCGAGAGTCCGCCGCTCGCGGGGAATCGCCGCGGAGGGCCGCGGGCGGCGCCCTCCCTGGGCAGGCAGGAGCGCTGAAGCTCTTCCAGGGAGCCACAGTCCGGAGGGGGTCCCTGGGGCAGTTGGCAGACCACCCTCTCCCCCCGGAGGCCAGTTGCCGCCTCCCATCGGTCGCGCCGGAAGCCTCCGGTGCGGGAGTGGCGGCACCCCGCGCGCTCCGGAAACAATGCCAGAAGGGGACGCAGAGGCAGGGAAGCCATCCGCCTCCTGTCGGGGCTCGCGACGGGACAGTCCCGCTCGGGATCTCCCCGACGTCTCGCGTGGCAATGCCGAGGCAAAGGAAGGGCAGTTGCCCTTGCCCGCGTCTTCTTCTTCCTCCCGCATTCCCCTCCATTTGGTTTATCGTCCGGTCACGCCGGCGCATTTATTATAAAAAATAATAAATATATCGGGTTATCGGCCCTACATCGTCCGAAAGAGTTCGAAACCTTCCAAGTAACCAGCACGCAGGCGGTCAAGGTTTGCTTCGGCAGCGGAGGGGGAGAAGGCAAACAAAAAGAACAATCAATAACAAAAAGAACTCTAGGGGGCACGGGAATGGACCACTGGGATCTGGAGGACGTCCTCTGCATCCTTTCCAGGATGCCGGCAAGTTCCATCCGAGTATGGGTCCCAGGTGGGCCATCTCTGCCGTCCACAGGAAGCGCAGGGCGATGCAGATGGCGTTCCTGTAGCGCCGTCCTCCTCTCGCGTAGCTCCAGGCCGCCACAATCCCGCGTAGGCAGCAGCAAAGGACTTCTGGGGATGCGTCAGGCGAAAAGGCGTCGCGCACGAAGAGGCATCCCCGGGATTGTCCGTCAGTGCACCAAAGGCCGTTGGGTAACGCAACCACAGGAGCCGTAGGTTAGCACAGTCCACAATCAGGTGCGGAAGGGACTCCCGTTCCCCGCACCTGCAGCAGTTTGGGTCCACAGCCCCGCGGGTCCAGTGAGACCGACGGGCAGCGTTGCACGGGTGGCCCCAGTGCAACAGCAGAAGTGCCGACTCCTACCACTTCAGGGGGGAGGGCCCTGCTGCTCTTCAGCGCTGGGGGCCACTCGAGGTCTTCCTGTAGGATTCCCAGCAGCTCGCCCCAGCGCAATAGTCCTTTCGGTGGGGCACTTGGGGTTGCAGCGTCCGTTAGCTGGTCCGTGATCCAATCACCAAATCTGTTCGTCTGAACACCTATTTCGCAACTGATCTCCCATTTGGCCGACTAGTTACTGCCCAAGTGCTCCCTGAGGGAGGGCACTGCTGCGGCTAGGGAGGTTCTTTGGGCCCACGCACAGGTGGTTGGCTGCACGATAACATCCTCCAGAGGGCAGCTGTCGCTGTCTCCTCTTCGTTTGCAGACCCTGTAGCCGTCCCCCGGCGGGACGTCACGTCCCCCCCTCTTTCGAACGAATGCTTTAGGGGGTGACGGGGCGGAAGCTCTCCCAGAAGGGATGCTCCTCCTTGGCCCTTTAACTTTCTGGTGAGCAACCCAGTGGGGACTCCCCAGAGCTCCTCTTCGCGCAGGGCGGACATAGTGGTCGCGGCCCTTTTCTGCCCACTCGGCGTGCTGGTCGGTGTCCCGGAGTTTCGCCGGAAGGGACGCCCATCCCGAACGTCACTCCCTCCATGAGGGAGGCGATCGGGCGGCCTTACCATCTGGCACCCCTTCAGGAGGAGCTCGCCAGAAGGTTCAGAGAACACCGGGCAGCGTGCTGGGGTCCTTCGCCGCCGCTCCCTCTTTCACTTTTCCCTGAGCGGACCTCTCCCTTCATCCTGCCGCAAACGGAGCCGTTTTGGGAGAGGAGCGGCTGCACGTAAAAACGTCCCGGCGTGTCTGGGCCCGGGCAGGAAGGTCCTGTTGCTTCCACAGCGCCATCTTCGGACTGAGGGCTCGGCGGAAGCCCGAAGCAAAGCGTGAGGTCGTCGAGTCTTCACTCCTCGGTCTTCGAGTTTTGCGGAAGAATGGGGAGGGAGGGGGGAAGCTGCAGTCCTCTCGCCTCCGGACGGCTCAGCCGGGCTTCCGGAAGCTGCCGGGCGTTCTCAAGAAGTCCCACACCCCCGCCGAGGGGAGGCAGCTCTGATTCAACCCCGGGGTGGCTGGGTGCACCCGGACCCTCGCCCATGAGCACAGGTGGTTTGCTGAGCTTTCAAGAACTGCTCGCCTAGGGGCCCTTCGGCTCTTCGGCTGCTCCATGCCGCCCGAGGGTACGCGCGACTCTTCACGTTACAATGGTCACCCCGGAGGGAGGACCACACTTTGAGTCCAAGAAAGGCTCCGGAGGAAGGGATCCGTCCCTTTTACGTTTGGGAGGGAACTCCGAGGGGAACCCGCCTCTCCCTCATTCTCTCCGGAGGGACTCCTCGGTTCGTGAGGGCCGCTCCTGGTTTCCTCCTCTGAAGAGAACCCGGAAAGGACGCTTCGCGATTTCTCTCCGAAGGGAGCAGAGTACTTCTTGATACGCCGGAGAGGCGACAGTCCGAGGGGGGTTACAACCAGCGCCATGGTACGCGATGGAGGGTCCTCCTCCCTGAGGGGGGGAGGGGACGGATCCCTTTTCCACAACAGGAAGGGAACCCCGAAAGGCTCCTTGATTCCTTGAAGGTCCCTGGAGGGTCCACTTCCGATCCTGGCCTCTCAATAGGGCAACGGAGGAGCACCCGAAGCCCGTAGGCCAACCAGAGGCCATCCTGCAGGGGAAGGGGACCCACGGCGCACCTCCCATTCTCGGTGTCGACCTTCCCCGAGCGGGATTCGAACCCACGACGTTCGGTGTCTCACGTGGAGAGACCGCAGCCACACAGGCGTCAACGCGGGCACCAGCGGTCGTCCGGGGAGAGGCATTCGACATCCCGGCCGACAGGACTGCTTACGCGTGCCCTTGTACACGTTCCTCTGACCTGTGTCCGTTGCCGCGTCTGACGGCAGGCGAATGCCGAAGCCCCTCGTCGTCAACCGGATCGCGTCGGGCCCTGCGGCACGTCGGCGGATTGCGCCCGATCGGGTGCCAACTTGCCCCGCTGTGCGGCGAACCGAATGCCACGTTCGCTTTGCTCAGCAGTCGGCGGCTCTGTGGGGGATGCGACTCCGGCTGGGCGCGCGAGGCCGTTCCACTGACGGGGGAGCTGCAAGCGCGCTTGAGAGGCCCGCGTGGAGATCTGGGAGAGGAGTGCCGCTGAGATGAGCACCGCTGCGTTCGCCTTATATTGCCGCGCGGCCCGCTGGAGTGCCGAAAGGGGCCCTATAGGCGATGGGAAGAGGCCATACTCTGTCTCCTCCTCACCTACTAGAGAGCGATCCTCTGACAACGGGGTTTCAGCTGGGACGCTGACTGGGACCTACTCTCACGGCTTGGTTTCCCTCTTTTCCGTGATCCAGAGAGGCGAGTGTCGCGTCCCTGCCTTCCTAGGTCCTACTGAAATACCCTCGTTCTTGCGGGACCTTGTGCTCGCCCACTCTCGGGGGCTTGGGCTTCGCTCCCAGGCACGCTTGTTTTTGTCGGTCTTTCGGCTGTGTCCGGGGCTTGCGCGGCTCCTGGAAGAATGAACTTAGCCGTCGAGGTGAAGGCCGCTCCTTCAGTAAATGCAGTCTGACTGGCAGTTTCCGCATCAGCAGCGCCGTCGTACCGTGTTACGACGACCTTGCAAACATGCAAGGCCGGTGCAACGCCGGTCGCGTTCCCGAGTTTTTTCTTCCTCGCATTCCCACATGGAGGCGTAGCTGACGGACTGACTACAAATACCGAAAGGAATGAAAGGGAACTTTCCAATTGCAAGACTCAAAGAATCCATCGAAGGCGGGCACTCAGAACAGGACGTGGCAGGAGAGTCCGAGACATCAGCGAGATGCCCGGGATGGAAAGAAACATAACCAAGTCTATGTAAGATAAACGATTCTGAAAATCCCGCTATGTCAAACATCATCCACTCAAGACTGGAATTCCTTAATTTCCGGTAGCAGATAAAGATCTCAAGAAAGACACTCTCGCGAAACAAATGTCCATTCACAAAAACTCTGTTAATTTTTCAACTCGAAAAACAATTCAGTTCGCCATCACCAAAGAGCAGTGATTATGGATATCACATGCGACCAAAGAGAATTTATAAGTCACAGATCTCATCACGAACTACATTTGATTTAACCCGAAAAATGGCATGTCTGTTAAACAGTTCACGATTTAGTTATCAGTAACTTTGTACCAGATTTAAATGAATAGGGAAGGATAGATAATTGCTCAGCAGAATGAAAATAGCAACAAATATACCAACTTTTGTGATAAATAAAAACATGACTTCTTACGGTACAATTTCTTTTGTTTTTTTTTGATCGGATCTTTCGATTGATCACACGTAAGACAAAGCAAGAAAGTTGCAGAACAAAGTTTCTGTATATAAAGCATCTTTGTCTCCAGACATCCAGTAAGGATGTACTTGCAGATTACATATAGCGCAAGTAGTCAATGGCTAGAATAAAAGATCTGGATCTCATTTATCACAATTGCAAACTTAAATATAAGAGTACTTGTCCTTTTAAGCAGTCCAGGAACCCAACTGTTTTATTAACATGCAGTTTGAGTTCTTCAAATTAGCAACATCATCAAAATACCAAGCATATTTTCATGAAATTTAGGACCAAAATGTAATTTTCAGACTAAGCTTAGTTTAATATTTTCACTTACTTTCTTTCAAACAATAAAATTCTAAATAAAGCAGTGTACATAATGCAATAATCTGATTGTTGCATCATGTACTATCAGAGAATTCTTTAAACACTATATTAGACATTTGAGCTAGTTAATGGAATTCAACAAAGAATGAATTTATTTCATTTCAAAGCTCAACTTAAATGAGCTTCTCCTGATTTAGAAATGACATATAATCACTGAAATTTCGATTATTCAAATTGAAAAATTATTTCTTAAGACTAGCCTTAGTTTCGTATGTATAGTTCCATATTTTCAGTGCATCAGCAGGTTTCAGCGCAATATAAAAATGATTATGCATTTAATTTTTGCTACTTTGTAGACTGGCACTTTTTACGCGCGACATCGATGTCTTAATCGTCTGATCAGATTGTTTGATCATTAACTTGATTACTGAAAGATCTGTTGCTTGTTTCTAATCTGATGGTGTGTTTCATTAATATGTTGTGATCTTACCAGTTACCTTGGGAATGGCAAAACTGACTTTGTCATGGGATCCAACTATAGGTACTAAGCATAGTCGCGTGTACATACTCTGCTGCCTGCGTATGAACAAATCTATGTGCATCGGAAGTGGTAGTTTCAGAACAATAGAATTAAAGTGGAATGAGCATAAGGAATCTTTCAATTCAGGAACTGTTTGTATGTTAGAAGGAGTCTATAGTGGCTGTTTATGTGTCGATGATGCGAAATATGACTTTGAAACCTTTAGAATATGTAGCAAAACATGTCATATCATTGTGCTACTTAAGCAAGATGTCCAACATAGTATGATCAGTGAAATGAATAGAGACATGCCACTTCTTGGTATAGCAAGCTATGTGAGTGAGGACTTTGATGAACAACGGATGCAGTTAAAAAATCCTGCATATAATCCCATAATTGATGTCATTTATAAGCAGCATGAAACAATATTTAAACTGAAAGAGAAAATTCAAATGATGGAGAAGGAAATGCATTTGTTGAAATCCCAACTCCAAAAGCGAATGACTACCTCCAGTCCAGGAAGGAGACAATGTAGAAGCCATCATGATTATGGAGGAGATGGGCATTCTCTGTTTGGTCACATCAGAGATGAAGTTCCACGTAAAAGCAAAAGTGAGGTGGATCTTTCGAAGATAAGCAAAGAACAACTCCATTCAAAAACTTTTAATAGAAGAGCATCTAATTCTTTGAGTATGTTGAAAAGTACATCATGGATGAAAAATGATAAGACTCTGAAAAATTCAAGTGCAGACTCCATCCATCTTATTTTTGATCACCGTGAGGCGGATTTCGGTAATGAGGATTTCAGTTTTTATGGTTTTCCATTAAAAGTAGATGGAAGTAAATTAAATGCACTTTATACTATTATTTCAGTAATATTTGTTAGCAGTGTTTAGGGTTGTAAACTTGATTCATTTTTAAGCCTCCGGATGCTTTTACTTTGAGCCAACTTTCGTAGATGACAGTTCGTGATTAAAATTTTTTAAAGTTTTATTCACTTTCTAGATGATCAAATCTTAAATGTACATGGAAGCAGCTCCACAGAATCATTAATTGAAGAAGCAGAAACTTTCCTTCAAGATTACCTCAGATTCAGTAAATCTGCTTTAAACTCCACTGAAGATTACTCTAACTGTAAAGGTTAATTTGGGATAAAGGACTATAAGAAAACTCTTAGGGACAGTGAATCTGTCCTTGCAGTTCCAAACAAGCATCCATACATTCCTAAATGCTTGGGCGATCTTTCATTAAATAGTGAAGTGAAGATTCTGCATAGTACTGATGGTGTTGTCAAAGGTACTATTCATTATCTAGGAAATGATAATCAGGAAGATGTTGTTGGTGTTCGGATTATTAACCCTAAAATTCAAGCTAATGGTATCACACTTTTGTAATTGGGACTGGAGGGTTTATGTATTCCATTGTAGGTGATCACTGTATGGAAGATGGTTGCAGTATGGTCCTTGTTCCTTTTGAAAAGGTTCTTTTAGCATGGCGAAACTAGCAGTTGACTGGTAAGTTCATTTTGGAGAGGAATTATTTTTTGCAAATCTTTTAGTGCAGTTTTTGGGATACATGTATATCCAGTTTTTTGCATTCCATGTTGGAAGGATACATAATGGAATATGAATAACACATATCAGCAGTTGCTCATTTTTATTAATGCATTTTGAGTCAGGGTCCTGCCATTGGAGATTTTTTAAAATAAAGTCAAAAATGCTTTGGAGTCTTGTATAAGTGGGCCATTCATTAATCATTTTTTTCGTTTTTTCAAACACAAACCAATTATGTTTCATATTTAAGGAATATGCATGTATAATTATTTGTCAGGTGTTTTATTCAGTGTGGCCAAAGTTGGGAAGGTGAATATGGTTCAAGGACTTCAATATTGTGTATTTTGATGTTTCACCACAATTCATTTGAATTCCATAAGGATCACTTTGGAAATCGAATAACTACAAGCATGTTGATTAGTATGTTATGGGTGGGATGTAATTGGAAGTTGAACAAACTTGTGATTGCTTATATGTGCTCCTTTGTTGACTAATTTTGCATTTGCTTCATGGCCTTGTGCAGTCTGTGTGTTCTTGAATGTCCATTTATGTAAGTGATTCATGTCATGCATTAATTTATCCCTGCTTTCACATCCTAGGGGTCTGCTGTGTTGCAAAAAAAAAAAAAAAGGCTAACATTTTTTTGTGAGATTTCCTAGAACTCTAACCTGCCCATTACACCAGTGTTAGACAGCTGCTTGTATGTTTGTGTGACTCCTTTTGATGTTTTACTTCCCATTATTGCTAATGCATATCAAATTGTGATAGGATAACATCCAATGGATATCACAGCTGTGTTGTATGGTTCATGTTCTCTTTATGGAAGAACAAAAGTTTCAAGTATTCTGAATTGAACGTAAAGTGGACGCTAAGAATTCTCCTACTGAGTGAGATGACTGGAACTGTTCAAAACTTTCAATTTCTGGAAAAAAATGTTTCAAGAGATCTTGTAGATGTTATTGAGAGCTCATCCTGTGTAGACAGATTGGCTGAAGCTCTTGATCAAGTTAACCCTGTAGAAATTATTAGCATACTGTGTGAGGAACCAAAAACTAATTACTTTTTGGTTCCTTACGATAGCAGGTGCTGTGTTGATTATAAGTTTGTAACTGTCATTAGCCACAGTTAGATATGAATCGTCATATTGAAAATGAATTATCGAAATGTGTAATATGCAATCAGTACTGAAGCGGGAACATTGATGATGCCACATTACTACCACACCGAAGGAAACCTTGAATGGGCCTTTGCTTTTAGGGTAAAGTGAAAGTGAATTCCAGTGTTCAAGACAAATAAAAAGAAATTTAGCACCAGCCAAAATGACAAGACATCGGTATTAAAGGAGATTTGCCTCCCGCAAAATCAATGCGGATATCCCGAGTCTGATCACGAAAGATGTGATTGATAAGAGAATCTCAATCGTAGTATGATGGCGTGTGTGTGGCAACCCGGAACCATTATAAAGCCGTAAACTTTTTCGGTTGGGGCAGAACGCATTTCAGCCCTAAGGGTTTTTTGCTTTGCCAAGTTGGAAGTTGGCTTAAAAAGCAAATCGGAATAACTATGACATCTCGATGAAGCCCAGTGAAAAGTTTTTTTTTTTTTCCCAGACATTTCGCGCCCAACTCGATGCGCGAAATATCTGCATTGTGGCTAATCGGAATGAGCGTTTTAAGTCACGGTCGAGGCTTCCCGCATGGCGTACGGCGGCGTTACCTAATAGTCGTCATTATGAAGAACGCTCTTGTCCACTATTCGTGGTCAGAAGAGGATTAACGTGCAGTCTTGCCCCTGACTACAGGGACCTCGCAAACCAGGCTCGATGGTGGAGTAGTAGAAGAGCAACCTGGCAGTGATCGTAAAAATGGAAAAAGCAAGAAGAACTGTATGGTTATTGGCATGCAGTCAGAGGCGGATCGAAATTTGTTGGTTGAACGACCAAAATCATCGGAATTGTTTCACACTGTCTTCTTCTGTCTTGTTCGAGACTGCTAGATTCGTAGAAGAACAAATCCGAGTGTTTGCACTATCCCTCCGAATGACGACACGAGGAATGGATTCACATGTTGGTTGCACCTTCACAGCTCTGAAACTGTAGACGATTTTGGTGGAAGTGTGTCTTCAGCTCCAAATGAGCACAGATAGGCCGCGATTGGTTCGATTTTGTTTTTCTTTGATGATCCTTTAATTCAACCCAGGCAGTGTGGGCTAGAGCACGTGAAGTTCAAGCCGGCCGGGTTCCCGTTAGAGCTTTAGGCTTTGCCACTTCAGTCTTTGCGTGTGCTGCTGCCTGTCTTAGCATTCACTGCTTTTCAAGAGTTCTTTTAATTACTTTAAAAAGCGCCTGAGAAAGTAAACAAGAGGGTTATTTCTTCAGGGTAAAAAACCCTACAATTGCGAAAAAGAAGGACAACTTGATGAGATATCGGTAAGACATTCTGCGTCCACAAACATGGATGATGAACACTTAAGAAAATAAAGGAGCTCAGTCTAGGCTGCTAAAGTATTTGCAAAAGAAGGAATGATATCTTTCGTCTTCATGGATAATGTTTAGATTTCCCTGTTTTCATTTTGCTCTCCATAACTACTTAAACTACGTCAACAGCACATTTAGATTCCAAGGGGGTACATTCAAAACATTTGCCTAAAAGTGTATAAACTGGCTGAAGTGTCATTCCAATTCGTACACCTTCCAATAGTAACGATCTCCTCGTGGGGTCGCTACTGGCCTTTTTTTTAAAAAAAAAAAAAATTAAAATTTTCACTGCCTATTCCCATTAAGCTGGAAGCAGCTACACGTTTTACGTATATTGAAGTGCTTGGACGATGCACACGATACGACTATTTAATGGAACGAATCTCGCGTTCGTACGAAGGGCGGCGCACCGATGTACCGCAAAGAGAGAAATTTGGTATTTACCACGGCAGGCCCTCGGCACGGAGAAGCGGCACGCCTGACTTGAAATGCCGAAGGCGCAGCAGCCGAGGCAACCTCGAAGAGTGCTCGGCGTGGATCCACGGAAAAGCAGAGGCTAACCAACCGCAAAAAACGCATCTTAATGGCTCCAAAGCCAGCGTGCAAGCCGACACCGATGGCAAGCTGATAAATAGTTTCCTTCTCCAGAGCTGCAAATCAATGCGGACCTCGATTCTGCAGTTTTCGAGGTAGGAAGGGTGAAGACCGGGGAGACAAGTGACACGTCCGTGTCAGCTGTGCTCCGTGATTCTGCAAACCGCGCCCAACGTCTCAACCAGCTGTATGTAGTAACAGGGTTCTCACGTTCTAATAGCAGTTGGTGCGTGTGGTTACCGATCCATCAAATTCTACCATTAAGCGTCATCAGCTTAGAAGGAAAAAGCTCAAGAAATGCATTCCGAAAGATGTAACTGAATACTGAATGCGAATTTAAATGAAATGTCTACGGAATGACACGTGGAAGATTTGTTCTCGGGGCGCTGGTTCCAAAGACAAAACCACAAAAAACGAAACCAATAAATCAAAGCTTGAGTAATAAGTAACGTAATGCAGCAGGAGGAGGACTTCGGCTCGTGCACCCTAATACCAAAGGATCTATGGAATTCATTAATCATTCGTCGATCAAGTTCACCCAGTTAAATTCAATGCTTATTAATGGATGGAAAAATCATTAATGTTTCGAAAACGACTGAAGTGTTCCAAGGGAATAGCTAGACTAAACGTGTTTGATAAGAAATAGGAAGATTCGACAGAACATGGGATAGAAAACTTTCAGAGTAACGATTAAACATTCTTCTCTTCGTTTTTCGAGTGTCCAATTAACCTTTGCGGAGCAAAGTTTACAGCGACCAAGAAAAGAAATCCAACTTTGGTTTTTAAACTTTTGGCACGTGTATTGAGTTTCTTTGAATTATGTTTCCCTGTACCTCAGCCAACTGCTCAGTTTTTCTTCATAGTTGTTTTTCCCTCTTTCTTTTCTCACACCTCTGCCTGCTTTTTATGATGCAGCGTTCAGCAGAATAGATGTTGGCGTAACTGAATTTCCAAATGAGTGAGCCATTGATCGAAGCACAGAGCTGTAAAGTGTGAGGAAGCAATCGGATGCATCGGAAGAGTCGCTGCCCCTCGGACTCGTTTATGGAGGTGTCTCTCTTCTAATACTTCAATTCATGTTCAAAACCTATTTTGGATTTTTTCCGGGACTGAAACTTTATGTAGCCTTCCTTTCACTGTTTCGAAGTATTTGACTTTTAGGTTCACCAAGAATGAGCATCTACTCAGTGAGCACATTAACGTGTTCTTCTTCAAATTCCTCATAATCTCTACACACAAACAAGATCTCTTTAGTTTGACGAACTCGACAGAAGTTCCGTGGAGTGGTTCAGGATTTATCGATTCTCAATGCGTGGTTCTTTTATCATATTCGTCGCATTCTCTCAAATCGTTGAGGCATTCTTCGTGTTGATGTAATTTCGAAGTTTGCGGCAAAATATTTTGCCCGCCGACAGTATGTCGCGATGCTATCACGTAACGTGCTTTCTGCAAGCACCGTTTCCTGGTCAAATTAAGGATTGACGGCTTCTGTGTATAAGGTTCAGACAGAACTACATGTCTCATGTTTGATAATCTCATTGACCAGACCTGAGGAAATAAATACTGTCCGGTGCCTAATTTGCAAAACTAGTAGATGTAATCTAATTTAGTGAAGCTTTCGACTTCAGTTTCCTCAGGTACTATTGGTCCTCTTAGTTCGTTTCCTGGAAGCAGTCGGCTTCATAAGAAAAAAAATTCGTGAACAACAAAAAAAGGCAGAAGGCAAAAGTTTACTAAAAGGACAAAAGTTGGAATCCCATCAATTCTAGTCTCGACAGAATTCTAGGAATTGTTACTTTGAATAATTTATCAATTTTATTTATTCCTACTAAAAATTGTAAATATAACTGTGCACTGAAAATGTAAAAATGTAATGAAAATATAATAAACTATCTTTTAAAGTACAACTTTTAGTAAATACAAAGCTACGTCTTGCAATTTTTTCGCAATCTACCAGTAAATTATGTAAGCTTGCATAGTTATAAATACAGTTGCATATGAGTTGGTAGCTTTCGAGATATTTGTTTGATTGTGCTACATAAAGTAAGTGAAAGAATAAAATGAACTTTCAAAATAATGAGTAGTGATGTAGAATTTCTAGGTGCTGAAAATTTTTATAGCATTGTAGAGCAAGTAAGCAATCATTTGATTTCATGTGGATTTTGTCTATGTCTTGCTCTCTAATATTTACAGAATTGGTAATAAGATGTTTCTCAAGATAAAGAACTCAATATTCCAAAGTATCCAGTAATCTGTTTATCCAGTGCATGAGTCTTAGTCCGATTATTCAGTTTATTAGATTATTTCATCCTTAGGATTTAGGATCTTAACTTCTACATTAGTAGTCGCATTTATAATTAGGAAAAAAATAATCAGCAAAGACAAAAACACTCATCATTGATAAATTCCAAATTTTCGTAATGGTTCCGTGGTTCATAACCGATTCTTTCCGGTATTACTCATTGCTGTGGCCATCATGAAGTTGTATTCAGTAATTAGCAATGCATGTGTGTCAGAGTTTGAGATAGTAAACATGGAAAACATGGATAATTAAGTTTTCATCAAAGTTTTTTCCATAGCCTACCTTGAGAATTGTTTGATTCAAAATCAATTTTCTTCAATTTTCAACAAGTATGGACTTTAATACTGTTTTGTATTTTGATTATGATTTTCAAAAACTGAACTGTCGTCTAATATGAAATTTCCCAAATCATGAGAATTACTTCCTGACTAAATAATCGAAGACTATCAACAGATAGTCATATTTTAATAGTGATATAGAAAATATCATTATAGAATGGACACTGAATCAAAATAGGAATTGTCGACTTTTGCTGAAATAGGTGAGTTTTAGTCAGGCCTTAAATGGTTATTGAAGCGCTCTCAAATATTTCAGGAGCTTCATTAAAAGCATGTAAACATGATTTAAAATTCGTGCATTCTACTTCTTCAGAAGGCTGCGTTTTGGTTCCATTCAGTGGAAATAACTGATCGCTACTTTTGATCTTCAAAACAAGCACGGAAGTCTCGAAAAAAAATTGTTTCGAGAAACTTGACTTTTAGAAAAGCTTATTTTTTTTCAGTTCTCGTCGAAAAGAAATGAGATGTATGTTCGGCTTTTTAAATCTCCGTGATCTGTTTTCTGTCTCGTGCTCGTGAATTTATTCTCACGGAGGGCCGAGGGGGTTTTCAGTGGCCGTCTCCGGAGGCCAAGAAGCGAACGTGGCAACCCTGCTCGCAGAAAACAGAAACTCGGTTGCGCGAGTGATATGGATCGAGAGGATATTGTGTTAACGGAAAAACGTAGAAAGCTAAGGGAAGCTTTCAAATATGAGTTTCGCAAGAAAATGGATGACCCATTCAAAATTACAAAAGGAGTTGGAGTATATGTAAGCAGAGTTTCATCAAGTCATTTGTTTTTGTTCTTTGTTTTTAGTGTCTCATGTGCACTGGTGCTCAACTAGCACTGTTTTCTCAGCCATCACCCTGTATTAATAAGTCTTTGTAGGTAGACACGTTTAAGAGCACTCCAAAAAATCCAGAAAAATTATATACCCGCACGTGCACGTCCGTTTATTTGTGTATCTCTTGCAAGTTGATTTTCGATTCTGTTCCTTTTTTCAGGGTATGTAACATTAAATTTGCGTGAAATGGACTTTATTAAAGTAGTCAGCATGTTCAGAAATTCTTTGGGTAAATGTCAACATGGCGTCAAATACCACGCCTTTTATAGCACTGTATGACTTATTATACAGGATTTCCTTTGTGACAAAGCTCATTAGTAAAAACGTTTATTTATTTGTCACGGCTCCTGCCCACAATTAAGTTTGTTGTGTGGAGAAGTAGTCCAACAAAAACGTCTCACCAGAAATTACGGTCTCGGTCTTTCCATTCTTAGTCTGTGCACATTAGTGTTTTGTTGACATTATTGTGATACCATGTATTTTCAGTTATGCCCTGTTTATTTTGAAATCAATTGTTTGATAATGATTTGAAGTCTGCAAATGATTAAGGGACAGTAAATGAAGAAAAAGAAAAAACAGGTTTTTTTTTTGACATGTTCTTGAGGAATTCTGAAGAAAGTAATCATTAATTTTCCTATGTCAGCACACACTGAGCCGTTTTTGGAATGTAGCTCCATTTTTTGTGTTGTGGTATTTACTTATTTCAGTTTGAGAACTTCCCTGAACTTCAGAAAGCTCTCCCAGAAAGTTTGTTATATTTTCTTGGTATCTGACTGGAGATAATGAAAAAAAGTGAAAAACCAATGTAATTCTATTTAGTTACTTTCATGTATGTGGCTATTTAGGTTATGTATTTAAATTACTACATGGTAAATGTGTTTAGGAGAATTAAGGTACAGGAATTTTATGATTATTTTGATAATCTTGATTATAATGAATCCAATTGAGGAAAAAAGGAAAAAATCACTCAAATAGAAAAGAAGAAAGAAAAGCATAAAGCAGTTATAGTTATTGCTCAGTAGTAGTATGTGAATTATCAAGTCAGAAAACTGTTATTAAGTCATGGATTGCAAAAGTGATTCATTGTGAAAGTGGATCTGTAGAAATTCAACTTGAGGATTCTGTTTTATTTTTATGAATTCCTACGTATTTTGTTAATTATTTAAATGAACGATGCGTTTTGTATTGTTTTAATTCTTTCAAAGAAATTCTTTTAAAAGTTTCTGTTCTAACAAAGTATTTCAGAATAAATTCTAATTTTATTTAGAATTCGCTTTCCTCAGTTTTAGTGTTCTGTTTTTAAATTGTAAATTAAATTTTGCACAATTGTTTCAAAACTTATAGGAGTAACTAATAGGTCATGTAAAGTTCTTAAAGAGATTTAAAAGATGAAATGAAAAATAAAGTAAAATCCAAGTGGTTGGATTGAACATTATCGATTTATCATCATTGATGTTTGGGATCATTGTATGAATAAGAATATACAATAAATCTAAGGAAAAATACAGTGCACCCTTGTGGACTCTTGTGAAGTATCTTTAATTGAGTAAGGGCTTTATGATAATGAGAACTGTTACAGGTGGAGTGTCTACCCCCCCTTCCCCCCCCCCAAAAATTCTTGTTGAGAAGAAAGTTTGTTTCTTGAATGTAGATCATTCAAAACATAAATCAAGGAACAAATGAATTAGATCACCATGGAGTTGTTTTTGGCACTTTTTTAAAACTGGAATTCTAGCGTCACAAAGCCAAGAATCGTGAAAACCGGAAGGTTAAAGGAACATTCAAACCAATTCCAATTTCAAACAGTTATCCTGTTTCATGTTGCACAAAAGGCAACAACAACTAATAATGGATATTTAATTATTGTGACATTAGTTTTTTTTGAAAGTTAGGGAATCTCAGCTGAAGACCTAAAAACTTATTTAAATATAGTGTAGTCATGATGGCAAATGTGAAAAGTAACTGCCAACTGAAGACACTCTTTAAATATTTATAAAAGTAAAAAACATTTAAGGGCAACAGCTATGGGCAGGAATGTAAAATGAATTCAAAAGTACCTGTATATGGTGGACAAGTCACGCAAAAGAAAAGTTACAGCATGCATGTAATGTATTTTGTTCATAAGGAACAGCTTTACTGCAAACTCTGTACCAAGAGTTAGTACATCTAAGTGCATCAGGAATGACACTCATAGTAGCAGAGTCACAGTTTAATTGCTCACACTATTTCCTTTCAGCATGATCCTGCTATTCTGCGATTTATGGCTATGAGATCAACTGTCACAGAACGTTTTCGTCCTACTTATTTGACGAGTGGCGTTTTGCTCTTTGCTTATATTATTCCAGTAGTACTAATATCTTATGGCATGCAAACACACCACGTAAGTAAATAAGGTGTGCACTAGTCAGCAGTGAACTGTTTCAGATGAACAAAGAGCAACTCCTGCGTACTGGCAAAATTGCATATGAGGATCGTGTTTTCAAACTCTGGTTTTAAATGTGATAGCAATAAATGGCTATTTATTGATTTAGAATCTTTGCTGGTAATTCTGTTGTCCTCCAGCTGATGTGTAAACCACTGTTGGTGGTATGTGTTGTGGATGGAAATCTGTGCTTCCGGTCCCTGAGGAAGATGTAACAGCTGCATGTGGATGTGCCATTCGCAGACGCTTTGCAGTGGGTCCATGACTACTTTGTTCACTAGCCTATTGCAATTTATGCAAAGTGATTCCCACAGTTGTCCAAAGTCCAAATACCTTTGATGCTTCACTTGGTTTGTCTTCTGATTCTTCACTGGTTAAGAAATCCCGTTTGGGATAGGGGATCTGATGCCCTGCAAACACACTATCTACATGTTATCAAAACACATTGAGGTTTCCACTTGAATCCTTACTCTTGAGTTGGTAAGGGGTCTTCTTGAAAATATGCATCTTGCATTGCTTGCTCAGAAGTGATGCGTTTAGTGGGGTCCATAGTGAGCAGTTTGGATAAAAGATGAAAAGCTCGGCTTTCTGGTTTGATTTTATGCCGGTCCATGTACTTGATTAAAGAACAGCTCTGATAGCTGCAACCTTTCATATTTCAGTTTTTGTTACGAAATACTAACTTAGACTTCTTGAAATCACGCATTAAAGTTTGATATTCTGGCATTTTGCGAATGTCTTCCCATTCTTTTTCCTGAGGAAAACCCATCACATTGAATATTCGATCCAACTGATCATGATGATATGGATTGGAAGTCTTGATGTCTTCTTGTCTACAATGGAAGATGGGCTCAGATGTCAATAACTCGGCAAAAATACATCCTATGGCCCATATATCTGGAAACTCAGAATGTGTGTTTCTTATCTATAGCAACCAACCAATAGCTTTTGTATAATGACGGGCTCCTAACAGTAATTCTGGAGCCCGATACCAGAAAGTTACAACAACAGGATCCAGATCTGCTAGTGGCTTAAGAGGAGAATTGAAAAGTCGAGCAAAACCCATATCTGCAATCTGCACTCTTCCTCGTTCTGGGCCATCTCCCATGACCAAGATGTTGGCTGGTTTCTGACAATGCCTCTTATTAATGACTGAATATCAGACTGTCTTACCAAGTCACGATGGAGCACCCAGTTAGAATGCAGATAGTGGATACCTGCTAAAATCTGGTAAAGTAAGGATTTGACCATACTACGTGGCACCAGCACTTGCTTTTTGCTAGCCTTAGCAGCTCGATGAAATTTTATAATATGCTGCAAAATAATTGGTCCTATCCCTTTTCACCTTATGCAGATCTTACCCACAAATCATGTTCTGCATAATCAAACAGAAGCCATACTTTCCTATCAGTGTGGGATAGGAAGACCTTTTGCAAACTGATAACATTAGGATGCTTTAGTTCTCTCAACAGCTAGCCATGTTACACAAATAGTGACAGTACTTTACAGTACAATCAACTTACAGCAATTTCTCTGCAAGCAGACATGGACAGTCCTGTCCCCTCAATTTGTTTCAGTGCATACTCCTTAGGATCAGACCTGGACAGTAATACACTGTTATTGTGTGGCAATGTACACAACAAAGAAATGCTAATGACAAGTTCACAAAAGGCAGCTTTTAAAATCAGATGCTCAGGAGTTTCAGAACTGCATAGATTTACATTTGCAAAATTAAATTTTGATATGGAAAATGTATTGTTTTAATTCTTCACTTTGACACATATCTAGACTGCAGAAGTATCACTCCTCAGATCAGATCACAGCAAATCAGTTTTGTGTACAAGAAATGTTTTTAAGATTAACTGTAAGTTTGAATATTTACCCATCTTTGCGTTTTGCTTTATATACGTGACCATATGTACCTCTTCCAACTTTACAGCCTTCATAATCAAACAGATCTTCAACTTTAAGCCTCTCTGAAGATAACTTCAACTTGAATTCGTAATCCATTTAACACAGTTGTTTAATGTGTTTTTCCATTAGATCTTTCAATAATTCACGGTTACTTTATTACCATTGGTGGATCGAGCAGAATATGGGTAACCTGATCTAGAAGGTGAATTAATCATGCATAAAAGGACTGCACACTACAATATCATTTTTTAGTATTTCTAAGTAAACCTTTAGTACACTTACATGTATGTATTGAAAACATTCATCTAATTTGGGGCAATGTTTTATCCAGTAACTAAAATTGATAACTATACGGAAAAATTAAAAAATTACAAACAATTAAACATGCATTATATGTTTTTATGTGCATACACTTATTTTTAATCATGTATCTTGCAAGGTTTTTTTTTTTTTTCTTTTCATTATCAGTCCTTGTCAAGCTTGGTTCTTTGTATCAAAACTAACATAACTGCAAAATAGATTTTTCACTCCATAAATACTTGAATATTGTATATTGTAAATTGAGTTTACTTTAAAACTCCTACTTTGAATGTAATTAAAATGACAAAACAGTCCAAGAACGAATGGGTCTACCAAAATCAATTAATAACCATACAAAAATTCATCCATAATAAATTGAGAATGAATTAAAATGTCATCACTTACGTTTTGGGTTTCCTTTATTGGTTTCTATATTTAATTAATGCATATGTTTTCAATCTTAAAATCAACAAATAGCATACACACAGATGCTGAAAGAAATTCAGTTCTAGACTAAAAGAACAAGTACAAATGTTTAAATGGGAGTTTTCATTGCCGTTTTGCACAAGCACGTGATTGCTTTATAGAACAATTGTGAATAATCATTTTTTCCCCTAAACACATGAACTTTCCTCAAGATTCTTAGTAATTCAAATCAACTGAAGAAGAAATTCTTCCAAAAAATGTATTTCTTATTTGTATATAATTTTAGCTCATTTTCTGCAACATCCCAGTTTGCCTTTCTGATGACTGAATAGGGGTTTCCAGGAACTGCGTTCACTGAAGTTCAAAATAGGGGGAAACTCAAATTGCTCTTTGGGATTTAGTAAAAAATATTAAACATGAACAAAGCCAAAGGATTCTTTTAATGTTTCGAACTTGGAACTTACAAACTTCTACAGTATAATCAATATATTGCAAACGAAGCCCTATTTAAAAGACAACAGAAAAACGAAACGACGAATGGAAAAGTACTGACACAACATAACTTGATAACACGAATTCAAATTCCTACAATGGAGGTACCGAAAAATCACGTCTCACAAGGATATTCCAAATTCTGCAAAAGTGGTTTCGTTCTTTCTCCTTTCATATCCTCGAAATTAATCTGTTATCAAAAAAAAAGGAATAAGGAAGTTCTGGTTTGATGCCTTGCATACGTTTACGGCGAGAAAAACAACTTCGTCTGCAACCAAATTTACATTACTGGTCACAAAGATTTTCTCTCGTGTCCACTTTGTATATGTTCAAAGGACACATCCGCTTCTACCGCATTTCTGTCCTAACTGGAAAAGTAAACATAGTCTTCACATTGTTTTAGGAGCAGGATGGCCAGTCAAACATAATGTAGTTTATGGAATTAAAATGTGGTTTATGGACAAACAAGGCAAATACATCTATTCCAATTGCTGCTTCGTAGTAGTACAAGTGAAATTTATACATTTCTTCTCCTTCATAAAGCAATATCATGGAAACCATTATTTTCAGAAGAGAATGAGTACTCTAATGAAGTACTTAATGATTTATCGATGGATTTAGTAATAGTCATAATTAAATGCTAATCTCAAGGACGAAGAAAATTTAGTAATCATCATGTTGATCCAATTTCTGTAGCTAGTTAACGGTCAGAGGTTTGAATGTTAATCAGACACACTCAAACCCAGGTTCCGAAAATGACGAAAAAGCTTTAAAGATAGAAGAAAATACAGTAAATCCATAGAATTACATAGAAATCAAAGTGACCATGGAAGTCTTCGAAATCCAAGACAATGAAAAAAAGGAAAAAGCACTTTGCCTTTTCAAAGTCCAATTGTTCAAATCAAATTCATTAAAACTGTTTTGCAGGTAAACACAAAAACACAATGGATTGTGGACGTTGAATTCCAGACTTTGTCTCACTTTTGTTCAAGATTCCTATTTTCGTGGAACATCTTATTAAGAAAATAGGAGGTTATATGTATCTGTCATCATAAGGTAAAAAAGGGAAATGCATAATTAGAAAACAGCAAACGAAGCATTTATGATGGGGAACTGAATTTGAATCCTTAAACCATAAAGGATTGATGATAAAAAATCAAGCTAAAAATTTAATGGAGTTATGGATTAAGAAGGGCACTGGTCAGATCCTTCAATCATACAAAGTAACTCAGTGAATATAAATTCCATCTGCATCTGCAGCGACTTTTCTAGAATCTAATAAAAAGAAATAAAAGATGCAATTAAAAGTAAATGCAATACAAATGTAATAAACAATAATTTCAAAACGAAGGCTCATGAACTTTTAAGTTCCCATATGATAACATCTTCACACGGAGAAGATAAGGTTTGAAGACATGGTCAACAATAGCTCTGAAAGCTAAGGACGAAAATCTAAAAGCTTTGGACACGGAAAACGGAAATTTCAAAGCAAATTAATCACATGAAAAGTCATAAGTATTTCTATCGATTGATTTCCATACATTTTTCTTGTCAGAGAACATAAAAATATGTATGTCTCTTACCGCATTACGACTGTGCTTTGATTTGAAGAAATGCTGGACGATAAATGAAGAAATTTAGCAAAATTATAGGCAAGTAACTGAGCCAATAGAAGATAGTACAGGTAATGAGATTTTTTATCTGTTAAAAACTTTAATCTCTAATTCTCAATTCTTCTTCCATGTAGCAGCAGTTATATTTTGCAACGAAGCTAAATTTATCTGCATTTGTTTCTATTTAAGGAGAGTGTGGTATTCAACTCTTAATCATATAACCTACATCGTTATAACGACCTGTGATGGTCTTTCCTTATGCTGGTCTGAATTCTGCGTCTTCAGTTGGACCAGCCGAATGATGAGAATATATGACAGCTGAAAGTTTGGCGAGCTCTTCGGCTTATAAGCTAGCTGGATCACATCTAGCATTGTGAAGTTCCATAGCTTCAGATACTTCACTTTGGATGATCGCATAGAAAACACTGTTGTAGAGTTTTTGATACCTAGAAGGAACGCTAGATGCTCTGAACATCATTCTCGAGAATGTGTCTCACCTTTACTCTGTTACTCTGTTAGGATGCTTCTCACCGTTTACTTTGTTAGGTTCTCCCTTTCTCCGTCTTCTCGCTCTCCATGAGGTCCAAGGAGAGCTGCAACAAAAAGCAAGAAAAGCAGGAACAGAAACTGAACGGCGACGAAAACTGTTGCTCAGGATTCTCATTTGAAGGCAGGATCTCTGATGAGACTCCGCCTGCTATTTGAAGTCTTCACTTTCACTGTGAGTACAGAGCAAGGCAGCTTCGCGCAAGATCCGGAAAGGATGCATTGACAAAGAACCACCGATTCAAAGGAGACCAAACTCGGAATGCATTGCATTCACTAATAGCTACTCTGCTCTTCAGGGTATCCACTATTTTATCGAGTGGGCAAAGAACGTGAGCCACTTGCAGAATCCTGCTCTCGGTCCAGCTCTTTTTGACCGCGAGGTGGAAGTGAGACTCCTTCCTTGAAGTGAATTTTTCCAGAGTTGGAGTTTACAGGTCACCAAAGGGATGCTCACCTAAAGGAGAAAGGTGCCGGCTGCAAGATGCTTACGATCCTCAGTCCAGCGTTCTGTCTTTGATATCAACTCTCCTCTCTTTATGTTTCTCATTAAGTGTTCTATTTGAAGAGGGCAATCCGACTCGGAGACTATCCGACCTCTCAATAGCGACACTTCGACAGCGAGGTTGGGAACAGAGGTGTACTCTTCTGCAATGGATCTGGACTGAACCGCAGACCACGTTGCTGCTCCCACAAACACCAAACGACGTCCTGGACGTTCCGTCGCTACTGGTAGTCGCTTTAAGCTCTTGCGATCCTTCCTGGTAGGAACGAGGAAGCACTCCTAAGGAGAGGGCCCCCCTAGTCTCAGGAATTCATCCCACGCGCAGTTGTTTCACGAGCACTTTCTCTCGGAAGACACGAAAACGACGTCTTTTTTCTTCCTTCCCAGAGGGATTCCTGCACTCACGGAGACTCGAGTAGAGAGCCAGGGTGATTGCAGGACCACAGTGGCTGCACAGCTTCCACGTCCATGACATGTTCCCGTGAGTCTCAGAATCTTCCGCTCGTCTTCTTTTAAGGATTCGAGAATTCGAGATTTGAGGTTGATATGTAACCTTATAGAATATAGAACGGAGCAGTGTGCAACAGTAACTGTTATGAAATACACTTTCGATATGAAATCACTATGGAATCTCCCTATCCAAGATTCAGCTTCACTTAGGGTGCAGTGCGGAAGAGAAGCATCGCCTTCAAGCGGTAGGAAGTAATGTTGATTTTGTTATGAAATCTCTTCCTTTATAGCTTATAATTGGATTGGCTCGAGGTATTGGACAATTAGTAGACTCAAACATATGATTTCCTTTATTAATACAAAAAGAGTTCATACACATCCGACTGTGATTATTCCACAGGCGTTTCATATTCAGATTATGGGTCTGATATTTTTCATTCCAATAATAGTAATGTTCCGTGTGTTAATGGAATATATAATCGATAAATATTTTAAAAGTGAGCTTCACAAAAACAGCTAACAGGCCTTTCAGTTTACAGTCAGGTTGATTTGATAGCCGCTACGGCCCAGTTTCACAATTGACTACGAAAGCTATCAATAGTTGCGCATATTACTATCTTTCGCAAAGATTTTATCAGTGATAAGCATGTCAAAAATACTCTAATCGCTGAAAGTTAGGCTGTATTCGTAAAGTGGTTCAAGTAGCCCGTGCATTGTAAGGATATGCATGTGTGCAAATATTCTTAATTGGGGTTGAATCATGATGATAAACTTGATAACAAAATGGTGATGATATTTAAAAATATGCTGCTGTGCATCACATGGCGCATAATAGAATTCTTTGGTTCTTTCAGATGCAACAACCAAATACCATGGGGACGAAAACGGAAACATAAAAAGCGCAAATGCAGTAGAGAAAAAAAATTGAAATAATGATCAGCGCTTGTGTCCTTCAATTTTTATAACTTGCGTTTTTGTTATTCACGTGGCAGGGAGAACGACGTGCCGACCGCTCCCGTGCGACGCCCACAAACGGCGAGCGTTTCCAACGGAGACCGAAACGGAGACGCGACGCCAGGTGTCACGCCCGGCAACAGCTTTCGGAGCCCGTTTGAGAGGCGTTTGGGAGACTGAGGAATTTGGCGCATTCACGTCTCCCAGGGAAGGAAGAGAGGGCACTTGCGACCCCTGGGAGGATCTCAAGGGTGAAGGAGAGTTTCCGCCAGATCGGGCGCGCGGACGAGCGACGCAGAAACGCCCTGCGCCACCCCCGAGGGTCGCCAGCGTGGAAGGGCGAGAGTCGCAACACGGAGGGCTGCACAGGTCAGGAAGTGCTGGAGGCAGAGGAAGAGGCAGGGACCTGAGGTTCCTCTCTTTCCTGCACCCCTCTTCGGGAGGGTGCGCTGCAGGGCTCGGCTGCCGGCAGAGCACTCGGTGTGCAAATCACTATGGAATCCTCGAGCTTCGGCTCGAGGGAGACGACAGCGACCTCAGAAGCTTCGACCGCTTCCCTTGAGCTTCCTCCCTTTCTTTCTTGTCCCTCCCCCCTCTTCCTCTTTCTTCCTTCCATTCTTTCTGTTTATTTTCTCGCGGACGTACTAAAGGAAGTGCTGCTGCCAGCCTTCTGGGACGGAGTCTTCGTCTGAGATGCCCTCAGTGTCGCCATCCGGGCTGTCGTCGTCTGCCTTTGCACCTGAAGAAAGGAGGTGCCCCTGAAATACGCCTTGGGGGAGCTGGTGGAGAAAAGGGACCTAGCTCCAGGAGGGGGGCCGCTGCCCCTGCCCTCGCCTCTCCTGGAGGGGCTTCTTCTCCTCCCCCTCTTCTTCCATGCGATGCGGAGGAAAAGGCGCGCTGCAGAATCCAGCAGCCCCACTCCTCGAGCTTCACCCCCTCTCCTCTCTCCCCCTTTCTCCCTGGAGACCCACCTCTCTTTCCAGACTTTCCAGGGTCTTGCTGATGGGTCGCAGACAGCTCTCCGGCACGTGCGCCTTCAGCTGGCTGCGCAGGCCCGGATACTGCATCAGCTTGCGGAAGACGTCCTTCGCATGATTCCTGAGTGGTCCAAAGGAAGGGGAGGGGGCGAAGGGAGAGCCCGATGGTGCCGCTCCGGGGCGGAGAGCTCAAGGCAGCAGCAGGGGGATCTCACCTGGTTTCCTGACTCCCTTCCTGGAGGAATCGGCATGCCATGAAGAGGACCCTCCTGGTGCTGTCCTCGCTCTTCAGGATCCTCTCGCAGCCGGCGTTCGCGACGAGGCGGTCGAGGACCCTGGCAGTCGCGGCACGCACAACCGCATTCCTGTGGGGCATTCCCTCGGAGAAGAGAAGCGCGACCACCTTGGGTGCGCTCACAGAGTCCGCCAGCTCATCCAGGGACCGGTTCGAGGCCACCCTGAGGAATCGGTTGGTGTCGGCCGTCCTGTCCAGCAGCAGCTTGCCCAATCGATCCACCTCCTGGGGGACAGGTGCAGGAGGAGCGCCCTTTGATGTGTGTCTCACCCCCTCCCTCCCTTTTATTTTATTTTTTTCTAATGGTCTTTTCCCGCTTCACCCCCTTCAGGGCCCCGGACCCGTTGTCGGTAAGGAACGTCCGTTGCCGACAGATACCAAGGAGACAGAGTCGCGGCACGGCCAGTCTGCCAATCAGCGGCGGAGTCGCTCCACTCGCTCCTGCGTGCAGTGTTCGGAGTGGGGTGCAGGGACGGAGGGGGGGGGGGGCGAGTGCACACCCTTCCTACCCACTTCCTTTCCCGGCTCAGTAGCAGCCTCTTTGCTCCTCCCTCCACATCACTCCCCCCGAGCGCCCTACTCACGCTTTCGGATTCCTTGGGGAAGCAGCGGAAGAGCTCCCCTATCGTCACGATCGCGCAGTGGCACACCTGCGAGCGCAGGTTGCTGACCTCCCTGGAGAGCGCCTCGCTCACCTCGCGGAAGCTGCCCCCCACCAGGCCTGGATCCGAGGAGCAGCAGCTGGAGATGAACTTGATCCCCACGACTTTGTCTTCCCTGGAAGGGGGAAAGAGAGGGAGGAAGGCACATGCGCGAGGGCGAGGGAGGAGGAGATGGGGGGATTGCGGCAAGCACCCACCACTCTCCTTTGGACATTTGCTCCAAGACATCCCTCACTGACTGCACCTTCGCTGCCAATTTCTTTCCGCCATCAGCCACCCACCGCCCCGGGGAGCTCCTGCTGGGAGAGAAAGAGAAGAAGGGGGTCATTCCATTTCCAGGAGAAAGGGAGATGGGGAGATGGGGAGACGGGAACTTAGAGGTCTCTGCCAGTAGGGTGGGCGAACCGCGCTCATGTGCCGCAAGGGTCCTCTGCTACCACTGCTTTCGTGCGCTCTCGCATTCATGAAGCAAATGGAGTGGGACCGTCGCCCTTTCGCCTTCTCGCGCCCTGCACAAGAAGAGGCAAAAATGCTTGTTTCCTCCAGAAGGGGAGGAGGCACCAAAGTGTGATGACGATGGCGCGGTCGGCGTTGGCTCACGCGGAAAAATGGTGCGAGGAAGCATTCAGATCTTCCGCCGTTATGCAGGGAACAGCAGCCGTACTAGAGCAGAGACGTGCCGCGCTTGCGCCTGGGGATGGGGTGGGATAACAAGGAGATTCGCGAACTGCCTACTGGATGCGCTAGGTCTTCGCCAGTGCTCGTATGTGAATGCGCGCGTGGCCTCTACGTAACCGTCACAGGGAGGGCCGAGAGGATGGTGGCCATGGACGAAGAGCTCCTGCAGCAAGCCAAACCACGTTACTCCCGAACCTCATTCTCGGATGGCCGTCGCCGAACAGCCGGCGAGCCCCGTGGTCACGACCTCTGGGAAGCGGGGAAGCTGAGTGCCATGCACTCTTTGTTGATAGACCAAAGGGCACGATGGATGGGATCCTAGGTGACCTTTTCTGAGAGCGGACCTCGCTCTCCTGATTCCAGCCGAGTTGCGAGCGAACATGAGGAATACCTGCAGGTAGGGATTACCCACCACGGACGAAGAACCGTTACCATTGATTTGTCACACCTCACTCCGTTTGCAGGTGTGCCACTGCGAACAGCTCGAGACACGAAACAGCGAAAAGGCGCCTCTTCAAATATAAGAGTCACCTGCACCCCGGTGCCACTCGTATGTCGTGAACACCTGACTGCTAGGGGGGAACGTCCTTGCCAAGTGGTCCCAGGTCAAACCAGGAAGACTGGACTCAAGTCAAAAGTTTCCCCCACATGCTCTCTTCGTAAAGAATTTTCAGGGTGTGGTTTAACAGGTCCAAGGAACAGGTTTAACAGGTCGGGGATGCCAAGTTTGTCGTGATGGATCGCAAGATTTTTTGAGCCTTTCCAGTCTCCATCTCTCACCACTCAATTCTCCATCTCTTCATCCCCTAGAGCAGTGCATGACACCACTTCACATGAAACATGGAGTTCGTTCTATGGCACGTGAGGTCTTTCCCGGGACGGCTGCAGTGCGTATGTTGCATAAGGATCATGGCTTCCTGCATGATTCTCATGCAACACATGCGCAAGAAATGCTTTCTGCCTGCGGCTGAAATTATGAGCAGTTTGCAGACACGATTTTTCTTGAAAAATGGCAGACCAGGGAGGAACGCGGGAAGAATTCGCTTCAGCTCCGAACTTAAAGGCTCCCAACGGTCTGAACTCAAAATCGGAGAGTTGTCCAGGAAGCCGACGCTTTCCTTTTTCCGAACACGGAATTTCAAGTCAGGGAAAGGTGTCCTGAGGTGTCCTGCTGTTCAGCATCGCTACTTTGCGTGTCGGCCGTGGCAACGGGGGACGTGTGCCGTGTAACGCTTTCGTAACCGTCGTCAGGTCACACGGGCGCGCGCCGACTGAAACGTCCGTTGCCCCGTGTTTGTGCAAATTAAAAGAGGAAAGAAACGCAAAAACAAAAAAGTGACACCTTCGGGTGTACCCGAGGCAGCGGGATCGAGTGAACGACCGAAAACATGAACAGAGGAAGCAAACCGGGAGGAAATTAGGAAAGCTGCTTCCTCGTGCATTAGAAGGACGTTTAAAACGAACAGGTGCAGAAGAGGCCTAATGAGCAGGCGGGTTTCTTGTAATCAAATCTTATTTGCTTAATCGAATTTCTCGCCCTCAGGAGAACCATTCCGGTTATCGCCAGCCCTGCTTTTGAAAACGCTGAAAGCTCGCAATCTGCAGCAAGGTGCGGATTCGGGAGAGCGGGGCACGCGATGGAGCTTGCTGAAAGGCGAGACGGAAATTTTCCAAGCAGGGGAGGTTCCGCGGGATGGAGTCCACAAGGGAACGCACACGGTAGCTCTTGACACGCCGGAACTTCCCAGGGATCTTCGTTCTGAGGTGGGAACATGACTTTCGATCTTAAACGCTCAGTCAGATCTCAAAAGCAGACAAAGGAAAACCAACGCCACGAAAGAAAGGCTGGAAGAGAAAAGACGAAATTGCGTTTGCACCATTTTCTTGCCTCTTCTGTACATACTTCCTTCTTTCTCTCTCCCTTGCAAAGGAAAGCAATGTAGGAAGCATTCTCGAGCAGCCTCCACCTACGGGAATCGATCCGAAGAATCAACGCATCTTTTCCGTCCCGTTGTCGGGTTTTTCGCAATGCTGGGGGAATGGAGCTCCAGTCGGAAATCCAAACTCCAGAATGTAAACTCAAAATATTGTGGATTAAAGCTCTTGGGAAGGGAGTTTGCAGGATGGGGCCATGGGGTGTTCGGAGGCGGGAAACAGGACGAAAACGGGAGACAAAGGTGCAGGAAGAGTATCTGAGGAAAAACGCTCCTCCGAGCCCACGAGCCCAACAGTGGGCTAGTGGGCCAATTCCCTCTTCGCGTCTCGCAAACTCGACCTGGTGAACTGATGGGGAGCGGAGCGGGTAGAGGCAGTGGGGGAAGGATTTCTCCCGATACGCACCTACGAGCAGCGGTGAAATGCAGGGAAAAGGAGGGAGAGGGATGTTAAACGCCCCCACAGACGAACATGCAGATGCTGAAGATCTCAGGAAAACCGAGACTCCTGGAATGGGAGGAAGGAGGAAGCTGAAGCGAGCATTTGGTGACGAGAGGACGCGTTGGTTTTTCTTGGGCGCGTGCGTGAGGCAGCCCGCGTGCAGTGCGAGAACCCAGGACTCTCACGTACAGCTTGAGCGATCTCCTGCCGTCCCTGTGCACGCTTTTCCTCCCGGTTGTCCTGGACGCTGCATACTGTGCTCTGAACTCTTCATGAGTTTCCTCCTTCCAGGGAGACGGCTCTGCCTTGTTCCCTTCAGGAGGCAAATCGCTCCCGGAGATGACGGCCAGCGACGGAAGGGTTCCTTCTGCACCAACGGCATCGCTCCCTGTGTCCAAAGATGTAGAGAGACTGTCCGCCCCTTCCTGGACTATCAGGTCCCCGAAAGGCATCGAAGGAATCTCCGCTCCTTCTGAGACGGGCAGGTCGTCGGGAGATGACGACGCGGGACTTGCTGCTTCCTCCGAGGCGGGCAGGTCGTCGGGAGGCGTTGCCACGGGACTTGTTGGTCCCTCCGGGAAGGGTAGGTCATCGGGAGGTGTCGCCACGGGACTTGCTGGTCCCTCCGGGACTGACAGGTCGTCGGGAGGCGTCATCACAGGACTTGCTGGTCCCTCCGGGACGGGCAGATCGTTCATAGACGTCGCCACGGGACTTGCTTGTCTCTCCGGGACGAAGGCGGGATCAGGAGCTCCTTGAAGCTCCTTCGATATCTCAGAAGGTGCCATCGCTGCCGTACTCAGGCAATCTGGAGAGGAAGGACGAGTTAAGATGGGGAAGGAAGGGAAAAACGCTCCTCCGGGGATGCGTCACCTGGACTTTGCAGGTCGTGTGTATCCGAGGTACAGGCAGCAGCGAAGTCCTCGGTAGGCTCCCGGTATCCCGCCCACTCGCTGTCGCTAACAGTCGTCGTGCCGGGCAGACGGAACAAGAGGTAGGGCTCGCTTTGGTGCTTCTTGGAGAGGACGTTCCTGATTTCGTGCTTCTGGAAAGGACCCGGGAAGCGTAGGGTTCGCCACGGTTCCCTCCCGTCTTTCTCGTGCTCACGTCGGCTCGGCGGCGGCTCTCCTCCTCCGCTGTCTCTTGCGACCCCCTCGCTGCTGCATCCTCTTCCTTCCGGAGACTTCCCTGCTCCAGGGAGTTGTGACGCGTCCTGGACCTTCGGCGCGTTCCCTTCTCGTGGTTCATCCGAAGGAGTGCTCTGACGGAGAGTCCTTCCTTTCTGAGGACGTTGGGGAAGCAGGGAGAGGCCTTGTGCTCCGGCCCGAAGACCGACCTGGAGGTCACCCTCACGCGGCCTTCAGCTGGGAGAGGAGGTCGGCTTGGGGGGAGGGAGAAATGGACCCGCAGCCCGTCTCACCTGGTTCGTGCGGACGCTCGTCGCTTCGGCGGCCTACCTGGCGCTCTCCCTCTTGAGCTCGCTTCTGCTCTCCGGTTACCGCGCAGGGGTCCAGGAGGAAGGGGCGGATCTGGGAAACCAGGAAAAAACACTCTTATGTGCGGCGGAGCAGCATCTGCAGGGAGATGTGGGAGGGGGGACAGGAGGAAAAAGGGAACACGCCAGGGAGGAGGGGAACGTGGGGAGGGTGAGAAAAAGGGCGCAGCGCCCTTTTTTTTTCTTTCTCTTCCCCGTCCATTCCCCGTTCATCCCGGAAAAGGAGGGTGAAACGACTTCACGGGGCGGGACATCTGGGAAGGCTCGTTCGGGAGGAGAGGAGATGAACCTTCCCCACCCCTTTCCCGAGCTATCCAGAGTCCCTTTCGGAAAGGGCGCTCCTTCCATCGAGGCAGCTGAGGTGGGGGTTCTCCCCACGTCGGTGGGAGGTACTCTCTCTCGAGAGAAGAAAGCGGATGACACCATTCTCCTCAGCCCTGCCTCCCACCTGGACACTGCGGTTCTCCCAAGCGCACCCTGCGGCGATAGCGCTGGGATGTGTGAGTCGCAGCAGCATCTTCTGCGGCAGGAGCTCGCAGCGTCTCGGATGCTCTCCGGTCGCCGGGAAGGCCGGGAGGCAGGCAGAAAGAAGGGTGAATTGCGGTCCCCGCTGCGTGACGTCAGATACTCTGACATTGACACAGATTCTGGACCCTTCCCCCTTTCTTGCTGAAGTCTAGCTGAAGGGCTCAACGGAGGGTTCCTTTCGCGAGACGACCTACTCCGCGCACTCGATGGATGGCGCCTCCTGCAGCCTACAACCTTCCTTCAGCCTCATCCCCGACCCCTAGGGGGAAGGTGACGATGGTAGGTGCCCTGAGCCACGTGTCTCCGTCGACAGGGTCCTCCGTGGTCGCCTCCCTCGACCGCGGGCTAGTGGACCCTCGGGAGAAGCGACGGACACCAGTGAGGAGTCTGGTCGATGCACTGCTTCCCGGTGAGCCGCCTCCCCTTTACTTCCTCCCCCCCCTTTCTCTGGGAAACGAAAGGTCACTCACCAGCGAGCCGTTCCCGATCCCTGTAGACTTTCTGCCAGTCTCCCTGATCTCAGGATCTTGCAGCTGCTTCTTCACGAGGCCGTTCTCGTGGCATCGATGAGGACGCTGCTTCGCGGGAGCCACCGCCGGCTTCTCACGTGCGGCTTCAGCAGCTGCGGAGAGATGCGCTTAGAGAAATCTCTCCAGTAACGATTCGCGCGGACGTCGCTCATCCCACGGCGGCGGCGCGCGGTCGAAGATCTCAGGAATACGTCGGCAAGCGTGTCCAGGAGAAACGCGTCCCTGGGATAGGAGGCGCGTCCCCGGTGACCTAGCTCTGTCGGAACGCCCTTCCAGCGTTTTCGGTACGAGGAATTTTCGCGGCTCCCATTCGCCGCGGGGAAGCAAAAGAAGAAAAAAAAAACCCGGAAAGGTTCCAGGCCTTCCTGCCGACCATCCCGAAGGCTCAAGGTTCTCTTCGGGCCGTCGAGGACCTTCGGCAGCCTTGGAGACGGACTTTCCCGCTCACCCCGCTGATGGAGGGTTCGTGAACAGGGGGCGAAGGGGGGGGGGATGGCTTTCCGATTGGGCAATCCTGACTCCTGCGCTCTTCTGTACGTGCGAGTTGCCGGGTCGTCGACTCTGTTGTGACCATCATCGTCGCCTCCCTCTCCCGCTCCCTGTCGCCTCCGCGCAGGGGGGAACACGAGCCTTCGAACCAGGCAGAGGTGTCCTCTTCGGGAATCCAAACACCTCCCGGGTCTACGGGACGCAAAAGAGAAAGACCCGTTCTTGCGATGGAGTGGGGGGGGGGGGATAGGGAAGGAAGCGGAGCCGCGTACCTCCTTCTCTGGAAGGACTCGCGCGCATCCGCAAAGGACGCGCTCTCCTCCGGAGGATGACGACAGCAGCCAGGGTCGAAGAGAGCGCTCCCTTCGGCTCCCTCGACCGTGTCCGCGCACGCGGACGCCTCCCTCCGCAGAGGGCACGGAAAGAAGAACCGCCTTCCCGTATCCTCTCGGCAAAAGCGTGCGGGTCACGCTAAAAGGCGATTTGGTGAAACCTGTGGCTGTTCCAGGAGCGTGTCTCCTCTTCCTCTTCAAGGATCCGCATTCCGCGCCGCCGTTTTGCACCCATCCGTCACGGTACGTCATCTGTTCCGTGGGTCCTCGCCCGGCGCGTCCGGTCAAGCCCGCGGAGCTCCCCGGCGCTATCGATTTCTGGCTTGAATTATGCAGTGCTGCCCGCACCGTGCTGGCTCCTCATGGTCACGGCGAGGAGGCGCAGTGAAGTCCGCAGCGCCTGGTCCTGACGTCAGACGTGCTGAACGGTAACGGGAAAATCAGGAGGGTCACTCGCTCGCAGGGAAACGGCGAACCTCTCCCACGAACGGGTCGCGGGCTGCGAGGGAAGTCCGTCGGCGGGCGAGCCACTGCCTGCCCATTTGAAGGGAGCGGGCAAAGCGGACGAAGCGAATCGCACGTCTGACTACCGCGTGAAGCACCCACCCACTGCCACGCACGCAGATCATCCTTTCATTTTTCGTCTGCCAACGGTCGCTGTGCCCGTGGAAGCTCTCGGAGACGCACCCGCTCGGATGAACCAACGACCAGAACGGCGCTCGAAGAGAAGAGCAGCAACAGACCTTAGCAACGTGGTGCGAGTTGAACTCGAAGAAGAAAGGATGGCACGAGGAGCCGTCCCGATGGTTTGGAAACACATGGCAAAACGCAAATACGGTGCGAGGATTTCTCCATAAAGAATAAAAAAAAAAAGGAAAAAAAAAAAAAAAAAGGAGGGGGGGAGGGGGGGAGAGATCAGCGGAAAATCGATAAAAGTATGTGCCGCCGCCATTGGATTTTTCTTTCTGTACCTGAGTTCACATGTTTTTCCGTGTGGGTGGGATCACTCAGAGACGACGAAAGTGCAAACCGAGTTGTGGTCTTGCTATTCCAGGATGGCTGCCCAGCATGGCACGTCCTACGACACGGAAAAACACACACGTTAGAAAGCACAGTGTGTTCAGAGACCGTGGAAAAAAAAAAAAAAAACGAGCGTGACGGTTGGATCAACCCCAGGCATGGCCAAATCTCACGCGGGCAGCAGTCAAGCCCGCACAAAAAACCCTTCACGAGTGTTTCAAATCTGTACACACGTACACGAGATACAGATAAGGAAAAGGAGATAAGCTTCAGGACTGGATGGGGAGGGAGGGGGGTGGGGAGGAGAGCAATATCCCCTGTGCAGGCCTCTTTTCATCACCCTCCGGAGACCTCGGGATATGAGACCGCTGCGGGAAGGAAAGGGGGAAGGGGACGGAGGGTGGGAGGGGGGGGGGGTGTAGGGGGAGGGGGTAGGTAGCTCTGTGATGCTTGCCACCACTTACATCAACGAAACGCTACACAATCGCAAAAGGAGTCAAGCACGATGCGTACTCTCGATTCGGAGTCACACGGACCCTGCGGTGGCAGAGTCGGTCCCACATTCGGCAGTTCCACCTCCTTCTCTTGATTTTGCACATGCCGGACGAGTGTGGGCCGCGCAACTTTTTCAGGAAGCCACAGCGCGTCCATCCGCCTCCATCAGGTAAGCAGCGGGCGAAAACACGAACATCCCGAGCAGCACACCTGCCCTCGTCCGCATCGCCTTTTATGATTCCGCAAGAAATGATCGAACTGAAGAAATGAAAGTTTCCCGCTACATGGTTAGGCGGACTCGATCGGAGACTGCACATGAATTGCGCATCCGATATTCGCAGGGTTTGCGAGCGTTCCCAAGACGACAAGAGGGTCAGCTCCACTACCTGAAGCGCGCGAGGGGGAGGGGGAGGGAAAGGGGGGGGGGAGGGAAGAAATCGTTCGTCGCTCGCGCCTCCCACTAACGGATCGTCGGATGCCTCGCAGGTCGCTGAGGCAGAGCATCCCTGGATTCGCCGGTTCCCAGGGAAAAGCACCACAGGAGGGGAAGAAGAAGTGGGGGGGAAGAAACACCACGGGTGCGCGCAGGAGTGCACGCCGCGGGCCTCCGCCGATCACCCGCGCACCCTGCTCCCTCAACAATGAGCTCGCGGGAGCTAATTATAGAACAGGGCTGGTTCGCGTCCTCCCGTCGTCAAGAACGACGCGTTCCACTCGCTCTCCCGCCCAGCTGGCCGACTCACGGCAAACGTGCTCGAGTTCCGTGCCCGCTCTTCCCACTCTCTTCCTGCGGGACTCGTTCGAGTCCACCACTCCGCTCCCTTTGAGAACGAAGGGGCGACTCCGGCAGCCAAATGGATTTCCAGCCAAGGGAAGCCGCAGCGAGTTCGGTGCTTTTCGCGCAGGCACGGAAGCTGCGATCTCTCAAAGCGTCCGGTCCAGCACGTTCCTTGAGGGAACTTGTTGAGTCCCGGTGGCGGGATTGGCGAGCAGCGAGTGTAATGAGGAATGCTGCGCCTTGCACGCTTCAAGTGAGTGTGTGGAGTGATGCTGTGTACCAACCGCCAAAAGTAGCGATTGCAACTCTCAAAGGAACATTTTGTGTGCTTCGGGAGCACACAGTTCACTGCCCGTCGTTTGTAGAGTGGCAGTTTTTTTGCTTTTTTAAAAAAAAAATCATCGCCTCAATCAGCATGAGTTTGCTTGGTGGAAGTGGGGGTTGTTGTGGTCCCTTTCTGTGCTCATGCGTGCTCCCATTCTTTAAAGCTCACTTTATCACTTGTTATCGTTCCGTCCTTTTCCTTTAGTCCACGTGGGCAGACCTAGCCAGGACATATTGCGCACTACGAGCATGCAGATCGAAAGGAGGGACGTGGGGTGCAGCCGTAGGAAAGCAATCATCTGACAGAGGACCGATCAAGCAAAGGCTGGAGTCCCGGGGTCCCCTCGAAGCTGCACGAGGCGACGTGTGGATCCCGCCGTTTGCTCAAACCGCCATCGCAAAGGACAGAGCTCGGCTCTCGGATGCGAATTCCGTGCAACTGCGTGAAGAGGGGCTCGCTGTTTCCAGTAAAGCAAGCGACCTGCATCCCTAGAGGGAATGGAAGGAGAAGGGGAGCGTGAGCTGGGTATTTTTCCCGTCTCCCCCAATTTTCCCCCTCTCGTCCTGTGGTCGCGACCTTGGCGGCCTTCCCTTTTGCTCCCCTCTCTGTCTTCGGTTCCTTTTCCTTTTTTTGATGGCCGGAACGCAAGGAAGAGAGGCGAACGGCTCTCCTCCTTGAAACGATCCCGCCCGGGAGACGGTGCACGCAATTATGTACAATTATGTACGCTTGATGGAATCAGGACGTGGCTGTGCGTAATTGCGGGAGGCTTTCCGGGAGATCGATACGCTTCGAGCAAGACGTCCCGCGGTCTCCTGTGCGCCTGCTCCCCTCATGTGCCCTCCCGGGCTTTGGAGGAAGCGCGACGGGAGGGAAGCCGGGGACTCCCGTCATGCGGACCTGGCTCGGCCGACCCGACGGGGACGGCCCTTCCCGGCCGGGGGAAGGCGCGATCGGGGGCATCCTGCTTCGTTCCTCCCGGGAGGATGAAGATCGGGACGGCCTTCGGGCGAACCGGTGACTCGAGGAGAGCGCGCCCATCCTTCTGCTCGACCCGAACCCGGGACGGGTTGCGTGCGTTCCTCCCTCTCTGGTAAGGTTCCTCTGTCGGGCAGTGAGGGAGGGACTTGCGTCCGGCGGGCTGGCCCGACGGTCACCACGGCCCACAGTCAGGAGGGCGGGTGCAGCCAGGAAGAAGCGCAGGGCGCAGAAAGTTGAAGGACTCCCCTTCATCGCTGGAGTCCTGGGACACTCGGGGGAAGGGGACGTCAGGAGTAGGGACCCCTCGGAGACGGGAAGTCTCGGGACCGGCTTGTCTGTGGGAAAAGCGAGCAGGGAAGGATTGGCGGAAAGGAGAGCTCGGCAGCGCGACCCCATGCAGGGAGGGGTTGCATCCTCCCCAATGGGGTTTTGAGGACAGGGACGAGGAGAAGACCTGGAGCCGGAAAGCGATGGCAGGGAGGACAAACAGCGTCCCTTTACCGCGCCAAAGAAACTGTGGGCCGCCGGAGAGGGGAGGAGGATAAGAAAAGGGCAGTGGTGGGGGTGAGTAGAGGGACTATTTCTCGGGAGGACGGACTTCTCCGGAACAGGGTCCAAGGACGGGAGGGACCCGTTCCGCCCTTGGTGCCAATGGGAGAGGAGGAAGGAGGAGGGGGAGCGTCCACCCTACCGCTCCAGGTTCACCGGATCAGGAGGGGCCTGCAACCCCAACTCCTGCGGGGAACCACAGGAGGAGGCGCCACGTTCTTCCGATCGCAGCAGCCGGAAGGATGCCTCGACTTCGCCTCGACCCCGCCCTTTTCGTTTCCCGCTTTGATGTCTCGCCGGGGAGGAGAGTCGGACGGACGCATTCCTTCCCTCCCGGCTAATCCCGCGGGCACCGCAAAGGGCAGGAAGGGGGTGGGTGGGGTATCGAGCTTCTCTCTACTTACGGAAGCAGGTGATTTCCGATGCGGGTGGTCTCCTCCAGGAGGCTGCCGTGCGAGAGGCGCAGCCAGCACTTCCGGCAGGCGTCCCTCAGGCCCTGCAACCGAAAGCCGCTCTCCGAGTCTCTAGGGCGCGAGGGGCCGGGGGTGCGGGCCGGCGGCGGGTGCGTGCATCCGGGTTACCTGGTCCAGCGCGGGCCCGAAGCACTCCTGGAAGATTTCGCGGTAGAGAGCCTCCGTGTTCCTGGTCGCGTGGGCGACCCTCGAGTCGGTGTCGTCGCTCTTGGCGGAGCCTGGAAGCAGAGGCGTCCTTCAGCCGCAGCAGCGGAGTCATCCCTCCCTCTAAAGGAGGGCAATCCGGGGCCAGCGTCCTCCGAGTAGAGGGGCCGCGATGCTTCCGGCGGGGATGGAGGACGATGAGTGGCTCTGAAGCATCCGAGGGGACGACGGGGCGACCTGCTGACGACTCCTCACCGGAGGGTGGCGCCGTCGGCGCTTCCTCCGCCCGTCGGCGCCGAAGGGACCACGGCAGACACCGATCAACGCGGAAAAATAAGGGGAGGGAAGCATCCCTCATCGAGACCCCCTCTGGCACCTCGACCTCTCCCGCTTCCGGTCAGGGAAAACCTCCGGGATCCCCGCGCGCATGTGGAACCAGGAAACCAGAGGACAAACCAGCGAGTTTGGGAGACACACTGATCGGCCCCAAACGCAGGTGGCAGGCGAACGGGAGCGCACCTTCGGACCCGATGTTATCAGCAAGGCGAACCCTTTGCCCTTTTCCGATCCCCCATTTCCTGCGACGGGGGGGGGAGGGGCAAGGGGGTCCCGCTGCTTCGCTGAGCGCGCGGGACACTCCTCCACTTCCTTCTGAAGAACCCTGAGGCCTCCCTTTTGAGTGCAAGGGTATTGGGTCTGTCCGACACCGGCCCTCCCGAGTTCTTTGCGGAAGGGGTGGGAGTGGGGAGGGCGCAATTCCATTGACGCGACGAGGCAACCTCGGGACGGGGAGGGCGGTCCGAGAGGAAGGACGGCCAAACTTTCCTCGGTGCCCCCCGCCCTTCGTCCGAAAGGTCTCTGTCCTCCTGAGGAGTGACCCCATTTGATTCTCGGAGTCCATTTCGGGAGAGGTCCTCCGCCCAGCGAGGCAGCGCCGTCCAAGGAAGGGACGCCGCCGCTGCGATCTCCAGGTCACTGCGGACCGCGCCCGAAGGATGCAGCCGCTCGTCCTCTTCCTGGTGACCTCCCCGCCAATCCCGAGGGGCAGATTCCGCGGCGCTTCTCGCGAGGGTCCGGGCCAGCCGCGGCTGTAGGAGCGTCCTCGGACTGGGGGGCGTGGTGGAGCATCCCCGTCAGACGGGGACTCTTCGCCGGGGCGCGCCGGAGGTCGCGGCGCGTGGCAGAGCGCGCACGCGTCCTCGTGGCAGGAGCCGTGGCGATGGGAAGGGAGGAGGGGAGGAACAGGGAAGGAGGGGCCTCTCGCTTCTCCTCCTCCAAACCAAGGGAAGAAGTGCGCCCTCGCCCTTCCTGGAGGCCCTCCGGCCGTAAGGAGGCAATGGGCCTACAGGGTGACCCTCAAAGGGAGGCGGGGGGGGGAAGGAAGAAAAAGCTGTCCCGAGTCACGGCGTTCCTGGTGCATCCAGGAAAAGGCAGGAGGTGACAGGGGCCCACTCTGATGGGTGCGGAACGCGTGGGCCGACCGACGACTCTCGGAAGCGTCGCTAAGGTCGCCGGGCTTTGAGCCAAAGCAAGGACAGGCCATTTCCCTCCCTCCCCTCCTGGAAAGTTCCGAGAGTAGGGAACAGCACTGTGCTGCGGCGGATGTACCGCTCCCTGGAAGAACGTGGCTCCTTCCAACCCACGCAGCTTCCCTGAAAGACGAGAGCAGGGGGGAAGGGGGGAAAGGGGAGTCGGGGTGCGCCTTCCTCCGCCTTCCCTGCCTTTCCTGAGAAGATCCCCCCAGAAAGAGGCGCATCTCAGGCTTTACGGGCACCGAACTGGACGCCCCTGTCCGAGAGAGCTGCCCCATTCGCCCTCTCGCAGTCTACAACCCTCTCCCTAACCCCCCTGCTGAAGTGTCCGCGCGCGGGATGGGGGGGGAGCAAGGAACGGATTCCGGACGCGGTCCCGGGCACGAGGGGTGCGCATCCCTCCCGTGGGGCCCTCGAGCAGGGGAAGCAGCCGTCCCGGGCACAAAGGCACTCACCGAACGCTCCTGCGTGCTCCTTCCGAGCGTGCCTTCCCGGAGTCGCAGGTCCCTCCTGCCGACGGGAGTCTCGGAGCGCCCGGAGGATGGGCGGAGGCCGCAGGGAGACCCCTGTTCCTCGCTCCGACGGGCCGCCGTTCCCGGCAGCCGCCGGCGGGCGGAAAGGACCGGCGGCGGCGAGCCTCACCCTCTCGGGGCCGCCGTCGGCGCTGCTGCCCTCCCGCGGGGAGGGAGGGCCGTCTCCCGGGGGCGCCCCGATGGCGGGGAACCTCGTCCTGCGCGCGCGTCTCTCTGCATCCATGGGGACGCCGCCGCTCTCCCTCCTCGGGCGCGCGCGGCGCTCCAGCGACGCCCGGATCGATTACTCACGCGGCCGCTGCTGCCCGTCCGCCAGCTGCTCGATCGATAAGGCGGCGGCTCCCTCGGACGAGCGCGCCCGCCAACTCCCCCGGGCAGTGTCTTCACGCCTCCTGCCCCTCCGAGAGGAGGGCAGCGTCTCGCCAGAATCTCTGCGGGAGCACGGGTTCCTCGAAGGAAACGTAAGCGTCAGCAAGGCAAGGGGAGGAGGGTCCGCGTGGGCGGTGGGACCTTCGGTTCTGGAGCTGTCGGGAGGAGGCAGATGCCGCGGAGCTGCCGGCGAGTGGGGGGGCGAAGAGCACGGCCATCTCCCCCTCTTGCAACGTCGCGGGACTTCTTTGAGGACCCAGGGTGTTCCCTGCCACCTGTTTCTGGGGTTCCCGGAGGCAGCGTCTCCTCCCTGATTCCCTTCCGGGGAGGACCCCGAGCGCTCGGAGGGCTCCTCAAGAGGGCTTCGGCTTCCCCCCCCCAATGCCCATGCGGCAGCGGAGAAAGAATCGCCCCATGATCGCGAAAGGCCGCTTCTCCCCCGTTTGCGGACTCAAGCAGAAAATACCCGAGGATGCAGACCCTCGGACCAATGCCCTAAAAGAGGCGAAGTCTCCTCGGCCTCCCGGGGCGAAAGACGAATGGGGGGAAGCGTCCCCTCTTCGGCGACCGAGGGTTTCCCCTTCTCTCCCTCCTCCCGGGCGTCTATACGGAAAGGAGGGAAGGAAGTGCGCTGCGAGGCAGCAGCAGCTTCCCTGCGCTCGAGGCGCCCTCCTTTCCGCGCGGGCAGCCCTCCCTTTTCTTTGGCCTCCCCCCTCCCCCCATTTCCCGCTCGACCTCCCCGGCCCTTCTCGTCTGCTTCTCGCGTGGGGTCGCCGCGACCTTCGCGCCGGTCCGCCGTCGCCGTATCCTGACGAGATGAACGCATGCGCGAACGGCGGGAGCCGCGGAAGTTTCCGCGCCGGACGTCTGGCCGCCAGCTGCTGCTGCTGCTGAGCCGCCACCGCCGCCGCAGCGCGCTCGTGGGGGAGGAATCAAAGAGCAGCCGGCGATTCCTCCCGCCGTTACGCGTGGGCTGAGGATGAGAGAGCGGGATAGGGGGTGGGGGTGGGGAGGTGATGATTCATCCTTCTGCTCGCGCGCGATCAGCAGATGCCGAGCCCGCTCCGCCTCGTCTGCCCGCTGCTGCGGACCCACGCGCGGTGGATACCGCCGAACCTCTCGGGTGTTCTAAATTTGGAACGCAAAAGGCGGCCTCCGCTCCGGACGCGACTGGCCCCGCCTCACCGACCCCCTCCGAATAGGTGGGCCGCCATAGGGTTCCCCGTCCGCCGATCCCTGCCTGCCTACGCCCGCGTCCCTTCCGGACGACGGTGCCACTCCCTCCTGCCGCACACCCGCACTCCCTCCGAGGTTCGACCCTTCTCGTTCCGGGAGGAGGGGGGGGATCCGACTTTTCTCTGATGCTAGCCACGAGGGTCCTGGAGGCACATCTTCGGCAGCACACCTATAGCCTCGCCTGGACCCCTTCGCCGCATTCCCTTCACGGGGCTCGCGGTTACCTTCGTCGCCGAGGGCGCTGCCAGAGCGGAAGAACGTCCAGAGCTGTCCTTTAGGTCGCGATGCTGTTCTTGCCCCCGGACCGCGGAGGGAGCACCGAGGTCGGGAGAAATCTCTAGGCGCGCTAGGATGATCATGTGTCTCGGGGTCTGGCCCTGAGGATGCTTTGAGGCTCAGATGTCCCCGTTGCTCCAGCCCTTCTCCCAGGGGAGAGCCAACCTGCCTGCATCTCCAGACGTCCTTGGACTCCCGAGAGGGGAGCATCCCCGATTGATGGCTTTTAGGAGAGGAGGACGCGCATCTGCGAGGCAAGAGACGGTCCCTGCTGACCCGAGGTCAGAGCGATCCCGGCGGGCTCACCTCCGGAAAGCGGGGGATGGACCTTCGACCTTCGCTTTCATCTGGAGCCACTCTCAAACCAGCATCGCCCAAGGCCCATCGTCACCTGCCCGGACGCGTGCTAAGATGGCTGCCGGACGCGTGACAATCCTCTCTCCTTCTCTCTTCTTCCGGCATCTCTTCAGCTTCCTCCCTCGGTGATCTCCGAGTGCGCCGGCAAGAGTCTGCGGGGGTTCACTACCCACAGGACGGGTCCTATCCCTCGCCAGGACGCGGGGGCCCGGGTCCGTCCTCCGAACGGGTGCGGGCTCAGCCACGTCCTTGTTCCGGAGGCCGGCTCCCACGGAACGCTGACCCTCGCGGGCACCTCGGCAACCCTCCGTCGTTCAAAGGAAACGTCATCCCCACCGGCACACGCGAAGCCACTCCGGAGACCGGCTCGGGACTCTCCGAGATGGGCCGGGCCTCCCACGAGAAATCTCAGGCTCCGCAATGAACGCCTCCTCCCTCCTTCTTCTTAGGTACCCCAGCCCGCCTCCTCCTTGCTGATGCGGGGGCGGGGAGGCTCTCTCGAAATGAGAAATGCTGCCACGCTTCAGCGGGAGGAAAGGGGGGGGAGGAAGTCCCCAAGCAATGTTCCCACCACCACTGAACGATGGGAACTCTTCCCCCGCGAATGTTTCAGGCTTCAAGAGCGCGTCGCGGGGGCGCTTCGACTCCTTGGCGCCGCCCGCAGGACTTGCCTACAGGCGTGTCGGACTCTCACAGACCCACCGGTCGGCGGTCCTCCCTCCGCGTGAGAGAGCGGACGCAGCGATCAGGACGGACGAAGAGCGTGGCGGTCATCCCTGGACGTCTTTCGCATCCGTCTGCGCGTGAGGGGCACGGAAAGGATCCACCCTGAAATATGAGCCTTGAGGGAACTTTGGGCGGGCGATTGAGGGCAGACGAGTCCCCGACCACGGGTGAACGCAACCCCCTCCCTTTCCTGCTTAGATGGAAATCATTGTTACCACGAGGTTGGTCCATCCTGTTCCTTATTTATTTATCTATTCTTCCACTCCCCCCTTCCCCCCCCCCCCCATGTTCTGTCTCCGGCAAGGTCTGGTTTCTCTTGTTTCAAGCCGGCACATGTCGATCCCTTCCTTATCGTGCAAACTTTGTTTATTTATTATAAAGAAATGGCCCTGTAATCCAAGATAAGATCACGTGCGAAGAACTTGGGACTGCTTCGTTCCTGAAACTCTGGAATCCGTTCGCTGTGCTTCGTCCCTGCTCTCCCTTAGTTGCCTCCGCTTTCGTAACAAACCCGTTCAAGGGACTTTTGCTTGAGGATGGAATCGTCCCGTTAAAGATCTCCTAGTCACCGCCTGCAAAGCGTCCGGCGAAACACACCAACTTCTCGTGTTTTTTCCAGCCTGTTGCACCAACCACGCGTCTCCAGAACACCGCAGCACCCAGAAATGCCGAGTTTGACTGGACACGAGAAATGCAGGGAGATCGTTGGGAAAAGGAGGAAATCCTGGAGACGTGACTGCTTCCAATCGGATGCTGCTGTCGTGATGAGCATCTTGCGTGTCCTTTTAGGGGCTGCGCTGAGTTGTCAAAGCATGTCGGATCCCCTCGCAATTAATGAATTGCCCACCTTGTGCCAGTCCCGGTTCTGAGGTTCATGTCGGGTTATTCCAGTTCTCCGAATCCTGAAGTCCGCCCCCCCCCCATCACAAGTGTTCCACATCAACGTGTGTCGTGGATTTTTTCCGAACCTTCAGCAGGCCCTGATAATCGCCGCTTTTTAAATGGCCATAAACAAAAGCCGTGGAAATACAGTTTCGTGAGACCCACTCCAGCATCCGCCCCTCCCGAGCTCCGAGCTTGTCGCGATGTAGAAATTCCTTCGTAAAAAACTTTCGAGCTTCTTCGAATCCCCGCTCTTTGTTTTCTGATACACATGTGCAATGTTTTTTCTCTGCGTGCAAAGCTTTGCGTGCAAACTTTAATAAGGTCATAGAGAAATGCATTCAAAATATGATTAAAGGTAATATAACTAAAATGCCGCTATTTCGAAGTTCTTATCTCCATTTCCATCTCCCAAACTTGTAATCTGAAATCTCGCCCAAAACTCTCCGCATGCTCTCACTGTTGTTTACCTAAACACCTTATCGCCGTTACGTGGTGTACAGAGCTTATCGACGGGCAGAATGGGCAGTTGGGAAATCGCACAACTCCCCGAGGGAAGTCTTCCAGATTCATCTGCGACCCAAGACAGATCTACAACGAGATGATCTTCATTTGTTTCGACATGAAAACTTCGGCCAGTTCGATATTGCATGCGAAATTACATTTCGATACCATTCGGAAAAATTTCCTGATCTCTTTTTTTCTCATTTTCACACGGTCCTCGCATATCGCTCTCGTATTGTACGCTGTGTTGGTTTCGAATGTAAGCTTTTTTAGGGGGGCTTTTTTAACGCAACATTCCAAGATGGTCCGAATACCTACACCTCGAAATGTACGTACAAAAGTTTCATTTTACTTCTTCCAAAGCATAATAGCAAGAGAATTGTAAAGTTCACTCCAGGTCTCCTTAATGCATTAGGTAAACTCTTCTCAGCTACAAGAAAAAAAAAAGGGAACAAAGTAGGGAGCACAATCAGCGTTTTCTTGTTCCCTTCTTCCCAAAATAATCCTTCTCAAGACCGTCAAGAGTCAAATTAGTCAACTTAATTTTCTGCAGCTACTCCCTGAAAACACCTGAAAGTCCCTAGTTCAGTTTTTACAAGTGTTTCCGTTCATTGAAAGAAAACACGTTCTTTCCAAGTCATGACACCTCAACAGAAAACAACGAGGGAAAGAGAAAGACAAGGTGCTGGAAGAAACTGTTCTGTTTTCAGGTTCTACAGTACTACTGTGCTCCCTTAATGACTGAACTTGTTTTGTTTCCACTTTACTTTCACACATTTTCGAAATCAATAAAGGCCAACAGGAGAGCCGAGGTGGGTATTCAAGGAAAAAAGTTTGATTAACTGGAATGCAACTACTGTGCTTACATTTATGCGTTCTTCCAACGCCGATGAGGTAATCTGCTATTGCTGATCCTCTTCGGCACGGAATAAACTTATGTCAAATATATATCAGTCACCCAGGAAGCTCCTTCATATGTATCTCTTTTTTTTAATGTTTATAATACCCGTGTGGAGTCCCAACGGAGTGACTGAATCACATCAACCAGAGCGGGTGCTTTGCGAGAGAAAGCTACACGTTTTTGAGCTGCTTCGGAAAATATGATACTGGCATCTCTTTCGCTCAAGTGCAGTGTTAAGATGGTTCCTTCCACTTGAAAGAAGAGTGCGGCTTCATGCTTATGGAGATGCTACATCCCCTAAGTACATTCTATTCCTGATAGCAGCAACTGCGAGTTCAATATGCAGCTCGAGGGTTCCCTGCAGAAATCAAGTACGCCCTTGGCAAGTTCCCGGGAAAGGTTGCGGGCACATTGCAACTCGAAGGCGCGAGTTCAACCCCAATCGACGTTTCGCTTGGATGATTTCATCGAGGCTAGATGCATTCAGACACAAACACTCTCGAACAAAATAGTAATTAAAACTCATAAATTTAGTTGCAAAGACTTTCGTTATTGCTCACTAAACAAAAATACGCACACAAATGCAATCTTTGTTACAGATTTTACTGGCTGTTATCCTATAATGGTGTGCAACCTTGATCGGATTGTAAAAAATACTAGCATGCGATTTAAAGCATGCGTCTCTGGAAGCTGTCCTTAACATTAACGATGTACGCTCAACATGGAGAACGACAATATGCAAAATGCTCTTAGCATTCTGACTATCACATGAATGTGCATTTGATTTGCCTTCTTACAAGCCAGTGGTTTCCTCAACCATGTTATAAAATACCATGGCATCCCAGAAGATTCGCTACTTTAAATTGCATGCCAATGTTGAGGTGTCTGTTGACAGAATGCACTAGTCAAATGACTACAACACACAGCAGATAACTTCTTTCAGGAATGTAACCAAAGGCAAATCTATTGCTATCAAGTAGGCTTTCATTTTCAAATATCACTCAAAAGCCAGATAAGCTGCTGAAATCATTTAGGTGCCAGTCTTCATCACAGTCTTCTGCTCTACCTATTTCGCTCATGATAAGAATCTCCAGGTGGAGAGGGTGTTCGACTGGCAGTGCTTGGACTGGAATGTCGGCTGTCTTCACTAGAACTTAAAGGTCGCCCATCCAAGTCGTCATAGTCTTCCTCTTCTCGAATTCTGTGCCTACGCTCCCGCTCTCTAAGAGCAGGGAGTCTTAAGATGCATGATTCTTATTCTTTATGAGGTGGCATACTCACCTCTTTCTCAATTTGATGGATAACTCTCGCAGTTCTTCTTCTCGGTCTATTCTCTCTTGTTCTTGTTTCTCCCGGCGTTCCTTTTCTGCCTTCTTATCTGCTTTGTCTACAGGAGAAAGTTCTAAAATTGGATGCAAACAATCTAAGTTCCTACATTGTTTATTAAGCTGGGCCTGCATCTTCCTCATCAACTTGTCACGTGGGTTGTGCTTCCTGTTCTGAAAGGACTAGCATTAGACCTGCTTACAACATCATTTCTCCCTTGCCTATCCCACCCTGCCCAGTGGCAAAATGTAGCTCTTACTGACTTTGTGAAGTCCTGGAAGAGTTCCAGTTGGAGACCTAAAAGAAACCAAACATTTGACAATCCATCAGGTTTTGGTTGTTTTCCTCGTACTTAGGTGCCTGAATGATCATGTTATCCGTCTTGTTTTCTTCTTCTTCCTCTTCATTTGACAGTTCATCTGAACTCAGTCCTTTGATCTGCTCATAATAGCTCTTCTGAGGAGGAGGAGGTTGAGGAACTGGAGCCAGAATATCCAAGGATGAGTCCACATCTTTATCTGCTGCTACATTTGTAGTCTGACTGCTGCTACTGCTAGACCTGCTTGGAGACTTGGACAGGGAGCTAGCACGTTGTGGAGAGCTGCTTCCTGGGTGATAAACAAAAGCTGCTGTAGCTGATACTAACCGGGATCTTGATCGCCATTTTCGTTTACTACTTCCAGGGCTCCTACAATGACAAATGCAAAGGTGCTATTAATCACAGAAAAGGGATAATGAATTAACCTTGTTCTATATCTCTTCCTGTCATGATGAGTCCAATGCCGATCTCGTAAACGGGATTGGGTTTTGTGCCTGTCAGTACTGTGCTGATGGGAACTACTACTCCTAGAACTGCAGTCTTTACGGGAATGCCCTTTCCTATGCCAGCTGTCCCAATTACGTTGTGGTGACCTGAAATTGACATCAGCAGTGTGCAAAAAAATAATAATGCCACCCAATGCCCCAAATTCAATAATAAAAAACAAAACAAAAAGGAAAAAACAAAAACGAAACGAAAAACAGTAAACAAGGAAAACTAACCGTTTTGGTGGCAGCTGGGGACCTATGATAGGAGTCTGGAGGCTTGCTCCAGAACCCTGCACTGTCTGATGACTTCGATTTCTTCCAGATGCTGTTTTTTTGGATCGCTCTTCTTCACTGTCTGACTCACCACCAAAGCTGGTTATGTATGTGATAACACCTTTATCTGCAGGTGTTGGTGACCGAGAATGTGTAGGGGAGGGACTATCAGACAAGTGACGCACACGCTGATAGGGATTGTAAGTTGGACTTTCCCGAGCTGCATAGCTACAAAAGTTTTGCCATGGGCAGAAGTCTTTTTCAAACACGTTACCTTGGAGGACTTAGTCTTCTTCCAAATATGTTGCGGGAACGATCCCTAGCTTGCTTTTTCTCTCGTCGGGATTTGCGACCCTAGATAGATGTTGGATTTCATATGAACAAACTTCGTGCCTGCCCAACTCACTGATTGGATAGCTTCCTCCTGTTCTTTTGCAAGCCGCATAGCTTCCATTTCCTCTTTGTCCCTCAGTAGATATGTCATAAAATCATGACCAACCATACCATATTTTTCTGCAAGCCGGTTCATCTCTTGGCTTTGTTCTGTGCTCAAATGGTCAATGTCAATATTCAAATCTGCCTAGTACATTAACCACAGAACTCAAGAGTTGAATGACTTGCCCAGGTCAACATCACTTTCATCATCATCTTTTTCATCTTGATGATCATCACGAGATGTTGTGATAGTGCTATCCTCATATATGTACCCAATTGCTGCTTTTCTATCTGCTAGCCGACGCTTTTCTTCTTCAGCACCAGGTCGACCAACAGTTCCATAGCGTTCTTCCATCCAAATCTGATGCAAAAACTTATCCTCTGGAACTGCAGTAGCAAACAAAAGAATGAAAGCAGGTTAATGAAACTGACTGCACTCACTTCCAATGAATTCATTCTGTACAAGAATACGATAGCGTTCATAATTAGCTTGACGCTGCTCCAACATTTCTTCTGCTGATTTGGGAGGTTCTGATGCTGGTTTACTTTCCAAAATGTAATCCAGGTGAGCTCTAACATCGAATCTATCGATCATATTCTCAGGTTGTCCTTGCCAAGGCATCCTATCAGATGAAACATTGTTTTTCAGACAATACCTTCAAAACAGGCAATGAGCCCAAAAACAATATGCTAAAAAAGCTCATATTATGCAGAGTTTCGTAATTTACTTTACTGTGATGGCATAAGTCATTTGCCAGTCAACCAAAGCAACTAATAAGTAACAATACTAACATGTTAGTTTCTAAGGATTGCCCAATCATTGGATCAATGCAAATTTTCATTTGCCTTCCATGCAGTTGAAGAAATTGAGCTGGGTCTTTTTTCTGAAACATATGTTGAATTAAGACACCTTGAAGAATTTGCTTTCAGGATACAATTCAAAAGTTCATCAATCATGTTATGGTCTTAAAAGATGGCCAAATAAGGATAATTACGGTTACAAGATTTTGGTAGGATGGCTGAATATTCACACAGCATAAAATAAACAGATATTAGAAGTGAGGAAAAGTTATCATGCAACTGAAATAAAACATGAACACTCATTCAGCATAAGCACAATATTCACATGGACGCAAAATGAAATCATAATTACAATTTTTTCATAGAATTCTCTTCTTCTTTCTGCTCTCCTCTTGTAATCCACCATCATTCCTCTGATCTTTTTCTCATGTTTTCTTGCCTCGTGCCACATGTTTGATTGTTTTAACAAACCATTTTACAAAAGCAAACTATAGAACCTTATATTAGATAAATTTTTTGGAATTTATCCATTTCAGCAAACTTCATAAAAAAAATTAAATAGTTCGTTTTTTTTTCTCATGGGTCGTTGTCGGAAGCATTTACCTTGACCAGCAAACTGGCATTAGCAATACCTGAAAAAGCAACCACGCCACATTACCACCAAATTACTGGAAACTGTTCCGAGTACACTTAAAACAGACAGGAACGAAGTAATTGGGGGGGGGAGGAGGGGGGAGGGAAGGGAAAAACGCAGTTATGCAGTTAGAAACATTCCAAAAATTCACATGGTCTGGAAAGCACCGGAACGTCCTCCAGCTTGCACGGAAAGCACTTCCTTGGTTCGTGCTTTGAAGCTGCATTGATTCAAACACCGACACACACACACACACACACACACACACCTCCACGCGGGCTCAGAATTCGCCCACGGACACGCACGCACTTTTACATGTCTTTGCAGGTCCGGGCAGGGGCGCGAAAGGCAGCAGCAGCAGCAGCAGCAGCCACCCCCACTTCTTGTACACGCTCAGCCCAGGGGCTTGGAACCGTGCTTGACGGCCATTTCGGATTCCTCGTGAAGCCATCGAGGCGTCAGCAGCAGCAGCAGCATCTGTGCCTGCCGTCCCGGCCGCTTCGGGAAGCACCACCATGTGGCCAAGAGGGCACCGGGCAACAGTCGGATTCCTCGAGTTCTTCGGGTCTTGAGGACGCGGCGCCAACGGTGCTTCCAAATTTTTCCTGCCACCCACCGCAAAGCGGCTTTGCCCTGAACAATAGGCCCTCCCCCGGAAAGTCCCCGTCCACATAGTGGGGACAAAAAAACCAAAAAAAACACTTGCCGCCGCCACCGTCGGGCGTAGGAATGTTGGCGCGACGACGCCAAAAATTGGAAGCGCCGCGCGGACACCACCTCAGGGTGGCTTTTTCCTTGGCAAATTTGCGGCCAGGGTGTGTGTGTGTGTGTGTGGGCAAAAAGAAAGGTCGTGGAGTGCGCTCTCGAAACGCGTTCGCGTGACCTGTCCAAAACAAAAACAAAACAAAAAGAAAAGCAGCAGCAACAACAAGAAGAACAAAACAAACAGTCATCCGGCCTGCAAAAACCGCTAGCCGCAATTCTGAAGCTCGCTTTGCCACACAACGTCATCGGCTGCAGGGTTGACAGAGCCATACGAGCAAAAACGAACTCCCGCTCAGATGGCGCAAATCAAAACCCGATATACTCCAAACGTCGTCAAAACAGACCCTTGATTCTTTTTCACACTCCCTGCCTTTAATATATTTTAATATTCATTATTTTTAATACAAAATCTGTAATCTCAAAACCATTTACAGCCAAGCGGAAAGTCCACATTTTAAATAAAGAAAATTCTCAAACCCACTGAACACTGAAAAGCGAATTCTGATTTCATCGGACAATTAATAACGCCGATAATTGAATACTTCGAGTTAAGCTGCTTTCAGCCGGGGATGAACACTAAGATGTGATCTCGGGTCACAACGACTGAAAACAAAAACATTAGTTTCGAACACCCATAGGGGCTTCTTGTCTCTTGGGATGGAGAGAAGATTTAGGCGCGATACGACCTGAAGAAATATAAGAATTTATTCAACAAGTCACATATGAGACGATGATCAATACGTTATACATACCAATTCTTCATTTCATGGATAACCACAGGTTTTATATTTATTTTGGTGAATGGATGTATTCACCCAAAGCTCATTCATCAATCCTGATGTACTTGGAGAAGTTGTTGCAATTTGGAAAAGATTGCAGTGTGCTCCACTCACGTCGACAATAAAATGGAAATGTACTGCATAGAATGTAGCTCTCTTTTCACTATCACGTTTAATTAGGGGAAGAAAAACATGACTCAAATTAACAATCTTTCTTAAAGTCAAAACAAGTTACAAGCCGGATGCATTCCAATCGTGAAACACGGTGTGGGCATGCAGAAGATGCAAATTCGTAAATCCACTAACATTCTCGAGTGTTCTATCAATTAGGCATTGTTCATCATATGCTAGAAATTTCTTTAGTATAGCATTGATAACAATAATGAGGCGTAGAAAAATTAACAGCATCCTCAGTTATTGGCGTTTGCTTTCCCAGCATGATTCTTGAAGGTCTTTTCCGACCTACTAAGATCAGATGAAGGTTCGAACCAGAAAAATACAGTACTTCTCATAGCAAGCAAGTGTTGCTCTCCGGTGTTCATCTCTTAGCTTCCAGCTGCTGAAGTGCTCGAAGAAAGAGAGAAAAAAATCCTTTAAATTCTTCTTATCTCTTTATCATCAAATTAGGTGCTTTTGACGAACTGTCCAACTTAAGGGATTGATCAGTAAGATTTCCTCTGGTTTCAAGAGCCCTCTCTCTCTCTCTCTTGCACACATACACACACACACACGTACAAAGGAAAGAAAAACGTCTTTAGAATTTTGGTAAACTGGAGGGAGGGTCCAAGTTTCTACGAAGTTTCTACGTGTTTCCAGTAGATCTCAGTAGTTCCGACTGGAGTTCACTGAGATGAATCAGGAAGCTGTTGTGTCAGAACCACGCAGCTCACCATGGATGCTCTCAGATGTATGAAGTAGGGGCTCCAAGGTGGAACTCCAGTGGGGAGGGACCCCAGAAGGCACGAAAATGCATCCTTGGACACCTTGCCTGGAGTGGTTTCCGGCACTTCGTTTAAACGGGAAACGCTGAATCGAAACAGCAAAAATACCTATGCATCGATGTCCAGTTAAGTGTACACAATTCTGTGCACACAGCCGAGTGCACTCGTGTCCGCGCGAATATAGAGATCGTGACCGCTCCGAGATTTGTAGGATCCTTGCATCTTGTAAAGTCTGTGTACGTGTCGGACTCACGGATAAATACGAGCCAATCCACATACCAGTCGTCGTGTAACCATCGGAATGTGCAAATGCACGATCCGAATGCGGGAAGTGCATGCACACTCAGCGCACAGCAAAAGTACGCATCCGAGCAAGCAGAGGTCAAGCCGAGCACGCTATCGATTCAAAAAGAGCTGGGCAACCGATGAACCAAGCAGTGCTCGGAGCGCCATCTGCGCACGGTGTTCACAACCCACGTTCGTTTCCTCTTTCTGAGGGAAGATGTCGCTTGACGACAGAGGCAGCGGGATTGAAGGCGATGCCCCGTGGACAGTCATCGAGCTCTTCCGTGAACTCCCCTCCAAGCACCCGCCCAGGAAGCGCTGAAACCTCCGGGGTGTGACGCCCCGGAGGGAGCATCGGACCCTCGAGCAAGCGAGAGGCTCATGAGAAAGCAAGAAGTTTGGCAGCCAGGAGGACCTTCCAGGAAGAGCAGCCAAACTCTCTGAGACGCAGAACAAAAGGAAGCCATCAGATTTTTTATTTTTCTTTCCTTTTCTTTCCGCCGCATGGACGTTAGGAGAAGAGCAAAATGCTCTCTTCCCGAATTCCCCGATGGGGGGCATCTCCTCTGATCGTGCGGGTTCGATCACCCGACGTTGCCATGCCACGGCGATGGAGGCTCTGCGTTCCCGATCTCCTGCCCTTCCTCTTTCGGCGCTCATTTCGGGAGTGCTTGTTCTCGAAAGATGCGCTTCTGCTCAGAGAGGCTCTATTTTTATTTTCTTTTTTTTTCAACTCTTCTTCTTCTTCAAAAGGGAGGAGGCTTTCCCGTCGAGGCGAGGAGTCGCAACCGGCCGTCTGCATCTCTCCTCCCAGCCCTCCCTCGAAACTTTCTGGCATGTGACGGGCTCCGCTGAACCCCACCCTCCTCCTCGTGGCTCACCTCGGGAAAGGACGGGAAGGTGGGGGGGGGGGGAACTTCGCGGAGGGAGGGTAGGTGGGGAAAAAAATGCGGGTGGGTGGGGAGCTGCTTCGTCCCTCTTCATCCGGTCGACTTAGCCGAAGACGCCAGGCTTCGGGAGTCTCGTGCCTACGCCAGGAGCTGCCGGTTCTGACTCCCCGGCCAGGACCCCCTCCCCTCCCCTCCCATGGAGGAGGAGAGCACTGGGAAGGAAGTGGAGGCGTGCGGGAGGCGTTTTGGAGGCAGGACAGCTAGGATTTCCGGCTGCCACCGCTGCTGCTCTTTGCCGCGTCCGATGAACAGCGTGTGGTCGTTGCTGGCGTAGTGTCAGTGGCCGCCACGTCCCCCTTTCGTTTCCTCCGGATGCAGGGAAGGAAAGAGGACGTCCCTTCAGCTCCCTCCGCGGCCGTCCCACTCCACCCTGCTGCAGAAGGATCCGAGCCCTCGAAGGCGGGAAGGGGTGGGTAGGGAAGGGGACGGCGGGTAGAAGGAGCGAAGCGGCGCTCGGAGCCCCCGCGCAAGCGAGAGGTGCTGCTTTTGGCGGCACGAGGAACCCCTCGCTCCCTTGCCCTGTCGCTCTCCGGAAGCGGCCTACCCTGGGCGCACTTGCCATTCCCTCCCCCTCCCCTCGAGTCGCTCCACACGCCTGGGGGATTCTTCGACTTTGGGCTGCATGTTTTCCCCAATCCGTCACAGCCAGCCATCCTTTCACGGTGCTTTCGGTTTGGCTTCGCCCCAGAGGAATTCGTTTGCTCGATTATTTATCTGCGTTCCGATCGTTTCCTGATTGGGTCGTTTATTCACGTTGCGCTCCGGTCCTGCTCTGATTGGCCGGTTCAAATCTCACAGCGACAACGGCAGGGCCGAAGCGCTTTCAAACGGAAGGAATCACACGAAACCAAATTGCGTGCCCAAGATGGATGGCGCGGAACGAGCGATCGTCTTGGAGAGATGCTGCTGCAGGGGGATCTTTTTCCTTTTCTTCTTCTTCTCTTTTTTTTTTTTTTTTTTTTGCATGTGGCGTTTTTTGGAAATTTGGAATTTGAACGAACGAGGATCTTTAATTCGACTCGGCGCTGGGGAAGGGAAGAGTAAAAAAAAAAAAAAAAAAAAAGAAAGGAAAAAGAACCAAAGCGGAACCTCCGAATTCGCGCAGGCGAGCGGACTCCTCCTCTGCTCCCGAAAGAGGAATGGGGAAAAGGAGAAGAAACGTTGATACGTTTGAAAATGAAGCGGAATCTTCGGACCGCGTCCGGGAGCACCCGCATGTCCACCCGGTGGTGCACACCCTTTCCTTTGCGAGTCGTCCTGCAGGACGGACGTCGCCACGTTCACTTGAACCCAGCACTCGCGTGCTCGGCGTCGCCCGACGCGGGGCAGAGAGGACTTTGGTCCTCCTCCTCGCGTCACGAGGAGGGTTCCCCCCCCCCCCCCTCCACACGCGAGCTCGAGTCTCGGGAGAGAAACCGGGGCTGCACCCGGCTGATTGCGTCGCTGCCCCCCCCCCCTCTCCCTCCCTCCATCCAGCACGACAGGGAGAGTTTTTTCTTCCGGGACCTTCCTTCCCCATCCTTCGTCCCTGGGCCTCCCGTTTCCCGAGTTCCCGGATACGTCGCGAACACCTTGGGAGGGAGGAGGAGGGAGGGGGGGGGGGGGCGGGAGCGCTAACGACGCCATCCGGGAACGGTCGTCGCTCCCGTCACCGGCAGGCAGGCCTCTTCGTCCGCTGGAAGCGTCCTTCCGGGAATTCGCGGCAGCGATGCGGAATCCGCGCGAGCGCTTCAAGAGGGGAGGGGACGGCGGGAAATTCCCCCGTCGGGGGGGAATCGCTTCCTCCCAGCCACCGCCGCCGCGTCGCGCGCGCGGAGGCCGACCGGAGCGGAAGCCGGGCTTTCCGGTCGGGAAGACCGGATTCGAAAGTAATCCCGGTTCGACTCCGGACCTCCCCCGATCCCGGAGCGACGGCTCGGATCCTGCGAGCCAACCAGACCAAAAGACGGGTTTTCCCTCGTTTGCAGATGTCGCTCCGCAGGATTAGTCGGGGGATCGCGGCGTGCCGTCGTTCGCGCGCGCGTGCGCGCACGCGGTGCGTGCGGACGCCGCCGCCGCCGCCGCCGCTTTCCCGGTCGACTCCCGCAGGTGAACGGCGGGATCGGCCTCGAGGCGAATCGCGGGCAGGTTCGCTCCTCCGGGTCCCTCCCCTCCCCCCCCCCCCCTCCCACGCTCCTTACGACCCGAGCGCCGACGGGCGTACCGGCTGCTCCTGAGGCGCGCGGGAAAATCCCCGGGTCCTTTCCGCCGTCGGCATCGCGGCCCTTTCCATCACCGCTTCCGGCATCGCCACGCGGTCTCCTCCTCCTCCTCCTCCTCCTCCTCTCCAGTCTCCTTCCACCCCCTCCCCCTCCTTTCCCCCTTTCCTCCTTCACTGTCACCGAGTTCCTCCGGAACGTTCGCTGCCCTCAGGTGATTTGTCCTGTAGGAGGGCGGGGAGAAGGGAGGCGATGATCTCGTGGGAAGTTTCGAACAAGGGACCCACTGTTCTCCGGACTCCCTGCACCGTCTCGCTGCTCTTCCTCTCCTTGTTCCTGGATCTCCGTTCGTGATAAGAACGCCACCTGCTGCCTGTTGGATTTCACCCCTTATGCGTCCCACCGCTCGAGGCCTGCTGAAGCCTTGCTGAAGTTCCCGCTCCGCGGAAGGGTCATTCCTCAACGAGGGGTCATTCCTTCCGGAAGAACGTATTCTTATCCTCAGGTTCCTCTGGAAGAGGTCCTCGCGGACGAGGCGCACCGGAACGCCGCTGGACGCGAGAGGGACGGCTTCAGCAGGAGGAGACTCAGCGATGTGACTGCGGAGCACCGAACCGCCACGATGGGGGACCCAGGACGGGGTCCATGCCTGCAGGAACTTCGCCAGCGTTCTTGCCAGAGAAGGCACCTGGGCGTTGGTCCGGAGAACCGGGAGTGGATGTGACACGTGCTGGTGACCACTTGCCAGCGAGGGGAAGCGGGGAGGAAAACCGGAGGAAGGATGTATGTACCTTTGGTGACCGCAACACATTCGTTTCCTTGGGAACCTTCCCTCCTGCTTTCCACCTCCATGACTGCTGAATCTGCACGGAACGCGATCGGGAACGTGCAAATCCCACGACAACTTCGTTTCCCCTTCCCCCACCAGCTCAGCCTACAGTGCAGCCGGGCAGGGGCTCCATCTCTTCCCGGCAAATTTTCTTGCTGTGCGTCCTCTCTCCTCGCGAGCTCGTCAAGGGTTTTCCCCTGTTCCCTTTTCCTGGAAAAGTCGAACCGACCGTAACTCCTTGTGCCCCCCGTCTCACGCCTCGTGAAGAGCAGCGCTTCCCGATTCGCTTTTCCGCGGAGGTCATCGAGAAAAGCCCCGGTCGCGGCCCATAGTTGATTGCCATGGCACCCCCGCGTGCAGCCATCCTGTTGGAGGAAGAACGCGGTCGCACTCCGTCCCACTTAACTGACAATGGGAAAAGGAATTCTGGGAAAATGCGGTTTCCATCTTCGATTCGAAGGGCTACCAGACGTATGAAGGCAACCATCCCGCTTGACAGGGAGCACGGGAACGCGAGTTCCGGTTGAGCGACGCAGACGAGCGGAGGCCCAACACCTTTTCTGAACCACGTTGTTTGTTTTTCAGTTTGGCAGCGTTCCTTGGGTGGCTAAGCTTGCAGCTTGTAAACTTGTCATGGAAACCTCTTCTAAGTGACCGGATGCTTCTAAAAGCATAATTCCATAGTGGATTCGCTGACGGTAACCAGGGGACAAAGAAAGAGAGAGAGAAGGGGGGGGGGGGAGGGGAACGTAACCTGGAACCACGTGACGCAACCCTTCAGGTTCGAGGGCGGACTTTCCAGCATGGCGGCGCTGCCGTCGTTGGCGGTGGTGTTCTGCACTCCGAAACAACAGCCGAGCGGGTGCATCCGCTCTTCTGCCGGAGCCCTCCCGGAATCTGCTTCGAGCGCAGATTTCGCATCGAACCGGGCTGGGAAACCCCTGCTTTCCTTCCTCCCGTTTGCCTATTTGGGGCGGTGGGCAACAGCGGAGCTTTTCCCACACGGAGCGTCCGTCCTCTTGGCGTCTCCTGCGGGAACGCATGCCTCCCCCCCCCCCTTCCCTCCCTCATTTGGGCTGCCTTTCCCCATCGGGTTTCGCCCTGCCTCGGGGAGGCATGCATGGCTGTCGACTGCTTACCGTCCGCAATTCTCCCTGACCATCCCGTGCTCCCGGCTGCCAGCGGCATGGGAAAACGAGAAACGATGGGTCGCTCCAAGGGTGCAGAGAGGCAGCATCTCCCTCTCACACATCCTGTTTCGCCTCGGCTTGTGAGGCGCCGCTCCCTTATGAACGGAGAGCCACCTGCCACGACGCTGCAGCTCGCCTTGCCGACGTCCTGGGTGCTGCTCCACGCTTTCCGGAGCCTTCATTCACCCCGACGGACAGCCACGGTTTGTGGATTCGACCCCACAGGTAAGAGGTCAAGGGAAGCAAATGGGACGAAAGTGCCCTGGGCGAATTGCACGCGCGCACGTACATAGGTGTGAGATCTGCCGGCTAGTGTGCACACGTATGTGTGTGGGCGCATGAGGTCGGAAGGAGAGAGAGGTGGGGAGTGCGCTCTCGAGCGAGCGAGGGAAAGAGCAACTGCGGGGCGTGCGGTCCGGAACGCCCGCTGTCAGATGGCCTGCTCTCAGCCCAGTCCCGGAGAGATGGGCGCGGGAAGTGGTCTCGGAGAGCCCGAGACAGCCGGAGAGGTTCGAGCCGGCCATCGTTCGGTTCCCAGACGCCGACGGATTCCCCAGGAATCCGAGAGGAAACTTTGTAGCTCGGCCGCCCCGGGGTCGCCTGCACCGTTCCGACTCGGGAAATTCCTCTTCGAGCGTGTTTCGCGCTTTCACCTTGCTGTCCCTGGACGGGGACCGACCTCCCTGGAGCTTGGGAAATGGAAGCGCGTGCATTTTTCTCGTTCCTGGATCAGGACATTAATTTCCTGTCCCTTTGAAAAATCCGTCCTGTAATTCTGAGATTAGGTTTCGGAAGATTCTCGAGATTGTAGATCCCCAAGACTTCAGATCACTGTCCTTGCATAAGCGTCCATATTTTTTTTCTTCCTCTCTCTCTCTCGCTCTCTCTCTCGACTTCTTTCTCGATGTTAATTCCAATCTTCCCCTTCCTCCCCCGAGCAGTCCTTTAAGATTGATTTTTGAATCCGTTCCTTTGACGACGTTCTTTTCAGATACGATTTTATTCTTAACTTCCGGAATTCTTTGTCAGTTTCTATCAGAGTTCGCCTTTTCCGAGAAATTCAATGACCTCGCACTTCCGAATAGGAGTGCGGAGGCAGCGGAGGGACGCGCGGATATCATTATAAAAACAGTTGCCGCTCATTCTTACATATGTAAAACAAAAAAAAAATTCGTTTTTTCCTCGGTGCGGAAGGAAAATCCATTACGCCAACTCGCGATTCCATCTCTTTGCAAAAAACAAAAGAAGATGAAGGAAAAAAAAAAAAAAAAAAGCATCAGATCGGTTGACAGTTCAGCAGCTCTTCCTAAGAGCGGCATCCTCCTTGATTTATCGTCATAAAACAGAACCGTGCAGAAAACAAGATTTTCTGTAACGAAGCACGCTGAGGATTTTCGAACCGAGTTGGGCCGCCGTCGCCCTGGAAACGCGCGCGCTCTCTCGCTGAAGTGCGAGTGCCGTACTCGAGACACCAGCTAAAGTAGGCAACACACACCAGCACGTTCCCGTAAGGGGCTCTCTCCCCCCCTCACCCTCTCCCTCCCTCGTCGTTCGCGCGGGATTCCGACAGCAGCCAGGACGTGCATCCCTCCTTGTTGGGGGGGGTACGCGATGGACCGTTGGTCCTCCGTCGCATTTTCCCTCGGGCGGGTGCACCGCGCCAAACTGGTGCGGTGTTCCCGCCGGGCAGGGGGAAAAAAGGGAAAAGAAAACAGGAAGCTCAGTGTCGAAAATCCCAGGTCTCGTGTGCGTCGGGTTGAGGCGGTAGCCGAGCAGGCACCGGCTTGACCGCCCCACTCACATCCATGGCGAACCCCCCAAAAGAGGAAGAGATAAAACACGCCACACAGTAACAGCTGAGGAGAGAGAAGAAGCAATAATTCACTTCTCCCCAGATGACGTCCCACAAATCGGTGTTATGACTGAGGCTGTGCCTTCGATTCTGCCACTCTGTTTAACCTCGTTCCCGTGGAAAATCGAAATAAGCATCGGATCTCTTACGAGGTTCTGCGCCCCCTCTGCCGGGGGGAACCCAGCTGATGATGCGAGAGAGCAAGACACGCATTAGGAACGGTGCGGGCCCGTGGCACGTTTCGAATTTTGGCGCTTTTTGTTCCGAGGAGCAGCCCTCGAGGCGGGAAACCGACCGGGGCAGCGCCTGCGAAAGCGCCTTCGGGGTTTGCACGGGGGAAGAGGGGACTGCTGCCGCTCCCCAAGTGCAAAGTGCAGGGGAGACGTGCTCACGTGTGCGTGAGCGATCCCCCCTCCCCACCACTACCAAACCTCTGGCGAGCTCGGGAATTGTTTTTCTCTTTTCTTTTTCCCATGGGCGCTGCTGCTGCGCTGGTTATTGGGAATGGGGCGGGCACGATCGGAAACGGCCCTGTGTTCCCCCCCCCCCCCCTCCCACCAGCAACAGCATCGGGGGACGAAACCGGAAATTCTTGAGCGTTCGCAGCTGCCCAGCCCCCTCCCTCCCTAACTCTTCCCCCCAAATTTGCTGCGGCGTTCGCACACCTTCGCTGCCGTCTTGGAACCAGAAAGCTGCTCGGGTCGCTGGGGCGGTCACCTCGGGTTCGGAGTCGCGAGACGGTCGCAATTTCTCCAAAGTCCGCTGAGCGGGGTGCTGGAAGGGCTCGCGTGTGCCCTGCGGGCGATGCTGGTTCTCGACACACACGCTCCATAGGGAACACACACACACACACACACACACACACACACACACACACCGACCACACATCGCGGAACAGAGCGTCCCGGTCGTTCCCGGTTCCGGAGACCGAGCGCGCGATCTCGCGGGGACCGCACGACTACACCTCGCGCTCCGTGATTTCCCGCCGTAGGCGAGCAGCCCGTTCCCTCTCTTCCCCGTATTCCCGTCGCTTCTTCTCCCTGCTTGATTGACAGAGGATACACCGAGGATGCCAAGTTCGCCCGCTCGGCTCGTGTGAAATCCGAGACATCAAAAGCGACGGGACACCGCGCTGCCCATTGTTGCCGCCATGTTTAGGCAGGGCAGCCACCTGCTACCGTGCGGCGACCGTTTCCGCCCCATGAGGAAAAAAAAAAGAGAAAAGAAAAGCAAGTCTTTTTGCTTCTCTCCCCTCCCCCCCCCATCTCTCCCTCCCTTTCGAAACGGCGTCGACGACGATCAGGCAAGAAGTTCCCGATTTGTTTTCTCACGTTGGATTGAGCGTCGCCGTCGTCGTCGCGTACGGTTGTTCTCCGCCAAGGAGGAGTGACAACGCCAGCGGCAGCGAAACAAATGCAACCAGCCCGGGAGCCGGAGGCGAAGCAATCGCACCAGGCCGTTGCGGGAGGGCGGAGATCTTCGCGGTGGTGGGAGCAGAGGTTACCGCGGTGATCGTCCGCTGTTGGGAGCAGGTCCAGGCACTCAGCGCAGATGCGCCGGGAGGAACGAGGCGCCCCCTCGCTGACCTGAGAGCGTGTCCACCGCTTAGGCATGTTGCGCGAAGGGCTTTCCGGTGTCTTTCGGAGGTGACCGTGAAGCACGCAGGTGAACGCACAGGTGGAATACGCAGGTCTGGATGCATTTCATGAACCCCCTCCCCCCCCCCTTTTTGGGGTTTTGTCTTCCTATAAATTTTCCCTTCCGAATATCTACAGATGTTAAAATGTGCCAACTTACGAGCTCTCCGTCGGAGCTGCATACGTTTGGTTGATTTGTTGAACGTCGACGGTTCTGGGAGCTGGGGAAACCTCTCCCGAATGGAAAGGGGGTGCATGCGCTGCCGTGATACGCCGGGTAGGGAGGGAGGGAGGGAATCTTTCTGGATCCGGCGGCACCTTCCGAGCTCGAAGTGTCTTCGCGTCATCGGGGATGAAACTGCAACGCTAGAGCTCACCTCGCGATCTTTTTGGATTGTAGGACAGGGGGTGGGGAGTGTCCCCTGAACGGAAGAACAGTGGACGATGCTGGACTCCGCAACTAACAGTGTTTTGTCGTTCAGCACGGCTCGATAGTGTCATCTAAGAAGAAGGGGGGGGGGGAAGGAAGGAAAAGATGGAAATTGTGCTCGAGCCGAGTTTCCTCGCCAGCTGATTGCGAATGGGACTCCCCCCCCTTCCTCTTCCTCCCTCCTCCCCGTCCAGTTCCATCCGATCTGCCTGCCCTGCGGCAGCTCTCCGCCGCCCCCCCCCAGACCGAAGTTTCCGTATCAGGGTTCCTCGCACTTTCCCCGAGCTACCGAGAGAGTCCCCCCGTCTGCGGCATTTTTTTTTTGTCTTCCTTTTTTTGTTTGTTTCCTTCTGCTTCCTTCCCTTCTCTCCCTCCATTTTTCCTTTTTTTTTTTTTTTTTTTAATAGTTCTAACAGCGGTCTGCAATTATTTATTTCCGTTCCGTCAAAACCTCTCTTTTTTTTTTTGTGCGCGCGTGCGCGCACGCGCGCGCGCGAAACTTAATCCTTCCAGCGAATTGAAATGAAACTTTCGAATTGACTCTAATTTGGATTGAGGGTTGGTCCTCTTTCGAGGTGGCAGATGTTGCATAGCCTTATGCAGATGTTCTGATAAATTATGCAAGCGCGACGGTTATATGTTTAGTTTTCATGGGACGCGGAGGTTCTCGGGCTCTCCGGCGAAACGCCAACAGGGACTATCGACCCTGTTTCTATCACTTGGACGGATCCTTAACGAACCTGGGATATGGATAGTCACGCTCCCGAAGTTTCAGCAATCGGATCCTGCAAGTCATCCCGGTGCCATTCCCAGTGTGTACACAAGCCTCCGCTCGTGGCTGCACTTTATGAAAAACTGAAGACAGATGATGGTGTTGGTGTCTCATTAGAGTCGCTGGAGATTTCCAGCCGGCTTAATGATACCCTCTCTTTCTCTCTCTCGAGCGCGCGTGGCACCCGTTCCAGGCCGAGGAGGCGTGGGGGGACCGCGAGCTCTCCCTCCCTGGACGGGCGAATCCTTCCCGCTTCCAGGGGAATCACCTTCCGGCGGTTGGCCGCTCCTGCTGGATGCAGGTTTCCCGCTTTTCCTTCGCCCTCTTCCCCCTTTTTTCGTTACTTTGTCTGTGTGTGTGTGTGGGGGGGGGGGGGGAAGGGGAACGCTCCCAGGAACCGGGCAGCTTCCGTGGTTCGAGTGGCGAGGAGAAGAAAGGGTAGGGGTGCGAGCGGTTGCCTCTCCCGTGCCGAACGCCCTCAACCTAGCCGACCTCTTGAGCGGCGAGGTCCCCCCCCCCCATCCCTCCCTAAGGTCCGACGCTGCTGCATGGGAACGTCAAACTCCGGTCCAGAAGGCAGCAGCCGCCTGATAGCAGCCAGTGACGGCACCGCAGCTGCCGGAGAGGGAAGTGGATCGAACTCTCCAGACCTGAGACCTCGTCCAGGCGGAAATTCGAGGAGGCGCTTCCAGTGGATGAAACCCGAGCAGAGAATTTTTTTTTTCCTTCTTCCTTCTTCCTCTCCTTTGCGGCGCTCCTCCTCCGTCTTTTCCTCGCCACGACGACTTGAGATTTCGCAGCCACTCCGAGCTTGCGGAGAATGAAGACGAAGAAGAATAGACGGGCAAGGGGAGGGAAAGCTCTCGTGGGATTCCCGGAGTGCGCCAAGGACCAGCCGCTTCGATGGCTCTCCCGAGTCTTCGCTCTTCCCGTGTTGGCTCTCGCGTTCGCCACACGTCAGGGGACTTCAAAGAGCTCACTCCAGCTGCCTGCCTGCCTGCTGCTGCTGCTGCTGCTGCTGCTGCTCGCCGATGGCTGCTGCTGCTACTCGCCGCTCCCACAGCTGCGAATCCCCCGCCTCGCGTCATCCAGCCGCGCGGTCTGGCGGCGGCGCTCCGGGAACATCCCTTGCAAGCCCTTCCGCCGCATCCGGGGACGGAGGAGGCAACGACAAGCACTTTCCCCCCTCCTTCTCGTTCCCCTCCCCAGGGTCGATGGCAGCCTAGGAGTCGCCTCCGCAACCGCGGACATGGGAGGAAGGCGGTGAGAGGGTGCGCCTGCCCCAGCACGTGGCTGGTGAGAGTTGGCGCGCGGGGGATTCTCAAGTTCCAAAGGCGCCCGTGAGCTCCCGAGTGCGTACAGGTCTTCCCACTTTGTGCACCCCTTTCTCCAGTGGTATCCCCTGCCACCGGGGGTGCCACACTAAGGACAAGGGCTACGGATCGCGGGCCGTTGACGGAGGCGCAGCTCGGAGCACTCGAGGGGACGGCTGCGTGAAGTCCTTGCCCTCCCTTCCTCCGCTGTTTCCTTTCATGGTAACGGAGAGCCAGCGAGCCCGGGAAACGCGTTTTAAGGGGGAGGGGGCCTTCCGGTCGGACCTTCCTGTTTCCTCGGATGCGTCTTCGCCGCGAGGAGCCAAGACGGCTCCGCGAGCGTGAGAGGCGAACCCCATGCCCCTCGTTCGGAAGAAGAGGGGCGCACCGAGAGAGACGACGTCACCGGGGTGTCGTGCTTTTGCGCTTCTCCCTCCTTTTTTTTCCTTTTTTCTCTTTCTTTTTTTGTGCGCGTGTCATTCTCCTCCTCGCCCCTCTGCCCACCATTTCGGAGGAACTGTCCGCTTTCGCTCTGGGGACGGGAGGAGGAAGGGGGGCTCGCTGATCAAAAGGATTATTAATTGCAAAGTTCATTTCCCGTCCGTCACGTTCCTTCCGGTTTCCTTTATTTCAATCTCATTTTTTTTTTTTTTTTTTTCCTATCCTTTTTTCCTTTCCGTTTCCGCCGCGGCGAAGTGCGGAATCCACCAGCCAGCCAGCCAGCCAGCCAGCCAGCCAGCCAGCCAGCCTGGATGCTTCATCTTCCGTCCAATCACCGCGCGCCAGTAGCCGCCCGCGGAACGAATCGGGAGGAAATCACCGCGGGTCGAGCCGTGAGATCCACCCCCCTTCTTCTTCTTCGTGCTTTCTCTCCGGTCCCCTGCTTGCGGAGGACCGTTCGATGATGGCCATCCGACTCCTCCTCACGCGGCGCGTGCGCCGGCCCTTTGTGCTGTTGTTTGCCGGGAGCGCCAAGCCGAGCGGCGACACTTCCAACGTCCGTCTCGGCTCGAAATTCATTCGCAACAGGAAGGGGGGGGGGGAGAGGGAGAGAGAGGGAGCGAGGAAGGAAGGGGAGGTAAGACGAGATGAGGAGGAGGAGGGAGGGAGCGCGAGCGCGCGTTCCTCTGAGCTTCCGAAGGCGACGCGCGCACGCGCGAGAAGGCGGCGGCGACAACGCCGGTTGCCAGGGCCGGGTCGGTGGAGGAACGGCGGCGCGAAAGGGGGGGACCGTCCCTTTCGCCACCCGGCCGGTCGCCGGCGTGCGCTTCCCCTTCTGCGCATCCCGGTGTGCGCAGCACATCCCCCAGCGAGAGGCAGCGTCGTGGAAACGCTTCCCGCGCTGAAAGAAAGCGCTCGTCCCCTCCCCCTGCTCTTCTCTTTCCTTTTCTTTCTTCTTCTTTTTTTTTTTTTCGAGCACCATTAAATCTTCCTCCCCCCGTGGTCTTCTCACACTTTTCTTTTGCCGGCAGCAACAGCCATGAAAACATCGCGCGGATAGGATTTAAAAAAAAAAAAATAGGGATAAAGAAGGAAGGAGGGGGGGGGATGAGAGGGAGAGGATACGATAATAACCGGGAGGGTCCGAAAGGGTTTCGTTCAATGGTACTGAAACATCGCGCTTTGAAAGGACAATCGTAAAAAATGGAGGGTGAAGGACGTGAAAAGCATCCTTTCTGGCCACCTCCGAAACGCAAGGACCCGGGACAAAAGGCGCGCGTCCCGCGCCCGCGATGAAACGGCAAGACGCGCGATGAAAAAGCAGATGACAAAAAAAAAGGAAAAAAAAAAAAGGAAGGGGTGGGATGAGCGAGGTGGAAGGGGGGAGGGGAGGCGTGTTTTCTCTACGTGCAAAGCAAACCCCCGGGGCTCTCTCCGATGCAGGGGATGCGCGCCCGAAAAGAATCCACCCCGAGGCGGCGGAACCCGGCGGGCCAGGGAAGGCCGGGCGGATTTTTCGCGGGAGCCGCATTTGCATGCGCCAAGGCGCGCGGGGAGCGAGCGAACGCCGCCCGCCGCTCGTCCTGATGTGGCGGAGAGGTGCTGAGGCGGCGACGGCAGCGCCCTGCTACCGCTGTCCCCCCCCCCCTCTCGCCCCCTTCCCCTCTCCTCCCCCCCCTCGCCCCCGTCCACTCTTCGCCACCCGCTTCGCTTGCAGAAGACATGGTGCTCGCCCTCTGCAGGCCAGGTCAGCTGCCCCGCGAGCCAGGAGAACAAGTGCTTGCCTCTCGCCCCCGTCCCACCCACCCTCCTCGCCCCTACCCCCGCAGGGAGAGAAAGAGAGAGAGAGAGAGAGGAGAGGGAGAACGAGGAGAGAGAGGTGGACGTCTCGCGGGACAACAGCGCTGAGAGTCGCGGACCGGAAGGTCCGGCTGACGCTGACGACTGGGGACGAAGCGTCTCGAGGTTTCGCCCGAAGAGCCGGGAGGCCGCCGAGACCCGCGCAGGCGTCCGGGCGAAGATGCGACCCGACCAAGGGACTCCAGCAGCAGCCAGGTACTGCCACATCTGGTGCGCGCGTCCTTTGGAACGGGAGCGGGCCGGCCCCTTTCGGGAGTGGGCGGTCAGGCGTGCGCACGCGTTTTCGGCGCCGCTGCTTAGGGAGGAGGAGGCCCTGTCCATCTAACTGCACCCGAAGGGCGTCCCCTGGGGCGGCGGCACGCGTCCTCGGACCCGGCGAACGCGCGTAAAGGGTGCCGCCGCCGCGTCCGGCACGGACTTCCTGCTCCTCCCCGTTCCTTGCACCCGCGGGATGGGCGCGTCTCCGCCAGGAAGGGAAGCGTCGCGAGAGGAGGAAGGGAGAGGGAGGGAGGCGGTGAGCGGATGGGAGCGGGGATTCCTCTCGAGTGCTCGCCCATGCTGCAGCCCCGGGGGTAGCTGAAGACGGGGCGGGGAGACTCCGGGAGAAGATGCGCCTCTTGGCTCGGGGGAAGGAGAAGGACCTCCGGGAACCGCCTCGCGGCCGCCACCGCCCGCTCCCGCCTCCCGTTAGAGTCCTTTCGGCGCCGCCCGGAGGAGACCGGAAATCCCGCGTGCGGCCTTCTCGCTCTGTTTACGTGTAATCGAGATTATCGGGCGGAATCGATCCCGAAAGTCCTCATAAAAAAAAAAAAAAGGGGAGGGAAAAAGGAAAAAAAAAAAGGCAGCGACAGCGACAGCGGCAGACCCCGAGGTTACGGAGCAGTGATAATGCGATTTTCCCCAAAAGTGGAAAATAAGCCGCTTGGGGGAGGAGGGAGGGGGCAAACGCTAACAATAAAAAAAAAAAAAAAAAAAAAAAAAAAAAAAAAAGGCCGGAGGAGCGGAAGCGGACATTATTGAATGGGTCGCTCGTCCTGTTTCCCAAATTTGGGGGTTAAGTCCCGACAAGACACAACAAATCGCGTGTAATGGGTTTATAATGGGGTGCCGATGCGTCAGGTGCTTAGCGGCCTCCCCGGGACACTTCATTCCCCCGCTCCCTCCGGCCGAAGGTGAATTTTTCCGGGGAACGGGAGCCGCCGTGTCCGGGACGAAACGCCTCTGCCGCCGCGCTTCCAGGATGCGGGCAGCTACGGCTCCGGGAGAGCAGCAGACTCCCCGGTCGGTCTTTCCTGTCCCCACCCCCTCCCGCACGCGACCGCGCTTCACCGCATCGGGAGAGGGGTTCGGGGATCAGCGCCAAAGTGGAAGGAGGAGAGAGCGTTCTTCGCGCGAAAACCGGCCCAGGACTCTCGAGGCTCCACGGGGAAGGGGAGGGATGTCGAGGATGGTCGGCGCTTCGGGGTGGGGCGGGGGAAGGCAATCCTAGACGAAGAGGAAGAGGCGCAGTCGCGAGGAGAGTCGGACGCGCCCCTACGCAGCTCCTTTAGGATCAGGCCGCTTTCCCCGGCCGTTCAGTTGAAGGTTCCTGCGGCCTTTCACCAGCAGGGACCTGGGACGGGCGTGGGCGAGAGTCCCTTCACCTTGTCGCCTCCCTTGCGATCGCAAGGGACCACGACGACGATCCTCCCTTCGAGGGGCCGTTTCTCATTAAACTCCTCCGGGTGGGATGGGCCCTGCTCCCCCTCTTCTCATCCGCTCCCAGCCCTCATTGGCCGGTTCAAATTCCTCGGAGGCAACGATGAGGCCGCGGGGCGCTTCCGAATCCGGGAACCAGGATCGGGCGCGGAAACGAATTGAGGGAAAATTGCGGTGTGACACCTGAGATCAGAGGGCGAGCTCTGCTTCCGATGAGCATCCTCCGGCTCGTCGCGTGGGCGAACGCGTAGCATTCTGCGTTCCCGAGGAGGAGGAAAGAAAATTCTTGCACGGAGCGCCAGGAAGTGGAGGGAAAAACGAACAGGCGCGCCTCCCTACTCCCCCCCTCCCCTCCCTCCATACCCTCGAAACTGCTACGAAAATATTCAAAGATGCGCGCAAGGAAGAGAAATTTGGTAGCAATGGTGAGTTTTTGCGGTTTCAGTTAAATATATATATATGTATATAAAACTTAAAACTTAATGTAAAGAGGAGCTCACAGGCCTAGGATGCGGCGGAACGATATTTTATGAGATCTGCTGACCGAAAGTCGACCTCCAGGTTCGCATTCGAGAAATGGAGAAACGAAAAAAATTCCACGTGGTTGAGGGCACCCCGTGGAAGAGCGCGTGGCTAATGGCGACTGAGGACTCCATCCCGACTGTTGGATTTCACTTCTGGCAGGCGGAATCGAAGTTCGTCTTGTCCTCAGGAAACGGCTGCGCGCAAACTGGGTGGCCACAGGGCACGACCCGTCTCCATCCATTCGACTGCAGCCACGGATGCTTGTCGTTCAGTCAGATTCTGAAGGGCGAGCGTATTCTTCTTGCGGAGGGATGAACACGGTGAAATTAGTGTCCGTGTGCTCCACTAAAGCGTAAAGATTCATTGATTACCTACCGGAAAGTATGCAAATCTATCTATCATCCTTTCTGTTCCCCTGGCTATGGACTGCTAAGCATGGGGAACCCCCCCAAAAAAGTGCTCCGTTTCATTAGAAAAAAGATGCGGATTCCTTTTTTTTTTTTTTTTTCTTCCCCCTCCTCTCTCATTCTCTCTCTCAGAATAATGCCGACTTAATCATCCGTCAGCTGCAAATCTCTGTTCTCCGAGTAAGGAGCAGCTTCTTCTCAAGTGCGTAGCGCAAGAAGGCAGGGGAAACCTCCGCAGTCTCTCCTCTATTTGCTAGCCAATTCAGATTCATGCACGGACGGAGATGAGGTGCGGATTTCTGGCGTGGCCTCTTCCTTGCAAATAGAATTTCAGCGCTGTTGGAGTTTCCAATAGAATTTCGGAGCAGTTTTAAAATTTGGAGTTCTTCCGCGGAACTTTCAAGTTTCCGGAACGGAGGGTCACCGTCGGGATCGCCTCCTCGCATCCCACGGTGCCGGTTTGCGCAGCAACCGTTCTTTTGCTTTGGAAGAAGGGAGCGTCGTCCAGAAGAAGCGCCTGGAATGGAGCACCCGCAGTGGAACGAGGGTGCTGGGGGGGGGAGGGGCAAGCGGCAAAGGCAACAACAACAGGAGCTCCAAGGTGAATGGAAGAAGAAATCACTTTTCAAATAAGGAAACGAGCGCAAATTTACATAAGATATTTGTTATCAGCCTTTGCATTGATGATACGAAGAGTTTCGTTTTTTCGCGATAAGAAAGCCCCGACCATGCATCTGCGGAGGACTCGGTCGCGCCCTCCGTCGCACGCGAACACTGCCTTCGGATATTTATTTCCCTGTCCAGTCGATGTAGCCTTATGGAACGAAAGCTCGAGATGTCGAACGCTCAAGATACAAATTTTCGCCAGATATGCGACGCAGGGCAGTTCAATCAGCAGATGACTTTTTCCGGAGGTACCGTCGGACGAGTAGGTTTCGGGTTGTACGGGAGACGCCTGGGGAGAGCTTGAAGTCATCCGACACTTCGATGGGACGTCCAGAAGAAGTAACGGTATAAATTTCTGCATCCCGAAGTGCTTCCCAGAGTGCTGCCGAACGTTTTCAGATTCACGATGCTCCACGATGCCGCTCCTGATTTATGGAGATGGAACTCAAACATTAAGGACACAGTCGCAAGCACGAGGTATCCATACGTGATGTATGCACACACACGAATCCGAGCACACGGACATGCATAACTGACGGTGTGTGGACTCGGATCGCGCGAGTAACAGGGCGACTGCGGCGTGGACGGAGAGAAAGAATGCCAAACGTCAGACTGGGAAAAGGCATAGGAGAATGTCTTAGGGAGCGCGCGCGCGGTCCTAAAGGAAAAGTCCAAAATGAATTTTATCTGAATCGATGGCACTTGCAGACGACAAAAGAAAAAAAGGGGGACGTTCACCGAATTGGACTTTTCGAGCCTTCTCATTGTGCCGTCCTGCATTCGAATGCCATCAAAATTCTTGTCGTCCACTGGGGCGAACAAAGCAAAGCCATCAGATCCAGCTTTTTGTTTTCGAAGGAGGAGGAGGGAAGCATTGCTTCCGAGCGAAGTACTGCCTCCCTTGGTCCAGCCACCGCCGCAGCGTCTTCACGGAAACGCCAGGGGCCCTCGTCGGGACGCAACACCCATTTGTCAAGCTACCGGGGCCCAGGGGGGGGGGGGTTAGGGGTTGTCTCCTACTCGCTCGCTTGCGGAGCATCCTTGCCCTTTCATCCCCTCTCCAAGACGGAACTGAATCTCCTCTTCCAAAGCGCAACCGAGGTTTCCCACGACACCGACGGTGATCGCAGCCATCGATCTCAGGCTGCGTACCAATTCGCGCTGCCGCAGAACGCATGCAGCTGCATGAAAGTGTGTTTTTCCTCGCACAGAGCAAAAGTCGGTCAAAAAACCTCAGCGGGCCGTTCGCACGAGTGCTCGTGTGTGTGGCCCTTCCCAATCCGATAGAAGAGAGGGTCCTTAGCCTCCTTTCCAGAGCGTCTTCTGGCCCGTGGGCACCTTCTGGCAGGTTCCCGCTTCCACCGGAAAGCATCCCTTATCCGGGGTCTGCACTCCGTAATGCCGTTTTCTCCATGTCAGATGGATTTCTTCACTTTGCCGCGACCTCTTCCGCAGGTGGGGAAGAGGTCGATGTCTTCCGCGAACCGGAAGACATCGCTGACCTGTTCCTGGCTCCTGCGTCGGAAGGAAAGCGTTTTCGATTCCTTCTGGCGCGGCGAAGAGGCCCGCCGGAGCTCGTTCGAGGGAGGCCGAGGGAAACGCGAGCTCCGGGGAGCGGAGGAAGTGACTGAGGTGGGGGGAAGAGCGCGTGGAGGAATGATCATCGAGGGCGATGACGAAACGGGAAGGGAGCTGCTGCCACCCACGGCACCGCTTCCACCGCTTGGAGGTCCAGTCTCGAAGAGACCGCTTCAGCTGCAGAGGAAGATCTTCACTGGTCCCGGGTGCAGCGATCCGTTCTTCCCGTTCCGATGCCCGACTGAAGCCAGCAGCTCCGGTGGCTCCGAGACATGCCCGAGTGCTGCTGCTGGCCGCCCGGGGGGGGGGGGGGAGAAGGTCGGGATGCCGACTCAAACGGCGTCGGACGCTCGAAACACATCCCATCCATCCGAGCCCTTTCCACTCTTAAAACGCATCGATTCTCGAGGAGACTCGCCGTGATTAAAATGCCCGAGGATCTTTTTTATCAAACCGTGTTCTCCATTTTATGTTTCCTCAAACCTTTTATTGCCGTGACAGAGAACGCATTACTCATTTTGAATGCGAAAATTTTGAAGGGGTTCCAAAGACCCAAGCGAGTGCAAAGTTTCCTTTCTAAAAATAAAAGTAATCCCCCCCCCCCCTTCCGCTCCCCCCTCGAGTCCACGCCTGCGAAATCGTTTGCTCCTCGAATCCAAAGGCCTTGCAGGAGAGATTTCGATGCCTTCCATCCCGTCTCCTTGTCCACGCAGCCTGCAACCTCCGCTTTGCCGTCCTTTTCATTTGAGCGGAAGACGGTTGTTGCACCTCGCGACTTCATCTCAGTTCTCATTAGGAAAGATGAGAAGAAAAGGAGGAGGAAAAAAAAAAAAAACACCGGTCGAGTTCTGTTGATCTGCTCCTGTGCGTCTTCCTCATAATCTGCCCCTGCGTTCCACGAGCCGCTTTTCATTCGCTGAGCGAAAAATGCTTTTGAAGGTTTTTTTTTTTTTTTTTCCCTTCTTCTTCTTCTTCTTTCGGTACTTTCGATTTCTTCCCGTCTGTTGATGTTCGACCTGATAGCACTGCCAGGAATCCATCCGCATGCTCGCCGTGTTTGTTTTCCTGTTCGACAAAGTGATCGGCGAAGGCCGCGCGACGATGATGATCTCTCCACATTATCAGCTTCTCCGTGCCACGCTGCACGTGGGAGCATCTGAATTACAACCACGTGAGTAAGGATTCACATGAATCATTTGTTGCATCGCTGTATCAATCACGCTGATCATGAAGCATGCGCCCTCATCCGAATTCGCTTAATGAGGAATCTCGAATCCGTCATGTTGTTCCTGTCCGCTGACGGACAAGCATCTCTTGTTTCGGAGAAGAACGGTCTACGGCGGGGGTGGGGGCTGTGGAAGGCATTCGTTTGCACCCCGTTCGAATAGCACCCCGTTCCGTTCATTTCGGTGGTATCCCCCAAGGCATTCTGCTCATCCCACGGTTTGTATTCGTAGTTTTTGCTCGGGAAAGGCCCGGACTGCATGCGTGCGTTTCACCCGCCAAAACCTCCCCGATTCGCTGTTACCATGACGGCGGCGGTGCGGAGGTGTTCGCTCTTCCAAGCAGGACCGCGACCACCACGACCTCCTCGTCCCCACGGGAAGCAGGGCGCGGAAGCGCACGCTGCGACGTCGACGGCTGTCCGCGAGTGTCTGCCCGGAACGCCGACGCAGCGCAGGCAACGCCAACGAAAATGGCTACCAGGGAGACCCGAGTAACCAGGCGATGCATAATAGCTCCTAGATATCACAGATTCGACCAATAAAAACGAGATCAACAGAGCTGTCCGATTGGCCGAGGCCTCGCTGCAGCAAGTAGCCGAAGCACTTCTATTGATCCATCGATTTTTTTTTTCCCTGCCTGTTCCATGTTGTTTCCTTCTCCCCCCCCCTGCCTCCCCCCTCCCTGGAGGGTTTCTCTCCTAATCTTCCTCGTTAGCAAAAATTCAGGTACGGTCAATCGGAAACGCATCGCGACACGCCGATTCGTTCGGTTCTGTCAGCTTGCCAAGGCAGCGGCAGCAATAAAAGCAGGCGTTCGATTTCTGGTAGTCATTACCGCGGCGTCCACTCATGGAAACGGGAAAGATCGAAAAGCGGGGAGGAGAGGAAATCGAAGCGAACGCAACCATGATTGGGGATTTCAAAATATTGTGTTCTCTCCCTCCCCCCCCCTCCTCCCTCCATCCCGCCCCCCCCCCCTTTTTTTTTTTCCTTCCTCCTTCCTTTCCTCCTCTCCTTTCAAATCGGATTCCTTGTCGTTTCCTAGCAACGCAATAGGCCTTTAGGATTTCTGCCAGTGATATGTCTTTGTGTTCTTCACTGACTGGAATGGAAAGCTTTCCGATGTAGAAAGGCTTTAAACAGCTCGAAAGAAATCCTAACTTTTGCCGAATCCGGGATTTCCGAAATGCTGTGTGCTGATGTGACAATTTCTTCCTAAAACCGAGCAGGAAGATGCTTTCGGGCTCGCCGTGCGGCGTGGGTTCTTCCGTTCTGCGCGCCAAACGCACGCGCGGGTGCAAAACGCGCGCGCGAAATCAGGTCGCCGTTGCGATGGTGATCGCCTGCGACGGATGGCGGGGGGAATCCTCTTCGACCCGAATCTTTCACCAGCTCTCTCTCGGACGGAAGAAGAGAAACGGACCGGAGCGCAAGGAAGGGAGGTCCGCGGGATAGCCGCGCTCCTGCAGTGGGATGCACTCGCCACGCCGTGCGCAAAGCCGCCGTCGCGACGCCTCCGAGCAGCGCAGATTCCTGGAGCATCAAAAGACGCCGGATTCCTAATTCGATACGGGGGGGAAGAAGGAAGGAGGGGGGGGGGAGGGGGGGCGAGAACTGAAGAGTCTCGTCCTCGAAGGATAACCTCCGTCGTGGGATGGGATGCACGTGCCCACGACACTTTCGCTGATGCTACGGTGATGCGCCATCCCGGCTATCTGGTCTTCAGGAAGGGGATTCGGATGGGAGGGAGTTTTCGGGAAGCGAGGAGGAGGAGGAACACAGTGCGTAGGACAATCCATTCCACGGGATGAGCGGGAGCAACGTCTGGTTGCGGTAAGCGTCTCATGCAGAATGTATGAAGAAGTTAATCCTGTGACTCTCGGAAGAGGAGGAGGAGAGGCGAGAGAGAACGTATGAAGGAAGAGGAAGAGGGCGGCAAAGAAGGTTTCAGTTTCCTCAGCGTTGAAACGATCTCTTCTTGGATCCACTTTCCACGCTGCAAGTGTGTACAGATGCTGCTGTGGCTTGCAGCATCTTGCCAGGTGGGGGATCTGGAAGGCATCTGCGGAAGGAGCAGCGATTTGAAGAAGGAAGCAAGCAAACAAACAAACAAAAAAAAAGAGGGGGGGGGGGAAGGGAGGAGGGGCGAGGAGTAGAGAGAGAGAGAGAGAGAAAAGCGCAATCCTTTCCGTTTGAGATGCACCGAGTTGAGCGGAGGAGTTGGCGTGCAACCGAGAGCCGATAACCCGTGCTACCGGTACCCGCCTCAGAGCGGGCGAAACGAAGAAGTCGGCATCCTTCAATTAACGGCGACGGGCCCGTAATTGGATTCCGTCCGGTCAGTCCTCGGCCCGCGCCGTGACCCCCAACGCGTGACCCAAGCGATCGGTGAGCACCGCTGGAAAGAACCACCGCGGCAGCGGCAGCAGCGACAGCTTCCTTTTCGCTTCTTTTTTTTCGTTCCCTCCTTCTCCCTCGTTCCATCGCGAGGAGGAAAACGGGAGGAAGAAAGAGGAAGAGGGAGGAAAACACCGGGTGCGTTTTCGAATTTGTCATGTTTGTCCATCACCCTTTGTAGCCTCGCCCTCGGAAGTTTTTCCATACTTCGGGTTTTGAAGTCAAGCCCAGACATTTGCATAATCACGTATTCTGTGTACGAATTGAGAGAATTACGGCCGGAGGACCTGATTGGGGATAATGCATGCATGTAGACTAAGGATCGCAGCTAACCCTAATCATCGCTTCCCCTTCTCACCCTTTTAACTTTAAAACGAGTCATACATTGAAGAGGAAGAAGGAGAAGAAAAAAGAGAAAGAGAGAGGAAGGAGAAGAAGAAAAATGTATGTACGTTCCGCATGCATTCGGTGTGATTGATTTCGCCGGTTCGATCGAGAGGACTGACGGCTTCCAGCTGCATCGGTCCTTGGCGCTCGTTTCCTGCACGCCAGTGCTAATCTGAAGGACCCCTTCGAGCGAATATCTCGTGGAAGAGGACGAAACTTTTGATGAAAGTCAACTTCGCCATTCAAAGAGTGTGCGGCCGTGAAAGGAAAACCCAGACAACGGAAGCGTTCAGCGCAGGGGAGGGGAAGGAAGAAGAAGAAGAAGAAGAAAAAACGCACACACAACAACCACAGGGACGCGCCAGGGAGAGGCGGAGGGGTCCGACGGAGCTTCCACCCGAGTCTGCGTCTCTGCGGAATTACAGTCAATTCGCCACCTATCGACCGTGCTCGTGCCACCCCCCTCGTCTCCGCACCTCCTTTTCTCCAGCAGGAGGAGGACAAAAGGAAAAAAGAAGAACTCCTCCAGCGTGCGCAAGAGAATGTTAAAACGTTCCCGATTGTACTATGATTTATGAGCCGGCTAATAAACACATAATGATCGCACTGTGTTCATTAAGCATCCGCCTCTTTAATTACGCGAGACGGAAATGAAAATTCTTCTGAAACCCATTTCGCAGCTTCCCGAAGAATAGCAAAAAAGTTTTAGAAAGCAAGAAACAAACGCAACTGCCAAGGAGGAAGCCAATTGCCTGCTGAATGCATTTTTGAAAGCCTAAATTATTTATTACACAAAATGAATGCACATGGAGAATGCTGCTCCCCCATCCCCCATCCCCCCTTCCTTCCTCTCGAAAATAGGCATGCAGTTTAAATTCCGATTTCTTAATCGCGTCCAGGGATTACCTTCTCAGCAAACAAGAAGCTGGAACGGGAGGAATTTCACCTAAGAAATTTCGGGCGGGCGCTACAGCTTGCTCTGGGACCTCTCAGGAGCAGCCGCGCCAGGATGCTCCCACGCCTTTGGTGCCACATCCGGCTATCTTCCGGATGGTTCTTCGAATCCGCGCGAACGGGAATCGCATCACGAGAGATCGCGGGGGATCCGCGGGAAAAACGGAAGGAAGGAGAGTTCGTGCCTTGCGGACGGAGAGGAGGAGACGGCGATTTTCTCCAAAAGGCAGCAGCGCGAGCGATTGGCCGGCGGCTGGTCCGCGTGTACGGTACACACGCTCGATTTGGCGTTTGGCGAACGCGCGTGGCGTCGAGATGGATCGGGGAGGATCCGGACACGAATCGGATGATGGCTAATCGGATCCGTTTGGTGCCACAGTTCAGATCTTGAGCGTGCGAAGAGAACACAACCGTGGACGCTCGGGGAGGAAGGAAGGAAGGAAGGAAGGAAGGGGGGGGGGGGAGGGGAGGGACTCCAAGGACTCTCCAAGATGCACGGACGCTCGCTTAGCGTCGAGGTTCATCACCACTTGGCGGAGAGCGCGGCGGACAAATTTCTTTAATTCCGCGGAGGAGGAGAACATGGCCGCGGCGGCGATCGTGCCTCCATCATGGCCGCGGTCGATACGCCGTGGACAACAGGGAACGAAGTGACGAACTTCTTCTGCTCCTGATCATTCGAGAATCCAAAACTCTGGAAAGGAAATCGGAAGGAGAGGGGGAAAACACGGGAAAAGGAAAGAAAAGGAAAAAAAAAAAAAGTGTGTAGTGGAACTTCCAAGATACTAAAGATGTAAATCCCCAAAAGATTCGCACTTGTGGGAAGGAACGCTCTTCTTCGAAGATGAAAGAGTTCGATCGCTCGCTCCGTTTGCTCAGTTTCCGGAGCAGCCCCAGAATGTCCGCCGGCACTCCGTTACATAGATCCAGCGTTATGTAATCGTCCCCATCGCCAGGTTGCATCGCTCACACGTCAAGCGTTCCCGGCAAGTGGTTCTGCTTGCGCGGAAGCGTTTCGTGGCTCCGATGCGAGCAAACCCGCCTAATCCCGCGAGCCCACTCCTTTGCATGTGCGCTGTTTCATTTGCTTTCAAGACGTGCCGTTTCTCGCATGGCGGCGCATCCGTCTGTTAGCTCTCCGACTCTGTGGTCTATCCATCCGCGGCCGTCCTGGGATCCTACGTGGCCACCGTGCGCGGCTGGAAGAGCTAACAGTCCGGCTACCACCGATTCGTGGAGGGGGGGGGGAGGGGAGGATTCCCGACTCTCCCGAAGATGCCAGGCAACGGGATAAAAAAAACCCGCGCTTGCTTCCCTGCTGGTACTCCCTTGAGTGATCCGTGGATGGCGGCGGATGAATCTTCCCGTCCAAAATTTTCAGAAGACCGGCGCCTGGTAGCGTTCCGATTTTTCACGTACTCAAGAAAACAGCACGTGACCCCCGAACTGCCTGCTCGCGTGCCCTCGCTGGCACCTTGCTCTATCTAAGAGGACGCCTCCGTCTGCGACCCTCCAAGGGTTTCCCCCGTGACCTGTTGTGTGCGGTCGTCGCTTTGTGGACTCCAAGGCATCCCTTGTGCATCTGCATCGGGTGACAGGAACTCCTTCGGCACCGTCGGACCGGGGTCGTTTCGTTTTCCAGTCATAAAGGATTTCCATAGGTCATTTATATCGCGCACGAGTTGTCCACCGACTGGAAATTTTCGGGGGAATCGCCTTCCAGCAAGGGAACGTGTTCCCTGATCCTGTTGTCTCTCTCTCTCTCTCTCTCTCTCTCTCTCTCTCTATAGATTCAGGGGATACGTGTGTATGCGTACGTGTGGGCACGTACGTGCGTGCGCGTGTGTACCGTATTGTGGTGTACTTGCCAGGCAAAGAGGCTTACCGAATGCCGTTTTAATCTACATCGATCTTCACATTGCCATTGCGACAGCAAACGCATCAGTGGGGCTATCGGGATGCTGCATGCTCATGCAGCAACAAATCATTTTTCACTCTTGTCAAGAGGACTCGAATGTCGAGGGTGAGGTGAACATTTCGCCTTATGATGTCACATTTCATGTTACTGTTGATATTGTAATTTGCACGGTTTCTTGCATGGAATGGGATGCCAAGGGAGCGATTTTTTCCGCGTTCGATTTTTCCAATGGAACGACACCTTTTCCTCCCTTATGACCAGAGTGCTTCCGTGTGACGATCCGTGCTTGTCTCAGATAGGGTGATTACTTATACCACATACGATGCAAGTAAATGTGCACAAAACGCACGTGGAGAAACCGAGCGCCAGATTGAGAACGCGCACACGTGCGTCTGGCACAACGGTGCGTGTCATTTCGTGTGAGCTCACCGCTTTTGCCGTGCGCGGGTGCACGCGTGGGGGGGGAGGGGATGTGTGCATCTCTGAGCGGGTGCGTGCGACAGCGTAAAACGTGCGCTCCGCTTCCATGCCACCCATTGTGCTTATTTGGCTTGCACCCCCAACGTGGTGACTGTGGGAACACAGACACGATGCGGTGATTCTAGCTCGGCCTTGACACGGAAGCAGTGGCGATGCCCCAAAGCCATGCAATGGCCTGAAGATCACACCCTACCTGCTCTGTTCCGCGTGTTCCTGCTCTCTCCTCCTTCCTGCCTTCTGACGTCGCTGGATGCCATCTGCAAGCTTCAACTCGATCCGTTCGAAACACGCGCGCTCGCACTCGAGTTGCCGTCAGGGCCGAGGATGACCGCGGAACCCGGGTCAGGCGCTGCCCGGGCGTGCTCGCGGAGGACGTGCTCATGGGGTCACATAGAGCACGCGCGGGGCCGACGTGGTCAAAGCGTGGTGTCCCATCCCTAAAAATCACGCTGAAGGCTAAAAAACAAAATGGTGGGCGATGCGTGACGCAACAACGCAACTGCGATTATCAGTTCGCCGAGCGATCGGTAGGCGGGCGGACGGTTTTTGGACGCCATGTTGCTGTATTCCGTGTTCTTAAGCGTTTCCCAGTAATCTCCGTGCCTGCGAATGACCTGAAGACTCATCCCCGCCTCCCTTCCCTTCAGCGCCAAAAGCGCGGAATTTGCAGCGTCGCCGCCGTCGTCTGCAAGTCTGTGCATTTTGCTTGCCTGCCCCCCCCCCCCCCACTCTTGGCGAGGGTGACGGTGCCTCCGACTACTGTCGTGAAGGCGAGCATCTTGTGCAGGGGTGTGTGTGGCATGAAGGGAGCAGAAGAGTCGTGGGCTTTCCGTCTCATCCTTCCGCTATCGGAAGGCGGAGAGAAAGGAGTCGCCACACAATGCCTTTTCTCCTCTTCTCCTCCTCCTCTTCTCTCGCCGTCCCCTTCCGCTCGTAACAGCCAAATGTGGTTTTCTGGCTAGGCCATTTCGGCAGGGAGGAACCCGTTTGGAAAGAAAAAGGAGGAGGAGGGGGAGAGGGGCCCAATACCGTAAAGGGATGGCTTGGGAGGGGAGGAACGACGGTAAGTGGGATGGGGTGGAGGGGTGGGGGTGACCCTCGGGAGAGAAGCGAGCAAGGGAAAGCTTCGAGAGAGGAAGGGGGGGAGGGCGGCTGAGGGCAGCCAGTCCTCAAGAAGGCCGCAAGCTCTTCGGTATACGAGTTGCGAGCGTGACTTCCCTCTCTCACCTTGTTGCCTCCTGAGGAAATAGACAGCGGGAAGAGGGTTCTCTCCCCCTCTGCCCCAGTTTGGGCAGGAGAGGAGGATGCTCCGAGGTGCCGCGTGAAGGTGAATCAATCCCTTAGGGAGTAGGGGGGGAGCAGATCAGCCGGCTTCAGGAACCTTTTCCCGCGGACATCCCTGGGACTCCTTCTCCCTTCCCTATTCCCGCTCCTGCCGCCGTTCGTCCCCTTCTCCTCCCCTCCCTGCGCGTCCTCTTTCCGGCCGCCGCGGGCGTCCGCCAGAGGAGCGCTCGAGAGCTCTCCTGGGCTGCGGAGGCCGCGGCCTCTACTCGCTTCCCGGTCCAGGCGCGCGCACGTCCCGCATCGCTCCCGTTCGCTCGCGGTCTTCCGGAGCGAGTCCCGGGGGTGGAGGCTTCGCCGGAAGAGGAGGTCCTAGTCAGGGATGGGGAGAACGGGAGCAGGGAGGACTGCCGTCCCCCTCCCTCCGCGGCGGCGGCGACCGCAGGACTCGAGTGGCTGCGGCAGGCGGCGGCTTCCCGGGGGAACACAAAGGACGGGGCCTTCCTCCCGCTCCCAGCGCGCGGATGAAATACGGCGGCCGGGACAAAGGGGAGCAGCGCGCAGCCGTCCTCGCCCCGCGGCGGGAGAGCCTGCAGAAACAGGATAGAAGGGGGAAGGGGGGGGGAGAAGACCGGGAAGGAAGGAAAAAAAGGGGTGAGGCAGTGGTAGCGACGCTCCTCCGGGACCGCCGGGAGAGAGCGGCGGCCCGATAGTTCCCAGGATTTCCCAGCGTCTCTCAGACGGGAGGCGCCGTCGCCCCGAGAGGGAAAGCCTTCGGGATCGGGAAAGTTCCCAGCCGGAGGACCCCTGGGGCCCGTCCGGGGTCTCCTTGCCGTGGGCAACACGCATCTCCCGCGTAACGTGAAAGGAGGGAGGCATTCTGGGAGGAGGCGGGAGGGAGGGGAAGGGGGAATGGGATGCGTCCCGGGGAGAGAAGGGAGCTCCTGCGGCACGTCCCGGACTGCCTGGCGGCTACGGGGGAGACTCTAAGACTCCCGAGCTATGGAGCGGGAAGCGCCGCAGCGGACCCCGGATGCCGCGTCTCCGCAGTCTCCCCAGGGAACCGGCGGGAGTGACCAGACCAATGCGGCTCTTTGAAGGGACCTACCCCATTTTCCGGCCCCTCCCTCTCCCGCATGCTCCTGGGGCACGTCCTGCAAGGGACACTTCTGTCCGCGGCAGCGCCCCATTGCGCTCTTCCCAGTCCCTCCCCGGCGCCCTGGACGGATGCCCCCCCGGCACCTCCTCCTCCGCTGACGTCATCCCTCCCCTTTCCCCCTTTTTCCGCATCTGTCTCGGTGACTGTGGAGAGGAGACCACACGAGGGAAGGAAGGGGGCAGGGGTCTCCCTCCCACGAGTTCCAGGAGAACCCGCGCGGGGAAGGAAAGAGGAGGAGCTCAGGAGGGAAGGGTCGATTTCTTCTGTACGCGGGATAATGCGGCTTCTCCCGCCCTCCCACCTCCAGGACCGCGCCGGAGCGCCAGCGGGGATAGCGCGGCGTGGCGGTGGGTAGGAGAGGGGAGTTCCTCTCGGGGAGAGCGTTCCGAAGAAGGGGTTCTCAAAGCCTCTGGAGGACAGAACCCGCGAGGTTTCTCTTACACAGCGGGCGACGACCTCCCCTGACCCGCTTCAGGAGGACTGAGGTCCCCTTCCTCGGCCCCGAGCCGCGTCGTGTGGGAGGATTTCGGTCTCCCGGGGCTCCGTTGGAGGGGAGGATCCTTCGGGCCCCGGAACGGCGCGTTGGCGACCGCAGGGCCTCGGCAGCGGCAGGCCGGTTAGGAGCCGAAGAATATCCTCGAGGGCCGGGGATGCAGGTAAGGCGGGGAGACCTGTCTCCCCCGTCGGGCCGCTTCCTCCCTTCCCGAAGGCTCGTCTCCCGAGAAACTGCCGGAAGCGTCTCCGTCTCAGTGCCCTTTGCGCCCGCGAAAGGGCCCAAGGGAACGGAACAGGCCCAGGAATGAGAGGAACCCAAGCATGCAGGTCGCCCACAAGTGCTTCGGGTCATCGCCAAGGAGCCGGGGAGAAAGTGGGTAAGGCCTCCCTGTTCCTTCTCCCGGTCCCCCTCTCTCGGACCGCTCGGCGATCGCCGGCGCGACGCGACGCCTCGAGAGCGGCGGCGGTCGCCGCAGCGCAGGCGCGAGGGCGGCGGCGGACGGACGCTCGGCCTCGCCAGAGCGCCTCTCTCCTTCCCTTTCCCTCCCCTTCCCGAAGGGGAGGGCGGAAGAGAGGGCGGGGCGGTTCCTTCCGTGGAAACGGCAGGAGGAGCGGGCGGTTCCCCCAGCAACGGCGCCGTGTCTCTGCGTCGCCCTGCTCCAGTGCCGAATCATCCGCCTACCCCGCTGTCCCGCCCTTGCGCAAGAGGCGAAGCCGCAGGACTTCTTTTTTTCTCATTTTTCATTTTTTTTTTGGTGGGGATGGGGGACTTCCTTTCCGATCGTCCCCCCCCTCCTCTTTTCTCGTCCCTGCTTGCACGCCCCGCCAGGGCAGGGAGCCGCAGAGTCTAGGTCTTCTTGGGAAAGTGAGCGGGAGGGCACGGGGAGGAGCGATGACGTGATACGCGAAGAAGGGCTCCGGTGGTTTTCCTGGACGCACGCGGAGCAGTGGGGCGTGGAGCTCGTCGTCCCGGAAACCCCCGGGGAGCAAACGACCATGCAGGGCGGGGACAAGCCTCGGGAGACGTGCCTCCCGAGTCATAGAATGGGACCCCTTATTTCCAGATGGGGATTTGTAGGGCCGGGAAGGGAGGCGGGCACTCCAGGGAAAAGGGAGAATTGCCTTTCCTGAGGCGGACTTTGCTGCCTCAGATCCGGGAAGGGAGGCCCTCGATTTTCGAGGCCTCTGGAAAGTGTCGAGTGGGGAGGAGAGCTGGAAAACTCCCCCTGTGTCGGGAAGAGAAGGGGAATCTATGTGACCCCGACGAGGGTTGGCAGGGAGAGCCGCTCCGTACGCCAACGCGCTGCTGCCCTCGTCCTCCGGATCGAAGGTCCAGGAGGGAGGAAGAGCCGTGGGGAGAGGATGATGAAAGCTGGGTCTGGTCAAGAGGTCCCCTGGGGGTCCCCTCCTCTTAACCATCGCTCTGCTTCTTTCCGCTTCCTCCCAGTCCGACTCCTCTCACCAGGTTGGCTGCGCCGCAAGTCCTCCTGGGCAGCCGTCCAGAGATGCTCCCAGAAAGGAAATTTTCCCCGAGGCAACAGAAACGAGCAGACGCCAAGATGCAGCTGCGGAGGAGGCTCGGTGCAGGTCCCGATCCTCCTTCTCTTTCACTTCCCGCTGCCAAAGGGTCTCCGGAAATTCTCCTCCCTCGTCCCCGTCTGTATATCCATCCGACCACGCCGCGAAGGTCACGTGAGTTGGACCACTCTTTGGGTCTCGGGCTCGGCCGCTTCTCGGGCCAGCTTGCCCTGCTGTTCCCCTCCTTCTTCCCCCCTCCCTACGTGGAGGGCTTCAGTTCCCGCCATCCGCTCCTCCCCCTTACCTGTTCGCTGCTGCTGCTACCGCCATTGCTTCCCTCCCGCGTTTGAGAGTCCCCACATCATGTATAGGCGATGAGAACTTCTTCACTGTGCCCATCCTTCTCTTCTTCTCTCCTCTACCCCTTTCTCTTCTACACCCCTATGCCTGGTGGCTCTCTTGCTGATCTGACGACTGGCATTTGCCCAGGGATGCATTTTCGATTACTCTTCAGCACAGCACCTCCAGAGCAGAAGACGGGTTTCAGGGTGACACTTTCAGCTTGCAGTTCTTCCATTTTGAAGAGCAAGGGCATCCCCGCTCTACTCTTTAGCTCCTATCTAACAGCTGCTTCAGCTCTTGCTACAGGAACGCAGCTCGAGAAAAGAGCGTCCATTCCTCTCGTTTCGCTGATTTTCAGCGAACCTAGCAGCGCCTTTAGATTCTCCTGCAGATCTTCTCATCGAAGCTCTTGTACGAGCTTAGGTATCCCAAGCAAGCCTATCTAACCAGAGTGCGCGTCTGTCTGTAGCCAGTCTCGATTGCTAACGTAAGCAAGCCGTAACTACAAGACGACGTACCGACTGCCCAGCAACACACCAGCCACGTTCCCGTAAGCACTGAACATGGCTTACATCTGGAGCGAGTAATACATTTCCATTTCCATGAAAATTTAACAGTCGTCCACTTGGCTAGCACCACAGACATTACAGGGATCGTATGCAAAACCGGCAGCAAGTGCATGTCTGTGCACGCGCTGAACTCCTCTTCATAGGTTGCTTGGTAACCCTTTCGTAACGTATGCCAAAAAGTGCTTGCTTATCAACGGAATTGATACCTGATTTCAAGTCGTTTCAGGGACCAAAAAAAAAAAACATCCCGAAGAGTGCCCAATCAAGTGAAAGTAGATTTCCTGGGCATATTTTTCACCAAGTCAAACTTGTATAGGGAAAGACATGCAAATTTGACCAATGTTGTAGAGCTTCGTGAAGTTTGGCATCCTCCTTTCATGAAAACAGGTGCTTCACGGAAACGGCAGATATTGTTTTCACACCGTCAAACATATCAATCAGTCTTTGCAATGGATTTTGCCTCAGTGGACGGCAATGCGTGGACGCATGGTATGAAAATTTGTAGCCTCGGTACTTTTCCTGGTCTGGAAAGTTCTGTCACTTCTCTTTCACAAATTGTCCAGAGGTTCCCTTGTGTCCCAACTAATTGTTCAGACACTTAATCCATCAGAATTTAAGTGTCAAAACGAATACATCAAACGAGCCAAGGAGAGCAAAAAAATAATTTGAAGAAAAAATACCTGAAAACAAATTATTGCAGCAGAAATTCAGAGATTAGGACCATTATCTGCGTGATTCTGTATTTCGAAAGAGCATATAGTCTTACGATTATGAGAAGGATAAGATGAGTGATTGGATGCAGGATTGAATGAGAGGTCACAGTTCGAGCACCATGCTGTTCTTTCCATGAACTGCGATTCGGAATATTTCGCACCTGAAACCATTCCTCAAGAAATCACAGTTGATGTTTTTGTCTTTTTTCAGCCAAGTTTTCAGATTTCTCTCTTCCACATGAAAAAAAAAAAAAAAAAAACTACAAAAATGGTTCATAGACGGAAGGGGCATTCGTTTCTCTCCAGGAGACCATTTCCTATTGTCAAGTTAACCATCACGTTTTTGTGCATGACAGCTTCTGTGAGTTTATTACTAACACACAAACAGATTCCTTGCAGCCATTGGGGTAGACTGGAAGACGCCTGCGAAAATAAAAGTAACAAGTAATTTTTATTCCGCCGTCTGATTCTTATTTTCCGATTTTTCTGGGCAGTTGATCTTTCTTCTTTCTTTTCCTCGGCTTCCTCTTCGAATTTATTCGCCACGCATTCCTGGCTGATCAGCAGAGTTCACGCAGCTTCCTCGCATCCTGCAAACGAATATCGCCACGCCAGGACCGATGGAAGCCGGAAAGCATGAGATTCTTCTGCGCAGTAGAATACACACATATCTGCTAGATGATGCGCTTGTCAACGGGTTGCTTGGAATCCGTTGTCAGGAGTAACAACTTTTAATAGCCTCCGTAACAATGCTTACGATCTAAGAATAAGTGTAACAATGAGACGGCTCTGTTTATGGAGCGCGCATCCACGTGCCGTCTTGCGTTTGTGCGCGCACACTCTCAGGCACGCAGGCAGCTCTACTTGAGTAACGTTGCGTTGTAAATCCTTCTTTCGCCCTAAAAGAGGTTCCCTTATGTTTTATTCACAAATAAGTGCCAAACTTGTCACCGCCTGGTGGGATGCTCTGAATCAAAGGCTTCCAAAGAAAGGGAAGGAGATTCACGTGCATCTCAAGTGATCTCTTCGCGAGTTCCCGCTGAGAGGCGATGCTCCACACCCACTGGAATTTTTAATCCTTTCTGGTGGATGGCAGGTGGAGCGCGTTTCCGGGAGTTTCTGGATGCTTCCCTTGGATCAACTTCGTCGGGGCCGTTGTGGCGTTAGGGCTTACTGGTTTCGTGATTGTGCCAACTAACAACACCCTTCTTAAGTAAGGTCCTAGTTTTTCTCAGAGTTTGAAAGAAATGATGGCAGTGCGCAGTTATCGAGGCATTCCGGATCGCTGATCAGAATTCCTTCTTCCCCCTCGCACTCTGCACACTGGTGTCCCTCACTTTTATTTGCTTCTCTTCTTCTTCCTCCTCGCACTGATGGGGAGTGATGGGAGGAAGGAGAGACCAGAGACTGCACCTACACTGTCCACAGCCTGCAACCTCTTTGGCTTCAGTGCCACAGCTTGACTCACACTGATAGTGAGAATGAGGTGACATCTTCACAGTCCTCCCTCTAGACTAGGAGAGAACCAGGACCTGTGTTCCCCCAACCTCTCACATATCTATTTTCCTTTGATCCAAGCTGCTTTCGTGTTTTGTAGTTCTTTCTTGTCGATCTCGGCCAATGACTTAAAGCTGAGAAATAAAGTGACACTCGAAAGGAGGAGGATTGGGAGTCCAGGGAAAGGAATCCAGAAATCGAGATTCGAGAGAGCACTTAGTCTAGGCTGACGCGGAGGCAATGAAAACGATTTCCAGGAGAAGGGAGGAGGCGGGAGGCACGCCGGCTCGAGAAGACCCACTGGTTCCTCGAAACAGGAGAGTGCCCTACTTCAGCCCCAATGCGAGGATGCATCCGAGCCCTCAAAGTCTTCTCTTGCGAACGTGTGCTTCACTCTTCCTGAAGCACGGTTGCGAGTCCCAGACGTCCATCGGCTGCACGCATCGAGAGCGAAGGAGGAGAACCTGAACCCTTTCCGGAGAAAACTCTTCATCTACAAGGGGGAGGGAAGAGAAACAGGAGGCGGTGACTCTTGTTTGCTTGAAGAGAACCAAGACCTTCCCACCTCGGCAAAGGGATGACAAGCAAAGGGTGCACTTTCTTCTCGTGTGGAAACACAGAGACGAATCAGCATTGGCCTCGGACAACCGAAGGGCTTTTCGATAGGCGGTGCGGTCCAGAATCCTGAGAAGCCTCCTGCTCCCATGAGCATCGGACTTTCACCGTTTCGAAAAAGTACAAGAAAAAGCAACAGCGCAGCTTGCTGCATGCAGGAAACAGTCAATCCAGGTTCGTCAGTCCTCGTCGTCCACCAGAGATAAAGGAAAGACGAAGAGAGTCTCTCCGTCTTTCCTGGAAAACGGATCACCTTTCTGGTTGAGACACATACCCATCACTCTGCTCCGAACGTGTTTTCCGTGGCAATTCTTCCCGACATCTTCATTCCAATGAAGGAGGGAAAGGAAGAGCCTCTCCAGGATGAGCAGAATCTTTTAACAGTCGTTACGGCTGCGGCGCATCCTTCTCGTCCCGGAAAAACTCTCACCTTTCTCCAGCCTTTCTCCCGGAAACCAGGCAAACGCCAGAGCGAAAAACAGAGTTGCCATGTCTTGCTGACAATAATTTACGTTTTTATTAACTTAAAAAGATTTTTTTTTGGTTTCCTGGCTTTTTTCTTTTTTAATAACGTTCTCTTTGTTATATTCTAAATATGCTTTCAGGGACACCTGTGACGAGAAGGGAATTCTGGGGATTCGACTCTTCGTTCAAGAGGAGATCCCGTGAGATGGAGGGAAGGGATGAGGGGGTGGGGGGGAAGCAAAGACCGACAATGCAGATCCTTGCAGGAGTTGCCCCGCACTTCCGGCGGAATGCAACGAAAGAGGAGGGCAAAGGGGTGGGCTGGGGATACAAACGTATCAGAAGAATGGTAATGGAGGTCAAAAACTCTACACTTCGTCGTTCCCGGATCCAGCGCCGTTTGCAAAACACCTGGGCATCAGGATAAAAATTCCTTGTCTTGTTCAACGGAGGAGAGAGACTTGTGAGGGGGGAAGAGGTAACGGGGAGAGCAAAATGCACCCTGGGAGCCGGAGGTCACCTCTCTTCTTCCGCCTGCACTGTTACTTCTCAAAGTCTAAAGGACTAAGGAGAGCCCTGGCGCTGCAGCGGCGAACACTGCAGCACACTACGCGAACAGGGTAGAGAGAGAGAGAGAAAGAACAAAAAAGAAACGAGGAACGCATGCCATCGTCAAAAGTAGCCGCCGCCTGCGGCCTTCATCGCGTGCTTGCGCTTAGCAGACTCCTCCACCGCCGACGCAGACGCTGGGGGTGCCAGCGAGGCGTAAACCAAGGAGGAGCTCTTTCTTCCTTGGCTAGCCACGCACTTGCGCATGTGCTTTTCCAGGGTGGACGCGATGGAAAAAGGCATGTCGCAAAAGCGGCATCGGAAGACGTCCTTGCCCGTGCGGCCGTGGGTCTTCATGTGCCGCGTCAGCTTGGAGCTCTGGGCGCACGCATAGGAGCACAGGTCACACTTGTAGGGCTTCTCGCCGGTGTGCGATCTTCGGTGCACCGTCAGATTAGAGCAGTTCTTGAACACCTTTCCGCAGAACTCGCACGTGTCGTTCCTCCGGCCGGTGGCTTTCGTTGCCGCGAGGAGTAGTGGGGGAGAGGATGAGGAAGAGGAAGATAGGGACGCGCCGGGGATCGAGGAGGAGGAGGAAGAGGACAGTAACAAAGCAGCAGCGGCGGCAGCCGCTGCCGCTGCTGCCGCAGCGCCTCCCGCACCCCTGCACCGGTGGTGAGGCTGGCTAGGAACTGAGTTGGGTAAGGCACCGTCGTCCTTGGAAGCGGAGAACCAGTTCTCCTTCGTGGGAGGGGGCAGGAGCGGTGACGGCGGCGCCCAGACATCAGATGCCGTCGCACCCTTTCCGAAGGGCGAGGCAGAGCCCAGGCAAGCCTTGAGCTGCTTGTCGCAGAAGGCTCCCTCGTAGGCGAGTAGCGGGTAGGTCAGTCCGCTGCCACTGCCAGTGAAAACGTGGCCGCCCAGGCGGTAGTCGGACACCAGTCCGCCCCAGCAGTTTCTCCTCGCCCCGATGCCGCCAAATTCGCCGTTGAGGACGTCCTCCGCGGAGGCGGGCAGACCGGGAAAATCGAAGCACGCGCCGCCGCTGCCGCCGCCGCCGCCAGCCTGCCCGGAGGGGGCGTCGCAGTTCTGGCGCCGCGTTCCTTCCTCTGCCGCCGCGTTGGACTCCCGTAGGGCCTGGTCGTACGCCTCACTGTACTCCTGGATGTCCACCAGTCCGGTGTTCTCGATGAGCTCCTGGATCAGTGTGTTCCGGCGATCAGGCGCTGAGGGAGAGGCGTCATCCCCGTCGCCGCCGCTCCCTGGAGGACGATTCTTCTCCTCAGCGATGCTTTCGCCCTCCTGTGCGGCGGCGTCTCCGGGGTTTTCCGCTTTGATTGGCACAGCACCGTTGTCATCCTCCTTGAGGCGGCGCTCTCTGCAAGACTGCGGCTGTCCTTCCCCCGCGCCGACGTCTTCGCGGGAACTCGCCGAGCCGTCGGCAGCAGCAGGACCTTGGAGGATCTTCAGCTGGTGCCTCTTCTTGTGAGTCTCCAGCTTGGCTCTCAGCTTGAAGACCTTCCCGCAGACGTCGCAGGCGACCCCCTTCGAATCCCTCTTGCGGTGCTTGCGACCGGAGGTCCTAGAGGCAGGGGAGGCTCCCGGCCGCTGATCAAGGTCTCTCGGGATGTCGGTCCCTGGAGCCTCAGGGAAAGGGAAGACCGGCGACCCGAGGCAGTGGGGTGCAGGGAAGCGACCCAGAGAGGAGGGGTCCACGAGCTGCCGGAGGCGCTGGGAGTAAAAGTCCCGGAGGGCGTTCGATATGCTGTTGCCCCCTCCGACGGCAGGCTGGTGGTGCGAGAACGTGGGGGACGACAACTCCCGCTCTGCAGCTCCGTCCAGCAGAGCGGCGGCGGGCTCGCAAGGGGACACCAGATGGTGGTGGATTCCCGGGGAAGAGGCTGCGGCAACCGCGGCGAAGCGGAACTGGTCCGAGAGGATGCGGTCGATGCGGAAGTCGCGCGTATTGGCGCTCGCTAGGAGGGATGAGCGTCCGCCGGTCTGCGCCTTCTCGGACAGCGGCTTGCGGAAGACGTCCAAGGCGCGCTGCAGGTCCGTTGCTGGCTTGCAGGAGGAGGAGGAAGAGGAAGAGGAGGAGGAGGACTCCAGCAGCAGCTTTGGCAAGTCGGCAGGCGGAGGGTGATGCGCTGGAGGTGACCCGTGTGCGTTCGCTGCCCCCTCCTCCTGTGGAGCGCACGTCGCGCCCGCTCCTTCACTAGGGGACTCGGCGTAGATCTGGATGCTGTGGCTCCTTTGTGCGTGCTTCAGCAGCTCCCACGCCGAGTGGAAGCACATCCGGCAGATGCAGCAGACCAGGGGCGACGCTGCCGAGAAAAGAAATGCCCCCCTACAGTGCGGGGATGACGTCGAGGGGGCGCGAAAGGAGAGGGCAAAGCAGAGGCAGAGAAGACAAGTGAATGTGGGCTCCACCTTCAACGGAAGATACGAATGGCAGATGTTCGCCCGCTTTGCGAGTCGCCAAGCGAGGCACCGCGGGAACGAAAAACGGCGGAGTTTACGAGAGAGGATTCTTGGTCTCCTTCCCCTTCCCATCCCGTGGAGCGTCGGATGTTCCTTGCCCTAGAGCCCTTGTCCGGTGAGGGGGAGAACCGGGAGGCGGAAGTCGCCAGGGTTCTCCAGGGCAGGGGCGCTGACACGAGACCAAGGAGGCTGCGCGAGCGACCCTTTCCGGCAACCGCCACCTGGCACGCACCCAGGAACCTGCGCTTGCAAAAGAAGGGAGGACGGAACCTGGAGCGCCGAACCTGCCGGGGGGGAGGGACCCCTGTGGTCTCGGGAGTGGGCGGCGAGAGAGCGCACGAAGGCGGTCGCACGTCTCGCTCGCGGGAGGCACGTCCGAGGTCACCTTTCACGAGGGAGAGGAGGGGCTGTGCCGAGGGGCATGACTCCAGGGTGAGAAACTCTCAGAAGCGCGATCCCGAAGTGCCCTGCTCCCTTCCCCTGCCTTCTGCTCCTCGGGACCTCTCGCACGTTGGCGACGGAGCCATTCGGCTCCATTGGGAGGGGAAGGCCTAGTTGAAGAGGAGCCGAGGGAGCGCTATCGACCCTCGCGGCAGCCTGGAGGGATCAGCAAGACCGCTCGCGTCGAGAAGGACCGGCCGGCCGGGAAGATACTGGTTCCCAGATGGCAGCGGGAACGGCGAGAGGGAGGACCGCTTCCGTTGCTTGGAAAATTCTCGGGAGTCCCGAAAAATTTCACGGGGCGGTTCCTCCTTCGCCATCGAGCTTTTTTCAGGGAAGAGGATCCAGGGAGCCGGGAAGAGAAGGTGTCCGCGCTCGCCAGGAGCACGGGGAATTCCATCCGTCAAGTGCCTCCGAAGAGAAGAGAGCGGGGAGCACAGGACCCACTTGGGGAAGAAACCGGGAAGCTGCTTAGCTCGCTGCTGAGGATCGAGACGTTCACGTTGAATCGTGAGTCCAGCTGCTGCGTTGCTGGGGCTGCCACGGCGCTTGCAGTGTCGGGAGTGCCCCACGAATGGCACCACGAAACGTTTCCTACGCTACTGCGAGCGTCTCAGAGACCGTTGTCATGGTACCCAAACCGGTCGTCCGCCTGACGAGGCCGTTCAGTCGGCTCACCCATTGGTACGCGACATTGTTGAACGCTTTCGGTGCCTGCGTCCAACGCTGCATAAATAAATAAATGAACAAATGCATTGTTGCACGGCTGTGGCAACTCTGCGAGGTCACGACGAACGGGAAGAGTTCAGGAGCGCTCGAACCTTCTCTTCAGTTCTGGAAGATTATTCGGCATGCTCCTCGATCCTCTCACTGTAACCTTCTCTTCGGCGGGAGGTTTGGGCGAGCGTAAGTGGAAGGTTCCGGGCTTTGCATTTTCCTTTCTCTTGACCGCCTGACCATTCCGGGGAGGGAGGAATAGGGTCAATCGGGGATGTCGAGCCACCACCTACCGCCGCGGACGGCGAAAAATTTCCGGTCTTCCAGAGAGGCCTCGTTACTGGGTTCTCGTTTTACTGGCTCGTAGGGGAAGCGGACAAGAGCTGCTGGGAATGGAGAGGATGGGAAGGGGGGCCAAAGGGGAGGAACAGCGATTGTTGTTCGTGCAGGATCATCCCGCGACGCGCGCGAAACCCAGCAACGAAGGAAGACTCACGGGCTCCGGAGGAGGAGGAAAACAGAAGCAGGTGGAGGATCTCGGATGCCCATCTGCTGGAAACTTTTTCCGGCGCGATGTCCCTTCCGGTGACCCCCCCCTCTCCGCTTCCTGTTCCGTTGCGCAGAGGCGTGAGCAAAAATCGGCAATCTCCAGACAGATAAGAAATGCCTCCAGCACAAGTCATTATCTCCCCCCCCCCCCGAGGATGAAGGAACACAGGACGGAGGGGGGGAGGGGAATAAAAAAGAGGAAAAATGAAAAGAGAGAGGCCGAGTCCTGCGGACTCTCCTCTGCATCAGATGGGAGCAGAGCGAGCGCGCACGTTTCGATGTCAACCGAAGACATCTGAACGCTCTGAGTACCCAGGTTGGGACAACACGTGCGCTTCGGGAAACTGGGAAGGGAGCGAACGTCCACAGCGGCACGCACCGTACACGTCAAGTCATTAAAGGCGAAGCTGGAATATCGACGCTGCGCTGCTTTCCTGCGCATGCGTGGGAGCTGCTGCTGCTCCAGCCTCCGCGACTCCGCCGCGACGTTTGGTTTCAAAACATCCTCCTCGGGAGAACGATTCCTCTTGCCCGTCTTATGTCTGTGCGTGCGTGCGTGCGTGCGTGCGTGTGTGTGTGTGTGTGTGTGTGTGTGTGTGTGTGTGTTTGTTATATTTTTTTCTTCTTCTTCTTCTTCTCTCTCTCTCTCTCTCTCCCTCCCTCTGTTATCCGCAGGACGAAAATTCCTCTGAGCGCGCGCGTGATGCTGACAGCCGAAATGAATTCTCCCTTCCTTAGTTCTAAACAAACATATCTAAATTAAAAAGGGGTGAGTGGAAGAGCAGATGCAAGAGGATACCAAGCCAACTCGGAAAAATACAGTCGCATCTGTCACCGAGGATCATTCGGTGCTGAGAACGGCAGATAAAAAAAAAAAAGGTTGACACCCGTTGTAGGCAGTTTTTGTTCTGTTTGTCTGTTTGCTTGTCTCTCCCCCACCCTCCTCCCCCCCTCAAACACCTCCCTCCCTTCCCTTCTTCCCTGGAATTTTCAATCCGCGAGGAACGGGGACAGGGGACAGTTGATCAATGCGGCTCCTTGCTGCGTGCGCGGAGAAGACCCTGACGGATTCTGCCCTCGCGTCCACGCGCATGCGCAGGAGGGCCTTCGTCGGTGCCCCGCGAGGGACCTTCCCTCTCCCCCCCCCCCCTCTTCCACTCTTCCCTGGGAAGCCCGCCGGCCATCTGCGCAACGAGAGGCGAGGAGGATCGCCGGAGCTTTCATGCGGAGGACATGTGAGGAGCAGCCAGAAGAATGGTGGGAGCGCCGACGGGCCGTTCGGCGGGAGAGACGCCCCGAGAGGACGCGCGCGCAATCCCCGCCGAAGTTCCCGCACGGGGGAGCTGCCGGATGAGTGCAACGGGAGGCGGCGCCCCTCCTCGGGAGACGCCGATAGGGGCGGGAAGCGTCCCGGAGCGACTGTGAACGGACCCCAACAAGTCGAGGGCGACCCCGAGTACCACCCCACACGGACACTTGAGCTGGGGCAAGCTACTGGATGTTCCGGAGAAACATCTCAAGTGGCCCTCGGTGCTCATGGACTTACGCACGCTCCCCATGAAGTGGTAGCAGTTGGCACTGCTGGTTCTGTATTGGGGTCTCCCGTACAACGCCCACCGACACCACTGGACGCGGGGGAGCGTCAACCCCAATTGTGTCAGGTGCGGGGAGAGGGAATACTTACCCCACCTGTTAGTGGATTGTGTGGCCCTCCGAACCCTATGGGAACGCTTTGCCGCGGCCCTGGGAATCCCCGGAGGCAACCCGAGACCCTCTTCGTCAGTGACGCTCTGTCACCAGCGCCCTCTCTAGCAGCCCTGTGTTGCCTACGCGGGATCGTCGCTGCATGGAGCGAAGCGACGGGAGGAACCAGCGTTAGGGATGCCACCGTATACGCCGCCCGCTTCCTCAGGATGGCGACACGATGGCCCCATCTGGTATCCACCATTCAGCAACAGCTTGCCGGCATCCTTCAGAAGATGACGGACCTTCCCAGCAGACAGTGATCCCTTTCCGTTTCCTCCCCAGTTTTGTTTATTTTTTTGTTTAGTGCCCTCTCCCCTCTGCTGCCGAGGTGGACCGCACCTGTCTGCGTACCGGGGACCCGGCAGGCTGCCAGTATCTAGGGCGTGACTGGACCGCTGGTCCAGTCACAGGTTACACACAGGTTTGTTCGCAAGAATAAACGTCCCGGCGCAACTGGGTTTCAATCGAGGGCCACCACGCATGGATCGCAAAGTGCCCGGATAGGAAGGGACCTGAGGTTGGCGGGAGGGAGAGGAAGCGGTGGCACGCTGGACGAGCTGGGGGAGCTTCGTGACCCGAGAGGGGTCAGAGGTCGCTTGCAAACGCGCGCACCTCGCTGCTGACGGATGTCCCTCCGGAGCGCGAAGGCCCTGAGAGCGAAGCGGGGAAATCCCCAGCTTCCCCTGCACGCCAGTGGAGGACAGTCTGAACGCAGACTTTCCGGGAAGCGGACGGAAGCGCTTCTCGGCTAGGAACGCCTCCTTGCAAGGGAGGGGGGAGACCCCTCCCGAAAGGAGGCGGGTCCCTCCTTAGCCGCGCCCGCGCCGGATCCTTGGAAACCGAAAGCGCCACGTGGATTCCAGTGCAACACGAACACCCCGCTCACCCACCCAAAAGGGAAACCGACGGGAGAGCAGGCCGGGAGACCTGCCGTTCGCATAGCGTTTCCGGATGAGGAAGACCAGACGGGGAACACGGTGGAGAGCTCCGGGAAGTGGCCGCGCGGAGGAATCCGCCCGGCCGTGGCGCGCTCGACAGCCAGGAGCAAGAAATACAGACGGAGGGGCGGAGGAGGCTCTCTCGAAACGGGAGCAGTAGCAACCGTGCCAACGAGTGGGGGAGCCAGGGGAAAAAAAAAACCCTGGGGCTTGCGGGCGGCAGCCATTTTCGAAGCCCGCGCTGGGTGTCCGCCTGCCGCCACACGCGCGCGCTTTCGCAACGAGGGAGAGGCGCTGTGGCGGCGCTCCGGTCGGTCAAAGGTGGCCCGAGCGGACGAACCGCGAGGCAAAAAAGCGATGAGATGCCGAGCGAGGGGGGGGGGGAAGGGAACAAGGAGGAGGAGGACTGCAGCAATCACCTGCGAGACTTCTCGACCCTCCCTACTCCAGGAACGAAGAATTCCTGCCTCGAATTTCCCCTCTCCGAGATGGATGCGTAAAGCAATGGACCTGACATTTATTGGAATTAAACAAACAACGCACGCACACACCACACACACACTCACACACACACACACACACACACACACACACACACACACACACAGAGAGAGAGAGAGAGAGAGAGATCCTCTTGGGCAGATGCGTGAATTCCCTGGCTTTGTCGAAAGTGTGACGGAAAGCGTGACGTCACAATGGTAGCACTTTTTGAAGAGTGCTCCACTTTTTCCCGATTGCTTTCGTGGCGTGATGAGTATTTCTTTTTTTTTTTTAAAAAAAAAAAAAAAAGAAAAGAAAAAGAAAAAATCCTCCTCCTCGTCCTCCTCCCCCTTCCCTCCCTCCCTAATGTACATACGAGATCGAAGAATCGCGCACCGGGATCGTGTTTTTCGTTGGTCCATTCTTTCGGTTGCCATCTTGAGAGCATAAAAACGTCGGCTCTTGCTGACGTCATCGGAGAGCACACGGGGAGAGCTCTCCAGTCCCCCGAGTTCCTCCTTTGCCGCATCCCGCCAAACAAGCGTGCCGAACCCTTGCGCAACTCCCGCATCCTCGTGATGAACGCGCGGGATGAACGCAAAGCTCCTCACTTAATCAACGTGGAACGAAAGCAGCACGGGTCCAGGGATAAAGAGCCAAAAAAAAAAAAACTGATTTGAAAGCCGGGGTGCACGCAGCAGCCGTCGCGGGAGAGACGCGTCCGTTATCTGCGCACGCCTTCTGTTAAGCATCATCCCCCGTAATTCGGATTAGCAAGTTTCCAGCCAGCGGAGCCGGCACCGGGGATCAACTCTTTCTTCTTCCGACAGCTCCTTTTTTCCCTCTCCCCCCTCTCTCTTCGTCTTTTTTGCTCTGGTGTTGCGGGATGATGGGCTCTCGAAGACCCCAGAGGAGGCGCTCGCAGATCGGATCTCCCGGAGAGCGGAGGACTAACGGGAAGAGCGCGGGTCAGGGAGAGGGCGCTGCACCACGTAGATCACTTTCGCTTTCGCTCGCATCACTGCCCCCGTCGCCCGCTTTGTGTTGTGCGCGCCAGCCCTTCCGGCGGGTCCGCACCCGCGGTGAACGCGCGCGCTGACCCGTGCGCGCCCGCGACCTCCTCCGAGAGCTCGGAGAGCCTCGTCGCCTCGCCGGCACGGGGAGACCCCCCCTTCCTTTGCTCCTTCCTTTGTTCTATTCCCCCCTTTCTGAGTCCCCGAGCAGACGGGACCGAGACAAGGGAACGCGGCGGAGGCACGGCCCACGCAGGAACGGGGTCACCGGGTCCGGGGCAGCGCCTGCCGTCCACGCTCCAGAGTCGCCTCGGGTCCGTCCTCTGCCCATCCAGGAGGTCTGCAAAGATCTTCTCCGCATCCCTCTTCCATTCGGTGGTTGCAGTCCTCTCTCTCCCCCTTCCCCTTCTCTCTCTCTCTCTCCTTTCCATCCAGCTTCCGTGGACGCATCTGTTTCCAGGAACTGGTAGATGATTCCGTTGTTTGTTTTTTCTTTCCTTTTTCGTTCACGCGCGCGCGGAGACGAAGCACGACTTCAGCACACACGCACCTTCGGGTGAGCACCTGCTGTTGCTGCTGCTGCCTCTGCTGCCGCATCGGAGGCTCAAGTTGAGGGATGCCAACGCTCCGGCAGGAGCCTCGCAATTTCCTCCCGGCAGTGCAGCTGAGTCGGTGCACACAAGACGAACATCCTCGAGACGAGGAAGCGTCGCCCTCCGCCCCGAGATGGCAGCGCGAGCGCTCCCTCACGGCTCCGCTCGTCTGATTTATGCGAGCGCACCCAAGTGCGAGCGGCAGAAGGACGACAGGTCAGGTTAAAACGGGAGGCGACCGTCTGAAGGATTGGTTTGTTTTCTCGAAAGCTGCTGCGCTCCTCTCCTTCGCACAAATGACGTGCTGACGTCGCGGCGTACGATCACCGGTCACGAAAGCCCCATCCCCTCCCCCGGTTGCGTGGTCCCCTCTCCCAGGCTCGCACCTTGCACAACACCGAGAGCGTCTTCTTACGAAGGTCCTCCTTCCCCTCCTCCGCGTTTGCTGAGTTCGGGGAGTTTTTCTTTCCTCCTACCTCCCCCCTCCCCTCTTCCCCCCCAGCTTCCTGTTTCGGTCCTCCAGCTGTTCTCCGGAGCTTTCCCAGCGTTCCCGTGCGACCGACGGTGCCCGTGCTGGGGCGAGGAGCGGAGAAAACGCGAGGGGAAAGTTCGACGTTTTTCTTGCTTTTCCTCGACGCTCCCCTCCTGACCACCCGCGAGCGAACTCGGGAGTTCGGGATCGTTTCCGAGCTGCGGGGGAACCGGCCCTGCTCCGGCCGATCTCGCCCGGGGAGGAAGGCCCGGCATCCCGGAGCGCAGCGTTTCCCGCCGCTACGAAAATTTCGGAGAACGCAGCACCCCACCTCGATCTCATCCTCTCCCCCCGGGACAAACGCCCCCCTCCCTCTCCGTCCGCTTTCCGACATACATCCCGGAGACTCCTGTCCCACGGAGAGCTCCAGCGCGCATGTGGGTCGCACATGCGGCCGGATCTCCTTAATTGCACTTACCCGAAGACGCCCTCCTCCTATCGAAAATTTTCTCGGTCTCGTCCCGGGTTCGTCCGTGGATGGGGAGGGAACTTTCGGCGGCCCCACGCGCGCGAGGACAGGCGCGAGCGGTTCCTGTGGCGTCCCTCTCTCCGGCTCTGCTTGGCCAAGGAGGGCACTCCGGGGAGGCGCTGCGAATCCTCCTCCCCCCTCTTCCATCCCCTTCCTTCCTTCCTTTCTCCCGCTCCAAAGCGGCAGCTGGGAATGCAGACAGGACCGAACGCGCATCCCCATCCAGCCCAGCCGGAGGAAGAGAAGAGATCGGCAGGAAGGAAATCCTCTTCCTCTTGCCCTCCTCCGCCTGTATTTGCGCCTCGTGGCGGCAGTGGCGCAGAAACCAGGGTTTCGAGTCATCCGAGTCACACACCTTTCCCCTCCCCCTCCCCGCCCCCATCCTCACCCCGCAGGACCACCCTTCGATAGGAACCGGCTTCCTGAAGTGAGCCTCCCGTCGTTCGTATCTCGGGAGCGGCTCGTCCCTGGCGGCGCCCTGAGGCCTCGGAATTTATCGCTCCCCGCGCTCCCTCCTCGCACCTTGCCGGGCGCCCATTTTTCTTTTCCCTCTTCCTCCGCAAGGCTCGCTCCCTCCTTGGAGCTCCTCCCCCCCCCCCCTCCTCCGTCCCTCCCGGCTCTCCGTTTCTGCCTCCGCGCCCAGCAGGCGAGCCGTTTCCCGAGAGTCTCTTCCGCGCTTCGGGATGCGTTCGTCACCGGGAAGCAGGAGCGTCTTCTGCCTGCGGCAGGTTCCGCTCCCGGCGCTTTTCCCGATGGGGGCGCGCGTACTCATGGGCAGCGGCGGCGACGGCAGCAGCGATGGTTGCAACCGGGCCCAACCGCATGCCGCCGCGTTTGCCCTTATGCGGCTGCAGAGGACGCGCTCCGAGCCACTGCGGCGCAGAGCGAAGGGGGCGTGCGCGCTCGTCGTCGTCGTTCTGCATTCCCCCGGCTCGGCTCGCGAGGAAGGAAGGGGGGGGGGGGAAGAGGGGGGGAAGGAAGCGGAACGCGCGAGAAGGAGCCTTCGCAGCGATTCTTCTGCAACGCATGCACGTGTTTCCCCGGGGAGGCAAGTGCGGGCGGCGGCGGGAGCGACTACCACTCGGGGATGCGGCGCCTCCTCCCTTTCACAAGGGCGAGACGCCTACGCGGCTGCCTCCAGACGAATCCCATCGCCGCCGCCGCCGTTGCTGGTGCTGCTGCTCCAAGCGGTGGGGACCGATAGCTCGCACGAGGGCGCGGAAAACCGGGGGGGGGGGAAGGGGGGAGAGCGGAACCGCCTATCCCGGTTCCGCATCCCGAAGCGCTCGCGCGCCTTTTCCCGACGCCGGCGCCGCCTTCGGGAGCGTCGCCGCCTCTCCCTGCCGCGGGAACCAGCAAGCCGTGAATGACGACAACCCGCTCTGCGCGGTGGCGGCGGCGCTCCGTGAACAAATCAACGGTGACGCGGGTTTGGCTCCCTTCCAGAGCTCCCGCAGAAAAAAAGCACTCCAAGGAAGGGAGGAGGAGGAGGAGGAGGGAAAAAAAAGAAAAAGGAGAAGACCCGGCCAATCCGGTCCTGTCAGATTTTTTCACGCTCGCTGCAGAATAGCGCGCTCAACGACGGACGCCCTTCGTCATCTGCAGCTCTTCCTGTGCATTCGGATGGTCGCGTGTTGCTGCTGCACGCGCTCCCTAGACCCAGGAAGCGGAAGTCGGTTCCTCGCGTTCCAGCGCCGGCAGCCCGGTTTCCGTGTTCTGGCTGAAGAGAGGGCTGCCAGGGGGGGGAGGGGAAAAAACAAAACAAAACGCGGGGCTGCGAAGAGCGGACACACCTGTTGCCGGCGCAGCTTCCGCAGAAACGCGCCTTTCCTTCTTCGTCTTTGGAGGCCTTTGCCTGTTCAGTGCGGAAGGATAAAAAACGACAGCACTGGGTGGAGCGCCTGGCTCTCGAGACGAGTCGAACGCGATGGCGGAAACGCGAGCACCACCACCCTCCCCCCCTCCCCGACGCCGTTGCGGCAACCTCCGGAGGTCAGGCGGAGCCACAGCGGTCAGCAGCCTTTCTCCGAGGGATAGGAGAAAGAGCCCCGGACCGCTCGTTTCCTCGGTCCCTCCTCTTCCGCGGGTCGTCATCCTCTTATTCTCTTAAGGTTTCGCTAGTGGGGGTGCTCGGCTCGTGAGCTTTTTGGCGCGCGCACCACCTCTTCTGTCATCCGCATGCGCCCCTGGGACGCCAGGGAAAAGGATGGAACCTTCAGAGGCTCCACCAGGTTCCTTCTCTCTCCTCCTCTCCTCCCTCCCTCTGAGAAGACCCTATTTCCTTCCCCCCCTGCATGCCCTCAGGTTGTCCTTCCCCTCTCCAGATTCGCTCCACGGAAGCCACTGAGGCATCGGTGAAAACTGCCCGAGAGAGGGAGCCGTTTCGGTTGCATGCACGCTCCCCGAAGAGACTGCTCGACGTCTCCCCGTCTCGCCTCTGCATGGTGGCTCGCCACCGCCACTTGCCAGTGCCCTCTCTTCCCAAGCTGCGGGACATGCCCGGACCAGCCCCAGCCCGTGCGTGCGAGGCCGAAAGCTTTTCTTTCTGACTGGGATCCGCATCTGGAGAAAGCGGATCCCTGAGCCGTGTCGCGACCTGCCCAAGACACGGGCACCCGAGGGAAGGCACCTGCAGGAAGGACGGAACCCTTTGGGTCCCGCTGCCCGTAGGAGCAGCGCGTTCTCAGTTTCCTTACGCTTTTCTCCGGGAACCAGCCGGCCTCCAGAAACGCAGCAGAAGACGCCGCGTACAAGAAAAACCTACGTCGCCAGGAGAGAGGCAGGTCGGGCCAGCAAGTGCCTTAGTCTCCCTGAGGAGCGACGGGATGCAAACTCAACCTCCTCCTGAACCTACTCTTTCCCTTCGGGATGCTCAGTCCGATCACTGGTCCTCTTTCTAGACCTCATCCGGAGAATAAGGTAACGCAAGAAGCTTCCCAGACGAATACAGTGGCTGGAGGCTGGACTTTGAGAGGTAGGGAGAATCTGCTTCACAGGGGAGGATAAGCTGGAGAGAGGGGAAGAGCCCATGGGTTGGTCGGAAGATCGCCGAAGCCCCGTCGGAAGGTCTCGTGAGAAGGGAAGTGAATGGTGGAGAGAGAGGTGGGGGGGGGGACACCCCAGTGCCGAGTAGTCGCCGGGAAGATAGAAGAGACGCAGCCCTGTTGTGCCTCAGGACAGGTCATTATGATCTCCTCAGGCTGGAGGATGTCGTTCTATCTGCAGGGACCATATGCAACCACGCCACTCCCACTCCTTTCACCTTGGCTTTCAAAGGGTAAAAGACTCTCCCTGATGCCTGAACAGTCCACCCATCCCCGAGACGAGCGACTCGGAAGAACTTCTACAGAAGGATCTTCCCGGTTGCCGGAAAGAAAGTGGCGGATGTGGTCGAGGAGGTCACCCGAGAACGATCGGTGATAGGTCTAAGAAGGAGGAGGACACTTGCGAAGGGACCACCGTGAAAAGAATTGGTCTCCCCTGCTAATTGGAAAGAGTCCCAGATGAACCTGCGAACAAGAGGGAAAAGGGAAAGGCCCCTTGCCGGACTCCCGCCTCCACGACAAAGCCCGTCCGCCCCGCGCGCGTTGCCTTCGACTCACGAGCTTGGATGATCACCTTCGCGAGAGCGCATCGACGTGCGGGGGAGGATCTTAGGCTTGGGTACGGAGTCTCCTTCCTCCCTCCCCCCCCTCCCTTCCCCAGTCCACTCCGACTCCATGCTCCCTGACGTCATCCTCCGCTGCGCGCGAGGGCGAAGGGGAAGAAGGGGAACGTTTCTTACCGCAGCGGCCTCCTCTGGGGTTCCTGCTTGCCGGGTCAGATGACTTGTCCCTGTCGCCTGTGTCGGCGTTGCCAGGGGAACGGGAGGCGGTCCTCCCTGTTTCCGCGCTCCCTGAGCACAGGTGGACGGCAACCTCCGAGCCGGTTTCGAGATCCCCGGAGGGAGACATCCGGTCGCACCTATCGCTGTCAGAGTCGCTTCCGGGGCTCCTCGTATGGTTGCCCCCACCGTCCCTGCACAAGTTCTTGTGGTGGATGAAACTCACGATCTTCGACAAGAGATACTCCTTCTGGCATCGTCCGCAAACGAGCAGGTCAGAGGTGGGGCACTCGTTCTGCTCGTCTGGAAAAGAAACAAAACAAAAATAATGTGGCAGTCGTATAAAAAGAGGAAGGAACGAGAAAGGGAGGGAGGGGAAGCGAGAGAGAAAAACGGGGGTGGAGCCAGAGCAAGAATCTTTAAGATGAAGGAGCAGCAGAGAAGGAAGCAGGCAAAACTCTTTGCTCCCTCTGAAGGGTTTCTTGAGGGGAGTCATTCCTGAAGGGTGCGTCCCCGCGGTGCGAGCACGGAAAGGACTGTCTGAATGGCAGGATGCTGACGCTCCCGTAGGAACGCAGCGGTCTTTCTCCGTTTCCTGGTTCCGCGAACGAGAAACTCAGGATAGAGTCTCTCCCCCGTTTGGTTTCTTGCTCGAGGAGAGATCTCTGGACGCCAGGATGATCAGCGGAGGCTAAGGAGACGCTGTTACCAACTCGAGAGCGCGCGCTTGATGCTCTTCTTTGGAACACGGAAAACGGACCGAGGGGACCCGGGCTGCAAGGTCCCGGCTAGAACCGAGGGAAGATGAGAACGGAGGGGAAAGAAAAACAGGAACTCTCTCCGCTCTCGGGAAAGCAAAGAGAAGCTTCGTTAGGAGCCCGAGGTGGTCAGAATGACACGAGTGGGGCTGTTTGCATGCCCCGCACCTTCCCGACGGAAGAAAGTGGGAGAAAAGACAGAAAGAAAATGCTCCTCGCACTTTCGGAAAGGTGGAAAATGCAGGAAAAGAGGAGGAGGAGAAAGAAAGGAAAACCACAAAGGAAAAGTGAAGGGGAGGCGCGAGTCCTACATGTCCCGCCGTCGTTGCGCCTGCAAGATGAGCCTGCTGGACCCGCCAGCGGATAGCGGCTGCTCGGGAACGCGTGAACGGACAAAACCTCCAAAGGAACAAAACCCGAGTGATACTGCGGGATGCTGCTGGCGAGACTAGAATCGCGAGCGTCCAATCAGAACACGAGAGGAGTATCCAAGGAAACTCTCGATGCTCTTTGGGTCGAGGAAAAACGCGGGGGAAAGATTCATCTTCGGAATCGTGGGGGAAACGGAGGAAGGGAGAGGGATAGGGGGAAGAGAAAGAAAACGCTTCCTTGAAAGAAGAAGAAAAAAAAAAAAATAGGCTTGCTGGGAGTCGCGAGAAAAGGAGGAGGAAATGGCTGCCAAGTTCCACGCGGAGCACCCTGATGAATCATTTGCGCTGCACTCTGATGTGTCGTAGCAGGCAGCCTTTCCCGGCGTTCGCGGTCTCCTAGGTGACGAAGCTAGCAAGCTGTTTTTTTTCCTTTTAATTTTACACTGGAAAAAAACACGCGCGCACACACACACACACACACACACACACACACACACACACACACACACACACACACACAAAGAAACCCAAAAGGAGAGGAAGGAAGAAAAACAAAAACGGAGAACCGAATACGCAATGAAATCGTTCTGAACGAAGAAAGCTGAGACTCCCAGTTTGTGCAGACCGGGGACGGCGGCAGCCAAGACGCAAAAGGAAAGTGCGTTCACATGACAACTACTGGGAAGGGAATCTCCCGATGTTCGTCTGGAGAGCAGGACGACTCCGGAGGATCCCCGAGCACGCTTGCCTTGGTTAGTCAATACGCGAACGCTTCTTCCGCGATTCACGAGTAAATGGCACGGAATTAATTCGATTCCCGGAAGATTTATGGGAGCGCTTTCCCGAGATGGCCTCACTATGAGGCTGTTTATTGTTGTTTAAGGAAAACAGACGACTACCATGGTTTAATTTTCATTGTTTACCTACGTGTATCTTTTACGAGAGAGCAAAAATCCGTGAAGCACGTCGAAATCTTCGCGCGATTAAAGAAAACTCCTTTTGCCTCCCTCCTCTTTGGGAAGCCACTTTTCAATACACACGTAATTCCGGGGAACGTAAACATAGGTTGTTCCGGAAAAACATTCTGCGACACTGTTGACACTTTGGACACCACGCGCCTGGACGCTTCCCCGGAGAAGCCGTTCCAGCCATGCTGTGCTCCTTCACGGGGGCGTATGGAAACCACAGTAACGATCTGGGGGGAGGGGGGGGGGGGGAAGACACGCAGCGTATCTTGACTCCAGTGCTTACAAGCGACGTTCTAATTCTCCCTTAAGCTCACTTTATCATTCCCGTTAACAGGTTCGGTGTTAAAGGTCATCCGGCCTCTTGCAAACGCCCGCTGTTGCCGTAGAAACGCTCGCGTCAACCCCAACAATCGAGCGGTGGTTGCCTTCGCATCATCCGCGGCCCGCGCCATTGCCTTTCGAATCTCGAAATGACGCGCGGAGTGTCTGAAAATCGGACGCCGTGGCCAAAAAATTCGGACCACGCAAGACCACGGGACCCTCCCCTGCAGTCTGCAGTGGGCCTGCCCTTTGGACGTTACGATGTGCCTCGTGTGGCCGGTGGAGGCGGCGAAAAGACGAGGCTGCCGCCGTCGCTGCAAGTTTCCCACTTTCCTGCTCCTCTCCCCCCCACCAACCCCTGTTTCCTTCACGTGCCTTGCTATTCGGAGGAAAACGCGCGCACACGCACACACAAGGAGGAGAGAAGGCAAGGAAAGAAAAACAGAAAAGAGGAAAAGTGGGAGGGAGGAACGCGGCGACGATGACGGCGCCAGTTTTTGACGTCCCTCCCGCCGTAGTCGTCAATCCTGCAGGATGAACTCGCGGGGACTCGGGCGCTGCCTGTCGCGCGACCCGGGGGAAGCCAACTTCCGTTCCCGCCGCGTGAACCTCGCGCCCATTTCTCCCAAGCTGTTCCCACCCCCTGGTGACCTGCCACGCCCTCCCGCCGCTGCCGCGTTCACCGACCTGCGACATCTCCGCAGCCCCGCGACCGGGGAGGAGGGGGAGGGAGGCAGAGGCGGGAGGGGGACTTCCCCGCCCAGATACTCACGCGCTTCCGCGGCGGACCGGCAGCCGCAGGGAGCGCCCGTTCCATTTCATCCCCATCCCCCTTCCACCACAATCATCTCCGCTCGCGCACCACGTTGGCAGTAGGGACGCACGCAGCACGCGATCTTGCCGGGGTGAGACCCAGGGTGGCGCGGGGCCACTCGCCCCGCAGTCCCTGGAAGTGAGAACTTTCGCGCCGTCCACGTTCGCTTCCCACAGGCTCCGCCTCCCTCACTCCTTGTCAGGAGGGCCGCCATGGAGCCGCGCGCTCCTCGGGGGTGATGAGAGGGCGACTACAGGAGGAGGGGGAGTGCTGAGGGTGAGGCGGGAGCCGATCCCCTTCGTTCCTTCGGTTTCCGGCTCGCACTGCGGACGCGGTCCCCTTTTTCCGAGGTCGCGCGGCACAGGACGCGGTGAGGCGGCGCCGGATGACGCGAAGACGTGACTCCTTCCCCTTCCCCCCCCCACGCGCATGCACGTAGCAAGCAGGGAACTTGGTGCGCGCGCGCGCGCACCTCATCGGAAGCTCAGCGGGAGGGGGAGGGGGGACTCCCGCGTTCCTCCACCGCGGACAGCGCCGCTCGGGGGCGAATCGGCCCTCTCCCGGAGGTGGTTCCTGGAGTCTCCACCCTCACCCCTCGTGGATACCTCCCGGGCGGCTGGCGTGCCAAAACGGAGGATGTCCCCCCCCCCGGACGGCGTTCCCCGCGGGAGAGGCAGGGAAGCGCGCGGCGCCTCTTCCCGGCTCCGCGCCCGACGCGCTCGTCCCGTCGCAGATCGGCGACTCCGCGGCGCAGATGGCGGCGGCGGTTCCCCTGCCGCGCCCCCGCGCGCGTCAGGGACGCCACATGTTCGCCGCTCCCGGGAGCGACCGGACGGGCTTTCGTGCGCGCGCGCGCGCAGCATGCACGCACGCACACGCACACGCTCCCGACGGGGCACTCTTTCCCATGGCCTTTCCCGCTGACCTCCGCCCCCGAGCTACGCGACGGTCCCGGCGCGCAGCCCGTCCTTCCCATTCATCAAGCCGACGGCAGGAGCGGAGAGGGAGGAGTAGAGAGGGACCTCGGCTGGAGGAAGGGGCGATCCGGAGCGCCCCTGTCCCCCCTTCCTGGGCGAACCGTCCCTTCTTTCTCCTAGGCGTCAACTTGGACCTCCCATGGGTAGGGTGGGCGCCTCGGGGTGTAAGAGGCGGCGTCCGGCTGATGACCCCCCCCTCCTCGAGGGTCGGTCCGCTGCCCTCCCGCGGGGGCAGGGCGACGCGCAGGTGGCGCTCCTTTTCTCCCGCGCAGGGAGGGGGGGAGGGGGAGGAGGGGGGCGTCCCCCAATCAGGGCGCCCTGATCGCCGCAGCCAAGGAGCTCGTCAGCATCCCGGAAACGGCGGGAACGGCGGCCGGGGCGCCGGCCATCTGCGGCTCCGTCGCTGTCCGAGAGCGGCGCCGGCGACGTCTCGGAAGTCTCTCGGCAGCGGCATCTTCCCTCCCTCCTTTGGGCGAACGCGCTTCCCTCTCCCCGCCTCCTCCTCCTCCTTCCCGGACTCAGCCGGACCCCGGAGGGGCCTGCAGCGCCCTCGCGTGATTCCTCAGAGGCGGCGACGGAAGTGCCCCAAAGGGCGAGAGGCGCGCGTCCGGCACAGCAACCGGCGCCGCGCCTGCATCGATCGCGGCAGCCCGAAGGGTCATGCAACCGCGTTTGGTCAATAGCGAATTACTGGCGGCGGCGAAGACGTGCGCACCGGACAGAGGAAGTCTCCCTTCCTCCCCCTCCCCCCTCCCTCCCTCCCTCCCTCCGCGTCCGTGGCAGCGCGCGGAACCCGATTCCCGGGAGGCGGGGCCCCTGCCGAACGGGAAGAGGAGAGGAGATGGACCCGGGCCAGGGACCTCGGAGGGGAGGGAAGGCAAAGATGAGAAAGGGACCTGTGCGTGTGTGGACGGGAAGAGGGAACAGGGAAAAGGGAGTGGAGAGGAGGGGAGAGTAGTAGAAGCTTTCCTTGCCCACACACGGGAACGGAAAGGAAGAAGGGAGCAGAAGGGGCGAAGGAAGCAGCGAGGAGGAGGCATCGATGCAGCCGAGGGTCGAGTGACTCCCTCTTCTCCCTCTTCCCTCGCAGGGAAAGGAGGAGGATGCACGGCGAAAGAGTCAACGCTAGAGAGGAAAAATGACCAGCCCCTGCCCCACCCCCACCCCCCACTCGGAGAAAGGGAGAGATCGGTGCAAAGCTCAAGACGTGGATGTCCCCAATATGGTTCTGGGGTGATCCTTGGAGAGGGGCTCCGCTTCCTGAGAGCAGGAGAGAGGGAATCGCACCGCGGAGGTCGCGGGTGGCGCTTCCTGGTCTCTCTCGGTGAGATGAGAACCGGCAGGAGCGCTCCACGCCTCTCTCCTCCTTCCTCTCCGGGCAAGAAACGAGCCGCTCCCGGCGCCTGGAACGTGTCCCGAATCGCCCACGCGGACCGAGCCCTTCCCAGGAGAGAGAGAGAGGGAAGGACAGGAGGACGGATTCCGGACCTTTGGAAACTTCCTTTCCTTCCCCCCCTCCTTGACCCGAAGGGCTGGGCACCCGCCAGGATCATCCTGCAGGGGCATCTGGCGGGAGAAGCCTACCGCTTGCCCTCCCCCCCTCGCAAAGCCGGAGGGACATCGGCAAGAAAGGAACAGCTACTTTCACGCGAAGGAAGGAGTCAATGGGAGGAGAAAGAAGCAGACGACCCCTCGACCCGAAAGGAAACCTCGTAGGAGTGTAGGGGCGAGGGACAGCTGGGTGCGGAAGCGAGGCGAGCGTGAGCTCCGGGTGGACCTTGAGGGAACATAGGAGTAGGGTGTTCCCCGCCACTCCAATCAACACCTGAGCAGGTGGCATGCGACGACAAATCGAAAGGTCGAGAGGACCTCGAGGTGCCTCGCGAGCCCCGAGCTGGCGTTTGCATTCCTCGCTTTGAGCTCTCCCCTTTCCCTTCCTCCTCGGTCCCTCTTCCTCTCCAAGGGATGCCTCCGTCCACATTCGCCGCTCCGCGTCAGTTCAGCTGAGCGGCGCGGAAAGCCAAAGCTCGCTACTGCGTTTTTTCTTCTTCTGCGCATGCGCCGCGAAAGAAAAAAAATCCGCACTTCAAAAATCGAGTAGAGTCTTCCCGAGAAAAAGTCCCTTCGCTTGTCCGAGGGCCGGAATCCGACACCAAGAGTCACCGAAGCGAGGGAAAACAAGGAAAGGTGGGGAGGGGAAGCAGGTAGGGGTCAGGGGAGAAATGGTGAAAGACTGAAGCGAGTCCGAGGACCTGCTGATTCCATAGTCATGATTAACATTTCCTTGCCTCCTGCAATTGCGAAAGACGGCGCACACTTGAGGACCCGGCCCCTTATACAGGCAAACGCTCGCGTGATAACGGACTGCAGGCAAAGGAAGAGGTGAGGGCAGGGGGAGGAAATAAAAATCGCACTCCACTTTGGAAAGACGACGGTACTCGGAATCATCTGAGTCAAGTAGGATGAGTTTTGGCGGCGCTGTGGCGCGGCAGAAGGAATAAGTCTTCTTCTCCGCACTCTCTTCCCTCCTCCACCCCTGATGCAGCACTCGCCGACAGAAGAGGAGCACTGACTATGCACAGAGTACGCTTGTCCCTGCCTCGTGTTGCCTGCTTGATAGGGGACGGTGTCAGCTGGATCTCAGCGGGTCGTGGCCCAGAAACCTTTCGTCGACGCATCAGTCCAAGAAACAACGAAAAAGAAAAAAGGAAGAGGATCCAGAGAGAAAGGCAAGCGAGATGGTGGAAAAGACGGTGGTTTGCTCCCGCCTCTGCCACTGCGGCGTGTCGGAAACGTTCAGGGACCAAAGCGTGTTCCAAACGTGCGTCTCTCTTTTTCCCTCCGTGCCTTCCCGTCTGGTGCGCTTCAGAGATGAGAGAAGTGGGAAAATAAATCGGTTGCCGATTCCATGCTGCACCGCGCACACGGGAGATTGAATGCGGGGACACAGTTATATATTAAAAAAAACACACACACTCTCACACACACACTTCGAATCTCTCTGCGATTCATCACAACGGGAAGCGGACGCAGGCGATTCTATAAATACACTCAAATGCATAGCAACGAAGAACGCACTGTTTCGAGCTTGCGATTGTTGAGCGACTCTCGTTGCCAGGGGGACGCAAGAATCCCTCTGTTGCTATTTAAAAAAAAAAAAAAATCGGAAACACCGCACAGAAGCGCCATTTTGACAACGGTACACTTTTTTTTTTGGCTGGGCGTTTTAACATGCACGTTCCTCTCCTCACAAGCAGTCCAAAGGATAACATCCACACCGAATACGAGAAGCGTCGATGGATCTTGAAGACGAGAGAGGAAGGAAGGATTTGAATGGGGATTTTCGAAATTCTGCGAAGAATACTCTAAGAAGAAGGGGGGGTTGTCGTCGCCGTTTTCGGGAGCAGCAAAATTAACACCACTTTCTTCAACCTAAATCGCCTCCTTAGCTTACATTTCGGGAGAAGAGGAGGAGGAAGAAGAAGAAAACGACAGGTCGAGGAATCGTTCGTGAAAAAAAAATCCGAGTCCTACTTTAGATTCATCAGAAATCACAGTAAGGAAGAACTCACTTGGATTTAATGTAATTTCGTCTACGTCGTGATCACTATGTAATGATCACGACTCGATTTCTCATAATCCGTAAAAGTTTTATTGCTCTTCCCTCAAACGAAATTTACACCATCGGATGATTCCCAGAGCGACTCCGTAGTGGCGAGAGGAACTTTGGTAAAGCATTCCAAGTTTCCCGAACTTGATTCCGTTTTAAATGGCAGTAACGAGAATAGTTAAAAAGTCAGTCTGCTTTATTTGCAATTAGGACCACAATTTGATATCACGGCTGTAAAAGTATTTCGTACAGGCTTCCTACCGGGAAGCCATCATCCCTCGCTTCTCCCGCCACCGGGAACATGACGAACATGGAAATCAGGGACTCCACGACGCTTTCTGCTTTTGCCGTAGCAGCGCTTGTAGGAAAGACTACGATCAAATAATGAATGGGAGCCGTCTTTGTACTGTACGTGGTGCAGCCAGTGCGGAGGGAAAAGGTATGAAGTGCCTTGCAGGGACAGGGACTTCGACGAGGCTTCCTGAATTCAATGTTCGGAGGAAATCAGGGAACGATTCTGAAGCCGTGGACTGCACAAGAGTAGGGCTGCTGATTTCTATTGAAGGCGGACGTTCAGCGACGTTGGCACATGTGACCGAGGGTGACCGCGAAAGTACGCGCATACATATAGAAAATACACAGAGACGGATTTTTTTTTTTTTTTCTTCCTTTGGCGTCTCACGAGCCGGTACGTGATTAAGCATATGAAAGGATGTATTATTCACACGTGAATGCACGTACACACGGAAATGCATATGCACGGTTGCATAGGTATATTGTGTTTTTGTTTTTTTTCCTGCCAAAAAGGAGAACGAAGCTCCTAGAAGATTGGAGGCCATGTTAGTGATTCGGGAGAAACCATGCAAGTTGTACGGAAGTGCTGCTGACGTTGTTGGAGCGACTGCAGTTTGAAAGAAACGAAGGGGGAGGGGGGCAGTGCTTGTTGTCAACAACGACGGTTTTTCCACCTGAAAATTCCAATCAGAATTACTTTGATCTACTTCCGGAGAATTCTCAAGAAAGAAGTTTCGAGAGAGAAGAGCGCGCCATCATTGCCGTACTGCTGTCGCTTCTTGCCCCTCCCTTCATCTCCCAGAGTAAAGGTTAGCAAGAAGATATTGTGTGGAGAGTTTTGTAATTTATGTAGTGATTCTTCCCCCCCCCCCCCTTCCCCCTTGAATCGAACAGGGCATATGAAAATTTGTTGCGTACCACATACACCCAACGGGTAAAGTAAGCCTATTTATTAGCATTCTTCATTTGTAGCAACATGGTAATGGCGTGCTTGTACACTCACTCATGTCCAAGCTGTAATGACACCGTACACAGCGCGAAGGTGCCTTACGTCGGGTGTGCACGTTGCAAAACGCTATGTACACAGAGTACGCATTCTTGCCTAATGTGAATGCCGTAATGAAGTAACGCATCACATAATTAGCGTGAGGTCATACACCACTTTTTGTGCACTGACCGCAGCCAGGAGTGATCGTTCCTTTCGTACGCGTTCATTCGTTGAGAAAGTGACATCGGTGGATGTACACGCTTCCTTCCTGCTCTTGAAGATTGTACAGCGAGGCGAGCATCGACATAACAAAGGAGCATCGTGGCAAATCCTATCAGAGGAATCACTGAGCGACCGAACCTCCTTCCTCCTCCCTTCCCCCCACTCTTCTGGTTGGAGATTCCTCTCCGAGCGCGGCAGAAATGTGGGAAGGAGAAGTAGAGCGAAAGCAAGGACGAAGCTTCTACGGAGAAATACGTCGGATTCCTCTGTACACTGACAAGCTACGAGCCAAAGGATTCTGCCGGTGCTCTTCCGAGGATCCTCAGAGGAAGATGAGATGAAAAATTATTTTTTTCCTTCGGGAGGATCCCTCAAAGATGAAAGACCGTGGAATCTTTCATACGAGCGATATGGCGAGAGAACTCTCCAAAACGCGAGCCATCGTCACGAGCAAAGCGGGCGAGTAGCAGTTGCCGAAGACTTTGGCAGTAAGAAAAGTTCAGGGAGGCAGGATGCGAGATTTCGCAGGACCACCGAAAACTTCAGACCATCTCTGGCTTTCTCATTGGTGGGTCTACACGGTGAAATATTGCGGGGAAGGATGGTGACTGCGATAGCTCCACCCTGTCGTTAAGAAGCGGAAGAGCACTCAAGACGAGGGAGAAACAGAAGGCATCACGCGGACACTCGAGAGCGAAACGAAGAAGGACACGAAAGGATAAGGATTTGCAGCTTCAAGGCTTTTCGCGGCTCGAGAGTTTTGTCGTAGTTTTTTTGTTTTTTTGTTTTTTCCCCCAGGAGGGGGGCTCTCAGGAGATTCAGTGGTCCGCAAAGAAGGGATGGTCACGGAGATGGAGCCGAAAGCAATGCGAGGAAAGCCCGGGAGTCGAATGTGTCGGCGACCCCACTCGCTGCCCCTCCCGCTCTATTTTGGTCATCCAGCTTGCTCGAGGTCACGTGACCGCCGATGATACAGGAGGCTGCAGAGCGTGAAAAATGGTGCGACCGTAAGCGGAAGCGCGCTAAGCTCCCTGCAGGAGAAGAGAGGGTTCTCTTTCTTCTTTCCACTTCCTGAACTTTCCCTCTCCCTTGTCATCAAAACCTCAAGGCAGGAAGAAGAACTGGCAATGCCCGCAGCAATCAAGTCGGATCTGCCTCGTGATGCCTGCGTCGAAGAGGCAAAGCAGAAGGGGGGGAAGGGAGGTGCAAAGATTACCCAAACACAGATCGCACAACCCGCCGCCTGATGGAGCGCCTTTGTGCCTCAGCCGCAGCCTCCACAGCCAGGGACGTACCGATGATCCTTGCCCCGTCGGGACCAACAGCGACTCGACGGGAAGAGCAAGGAATAGACGGAGAAATCAGGCAGGGAGGCTGAGAGCCTTCCGAGAACGTTATCTGCTCCCGCATCCATCGCTCGCGACTATCCAAGATGGTGGGGATGAGCCCTCGTGTTCCTCGGTCCCCACCGCCCACCCTTCCTCCTCGCTTTCATTTCCTAAATCCCTTCCTCGAAGTCACTATCCCTTGTCCGGTCCCGATAAGGAGTCTGATCACGGACCACGATGCGCTCTCTCCGGAGCGTTTCCCGAAACGGTTCGGTGTCGTCTTGATTCCCGGGAAATGGGGTAGGAGTTGCGTGAGATTCCCACTCCCCAGGGAGGCCGTGAGGAGGGAGGAGGCGGAAAAGAGTGCGCAGAGGACGATGGGCATGGAAGGGCGAGAAGAACGAGCGAAAGCGGGTCGATCACACACGCCCTACCGGATGAACCGCGAGCCCAAGCCGGCTGTTTGCACGGATCGATTCGAGCTTATCGGGACCGGAAGTGGTGGTGGTGGGTCGTGTCGATGCACTCCTCCAGAGCGGACGGGAGGTGGGACGAGGAGGAAAGCAGGGGGAGAACTCACCGGGTCGGCCGCACCTCAGAGGGGACCCGAAGGAAGGCAGGCGCGAGCCTCTCCGCTCCGTGTTCGGGGAGGAAAACCAAACAGAGCCGGAGGGAAGTCTAACCCTCCCCTCCCAGCTCCTCCTCCCGCTCGCAAGCGCGCACCCGCTCCGAGCGAAAGCAACCCATCTGCTGCTGCCTCGTCAGAAATCCCTACTCACCGGAGTGCACACGCTTGAGGGGCTGAGGGTTCTCCTGCTTTCTGCGAGACATGTCCGTGTGGGTCCGTCATCTCATGCTGGCGAAGGACGTGGCGGTGGCACACATCGTCATCTCTTCGTCGCCGTCCTCTCCAGAGAGGGGGAGGAGGAGGAGGAGGAGGGGGGGGGGAAGGGGGGGGGGAACAAGGAAGAAGATGAGGGGCGCGGAAGGTGGCGGCGGCGGCGGCGGCGGTGGTGGTGGTGGCGGTGGTGGCGGTGGTGGCGGTGGTGGTGGTGGCGACGGCGGAGGTGGTGGCGGCGGCGGCGGCGGTAGTGGTGAAGCAGCAGTAGCAGAACGTGGTGACTGGCGCGCACACGCGCGCCGCGCACGCACACACGCAGTACGCAGGGCACGCACACGCGAGGGGAGTGCGCGCGTCGTCGTCGTCGGCCGGCGCGCGGGCTAGTCCGAGAACGCCGAGCAACGGCAGGCACTTCCCGGCAGCACCGCCGGGTAAAACGCGATCGGATCGGATCGACGGTACGCGTGACCGCCTCGCGCCATCTCTGCCCCTGCTCTTCGCAGCGCTCCCGTCGAACTCGCCTCGCAGCCGACTCGTAGCCGAGCATCCCGGCCGCGGTCAGCGAAGGGCGCGCGCGCGCACCGGCGGTACTTGCAGGCGGCGGCGGAGGTACTTTTGCGCGCGCGGCAGAGCGGGTTTGTCCCTTCGCTCGCCCCGCTTTTCCTCTTCTTTTCTTTCCCAAGAGAGGAACGTGCGGAGTCACCTGCCTCCCCCCCACCCGGTCCCTCTCTCGCCTCCCTTTTCCGCCTTCCGTCCTCGTCGCTCTTCTTGTACCCGCAGAGAATTCCCTCCACGTCCTCGCGGCTCGGCTCGCGCGAAAAGCCTCTCCATCTTTCCTTCTTTTCCTTCCTTTTCTTTTTTTCCTCTCCTTCGCCTTCCTTTTTCCACGTTCCGCTCCTCTCGGCAGCGCCTCCCGTCGACGTCAAGAGGACGCCGGCGCGCATGCGCCTCCCGCACTCGAGAACTCTGGGTAGATGCACCCCCGCGTTCTCGACGCGACAGGAGAGCAGCGGGGGGAGGGATAGGGGGGGGGGGGAGAAATGCACACACGCGGAAAAGAGGATAATCTCGAAAGTGTGCAGGTGGACCCAAGCAGCAGCGCCACAAATGGAGCACCTATATATAGATACGTGGATGCTGGTTCCTGGTTTATCCTCTTCGTTCAACCCCCCTTCCTTCGCCGCCATTCTTTGCGGATCTCCCTCATCAAAGCGGAAGCGGTTTCGTCTGTAGCACCCGCAGACGACCAGGTTCACATCTTTCTCGTGACAGCCCGCCTTCCTCTGTGAGCGTGAGAAAGAATCAGAGTGGCCGCGCATGCCACCCCGCCTCCCCAATCCCCATCCATGCCCCCTGTTCCGCATCTGATCACCGCCGAGAAGGATAAAAAAAAAACGTTGGATGGCGAAGAGGGGGAGGAGGGCAGGACAGGGCGGATGCCGCGATCCGTGGACGAAGCGCGCACGCGCTCGTGCGCAAGAGAGAGTGCCGTGAGTCATGTGAAAGCAGCGACAGGAAGGGAAGAAGGAAAAAACAGCCGCGTCGAGCACGGTGACGCAAAAAGCGAGCAAGCGAGGAACGCGGAAGGCACTCGGGATGAAGGGAAAGGGAGGAGGAGGCCGCCGTGCCGCGTCCCTAGCGCCGAGACAGGCGTGGCGGTCCGCGGAGAAAGCACGCTCGGTTGCGTTCTCTTCCGACAGAGGGCCGGTGGGACCGTCAGGTGCACGGCCCGTCGAGTAAAAGTGAAACGACCTTGAGAAAACGGAAGCGTCCTCTTTTCCACCCTCCATCTTCCTCTTCTAATCCTCCCTCCCCCAATCCATCTGCCCACCCTCCCTCCAGACGAAATCATGAGTGATCCCCCCGTTTCCTCGTCATCCTGTCGTCAAGGCACTTCCTTTTTGTCGACCCGCTCTCGTTTCCACATACAGAAGAAAGGCACAAGCCAGAAAAGAGCCTCTCCGGAGGTACCTATCGCTTGCCCCCCTTTCCCTCCCCCAGAGAGGACCAGAGTGCTCTGCACCTCCCCTTGCATCAAACGCAGCCACGTCACGCTTAGAAAGGAAGACGATCCTCGGCGGCACGGGGAACAGGAGATCCCGTTCGGTCCGCCCCACTTCCCACCCCTTCCTTCCTCCTCACGTGCAAGTGAAATTGTGTGAAGGAAGAGAGGAAGAAGGGGTGATCTCTCAGACCGCAACCCCTCCCCTCCCCGAAGAGCACGTCGGCAGCTTCAAGAAAGGTGCAGGGTACGCCGCTAGATGACTCGCTCCGTGCGCTGCCTTTCGTTCTCGATGCGGCAGCCAGCTCTGCCCCCGTTGGACGGTGAGACGACGGACTTCTTGCGACCGATAGCCGGTGGCACCGGCAGAACCGAGTTCCTGGAGTGCCACCATCGCTGCCGGCATCCCCGCCAGAGCGCGCCTGAATCGGCAGGGCTTCGGCAGGTCCGCCAGAGCACGCCTCTCTATCTCACCGCGCTCTCACCCGCACCACGGGTCGGGGGAAGTCGCGCCGACGAGGTCTCTCTTTCTGGACCCCGGCCCGAACTCCATCTCCTTCTGGCCTTGACGGCCAGTAGTTCCGAGAGGGTGCCTGATCTCTTCCCACGCTCCCCTTTCCCCCTTTTTTTTTTTCTTCTTTCTTTTTTGGCGCCCGCATTGTCCACTTCTGCTCCCCTTTCTTCCTGTCTCCTCCTCGATGGTCAGCTCAGAATAAAGGAAAAGAGGAGAGACGAGAGGAGCAGCGGTCACGCAGCGGGAATTCCGGGATGCACGCGCACCGGAGATGGAGCGGAGGGTAGGGTGCTCGGGTCTCTGGCACTCGCACCGACCGTGGCACCCGCAGCGGGGAAAGAGCGAAGAGAGATGAAATAAGGGAGGAAAGAACCCCTCTGATGCGGCGGAGCCCCTCGAAGGCGGTGGATACTTCGAGGACCCTCGAGGAGCCCCCCGGAAAATCCAGGGAAGAGCCCGGGAGTGCAGGTAGCCGTCCAGACACGCGGACCCCTGTCGCCAGGTACGAGGTTGTCCGGTGGCACCGCCTGCTCGGGTTCTCCCCGATGCCCAGGTAGCCAGGAGAAGGGACACGTGCCCTCTCCTCTCTCTGGGCCGAGGAGAGGTCTCCTTAGGAATGCTGCCGGGGGTCGGCCCTGCCTCTTTTGGCGAGATCGGATGCCCCTTGGAAGGGTCAAACCCTTTGGATGAGGGCGCGCGGGACAAAGTTGAGTGAAGAGACAGAGTAAGCCGGAGTGACGTAAACTGGGGTGAGGAAAGATCGGGATGGGGTGGGGAAAGAATAAACTTGGGTGAAGTGGGGTGGGGGTGAAGTAGGACGAATTGAAGTGGAGGGGGCTGGAGGTGGAGTGGAGCGAGAATCGGTCGGTAACGGGATAAAGTAGAGCAGAGAGTGGGGTGAGGACAGAGGAAGAAATGGGGCCGGGGGAGATCCTCTCGCCTTCCTCCTCGCTTCGTTTCGGGAAGAGATAGCACGCGTTCCCCGTTTCGACGGTGCGGGAGGACGCGCCGCGCCGCTTTATTTCGGCCCCGCGGCCCTCCCAAGCTTCGGATCCACCTCATGGGATGAGACAGGCCTGCCTCTTCGCGTCGTACTGGACCCGCCCGCGCGATCAGCACGGCGTGGCTCGAATGACCCCACTAGCAGGCCGTGTTTTCAGGACTGGGTGTGTGAATTCTTGGGAAGACTGACAGGGAGGCCCCGGAGGAGTCGAAGGCCACGGAAAGAGCGGGCTCCGTCCAGAAGCAGAGGATGACGCGCCTGCTCTCCCCCCTTCCCGCGAGGGCCCCACCGCCTCCTTTGGGATTTTCCCTCCTCTCCTTCTCCTCGATAGTGTTTCCGGGAACCGTCGGGAATGGTTCCACGATCGTCCTCAGCCAGTATCCCTTGCTGAAGACTTTCCCACCTTGAAACAGCCACGGATCCCTCCAGCGGACGAGGGAACCGTCGATCGAAGACTCGGCCGCGGTTCTGTCCTCAGCCTTCTCAGGGACGATGAGGAGCATCGCCCCCGGAAACGCGCGCGTATTTCTGGCTACAGCTGCCGCCACTTCAGGCGCTCCCTACATAGATGCGCGTTCTCCCTTCTCATCCTCACCTTCGTCCCCCCCACCCTTCCCCGTCTCTCGAGGAAGGCGCAGCAGTGGAGGCCTCGCACGTCCGAGGCGCTGAAGAGCCGACTCGACCGGAAGAGCCGACGCTTCTGTTCCTCCCGTTAGGCGAAGTGCCCGGAAGGTCCAGTCAGCGTCCCTTCCCACGAGAAGGCGAAAGCCCGGAGGTAAAGCAGGGGGTCCAGGGAGATACCTGGGAGCGGGGACCTCTTCCCGCGTCCCTGTGATCCCGCCTTCGGGACGGGGGCTGCCGAGAACCTCGACTGCCCTCCGGAGCCGGGAGGGAGGTAGTAGAAGGTTCGCTGCTGCGAAAGACAACGAGACTCGGGGGCAGCCAGGTCGATCTCAGGAAAGTCCCGGGCGAGACGCGAGCTCACTCCAAGGAGGCGGCACAGGCGCGCTGCCGCAGACCTTCCTCGAGCTGAGAGAGTCCTCTCGCGCGGGCTCACCGCGTATCCAGCTGTGGAGAGGGGGAGGCCGTCGTGCAGCAGGAAGAAAAGGAGGCCGTGCGCGCCACTCGCCAAGCGCGTGCCTCCGTGTAGGCGCTAGGAGGAATTTCCACCCCCGGACGATCCCGTCATCGATGCTCTACCTCGTGTGAAAAGCCTGGAGCACACGCCTCAGCCCGTAACCCCCCCCCCCCTCACTCTTCCCGGCGGCGGCGGGAGAGAACTCCGAGGTGGCTCCAGATGCTTCTCGAGAGAGAGAGGAGGGTCAGGCGCAACGATTCCCCTCCCCCCTCTCCCTCATCCCGCCCTTCTCCCTCCCGCCGAGCCCTAACCTAGTTCCTGCCAGCCGCCGCAGCTGCCGCCAGTCATGGGGAAGCGCCCGATTCCCGTCCTCGGTGATCGCATCGCCGTGGGGAAGATGCGTTACCTCGATCAGCACTGCATCAGAGAAACCCATTTTCTTCTGCCCCCTTCAATCCCCTCCCCTGCTACCTCCCCCCTTTGCCCTTCCCCTCCGATCAGTTTGGAGCACTTCGCACACACGTTGTCCGCCGGCAGCGGTGGAGGCGGCGGTGTGGAATCTCCCCCCAGCAACCGGGAAGGGAAGCGGAACCGACTGTGGCTGGCTTCCAGAGGAAAAGAATGCTGGCGGGAGGGAGAGCGAAACTCGGCCGGGAGCGGACGGGCCGCCACTCGGAGCGGTGGAAGATGGAAACGCGCCTCCGGGAACGCTCGGATGCACGCAAGACCCGTCCCCGCCACATGATACTCGCTTGCTCCGGAGCGCCACCATGTCGCATAGCTGGCGGCAAGCAGAGCGCGGAGCCACTTTGATCATCTCAGTAGTGTTGAGTTGCCAGTAGCAAAAACAAAACAAAAAACAGCCTTGCTGCTGCTGCTGCTGCTGCTGTGGCAAACGTGCGGACCTCTCGTCAAGAACGGGGGGCAGCCTCCTCTACCTAAATCCTTCCACGATGGAGGAGGGAGGAGTTAGCGGTTCTCTAGATCTTCGTTTGGAGAGGGGGGTTCCTTCCTTCCGCGACCGGAAGGGCGCTTCCCAAGACGCCTCGTGACGTCAGCACTCCCTGTGCGCTTTTGCGGACGTGCACAACTCGTAGCTAGAGAAGCTGCTACGAGTCACGTGGTATCTTTCTCCCTCCTTCCTCCTCCCCCTCCCTTGTGTTCTCCTCTTTCTGCTCCCTGCCCTCCCGACTTTTTGCCTATCGACTTCGTGCTGCCCTCTCTTCGCCTAGCATCTGTTCAGGATCGACAAAGGCGCGTGGACGCCTCCGTTGGCTACATGGCCCGTGGCGCACTACACTCGAGATGGCTCATGTATCCGGTAGCCTCATAGATGCATGGAAAATTTCATTTGATACTGCGGTTGCTGCTGGTGCTTTCGTGTTCAAGGGAAAAGAGGGGAGAGGGAACGCTTATCCCAGAGAGTGTTTCAACAGCATACTCCTAGATGGCAGGAGAATCGAGGCGGCGAGCTGGTCGTCCGCCATGTCGTTCGCTGGCCTGCGCACTCCCTTGCCTAGAGGGTCGTTCAGGAGATGCTGGAGCGTCCCTTCGTGACACTGAAGTGGCTGAAAACTTCCGGGAGATCTCTCCGTGCTGCCCTACCCTTACCTCCACCATCGCCAGGAACGCAACATACTCCAGGACCTTCACCAGACCAGCTCCACGGGAGAACGTTGCTATGCTGCTGCTCACCACTCCCTCTGTGGCTGCAGTTAGACTTTAGCACCGGAGCGAAGGCAGGGTAGAAGGTGCCATACTCGGGACTTCCTCGCTGCCCAGGGGCAGTGGTCTTTGATGGCTCAAAACCTCTTTGGCCGTCAGAAGGAAGAGTACGTTGCCTAATATGGGGAAGAGAACCACTGCGGCAACTGACTAGAGGAGCGGATGGTTTCTGTTGGTGCTATGTAGATGGAAAGGATGGGAAGGCAATAGCTGCCAGTGGAACGGAGATAGAGCTCCTACTGAAATTTTCAGGCACCCTGGAGGGAAAGGCCTGCAGCCAAGTGGTTTTCTGTTCGAGCAAGGATCACGGATTCTCAAAGGTCTCACAGATTTCTATTTCCTACTCTCTCCGCTAGGACCCTCATTCGCCTGGGGGACAGGAGCAGAAAAGGGAGGAGGATGGGATTAGGGAATTGACAAGAAACTCGATCACTACAGACAGGACTCAGATGGCCTTCTTCCTCCACGGATGAGACCTCTGCAGGGTGGGAAGGCATGAAAGACTCTCGGGAGAGCCGGAGAGGAGAGAAACCTGGGAAGCAGTGACAGCACACATTCTCTTCCAGTCCTACTGCCTATGAACAGCAGCGATTTCGACGGGAGAAACTTCCATGGGGCAGTCCAGAATCGCTTTCATGGAGAATTCCCGGTCCACAGTCTCCTGAAAGTCTTCTCCTCCCTCACCGCTTCGCCAGACCGGGCCTCTGGAGCGCGGGGAAGGAAGCGAACGCGGGAGAATAACTCCGGAAGAAGGAAGATGTCGTTGTCCTCTTTCCTTCCCCTTGAACGCTATTCCGGGCTATTGCTATCCCATAAGCCGGAAAGTTCCTTGGGGAAACAGCGGCATACTATCCCTTCTCCGACAGCGATGCTCCAGGAGGGAGGAAGAAAGTCATGCCTGACGGTCCAGGTGCAAGTCCATGACAAGGAACGAAGGCGTGACGTGAAAAGGGAGAAATGGGAAAGAACTGGGAGTAGGAAGCAAAGGAAGGGAGAGCTCGGCATGGAGTGTCCTCCTCTGCAAAGAAAACCAACTGGGAGTTCCGCGGAACTGAAGTTCCAAAAGTCGCTGGAAGGGAAGGGTGGGAGAGGAAATTGGCTGGGTTGCGCACACAACAGGCCACACGGAAAAAAAAGGAGGAAGCAGTCTTTCCACTGAAGGCTGGCTGCGCTTCCCGTCTTTCCTGCCTTCCCCTTCTGCAGCACCCGTTGTCCACAAATCAGAGGCATCACTTGCCTTTTTTCATGCTTAAGTGCTGCTGCTACCGCCCTACTTCCTCTCTTTATCCGAAGGTCCCTGGCTAAAAAAAAAAGAAAAAAAAAAAAGGCACCCGAGTTCGGGAGACAGCAGCCTGAAGTGCATGCAGCTGTCTCTCGCTTCTTCCAGAGTACTCGGGATAGCTGCTGGAGACAGTGAGCCATCTGCGCGGTGACAGTCCGCCCGAGCGCTCGCTGCGGCCAGAGGAGGTACCTCCCTCGAACTGCGTGGCTCCTCCGCGGGGAACGTACTCCCATGTTGCCTCCCCGTGGCAAGCCTTAGCCCTTGCGGGTCGCCTTCTGAACGCCTTTGGCTCATTGCAGCCGAGGAGACGAAAGGATATAGCGATCTGAACGCTGTCCCCTCCCTTCTCCGTAAATGAAGGAAGGACAAACTCGAATGCGGGTGGGAAGGCGACTCGCTTCCCGCCTTCTCACTACCAGCGAGGTGCCCCGATCACAATCTCCTGGGCGAGAGATAAGCCTCGTTCCCTGTTTCTGTCCTTCACGTGACTGGCTTCACGCCTCTCTCTCTCTCTCTCTTTCTCTGGGCCCATCGCCCCGAGGAGCCTCCGTAGGCGTTTTGGCCTTCCTCCAGGCTGCTCCTCTGAATCTCCCTTCCATCACTGGCGTAGCGGGAGGCACAAGCGAGTGGCGCGGAAGGGTATCCCGACACCCGTGGGTAGGCTTGTGCGACCCTCTGGATCTCCCGATCTCTCGGTACTGTCCCCGAAGTCAAGATCCGGAGCAAACCGATGGTGGAAGCTCGTCTTCGTGAAGAGAAAGCTCTGAGCAGGGAGATGGCGGCGCTATCGTGGCCGGGAACCTCCTTCTTCCATCTTCCGTAATTTTGTTTCCTTGATGGTGAAGATGGAGAAAGCGGGTGCAGGCGGTTCAGCGTGTACCCCCCCCCCTTCCTCCTCCTCCTCTGTTCCTCCTCCACGATTCTTCACCGTGCCCGCATTCCTTCCCTGAGTTGCCTTTCCAGGGATCCCTGCTAGCTGATGCAGCGTCAGTGAGTCCGATTGGAGGAAGGACTCCCTGGGATGCTCTGGATGCAATGAAGGGCGGGGAAGGTGCGAGGGAGGGGACGTTGACTTGAAAGCAGATGGGGAACCTGGAAAGAGTAGGGATAGACGAAAGCGATCGAGAAGAACGATGAGATTTTCCCAGGGGATTCGGAGACGCGAAGATGCATGCATTTCCCGGTCTCCTCCTTCTTCCGCAGACGTTGCAGTTGAGAGCGCCAGCGCATCTTCTATGCGGGTGGTAGAACGTGCAATGCTCTCAGAAGTGCCTCTGTCGTTCCAGAAGCCTGATTCTTGGGAGGGAAGGAGGCATCTACGAATCAGTGGGGTCGCCCGCGAGACCACAGATGAGAGTGCCGCCTCTTCCAGAACCTAAAGAAACAGGGAGAGGGAGAAAGGGCACGAGGAAAGAAGGAAGAGAGCTGGAGAAAGGAGGAGGAACGACGACTAGGGGAGGACCATTCTACACAATCCCGGAATCCTGAAAGAAACGCGTGAGAAAGGGAGCCACCTTCACTGAGGCCACCTGCGTTGCCCGGACAGCGAGCGAACGACTGCACTTTGGGAGAGAGACGGCTGTGCCAGACGTCCACCACAGTCCTTGAAAATACCTTTAAAACCCAGCGTTTGTCTCGTCTTTCCCTATCTGCCTACGTCTCCTTCCGTGAGGAACGGGAGGTGACGAGGAAAGGACGGCGGTTGTGGTCAGGCGGATGCTCCCGCCCTTCCTCGAGAAGCGTCCGAACGGCCGACCAAGCAACGCCGGCTCGAAGACGACACCGGAGGCAAGCTTCCGGTCTCCTCCGCGCCGTGCGCTTCGAGCGGGGATGAGAAGGCAACGAGGAGGGGGAGTGACACAAAGCGCTTCCAGGAAGCGGCCGCCAGAGGAGGAGCGCCGATCCCGGCCGCGGAGATCCCTATCGGACGCGACCCCGCGGAGGCGCCGGACATTTCCCAAGGACGGACAGCGCTCCCGCCCGACCCTTTTCCCCATCCCCTCCCGGACTCCCCCTAAGCCCCCATTGTACGCCAGGACGACCCATTGTGCCGGCGCCCGGAGAAGGTGCGAAGGTAAAAAACACAAAAAAGGGAAGGAGGGACGGGAAAAAAAGGGAGAGTCCCTCTCGCCGGTTCTGAAAAAACGGAAAGAGGAAGGAAAAAAATCCGGGAGCGATGAGGAGAGGAAGAAAAAAACCATTTTTGTCCTGCGGGGAGCCATCCCTCGTGGTCCCTTGAATAGCCGCGGCTCCGGTCCCCACTCCTTCCCACTCCTTCGCGTGGGAGACTCGTGAAGGACGGGAGCAGGGGAAGGCGATCACCGTCCTCGCGTCTCTCTCGGAGGGAAGCGGGAGATGTCCGGAGATGAGCGACGCACGGCATTCCATGGCGTGGAAACGTCCCTTCGAGGCTTTTCTCCGGCTCCCGGATCAAGCTGAGGCTTGTAAGGAGGAGTAAGGGGCCCGATGGACGCACCCGCTCCACACCAGGGGAAGATCAACTCGAAGTCCATTCCCCTCCTCCACCTTTCTAGCTCTCGAGAGATGGGGCAGCTGGAAAGATAGGTGTTGGTGGAGACCCCGAGGGCTTAGAGGTAAAGGAAAGGATGGAGTGGATCCCGGAACGGGGTCCTTGGATCCTCCCTGGGGGGCTGGAAGTATTCGGGCGAAGCGGCTGGGGAGAAATACGAAAACGATCGCTTTCGCGTCACCGTCCAGTCGTGAGTCCCAGGTCTCGGTGCTCTCAGCCAGAGTAGGGTGGACTGGGAGAGTAGGCAGCACTTCGTTCGCCGTCTCCTGAGGCGGCCGCCGGTGGTTCTGTCCGGGGACGCGGTCCTCGGGGAGAGCTCTATCCGAGAGTCCGCCTGTTCTGAGATCTCCGGAGCGGACCGCAGGGATATGTCCTGTTTTGCCGCAGAGTGTTTCCTTTCATGGGAGGAAGGATCGGGTCCGGAGAAGATGCGGTTCTTGAGAGCACGCGCTCCACCGCAGCAGGAAACTCTTCTGGGGGAAGGGGAGGGGAGAGGAAGAGCGCGACCTTCTCTCCCCCCAGGCACCCCCCCCCTTTGCGAACTTACAGGAAAAAGAGCCACCTGCGTGACAGGCTAGCGGGGGGCTTCTCCGGACTTGGCTCCTTCAGAGCCGACCCATCCAGAAGGATGCCCCCGGAGTCCGGAGGAGCAGCTCCTCTCCTTCCGCGAGCTTCTGAGTAGCACCGTGAGGGAGCTCCCGCTTTCGAGCTTTGAAGATGGAATCATTCCCGTCTTTCCCTCTGCTGCGGGCTCGAGGAGAGCGGGAACAGGGGAACGCGGGCCCTCTGGTCTAGAGCGAGGGTCCAAATGGCTGGCCTCGCAGAAGGTTCGCGAAAGAGGATTTCAGGACGGAAAGGCGTTCTTCGCAAGAGTCCTTCTTCCCCTGTCCCTGCAGACCCCGGCTTCCAGAACAGCTTAGCTCCATCGCTGCCACCAGACCGTGCTATGGGACGACGCTGAAATGCAGAGAGGAGCTCCCTGGCAGTCTCTCCGGAGCGCGTCCACCCCTTTCGTTTTCCTCCCTGGTGGATCCAGCTTCCTGCCCTCGAGCGCTTGGGTGAGGCCTTCACCATCCTATCAGGAAGGGGCGAGGAAGAAATTCCCGCCCTTCCCCCCTTCCTCTCGTAGTAGGGGTGCCTCTTTCCTCTTGCCTTCGGGCTGGAGGCTGCCCTCTGTTGGTAGGTGCTGCCCCCTCCTCAAGACGAGCTCTCGAGTGTCCCGAGGAGGCTGCTGGCAGGAGAGGGAGGAGGAGAGAGAAACGGAGTAGCGGCTCCCTCATGCCTGCTCCACCTTCCTTCTACTCCTCCTTCCGGTGGTTCCGCCACCGCCACGGGCGCTTCTTTGGCTCTGGACCCTCGAGGCCGGTCATCCCTGGGGACGCAGGGGTCTCTCGCGTCCCTCAAAGAGCGGCGCCAAGAAATCGAGCGCCTCCTCGAATGGGAGGAGCGAAGCTGCCGCGCGCGACGCATCCCCGCCTCAGGGGAAGGGATTGAGGGGAGCCTCTGGAGGATGGATGGCGCATCTTCCTTCCCTCCATCCGGAAAACGTCGCTGCTTCCCTCTAGGATTTTTCTGTCCGGAGCTGCTCTCACCTGCGTCGGCGGGAGCCCTGATCCTGCGTCTCCTAGAGCATCTCGCGCATCGGAAGAGGACGGATGACTATTTTTAGCTTGAGCGAAGCCCCCCGACTTGGCAGCGTTCCCTGAAACAGCGGGAAAAGGAACAGGACGCCGACTTCGCCTCGTCGCGCCGCCGAAAACTCCCGAGTGGTGGCGCCGCCTCTGCGAGGTAGCTCCGGCGTCCTCCTCCCCCCTTCCTCTTCTTCCGTTGCTTCCGCCCCTGTTCTTGCTCTGGCCCTCGGTCCTTTTTCGCCGCTGCTGCTTCCTAGCGGAGAAAACAGCGCCGGCGACACTTCTTTCCCGCGCTCGTCTCCAGGCTCTCCCGATGACGACAACGAGCACCACGTGGAACGCCGGGACGCTGCCCATTTCGAACTCGGCGGTCCGGGAATCCTTTTGGGGAGTTGGGACTGCGGCACCGCGGAGTGTCCGCTCTCTCGGTGGCGCCATGAGGTTCCCCCTCCCCCTTCCCCAGGAGAGCGAGGGCTCTCTTCCTCTCACGTCGTCTTCGAGACGTTCCGAGGAACTTCTCATTTTGCAGGACCACCTCGGTCATGGCCATTCGAGGCGTTTGCTATGGCGGCCCGGAGGAATCTCTCAAGGAAAAGGGAGTTCCCCAGGACTGGCGCCACATGGCCTCCGCTTGCCAGTCCCATGGTCAGCACGGTCGAGAGAGCATCGGCGTCGTCCGCGGGTCGTCTGCTGACGTTTCGCCTCGCGATCGGCACGGGAAGAAGTGGCGACTGGCGAGGCTTAACTTGCCGCCATCTGGGCAGCGAGGCTCTGCAGATACTTCCCTGCGTGCTGGCTGCAGGCTCCTTGCGGAGGAAACTGCACAGACACGTGACCACGCGGTCCTTAAGCGGGAGGGAAAAGGCGTTGCGAAGACAGCTTTCTGCACGCGTTGTAATCACCGTCACGTGTGCACCTTCAAGGATACGCCGGAAGGAATTCGCTTGCGCTTGGGCACTGGCTAGGGAACACATGAGAGTACGTAGGAGCAGGAAACCGGTAAGATCTTGTCCTCGTGAGGGATGCAACTTCGTCATACAAACCGAAGAGTTTTTGTTGCTGCCCTAAAGATGGGCGGTCCCGGTGCCACGGCTTCGTAAAGAGGAATATCCTGAGGATTTCGAAGGCGCAGAGTGCAGGGAAATCGTGCAGAGAGAAGACAAGCGGGCACATTCGGCGGAGTTTTCGGCTTGGTACTGTGGAGTTCTTGTAGATGTCACCACGCTCGCGCTCCTGATGAATGCCAGCTGCGAGTGCCGCTGGCTAGCAGCAGGAAAGCTGCTGCTGCTGCTGCTGTTCCATGCTGGAACACTTGCAACGGAAACACGGCCATTTCGCAGCATGTATCATTCTGTTTAGATTGATTCTTTCCTTTAATAAAGCGATGCATCTTGCTCTACGTCTTGAAGTGATGAAATTCTTGTTTGATTTTGCTCGTTTGCCCTCGCCTATCCCCAGCAAGGGATTTGTTGTGCCTAAAGTCTTGCTGCAATGGGAGAGCACAAACGGATGCAGGAATTCTTCCGTCCCAGAATGAAGAAGACCTTCCCCGTGATCTGCACGAGGGTTGTAGATGTAGCTCAGACGTAGCTGCTGCTTTTTTTTTTTTTTTTTTTCCCGTCTACGGTTCCATGAATCTGCCTATGTACAGCATACGCGCATATTTAAAAACACGTACATGTACACGCGCATGCACGAAACGTTTCTTTTTGGAAAGGAAAAAAAAAAAAAAAAAAGAAGAGAGCTCCTCTGAAACGCCGATGCAACTTGGAAACTGCCTCACTCTAAGCGTATGTGCGCCACACGCGACGTGGTGGTCATCCAGGTCAGCGAGGCAGCCGGATATCCACTTTCCTCCGACTCCTGCAAAACGCGAGCCGTTCCTCTCTGTGACCAACGACCACCACTCCTGCGTTGTCCACGGCGACCGGGAGAGCACTCGTTTCGGATATGTACCAAATCAGCTTTTTGCTGTCCTGCGTGGATCGATTCCCCCCCCCCCCCGCCACGATTTGCCTCCGGTTTTTGATTCATTTGAAAGAGTCTCCTAATTACTGTTCCTCCCCTCCCCCTTCTCCCCTCTTCCCCCCCCCCCCCTCCCAGCATGTTAGATGAAGGATGATGCAGATTGCTAGTTTCATTTGTTCCACCCATGAACATCTTCACTCGGAAGCTGTGGCGTGGCGATGCTCCTGACCCAAACGCTGCAACGTCTGAAATCGGCCAACCGAGTGGCCACGAAGCGTTCCTCTTTAATTTTGCCATCCTTCCTCCTTCTTGGTTTCCTTCTCTTTTGTTCTCCCTCCCTCTCTTTTTTTTTTCTTTCTTCTGTTTCCTTTCTCTCTCTCTCTCTCTCTCTCGTCCCCTTCTTCTTCTTCTTCTTCTTCTTCTAAACCTTCTTCTTCGTCGGTGTGCTAAGCCCACACACAAATGTGGAAAACCGAGGCTGGAGGGAGAGCGGAACGGAGCTCCTGCATCCGATAGAGTGTGGCAGCGTTCCCTCTAGTGTTCCCGTGTGCTTATCAACATGCCGATATCAAACAGGTGTCTGTTTAAATTGAAGAAGGAAAATATAAGCGCCTTACTGTGTTTCCTATTACTTACGTTTTGAGCAAACACGCAAGCGAAGGATCCGGTTTATCAAACCTGATAGTTCGGTTTGCTCCATCCCCGGAACCGCACAGGGAGGGGGGGGGGAGGGACCGAGGAACCTTTTTTTTTTTTTTTCTCTCTCTCTCTCTCTCTCTCTTTTTTTTTTCCTTTTTCTTTTTTTTTTGTTTCGCGCGCCCGTTGTGATGTTCCCGCAATTAATGCAGCAGCCACGTATAAGCGCCTCCAGGACTCCCATCACGAAATTTCGGTATTCCTGCGTGCGAGCAGCTATTTCGCGCCCGCGGTGGCATCGTGGAATAATCGCGGCCAAAGGACCCGCAAAGCATTCGTGTTGCTGTGTTCGCGGTAAGTGCGTCCCGACTGGAGAATCCCGGCTAATGAGTGTTTTGTGCTCATTAGTGGACGTGGCGTGCCCTCCCGGGGACGCGATCGGGTGCCCCCCCCCCCCCCGCGCCAGGCCGAGCCGCGTGGACAAAACGCGAGCAAGTACGTGCATCCGGGGGATGCGGTACTTCCTACGCGCGCGAGCTCCGGTCGTCCTGCGGAGCATCCCCGTCGAGAACGAGATGGGGCCACGAGCAGAAAGACCGATGCTCAAAAGCGGTGGCGATCCTGTTCCCGCGGACTGTATCTCTCCTGTGCCTACTCAGCAAGGTCGAGAATCGTTCTCTCCCGGGGAGACGCAGTACGACGAAAAGCCCACGAGCATCGCATGGTCCACTTCAGTTATCCTCGCGTTGCACGCGGTTTGCACAGTGCTGCGGACACATCCGTCGCCGCATAAGCCAAGTAAGTCGCGGCCGCCGTCGCGGGAGAGAAATTCCCTGACATGTCGCGCAGGAAGCAGGAAAACCCTCAACCAAGGAAGCGATCGAACTTCGGTAAGTCCTTTTGCTGCTCTCTTTCGCCTCGCCCGACATTTGTCCGCCGTTTGAAAGTTTGTGTGTGCGCGAGCGTGGCACCCCCCCCTCCCCCACACACACACACACACACACACACAGACACACACCCCTTCCCCATTCGCTTTCCCGCTTGTCCGTTCCTTTTTTCCTGCTTCTTCTTCTTCTTCCCGCTTTTTTTCGGTTTTTTTTCCTTCCTTCCTTTCTTTCTTTCTTTTTTGTCTTTGCCTCTTTTTTTTTTTTTCCTTTTTTTCCTTTTTTTTTCTACGTGAACACCTATCGAAGGGAACGCTTCTTCCCATGAAAGCCAACTCTTCTGTTTTCGTCATGTTAATTGGCTAAAGATGCATTTCTCTATCAATTGGCAGGGATGAGGAGACAGCGGGGCAAAGTATCCTCCCCCTTCCCCCCCCCCCTTCTTCGCCTCCTTCCTTACCGGATCCCGGCGACAAATCCCTGTTTGTTTCGCCGTGTTCCTGCCCCCCAGGGAGCTCCCGTGTTTCGGGGTGGGAAATTGGCTCTTTGAAGTCCTCCCCCTTCCCCTCGCCCCCACCCTCGTTCTAGAGGTGCAGTCCACCACCCTGCCCGGCTCGTCTCTCAGGACTTCCTCCACAGGGGTGAGGGGGTGGGGGGAAGGGTGCCGCGTAACTGTGATCTCCGACCACGTGGACCGTCATCGCAGCTTCGCAGGCCAGCGGTCGCAGGCGCTCCGCGAAGAACCGCGGTGACTGCGACCGTACCTTTTCCGAAGCTTCGGGGCGAGGACAGCGTCCCCCTCCTCGCCCCCCTCCCTCCCTCCCCGTTGGGAAGGCAATGAGGCTTCCCGGAGACTCCGTTTTGCCTCGTCGCTTCCTCTGGCGAGGGCGGAACTTTTGCCGGGACGCGAAATCTCCGAAACAGGAAAGGCCGGGCAGCTAACGGGATTTCCGGATGCCCCCCCCCCCCGCCCGGTTGTTCTCGCGTGTGCGTCTTTCGACACACACGCGACACTCCCCACCCCCGCTTTCCCTGGAGAACTCTGGCCGCGCGCGTGTGTGCAGGCGAAAAGCGGGAAAAAAGGAGGTGAGGGAGGGAAATCCGTGTCTCCGTCGGGCACGCCGTTCATCCTCGTGAAATCCCGCGAACCCCAACATCGAGGAACTGAAATAGCGGGTTCTATTTCCATCTCCCGCGTTCGCTCTACTCACGAGGATGTGCCAAATTCCGCCCACCTTCCCGGCTGGTCTGCCAAAGCGCTCTCCTTGCATTATTGAAAATCGGGAGGGAGGACGGGCAAGGAAGAGGAGGAGGAGGAGGAGGAGGAGGAGGCAGAGGGACTGGGAAATTCGCTCGTCCCTGCTCGGCGAGTGGGGAGCGGAGGGATTTCTCGGCCGCCGCGGTGCAGGAGCCGGCAACACTTCGCGAGATCACCGGATGGGTGCAGACGCACCTCCCTCTTAGGGCGGCGGCGGCGGCGGCGAGCCGGAGTCGTCCTTCCCCCCCCCCCCCCCGCCTTCCAATCTCCTCCCGCCGCCGTCGGTCGCTGTGTTTGCTCCCAGGCGTGCTGACCACCCTCGGGCTCCGCGTCGTCCCGAACTCAGTGAGCAGCCTTCCCACTTTCGCCCTCAGTACACGACCCTCCCCTTTCTCCCCCCTCCTGACCCTTGCCGAGTGCACTTTCGAGCCCCGACCGATGACCCCTTCGCAGAGGAGAGCTTCCCCTTCCTTCCCATCCTCGGTTTCCTGGAGCACAGACCCCGCGGCCGTTTCATCCCCCGAGTGGAGCCACGAGGCATCCCCGTCGTCGACTCGCCTACGAAAAATAAAGCGGGAAAAGCGGCGAGGTGGCTCCAGTGGCGTAGGTGCCAAATGTGCAGAGTGGATGCAGGAGGCTGACTGGGGACGCGGAAGGAATGCAAGCGCGTCGGCGACCCCGAACCTCCCCCCCCCCCCCGGCCTCTAGGTCGGTGCGCAGTCCAGTCCGGGAACGGGGACGAAAAAATCGGCATCCCTTCGTTCCCAACAGGCGGTGCGTCGACAAAAAACGTGCCCCCTCCCTTCCCAAATCTCTTCCTGTGACCCACTCCCAGCGACGCGCGAACGCCTATCCCGGACCACCGGTGCCCCGTCAGGAGCGCCGCCGCTTCCGATGTGGCTCCGGGACATCCACGTGCGCGCGCGTCTGCTCGAGGTCCCTTTCTTTCTTCTTTCCTTCTTTTTTTTTTTTTTTTTTCGAGCGAACAATGGCGTGGAAAACGCAGACCCCCGCCTGTTCCCTCCCATCCCGCGAGAAGAGGCTGCTCGGGAGCTTGCGCTTCCCTCCCCCTCCGCTGCCCGAATACTTTCGTCTGGACACACGACGACGAGAAACAAGAAAATGCTGCTCCATAGAAAATGGAAGAAAGAGGGAAATAAAAAAAAACACACACACACACACACACGCGGTCGCGTGAGCAAACCTGCCACATACGTTGCTGCTGCGCACTTTCGTCTGTCACCTTGACAACGCGACGCTCCGCTTCCATCCTCGCAGGTCTCCCCCACCCGCGATGGGAGAGGAACGAGGCCACTTAGCCACGCACGCAGGTGGAAACGGCGGCGCTCCCGACGATGCAGCAGCCAGCAACCCGCCGCCACTCGCGGTCTTCCCGTTGAGGTCCCGGCGGCGCGCGCGGAGGAGGAACCTCGGAAAAGCCGCCCGCCTCGCGGTTTCTTGCTATCTACGCTTCCTCGTGGCTTCCGCTGCTGCTCGCCCCCTCCCCTCTCTCCCCGTTTCTTCCCTTCCCTCTATAGAGCCGCCCTCGGCAGCGACCTTCCGCTTCGAAAGCGCGCGTCCACGTCAGCTGGGCGGCTCGGACTGGGCGGCACGGGATTCTTCCTCCTCCCAGGAGGCTTCCACAGAAGCAGTCCAAGCTCCTCAGGTTCCTGGAGTTCCGGTTGCCTGCTCTCGCCCCTGGTTCCAGTCTCTCGCTCCCGATCCTCCTTGGCCGGATTTCCGGTCCGGAACGACTCCGACCCGGGGCGTCCGTAGCAGTAGCAGCGAGGACCGCCCCACCCCTTTCGCGGCGCCTTACGAGACTCCAGGTCCCCCAGATTCCCGGTCGTGGCGGGGCGGGCTGAACAGAACCACGCGAAACACTCCCTTCCAGGCGGGACCACGCGAACCTGGAGCGTTCGTGCGAAACGCTCTAGTGGACCTTCAGCTGCCCCTTAGCCACCTTTGCAAGGAGAGGCCTGCGATCCAGCCGCCATCTTCCGAGCCAGCGGATTTTTCCGAGCTGCCACCGCGAGCCAACAAGCCGGCGCCCACGAAAATGCTGAAAGGTCCACCGCGATGGCACCTCTCCCTGACGATGCTCTCACGGGGATGAGTTTCCATCCTTCGCAGTGTACCAGACGCGTCCATCTTGACCTTTGCAATAAAACTGCCTCCCGTGGTTCGTCACCTGCGCCGCGCGGGTACCGAAGCCCAGAGGGATTCCCAAGCGCCTCAGCTCCTCGTAGTTGAGGGGCTCACACGGGAGCGAAAGGGATCGAGGACGAGCCTCGTCAACTTCTTCTTGCCTTCCTCGCGCGGAACCGCGGCACGAACTCTTTCGGTCACGATGCGTCCCCGTTGGCACTGACCGGAACGCGCCACGAAGGACAGTCAGGGAACTCTTATGGGAAGCTCTTGAGGTCCTCGTTCGGCTTCCGGGAGCTCGGAGAGGCGAGCAGGAACGCCATGCAAATTCGCGTTGCGCGAATAGTTGTCAGGCCTGCGCTAATCTGAGATAATTTAATAGCCAACCAGAATTCCATCCCTCGCTCGCGTCCTCTGAGGGCGTTTCCCGAAGATGCGGACGGGAGACGCTCGAGTAATCGCATCGTGCCTCCTGACCTCATGCGTCTTCGTCTGCAGGTTCGAAATGCAAAATCTGGAAGGAGTGCGCGTTCCGTGAAAGAATGGGAGCGGTCGGGAAGAACGATGCTCTTTTCATGCATGTGGCAATGATGGTTCTATAAGTCATTGAAAACTTAAAGGAGAGCCCCATTCTTCCCTCGTATTCCCGATTTTTAATGTGAAAAGAAAAGGCAGTGCACATACGCTGTTTCCATCTGTTAACCATACTAAAAAGAAACCAATCGCAAGGTTTCTGTTTTCGTTCTTCCTGGTCATTCCTGATGATCACATTTGTGGTCAGTAAATAGTTCGCTGCTGGAGACAACCATGGGACTTCTATGGCGTTTTAAAGAGGCGGGAAAATCGTGCGCTTTATCCTCGTCTGGCTGTAAACATAAGGACAACGGATTTCCTCGAATTATTTCTGTTTGTGTTTGCTGGACAATGGACTATTATAGCCTCAGACCATACTACTGGATAAGCTAAATACTCGATGGCCGAAAGAGAACCATTAATCTTCTAAGAGAATGCTGCCACAAAGCAGTACATGGGAATTCCTCCATTCGCGTACAAGAAACTCACCCTGGGGACTCGCCTTTACCGTTTCTATGGAAACGGCGCCGTGATTAGCTTGCAGGTAGTTGGACGACTGTTCGGCTGCCCAAGGAGCGACTGTGCCCGACTCGATTTCGGCGACGCATTTCCTCTGGATATGACCAGTGCGCCGCGAGGTGAATGCTGGCTCCACGTCCCTTTATCCGTTTCTGTATTTTAAGAACGCTGCGTCGGCAGCTGTGAAGCTGCCAAATACTGAACGACGGAGAATGCGTATGGGTACGAGCGTGGTGGTGAGACTCCCGAGACAGCAATGGGGTCGGGAGCTCATGGCGAGGACACTCAACAGCTCTCCGCTGAGGTTGCCGAAAGGATCTCCCGCACTTCTGAAAGGAACGCTCAGGGAGTCCTCAGACCACGCTTAGAAGTCCGTCCGCTTGCTTCTTCTCTTGGTGCCTGTTTGTTTTTTGTTTTTTGTTTTGGCCTTGCGGCGCGCGAAGAAAGGGTCGCGCAATCCACGCGGGTAAGCAACCGAAGCCCTGCACCTCCCGTTGAAGATGGCACGACCGGGACTCCGCGCGTGAAGCGGAAAGAGGAGGAAACCAGCCTTCGTTTCCAGGTGAAGTGCCTCCTCCTCCGTGAACTTCGGAAGGGGGGGGGGGGAAGCCAAACGAAATGAACGGGAGAGACATGCGGGAAATTCCAACCACTCGAGAGGTGGACGCCAGGATAAAAAAAAAAAAAAAAAAAACAGGCGGCGAAGTACTCTCGGAAACGGGGAAAGCACAAAGGAGAACGGTCCCACATTCGTCGCCGTTGACGGCGAAAGCGAAAACGCGGGCTTGCAGCTCCTCCGCGGAATTAAAGAGAGAGATGCGTGACGACGGCCCTTGCGATTCGGAAGGCCCACTGCCGCTGTTTCCGATAAGGAACTCCGTTCCGGACATGGCGCCGGATCTGCTCTTCGACTTGATGTATTAAAAGCCCTCAACTTGGGAACCGAAATTCACTTCAAAGTCCAGAGATCCTCGCGTGACCCCGCATCCTCGAGTGCTTCGCTCGCCCTGAGAATTTTCTGATTGTGGCGAAGCATCGGCGAAGCATCTCCTTCCCTCGCTCGCACGTCTTATCTGGTGCTGTACGATCAGTAAATGAGACGATAAAAGCCTGTGGGCTGCTGCTTTCCATTGATAGCGACGGTCTCGGGCGCGCAGATCGCATTCTTTCCGTTTGTCCGGTAACACGGGAAAGAGCAGCACCACATTGGAAGAAGAGAGCAAGTGGGGGACGAACGGGGGGGGGCGAAGATGCCGCGGTCGATGCAAGAAGGGGCGGACCGGAAGTCGTGCGGGTTTTCAGCAGGAAGGTTTTCGCTTCCGCCGTGTGGCTCTTCCATACGTGCGCGAAGCAACGAATGCTTGCGCCTCGGTGCACACCGTTCAGAACGCTGGTGTTTCTGGAAGGCGAACCCGTGGTGAAGGGGCGTTTGTTAAGGCTACAAAGCGATGCCAACACGGCAACACCCACCGTGGGTTCAACGAGAGAACTCTGCCGTCCGAATTCTCATTCAGATGCTCCCGTCGTTCCCGTTTCTAAGGAGGAATCGCCCCTTGGTCAGGTTTCAGGGACGCGCAGCGGTGCTTCGCACTCGTTTGCATTCGATCTTTCTCTCCTGAAGCCGAAGAAAGAGATTATTTTTTTTTTCTTTTTTTCTTTTCCTTTTCTTCGCGTCCGGGCGCCTCGAAAAGTTCCTATTCGCTCTCAGACTTCTTCTGAGGAAGCGCGGGATTCCCAGCGGAACCGCCCCCCTCGGAACAGATCGGCCATTGTCAGAGACCATTATTCGGCTGCCAGCAAGGCTTCAGGACGAGGATCCGGGTCTGCAGGCAGGTAGGCGCGAGGGGCGTTCCAGCAGTTCGTCTGGAGACGAGCAACTGAGCTTCCCGAAGGTCTCGCGGGACCGGTGGTGGCGGCTGCACAGCGCGAATCCGTCCGAGACTCCCCCCTCCCTCTTCTCCTTTTCGTGATGCGAACGCGCGCGCGGGTGTTTCCTCGAGGAGCGAGGAGGAGGAGGGGAAGAATGCATGCCCACGGCGCTCTCCTCTAGACCCGAACGAGAGCTCGTTTGCCAGATCCTCTCCTGAAGCGGTCGGTGCAGTTGCCAATAACCTCTGGACCGTCTGTTAGCCCTCCCCCCTCCCCTTTCCCGCACTCTGGAGAGCTGCCGTTCTCCCAGCAGCCCGTGTCTTTCCGCGTCGCTCGTAAGCAGTGTGGGATTTCTTTCCTCCTCCTCTCTCCCCATGGGAAGAACCGCCCCCTCGAGAGCTCCGATCTTTTCTTGGCACGCGTTCGCCTCTTGCCGGACCTTCCTTCTTCTGCCTTCCGATACGAGCGAACCTCCCTCTGCTTGGAGAAGCTATTTTTATCGGGCTTCATGGAGGTGGGTGTTTACGCGACGAGGCTTCCAGCCTGCTCCTGTCCGGGAGACATCCGACCGACTCGCCCGTCACCTTCGCCGCCTTCCGCCAACCAGCATTACGTTCCCGGAAGGGGGAAGGGGGGGGGGGAGAACTTTTCTGACGGTTCTCGGGAGTTGTGGCTGAGACGAGCCCGAGGAATCCCTCGGAGTTCGTGGCAGCAAGAACGTCCGCGGCGGCACACGAGCAGGGGAGTGCTGGAACCTTTCCGCGGCTGGGTTCCCGAAACGCACCCTCCCGCGGACGGGGCTAGAAAGAGCCCTGACGGTGCCGAGCCTGGAACGCCTTCTGCCTGTCGGGTCCTAGGCTGAGGGAAGGGAACTCGCCGTTCGGATTTCCCCGTTAGGAAGAAGTGAAGCGACCGCGCGGGCTCCCAGCTGCGCTCCACGGTACTCTCCGCCCTCGTCCCTGCTCACCGAAGTGACCTCATCGCTTGAAGCCCAGTGGGCGCGTCCGGGAAGTCTTTCCTCCCCCTCCTTCCGCCTCCCCTCCGAGGGGAACCGTTCTCACCCATCGCACAACCGCACCTCCAGAACGCTGCTGCTCTTCACGGTGCAGCAGAGAGAGGGAGAGATTGGCTTCCCGCCCTTCCGCTCCGTCCGCCGCTCTCGCAAGCTGCCTGGGAATGGCAAGATGAACCGGCTCCCTTCGCTCCTCCGTCGGACATGCGAGACGAGGTCCGTGAACTCGGGACGGGATGGCACTTCAGTCCCGGATCCTTCGGAATTCGAGGGCCTCCTCGCGCGAACTGCACAGGGACCGGGACCGCGAGCGCTCAAAAAGGCTTCCCGTGGTCCGTTCTCCCGAACGGCATGAGGATGGGGCTCGTGGTATCCTCAGCTGAAGAGGTTCTCGGGAAGAGGGAGGCGTGGTCCAAGAGTCCAAGAGTTCTTGGACGTTGCTCCAGCGGGACGTGGCCTTCCGGTCCTGCCTCTCCCCCCCTCCCTCTCCCCACAAGGTGCTTCCAACCTTGTCCGTCCTGCCTACCCGCCCCCCGCCTTTCGATTCTCCTCAGACGAAAGAAGAGGGGGAAGGGCGGGGGATGGGGTGTGTGTTACGTCCGCGAGCATCTTCGCCTAGCGAGACGGGACGTCTCTTTGGGATATTCCCTGCAGGTTCTCCGCCGGAAAGCCTTCGCCACCCGGCGGAAAGCGAAATCCGAGACGCGGGAAGAACTGTCGCGCTCTCGGGGACAACGAACCTGCGGTGGGTGGGAAACACGACCGGAGAGCGGCGGTGGCGGCGGTGGGGAGGAGGACAAAGACGTGAGCTGGGCGAGGAGGAAAGGAGCGGCTGCGCGCGCCGCCGCTCGCGCTTTCGTCCGCGGGTGTAGGGATGCCTCTCTTCCTGTTCCACCTTTTCGCTCTTTGTCGAGGTGCAGTGGCAGCAGTGGAGGTGACAGCGGGAGGAAGGAAGCGTCACCCCCCTCTCCGGAGGTCGCTCTCCTCCGGCTCCCATTATTCGAGCGCTCCACGCTGGTTCTTTCTTCATGGGATTTCCTCCCGGTGCACCGTCTTCGCCCATCGACAAAGACGGAATGTTTCGCGTTCGCGGCGGACCCGGTCGTCCCGCCGCGAACACGAAACAAAGAGCGCGGTATCGGGAAGAAAAGGACAGGGGAGCGCGGATGGAAAACCCGTGTGACCAGAACACCGCGGAGGGTAAGGAGGAGGGAACAGGGACCGTCCGAGCTAAACGAGGGTCGGTTTCTTGATCCGGGAGGATGGAGGGGAGAAAGGGGAGCAGACCGCGAAGAAAAAAAAAAAAGACTTCTTCTCCTCCCCCCCCGTTTTCCCCCACCCACCCACCACCATCACACCCTGGAGATCGCCTTGTTGCTCGGAGATGGCCAGATGAGACCCGGGAAAAGAAATCCGCAAGAAAATCGGGGCCGAGGATCGACGAGGGGAGTAGGGGAACAGGAGGGAAGACCCCAGGGTGGGATGACTCCGGGAGAAGAGGATGGATCCGTCCGTGCTTCCCGTCCTCTAGGGCAAAGGGAAAATGCACGCGCCTCCCCTGTTGATCGCCGCCGCCGTTTCGCCGCTCCGAAACACGTGCTTCCCGTTCCTGGCGCGCGCCGATCCCGGGAGTGTGTGCGTGAGGGGGCGGGGATAGAGAGAAGCGAGCGGCACTGGCGTTCCCTCTTGCAGCTGATTGATACGACTTGCGTCTTCGCGTGTGTGCGCGCGCGCGCGCGCGCTTGCGCGTCTCCGTAAGAACCCTGCACTTTGCACTTCCTGCTTCCCGTCCCTCTCAGGAAAGGAGAGCTGCTCCTGCTTTCGCCTCCTCCAGTCCGTTTGGTTTATTTTTATATATGCGCGCCGCCGGAGCGACGGCCAGCTGCACACGAGGACAGCTTCGTCCTCATCCATCCTCGCGGGGGGATGTTCGATCTCGTGGACTTCCGCTCCACACACCTCCCTTGGAACGTCCGCGTTATCCTCACCTCAAGTTTCCGGGTCTTCGCCTCCGCCCAAGTGACGCGTGTATTTTCTCCTCCGCGCCCCCCCCCCTCCCGTCCTCCTCAACGTGAAGTTTTACTCTTTGAGCGGGTCATAGCACATCGGAAACAGCGGCGCCTCCCCGAACCGAGCGAGCTCGCCGAGGGATCTTCCTGCTTTCTTGTGTGCTCTTTAGGTTTCCTCTTTTTTTTCTTTTTTTTTTGGTTTTCCGGATACGTGCGGGCCACGCAGCTCTCGTGTGCCCGCGACGTCGGAGCACCGCAACCGCGCGCAAGGCGACGACGGGAAAAAAAAATAACATCCTCACAGCAGCGCGTGACGGTCTTCCGTTCCCATCCAGGAAGCTTTTTCCCTGTGGTGAATGTAGCGCTCGGAACGCATAGGGATCTCCCCCCCCCCCCCATTTGCCAAAAAAAAGAAAAAAAAAAAATGCAAGAATGGAGTCTCCCTCCCTCTTTTCTGCCTCGCGGAACGTTCCGAATCTTTTTCATGGCCCACTCCCATTCGCTTTGTGCGGCTACCACCACCGATGGGGGAAGGGGGGGGGGAGAAACCACACACGTTATTGTTCGTATTTTTTTTTTTAATTTTAAGCTAAAGTTAGTTTACCCGGTTACGTTCCCGGCGCTGCTGCTTCCCCCCACATTCCGGCCCATTCCCGACAGCTCCCTCCCCCTTTGAAAGTGGTGACCAGCCCTAGCCTTAGGTGAGACCGGACGAGCTCCACCGTGCGCTCGTTCGAATCTGAGCGCCAGAAATTTCACTTTCCTCGCCTCAGTTTCGTTTTCACCGTCGCCGGCGTGTCGGTTTTTCGGCCGCTGGCTCGAAAGTGCAGTCCCGTACACGTACACGTGTCCCCTTGGTCTTTTCAATCTTCCAGCATGAAAATGCGAATCCACCCCCGAGCACACGTACGTATTCAACCATACACGTGTGTGTGTGTGTGTGTGTGTGTGTGTGATCCGCGGATATACGTATAAATCAAGCAGTTTGGGAGGACATTTTCGGAACGCAGGTATAACACGTTTTAAAACGACGACTTTCACAGCTGACGCCTCGATTACACATGTTGCACACAATAGAGAGCACAGCGCAGAATACGAACCGTTGCCATGGTCTCCGCGGTTCCTCTTTTTTTCCTTTTTTCCCTCCCCCCCCTTCCCCCTTGGTACGGCGCGTTCCGTACGCAGGGGTGTCGACATGACGGGCTTCCTCGCCACACCAGCACTCTGAACGCCCCGAGGTCGTTTACTCAACAAATTCACTTAATAATTATCAATAATTATCGTGACTGCGATGGTCCCGAAAGTGGAACACAGCGAACGGATGGATAGGAACTGGGAAGCGCGCAAAACACGATCATTAGCGTGCGCGATTCTTGCCTCCAGGAAGCTAAAAATACCGACGCCAACAATGGGTGAACGCGTTTGATCGATTGACCGGCGGAGGCGGAAGGATTCCGGCGCGAACGGTTGCCGGGGTGCGGATCGGCTCCCTCTCCGAGGCCCGCGCGCGAGTGAATTACGGAAATTTTTCGCGCCTGCTTTTTCGCGAATGTGGTTGCTGTGGATTTATTTCACCGAGGAAGCAAATATGAGGAATATTCGCTTGTGCACGCATAAAGCACGATGGAGCATGCTCTACGTGAACGCACTTTTTTTTCCCCTTTTTTTCGCCTTTTTTTTTTTTTTTTTGCTGAGGATTCAGCTCATCATGCACACTGATCGCACAGTCCATATGCAGATACACAACATAAAAATGCATCTTAACAATGTGTGGATGAACTTCTGACATCCATCGGAGAATCAGGAATTCTCTCTTCGTCTGCTTTTTTTTTTTTTCCGTCTTCTTTTCGATCCAACAGTTCTTGTAGACGTTCACCGAAGGTTGCCTGCTCAGGCCACGCACACTTAGCCAAGTATTTGTTTTATTTGTATTTTCGCCTGCCGACTCCTGCTGACTGTAGAAAATGCATCCTTGACCTGCCAAAAAAGGAGTTGCGTCATCAGGCCTTTGGGGGAATGTTTCGCAGAAAGATCTCAAGAGTTGCCCCTTCCCGTCTTCACCATTTCAGCAGCCGCGGTAACCGTCTCCGTTAGAGCATGCCGGAATAAGGCGGGGTGCGTTGTTGGAAATGGTAGGAGGAGAAGCTTGAGGTATTTCTGAGACCTCTCTCACGGTCTCCGTGGCTTTCTGGAACCGAGACGAAATCGTTCCTCTCCGAGAGCTGCCGTCAAGGATAACTCGGCAGATGATGACATTCTCAGAAATTGAGATCAGCGTGCGCAGCTGAAGCGTTCTGCCGCAAATGAGGATGCGAACGAAGAGAGGGAAAGGAGCCTCCCCCCTTTTTCCCTCTCCTCCCCAGCAGCAGCCGCCGTTCCTCACTATCACGTTGTATTTCAGAGATGACCTATTTTTCTTCCGGCTGTGATGTTCTGATATGCGGCTTGTGCCAGAAAGAGTACCTCCTGTCCGACATCGTTTCCTTCATCCGCCACAAAGCGGGCGAGTGCAACAAGGAAAACTGCTTGTGGACGGGAAAGCAGTCAGACGGCTACGACGACCATGACTCGAAGGGCCTTGACCTCAGCTCTAGGGAAAGCAACCAGTGCGCGGACATCGAAGCGACCGGTCAGGACGAGATCGCGCCTCTGCGACCAGGCCTGCACGACAAGAGCGGAGATCTTCACAGTAAGTAGCCTCCTGCTCGGGTAAAAGAACCTGGTCTTGTTGCACTCTCGCTTCACGCTCAGTTCTCTTCCTCGCGGTTGCCATGGTCCCCTCCTCCTCCTCCCGCTCCCACTCGAAGCCATCTTTTTCCCTCTCTCCCTTTCAGCCCCCCTCCCCTTCCCCATCTCTCGTGAAAGATCTGCTGCCTCTTCATGCAACAGTCTTCGCGGGAAGAGGATTGTTGGAGGGAAGAGGACAGACCCTCCGGATGCGGGAGGGAGGGATGCTTCCCCCCGAAGCAGCATCCCTTCGCAGTCTGCAGCGCTGAGTCCCCGGAACCTCTAGCCGGAGCGGAAATCTTACGCTCCCCTTCCCCTTTCTCTCCACCACCGGCGGGACCGGTTTCTAGGCAGCCGATTCGCTTGTCCTTTGTTGTCGCTACCGTCCTGGAGACGGATACGTGGAACCAGGAACCAGCTTCTCCCCTTTCGAAGGGAGGAACCGTTCGCTCCTTGACCAAACCTGCTCGCTTCCCCATCATTGCTCGAGAGCGTAGGGACTGACCGAGGGCACGTGACACGTGACATGCATCGGTTTGTCCCCGGTGTTTTGGAGAGAAAAATGTGCTTCCGGTGCTCTTTCCTCTTGCAGCCAACGGCGCCTCGCTTCTCGATTCCTTCTTCCGTAGTGCTCCCTTTGCTCTCCTTCCGACTCTGGGAATCCCTTAAAAAGACCGGGGGACAAGTGCAGAGCGGGTCTCCTGTCTTGCGCATCTCTTTCTCTGGAAGAATGCCCTTCCGTCCCGCTCTGATTCCTCGCAGATGGGGAGGAACTCTGAGATCCATCTTGGAGATCTCGGCCTGGAGGTCTGCCACGCGAAGAAGAGCTGCTGCGTGGAGTTTTCCTTCTCTCACCTCCTGAAAGAGGAGGAAGGGAGGGAACCGTGGCGAAGAGAAAAGCCGCCGGCGGAACCGAAGGCTGCGTTCGCGGTCCCTTCGACTTGAGATCCCGTCACAAGAACGGACCAGGGAAGGAAGGGAGGGACAACCTCCCGGAATACCTCGAGGAGTTCGGGAGGTGCCTGCCGGACTGCAGAGCAACCGCTGGCTCAGCCCCGCCGCCGTTCCTTTGGCCTACCAGTCCGGCCCGCGATCGGAGATCCTCGGGGGCCATCCCGAGGAAAACTTGGAAACACGGAACGAATCGTTCTTCTCTGACCCCTCCGGGTTTCATCCAGAACTGCGCTCACTACACACGGTACATTCCACTCCAAGGTGCGTAAATGCACGTCATTTCTCTCGTTCCCGTACTTACATATGTGTGCATTTCACATATATATATATATATGCATATATATATGCGGGTGTGTGTGTGTGTGGAACGAGAGTAATAACGTATGTGTTCACGTACCTTGAACTGTACCGTGTGTAATGAGCGCAGTGTACATATGTGTGAAATTGTGTGTGCTCCTTCCCTTACGTAAGGGAACATTATATATATATATATATATATATATATATATATATATATATATATATATATATATAATTGTTATAAGCAGTGCTGTATATATATATATATATACAGCACTGCTTGTGCCATTTGAAAATTAGAATATTCATGGAGGCCTCAGTTTGAAAATGAATGCAAACCTACGTGACGTAGATCTCACCCGTGTGGTTCTGTATGTATTCTTCGGGATTTGTGATCCTTCCGCAGGACTCTAAGAGCACTCCGGAAGAAACCACGCCCTGGTTGGTCAGAAATGCAAGCGCGTAGGTAATACGCAAATCCATTGTTAATAAATATTTACTTGCAGTGTGGTGGTATCTTTACATCCCAACTGCATCACCTTTTTCGCCGGACGGAGCGTGACTAATGGACCGCCGCACGTCAAGTGCACGCTGAGTGCGTGCGCTTGCGGAGTATCGTTCACGCGTGCATGTGCGTATCAGAAGAAATCTCTCCCGTAGCACAGAGAATCGTACGAAGATGTATACGTACATAGAATGCGCGAGTGTGCATGTATTTCGTGGAAGGGAGAGGGAGGAAGAAAGAGAGGACCTTGGGGGGTGAGGGGGGGGGGAAAGGGGATTTTTGCCTTTTGCATGCTGTCCCGTTCGATTCCGCAGGCAGCTCCTCCGCTGCTGAGTCAGTTTTGAGGAAGTCCATTATCATCCGACTTTCGCGCTCACGGGAATGTAATATACGAATTACATATCTTGGTTTCAACTGTTATGCTAATAAGCTCGTAATCTCGTCGGAATCCGCGAACGCCTATCTATCCACGGTCCGGTGACGTCAGGCGTTGATTACGCCAGGGTATTGTTGCGGAGACCTCGAACGGCGCGCGTTCCTGTCCGCGATTTCCAGCGGGGCAGAAACCGCGGCGCATCGTGGGAATACGGGCGATCCCGATTCCTGGAAAAAAAAAAGTTTTCACCGGCATCGGAAAGGAACAAGCGGGATTTCACAGGAGTCGGGACTTTGCAAGCGGCAGCTCTCGGAACGAGAAGGCCACTTTCCTAAGAAAAAGGAGAGAGAGAGAGAGGAGGAGAAGGGGAGGGGGGAAGAAGGAGAAGAAGAAGAAGAAGAAAGAAAGAAAGAAAGAAAGAAAGAAACGATGGCTTTCTCGTGAATCTTCCTTTTGCCTATACCTTTCGTCTGGTGAACCCAGTCTGTACGCTGAGCAACGTGACGTAGTTGGGGATGGAATCACTAGCATCCTTCGATGCGAGAAAGGAAAGATCTATGCCATGCAGATGTTTCCATGATTACGCACGGCGCAAAGCGTTTATAGAACACACGTGTCTTGTGATTAATTATCCAGGCAACAGACGTCAAGACTCAACTTTTATCTTTGGGAAGTTTCATCACTGCATAAGAAAAAAGAAAAAAAAAAAAAAAGGAAAAGAAGCTGGTAATCCTGTGTTTTCTCCAGAACTTTAAACTTTCATTAACAAATCTGTGGGACGTTTCGTCTCCTGGTGGTTGGAAAGTGCTTAAATTTATTTTTGTGCGCGCGAGCTTACGCGGCAGGTTTCGCGATGCTGGTTAAGCAGCTGCCGGGATGGAAGTGGCAGATGATGCGGATGCTCCTCTTCTCTGGGAACTTTGCTGATGAAATTACCAAGTGTCTCCCCTGGCATGAAAATGAAAAGGAGGAAAATTCCATCAACCGAAATTCTTAAAATGCTTTATCTCGGAACAGTCCATCTCTTTCCTGCTCCTCCTCCTTTCCTTCCCTGCGAAACTGATTTCTTTAAGAATCTCCCTTACGGAGATCCTTTTCGCCGCCTTTCTCCCCCCCCCCCTCCCTCTCTCATTCCTTCCCCATAGCTTCTCTTCCTTATTCCTCGACCCGCGTACGCAGCGGTTTCTGGTGTAGGCTGTGTTGCCTAGGAGGAGCGCCGTTGCCGTCGCGACACACCGAAGCAGATTGTTGCATGCATGCCGGACGCACCATTGCTGGAGTGCGCGGGTCCTGCGTACTGCCCCAAAGCCGCGGCTTTACCATTTCCGTGCGCGCCTCCTCGTCCTCAGAACACCAGAACTTCACCGCGCAAGCGTTGCGCCACATCCTACATTAAACAGATAACCGAGAAGAAGAAGAGAGAGCGAGAGAGAGGAAGAAGAAGAAGAAGAAAAAAAATGTGCTCGGTATCGGAATTTTTTAGAATACGCAAAGCAGACTTTCCAAACGTGCCCGCTTGTTGCCAGAGTAGACGGAGCGAAGCCAGTTGTGACGCAGCGATTGACACTGAACAGTGTCCGTCCGGCTGGCTGCGAGGCTGGGGCATTCGTCGCTGGTCAAACGGGGAACGGCGGGCGGCGGTGATGACTTGGCGTCCCTGGAGGCCGAGGGCGAAGAGTGCACACGTCGGAAAGAACTGATTGATTGCTTGGTGGCTGCTGGACTTTGGGGAGCTTTTCCTTTCTTCCTTTCTTTTCTTTTTTTTTCTTTTTCCTTTTTTTTTTTTTTTTCATTCCCTCCCTCCTTTCCTTCGGTCCCCGAAGTCCTAACGCGGGACCCTGCGGGGCCCTCCGTCGATTCCCCCGTGCGCGCACGCATGCCCCCTCCCGAACGGCGAGCACTAGTGCACTCTGTTGGCAGACATAAACACCAAAGGCCGCAGTCAGAAAATCATAAACATCGAAGCACATTTGCTAGAGCCTCGCCGATCGGAAAGGAGGGGGGAAGGCACACGAGCACCTGTGGTTCATCAGGGGAGGAAAGAAAGAAAGAAAGGAGGTCTTTTCTGAAGGTGGAACTAGAAAGCGGTCGGTTCGAGTTGGGGGGAGGGGGGGGGGCATGCGAGCGCGGTCCTTGCTGACATCACGGCCGGTCCGCCCGCCCCCAGCACCGCGGATGTGAAGCTCTCCGCTGCAGAAACCTGCGACCCGAGCGCCTCTCCTCGTCCTCGGACCGGAGCTCCCTCTCTTACTCTTCCGCAGAGCGGCAAGCGCCGCGCCTCGAAACGGAACCGTCCAGAGGTTGGGAAGGGGGTGGAGAGTGAAGCGAAAGAGGCGTCCCGAATCTTCTCCTCCCTTCCCGTGTCCCTCTGGAGGGACGAGGAAGCGTCTCGCTTCCGGCGCGTTCCGTCCCAGCGGGGTGAAGAAACGTGCAGGCCCGGAGCGGTCGGACGCTTGTGCGGAAAGCACGGCGGCAGTGACGGGGAAAAGGGCGGAGGAGGCGCGCCGGCGCGACGGGCGCGTATCGGGCGGAGGAGCACCCCGCGGCGCGTTCACGCGCCGGGCGAGCATGGATGCGGGTCGCTTCCCCGCCACGCCCGGTGCAGGGGCGACGGAGCTTCAGGCCTCGGGAAGCCCGGAGGTCCCTCTTGACAGCCTCCCGCGACGGCGCCTCCCTCTCCCCCTTCCCTGGGCGTTTGCCCTCGGCAATGGGCATCCCGGGTGATGGCTCGAAGGAGAGGTGGCTGCGCCTTCAGCGGGCTCTCCCGTGGAGCACCGACTGGAGCAAGCACCCACCGCAGTGCCGCGCGGAAGAAGCGGCAGCACCCGAGTTTCCTCGCTCCCCACCTGTCTCTCTCTCTTGCGCGCGCGCGCACGCACGCACGCACGCACGCACGCATAGCCACCTGTGCCGTGCCCTTCGCCCTCGCATCTCGACCGAGACGGAGAGCTCGCCCTTCTCACGGTCGCGAGATCTGCGTCCATCCTCCCCTCTCGCGGAGCACCCTCCTCCGCAAGAGCTGCAGGAAGCGAGGAGGAGCGGGACGCCTAAGGGGAGGGGGGGAGGGAAGGGAAAGAACAGGGTGAGGCCGCCGGCCGCTACCATGCTGGCGAGAAAGCGGGCCAGGAGCACCCTCCTCCTCTCCCGGGACGGCGCTCGGGAGATGAAAGCGGGGGGGGAGCAGGAGGATCCGGAAAGCCGGGCGTCTTCCCGCGACAGCGAGCAGAGGAGGCGCCACCTGCCGAGGGAGGCCTGGGAGCGGCGAGGGCGTCGTGGAAACGCGGCGATCCGCGACGGGCGTGGGACGCTCAGGCGTGGCTCCAGGGAGGTGGTGGATGCGACGCACACCGTCCGTGAATGGGCGGGTGGACCGGGAAGACCAGCGCGAGAGCAACTGGAAGTTCCTCTCCTCCCGCCTAGGGAGGACCGAATTCCGGGAGCCCAAGGGAGGAGCTGTTCCACCCGTTCGGTTGGGACCGCCCGCGGCGAAACCGAGGAACAGATGCCCTCGGGCTCTGCCCTCCGAGCCGTTTCTCCAGGCATGCGCTCCGCTGCTAGGGAGGCATCGCGACCACTCCCCCATTCCCCTCCCCTTTGCTTGGTGGGGGCAGGGAGGCTCCCCAAGAGAGGGGGAAGGCGGAAGAGAGAGGAGGGCAGTGGCAGCACCCAAGCGAACGTGCTTGAGGACCGCCAAGTCTGCCCTTCTGTGGTTCCCACCGCAGCCGAGAGAGGGAGTCGACCCCTCCTCGGTCTCACGGGTACTCACCTCTGGAAAGCGAGAGCGGGAAGGAAGTGGGAGGGGGGTCGACGCGCGCTGACTAATCCGCCCCTCCTCCGTAGGTGCTCGGGAACCACGCCAGTTCGTCTGCTCCCACTGTCAGCACCACTTCCGGAGTGCCTGGTCCCTACTGCAGCACGCCCAGAACGAGCACGGCGTCTGCCTGTACGTGGACGCCGCTGGGGCGCGCGGCGGCGGCGCCAACCCCTTCGCCCCCCCCCCGGCGCACACGCCCAGCCACTGCTTCGACGGCAACCCCTTCTCCGCCGTCTACAGGTTCCCTCTGGCGGAGCGGCAGTTCCTGGCCGCCTTCGGCCACCACCAGGTGGGTGCCCCCAGCCCGCCGCCGCCCGTGCGACTCAGCGGTCGCTCCCACCCCACCCACCCGCGACCTTCCAGGTCGAGGAGGTCGGCCGCGACCAGAGCGCCGCAGCCGCCGCCGCTGCTGCCGCCGCCGCCGCCGCAGCCGTCGCCCTGAGGGCAGCGCCGCCGCCGCAGCCGCAGACGCCCTCCCGGGCGGCGGACTTCTACTCGCGCCGCCTGCGGCAGCTGGCCGGGGGCGGCGGCCCGGACGCCGACGAGGACGACGACCTGGAGGGTGGTGGTGACGAGGACGACCTGGACGACGACGACCCGGATGACGACGACCCGGACGACGACGACCCGGACGCCGACCGCGAGGCCGACGAAGACGCCGACGAAGACGACGAGGGCCCGGGTCCGCCGGCGCGCCGCCGCCGCCGCCGCCGCCGCCGCCAGAGGAGGCGTGGTGGAGCGGAGGACGGAGAGAAGCGGGCGCGCGTAGAAGACGGCCCCGAGGTCAACGGGGTCAACGAGGACGAGGCTGCGTCCGCACCGGACTCGACCCAGGCCAGCAGCAGCTGCGACGACAGCGGGAAGAGCAGGGACGCTGGCGGCTCGGACGCCGAGGGGGAAGTTACCTGCGGAGAGACGGCGGCAGCCGCCGCCGCTGCCGCCCGCGACCGCCCTAGCCATGGCCGCCGCAACCACCACCACCACCACCACCACCACAATAGCAACAATCACCACCACCAGCAGCAGCAGCAGCACCACGGCAGCGGCGGCGGCGGCGGCGGCGGAGGCGGTCGCCGCCGAAGCGCCTTCCCAGAAGGAGGGACAGCGCCCTTCGGGTTCGGCGGCGGGCCCCCCACTCACCCGGCCTTCCTGGGGTCTCTGCCCCCCCCCTACTTCGGCGCGGGCGGCGGGCGCCTGAAGGAGGAGTCGAAGCGCCTGTGGCTGCGCTCGGTGACGCACGGGGTGGCGCTGAGCAGCCGCCTGCCGGGGCTGCTGGACGCCCTGGCGGACGCCGAGCGCAAGGGCGGAGGCGGCGCCTCCCCCCGGGGCGGCGGGGGGGTACCCCCCTCGCTGCCGGGCGCCGTCGTGGGCGCCTCCTCGGAGAGGAAAGGGCGGCGCAAGGACACGTGCGAGTTCTGCGGGAAGGTGTTCAAGAACTGCTCCAATCTGACAGTGCACCGGCGGTCGCACACCGGCGAGAAGCCCTACAAGTGCCAGCTGTGCTCCTACGCGTGCGCCCAGAGCTCCAAGCTGACGCGGCACATGAAGACCCACGGCCGCACCGGCAAGGACGTCTTCCGCTGCCAGTACTGTGATATGCCCTTCTCGGTGTCCTCCACCCTGGACAAACACATGCGCAAGTGCGTGGTCAGCCAGAAGAAGAAGCTGGTCGGGCTGGCCCTCGGCGCCGCCGCCGCCGGCGGACCGGATGCGGCTGCCGCGGCGGCGGCGGCCGCTGCCGCTGCTGCTGCCGCGGCGGGCGCGACTGTGGCCGTGCCCGCGGCCAACAGACTGCTCCACGGGGGCGCGACGGCGCCCGAGGAAGACGAGATGGTCCAGTGAGAAAGGAACGAGGGAGGCCTCCCCCCTCCTCGCCCACCTCCCACACACTCCCCATCCCTCCACCCCACGCCCCACTGCCCCTCGTCTGCCGCCCCCCCCCCCCAAACTCCCTCTCCCCACCTCCCTCCCCACGCCGAATGACCGACCGACGACCGACACCGAACCCAGTGCCTACGCCCGGCGGCGGCCAGCGCCACCGCCACCACAACAGGGTCCTATTTATTGTCGCGTCCCGCCACGCGCCAGAGAATACACGTGTGTGCACGCGGCGGGCGCCTGGATCGGGGGGGAGGAAGGTAGAGGGGGGAAGTCACCCTCCCTCCTCCCCGCTGCCCATCCCAGGACGGACGGGGCCGAAGGGACTCCCCGCAGGAGGAGGAGAAGGGACGGGGAGGACGGGACGGTGGTCGCACCTCCCACAGAGGGCACCGCCACCGCCGTCGCCTCCCCGCCCGGAAGCGCCCCCAGCGCCGAGGCTGCCGCGACCCCTGGAAAGGGCGTGGCGCGTCCATGCGGACGCACACCTGAGGTAGTAGGGGGGGAAGAAAGCCCTCCGGGAGAGAAAGAGGGAATGGGTGCAGATGGCCGGGCTAGGGGCACCTCCCTCCAGAGACGAGGAGGCGGAGGTACCAGGGCGCCTTCGGGTGCGTGGAGGCGGATGCTTCCGGCTGGAAAAGGCCCGACCCGCAGAGACCGGCGGTGCCTCGGGGGGTGGGGAGAGGGTCTGTCGCCGCTCTCCCCTGGATGCGTCCCTCTGGCTCGGGACAGCCCCAAGGGGAGTGGAGCAGCCCTGTCCCCCGGCGGCTCTCCCAAGGATTGAGTCGGGCAGGTTGCCCCCTCCGGGGTGGGGAGCAGGAGGGTAGGGAAGGGGGGAGGGGAAGCCTTACCGCGAGGCACGCGCCCAGACAAGACGGAAGGGGAAGAGGGAGGCGGGCAGCCAGCACTCCCCGCCGCCTCCGCGACCTCGCCGGGTTTCCAAGGCGGCCGCGCGCCGCCGCCGCCGTTTTTTTTTTTTTTTTTTCCTTTCCCTTTCGTCGCGCCTTCCTCCCGGCAGCTGCCGCCGCCGCCTCCCGGCTTCCCAGTTTCTCTCCCCCGCCTCGAGTTCCCCGAGAAGGTCAAACAAATGACCAATAATGCAATTACGCCCCGCTCGCGCGCGTGTGTGTCGCCCGGACGGTCCCTGGAGGGGGAGAGAGCGCGCCTCACAATGTCCGGGGAGCGAGGGGCCCGCATTGTGGGCTCCCCGCCCGCCCTCCCGTCGGGGAAGAGGCGGCCCCGAGGGGTCACGCGATTCACGACTGACCGGCGCGCCGGGACACCATTGAAAGGGCGGGAATCCGGGCGTAACGATCGGCGCCCCGTCAAAAGGCAGCGCGGCAACGACGGGCGCGCGCGCGCGTTGCTTCTGCTCGCCTCCCCTCCCCCCCTGCCCCGGGTACTTGGTGGAAGACAAGCTCCCTCCCGAGGGAGGGGAGGAGGGGGACCACTCTCCTCCTTGGATCTGCTCTCCTGCACTCGCATGAGCGGAGGCCCCACCCCTCGCCGCGCACGGGTTTTCTGAGGCGGCAGATGCGCTCGCCTCTGCCGCCTCCGGTAAGGGCGCGGGCGGAGCCACCGAGCCGCCGGAACCGGGGAAGCGCGCGGCATCCTCAGCGCGAGTGCGCTCCTCCCCCCCTCCCTCCCCCTCTTTCGCCCGCCCGCCCGCCTGCCCGCCGCCGCCTTCTCCCCCGCCAGGATGCGCCGCCGCCTCCGGCACGCCCGCCCGCAGCCGAGCGAGCGAGCCAGAAGAGTGCGGGCGTAGTTCTTGCTGGCTGCAACGGAAGGCGCTGGGTGCAGCGGCGACCGCGGTAGCGGCGGCGTGCGCAAGGCGAGGGAGGGAGGGAGGGGGGGGAGGTGTTTTTGTGAAACCCGCATGCCAGAGCCTCCCGCGCCCCTGGTGCGCGATCCCGGATCCCGGAGACGAGAAGGGCGCGGAGGCGAGCTCTTCCCTCGCGGGAAGGGGAGGATCCCGACCGCAGGGAGCGAGCGGGAAGGCGGGGGAGCGTAGCAGAAAGGATGCAACGGGGAGAGACGGCAGGAAGCGCCGGCGCGCGACCCCTGGCGGCCGGGCGCCCTCAGCCGCCGCCGCCGCCGGTGATCGATGGGGCCCGGCCTCCTCCCCCTTCGTCCCCATCGGTCATCCCGGGAGACGGGCGCAGCAGATGCGCGCGGCGGCGGCACCGCACAGAGCAACCAACCGGTGGAGACCCGGAGGAGGGGGACCCTCCCTTCCGGAGAAGCAGAGAAAGGAGAGTTCCTCTCAGCGGAGCCCTCCGGGCGAGCGACCCCGTCTTCCCGAGGCTAGGAGGGGTGAGCCAAGGGATGGTGCCTCTCCTACGCCGCGGCTCCCTCTCCCGGAACCAGGAAGCGCGGGAGGCGCTCCAGGAGGGATCCGAGGAGGTACAGGGACGCGCGTCCCCCAAGGGCGGCGAACTCCCGGATGGCGAGGGGACAGGGGATGCAAGGCTCCTGCAGGAGCTACCAGAGAGGCGCTCATCCAGCCCGGATCCGCTGCGCTCTCTGGGATCCCTCGCCGCTCCTCCCGCCCACCCCCGCATTGCTCCCGACCGACGTGCGCGGTTTCCCCCTTTCCGGTCGCGGGCGTGCGAAACGACGTCGCCACTGCTCCTCTGGGGGGAAGAGAGGAGGGGAGCGAACGAGGAAGGGGGATAGGGGGGGAGGGAGGATCCCGGCCGGTTCGGCGCAGCCGTCCCGTCGACGCTGCCCACAGCCGGATCGGATCGCCCTCGCGGGAGGCGGCGGCAGCGTGGGCGGGACGAACCTCCAGCTGCTGCTAGGAAACGCGGAGGGACGGACCGCTCTTTCTCACCGCTCCTTCCCCCTCACGTTTTCGTCAGCGCTCCCGGCTGCTCCCTTCCCATTTCGGTCGCTCGGTTCTCCAGGAGGGAGGGAGGGGTACGTGGTCGGGGGCGGGGAACAGCCTCCGGAGACCGGAAGCAAGGACGGCGGCGTGGGATGGCGGCATCTCTTCCACTCCACCTGGAAGGAGAGCAGCGCGGCTCCTCGGTCCCGGGTGCGCGCGCGAGGAAGTGGTGAACCGTGCGCGCCTCCTCTCCTGAGGCCACCTTCCCTTTCAACAGCTCTCACGGCTTCCACGCGGCGCTCATGAATCTGAAAAAAAAGGAAGCAAGGAAGGTCGAACCCAACTTCGTGGACGCCGAACACTCCCGTGCACGAAACGTCCCCTCCCTCGAGGGCAAGACCCACCGCCAACGGCGAGAGTGCGGCATTGCAGCCTGCCGTTTACCGAATCGTTCCGGCGTCGCCATGGAGAGCAGAGCGCTGCCCCCCTCCCCCTTTTCGACCGACTGCCGCGAAAGGAGGAGGGAGGGGGGAACAACCAGGGCACCGCGGGAAGACGAAAAAGGCATTTCGGCTCTCGAATCCTGCCCGAACCCAACGCCGTCTGTGGCTTCGAACGCTCCCGCTCCAGGAATCTACCGAAAGGATCACTCTTTGATCGCCTCATCCCGGTCGTTTCCTGCGCACATGTCGGTTTGCATTTCGAATTTCCTGGCCCAACAAGAAGCGCAGGGGGAGAGAGAGGAGCTGTGTGTGTGCGTGTGCGTGTCAGCACGGGCAGTGGCTTCCTGGCGAACCAATCAATTCGGCTCATTCCCAACACTTCCCCTCCGTGTTTATTTTAACGTTCACTTCGCTGCTGCGAATTAACAGGCCGGGCGCTGCCTCCCGTCCCGAGCCTTTATCCCTCGGAGCCACCACCATCCGCTAATGGAAAGTCGTCGCCGACGTTTTCCATGTCCACTTTCGCAACAATTAATAACCCCGCGTTCTCCTCCGCACGCGCCCGAAGCAGCGCCGCTCGGAACGCCCGCTTTCGTCCAAATGCTTTCTGCCCTGCACTCCCCCTGCAGCCAGCACGAATCTCCCCGCTCCCGCCTGAGACCTCATCAGCCGTTTTCAAGTCGAACGCACACGGAAATTAGGCACTGGCCACCTCCTGTTACCGCACAATCGCTGTTCGCCGTGGCCCGCCTTCCGAGCCCCGTAGCAAGCCACCGGAGAGGCGCACAGCGACAAGCCCTACTGATGTTCGTACATTGATCAGGAATGGAAAGAACCGAAGACGCGCGAGGGCGCTCGCGCTTTCATCGTCAGCGCTGCTGCGCATCGTGATCTCACCCATCCTAGGAAAAAGCGTAGTCCCAAAGATCGGCTTTGACACGGGAAAGAGAACTCCGCCCGGGGGGGGGGGAGCAACGCAAGCGAAATGCAACAATGGAGAACCACGCAACAATGCGAACTTCGAGCCGCATCCTCCCAGATTTTTTTATGGTTACCGTCGCCAAGGTGCTTTAGGCTTAGACGAAAAACGCTTGTCCTTTCCCGCAGAGCATCCGCGTGCAAAGGGAGATGCGCACAGTCGCAAGGGAGTGTGCGAAGAATGGGCTTATTCCAGCTGAAACAGTTGGGTCTTTCGCTAAATTAAGAGTCGTTGACTAAGAATTTTTTGCATGGTGTTTCGATCAAGAATAGCTTGATCAAACATGCCCAGGTCAGCTGCAGAGATGGTTTCTTCGTACGTCGAAGGGAAAGGGGGGGGGGAGGCGGGGTTGCGTTTGGTAAACCAGCAAGCGTTTTTGTCCCTAGCGATCTGCTTTCAGGAAAACATAAACAAACACATTTGGAGGAGCAGGAAGAAACACTGGAGTATTTCTTTGAAGTCATTCACCGAGCTGGGATGCTGCTGGATGCCAGATTTGGGAATTTCTTTGTAGGCGAGACGTATTTGTTTTGAGATTCCTCCCCTCCTCTTTCTCTCTCTCTCTCTCTCTCGTCTGCTTTGATTGGATCCAAGGTGTGGGAACCTCAGCTTGATAATGCGAGATCAAGCCTTTGAGAAACAACCGGTCTTTAGATGACCGATAGCTGATATGAAGCGGTTTTCTGAGGTCATCTCCTTTCTCCTGAGGCCAGTCGCTGCCGAAGTCACTGGCCTCAGGAGGGAGGAAGGAACCTCAGAAGGAAGATGAAGATTCTCAGACTACGGTCTACGCCCGCACTCACAGCAGCCTGAGAAACCTGGGGAATCTCCATCAAAATAAATAAATCAGTTCGTGAAGGAACGAATGACCAAATCAATTACTCTTCATGCTGCTATGATCTGTCACTCCTTCCTGAGCTGCTAAGTCAGCTTGTGGGTGCAGCATTTTCCATTCGCATGAGAAAATAGAGACAAGGAAGATGGTAAAGACTTGGTTTTCCACCATGGTTTTCTACCGTATGGTAAGAACAAGCAAACCGGGAATTTCTGAAAGGACAAATCCTCGGCATCCAGTCGAATCTGGGAAGAACAAAGGCAGTCTGGAAAATCAGCAACACGTGATGAAGGATGTGATGAGAAAAAAATGATGATAATAAAAGTCCCGTCTTCCTTGGGGACAAATGAGGCAACCCAAGACGTGTAGCTTGTGTGCTCCAGGAAGGCAAAGAGTTTGCACCAGGCCTGCGAAAGAGGCACCCTCGTGTCCTCTTTTCCCGCTCCAGCTTACCAGAATTGTTCTCTCCTCCCCTCCTCTTCCCCCCTCCCCGTGTTCTCCTCGCTCCATTTTTTGTGCACGTTCCTTCTCCCATCCTCTCAACTCTCTTGTTAACTTGCAAGACGCTTTGATGGAGTTGCGATGATGCAACACGTGGACCGCCGTCTGCCCGCCCGCGCGCGTCAGGCGCGCGCGGGCGGGGAATGCATCCGGACCGTTCTGCTGTCGTCGGGGAGGCTCGCAGGAGAGACTGCAGATGGAGGGAACGTGGAGGGGGGGAAGGTGGGAGAGGGAGATAAAAGGAGGAAGGGCACTGCGTCCGTCGCACCGTCTCCGCTTGGCGAGACACGGTGGATGGCAACGAACGAGTCGTCCCGACTGGGGCAACTCTGCGGATGGGAAGAGCCCTATCGAATCGTGCCACTTTTTCAAGAGTGACCGTGGCCTATGGGCAGCTGAAGCATCGCTCGAGAGCTGCCCCGTGACATCGGGAAGTCGGCGGAATTTGGGAACATCCGCAGGCGCGGGAGGTTGCCGCCGTGGTCGCGCCTCTTTCAGCGGGCGAGAAACGAAGAGGCCACCAGACGCAGCGGTGTCCGCTCAACGATTGGCTGATCCACCGCAACGACTAGTGCAGATGATTCCCCGCTCCGGAATGCATCTTTGGGAAGAGGCAGCTGGCTCTTGCGCCGCCCGTTTGCACAAAGTGGTGCTGGAGGTCTTTCCTGAGTGCCGCGGGAAATCTTTACGGCAACACGAGAAGGAGGAGATGGAGTGAAGGAGAGAAGGGTATTGCGTTCCTCTCGGTGGTGGTGGTGCGCCCGCCCAGAGACGATCGGCGGAGAGAAGAAAAAAAAAAAAACAATGGGGGGGGAGTCTGTTCTGGTTGAAACCGTGGCAGTCAGTACGTTGCCCGACAGCGAAGAAGGCTAGTCGAGGAAGCACTCTGCAGATAGGACTTTCCCTGCTTTCCCGAGGTGCCCCTTTATCCTTCCCTCCCACTAATCCATCGCGATCATTAGCAGGGACGTCCCTTCGCCGTGGTAAGGAGGGGCGAGGAATCTCAGGCAAGGGCGCGACGTGCCTTCCCCATCACCTTCGTCTTCCCTCACGGCAAGGAGGGGCACCGTCCTCACCTAATCATCGGAATCGGTCCCCCCAGTCCTTCCTCTCTCCTATATATATATATATATATATATATATATATATATATATATATATATATATATATATATATATATATATATATATATATATATATAGAGAGAGAGAGAGAGAGAGAGAGAGAGAGAGAGGGGAAGGAGCGACGCACTCCGCGGCACAACGAGGTGGCGGTGTGCCTGGCGGGGGACGAGGAGGAAGGGTCGACGCGCGTCTCCTCGCGGGTCACTGGAGGGCGATCCATCAGCAGTGGTCAGCAGCCTTGGACACTGCTGTAGCGCGTCATCCCCCCTTCCCGCTCCCCGGCAGAGATCGGTAGGGGGTGTCGGCGTGGATCACCTGGCACCGCGCGTGGGCCGAGGTCGAAGCACGCCTTGGGGGGGAGAGGTCGATCGATCGATGTTTTCCGGGAGGCAGCGTCCTCGCCCCCTCAGAGGCGGCGCCGCGCGCAGCTGAAGCTCAAGACAAGGCAGGAAGGAAGGCAGCTTTCCCTCTTCCGTTGCCCCAGCTCTCTCCTCGGGTAAAGAATCCCTGCCTCCCTCCCATCTTCCGAGAACGACGGCGCGCCCCTACGTGTGGCCCGGCCCAGCCCCTCCCTCCCACGAGCGAGTGAGAGGACCATGGATCCAGAGGAAGCGGATGCAGGAGGAAGGCGAACCCTTCGCTCTTCTGCTTCCGCTCCGGGGATTGGCACCGCAACGAGCACACGAACGGGGTGGCGGGTACTCCCGGAGATCGTCCCTGGAACGAGAGAAATGCCTAACCCCGCCTTCCTCAGATCTCCGGGAGGCGACGACGGGAAGGTTCTCCGAGACTCCCCATTTCTCCCCGCAGATAGAGTCCCTTCCTCCTTCCTCCCCGCGGGCGCTGAGCGTAGGTGGCGCGCGGCGTCCGTCCTCCCAGGAGCAGCCAGAGAACACGGTGAGCGGCGACGCTTCTCCTTCCTCCCGTTCGGGAACCGTCCTGGAGCCCCCAGAAGGCGCGAGCCGACGGTCGACTCTCTCCTCATCGCCATGGAGGGACATTTTTTTCCGGTCCTGTCCCTCCGCTCGCCTGCCGCCGTCGCGCCGATCTCCCTCCAGCGGGGACCATCGCGAGGGCGTTCCGGCCTTCCCTCCCGACCGGCTTTGCCGCCCGCCATCGGCCGACAAGCTGCCGCCAGCGCACGAAGCGAAGCCGCAACAGCGGGAGGGTCCTTTCCGCCCTCCCTCCGGCTGTTCAGCAATCGGAGGAGGGGGAGGAGCGTGCGAACGTACGCAAAGAAGCCGATCGACGTCGTCGTCGCCTCGTGAAGTGCACCCATGCTTTGGGCCAGTTCGGCGAAGGTCTTTCAAGAGCTTCTCGGAAAGGAAGGGGGAAAGAGGGGCAGTAGGAGCTCCTCTGCTCCTGTCCCTTCCCCTCAGCGCCTGCCGGCATTTTCTCGGTTCGCCTCTCGCCGCGGAAGGAAGCCATCCGGCCCCCGCGTCTCCGAGACCAGGTCTCGCGAAGTCCAGGTACAGGGAGGACGCCCGCTGCTCGCGCGAGAGCGGTAGGGAGGGGGAAGAGGGGAATTTCCCCCACTTCCCCTCCCCCGCCGTCCCTCCTTCGATTCGACAGGCAAGATGTATTTCCTCCTTCCCTCTCCGTTCGTGTTTCCCCGGATCAAATGACAACAAGGAACAATCGCGATGTTCAATTAATTACCACCGAGCGAGCGACCATCAGGATCCGCTGCTCGCCCGGGATGACTGACGTGATCCTGTGGGCAGGGCAGGGATTTCGGGAGACGCATCTTTCCTGATCCATTGGCATCTTCATGCATATTTATCGTTCCTGTTATGGGCACCCGCCCATTCCGGAGACCGATCGATTGTTGGGAAGAGATCAATGCATGTGTGCAGGGATGTCATAATCTCGCATCCTTTTATCATAAGTGGTTCCTCGGATTAGCGCCTGCAGGGACCTCCAGGCCACCAGGAGAAGCCGCGGAAGGCAGTCCCGAGGATAGCTGCGGATGTTCCCGACAGTTTATCCCTGCTCTCTCGATCCCAAGACGGTGCATAAGGTCGGTTTCTCCCTTCCCTAAGCCATGAGTTCTCGCCAAGTAGGTCTGGGATCCAGCAGCTCACCGGGCACCGGATCGCGCTGACTGGATCTCGCGAGCGTCCACAACCGTGGCACTGAGCGGCTGCGTTTCAGGGTGCAGGAGCTTTTGGTCATTGTGGGGGAAGGGAGGAGGGGGGGTCGAGGTAGGAGGGTAAGGAGAAATTCCGACGATCCAGAGATGCTGGATATTGTGGTTTCTAAACGCCTCTGCGGAGCACCAAGATTTATTGCCTGGTGACCGTAGAGTTCGATGGTCTTCCATCAGCACCTCGAGGAGCCCGCCTAGAGCACAGCTTCTCCGGTGTAGGATTGGATTCTCGGACTGTCTTCATATACTGTCCTCTCTGACCCCGCTGCCGACCTGCGTCTCATCAAACCGGATGCAGGCCGTCATCGGAAGGTAAATGCCTGCAGGCAAAGAGGAGCAGGAGCAATCGATGGCGAAGGTGTCGAGGACAATTCCTGAAATGCACCACGGTCGGTTTCTCGACCGGCTTGTCAGACCCCTGGGACGAGGACATTAGTCCTCAACCCGCCCGCCCGCCCGCTCGGCATCTTTTCCACCGGCCCTTCGCCATCAAGAGGAGCAAATTGGCCTCTACCCCTCGAAATTCCGCATCGGAGAAATTCCCTTACTTACAAGATACGTGACCCTCCCGTCTTTTTCTTTTCGAAGTCTTGCCTGGAACGCCTTCGAGAGATACCTCGGTACTGTGGTGATTCTTACTGTGCATATTCATCTTTGCTTTGGAAACTCTTTCGCCTGCTTCCGTCCAGAATCGAAAGATGGGGAGAGTCCACACAAAAAAAAAGGGGTGGGTGGGTGTGGGTGGACACTCATAAGAAAAAAAGATCGTGGTGGCAGCTTGAATCCTTGGGTGTGCTTTCACTTTCCTTTGGGAAAACCTGCCTACCTGGGCTGAATGCTCACGCAGGAGGCCTCCTTAATGCAAGGATACGCATGCAGGGATTGGACAAGACAAGTTCTGGACAAGAGCAGATGTTCGAGAGGTCTTGATGCCGAGAACAAAATAAAATAAATGACTTCAGCGTTCTCGAGGAAACTCGAAGCGCCCGCGATTCCAGCGAGTTCAGTCCGTTGCCGTGGAGAAGGAGCAACAATGCGCAGTGATGCAACAGTGCGCTTCATCGCTCCCGAAACGCTTGAGAAAGCATTTCCGTTGGAGAATGAGCGCCACGCTCCATCGTAGGCTTTTCCTCCTCCTCCTTCGCCTTCATTGTTTGCTATTTTCGTCCTTGCCAAGCACTCTGGAAACCGTCCCGGACACTCCGGGCTCTTGTTTTGCTTTGTTTTGCCTCTCCCGTGGGCGAGCTGCAAGGCAGCAGCTCTCAGTCCAGAAAAAAGAGTCGTCACATCATGCTTGTTTGTCCCGTCTCCTGAAAACGCTCCCAAATGAAGATCTTGTTCGCTCCGTGCTCTCCCAAAGTTTCTGCTTTGTGTTCGCGAGGGCGGGATCATAAAATCGTCCGAGGCTATAAATTAGGATCCCCATTTGCGAGGGGGAGGGGAACGGGGGGGAGGAGGAGGAGGAGGAAAAAATAAATAAATAAATAGGAGAAAAGGAGATTGGGGTTTGTAGCGGAAGGGAAAACTGGACACACCAACAGCAGGTCGTTGTAATCTTACACCTCATTACACGCCATCATCCCGTGAAAGCCGTATATCACCCTCGGCCGCCGCCTCGTACTGGCGATCCGGGAAGGGTCAACACGAGGCATGAAAGGCGTCATTGTGTCGCGCGCCCATTTTCGGAACATTATCCCTTGGTCATCGGAGAGGAACTCGGGCAAAACAGGAGGAGGAGGACAATGGCTGCACGGGAGCCCGTGAAAGAGCACTCGAGGGAGTAGGACGTCCAATTTGTACCTCTGCCTCTCCGCCCGCTTTCACGGGCGTTCCGCGCTCGCCCGCGCGCACGCGGACAGTCTTCCCTCCCTCCTTTCCTTCCCGCCAGCCGGGGACCTCCCCACCTCTACTAGGTGTGCCCGGTAGCAGCCGCTTCCCTCCGCCGCCGCTCCGTCCTCCCGGCCATTGTTCCCGGGAGCGAACGCTCCCCCCTTTTGTGCCGACGACGACGACACGCTCCGCTGCGACGGCGCCCTCGTCCGGCGACCTGTCCTCCGTGCTGCGGGCGGGTGGCCCGACGAGGCGGCGGCGGCCGGGAACATCCGCGCGCGGTCTCGGAGGAGCCCGAGAGGAAACGAAGGGAAGCGAGCCCCCCCTGGTAGGAACGGGGTTCTCGCCTTCCGGGAAGCAGGAGGGCACGTTCCAGACTGCGGGGAGGGAGGGGAGGGGGGCATTTTCGCACCTCGTTCTCCCGGAAGTGGGGAGACTCCAGGCAGATCAGGGACGCGGCTGGGAAACGATGACGGCCGCTTGATAGCCTGCCACCCATCCTCTTCCGTAGGGTTCGGGAGGGCCAATCCCCTTTCAGTGCCCCTCACTGGGGAGCGACTCTAAAAGCGGCCAAGAGGGATTCCGGGTTTCGCGCACCTTCCCCGGGATGGAGAAGGAGGAAAACGCCAGCGCCTCCCGTCCAGCGCTCCGGGATCCTACGGGGGGGGGGGGAAGCCGCGCGTTTCCGGACCCCGCCGGTTCCTCTCGGCGCAGCCTGGGAGGCAGAGGAGGGAGCGGGAAGTCCCTCTTTCCCTGCCTCCTTCCTGGACCGCCGTCGCCGGCGGATCGGGAGGAGCACCCCGCCTCCCGGGGAGCAAGTCCGCGGGCCGGCGAGGCGAGGGATACGCGGCCCTCGCGGCGCGGCAGAGCGGAGTAACCCCTCCGCCGTCCGTCCACCCGGGAAACCCGCAGCCGCAGCTCCGCTTCCCCTCTTGAGGGAGCGCCCGCTCGCGCGGGTTCGCCGCCGCCTCCTGATTGGCCGCCGCGTTCATCCCCGGCACACGTCCGATTCGTCTGCGCGCGCGGCAGCGGCAGCTTCGGACGGCCGGACGCTGCCACCCGAAGCGGTCGCTCAAGCGACGCCCGCTTGCCCGCCTACGAGGAACGTTCGAGAAGCGCGCGTGCGCAGCCTTCGCGCTGGGCGTCCTTCTCTTCCCCTCTCCCGCGCAGGCGCACAGGGCACCACTTCTGCTTTTCCGCGTCGATCCTCCCGGGGAGGGGAGGAAGAGGAAGCGGCCAGCTGCTGCCGACCTCCTCCTCCTCTTCCTCTTCGCCCCTCCTCATCGCCGCCGCCTCCGCCTCTGTGGAACACCTCCCCCCCGTCCCTCTCCTGCGCGTGAGACGGCAGCAGCAGGGTCGTCGTCGACGACGCGTTAGCTTCCTGCGCGGCGCTTCGAGCGGCCTTCTCTTCCCTCCCCCTGTCCCCTCCCCACTTCCCCCCTCGTCCTCCCTCCCGTCCGGAAAAGAAGGCAGTGAGAAGAGAAGGGGGAGTAGGAGGGTGACCCCAGCCCGACGGCAGCGGCATTCTTCCTTCTCGCTGCTGCCATCGTTCCCGACGCTGAACAGGTGAGGGGAGTTCTGTCGTCGTCCGCGGCTTTCCCGGAATACGCCGAGCATCACGAGGAGCCATCGTGCTTTTATCGCCATCCCGGCTCTGAGCAAATACGAACAGAAGAGATACGGATATCTGGGCCCCCCTCCCCCCCTTCTCTCTCTCCCTTTTTCCTTCCCTCCCTCCTCCTCCTCTCCCTTCCTCACACAGCACGCCTCTCCCTTGGCTCGTGTGCTCTGGATCTTAATAAGCACGTTAATGGGGACCGTTGTTTCATAATGAAGCGGATGGGTCCGGCGGCATCACGTGGAAAACGCCAGCGCCTCCTCCTCGTCTCCCCTCGGAGGTGCAGGTCAGAAAAATAGTCAGCGCCCTCGTGCGCCACCTTCCCGCTTCGAATACCTTTTATTTCATTCCATTTCTTTTCAATCTTTTTTTTTTTTTTTTTTCCGAACCCCGAGCTTCGAAAAACGGGTCATCCGTTTGCTCCTGTTGCTGTTCACGAGCTCGACGGCTTCGCTCTCCATGGTTACGCGCTCAACAATGCAGTAGCCTCTTCCGGCGCAGATCACGTCACCTCCTGTTCGGCATCATCGCCGAATAGAAAAAAAAAAAAAAAAAAAAAAAACACGTTTCTTGTGTGTGAGAGTTGCGTGAGAATTGGCAGATTTTTTTTTTTTTTCCCCTCGTGAAGGTGTGGTGGAGGAAGATTTCCGCGGCGTTGGTGGAGTCTTCTTTCTTTGGTGTGGATGTTGACGAAGGCTGCTTTGCTGCTTCGATCGTATTTCGAACGGGCACACCACTACAAAGTGCACAAGCGCAGCTCATCCCGGATTTCGCCGTTTCCCGAACGGAACAGAGGGCTGTCCCGACATCCCTGGAGAGACGGAGCCAACCGTAATGAGGTGCATGGTAAGGTTACGTTCACAGAAAAAGGAAGCCACTCCGTATGAACGTTTTCCCTTGTGTGTGTGTGTGTGTGTGGATGTGTGTGTGTGTGTAATCTTCAATTCCGTGTTTCGTTCCATCTGCGTCAGTGAAGCAGAAGATGCAAATAGTCTCTCGTTGCATCAATCTGACTGCCGCCGATCGAAATCGAAGCGAAGAAACAGAGAAGAAAGGCTCCCCTGCTCTCCCGACTCCTGAACCGTGCACCAGAGGAGCAGAAGATGCGTCTGGGTTTCCCCACCTCGGGAATTCTCGCAAGCCCCCCGGCCTGTGCCGGACAGGGCTTCTCTTCGTCGGCAAAGCTGCCCGCTCGATGCGGAGATGGTTCTCGGAAAAACGACTGCTGCCGTCCGCTTCGGCAGCATGCGACGGAGGCTGCGATGCGGACGTAAACATCTGATGTGCGCATCTGCATCTTATCACGGATGCCGTGCGCACCGTGTCTATCTCTTCATTTGCACACGGTCGGGACTGCGACGATTGACCGATCTCGCTGGCTGCAGGGGCAATTTCTCTGCCTCCCCGACCTCACCCGCCCGGCTGCCTGCCAGCGCCGCTTCTCTGCGCGCGCAGCAGCGGCGGCGGCGCGAAAGCTGCGTGCGCAGGGAATGCGCCGAATTTTTCGCTTTCATCCGCGCCCCAAATTTCCCCATCATCGCGGGACGACTGGCATCTCCGGAGCCCCAACGCTCCGATATTTGCATCGATCACAAAAGTCCAGATGCGGAATGGAAAAAATAATAAATAAATGCTCTCTTTGTACCGGTTTTTCCTCCCGCGAGGTCACGGCAAGTGACCCCAAGCCGCGCCGTGGAGTGTCGCGGGCAGCGCGACGCGGAGAAATTCAAAGTAGGGATGGGGAAACAGGAGCGGAGGGAAAAAGAATTGCCGCGTGCATTAAAAAGAAATGGCCATCAGGTTTCTCAAACGGTTCTCGATGCACCTGGTCACTCGCGGAGACTTTAGAATGAAGAGGTCAGAGGTCAGAGAGACGGACGGAAGCGAAGAATTGAAGAAGATCGCCGGTTGCGTTCCGTTGCCGGCGAAAGTTCGTTAAGGATTCCTGCTGACGTGGAGGCTTCCCTCTTTGTGTGACGTCGGGAAAGAAGCGCGCGTCCACGTGGTGCGCGCAACTGGGAGACCCCACCCCTGGAGATCCGGGAAACAATCGCGAGGAAAAAGCAAAGTGGAGGAGACAGGAGGGAGGAAGGAAGCGGGACTCGCGTCCCAAAAGCCCAGGAGTTTTATTTTCCTGTGTTTCCGGGAACGTGGAGCTCTCCGAGAGCAAGAGGAAACGGGCCAGCTCGGGCGCGCGGAGTCTCGAGGAGACATATCGTCGTGTCCAGCTCCCCCCCCCCGATCCGCCCGCCAGCGGAGAACGAGGGGGGGGGAGCCGAAAGTGTCGCCGTCGGTGGGGAAGGGGGGAAGGGAATTCGGCACCCGCGGCGGCGGCGGGAGCCGAGCAGCGGCGAGGGAGACCCAGCTAAACCACTCCCGCCCCGGGGGCAGCTGGAAGCAGCAGCAGGCACACGAAGAGGGGAAGACGTCCGGGGAACGAGGGTGGAGGGGAGGTGTGCGCGAAGCTGCCGCTGGCTGCTGCCGCCTGGTGGCGACACTGCTGCCGATGCGGAAGCGACAGCGCCCCGTTTCAGCGCGCTGTTCTGTGGAACTTCATCATCTTCCCCCCCTCTTCCCCTCCTCCTCCATTCCCCCCCCCCCTCCCTCCACCGTCGCTAACGAGCCATCTCGCATTACAGATCCGCGCTGCTGCTGCTGCCGCTGCTGCTGCTGCGATGGCGGCACGGGGAGCGCGCTAAACGCACGCAATTAAACGCACTTTGCGCTTTTTGCGTCGATAAATTAAAGGAGAGTGAAACGTGACGAGGATGAAGGATCTTCCCGCGTTAGGGGATCGCAGAGTGCGGAAAGGAAAAGGAGAGGAGGAGGGGGGGGGGGCAGGAGGTGGAGGAGGCGCAGCGGGGGCGTGCGGAGACCCCGATCGGGAGAGCGGTGGTTCCCGGAACAATCGCCCGTGCCCGCGCGCAGGACCTCGGGACGCGCAGCAGACCCGCAAATAACGGGAGGCAGCGGAGAGCGCGTAGTACAGCCCAGCACCATCTCGGGAGTTTTCGCTCCCTGCTCCTCTTCTTCCTCTCCCTCCCCCTCCTTTTCTCCCGTCCACCGCGCGCGCTCCACCCCACCCGGATCGCGCTCGGCCGCCGTTCGGACGGCCGCGCTCGCGGGGACCACGTGGTGCAGCTCGCACGCCCAGCGGCGTCCTCGCAACCCGAGGCGAACGCACGCGGGAATTCCTTTCTCGCTCCCCTCCCTCCCTCCCTCCCCTCGCCCAGGTTCGGCTTGCTGCGGTTCGCTGCTGGGCGCAAGTGCATCCCGCGAACCCTGCAGCCGGGATCGGAGGACTCCCGGGGACCACTGCGGCGGCCGCGCGCTTCCTGGAACGCACGCGGCGACTCCCCTCTGTGGGAGAGGCGGCCGCCGTCCGCCCCCGCCTCCTCTCCGAGAGGCGAAGGCACAGGAAGAGAACGAATGCCGCCCTCCCGTTTCCCGGAAGCTCCTTGAGGGGGATGCGCTCGGAAGCGACGAGGACAAAGGGGAGTGCGCGCAGCGGTGCGCCCGTCCGTCCGTTCTCCCCGCTGGCCGTCAACCCCGGCCGCGGGGCGGCCACGCGTTTCACCGCCGGCCGGAATCCAACGGAAAGCGGCGGAAAAATGGGGTTCCTGCGCCCTTCTTCCAGGTTTCATCCGACTGGAGTGCTCAGTGCCCGATCTCGCACCCTCACCCTCCTTCCCGTCGCATCGGCGGCGGAAGCGACGACCGCCTTTCCCGCGAGCGTATGCGCGACAGGGACGCGTCCGGCCGCCTTTTCACTGCTCCCCTCGCCCCGCGTCCGCCGGTCGGTCGGATCGCTCGCACGCCGGACGCCCTGGAAACGGAAAACCCCGCGTCCCCGTTTATCCCTTCGGCTGCCGCGAGAAGGACCAGCGAGAGATAGGGAGGGGAGCAGCCGTTCGAGACGCAGGGCAGCGGCGGCTCCGGAAGGTCACACGGCAACAACGAGGGTGGAAGCAACAGCCAACAGCCTCTTCCCATCGGTCGCCTCCGTCTCTGGGTCCGCCGCCACTCAGGGAAGGGAGGGTCGCCTTCCCCACGCGGCGGCGATGTTCGTCCGCAGACTGCGCTACGAGGGGGGAGGGGAGAGGACCCGTTGGCTCAGCTCCGCGCAGAGGGTCCCCGGGAATCTTTCGGGATGAGGCCTGGTCTTCCCTCGGCTGGACCCTCGCCACGCTTCCGCGTTTGTGGAGGGAGCGGAAGAGGCCAGGACTGACACCGGGACACGTAGGGCTCTCTCTCGTGCGCGCTCTCGCGTTCAGGGCCGCAGCGCGGAGGACATGCGTGTCCCCGCCAGAGAGGGCTGAAACTCCTCCCAGCAGCGCACTAGCGGGAAGGTCCCCTGTGACCTCCCTTCCCCCTCATCCGTGCGAGGCGAGAGACGACCGTCCGAAACGGCGCGTTCCACGACCGCCGCCGCCACCGCCACGAGGTTTCAGCGAGGCGTTGGGGGGGGGGGGGGGGGGGGAGCGCGCGACCTTTGCCCCCCGAACCGAGTGGATGGTCCCGAGCGCCGTCGCTGCCGATCGCACACGTGTGGACGCGGCGCGGACCGCTCCGCTTGACGACGACGAAACACGAAAAAGAGCGGCTCGGCCGCTGCCCCTTTCGCGACCGGGCACGGAGCCCCGCCTCGAAGTCCTCCGCTTGAGCGCGAGCGCGCGCGGGTACACGCCCCCGCCTCTTCCTCTTCCCCCGTGGATGGATGCTCCACGTGAGCCTCGCCAGTTCGAGACCAGGACTCGAGCGGGAAAAAACAGATTCGGCTGTGCAATTTGTCACTGGCACGTGTCTCACTGTTGCGCTCGCAGCGCGCGAAACAAAGATCGCTTCCGTTCCCGTTTCCATGGGGAGCGTTCCGCGGCACCGGCCGCGCTGCGCACCGTCGGAAAATTGCCTGGAAAAAAAAAAAAAAAAAAAAAACGCGCTGGAGGAACACGGGACACGAACACCGCGAGCTGTCCTCTACCTATGCATCCTCTCCTTCTCCCCCCCCCCTTCCCTCCCTTCCTCCCTCTGGCCCCGTTTGTTCGGATGCCACAAAAAGTGCAATTGGACGCACTAAAGCAGCTCACGTGACCTTAAAGCGAAGTGGTGCGTGACCCGAACGGAATCAAAGAGTTTCCCGCCGTGAATCCACTCCGGTGCGGAGCCGGGAGCAGCTCCCGTGCGAAGGTGGGGGGGGGGGGAGGGGGAAGAGGAGAGGCGAGAACGAACGAAGGGAAGGGAAGTCCGGGAAAGCACCCACTGCCGTCGCATCGAGCTGCCGCTCCTCCTTCCACCTCCTAGGGACGGCGGCGGGAATCGCGGCGCCCCAGGAAGCGCACAGTGGGCCCCGTGGTGATCGCTCGCCTCTCTTCTCCCCCCCCCCCCTCTATCTTACTTTCAGAGAAGGCTTTCTGGCCTGACGCGCGGGCGTCGGGCCAGAACCGAAGAAGCCGCATGCAAACAGCAACAATGGGGCAGCCGTCTCCACGGAAACGCGGCCCGGCCTTGCGCCGCCGTCGCCTTGGGTATCGCTGGGTTTGTCCGTCTTGGCATGTTCGGGAGCTGCGGGAACAAATCAATCCCGCAATAAAGCACTGATGCCAGCAGTTTCGTCCATCATGGAGCGATGAGTCCTCGGGAACTCCTCTGGGAGGCGTCGCACGCACGGGGGGGCAATTCATGCCCAGTTCGATTTCCCAATAAATTCGAATGCTTCGGGCTTTTTTTTTTTTTTAAAAAAAAAAAAAAAAAAAAGGAACTTCCAGCCGATCGGCGAAAATGAGGCGTGAAATCGCCTCCGTGACCCGTCCCCGAGATGAAAATGTCCATCATTTGCAGTTCATTCCCGGATCCAGAGGTCCGTCTCTCTGAGGATGAGATGGTCGTTTCTTCCCTCTTCCCCCCCCCCTCCTCCTCTTTTTTCTGTTTGTTTTCATCCTTGTGGGTTTGGCCCTCCAGGTCTGAGGGCGCGCGCCCCGGTCCCGACCATCGAACGGACATCGTCGGACCAGGTGGAGGTGGTGGTGATCGCCAGGAATTGGAGGAGGCCGCACAGTCCGAATGGAGGAAGGAAGGAAGGGAAGGGGGAAGGGGGGGGGGGAGAAGACTCTCAAGGAAGGCGGCGGCGTCCCGGATAGCGCGCAGTTTCGGAAAGCTCCCGAGCCCAGGAGGAACCTGATCGAATTATCTGTCAGCGAGCGCCCACATGAGTCACCACCGCGTGTCTTCTCCACGCATTCGGTGAACAGCGCGACGCTGCGTCACTTTTTCCGGCGAAGGAATAGGTAGAAGAGAGGGGAGGGGGGGGGGGAGAGAAGAAGAAGAAAAAAGAATGGATGGCTTTTTAAACGTGGACGTTCTTCCGGCTTCGTGGACCCTGGAATCGTTCGGCGATTTCGAGTCCTTTATGGCTTTTCGCCGCGGAGCGTTCGTTCCCTCCATGGTTGAATACGTTGATTCATCCCGATGGCCAAGCCACGTCCTTTGACTCTTTGTAGCCCGCCATCCATTGTTCCGCTCCCGTTCCGGGAACGCCAACGCACAGCCAGCGCTAATTGCCGCAGTGCAGAAAGAGCGCGCGTTGTCGTCCCGGATAAACCCAGGAGGATCCGTCCGTCCGCGTGGACCAACGACCGCTGTGCCCGCACCACGGAGGTGGCCTCTCCCGGAAGCATCCGCAGGGAGGAACGCAAGGAGGAGGAGCAGCAGCATCCCTACTGCCCGCAGCGCTCCGGAGGTCAAAAAGGCGGCGCCGGATCTCAGGACGGCGGGCGCGCGCTCGCCCTTCGCTCCCAGCACCGGGAACGACACCCCTCCCCTCCCCTTTCCTCCCCCCCCCCCGTGTCGTGAGAAGCAAGGCACGGCGGCCAACTGCCTTCCCGGTTCGACAGAGGGAGGGAGGGGGAGGGGGAATTCCCGGGCGCACCCCCTGACCGGGCGAAGAAGATTCGCTCGGTGCGCGCGCGGCGGATCTCCAGGAATGGGGGGGGGGAGGGGAACGCGCGCGTTTTCCATCTTCGCTCCTTCACTTTCCTTTCCAGCACCCCGTTTGATAAACCCCCTCCTCCCTCCCGATTGCCGCGGCATTTGGTACTCATCGAGAAGCTGCTCATCTTGAACGAAAGCCAAACGCAATAGCTCTTCTTTGCGATCTGCTCAGGCCATGCATCATGCGCAGGGATTTCTTTTTTTTTTTCCTTGACGATGCGAAAATAACACCTCATCATGTGTTCCCCTCCCCCCCTTTCCCCCTCCCCCCGCGTGTGTGTTTTCTTTTTAGTGTCAGTGGATTGCGGTTTCGTACGCTGCTCCTTTTGCTCAGGAAAAGATGGCGGGGATGCAGGAAAAGTTTTCCCTCCCTTGAGAGACGAAGTAAAATGAGGCGGGGGCGCCAAGGGCGGAGGGCCGTTCCTCTTCCGCGTTTTCGCGGGCGGGAAGGCGGCGGAGCACCACGCGGGCGAGCGAGCGAGCGCTCCCGCAGAAATCGGCTTCGGGGAAAGAAAGAAAAGGAGGAGGAAAAAAAAAAAGTGAGAGTTTCGAAAGCGAAAGGAAACGGATGGATGGAGGAAAACACGCAGACAGCAGCTCACCCCCCTCTCAGACAGATAATGGAAGCTGCCATATCTGAGTCAGCAGCAGAAATTCGGCGTTCGCTATCTGCAAACTTTCCACGCTCGTATTTCATGCTGGATCAAAGCAGTCCCTCTAAGAAAGAGGGAATAGGGGGGGGGGGGGGAGGGATCTCATTTGTTTTGTTTTTTTTTTTTTTTTTTTGCTGCTGCCGTGGCTGAATACACGTACGTACACATACTCACCCGTACACGAGAGCGGAGTGCACGCTGCCAAAAGAACTGGCTTTTTCCTTCTTGTTTTCGCTTTTTTCCTGCCCCTCGCTGATTTCAGCGGTCAGCACCATCGGGGCAAGGGTCTACCCCACCCTGCTGCCCCCCTCCCCTCGGACATGATTCCATTTCCGATGTGCATCCGTCAGAAAATCGGAAGAATGGAATCCCCGCGCGAGCGAAGGCGCTCGCACAGGAGGAGGGAGGGGGAGAGGCGAGGCGGGGGGGGAGGGGGCGGCGGCGGCAACAATGAGCCTCTCGCGCGGCGCTCGTCCCGTTGGTATTTTTAGACCGCGCGTCCGCCCGCCGAAATCTCTGCCGAGAGAGGGGGCGCGCGCGCGTGGATGGACGATTCCCTCAGGGAAACGGGAGCACGGGAGAAGGCAGCGGAACCGGGACCCGACGGGCAACCAGCGAAACACGCTGCGTCGCCGCGGGAGGAGAAACGGCAAAAAAAGGAACAAAAAAAACGCCCGCCCTCCTCCCTCTTCTCAGTCTCCCAACTGCACCTCCACCTGGCGCACTTCTCGCGTCGCGCGCAGCGACGCACCTCCGGAAAGCTCCTCGGCTTGACCCCGCCGCTCGGGGTGCGTTCTCGCCGACGCGGAAGGATGGATCCGGCGTTGTACGGCTCCACGCGCCTCCATCCTTCCTTCCTTTTTTTCTTTTTAGGCGACAGGAAAAGTTTTTTTTTTCTCTCTCTCTCTTAGGGTTGTCCTCCTTGCCAGCCCTTTCCATGGCTCTCTCTCTCTCTCTCTTCCCAATTCCGGGGGCACCGTCCGCATGCGGCACTCCACCATCCACCAACGCCCCCCGGTGAGGCTGGAACTACGTGTGTGCATCTCGACCCAGGGCAGTCCCCACATGCTCACTCCCGGGGGGTGTCGCCAGCGAGGCAGGAGCACTTTCACCCTCTGTGCCCGCCCAACTCATCCTAGGAGAGAACCTCGGACTCCCCCCCCCCGCAGCGCGTCGTCGCACCCACCGCCTTGGAGCCTCCGAGACACAATTCCCCCCCTCTTCTTTTTCCCTCTCTCTCTCTTTGCCACTGTTGTGCCTCGGGGGGAAGCCACGGCATTCCCGACGGCGGAAGCGGGCGGCCTCGTCCCACGGCGACCCCGAGGGGAAGTGGGAAGCAGCCCCTTCCCTCCCCGCCGTTGTCGTCCAGGACGGAGAACGGACGGGTGTGCCAGCGCCTTACCGGACGCCTCCTCCCCTCTGGCGGCCCGGAAAGCGTTCGAAAGCCTCCAGGGGGAGAGGGGAGGGGAGGGTGGAGGGAGGCAGACCTCGACTCGCAGGGGGAACCACTCCGTGCTGCCGTTTGCGTGCTGAAGAGAAGCGAGGAAAGGATGGCAGAGCTGGCTCCCGCCTGCGGGGCTCCGCGCCCCGGTCGCTTCCGAGCCGCCAATCCCGAGGCACATGCGCGTCGCGCGCTCTTCGTACGAGGAAAAGGAGGGGGGGGGGAGGAAAGTCATCCTCCTGAGCCTTCCGCGCGGATGACGCTCCTCGCCACTGTCCAGGGAGCACGCGCGCGTGCGCGTGAGTCTGGAAGCGGGCGGAGAGAGGATTCCCGAAACGTTCGGCTGGCTTCCGCGGAGGGGGGGAGGGAGGAAGAGAAGGAAAGAAAGAGACGCGACGCGTACCGCTGCGAGGCAACGCTCTCGCTCACCTGCATTGGGGATTTCACGACCGGTCGACCCGCCGGTCGATCGGTCGGCCAGGTGTTTCGCTGCCGCGTGTGCCAACGAGGAACAAACAGGGGAGGGGAGGGGGGCGGTGGAACTCGCGCGAGCGCGTGGGAGTGGGATAGAGGGGGGGAGCAGATAACGGGGAGAGGGGGGAAGAGGGAGGGTGCTCAGGAAAAAGACCCTGCCCATCGCCCATCGCTACATGCGCCCCTCTTCCTCCGCCTCGCCTCACTCGCGTGCGCTCCCCGTTCCCCTCCCCCTCCCCTTTGGGGCGAGTTAAGCCGAGCGGGGGGATTAACGTCGTGTCCCCCTTCGCTCTTCCTCCTCTCCTTTTTTTTCCCGCTTGGACTTGGCGTGCAATAAAAAAAAAAAAGAGGAAAAGAGGAGGAGGTGAAAGGAAAGGCGCGCCGGGCCGGCCAATCGCCCCATTTTTTCCCGGCCTTTCAATCACCTACTTTTTTTTTTTTTTCATGCTTCCCGCGGAGTGCCCGAGGAGACGCTTTTTGTCCGGGATCTTCCTCGTTACCCAAGGGGGACGCGCGCGCGCGAGCCAATTTCGCGCTTCCTCCGCCTCCCCCCCTTCCCTCCCCATCCTCCTCCTCCTCGCCTCTCCCCCTCTCCCTCTCGATCCAGGAACAAAGGGTGAAGTTCCGGGAACGGGAGGAGGCCGCCGCGCGAGCGACCGCGCAAACGGCGCCGCCGGCGGACCCTCCTGGCTCCCGCTCCCGGCTTCCGCCCTTCGAGTCCTCCTTCTCGCCAGCTCCCTCAGGGGATCCCGGGAGCGGCAGGTCGCGAACTGAAGGCGGCCGAAGGCGGCGGTGGCCGCGCCCTCCGGGACCAGACGCAGATCCCGGGAGCGTCACCCCTCTCGGGCCGGCGGCGGCGGCGGCAGCGGTGCGTGGGGACGGGGAGGAGCTGCCGAGGGACGCCTCCAGGATATCGCCCGCCCGGCTCCCTCCTCCCGCCCCGCCGACCGGCCGGAGGAGTGCGATGCCCCTCCGAAATCCCCCTGGAGAGTTCAGGACGCGAGGCGTTCGTCTCGCGGGCCGGGGTGCAGGGGAGGAGAGGACAGGGGCAAGAGTCAGCGAGAACGCCTCCTCCCTCGCTCCTCCCCTTTCTCGGACGAACGTGCGAGGCACCGCTGCGCGTCGTTAGTGCCCTCCGGTGAGAAAACGCAGAGGTCGCTCCGTCAGGCAGCGCGGGGCGCCTCAGCCATCCCCTCCGAGGGCGCCCAAAGGCAGGAAGGAGGGAGGGAGGAAGGAAGAATCCGCTGCACCCCTATTGCACCCCGTCCCACTCTCACAGCCCTACTGAGAGTGGGGATGCGCTTGCTGAGGGGCGACGGCAGCCAACCATGGGCCACGAGCCTGGGGTTTGCTGTCCTCCGTGAAATCACAAACGCTCTGAAAGGCTTTCTCACCCCCTCCCTTTTGTGGAACCAGGGAAGGAACTGTCTAGACGGGGAGGGGGTGAGGGAGGGCATCCTGAGGTCCTCAAGCGCTCCCTCCCTACGACAAATCTGCGGAGGGGCATTGAAGGTTGTCCCCGATCCGAGAGGAGGCGTCCAGGAGTCACCGTGCACGCCCGATGCAGGAGGCGCGGCCTGGCCGGTGCCACCCCGAGCCGACTTTCCTGGAAGACGGGGGAGGGGCGCCTCCTCTTCCCCCGCAGCTCTCTCTCGCGTGTACAGTACGATTGCCTCTCCCCCGCTGCCGGCGAAAATCCCCGGAGTGTGCGCCCCCGCTGGCGCCAGCCGGACTGCAGGCGCCTGCTGAGGGGAGAGGGCATCCTCTCGGCGATCGCCAGGTGCTAATCCCCCTCCCCCCTCCTCCTTCGGGAGGGCAAGCTCCTCCCGTTCCCCGCTGTGGGAAGAGCGCGTACCTCCTCCCCATTCTCTCTCACGGCGGCATCGGCCGCGCTCACCTCGGCAGGGAGGGGAGGGGAGGAAGACAGGAATTACTCCTCCCCGCCGCCCCACGATCCCGCCGCTGTACCTTAAGAACTGCCGGGAGAAGATGCCGAAGAGCCTGGAGCGCGGAAGGAGGCGGCGCTGCCTTGGGGATGGGCAACGTCTCCCCTTCCTTCCGCCCACCTGATCCAATGGCCGCCTGCTATCCCGCCACCGCCTCGGTTCCCGTGTCATTGCCGCCGTGTGAGCCCTCCCCTTCCTCGGCACCCACCGGGAAGAGGCTTTGCCAGAGGGACTCTGGACCAACCCTCTCCTTCTGAATGGGCAGTCATTTGCTTGCACCGCAACACCCATTGCGGCGCACCTCGGGGTGCTGCGATCCACAAATGCGACCGCCAGCCACCCCCCGTCACAGAGTCATAAACTCAGTGAACTCGGCTGATGGCTACAATCCCGCACCTAACGGATCGCTGCTTCCACAGCCGACCCCAGGCGGAGGCAACAGCAGCAGCAGCCTGCTTCTTCGTGTTTCCCTCGGCCACAAATGCGTGCAACTCTCCGTGGAATTTATTTTCCTTCATCCCGCCCCAAAGAGCAGCAGATTGTCCTCCGGGACACGCTCCCATTAAGGAACACCACCAGATCTTTCTCTCCGAACTCAACGAACGTCTCTTCGCCTCTGCAGAGTTCCTCCGCCGTCGCCGCAGCCCTCACCACATCGATTCTACTGAATGCCTTTTTTGGCAGCCACGAGCTATCGAAACGCCACGTGAGTGGCATTCTGGGACACGTGCTGGCTGGGCTCGGTGAGAATCCATTGCACGTTTTTCGAAAAAATAAAAATGTCTACGGGCTTCACCCTCGAGTCCCACATTATTCCATAGGCTCACTACCCCCCGCACTCTCACGCATCTTTTATTCCGCCCACTGGAAAAACCTCACCGGATAGCTCCCGCTCCTTCGTTTTTGCTGCTCGAACGAATCGGCACCACTCGCTTCGGCTCGAAGCAGCAGCACCGCTCCCTGGCTTACGCGCCTTGAGCTGATGCTGCTATCTTCGCTGGAGGCAGCCTCTCACGGCGTCCATCTGGCTTGCAGTTATGCACGACTGTGCGCATTCCCTCCTTGCTCGCTTAGGCTTGCCATTCTTGCGCGCATTGTGACGTAAGCGCGCAACCATCAGGAGCGGCGGCCCGTCACCTAGGAGCTCGTGTGTGTGTGTGTGTGTGTGTGTGTGTGTGTGTGTGTGTGTGTGTGTGTGTGCATTTTCGCGTTTACTCAGTCAGCTACTAGGAAAAAAAACACGTAACGAGTGTGAGCTCAGGTGACAGGAGGAAACAAAAGCAGAAGAGCGAAAACAGGAGACGCAGCAGCCCCAAGCGATCCGGCGGGCATCCCGCACCCGTAGATTCTTCGCAGGACTCCACTCGTCGGCACGGCTGTGGGCTGTCCGCATGCTGGCGCGACGACGAGCCACGGGGCTCGACGGGAGCTGCTTTGCCGCAGTTTCCACTTCCGGTTCGAACAGCGATCTTTCCTCCATCATTTACATTCCGTTGTTGAGACAATTACAGATTCTGCGCATCGCGTGTGAGGATAGGGACATGCCAACGTAAACTGAAATCGAAGCAGCTATCCCTTCTCCCTCCCAGTCAGATTCCTGTACGCCTCTCTCCTTGTGAAACGGCGCACTTGCGGCCTCCGATCTTTGAATTTGAAAGCGTTACGAACATTTTTGTAAACACGTGTGTGTGAGTGTGTGTCTGTGTGTGTGCAGGCACTGTGCGTAACTCGCGGTGCAGCCATGCCCATCAACATCGAGTGGTTGGTTTTTCGGGCGCTGCTCGTGGCCAGGATGAGTTGGCAGCAGCCATTGCTGCCGGCGGCGGCGTATCCACGGGAGCATCCGTAGGCCCGTTTCTCGGAGCAGGGAAACGTCGACCGTCCCTACCTCAACGGCGGCGTGTCGCGCTCGTGACGTGCGCGCGCGCACCGATCGGGGCGGTGGGTGATGCGTGGGTTGCGGGGAGCGTCGAGGGCAGGGATCTCCCCCGGATCTGAGGTTGCGGCGAAGGTTCCCGACGGCGTTTGTGGGCAAGGCAGGGGAGGAGGGATCCGTCCCTCCGTGTCTTCTGCCATCGTCGTGAAACTCCCCGAGCGCGCGCTTGTTCCGCGGAGTATCTCGCTTGCCCTCCGTGGGAAGGACCATCCAGAGCGAGAGTGCACACACCGCACGAGACCCACCGATTCACGAGTCCGGGGGTGGGGGGACCCTCGAAGGAAGTTCTGCGGAGTCTCGCGTGCTTGCGCGCCCAATGTCTCCACGTGCTGCTCGCGTCCCGCGTGCGCTCGCTGCAAAACGCGTGGGTTCGCCCAGGGGATTCGCGTACCACCGCGGGTGGAAAGGGAGGGGGCAGGAGCAGGATGCCGGAAGCCAACGGAGAAGGAAAGGAAGGAAGGAAGGGGGTGGGTGGATTTCACGACGACGACGACGACGACGACGACGACGACGAGAAACCCGCACGCGCGCCACTCGCGGACCCGAGCGGCGGCAGCAAATGGCGGAGGCCGAGCGCGCGGCGCGATCACGCGGTTCCTCGCCGGTCGCTCGTCGTCGCGACAATCGCGACGGCGTTTCGCACCGCCGCGCCGCGCCGCCGCCGCCGGCCCACGGAGCGGAGCGCGCGCCCGCGCATGCTCGGGGACGAACGCTGCGAGGCCCGTCCTTGCCGCTGCTCCCCGCGACGGCGGCCCAGACGGCCGCCTCCGCGGAAGGTGGGCAAAAGAGCTGCCCTCGGGGCGATGGAAGGCGGGGAGGAGGGGGAGGGAAGGAAGCAGAAGGGGAGGCGGCAGAGTCGAAACCCCCTGCCCTTCGCGCGCACGCCTCGAGGGCAACGCGCGCTCTCCTCTGTCTGGAAGACTTCAGGAGGAAGGGGAAGGGACAGGCGAGGAGGAACCCGTGTCGGTGCCTCCGAGGCGGACCCGAGGCCGGGTGGGCGGAGACCTGGCAGCAGCATCGGAAGAAGGGAGGGCAGGTCCCGTCCCCGCCAGGGAGGACGCTGGCGACGGAGGGGAAGACTGGGGGAGCGCAGCGCGCTACCTCCTTATCCGTTCCCCTCCCTCCCCCTTCCCGTCCTGCGAGCACGGAGGCAGGGAGCTCCCGGGAACGTCCCACCGACCTTGAGCACGCGGCCCTGCCGATTCACCGGCAGCGTCCTCCTTTCTCTCCGCCTCGCCCACAGCACCTGCTGGCGCTCGCGTTGCCCCCCCCCCCCTTCCTCTTGGAGACCGGTTTCCCCAGAGGCTGCCGGACGCGCCGGAAGGGAGTCCGGAAGTCGCTCGTGCCCTGGGACGGCGCTTCTGGATGAGGGCGTTTCCGGGAAGCAAGGAGACTCAACGCGCGCATTCCCGGGGGCGGTGGCAGCGGCGGCGGCGGCGGCGGCGGCGGCGACGGCGGCGAAGTTCCTGGTCGCGGTCCCCACCGCTCCCGCGTGCGCCGTCTCCTCCGCTCACGCGGGTGGGTGGGGGAGAACAGGGGGCGGCGGCCGCGGATGCGCAGCGCCTCTCGGCTCTGCCCCCGGTCGTTCTCGCGGGCAAGGACCGGCGCCAGGAGGTCCTCCTCCCGGCCCCAGCGTCCGGGGACCGCTGCGGTGCCGAGGCAGTGATTGTTCGACGGGAGGCCTACGCCTGTAGGCCCGGGAGCCGCTGTCCTGTCGCCCTCCATTGGGAGACACGATGGTTCTCCAGCCGCACGCGCGACCTCGAGGGGGGCGCCGTCAGGGTTTGCGGCCCTCGCTTTCGTAAGAATAGGCGGAGGTGCGCGCAACGAGGGAGGAACAGTGGAGGAGCAGCGGCGATAATCGCGCGAAGCGACGCTCGTTGGCAGCCCAGAAGGGGAGGGGGGGAGAGGACGCCCCCGAGGAGCTTCCTCCGCGGGTGCCTCTGCAGACTCGGAACGGCCGGAAGCAGATCGGAAGCTCCTTCACCCCCACCCCCACCCACCCACGCAGGCGCTCCCGGACCGCTGGTGGCGACGGATGCGGGCGGTCCTTCCTGGTGCGGGGAGCCCGGCAGTTGCCGACGCGTCCACGAGGGAACACCGCGGGAGGTCCCCCGGCACGCTCGGAATGCTCGCCCGTCCGGGGACGAGCGTGCGGACGCCCACGAGGGCCGCCGAGTAGAGGGTGAAAAGGAAGGGCCGCAGGGTTCAGCCTCCGCCCTGCGGCCCATCTCGCAAAGTTTTCTAGGGGGGGAAGGGGCGAACGGGACCCTCCGTTCCGACCGGACGTCGTTTCCTTGTCGCCGCGCGACCTTCCGGACGGGGGGATTCCTGGCCAGGGGGAGAGGGGAGAGGTGGCAGCGGAGCAGCTGCCGCCGCCCTTGCGAAGGCTCCGCTCGCTCCTGGCTTGCCGAGGGAGTCACTCCCCCCCGCCCTGCCTTCGCACTCCCTCATTTCCCTCGTAGGGTGGTGTGCGCCTTCCGAGATCCCGTGGGAGGCGCGCAGCCTCCGAGCATGCGGGCAAAAGCACCTTTTTTTGTTTTTTTTTGAAGGGGGGGGGGGAGGAAGGAGGAGGAGGAGGAGAGAAGGGCGTGGGGTTTTGACGCCAGGAGTCTTCAACGGCAGAGCGGGCGGGCGTCTGCCGCTGCCTGTGGCCTCGAAGGGGCGCAACAGCTGCGCCGCCGCAGCCGCCCGGAGAGCTCGGCAGGGGCAGCCTCCCCCGTTCGCAGCCGTGCGCTCATCTGGCTCTCCCCCCGAGCCCCTCCGCTTCCGTCCGACCCGCGCGCGCGAGCAGCGCCACGGAGCCGCCACCATTAATCAGGGCCGCTCTGACGCTTTTTCCTCTTCCGTCGCGGCGCCCTGGCTGGAACGGGGCTCCCGCTATTTATAGATCCCTTCGAACTGGACGCGGTGTTCCTGCTCCTCCCTCCCTCGCGGGCACCCGTCTCCGCGCCGAGCTCCCAGCTCCCCCCCCCCCTCGCTCCGCGTCCGCTCCCCCGTCGCCGCTAATCGTCCAGCTTCCAGCGGCCGCTCCCTGATTGAGATTAAGGACGCTTCCGCATCCGCCCCGGCGGGACGCTTGCTGATGATCCCCACGAGCGCTGTGCACGTGGCTCGCCGTCTTTTCCCTCCGCTGCCCCGGCATGGGAGTGGCCACATGCGCATTCCTACCCCCTCCCCTCCTCTTCCTCCTTCCCCCGGAGAGCTGCCTCCTGTTGGGTCAGTTCCTCGAGTGGCTTCACAGATGTCACTCGCTCTGACTCTCCTCGCCGCAGAGGGAGTCTCTGCGTACGACCGCTCTCCTGGGGAAAAGTGACCAACCCCTGCGTTTCACACGGATGACCGGACGAGTGGCTGCTTCTAACACCAAAAAAAAGGACACGAATAATGAGGGCACTTCTTTACGCGGTACGCATGGCTGCCTTCTGGAACTGGTGACACGATGAGTGCATGCCGCTGGCTAGCTCCTCCCTCCACGCCTTCACCTCTTTTCGCGCTCCTTCGCCAGAACGGTGCACAGTGGTGTTTCCTGCACATGGCAGCCTTGGCGTGTATGCTGGTTCTTGATAGCGTCTTCACGCCCGGAACGGAGTGCCGGCAGCAGATGCCGTGGAAGACCACCTGGGGGTGCGGGGGGGGGGGATACGAGTCACGCAACCGATCCATTCTTTAGCACTGGGTCTGCCTCCTCCTCCTCGCTTGGCCTACGAGTGGATGGGAGGCAGCTGCGGCGACCCCTGAAGCTCTTGGGAACGCATCCCGATGACCAGTGGGCGCGGTGCTATCCCAACAGCAGCGGAGAAGGCGGCGGAGGAGCACCGGCAGGCACTCCGGAAGCCGATCCTTTGGACGACATTTCTTCCCTCCGAAAAAGACGTCCGCGATGGCGCCCGTGTCGGAAGCGGGATCTCCTTCCTGATGGCACCTGAGGAAACGTGTGGGAACACCTCCACGGAGGGGGGTGCCTCCTTTCCACTCCGGTCGCAAATGGGGCTGGGGTAGCGCGCTCGGGCGTCTTAGTCCGACTCCGGGACGCGATGGCCTCTTAAAGGATCAGCGACGAACGACACCTGCCATCTTCTGCCCGAGAGAGCGGCCGCGCTCAAAATGGCGCGGCGCTCTCGGCTCACACCGCAAACAGAGATCTCCGGCTTCGAAATTGGTGCACGCGTGTCCGCTTTTGCACACCAAAAAGGTGGGCGCGGATAAAAAAAAAAAAAAAAGTCAAGTGACTGGCAGTAAACACACAGGTGCTGGATCTCCAAGTGATGCAGGGAGATAAAACTGCTGTAGTAAAAGTATGTCAGTGTTGTGGACACTTCTCCAAGCACTGCGTGCCAGCCAACCGGAGTGAGTGAGTGGAAGATCATCATTTGCTGCTGCTCTCGCGGACCCAAGGCCTCCTCCTCCTCCTCCTCCGCCACCTCCCCACGCATGTGACTTCCTGAGCGGCGGTCAGTCAGGTAACAGTCGGGCCTCCCCGGAATCTGCGATCTGGAGCGGCGCTCGTGGATGCACGCCGTTCCGCGTCCGAACAAACGGACGGGGGGGGGGGGGGGAGGAGGGCTTTCCTTCCTTCCTTTGCGAGTACGTCTTCCGGGTTCATCCCAGTCGCTAAGAGAAAAAAAAGAGTGCCCGCGGCACGCGCGCTTCGCGGCGACCCTCTGGGCTTCCGTCCCACCCACGGGATGTGCGGGATCGCCCATCTGTTTTCAGCCGGGAAAAATAAAATCACCCTTCCCGTGCTCCAGGTAAATGAGACGTAGATCCGCGCGGCGTTTGAACTTGTAATTCGACCGCGCATGCCCTGTCCGTGCACGCCGGTGTGAATCGGGAATGTGTGTATACACAGTGTACACACACCTCGGCACGTGCGAGCGATCCGCACCGAACCATAGGCAATGTGGCCTGCTGCGTATGCGTTCTGTGCACCCTAGGTGTTGATTGTGCATCCACGATCCATTACACACGTGTTTTGAACATACGCATTGCAGTTACATATACTACGCGGTGTACAGAAAGTCATCGCGATTCCCGTTCCGAAGGCTCCTCCGCACGGATGCACCGTGCGAAACGTGCCGTACATTGAATACATTTTTCGTGATGAGGAAGCACAGCGTGCACGTGTACGATGTGCACGCGCGTTGCGTTTTGTACACTGCGTATGGATAAAATAATACCCGCGGCGACGGTCCATCTGCGTATTTTCGTAGCATGCGTGACCTATTTACGGTATGGAATTATGTGATGTATGTAACCTGATAATGCATCCCTTACTAGGGCACTGCATCACCGACGCAAACGCTCATTGTACACTGTGCGTGTGGTACGCCGCAGTGCTTTGTATTCACTGGGTACATACGTGAAGGCCAGGAATTTCACTGTGGCGGTATATTCGAATAACACACTGCAGGTGGCTAAGGTTACATGTCGTCATGACAGCATTGCATCATTTACGCGCTTATGCATGTGTAAATCTCATCCATTACAAAGCGCTAAGCATGCGGATGCCACGAACGTACGTTGCGCATATCATATACAATCCATCATTTTTCAATTGGAACAAATACATTTGCTGTGTGTGTGTGTGTGTTGCGTGCATATCACTGTGTGTCCGCACCCCACTTTGCTGCTTGTGAACCACTCGTGGCTCAAAGTCACTCCGCCCGGCGTGGAACGGTGAGCAGGAGGAGGAAAAACGGGAGGAGCAGTCCAAATGCGGTTCCTTGCTCCCCACTCGAGAGACTGTCCCCCCATCCCTACCTACCTTCCGGCCGAGTTCGATACCCCCAATCGCGGAGGGTGGAAGGGGGGGCGGGGGGGGGGAGGAAGCCACGAGGAAGGATCCCTTTCGAGGATCCGGCGTTCCTCGAGGACCACGTGCGGCGGCAGCGCGCGGACGCCAGCCCCGCCGGCCACCCGATGGCCACGTGCAGGTCGCACCCGCCGCCGCTCTTTCGCGCCCTTCCCCCGTCGGAAACCGTTTGGCCCGACCACGGGGTCCCCTGAGTGTGCCCTGGTTGCGGGAATCCCGTTTCCGGGCACTTGCCGCTGCCTTCCAGTGGATGCGAAAAGTCGGGAGGAAAGAAGCGGCTGGGATATCCGCGGCGGTGGTGGTTCCGACGGCGGCTCCTCTGCTCGAACCGTTCGTTACTGTGGAGGAAGGGAGGGAGGGAGGGAGGGAAGGGGGAGGAGGAGGCCAATTCAGTAACGAGCGCAGCGGCAGCTCTATGAAGACGACGCATCGTCTGCAGGGAAACGTCGTGCACACTATCTGCACTGCCATTTTGATCAGCATTGTAGGTTACTGCCAGAAATTATCTTTCGCCGCGAAAGGCTAAAAAAAAATACAAAAATAAAAAATAAATAAATAAACAGACCCCCCCCCCCCAAAAAAAAAAGAAAGAAAGAGAAAAAAAACAAGCGAAAACACGAGAGAAAAAAAAAAAAAAAAAAAAAAAGGCGGTGGTGGCGGTGTCGGAGAGGCTTAGGAGAACGGCACTTTCAATTAGAGCATCCCGAACACGCGTTACGCAACAAAGGCGTGTGTGTGTGTGTGTGTGTGTGTGTGTGTGTGACGCAGAGGCGAGGAACACACCGAGACAATGGCAGAGATTAGCTAACAGAAAGAGGAACGCATCAGATAGTGGTCCCCATGCAATAGTCCCAGGCTAGTTGGCTCGGGAGAATGCCAGAACGCGCCGCGTCAGGCAAGTGGGAAGGTGATGTTCGCGTGACAGTCGCTGCTGCAAAGCCTGCAGCATATTGCCGTTGACCAAACCTATGACCTTGAAAATCAGTACCGAATGGTGAGAACTTCGTTAGACACCCTCAGGTGCGTTCCGACATTGAAGAATCAAGTCTATAGCCTCTAAGCCTAAGAATGATTTGAAGGCAGAAAATGAAAGGTGTTGTTGGTTGCATTGATCTCTCCTGCCGTGGATCCGACAACATGAGAATAAAAATGCCGCCGCTGAGGATCACCTTAGGTAAGCAGATTAAAAATTTGTGTCGGTCGCCGTGTGGAGATTTTTCCTCTTGCAAGCTCCATCAGCGTGCCCCAGCGTCTTTTCGCTGCCGGGGGGTTCGCCTTTGCCACCAGCAGATGCGAGGCCGCGTTCCTTTTTTTTTTTTTTCCTCTCTCTCCCTCTCTCTCTCCCTCTCTCTCTCTCTCTCTCTCTCTCGCGGAGCCTTGAATTTTTTCTCCCGTGAAGCAGCAGCTTCACACATCCTCCCGTTCTTGGTGCTTATTCACGCTAATTGCATCGAAAATCGAAGTTGCCAAGCGACGGCGCGCGAACGCGAGAGAAGCTCGCCGTGTTTGCCGGGAGGGCCTGTGCATGCAGAGTGTACGTGTCGTAGTGTACGTGTACGTGCGTGCGTGCGTGCGTGCGTGCGTGTGTGTGTGTGTGTGTTTGCGCGCGCCTCTGCGTCTCCGTACACGTACGCTTTCTTTACGTTTCCCACACGAAACTGGTGCTTTTCTTCATTCTGGAGATAATTAGTGGCAATACGCACACAACGTATCTTCCATAGGATTGTGCATTATCAGCAGGAATGTTCGATTCTGCTGTTACAATCCAGTATGCTGATAAAAACATTCCATTATCTCTTAACTGTCCGTTTTATAACTTCCCGAGGCACAGAAGTTTCGAAATATATACAAGGACAACAAGACCAAAGTACTTCAAGTGCGTAGCGAAGAAGAAGAAGAAGAAGAAGAAGAAGAAGGAAGAAAGGCAAAAAAAAAAAAAAAAAAAAAAAAAAAAAATGAACGCATGTTTCCTAAAAATAAAAGAGATCGTCCTGCCTTGAGCTCTTTTTGATTTTTCCAGCCTTGCTGCTGGCTTGGCTTCCTTCGTACCAGTAGAAAACGATGAGGAAGAACGCATTCAGGAAGCGGAATCGAAGAACCTGAATTCCTGTTCGCCCTGTCCAAGTAGTCCTTTTGTCAGCCCACTCGCTTTTGACACAGGCAAGCTCGAGTTCCTCTATTCAGATATTCCTCTATCCAAGTCTTTACGTTTCTCCCTCCCTAACTCCCTCTCTCTCTCTCTCTCTCTTTGTTCTCAAAGTAAACATCGCATCACTTTTGGTGTTTGCTGATTAAAAGTGGATGAAATGCAACACTCGTCGTGTACATGGGTTTGCCACTCTACGATTCGTTCGGAGAAAAATCCAATCCTTCACCTTTGCTAACACTCACTCTCTGCCTTACACATAACGAACACTCAAAAGAAAGGAAGAGCTCGCCGCTCGATGGGAAGGCAGGAGCATCCCAAAGCGCGCAATAACTTACACACACACACACACACATCCGAAAACGTTCAGATCTTTCGGTCAGAAATTGAAACGTGGCGTCTCCGACTTCTTCTTTCCCCTCTTTATGAATAATTTTCCAGATCGGAACACTCGAGAAAGCAGAAGGATCGAACCATTCCCTAGAAAATCCTATGTGCAAAACTCACGCTCGATCTTGCTGCAGTTCAGACACGGAACCTCCACTTATCACGTTTCACCCATCACTTCAGTCCACGACTGCGTTAGGTGGATCGTTCTCAGGATCGATTCTCAATAGAAAGCCTCCCAACAGAAAAGTCCAACGTGCACTTTTTGCGCATTCCTGCGTTCACACTTTCCAGGCTAAAGTTTTCCTCCTTCCCCCCTCCCCTCTTCCCCCCCCCCCCTGCTTCTAACGTTGTGCCGAAGTGTGCAAGTGACGTTCTTCTCGACTTAAATAGATGGACGAACTTTGATTTCCACGGATCGAATGGTTAACTGAGAGCGAACCCCACGAGGATAAGCCCATCCGATGTCTCCCCAGAACGCACTCCTTTGCGTTCCGTTCCACGACGGAGAATCCCGTTTCCGGCTGAAGGCGACCTGGAAGCTCGGGAGGCACCAGGAATCGCTGGGACCGGACCTCGTCGCAGAAGTCCCTCGAAGCGGCCGGACTGCGCCGCGCCCAGGACGTCTCTGGTCCAGCGTCTCTCCTTCGCAACCAAAGTGCTACACGCTCCCAGAGATCCTTTGGAGCCTTCGGAGCAGTCAGCAGCACAACGTGCGTTCACCGCAGGGAACTTTGCGCTTCTTCTTCTCTTTTTTTGGGCGGGGGGAGGGGGAGGGGGGGGGGCTCTTCCCTGTTTTGCGCTTCTCCCCCGCACGCTCGCCCCAAGTCGAAATCATTCGTGTTCGGAACTCTGCCAGCCGGCCGCGGCGCAACAATGGCAGCAAACCATTGTCGATCTAAATTTAGCCTCGACCGGCTGGAGGGCAGTTAATGGTAATCTTTCCGCGAAGCTCTCAAGGGAACACCTGCATTGTAATACCGCGTTTCTTTCCTTTTTTTTTTTTTCGTCGGCGTTGTGAAGCAAAACAAAGAAAAGCTACTACTACTAATGATAATAAAGGATAATAGTAGCAGTCGTGGTAACAGCGATGAGAAATAAATCAGCCAGTATCAAATACGAAAATTTTCCATTCTCCACGGTGATTGGTGGTTGCATTTTCCATGTGATTTTTGAGTCTTGTCCTGAGCGGCACGGAACAATTCGGCCTGGACACGGGATGTTAATATATATATATATATATACATAAGTACAGAAACGGATGTGTATACACACATCCGTTTCTGTGTCAACGTCGAAAGTTCGCTCCTTTTTTTTTTCTCCGTCGCGGTGCACCACAGGATCATCGGAGCGAAGGAAAGTGCGTTTATAGGGATGGTTTGTCTCAAGGGAGAGCTTGACAATTGGAAATCAGATATTTCGGTCTTCCCTTCTTTCTCTCTCTTCTCGCTCGCTCTCCCTCCCTCCCTCCCTCCCTCCCTCTCCTCTTTTTTTATTCTTTTTTTTTTTTTTTGGTGGGAAGCATGCTTTCCCACATGAGCTGCTCCCCAAGCCGGGACGAGGAAGCAGAGTCGTGTCCCGGGTCGAAGAGGGCGGAAGCGTCAGGGATTCGGCCGTGAGATGTTGGTGCAAGCTCAAGAGAGGAGGAGGGGGAGAAGAGAGAGCAAGGATAGTGATCGTGGGAGAGCGCAGCCATACTACCACGTTGAAGAAAGGTCTACTTGGAAAAAAGGCTTCCCTTTGACGCAAGGCCCTAATGTGAACCAACGACGGGACCCCCCGCCCCTGCATATCCCGTTCACAGTGCTCCGCTTCCAAGGTCACCGCGTGCTTGCGACTTTTTTCACCCTTGCGTGGTTTTGCCGATCAGAAACGGACGCTCCCGAGGATCCTCGGACACGACGCGCGCGCCTTCCCCACACGCCCGGCGGTCGAGAGGACGTATGCGAACTCTGGCCGCGCCGCCGCAGGGAACGGGCACAAACGCTCCGGGAGAGCAGGGGGCGCTTGCTGCGTGGGTGGCAGGAAGAAGGACGGGGGTGGGGAAAGAGCCGCCTTCTCTAGCCGACCGAGTTTGCAAGTCGATCCAAGTCGTAAGGGAAAAATGGACGGCCCTCCCGGCGCGCGCGCACGCGCTCGCGCGAGCTCTCCTTACCCCTTTCAGGATCCGGAAACATTCCCAATCACTTCTTCCTGAAGAAGAGGAGGGCATAGGGCGCGTGGGAATCGGAAAGCAGAGAGGATGTGCTACTCTTAGCGATTCTTTCTTTCCTTCTTATGCATGGGAGGAGAAAAGAGAAACTCTCTTGCTACCTTTAACCACGGGAGTTGCAGGTCCCTGTGAACACAGGAAGACAACTCGTGACTTTCCTCCAGAGTCCGGAAAATCTCACAGGCGAAAATGGCTTCTGAGCAAGAAATGGTCAGTGCTTCTCGACGTTCCTTCGGCGGAGCTCTGCTTCTGTAATGTTTCCTACGCATTCGCCCCTATCCTTCCGTCCGCCTTACTTCTCCACATGTCTGCTGCAAGCCCCTAGGGAGCACTTTTGCTTCTGGGAGGTAGTTCTAGGGAACACTCGAGAGCTATGCTTAGGAGGAGAGGACCCACACGCGATCTAGATGATGTAGGAGAAAGAAAGACCGTGCTCCCGTCCCTCCCTCACGAAGGACGGAAAGAGCCGGTACCGTTTCAGCATGTTTCCCGGGAGGAATCACCGGAGCAGGACCGTCTGATCGGAATGGATCCCTCTGCAATCCTGGAGAAGGACGAGCTTTTTTTTTTTTTTCTTGTCGCGGACCTCTATCAGGCGTCCCCTCCGGTTCTCGTCTCCTTCTCCGCTGAGCAGCCAGCAAGCAGTCATGGCAGACGAACCTCCAGCAGGGCGCATGGATACCTTTGCCGAAAAATTCCAGAGCCCACCGGCTTTCCCGGTCATGACGATCGTTTCACCCTGCTCTCCTCGCAGCCTGGATTCGAAGGAAGGGAAGGGGAAGTGGGATGATTCATTAGTCGCCAGCGTGTCCTGCGGAAAGAAAGGCCTCGCCGAGGAATCCCTTGGGAGGGGGAAGCAGTCTTCTGCGCGTTTTGCTGAAAGAAGGCGGACCGCCTCTTCCGCAGAGTTTTCCAGCGAGGGAGCGGCACCGTGACGGAAGCATCCTACTTGACCAACAAGTCTCTCCTCCAGGGATGAGAGGAAAAGGAGAGAAAGGATTCAGGGATGCGAGGGCTCGTTTCTGGTTCCATCCTTTCCTTGTACGCCACGGGAAGGATTCCGCTCTGTCGCAACGAATGCCGCGTCCGGAAGGGGAAGTATGTGGAGGAGGAGGGGAGGGGGGAGCGGGGAACATCGATGTCTCGGGCACGAAGGTTTCTCTTATGTTCGGTAGGAAAAGCCTGGAAAATCCTTTTTCTCCTTCTCGCATCCCCCACTGGGAGGAAAATCCGTCGCTCCTGTGCTCCGTCGTCCCGTCCGTCACACGCAGGCGTCCTAACCCTTCCCCCCTTCCTCCAGTTCCCATCTCGAGGTTTCGCCGTTCGCCGCCGCTTGACCCTCGTCCTCGTCACGTTGCGTCTTATTTCGAGCAGCGAAAAGACGGCTGCTCCCCGGCACCCCCATTCGCATCGCGCCTGGCCTTTCTGGTTCCCTTCAATGTGGTGAGACTCCTAGCTGACCGACACGTCGTCCTCTCGGGGGAAAGAGGAAGGGAGGAGGGGGGGGGGGGAAGAATTCTTTTTGGAAAGTTCCCTAGATGCATGAGCGCTCCATAGAGCTTGCTGATCTGCGGGAATCGGAACCCCCCTCCCCATCCTCCCTTCGGGCCGTCGCTGCCGTCGTGGAATCCGCTCTTTGCCGAATGACCCATCGGGAGGGTGGGTCTCCTTCACGCCTTCTCTCCGTTTTCCTGAAGCGCTGGGCGCCCCAGCGTGCCTTGCCGGGAGCGAGTTCTGCGCGGGACGCTCGCGGGCTGACGGCTTCTTCCCCCCCGTCCCAAGCGCCGCGTCGCCGAAGGCCTTCGCCGCTCCCCCGCAGTTCTCCATTGCCCGCCTTCCTGCCCTCCGCCTCCACGGCCGGTCCTCTGCTGACGATCCGCTGCTGCTGGATCGCCCGATTTCCATAATCATCGCGTTTCACTCGCTCCGGAGCAACGTGGGAATCGCCCGATCCGAAGCGAACGCGGAGCGGGAAGGGGGAAAGAGGGGAGGGGGAAGAAAACGACCAAAGCGTCGTCTTGAATTTCGTTCCCGGAGAAACCGGAAACAGTTGCAGTCGGTTCCTCGGCGGGACGGAATTTGGCGACCGTTCCAGGCCAGGGGGATGATTTCTCTGCGTCCGTCCCACGCGGTTTCTGGAAGCGGCTCGGGGAGGAACTCCGCGCTGGTTCAGCCACACTGAAACCGCAGATCCCCGGCGTTTGGACAGCTCGTGTTCCCTACGAGCCGCGACCCCGGATCCGAACGTGGCGACGAACCGTGCCTCCCGTTCCGTGCAGAGTCTTTGCTTGGGGGAATGAAGGGGGGGGGGGTAGGAGGACATTTTTTTTCTCTCTCCCCCTTTCCCCCTCCCCCTCTCTTTTTTCCTGCCTGCGGTCGGAATCTCCCGTTTTGGCGGGCTTGCGCCTCCTGCAACAACCCACGCGTTTCCCCAGTTGCAGAGAGAGATACATAGCGGCGGTGCAAGGCGAGCCTCACCCGGACCGGAGCCGCCGCAGGCGACGGTCAGACGCAGAAGGGCTGAGGGCGGGGGTGGGGGTGGGGCGGAGGAGATCCTCTCCGAAGGAACTGCGGACAGGCGTCACATGTCAGCGTGCCCGTTTACCAATCCCTAAAGCCCCGCTGAGGGGACGAGAGCCCAGGAAGGGTAAAGAAGGGTCGTGGGGGCGACGGTCGTTCTCTGGAAGAGCAGTGGAGTTCCGGAAATCCCTCGAGCCGAGCGTTTCAGCGAGGTGGAGAGATCTCTCCGCGTGGGAGGAGCACGTGGAGCAGAAAGAGAAGGGAGCCCTGACCCCTCCGGGCGGAAGTTTCGGAGCGCGACCGTGGGGATGGGAAAGAGCAGCCCGTGGGGGTCAAAGACTCTACGGACCCTCATTTCCCCCTTTTTTTTTTTCTCTCCCCTCGTATGTACCCCCGCGTCTCTTTCCTTCTCCTTCCCACCTGCACCGAGCCAGAGCCGCGGCCCTCTGGCGGCGGCGAGCAGCGGTGGGTGGCGGGACGGCAATTCCCGCCGTCGGCGTGTTGCGTTCCATACGTTTTCCTCTCGGCGAATTTGGTGAGTCGAGGTGCCCTGCACCCTCCTGCTCTTCGTCGTCGTCCCCTCTTACCTCCTCCTGTTCCATTCCCCCCTTATTCGACCTCCTTCATCCTCCGTCTATTCCCCCCTCGCTTCCTTCTTCCCGCTCCTTTCCTCGTCCTCCAAGGAAAGGACAGCAGCAACGCGGGGAGGTGAGGCGATACGCAAATCGCGAAACCCGGAGTGGCGAAAACCTCTCCGCAGAAAGGAAGCACAGCCTCCGACGAAAGCACCGCACCTGCGAGTAAGGCAAGCCGTGGTGGGACTCTGAGGGGGAGGAGGGATCCCTGGAACGTTGACTGGGCCCCACGAGAACCCCCAGGGGTCCAGAAGAAAGAAGTTCCGCGGTCAACTCCGCCGAGCTACAGCGCGTTCCCGGGGAAGTGCGTCCCCTCTTCCTTTCTCACGGAGAGAGAGAGTGAGAGCGCGGAGAAGGAGATTACAGGATTCCCGGCTCTCCTCGACGATGCGAGGAGGAAAGACAAAAAAAAGTGGGTTCCTCCCTCACCTTTCTTCTTCCCCCACCTTCCCTGCTCCCTTCTCCCGGAAGAGGGCTGAGGGCGACGTGCTCGCGTGGCTCGCAAAGACGGAGGGGAGGGGTCACGGCCCCCTTTTTTCTTCCCTGGGAACGGTCAGACGTTGGGGTAGGCTCGAAGGCCCCAGGGAATGCTCCTGCTCGATGGCACGCGGCGGCCATGGGAGTCGCACGCCTCTCAGGGATGAGTGGGCAGGTCCAAGACGGCTACCCGAGGGGGGAAGGGCCTCTCTCCTTTGAGCTTATTTGAGCGCATATTTGCCTCCAGGTGCATGCAATGTGCACGCTCCGGGCACACACACACACACACACTTCGGCACATGCGCGCGCGCGCGTGTTGTTCCGACTGATTTGTAGGCCGAGCGTTTTCGGTGGCGCGCGTTGCGAAGGCGACTTTGCTCAACAATGCCTTCGCCTGGTGGTTGCCTTGGCGGCCCCGGGACGCCGCCGATGCCGACGGCGTCCTTGCAGAGCGGCTGCTACCGACGTCTTCCCAAGTGCAGTGTGTTCCGTGTAGACGCGTGCCGTGTGCATCTGTCCGCAGAACACGTTCGGCACGCACGTCCCGCGCCTGCACGGTCCTGTTCTGGACCGGCCTCTCAGGAGAGGCGACGAAAAACGTGACCAAACAGGGAGGAGGGCGTAAGCCACTGACGACCAGTCGTTGGAAACTTTTCGGCGAAGCTTGAAAGAGAAAAAAAAAAAAAAAAAAAGAAAAGAAAAGAAAAGAAAGGATGCTCCCGTGATGCGGTGCCGTGTTTTGGTATGTGTGTCTTCTGCTTCCCATGCTTTTGTTTTGTTTTTCTTTCTTTCATCCCCTCTCCCTCCCTGCCGAAACTCAGTGGCCAGTTGCCTTCATTTCTTTGGCTTCCTTTATCGATGTGGTCGAAGCGTTCACTTTGGAGTTTGCCCTCGAATGTGTTCCTTTTTTCTTTTTTCCTTTTCTTTTTTGCCACCTCGGTGATGCGCGCACGTCATAAATCTTTCAGCGTATCGCGCTGAATCTTATCTCCGGGACTTTTATCATTATATAATTCATGCATCGGAATATCAGCCGGATATATCAACATGGCGCCAACGTAGCGCGGAGGAAAGTGGTTCGTTCTCTCTCCGGGGGGGGAGTTTCTCAGGAGGCGAGTGGCCACTCGCGGTGGCCAAATGTCTCTCTCGCAGGGCGGAATTCCCACACGCAATGCCGAACGCTGGGAGCATTTTTTCCTTCTCCTTCTTCCTCCTCCCCGGAGCTTTCCGAATGCTTCCTCGGTTTCGAATGCTTATTCGGCAGGCACGCCTGCCTGCCTCTCTATGAAGGCTTTCGAAAGTTGCACGGCCATGTTTACGTAATTAAAAGTTTTGTTTAATTGAACGATCATGTTTCGAAGAGGAATAATCACGGGATACTTTCCATGCACGCACCTCACACCCAAGTGGATGGCAATTTTGTTGACGCACTTGGGTCAACGCCCGTATGACCTGCTTCCTTAATTTTTTTTTTTTTCTGTATTGGAATCTCCGTTTTGGTCTAAAGTAATATTCACTGATTCTGGACGAAGAGCCAGCAGATTTCAGGTCAGTGAACCTTTCCAGTTGGGTCCTGGCTCTCGGAGCCTGCGCGTACCGCGGACGGCTCCGGCGCTCCCCGTCGAATCTTTACTACGCCCATAACGGGTTGTGCCGATGTGCTGTAGTCGAATCTCGTTCAACAGCAAAACACACACACACACACACACACACACACAAGAAGAGAAAAGAAAAGAAAATCCGTAGTAGCTATGAATGGGCTTTCAAGGCTGACGCTGCGAATGTGCTGCACTCAGTCACGCGGGGGACCGCACTCCATGCACGTGTGGCATAACACACTATCGGCGGGGACGAAATTCCATATGCATTCTAACGTATGGAAACGCGCTGGGCACCTTTTCACCTAAGCGTTTCCGATTCACATCTTCTTCCCAAGCCGTTATCTGCACGAAAACGTGCAAGAAAGGAAAAATCCCCCTCCCCCCCCCAAAAAAAAAGAAAAAAAACGCACGTCATAGATGCGTGGAGCTCATAGAATTATCTTTGAGAGGACATCAAGGAGTCAGTGGACACGGAATCACACACTGGCGTTGCTTTCCCCGAGGGGGCCCACCAGGAGGAGGACACGAAAACCCTGTTGAAAACGAAATAATTCGATTGCTCTCTTTCGTTTGTGCGAAAACTGCCGACAAACGTCAACGCCCCAGGGCCCCCAGGATCACCCTCGGATTCTGTTGGTGCACGCATCCACCTTCGTCCACACACACACACACACACACACACACACACACACACACACACACACACACACACACACACACACACACACACACACACACACACACACACACACACACACACACATGCATAAATCGCTTTCTTTGTGCGTAAGCATCGACTCGTGACCATGAGGCACTCGCATTCGATCGACAGGTCAGTGAACTTTTTTGGAAAACTGCCTGTAGCTGCTCCGTGCTTCTCGGACTCTATAATTGCGAATAAGAATAATTATTTCATTCAGCACCCGTATTCGTCGCCATTCCATATCTCCATGCGAGGCCACACCTGATAAGTGGGCATGCACGATGGGTATCTTTACAGCTAGCTATCCATAGGATTGGGTCGCGCAAGGTCACGACCTTTAAATAGCCTTAGCTCTTTCGTACATTGGCCAGAATCAGTACGTGCCTTTGAAAGCCTTGTGCCACCACCTCCTGGAAGAGAAATCCGAAGTGTTGCAGCTCAAGCGAAACACTCCCTTCTGCTAAGAGTGAAGATCCGTGGAAGCCCCCACTTGGTCGACGACGACGACGTGCCTTCGCACTGCAAGAAGCGGAAAAATTTGGCCACAGTGTGAACAGCGTGCGTGTGTTCGACTTGACCCACCGGAGCCATGGACGTGGCTGTTTCTTGAAGCATGCACTGTTCGACGGGATTCCCCCCAAAAAACATACCTAGTGTTAGTGTTCGTTACTTTGCTTGCCACGTAGTGGACGTGGTCGAGATTTTCTGCTGACAGTCCCCTTGATCGCCGATCTCGGAGATTCGGACCATGCCAGGTATTTTTTTTTTTTTTTTCCTCCCTTGCTCTCCGGTGCTCCCAGGAAAACTGCGAAGACTCTCAAAGGAAGAACGTTCTGGAGAAATGTTCGTCTCCGATTTTCCTGCCTCACTCCTCCTGGAATTTCTTTTCGGGGCCCGTGTGTGTGTGTGTGTTTTCGAATTTTCTGTTGGAAATTGGAATTTCACTCGCCAGCTCCTCTTTGAAAATTGGGATGAACCCGGAAGGCTTTGGTGCTTTTCCCTTGTTTAGAAAAAGTACTCTTGGGAGAAAAAAAAAAAAAAATCTTAGTGAGTATCGCGACGAATTGGAAAGATGCGATCAGTAGGCACGGCGTACAGTACAATGAATTGCTGAGCGATGACGATCTCGGCACGTGAAAAGTGATTCTGTGTGTTTCACATCTGGAGTGCCGTTTTTTCCCACAAAGTGCCCATTTCGTGGGTCGTCAGCAGGAATCGTTCTCTTCCGTTTTCACTCACCATTCCGGTTACCGTCCGCAGCGGCTCCGACGTCCCAGGCGTCTCTTCGCATTCCAAGTGTCAGCAGCGATCCCTTCGTTCCCGCGTGTTTCCGTGCACGGCAGGGTTTTCTCGCTACCCAACAACAAGTAGGAGAACGTGTATGTGTGTGTGTGTGTGTGTGCTTTTCTTCCAAGAACGCTTCCGACGTCTCCCCCACCGGAGCAGCTCGTTTGATATCCATTCGCGGTAATTGCCATTGGCTGCTTAGCCTTTAGCCTTCACAAAGAAAGTCGGCGCGCATTTATGCATGTGTATTCCTTTTGCCTTTGTCGAGAGGAAGGATTGACGTTGCTTCGATGCTAATGGGCTTTGAATAATTTGAGGATGCAATTAAGGGCCATGCTTGTTTGTTCGGCTGTGAAGCATGGAGGCACACAGGTCTTGAACACTCGGCATTTCATGGACCACTGGCGGCGTGTGCGTGTGTGTACCGCACAGCGTGCATTTTGAAATCAGAAGCTCTCCCCCCCCACCCCCACCTTCGCCCTCCCGAAAACCCCCGAGAGCGGATCCCTTACCCTACAGAGGAGCAAGCTCGCAGCCCTTCGTTTCCAAATCGGTTTCGATGGCTCTCACCACTCCATCGGGCTAATTTTGGAAACGCCTGCGGATTTAAAGATCACCACTCCCTGCTGGTCATGACTTTCAGGGTATTCCTCAGCATGTGAAAGGATGCCTTCAGTGGTCACCGTTTCCGAGCGGGAGCATCCAGTGGGCCAAAGATTAGGGCTTCTGGTTTTCACCTTCCTCCTTACCAGGCGGGATTTCTTCCCGGATTCCGCGATCCGGGACAAGAAGGAGCAAAAGTTTCGTTCGACTTTGGATATGATGAGTCGCTGTGTGCCACGAGGCTGGTCTGACTGGTGACCGGACAGGAAAATCCTCCTGTGCTCACTCAAGAAGGTTGCGACCGGCGCTCGCTTGCGAGTCACTGCCTCCTGCAAGACATCTTCAGACGTCCAGCACGAGACAAAGAAAGGCACTTTGAGAACAGAGTTCCGACTTTCCGAGCTTTCGCCCTTCTTCTTTCCGTTTCGCGAAAGGTGCTCAGTAGGAAGGTGCCCTCCTCAAGAATGGCTTCCAGAGTTTTCGCGGTCATTCTAGTTTTCGTACATTCCTCGATAGCCCGGCATACACGCGCAAGCCTTCCGAAATGTGGACAGGGCTTCCCTTGGGAGAGACGTCGCTTTTCCCAAAAGCGCGCAAGCACCAACTTCACTTGTTGTCCCGCGGCGCATGAAAGCAGGAAAAAAAAAAAAAAAAAAAACTCTGCGATTGGGCAAAACCTGAGGGGAAGTATTCGCTGATCCTGAAAATTTAACTAGCGGCTGAAAAGGCGCACTTGGCGGGGAACCACGGAGGTACGAATGCGAAAGCATTCTTTTTTGTTGTCTTCCAGGATCAGAGGAACGAGATAGCAGTTCCGTTGGTGAAGTCGACATCCTGACTTGTTCCCAATGCCAGAAGAAATTCCCTCTTCACGACATTGCCAAGTTCATCAAACACAAGGTATCTACATGCCTCCCGAAACTGCCTGAAAGTGAAGGCAACGTCAACGGGTACAACGAGAAGTTGCAGATCGCCGATTCCTCGGTGAACGGGGAGGCAGAAAAGTGCATCTCAAGCAAGTACGAAGACGATGCAAGGAAACACGGCGACGTTGAAAACAACGCGGTGTGCTTCGTCAAGAAGCTTGCCGACCCTGTGCAAAGGCAGAATGTCGAGCTGGCGAAGGCAACGGCAGGTAGCCAACGTCCAGGCTCGCCGGCGGCCCGTGCTCACTCTCGTTCTTCCAGAGACCTCTCCGGAGCCGCAGATGCTAATCTGCGTGAACTGCAAAAACGCTTTCAATTCGGCGTGGATATTTTTGCAGCATGTAGAAAAGGAGCACCAGATTCACCTGTACATCGCCTCGAACGAAGCGATGTCCCCGGGCTTGTCCTGCGTTTCTTCCAGGATGCTGGCGTACAGCTCCAAAAATCTCAACGTCCCCCTGGCGTTCTCCACTCCCATGTACAATAAAGAACCAAGGTTCAGCCACCGCAAGTACGTTTCGTCTGCGGAGCCGCTAGACGCCAGCATCAAAAAGGAGCTCAGCCACGAAGCCAGCTCCTCTCACGAAAGCAAGGTCAAGTCGGTGGGAAGCGAGGAAGACTGCAGGATGTACGCGGGAGATGCGGGCATGAAGGAGAAGCTCGCCTGCGAGTCCGACCCAAGGGCACCTCCGCCCCACGCCAGCAAGTCGGCCTTCAGGAAGATGTGCCCCCTGTGCCATAAGCCTTTTCGGTTCAACAACAACCTCCTGGTGCACTTGAGACTGAGGCACTCGTTTCCGGAATACCTGTACGACGTGGACGCCTCGGAACAGATGGAATGCGACGTGCAGACGAAAGCAACGGAAAGGTGCTCAAGTGCCGTGCTCATGAATCAAGAAATACACGAGCCGGAGGTCTGCATAGAGGAGCAGCTGACAACCGATGAGGAAGAAGAATTCATACAGGAGATTAGGAACTCGGAAAGTTCGTTTCCTGACAAATCTGTCGTAACAGACGTGATGAAAAGCAGTGGTCTATCGAAGATACAGCAGTACAATGACGCATTAGCTCTTGCACTCAAAGAGTCTAGAAAAACGGAAGAAAAAAGCGAAATCTTATCACAAGACGAAACGGAAACCAAACAAAGTTCGCCTAGTTCTTTAAATACCTCTGAAGATAAAGCAGACATCATAGGGGCGTTGCATTCTCATCTGCCCATACAGGACGGCAGCGCCTCGAAGAGCTTCGTTCTGCAATCCTTCGCGGCGACCAGAGAATATCAGTCCCAGTGTACTTTTGTCAAAAGCAGTCGTAGCCCTTCTTCCCCGAAGGACACCGCTACGTTCACCCCGTTACCCACGATCATAGATGGTAAGAAAGGGAAGAGGAATGATACTTGTGAATACTGTGGCAAAATTTTCCGTAACTGTTCGAATCTTACGGTGCACCGGAGATCGCATACCGGAGAAAAGCCGTACAGATGCCAACTGTGCAACTACGCTTGCGCCCAGAGCTCAAAGTTGACCCGCCACATGAAAACCCACGGGAGAATGGGCAAAGACGTGTACAGATGCCGTTTCTGTTCCATGCCGTTCTCTGTGCTCTCGACGCTGGAGAAACACATGAGGAAGTGTGTGGTGGAGCAGAACAAGAAACTGTCTCTTTCAGGCCTGCCTCCAGTGACGGCAAACCTCGAAGACATCACCCCATACCTTCAAGCCATGGCGACTCTTTCTCCACCATCACCGTAAAACGTGTTTACGAAACTGAGATCACGCGATCAGGACAACTTGTTGCCCTATGTTTATCACAACTAGTCTGAGAGTGCCCATGATGACAAAGGTTGTTCATTAAAATTTGTTCCAAGTTGCCTTCACCCTCGACAGTCTTTTTGTCTTCCTTTTGTTAACGTTGTTTGAAGAATTTGCAATGTTTCTTTCTGTGATAACAAAATGCTAGTGAAAAAAAAAAAAAAAACAAAAAAAAACCCCATGATTTTCAGTAATAATGGATGCACAGATTCACATATTTTTGCAATAAATCCATTGAAAGATAAGTGCGAAGAACGTTTACTTTCAGAAAACCGGTGTTTATATAGTGTCATCAAGTTGTGCAAGTATGATGAAGATTATTATGTAGCTTCAGAAAAGCTAACTTGTTCGGAGCAGAGCCCCGTTAGTTTGTAAGCTGCGCAATTTACGAAGAAATAAAATATAAACCAATGAACATGACGACAGTGATTTGGAGACGGCCCCACCGAACTGACCGCACGCTTTACTCGTCCACCCCTTTATTGCAAGACTGTGAAAGAATGGGAACACTGTCCAAAGCCGCTGGATCTTCGGCTCCTCGCCACCCTCACGATGCAGGCAATTCAATCTTCGCGCTTTGCGTGAAAGGGGTCGCTCTCTCTCGCACTAACTTTTTTGGAAGCAGTCCGCAAAAGAATTTACAATTGATGTAATTGATCCAGGTGGCTGCGCGCCCCTCTTTGATGTGCGGAACTGCATCAAAGCAAGCCCTGCCTCTTCAGATCTTCATAGGTTTTCTTATTGACCACGTTGCCTTGGGAATCTTCGTATTCTTCTTCCTGATCAGGTTTCCAGCGCTCCTCTGCTTTCATTTTCTTCAATTTCTCCCACACTAATAAAGCTGATACGCCTCTTTTGGCTTGTACTGTACTTACATGCCATGGCATCCGCTATCCCTGTCACGTTGGCAAAATGAGCCGTGTTGGGAATGCCGAGACATCGCATGCCGTGCGCGTGGCGCCATTCCTGCAATACTCTTCATTCACCTTAAGTTGAACGCATTTCGTACTCACCGCAAAATGCCTTTGATATGCCTTTGGCCCCTTGTATACGTAGTTCCCACAAATCTCACACGTGTAGGAGATGTTCAAACCATGGAGCTTGTAAAGCCAGTACGGGATGGGCTGCAATCAGCATAAGAAAGGAGGAGAAAACGTCAGGAAGCGCACTACTCGGTTACCTTGCCATCCCATCCAAGAGGCAGATTTTTGGGATTATACGGAATGTCATCATCCTCCTCTTCCTCCTCTTCCTCCGCTGAGGATTCTTCCTCTTCCTGCTCTCCTTCGGCACGACCTTGTTTGCGCTGGACGTTATCTTTGGTAGCCGCTCTCTGTTCAGATAGCACTTCGACCAATTTGTAAACTTGGGCTTCCAGAAAGGCTATATCTCGCTGCCTCTGTTCGTTTTCTTTGCTGCGTGCTGGTTTCCCTGGCTTGCTGCGCGCAAAAAGGGATTGATCCAGCTCGTACAGTCGTTTCCCTTTCGTGTTCCAAAGTCGCTGGGCACGCTCCTCCAACGTGCCCCCGCATTTGAGGCCCAGTGCCAACAGTGCTGACTTCAGCCTGTCTAATCCCAACGACATTAGCTCTTCACAACTGGAAAAGGAGGATAAATCTAGGTGAGCACCACTGTGTGTCAAGGCTCCGCCAGTCTCTTTCTGTAAGGCAACATGTTTACTGAGCAATTCTGGTTGGATTGCATCCACCTACAGGCCAACCAGGAAAGATGCCAGTTTCCCAATGCTTCTCAAACTCTTGTCTGATACTCGCAATCTCCAGTGACTGATCTAGAAGAGGTTTCACACGGGCTAGGTAGTCAGACAGGTAGTCGATGAGGGCAACCAAATACTGGCGGTACTGAGCATTCTTTCTTTCCTTTGGAATGTCAAACAGCTGATCAAAGGTGGTCAGGTACGTGATGTAGTCCACTCTGTCTACACCTTTCAGGTTGATATACTTTTCATAGCACTCATGAAGATCCAAATATTTTCCATAACCTTCTTCATCAGTGAATTCAATTAAATCTGAAGGGTTGGCTTTCTAGTGACCTGACCATTCAACTAAAAATGCACTTACTCATGGCATCCTCACTTGCATTATCTCTGAGTTTAGCAAACTCTTCAAATTCCATAGACATTGGCACGCAAATCTGAAAAAAAAAACAAAAAAAAAAAAAACACCAGTGTTACAGGTAAAGCTTTTTATTCTTCATGTTCGCTTAAGCTACTTCTAATGCCCAAGATTACAAATGCATACTACAAAATACTTACTTTCTGAATCAAAAATTCGAAACTTAAGAAATTACAATAAAATTTGGAAGCCTGAATTTACAAACTCTTGAGCTAATAGACATAATAAACACACAATAAAGGAGCACCTGGAAATATCGCAACAGTAAGTCACAACAAATGAAATACCTTTGCAAAGAAGAGGCAACAACAAGTGGAGTATGTTTGAGATGAATTTTGTTAAGCTAAACATTATCTTGTAACCCAAGATACTGATATTATCTGAATGAAGATTTCAAAGAATACACACATGTAAGAATGCACAAAATCATTTATGCACAGAAACTGGGGGAAACTTACTGAAAATACCATGATCTATGTAGAACCAAGGCAATTCCACTCAATTGGGGAAGGACTAATCAGTAAGAAATGCAGGAAACAAAACGAGCGTTTCTGATAAGAGCTAACATGGAAGATATTCCAAATATGAACACTTCCTTTCAGTTTGCACCAACCATAACCCATAAGCTGCAGAGCACTGTACCTGTAGGAGCATTCGTAGATAAAGCAGTTATCTGAAGCAAAAAATTGGTGCAATTCTCGAGGATGTCTACATTTGCAAACGCAAAATTTTTGGACATTCCAAAGCTGGAACACATATGCTGTGACAGTACTGTTGACTTAACAAGAAACCTAAGTTGATTGCCAAAATATAATGCAAGATATATGTGTGTAAATACCAACATTTGTAAACCAGCCAAAATTGCTACATGCAAAATTCAACGAACATGTAGAAATGGGACAAAAACTGCCAGGTAAACCACAATGTTATACAATGTAGGAATTGGCTCAAAAGTCACATCTAAGGCTAAATTTTTGTGGTGGCATGACAATGTTTTCCAATTCACATGAGATTTTTTTTCGTTGCGTTGGAATGATATCGAAATGGATAATGTAACTAAGAATAAAGTATAGGAAGCAGTTTCAATTGAAGCCAAATATAAATCCTTGAGCTTTTTTTTTTTTTTTTTGAGAAGCCTCAACAGAAAATCTGGTTCAGTTTTAATCAAAAGATCCACAGATACTAATGGACACAATGTCTAGCATATAAAAATTATTTATAAAAATATTTGAAGAGCATAGAATGCGACTATCCATACCCCATGATGTGTTGTTCCCTAATTTATATTACAATATAACTTGAAATTAAACATCTATAACTACAGTATAAACTTCTATGAAGTTGGAATTTTATAAAGGTTGCAGTAAAATAAATGAGAAACTAAAATGTAAATTAGGGTGACCCAGAGTAAGGAAAACACAAAAAGCAATATTTGAATGCGAAACTAAAACAAGTGTGCAAATGATAATTTGAAAGCTGCGCTGGTACACAATAAGTTAGGTTACAAAACAATTGGTTATATAATGGGTTGGTTAAACTATAATGAGATTATTTACTGCATTCAATTGTAGCAATTGTAGCAATTTCATTTACTGCATTACCAATTGAATTAGTACTACATACAAATGCAATCAGAAATAAATAATTATGCTCTTTAAGCAAATGATAAAAACAGTTGCAAAATCTATATGTTAGTACTGTTGCACAGGTATTAATCAAACATCCATTACTTTGAATAAAATACAACAAATCAAAATTTTTACAAATCTATTTTCTATACACAAAAACAGAAAACAAATACAGCAGAATCATAAAGATGATGATCTCATAAAGAATGTCAACTACAACAATTTTCAAAACAGAAAGAAAAAAAAAGAATCAACACACTGCTAATGTATGGTTTACAAAAGTGTGTGGACAAGTACATGCCAACAGCAAAGTTTTTGACAAAATGCTTCCAAATTAAAGATTATAATACTGACCGAAGTCATGAACTAAAATAGAAGTAATGGTCATGCATCACTGATCATCTGTATGATTAAGTAAAATATATTATACGTTTTTCAAAACTCATGGATGAAATAGTTCATGTAAGATTTCCAAAAATTGCACTCAAACATCATCCCTTTCAAACTAATGCCTATAATCCCAAATGCAACTGTGGTCACAATTAAATTACAATTTTAAGAAATTTCTTGTTTTGTGCAATAACACTGCGTGCCATGCTTCTAGAAAAGTTTGAATGGACAAAATATAAAATGCAGAAAACAAATAAGCAAATGATATCAAAATGCTTCTAGAATGGTCCAGCATAAGACATACACACTTGAAACAATAATGAAATCAGAAATGAACACATCTAAAATATAAACATCATACACATAGACAGCTGTTTGAACAATGTTGGAAAAAACACAAAAAAAAAAAAATTGAAAAAGAACACTGTTAAATACTTGCAACTAACAGCAAGAAGAGCAAGAAATAAGTTCATAACACCGCTAGTTACATTTAATGACTTATTTTTCAATAGTATATTCAACAAACTTAATCATTTACAAATAAACTGCATTCCAAGCATAAGCAATGATGATGCAGAATTTTTTCTAGAACTCCCCTTATATTTGAAAAGTAAGTCCACATGCAATAAAAAGGCCAGCAGCAACACAAAAGCGAGGAAAGAACAATTTATGTGTAATAGTTTACCTCATTGGGATGCTTTCGATGAAATTCTTTAATGTTTTTTAATCTGGTATAAAATTCTGCAAACTCATTTGGACCAGACAAAGCTGCTACTTCTTCTTTTCTAAGGTTATCTTTATCCTCATATAATTCCTTCAGTAAACGGCTGCATTCCATGTAACGCTGAATTGAAAACCTCAAGCATGTTTCATGACACTACCTACTCACATCTAATAAAATCCTCAATCTGTGATCGGAATTAATCTGATCTCTTTGCTGAAAGAAATTAAAAATGACATCGAACCCATCCAATACATGACAAAAGTGAAGAATCATGGTGATATACATGAATTGTTAACTTAAATGTTAGATAAAATTTTGAACTGATGCAAGCAAATAAAAAATACAATTTGATAAGTGCAGATACAATTCTACAAGGTGACTACGTTTAGTTGTTTCTCCATTTGAAGGAAGAAGTAGAAGTAATGAAAAGTTGCTGGAAGAATCCAAATGGTACTTAAAACTGACTGTGCAAATGTGCTAAAGAGAAGTGTAGTAGCATAAGGTCTTGAATGGACTGCATACTAAGGCAATAAAATAACTGAGTAATAACAACTTAGAGTTATACAAGTAAAATGTAAATGCTGAATGGAAAAGTTGCTTATGCTATAAAATGCAGATACTTTCAAAAACTAAATTCTGATCATAAAAGTCTCCACAACATTAAATAATTCCCCTTAAAATATCGACATTTTACAACACGGCATGTCAGTTATAATTCAAAACATGGTTTATAATACATGTTTTCTTCCTATTCTGAAAAACACATGAAACTGCCATAAGGCTACATTTTAATTTAAATCAAGAGTACTACAAGGGATCATTTTTTGACATCAATGCAATTAGGATTCCTAACAATTGAGCATGAGATAATTAATGTTTTTACAGATAAATTTGGAGTAAATTTCTAAAAGAATTCTTCCGGACATCTAATGCATGCAATGTAAACATTTGTGCTACATAATAAATTCTTCATCAGATAATCATTATCATGTAATTATGTGGTACCATTGAAGAAACTGTTCTGTTTATTTATTTTAACGATTAGTTGGACAACAGAAATGCTAAAAATAATCAGTAACCAATTTTCGTGTCAGATAAACCTAATTATGTGTATCTAATAATATTGATATTCACATACAGAGCTCTTCTTATAGACCATTTCTTTGACCATGGATTCTATTAGGCGTTCTCGTTCTTCATGATATCTTCTCTGCTGCTCTAATATAGTTTCCATTTCCACTTACCTCAAAACTTTAACGCACATGTACACTCTTAAAAGACAACAGAAAGCCGTTAGCATTACCAGTATCAGAATCATCTAATATCAAATGAAATTAAGAATCAGATTCAGATTCCGTAAATATACTGCATTTGTTTACATATCTACAGTTTCTTGGTAACGAAATTTCCGAAAAAAAGTCCTAACAACATAATGATGTTACTTTTCTATCGCTCTTCATGAATGATTTTGTAAATTCACTTAAAATAAGCGTTCACTCTCATCAATTACTGAAAGCATGTTTCTAAAATCACATTCTGAACAAAAACGAGAGTACGAGTCACTACAGAAAATTTTTGGAATGAGAACTATCATTTTAGATCTATTCATAAATTCAAATACATTTTCTTTTCAGTTTTTTTTTCTTTTTCAATGATTTCATAAAACACGAAAATGTTCATGAACCACGATTAAGAACCCATATATTTTCAGAGCAATTACGTTTATGAAGAAGAAGCACATTAAATGGTTGCACCATTATATTAAGATGATGACAAATGCGTCCATTTATGAAAACTAATATTTTAGAATACGGACACCCAATTTTCTTTTCCAGTTGTAAAATGATTCCAATAAATGGAAAAAAAATCTTGAAAATCATTTTTGTGTTATTCAGAAACATGGAAGCACAATTAGTCCTTATTCCTTCGTGAAAATCAACACGTGGTTCTCTGTGGCATCGGTTTTGTAACGAGATTGTTAACAGGAATGTTTGCATCGGAGCGTATTTATCGGAAGATTATAGACTTATTATTCTCCTAGTGTTCAAAAATTACTTTAAATCAACTGAATAGAAACAATATCAGCGATTTGTTTCTTCTCCGAAGGGAACCGCTCCTTGTTACTCCTCTGAAGACAACCTCGAAGGGACGCTTCCGAATTTTCTTTGGCGGGAGCTCCCCGAAAGGAGCAGCACACTTCTTGCACTCTGAAGAGGCATCATCAATCCACCAACTCCATGGTACGAGACAGAGGGCCCCCCCTTCGGGAGGGTCCGCTCCTTTGCACAACCGAAGGGAACCCGACTCCTTAACTCAATGTCCTGGGAAGGAACCCGGGTGGTCGACTCCCAATCTCGGCCGCTCATCGGAGGCATCCGGTTTTTCCGCCACCATTGCCTCCGCACCCGAATGAATGTGGGCCAACCAGCGTCATCTTGCAAGAGGAACGCGAACCCACGACGCACCCATTCCTCTAGCGTCGGTTCTTTCCGAGTATTGGAACCCGCGAGGCTTACTGCTTACCCGCTTATCAAGCTGCATGAAAACTGATATCAAGCGTAAGGTTCTACAAAGATCACATTTTCCAACGTAAGGTTAAAAGTGATCATTTCTTGAATTTATCATTCTCTTGTTCCTATTTGCTGAACAAAGAAATCCTAATTAATAGAACAGTGCGTTCGTTTCACTTTTTTTGTTCTTCAATGAACAAGTTTCTATCATTTAAAAAATACATATCTTTATAAAAAAATAAGGGGATAAAAACGGATTCTCCTCTTACTTCTCAATTCGCCTACAGCATTCCACATCTGTTGCTCTGTTTTCTCCTATGGGATTTTATGACCTGCCGAATTATCCTAAACACAGATTTGTGATAGAAAATGGTTTTATTAGTATCTCCAAAAGTACAGGTAAATTCTTAGAGCAACAAGAGTATTTTACAGCCGTATTAAAAAAATTTCTAATATCCAACAATTTATTAATCAGAAAAATTGGTTTTGCTACTGAAGATGGATTCACGCTTCTCATCAGGTAGGAACTTTGGGCATCACAGTCAGTAGGTTCCTGTGCTTCATCATGAAGTAATATGATCTATAACATAGATCTATATATTATAAAGCGGATTAGTATATTGCAGCTACATTATCATTGTGTTGTCATTTTCTTGAATAGAACTTGTATGACTGAAACAACGACGGTGGTTCAGGAGTTGCGAAAGCATGTATTTAAGTGAATATTCCGCTGTTCATTTGGAGATCATATTCTAAGAGAGTGATCCAAAAGGTCCAAAAAGGAGAACTGCTCTAGTAAAATTCCTACCAGGTTTCCGTAATATGTGGGTCGGAGGCGATAGAGATGTTTGTGTATACAATCAGTTGAATCATTAAACCGTTTTCCCATTACACCAGAACATATCTTTTCTACAATTCAACTGAGCAAAGCGGCCATGATTCCACATCTTCCAGCCTTTCCCAAATATTTCGGAACATCACATTGGGAGTCTGTTTTCCCCAGCAACTAGTGACCAATGCATCCTCCATTGGACTCTTAGTATCATGTTTGTTGTAGTGTTGATGCACAAGGTCAAGCTATTATGGGTACTTGTTTCTCCCTCATTTCTTATTAACATTACAAAATTGACTTGCTGATAAAACAGAAAATGAAATAATTTGTTGTTGCATACAGGAATTTCTGAATGAAACCAAAGGTAAACCAGAACTGGGAAAAGATGAAATTCTATATACTAATTTTGGATTATGCAAGAAAATTACTGGTGAATTTTGGGAAAAATATGCAGGAACGGTTACTGCACAAGAACTTCAAGATTCAAGTTTTACATTGGGATTATCACAACGAGATGGGTTAGCCACTTCCGCAACACGGTCGTGGAACATCGACTCCCAGCTTTATAGCATGAGGTAAGATGTCGCTTACCAGCAAACAAATTGGAAAATTACGAAACATTATTTTTTATTTAAAGCCCATCTAGTTTCTGAAAAGACATCTGAATCGAGAATGCTTGGTGCAAATTTCAGCCCGAATTCTGCCTGTGGCTTGATTTGAAATGTGTAAAGCTTTTTTCCCTCAAGTTTCCACAGCTTCTTATCGAAAATGCAGCAACACTTGGGTCTTCCTTATGCTTACAAAACTTTAATACTGTCGCACATTGCACATCATCAAAATATCATGCAAGATTGTGGGTGCAGATGCATGCAAATATCAAGGGTTTCTTCAATTCAGCATCACTGTATGCAGTACGTTCTTTGCCCATTTCGCATCCAAAAATCGAATGTGTTCTGGTACTTCTGCACTTATGGTAGCAAGACTAAATAGAATCAAAAAGAAAGAAAGAAAGAAACTGAAAAACAAACAAGGAACCCCACGGAGAATTCAAAGTTCGAAAGATGACTCGGCGGGCGAAATGAGATGAGATGAAAACCGCGTCTGGACTGGCAAACGATGAGCTTGCAACGGGATGGCAACCATGGTGCTCGTCTTTGTCCAGCATCGGTACGTCGACACGGATCTCTCTATAGGCACACGAAAGCTAGCAGAAATGCCTTCTCCGGGATGCGTTATCTGCGTAACGGCAAACAGGTCCAGCACCAACCCAAAAGTGGGATTCTTTTCACACCTCTCCAAGAGTTCCCCTTTAACTAGGTACTGCAATTCGGGAACCCCGTTCTAATTTCCAAAATGCAGTACTTCCCGATACGAACGGTCGAATGGTCTCCATGGGAACGCTTAAGACATGAGAATTTCAACGCATCCCATTACAAAATAATTGTTTATTAAAAATTTCACATATATACCAAAACTATAAAATTGCTTTTGGAGGTTACGTGCAAAAGGCATGTATGTAGAAAAAAAAATGTATATGGATATGCTGAACGTCGAGTGTAATTTGGCTTGCAAAAGTTCGGTGGGACCTCGGAGGTGCGTCGTCGTGCCCGAATCACTGGGTTTGGGTTTCGGCCTCCGAGGGAGCCGCGTCCACGCCGTCCACGGGTAGGCTGACCACCACGCCGTGCGAATCGTGGAGGTGGCGGACGAAGTAGGCGATGCCGCGGAAGAAGATATCACAAGAGTGGCAGACGTACTGCCGGCAGCGGTGCTCCAGCTCGTGCAGCTTCAACTCGCTGGCGAGGGCAAACACGCGGAAACACTCCGCGCAGCGGTGGGAGCGGTCGCTGGAGTGCTTGCGCATGTGGTCGTTGTACTCGTTGGCGCTGTCGAACGCCGTCGAGCAAAGGTGGCAGCACAGGAGCCCCATCCTCGGAGGCTGCGCGTGGGAGTACGCCGTCACGAGGTCGAGCAAGTCGTAAGTAGGGGCGGACAGGGGCGACGAGCGAATTTCACTCATGTTGGTTTGAGGGACTGAGGGAAGTTTCCCGTTGGCGTGCAATTTCATGTGGCGCTGCAGGTAGCTCGGTCGCGCGAAGAGGCGGTCGCAGAGTTCACAGTATTTGTTCCTCAACCTCCTGTTGACTCCTCTCGAGGCCGGCGCTGCCATGCCGCCGCCGTCCTTTCTTTGCATTTTCAAGAGAATGTGCTCGTTGGGCTGAACGTGTGCGTTGCCCAGGGAGCCGTCCACGGATTTTCTCGATTTTTCCTTCTCGAGATGTGCTTTGCCTTCCGATTTTTCCGATTCTATGCTCACTTCGCAGATCTCCTGGATCGGGCAGCAATCGCTGGTGTTTTCTTCGCAGATCTCCATGTTGCACAAAAATCTCAAGTCCAGGTTACAGTCTGCTCCTGCTGCTGTTTCCTACAGACACAACACAATCGTTAGAATTGATGATCACTTTTCGAACACTTGGGGGCTTCGTGCTCTCTAATGATGTGACGAGTGGTTCGCTACTGTTTAAAATCATCAGTTCCTAATTATTCATTGCCTATTCGGAACCCCTGAATGTAGAAGACCCCGTGGATGACGAGAAGTTGCAGTTTATGGTTTGGTACCGTGAAGTCCACACTGTGTTTGTTTTGAAGGTTACAAGTAAAATCGTTTCGTCACTTATTCGTCGCTTTCGCAGAGCATTTCGGAAGCATCCACGGAAGCATTCTTTTCGGTTAATTTGTGCACAGGAAGGCAACATCCACGTTGGACACCCACTCTCCCGTAAACACGTGCGAACGGGAAGCCAAGTACCAAACAGATTTTGTTGACGCTTTCGTATTTTGTACGATACAGTTTATGTTTCCTTACAATGCAATTTATGGGAAACAAACCAAGCAGCGCCAAGAGCCAATTATGATTAAAATTGCAGTTCTTCGGTAATACTTTGACATGCTGGTTGAGATGATTCGTACGGAATAACCGAACCTCAAACGTGCACCAACCAACAGCGCTGTTGGATATCCCAACTTCTTGGGCAGCCCTGCTTGAAAAAAAAATCGGTCATTCGTGCGCTTATTGAACTTTGAGCTCTCAAGCTATTCCAGGATTTCATTTCGGCATAGGTCTTCGCAAAGGCCGAGTTGCCTGACGGCATTTCACCCAAACAGTTTATCGTGCTTACCAAAGATGAGAGAATTGCAGCCAATCGTACGCAGTGTTAAGATGCCCATGGAAAGTCACTCAGGTTTTGTCCTTCCTTGGCATCAACGCCCGAGAAATCTTTGGAATGGGAAATGTTATTCTCTGATTCATAAAATGATCGAAATAAAAAAGATCGTAGCAGGCATCGAAAAGTTGATGGAACTTTCAAGCCCGTGGCTTCGAATTGTCATTCAAAAATATTTTGACGCAACAATCGCGAAAAGAAAATGGCTTCCTTTTTCCGCCTCTTTATTAATTATTTTCGCCACCTTTCGATCTGACCATAAACGCAGTGTTTTTTTGTTTTTGTTTTTTCCACAAAAAAAAAAAAAAAAAAGCAGGTGGAAGCGTTGATGAAACTCTCTTCTTCTTCTTCTTCTTTTATAGCATATGTTTGTACAATTGGAACCTCGTGAAGGATCCCAATTCTTACATCCGTTCGCCGCACCATCATCCAGTTCGCTGCCCAATTACTTCATGCAGATATTCTTGCATAAATTGCCGTCCTTTTTGTATTGCAGGAACGGGGCATGAAGGAAACTCATCATTTTATCACTATTCAGGTTTCTGGCGAGCTCGTAATAGCTGGCATTGAATAACGGGAAAAATACATTGGCATGCACAGAGGGAGGAAGGAGCAAAAGAATGGAAAAAGAGGAAACCATCTGGCGATTATGATGCACCCGCAAAACTCCGAAATCGACCGCCACAAACCACACCAAGGGAATCCCCTTGGTGTGGTTTGTTTTTATCTGTTGGAAGGATCAGACTTCCACGCACGGGCCGCAACGGATGCATTTCGACATTCAGCTGCTTAATTGAAAATCCGTCACGAAAAAGTTCAGGCTCATCTCAAATGGGTTTCTTTTCCTTTTTTTTTTTCTTTTTTGCCCTAGGCGATTGTTTTAAGTGCCGGGTCATCGAAGACGTAGATGGGGCAGTTGGATGCAGCAAGAACGAGTGCCAGGAACAAGGGAGAAATCCGGGAATACTTTATTGCAAGAGCACACCTCTTTTTCCCTCACTCGTCCCGAAACGAATTCAAACAGCGCCCGTAAATTTCGACCTCTCATCCTCGACCGATTACCTAGAAGATGCCAAAAGTGTCTTGGTTTGGGCAGACGAGGATGAAAAGCTCCACCTCCAACATTTAGCCTTCCCTCCTCCCAATCTAGATTTGTAATCGGATGAAGCTGAAATGAAATATGGTAATGAAGCAAGATGGGGGAGTTTGGGCGGATGCATGATGAATGTCATATATCCAGAGAATGAATGCGTCTTCATCGGTGATTTCCAAGGTGAGCTTTCAACAAGAAGCAACACCGCACTTCAAACGGAGAAGATTCACCAGGAAGGACTTTGTGGGCTACAAATAAATCACCCTTAAGGTGCGGCACTTCTTACTTCCCATCCAGTGTACAGTATTCTCTATTTCTGAAGGCATCCTCCTCTTCTACGGACCGTTTTCTGAGGAGTAACAACGTCCTTGATAGGCTATGTCAACGAGCTTGTTCACACCATGATTACCCTCAGCTCATTTGCATCAGATCGGCATATGCACGTTTGTAAATCCAAGCTGCTGGATGAAACGAGAAGGTACAGCAACCATCCTTCATCCATGCTGTTGCCCACTTGTACGGATCGATTCCCTATGCCTCTGAGTTTGGAAGATTGAATTCGCCAAGAGTCGTGGATCCAGCAGCAGAATCCAAAACAGCAATGGATTTGGCCTTCGTTCTGCAACTTCCGTGGCTGCACTGTGGTAAGGAGGTGAAGTTGCAACCACCCGTCTGCTTTTAAATCCTTTTACGTTAGGGTGTCTCTGTTCAGCAAGGAAAAGCCATGACAGGATGTTTTGCGGCCAAAATATCTTGAAAGTTGTTTCAGGATCTTCCTTAAGATTAGAAACCTTTTGAAATCTTCCATCAGAAAGACACATGAATACCTCCTAATCTCTGAACCCTTTACTGAGTTACTAAGCCCTAGATTTGAGAGATGTAGGTTAAGGGAACAAATGAAAGTCAGGAAACCCTCTTGTTGCCCAGTATGGAACATTGGATTGGAAAATTCTCAAGATCATCGGAACATTTACACTCCAAATTATGTAAAGAAAATGCTGCGAATGCCGAGGGAGATTTCCTTGCTAAAGTTACATTCACCTCGAGAGCGTGAAATTATGAAGTAAGAAAAATGTAGCTTCTGTAAGGCTAAACAAGGTTGACTTTGAAACAGTTGAAATGGGGTCGGGAAGAAGAAGAAGAAGAAGAAGCAGCAGCAAACTTATGCTAAGATCCCTTGAAAATAAATGACAAGATGAAAAGAGTCTAATAGAATTTGTGGAAAGTTCATCACACCGGAAGGTTTCAAAATACGAATGTCGGTAAGTGCATTATCTATAAGGGAGAGAATCTTATTATCCATAAGAGTAAGAATACAGCGATGATGGCGTCTCGTCGTTTCCGCCCTCGACTGTGACGCAAAGTAAGAATCCAAAGGGAAATGAAATGTTGGAGGAAAACTGATCAAGGAATAGATGGGTCGGTGGATCGGTCAGTTGAAAAAAAACACCTCACCCCTGGAACTTGGCAGCATGACTGCCGGGTGAATCTCTAGTGAAAGGATTTCCAAGCTCCAGTTGCCAGCGAGCTTGGCATCCAGGGCTGCTGCTGCCCTTTCCATAGCAACGCTGCGCGTGGTCGCGTGCGGACGCCTCCATCAAAATGAACGCTGCAGGGTGGTTAGGTATGAAAACAGCCGAGAGACCCAAACTCTCAGTAGGAAGAGTGGGGGACATCGAGACACTTTCCTATCTAAGGTGCAGGCCCCAAACGCTAGTCATGCTCGGTTTCGGGAAGCTCACGGCTGGATGTCATCCCAGTGCTGGCACGTGATTGCAGGAGTAACGGTATGAGATGCTAAGTAGATGCTATGCCGCAGTAGGTGCTAGGTATAATAGGCGTGTCCTAATTGCTTCTAGCTTAGGTGTGGAAACACCTTTGGATTATGCACACCTATTACGTGTCCAAGGTGCCACGCTGCCTGTATGAAAAATTTTTGTTGATCCTTTTTTGATGCATCACGATCACACAGGACAAGGAGGCCTTCTTGTGCATTTGGCTAGTGGAGGTTGGCACGGGTTTCTTTCGTCACGTGTCGGCACGGCCCGCCCAGTGAGACACTCGCTTTCCCGTTGTCAATGAGTTGTTGGCACAGTTCGTGTTGCGTGTTCGCACCTAAGTCTGTGCCACGTCTGTGTACTACGAGAGCCGTGCGTACACGCTGCAAAGCACGGCGCGGTGGAAGGGTTAACGGCTTTGCTTAGAGCTTCGGGATGGAACGAAGAAGACGTTCCAGCATCCCGGTGCTCTGCGTCTATGAACAACCTTTTCAAGTCGGGTGGGAAAGCAACAGCGGGGCTCAGTTGGAGGCTGCCATTTCGATAAAAAAAAAAAAAAAAAAAAAAAAAAAAAAAAAAAATGTTCATCTCGGCGAAGACGGCTTTCACGTATTCTCCCACGGAATTTTTTTTCCACCGGATGCCGGAGGATAATTCGTTTCCCTCCCTTTTGGTTCGACACTCAGCCGCAGCAGCCGGAAGCCGTGCCTGGCCATCGCAGCAGCTGTGGTTGAGATGTGGTGCCGTGGTTTCGCAATGAGATGGAGAATATTCTCCGAAAGAGAGGAGGAGGAGGAGGGGGGGGGGAGAAGGGAGGGGAGAGGAATTATCGGACGCAGAACACACAAACCGTATTTGGACAAGCAACACTCTGCGGTCAAAGAGCTTTGGATTCCTGCACCAGCCAGAGAATGAGAACCCGCGTTTCGTACGTCAAGTGGAAAAATATAGGGAGCTCATGAGGTAAATTTCGGAACAAGGAGGTTCACCCCATTTCTCCCCCGGTTTTCAGCGCAACTCTTTAATTCTGGCTCTGTAGTTCTAGGGGTTGTGGAGCGTTTTTTTCCTTTATTAGTGGTGATTTCGTAAGTACAATTACCTTACCGCATTGTACTTATCATTTACTCCTAGTTCCGGGTGGCTCCACCGCGAGCGAATTTTCAAGGTGCGTTTCTCCTGCTTGGCCGGAAAGCCCCAATTGCTCGCGTGTAATAAATATCACAAATTACTGCTTGGTTCACCCAGCCCGCAATGTTTGGTGTGTTCAAAGCTCGGTGGAATCGATAATCGTGAGTACACGCTGAAGCAAACCAGTCGAAGCCACGCTACTACAGCACTTTCGATAGTAGCTACTACAATCGATCCTAGCTGATTCTAAAACCGATGTACGGGAATTCGGAAAATCGTTCTTCGCTGCCGCGTTTCCACGGTGTCTTAACCGTTTTCGCAGTCGGATGACGGTTACCATCTTTTCTGATAGAGCTCGGAACGTGTGCTTTATCTTCCGTCCAATCAAAAGCGGCGGTTCACTGCGAGAACTTTCGAGAACGTGATTCCAGAAGCTTCCCGGCTCTTCGATGCCGCTTTTAAGATGGATGCGGACACCTTCGTGGCCTATTGGAAAACGTGCCGCCCCCGTGTACGTGGTTGTCGTGTGAAGGCTGTAGTAGTGGCTTAGAGTGTGGTAAAGCATTTCAGGTAAGCGATTCTCATATTTTGTGGCGTGTGTCTGTGTGTGTGTACGGAAACTTTTTGAATTGGTTTAATCTGCTGGAGCTGTGGGCATGAAGCGTCGTTATTCTAACCTTTTCTTCCCTTTTGTTCTTGTTTGAACTTTGGCTCCGCAGGCCGCAGTACTAAATCACATACAGGCACAGGATTCAGTTAACTTTGCCCGCTAACCGAACTGCTTTCCAAATAACTGAATGTTGCGATCGTTGTACGGTTTTCCCGGACGGTCGTAATTTTTTTTTTTTTAGTTTCCTCGATGCAATAATGGAGAGCATGTGCTTTAATAAATGGTGGAGTGTTTTGGTTTACACTTCAGCGTGACGTTTGCATATCGACACAAGCTCACACGTTCTTACGTGTACCTTTTGCAAAATTGTTTTTTTTGAATCGTTTTACATCACGTTAAATTTTATAAGCCGCGTTCAGAGCACTGGTAAACAAAGGGTGAATAAATGAGTAGAATACAGTAACTAGTGTGTCTAGTGATGAGTGGGAAACGCGGAGTGTGACTGTCAAGAATCGCTGGTGACAGTAGATCTACTTTCAGGTTTGCAGCTCTTACAATGGAGAAGAAAGGTCCCGCTATCGGTATCGATTTGGGAACAACGTATTCCTGTGTCGGCGTGTTTCAACATGGCAAAGTTGAAATCATAGCCAATGACCAGGGAAACCGAACTACTCCAAGTTACGTAGCCTTCACCGATACTGAAAGGTTAATTGGTGATGCAGCGAAAAACCAAGTAGCTATGAATCCCACCAATACAGTTTTTGGTATGTGATAATGCTCGAGTTGTTGACTATTGCTTATTTCTGTATAGATGCTAAACGTCTGATTGGTCGCAAGTTTGAAGATACGACTGTGCAGCAGGATATGAAGCACTGGCCATTTACAGTCATAAGTGATGGGGGGAAGCCAAAGATAAAAGTGGAGTACAAAGGAGAAATGAAATCCTTTTATCCTGAGGAAGTATCATCCATGGTACTAACAAAAATGAAGGAAATCGCTGAAGCCTACCTTGGCAAAACTGTCACAAATGCTGTGATCACAGTGCCTGCATATTTCAATGACTCTCAACGACAGGCAACCAAGGATGCTGGCACTATTGCTGGTTTGAATGTGTTGCGAATCATCAATGAGCCCACAGCTGCTGCAATTGCTTATGGTTTAGATAAGAAAGCAGGAGGAGAACGAAATGTACTCATTTTCGATTTGGGTGGTGGCACTTTCGATGTGTCAATTTTAACGATTGAAGAGGGAATCTTTGAAGTGAAGTCTACTGCAGGTGATACACATCTGGGTGGTGAAGATTTTGACAATAGAATGGTGAATCATTTTGTGCAAGAATTCAAGAGGAAGCATAAGAAAGATCCAAGTGATAACAAGCGAGCTATTCGTAGACTCCGCACAGCTTGTGAACGTGCTAAAAGGACCTTGTCATCCTCCACCCAGGCATCTATTGAGATTGATTCCCTGTATGAAGGCATCGACTTTTATACTTCAATCACCCGAGCTAGATTTGAGGAATTGAATGCTGATCTCTTCCGAGGTACCTTAGAGCCAGTGGAAAAGTCACTTCGCGATGCGAAGATGGACAAAGCACAAGTGCATGATATAGTGCTAGTGGGTGGCTCCACCAGAATTCCCAAAATTCAGAAGTTACTGCAAGACTTCTTTAATGGCAAAGAATTGAACAAGTCCATCAATCCTGATGAGGCTGTAGCTTATGGTGCAGCTGTGCAAGCAGCTATCCTGCATGGCGATAAGTCGGAGATTGTGCAAGATCTGCTGCTGCTTGATGTTACTCCCTTGTCGTTGGGTATTGAAACTGCCGGTGGTGTGATGACTGCATTGATCAAGAGGAACACAACCATTCCCACAAAGCAAACACAGACTTTTACTACGTACAGTGATAATCAGCCTGGTGTGCTTATTCAGGTGTTCGAAGGAGAGCGTGCGATGACAAAGGACAATAATTTGTTGGGCAAGTTCGAACTAACTGGTATTCCACCTGCACCCCGGGGTGTCCCCCAGATCGAAGTCACATTTGATATCGATGCGAATGGAATTTTGAATGTGTCAGCTGTAGACAAGTCGACTGGAAAAGCCAGTAAAATCACAATTACGAACGATAAAGGTCGCTTGTCCAAGGATGAAATCGAACGTATGGTCCAGGAGGCTGACAAATATAGGCAGGAGGACGAGCAGCAAAGGGAGCGAATCTCGGCCAAAAATGGTCTGGAATCGTACTGCTTCAACATGAAAGCCTCCATGGAAGATGAGAAAACCCAAGGCAAGATTCCGGAAGCCGATAAAAAAATAGTCTTGGACAAGTGCAACGAGACTATTAAGTGGCTGGACACCAATCAGCTAGCGGAAAAAGAAGAGTTTGAGCACAAGCAAAAGGAGGTTGAGCAAGTGTGCAATCCCATAATCACGAAGTTGTACCAAGCTGGTGGTGGTATGCCTGGTGGCATGCCCGGAGGAATGCCCGGCGGCATGCCTGGAGGGATGCCTGGTGGCATGCCAGGGGGACCACGCGGTTCCGGGGGACCTACGATAGAGGAAGTCGATTAATTTAATTTATATAGTAATAAAATTTATTTGATAGTCCTTTGGAATAGTTTTTTCTCTCTGCACATGGCTAATTCCGTGCATGTGTGCTTCGGGAAGTGGCTATGCATGGAGGTCCATCAGTTGGGGCCAGATCGCGAAGCAAGTGGTACAGCCTGAGCAACGTTAGGAAATCTGAACTGACGGTGCCGTGGTTGCAAAGGTAGTCGTGTCACGTGTCATGCACGTGGCAGTGCTATATTGAACGGATGGACGTATAGGTGATGTATAGTGGGTACGCTCGGTTGCCGAGTGCTTGCAGAACGCGATGTAAAGTTGGGAGGAAAACGTCCCCCTTTGTTTTTTTAAACGCTGGGACCCGAATGTGAAGTATGCCTGGCCAGGACGAAGCCAGAGGAAACTCTGGTGTAGGTCCGCAGCGATCCTAACGTGCAAATTGGTCGTAAGAGCTGGGTATAGGGGCGAAAGACGGATCCAACCATCCAGTAGCTGGTTCCCTCCGGTTTCCCTCAGGATAGCTGGAGCGGAAAAAGAACGGAGTCTCATCCGGTAAAGCGAATGATTAGAGGCCTTGGGGCCGAAATGACCTCAACCTATTGTCAAACTTTAAATGGGTGAGAGGTCCGACTTGCTTGAAAGCTGAAGCTCGGACTGTCTGATCCATGAGCGCCCAGCGGGCCAATTTTGATAAGCAGAACTGGCGCTGTGGGATGAACCAAACGTTGGGTTACGGCGCCCTATGCGACGCTCATCAGATCCCATGAAAGGTTTTTTTTTTTTTTTTTTAAACTTTACATAGCAAATATAGCTACATATTTTTTTTGTCCTTTTTACAAGCTGCTTTATAGACATTAGGAAGCTGTGGAGCGGTTGCATTGAAACGCGGAAAATAACGTTCCAGGCGAAACCGCCTCGGGGCGTCCGCTCCAGAGACAAAACGTTTAAACGGGAAAGTCTCGCTGGCCGTCGAAGTTTCGTGAAGTCATCAATGCTTAGTGTTAAGCGGTGCTCGCAAATGTGTTGGAAGTGGTGAGCAGCTGTAGGCCGCAAAAAGTTGTAGCTTGGAAACCCCTGTGTCCAACTTTGCTTTCTTCGTCGAAAGTGCTAGCTGGCTCGCCTGACCTGGATTACGTCCGCGTTCCAGAAAATTTGCCTGACCGGAAGCGAACGTTGTCGTAACACAGTCGATCAGTTTATGCATCCTTCCGAAAGGTTCACTTCCGTCGCTGCTCCACATTTGGGGGAGAATTATTTTGCCCGGGTATGCATGTTTCTGCATTCTGAATGGGTTTTCCCACGTACGCCCAAGTTGTTGGTAGTTTTTTTCGTGTTGCCATGGTAGTCGTGCCGCCATGACTGGTCTTTCGCTGGACTTCTGGTTTCGTGGGCGAAACAGCTCCACGAAACCACTGGGGGCGTTCCGATCTACGACGACGTTTGAAGTGACATGGGTGCATGCTTACTACGGTGGGGAGGATCAGTAGATATGCTCCAAGGTCTTGGGTAGGCCGTGGAACGAGGAGTCTCAGTCTTTGCGTTGCAAACGGAGAGCGCCCGAACGATGGAACCTTGAAAAGGTGGTTTGTTCGTTCAAACTTGAAGTCGAGCTGGCCCTTGTTCGGTGTCTGCGCAACGTTTCGCCTCTGCGTCATAGCTGAGAAACATCTGTGACGTGTGGAGCCCTTAGGCCGTCCTTGGATTAGCTCGGCTGTAGTAGCTAAATCAATTTGTAGCACCATTGCATCACGGTTGAAGCTGATTAATCATTAGATCCTAGTAATCAATATTCGAGTGTGTTAGTAACTGCCAGAAGCACCACATGAGTCATCAGTGATGATGAAGCTTGTACATTAAGGAGACGAGTGACTGCCATACATAGCTTGCAACACAAAAGATGAGACGAAATTTCTAATCTATAATTGTCATGCGATGGGTCTCAATGTTTCCGATCTGAAAGCAGGGAGCCATCACTGACATTGAAAAATGAAACGGTATTGCTGACTCGCTTGAGTAGACAACTGTACCACCGACCCTTAAGGAGCTTAAATTTGTACCAAGAGGTAAAGCACTTTTCTAGCCATTTCCGTCTTCTCTGAGGCCCAATGATGAACAGCTGTTTGCATTTCTTTTTTCCGTGATTATTCGCTGGCGGTTTAAACCGCACTCCACGCTGGGTTGTGGTCTTAAGAGGACGGTGAGGTGCGGTGCGGTGAGGTTTCAGCTTCCAAGCAAGGGTTACAAAATAGAGTAATTTCCTTTTGCATTCGGCGGGCTGCTCTCCAGCCCGTGAATTACCAGGAGCATATCGTGTTCTCAGCACCCAACAAACTGATGGTTGCCGCATTGAGGGCATCATCTATGGTCTGCAGATCAAGTTTTCAGATGTTTTTCTGAGCTTAGAACGCTAATTTGTTCTAAAGCATATTTTCCGAACCCGTCTCTTAATGATGCGTACAAGCACACCTACAAGTACGTACGAATATGGATACTCGCGCACAATATATGCATACGTGTGTCCCGCATAAGGTAAGCCCCCTCCCTCCTCTTCCACTTTCTGTGCGACGCCGTCTCGGAAGAGCTTACTCCTGTCCTTCCGTGCCCACTCTTCCGATAGCCAGATTTCACAAGGAGCTCTCGCTTCCTGACACTCAACTTGGCATCAGACTCGGTGCAGCAGGACACTGCAGGTGGAAGGCGCATGCTGGATGAAAGAAAGGCCTGCCGGAGCGTAGTTTCGTGGGTGACCTGTTGAGACTTTCGACAGCACCAGAAAATCGAAATGTCCTTTGCTCAGCTTCTTGGAGATGCGAGGAGAGGAAACGGTGCTCGCCGGAAGATAGTTGCAGCTCAGGAAGAAGAAGGTTCTTGCGATTCCGTGATCGTGGGGAAGATCCTCAGGAACCTCACCAGCTCTCCTAGACGTCTCGGAAATGTTGGCCATCCTCAGCTGACGAGCTGCTCTTCCTCCTCCTCAAGTCGGCGATTTCGAGTTCCGCCTCGATATGTCCCGATGTTGGAACTTCTGTCGAATTCATCCCAAATCAGTTGAGAGCCTACCATTTCGTTGACTTCTGGAAGAGCTGGCGGTTACAGTTGACCAGCGGGTTGCGAAGCCATGGCGACGTTCATAAATCGAACTGGACTACTCGGTCGGGCAGTTCGAACTCGGGCATGCGTCTGCTTCGCAGCTCGTGCTGTCGCAGACGCTCTCAGACCAGTTTCGATCGGACCTTCCTGTCATGGAATGTGGCTCTACTTCCCCTCTCCCGCTCACACGGATTTCTGCACCCGCCCAGCAAAGACCCGCTTCCTGCCGCCAACCCCTACGACAGTCGATCCCGGAGAACTGCACCCATAGCTATCGGAAGGGTAGACGGCGACTAGCCGAGGGCAGCTGGGGACTCTCTGGGCGGTGCCTTGCCAGCACACGACTCTTGAAGTGGCATACCCAGAACACGTTTGCGTTTCTGTATCCCACCGTCCTCTCTTCCCGGGCACCTTCGGCCCCCACGTTGACCTCTTCTTCCCAGCACATGCAATGGACTGCCGAACTGGTCCCGATGCTGCCTTGGTTCGCAGGCAGCAGCTACCTGACGGTATCTTCCAAGAAGGCGTGGGGGGGTGTGGGTTTGCTTCGAAGGGCACGCTGCACGTTTGTTTCTTCGGATCGGGAAGTTTCATGAAATGTTGCAGTGAATTCAGATTTCTCGGTTTCTTTTATCAGTGCAAAAGCATGCTGGCTTCATCGCCAGCCATTCACCGGATCGCTCACAGTATAAGGAGTCATGTAACTTGGAATCCAAGAGAAATCTCTTGAGTGAAAACTAGACTCTGCCTAAAAATGAAACGAAAGAACAGCATAGTTGCAGCGTGTGAGGCTTAAACAGCACTGCTAGGACAGGGCTATACTAAGATTTGATTATTCTCATTCGGCTGCATTGCAGATAGTCGACATGCTGAGCCCATGATGGAAATTCGACCGCGCGTTGGAAGGTCTGCACACTGAATGGATGCCGTGCCCTCTTTAAACGTTTTCATTAAACATCTAAGAAAGTGTGCTTTATGTCCTACTGCTTTGTCATTTGTTCCCTTTAACTCGGATTAAAGCAAATGATAGGAAATGATGCATGCGGGGGGTAACTGAAGGACTGTGCCTTTCTTGTCTCACTTTAGATGCCTTTCTAAATGTTCTCGTGGCTTTGTTCTGATAGTTCCCGTGTCGTGCCTCTGATGGAGGAAATAAAGATATGCTGTTTCTCGATTATTTGGATTACATCGTTTAAAAGAAACCTTCCTTGACCATATCGCCACACTTGCTAAAAGTCAGGAAGCGTAAATTTTCTTCTTCGACGCTTTGCTGAGGTCAGTCGAGCGTGCGACCTATCAACTGCCCACCCCCCCTCCTGAAAAAAAAGAAAAAAGGGAAAGAAGAAGAAGAAGACGAAGGGGAGGAAAAACTGCAATGTGTCTTTCCAATCCATAACGGCCACGACTGCTGCTGCAGCCTGCTCCGTCGTGGAGCCTCCCGGAGTGGCTGGGGTCCCTCGCGCGCCCGAGCCCTGCAGTTGTTCCGCTCAACCGTAATGAGCATCGGGCGGCCTCCGAGTGTGTGTGCGCGGCGGCGACGGCAGCGGGAGGGACGCGTGGAAGTGGTTTGGGCCGGATGGGGGAGAGGGGTGGCTCCCCAGTTCGATCCTCTGCAAGACGTCCGTCCACGGTTGCTGGTGGTTTCCCCCCCCCCCCCTTTTTTTCTTTTTTTTTGGTTTTTTTCTTTTTTTTTTTTTTTTTAATCCGGGGAGCGAGTGGATGTGGATGCGTTACGAGACGTGTGCTCACTGTTTCGCGAGGGACCTCAGCCAGCGGAAGTTTATTTATTTATTTGTTTTTTCTTCTTCCCCGTGCATGCATTTTTCCCGTTCCCCCGAGCTTTTCGGTTGGTCCTTCGATTTGCACTTCCCGTGTCTACGTGTGTGTTTCGACGAGCTGACTTTTCGGGGGGGGGGGGGGGTTGGGGGTAAACGTGAAGTGGGTTGCTGCCCATGCCTTTCTGTGGGAGAGCTTTCTGTGGCTTTTGCCACTTTGCCATCAACTTGATTGCCAGTGGAGGTGGTTGGGCCGAAATGCGATTCTTTTAGATGATTATTCAGTTCCATAAAGTTGTAGTAGGGTCCGACGCTGTTTTCGAGTAATAACATAATGAACCCAGTTTTCCGTCATGTGATTCGTACGTTCACCTGGAAATAAGAACTGGATCTTGTGTTTGTTGATATCCCTTTTTCAGTAAAATAAATGAATTTGAGCAAAAGCGCCATTTGATACTGACTTTTCGATTTTTCATGTAGTGGTTATATTGAAATATTATTTATATTATCTCATTATGCATGGTGCTCTGTATTTATGAATGTTAAATTGCCGTCGGAGCATTGATTTTTGAATTATATGCATATTCTGCAAACAGCATTGCAGTTGATTTTTTGCTCAGAAGAAGTTGAATGCTTTTTTAGGACTGGTAATGCAAACGATTCCTAATCTCCTCCTCCTCCTTTCTACAAATGATTCTATTAACAATGAAGCAGATTTCATTAATTTTGGAAAATATGGTGCCAGTCCTCCATAGGTTAAACTGCATCTGATTACAGAATGTCGTTTTATGAAAATCTGATAGTGCCAATTGTGATTTGGGGCAAACAACCACCAACTCATTGCATTTCATGTATCTATTATTTTGAGGAGATCAGGATAGTAGTTACTGGTACTAATGATGGGCAGATTTTGCTGTGGGATCTCACATTGTCAGCTTTGGAGGTATGATCCTTGAAATTCTTAGTGCATTTCAGCATTCATTTTATAATTGACAAGATTTTACGCGTTCATATTTGAAAGAGTGTTAATGTTACCTTTTCATATGCAGTTTTGGCATACTCCCTGAATACTCTGTGTGACTTATGTGAATTGCATAGGGGTAAGTTTGTGAAAGTTCACTTAAGTGAAACGTTAAGGTGATCCCTTGCTTCGACGTATTCTCTTAAAAAACACATGCATTTATATCAATACATATGAGATACATGCATATATATTATGTGTGTATATTACATACACAAATTTAAACATTAGCTCCATGATGGAAGCTAATATTGAAAGCATTATTTGAAAGTGTGTGGCATTCTTACAAATCGTAAAAAGTTACAATAACTTTGTGTGCCCATAGTGAATTCCAGCATGGATTAGAGTAACTGAGCTAAAATGATTAAGTAAATAATATGTTCAAGATTTTTGATTCATCAGAACTGAGAAAGATGAAAGTGTAATATGGGTTATAAATTGCCATTTCAATATTTAGGTAGTTTGTTTTCACTTGGGAGATTCAAAATAGTATGCAAACAAGGAATATCATATCTTCAAGTCCAGAACTTTTCCAGAAATTGATTTGGTGTGCATGTTATTTTCTGCATGCTATTGATTGTTGTTGTTGTTTAGTGAACTTCTAATGAGTATACTGTTTACAGCAGCATTTTTGAATCTAAGACCTGCAATCTTTTAGTGATTTATGACATTGCTCAAAATTGCAAACGTACATATATGATATGTATATGTAATGCTTTGATCATCAGTTCATGACACCATAACTTGTTCTTTTCAATGAATTAGATTAATAATTCAATAAGTAAAGTTGCATCTATTGAAAATTGAACACATTTTTCTCTTTTCTTCAAAAAAAGCATTGTATCAAAAAAATCATAGGAACTGTATCTGCAAAATGCCAATGATTGTAACTTGCTAGTTTATGTTTTGAGTAATCAGAAAAACTCAACATAAAGAAGTTCTAGTTTGAGAAATGATCAGAGAATTCTAGAAAATGATCAATTGATAAGAAAAAAACAACAACTGTAATTAGGGACCAAGAGCACAATTATGGAAACAGGAGTTTGATTTACATGTTTGGTTAAATGAAGAAATGTCTGCTAGTGAAATATCGCTTTGGATTATCAGTTTACTAGAAGAACAAGAAGGAAGCGGAGTTAGGATTTGAAGATTCACAGTCTTATCCCAATTTGGAATCAGAGTGATATTAATGCTGATCAAGATAACAAACTAAATATTGATATTAATGCTGTTACTTTGTTCAGCATATTTTTTCCCCTTGAAATCAAGAGTCATTGAATTAGTTGTATGTAACTAAAGTAAGAAACATGGAAAACGAACATCAAATCCCAAAAGACTGCATGCCTGAGTATAACAATTGAGTTTACTTCAGCTCATCAGGACATCTGCTGATACAAGTGAATCCCACAGAAGTGCGAGTACTGAATCCATTGATGTTCTGAGACAGATGCTTAATGTTCAAAGTTCAAATTCAACTAATATTTCTCAAAGATGTATTTCTGCTTTATTAGTAAACAATTAATATTGCAGGAATTATCAGAATGAATATGGAGATAACCTTAATCGCATCTTCGGGATGGAAGGATTTGTTTACAAGATTCTAGGATGCATCAATGGAATTTTGTGCGTTTTACGAACTTATAAGGAAGTTGTTGTGTAAGCACTGTGTTAAAGAATGGAATTACTTTTTAAATATAAGAAGTTTCTTGAATAATCATTTATAAAGATGATACAGTTGAGAACAAGCATAGTTGTTGAAAATATGGGGAAATTGTGTGACCTTGCTAAACATAAAAGCAAGCCTCAAGAAAGCAAATCCATCTCAAATTGCTGATCATTAATTTAGAATGAATGACATTTGTCATGGGCAATGGTACAAGGGAATAACTTGTTACCTTAATTGCCAGCACCGATTGTCAAAATGGTATATAGGAAGAGGAGGCTTGGATCTCTTTGCTAGCAACTTTTGACAAACAGAAAAATAACCCAAAAATCTCAAAATAAAAAAAAAAATTGTGAAGATCAGATTAAAAGACTTGCTTTGAATTAAGATGAATAATAGTATTAGGGAGGAAGTTGATAACTGTATCAGTAGTTTGAATGTATATTCTGAATAATTGAAAGTGACCCTGTAAAGCGATAAATTACTATTAATAAAACTATTAGAGCTATTATTTGCAAAGGATCAAATTATAAAACTTACTTCTGTAAGGGTGCCGATGTAAATGATAAATTTTGTAATTATCTCCTGATCTCAGTGGTCTCAGAAGAAATGGAGCAAATTGCTGTCAAAATCCTGCATACTTTTGAACTTGAATTTGTTTATAATGAAAAGCAGGAGTCTGTAGAAATCTCTCTCTCTTCCAAAAAAAGAAAAGAAAAAGGAAGTCTAATTTCTTATTCTTGTATTTCGGTTTTTTTTTTTTTTCCAATACCTTTTTCTCATTCGCATCTTCAAAAATGGCAAGGATCAAAGAAATGCATGGTTACAAAAGAGTCAGCATTCGATGTTAGGATCGAACATCGCGATCACTCCAGAAACACTGTTTGGTATATAAATAGAAAATTTACTGAAGGGAATCATAAGTGTACTTAAATTTATTTCGAACTCCATGGGGAATACCGAACAAAATCCAAGAGTCAATTAACAGTGATTAGTCCATGGAGTTATTCGTTCGGCATTATGTAGAATTGATCCATTGATATATAATCGTCAGAGTTCACAATTTTTTAGTCATATGTGTAGCAGATATTACCAGTTATCAGCATCTAATTATCTAATAATACTAGCATCAGATGAATGGAATCTTAATATTTCACGTTTTGCTTTCAGTTGCAACATGATAAGTTTGCCAAACAATTTGAGTGCATAGGTACTTTTCCGAATGCATCTTTTATGCCAAGAACAACATGTTCTGCATCTCCCAATTCCATGAAGTATGTCCACATGTCCATCCTTGTGAAGATAAGGAACACATTTTGCGAATCATTGGTCACTTGAGCATATATGTGGGAAGCACTAAGAGCTATACTGACTGTTGAGGAATTCTCTAAATCTCTCTTTATGCTGTGTTTGAAATCATCTGAAAAATTTTCCATGGCCTTGTGGTGTATGCTTTTGAAGTCTCAATCAGATGTATTAGCTGCCCACTTTGTACCTTCAGTCATGGTCACCTTCGAAGTACTTGGCTGGATTTGCCATCAAAATTTGGATGTTTTGCTTTAGTGATCGAATCCGTGCTGAATGCCTAAAGTAACACTTTTCGAGTTATAAGGTTGCATGTTTCTTGTTCCATGAATCAGGTTCTGATTTAAGAGGACATGCAGATCAAAAAGCATTGTAGTATGTTGCACATTGCCGTTTCGGACTGTACGATCTGTAGGCATGGGCAGACCTCATCATTGGATGATTTCTAAACTCTACATGATGACGCCGATGTGAATTACATGATGCACAGTCCTCAGCCACATATAGTGAACACAAGTTCTTTTGAGTTTCAAGTGCATGTTGTTGTGAGTGTCAGGTTTCCTGAACTCACTGTTAAAACTTGTAATGATGTAACTCTTACGATGTAAAGGGACCTCTAGCAGTGGGTGTCGATAATGTTGCTCGCGTCGAGGAAAATTTACGTTAAGTGATGCAGACAGCCAGCAATCGTTGGTCCTGTATTTGGTCATGAAAAATGTACGAAAGACCACAGAAGCATACAGCAATTAATGTGCATTAAAGAAGTTTTTCGATTGTTCACAGATACATGTTCGGTCAGTATCCAAACAACATTTATGCGATGCATTATGATGGAGAAAGATTATCTAACCCTTGATCTTTATTTAACTCTATCCTTTGAGGAATTTGCCTTACATTTCAGCATGAGGTGGCAGTGGTGCCATGCCAAAGAAAGCTCCCATTTATTTGAGGGAAGAACAGACTTTCTTTGGGACATGATGTGGGTTGGTGTTACTTTTAGAGAAGCTGTTCTGCCCAGTTTGTTTCGTTATTCATATCATGAATTCTAGTGATGTCTAGGTGCACTCTCATTAGTCAGTTTGTAAATCCGGGAAATCAGAGTTAATGAATCATATATCCCAGAAGATGCTTGTTTTACATTTAAGCCCTGTATGCATTTGTCATGGTTTTAGTATGAGGGCTTCATCATCAATCCTGGCATTATAACTTGTGAACAATTGATCTGTTCTTGTATTCAGGAGGAAGTTCTTCATGTTCAGATTTTATTGAAAAGTCAATGCCTTGTTTTTTCACAGTGTTATTGTTGCTGAATGTAATTCTGTGTTGATTCTTATGCTCCCTTTTAGGGCCATTGATTGCGCAAGCAGTAGAATGCCAACCTGAATCGAATTGTATTTCCAGTGTTTTGATTTGAATAAAGTGATTCGTTGATCCATATTTCAATATATTTATTTTAAACCAACAATTCATAATTTAAACTATCTCAAATTTAGAGAGATTCCACATGAGGGTCATTCTTGTCGCTGTATGAAAAAAAAGAATTCTTAATAGAAATTTCCAAATTGATCAATTATGTTGCGTATTTGATAATTTTTGCAAAACATTATTATTAAAAAAAATAATGTTTAACATATCACTTGAGTATTTTTAATTGATGCAGTATACATCAACTCTTAGTGTTTTTCAGATGGTCCCCAAAATGCTGTTACTTGGAAGCAGCACGCCTATTATCTGTATAACAGGAGTGAAATTGAAGAAAAAAAATTATTTGATAAGTTCATCAGAGAAAGGGTAAGGATTTCAAATTAGTTCTCATTTAAATTTAATGTGAAAGCATAAATATTTAATGGTATTGCTATTTGTGTGACGAGTTTTGTTCTAAATATAAATTCAGAGTGTATTTGTTTTTGTTATTAATGGCTACTAATCTTATAACAATCATATTCATTCAGAGAAACATGCACATGGAATGTGAATGATGGTTGTTACATGGTCTGTAGCCAGCAAGGAATGGCACATTATCAAATGCAGGTAGAATTGAATTTGATAATATTTGGCATTTATGATTTCTCTAGGCTCATAAATTATTCAGTTCACAAACTGTTGTATTTTGTAATGGTGGCTATCCTCATATTGTGGTTCTTGATCCACTTACACTGCAAACATTATTGCTTTTGGCATCTCGATTTCATTCAGACTGGATCAGTGCATTTGAAGTAATTCACATCGACAAGCGATCAGGTTTTTATTCCATGAACAGATAACTTGAAACCTTATCAAAAGCAGATGATGTGATTTTGGGAATATCAGTATCAGGTGTTGTGAAAATGTGGATGATGGGGGAGGAAGAGTTTTATTCTGGAGGTCCTGTTTATGAAAATGAAAGCAAATCCATCCAGTGTCTTAATGCCTTAACTCTAAATTGCTGTGCTTTCAGCCAGCGGATAGTGCTGATTGTTTGTTCCAAATATTGGCAGGTAATCAGACTTGTACTAGTGTAATGCATGTATTAATTTTGGTGGTTAGATTTATGATGCAGGAGATTTCACCATGTTGTGTTCTTGTGCTAGTCCATTAGGAGAACGATGGCTTGGTGGAAATTTTATCAGTTCCAATTGTGTGTTGGTATGGGCAGATGGAGGTGGAGCCTATATATACATGTTGCCTAACAAGTGAATAGTGCTGTGGACTAATTAAAGCAAATCAAACAAGTTGATGTTACAGTTGTATTGTGGACAGCAAGGAATTTCATTTACTTGGACAGAGTCCTGGAGAGCCAACTCTCTTATATGCATTAACAGGTGAAACAGACAAGTGCCTTGTATGCCCACCTGCATTTGCTTTCTCCTTTGGTGCTGATGTGTCATTGCTTATTAGAGGAGATTGGAATGGCCAGTTGTTGGTATGGAAAATTCAAAGTACCATTGGAGATTCAAATGACGTTAAACTTGTGGCAGGTATGTTGAATTTTATAGTTATGATTGATTTCATGTAGGAGCCCTTGTGCATAGATGAATCACCTGTTGTCAGAAGCAGCTTGCAAGATTTTTGGGCTTCATGCATCACATGGCTACCATGGTTGCTCAGAGAACTGGTATAAATTATGCATGCAGTTGGCAGATTAAGATGTGCATTTACAGGAAGAGGAGCTTACGATCACTGCAAGCATTTATATCCCAACTACAGGTTGCCTAGTGTGTGGCTGTCATGATGGTTCCATTTATGTTGGATCTGCTCTGCAAATCATTGCCTATCATTTATTGAATGTTGGAAATGTTCCCACATATCAGATTTTATCAGGCCATGATGGACGTGTTACATGTCTCTCATACCCACATTTGGTGCACTCCCGGTATAATCCTGATTATTTACTCTCAGGTGCAGTTGACTTCAGTGTTTGTCTATGGGATATGCGCCAAGTATGTTTAGTGCACCGTTTTGTTTCGCAAGCTGGTGAAATATTGCGTATTCTGATACCTCCTCCTTCCTGCAGCACACGTGTGCAACATACAGTGTGTAGTGTAGCCAGCGACCATAGTGTGTGTCTGTTGAGTTTGCTTGAACGCCGTTGCATTTTGATGGCTTCTCGTCATGTGTTTCCTGTTGTTGACGTTAAATGGCGTCCTCGTGACGATTTCCTGCTTGTCCATTGTGAAGATGGTAGTGTCTCTATTTGGCAGATGGAAACTGGTCATTTGGACCGGGTGGTATGGGAAAGCATGGCAGACGAAGTATTACAAGCTTGCAGTGAGGCTGCCTTCAATCCCACTGGAACGGACTGTTTTCTTGCAAACCCAGCAGTGCATTTTTTCCGTGGACTTCGACATGGGAATATGTCCACTTTCCGACTCGCAGCCCAGCGTGGATTCCAACAAGCTCAGCAGCCTATGTTAGCTATTTCTGACCAAACTGAAGAATCAAAACCTCCACAGTATCCAATGGTTATAGAAGGTGTCCATTGTAATCCTCAGGATTCAGAATTCCATGTGTTGTTTTTTGATATTGAAGCTTTAATTGGTAACATTGTGTGATGTGAGAGATTGGAACGCTGTTTTCAGTGCAGCTTTTGGAGGAGGAATATAGGCAATATTCTCAAGATTTTTTGGAGACTCAGGGACTGGTTCTGACCTCAGAATATGATAAGTGGCTTGCTTTGACTCAGCCAGCTTCGCCTGATGCTCAGAAAAAGATTGCAGGTGAAAGGTCAATCCTGTCATTATGTCAATGTTGAGTTTCGTGTTTAGAATTTTTGGTGAAAGTGAAAGACAAGGCTGAGTCTGTGGAGAGGTTGTTGAAGGACCATGTAGGTAACGTCAGTAGTGAAACCATAGGGACAACAAGTAATCCAAACCAACCAACCAAGATAGGTATACGTTAACCTTCTCCCTAGACTGCGATAAATTGCTTATAGATTCGCGGAGAGCTGCACGCATTGCCATGTTGCGGGACACTATTCAGATTTTGCTTTCTTTACTATGTGCATGGGGATTGGATACGAAATTAGATGGCATATGTGTAGAACACTTAGGTCTTCTGCGCCCTCAGATTCCCGTTTCTTATGGAACTCTCTTGAATGAAGGTCGGTTGAACAATGAGAAATTAAAATCAGACCATCATCTTTCACCTAGGATATATGGCTCTAATGATGCCTTTTGGGAAGCTGAAGACCAGTGCTGCGTCTTCTACCCAGCACTTTTCTGGTTACAGTCATTGGCAGCTGTCTACTGTCATCACCACAACTCATTTGCTTAGCATATTGGCTCTGATCAATACTCTTCTTTCTCTTGAGAAACCTACTTTTGCTGCATCCAAGTATGTTGAGCTAGCTGTTTTCACATAGGTCCTGTAGGTTTGAATTTCAGATCATCTTTGGATGTCACGATCTTCAAGCAAGATTGGACCATGGTGGCCACCTTACACTGTGTTCTGCTTCCCGATTTAGTTGGCAGTTCTGCCTATTGCATGCCGGTGCTTGAAGCTCTGGCTTGCAGGTGGCAGGATCGCTGTATGAAGGTTAGCAGATGTCTTTGTGAAATAGACCAGAGCTCCAAGCATGCAGTTTAGGGAAGCTGCTCAGACCTTGATTCTATCAGAGATGAATAGAATGGGTTCTAAAGGACGACAGATGCTTGTTGACGAATGGATTTCCTCTCTTCCTCCCTATAGTGATCCCATATCTCAGTTCAACTTATGCAACAACCTGGAAAATAACTCTGGAGCTAAGAAAGAAGCTGATTTGAAGGATGAAACTGATGAACAAGAGATGGAAGAGGAGGACCCAAGTAATGCAAAAGGGTCAAATTTCATGACACGATTTCTGGCTAGATGGTCGTAGAGGAGCTGTGGGATCATTTGAGAGGCACCTGCAGCAAGAAGCAGTCATAATTCTAATGGGTATTCTGGGTGCAGAATTCGGAAACTCTGCCAAAGAGACTGGTAGAAGGAAAAGTTCGTCCACAACTCTCTTTGATACGCTTTCCGGGAAGGTTTTCAGAAATATATGTGAGCAGGGACTGATACCTTGAGTCTTGGATTATGAGAGTTGCTTCAGATGCTGCTCTCATGCACTTGATTTTAGATTCTTCCATGGGGAAATTTCCAATACGCATAGCTGCATGCCAGGCAGCAGTTGATATTCTGGGTAGAGGATTTCCCGTTTGGGAGCCTTTCCTAGATGCGTCGCGTGTCATTTTGATATTGTTTGAGATGTGCTGTCAAGGTGACAGGTTCATTCCCAGGTGAGCACTTGCCCCACTCATTGCACCAGCTTGTTGTTTTCTTTAGTGATTCGTTTGCCCTGCCTCTGCCCGTGCCTGTGGATTTGGCTCGAACTGCACGTCGTGCTCTCACAATGATAGCAACATCTCGCCCGGAAGCATTCATCAGCAATCTTGCTAAGGAAGTAACACGCTGTCACACTCTCTCACCAAGTGTGCAAGCCTCCAGCTTATCCAGTTCCGGAAACGTTCTGGGCAAAGTGAAACCCGAAATCTTGCATCTCTTGAATATTCTGGCCACTCGGATGCAGAATGAACTGCTTCCTTTGCTTCCAGAGCTCATGGATGTATTCTTGTACTGTGTGGATCATAGCCATCTGAGGGCGCACTGCTTGACAGACGTGTTCTCCCCTTTTTCCTTCTTTCCAAACATCCATCATTGCTTGAGTGCTCGGCGAATCGCCGTTGCAGGCCGAAGCGGGCAGTTGGTTCTGTATGAGCTGAAAGCATCCCGCTGCCAGACGCTTATGGCGCACAAGACTCCCATTATCGCGTGTTCGTTTTCCGGAGACGGCCGCTTCCTGGCCAGTTTCTCTGCAGACAACTGTTTGTCCTTTTGGCAGGTTGGTGGACGGATGAGGTGGCCCCCTTATTCCTAAATCGCTTTCCGTAGTCGTTCGCGGGAATATTTGGCCTGGGGGCGTCGCAGACCAGGTGCATCCGCACTGTGGCCACGGCCCCACTTCCCGAAAACATTCGCCAGAACGCATTCCGCGCCGTCCGTCTCGTCTGGATCAGCAACCGGACTGTCTGCCTGATGTGTGCCGAAGGCACAGAGACCAGATTCACAGTTTGACCCCCGTATTTGTGCCATTTTTACGCAGTATCTGCTTATCTAGTCAAAACACGTATACGTTCTTTCATTGTATTCTTGTTATGCCATACACTTCGGACGCGTATGATTTTATTAGAACGATTATTTTGGACTTCACTTTATGTAATGATCATGGTGGTATGTAATTTTCCCTGCTAAGAAGATGCATTTGCTGCGCTGCAGGGTGAGGAAGGTGCTAAGGCGAAGCGCGAGGAAACGGGAGACTCGGCAGAGAAACGTTTCCCCGGCAACCAGTTGTTTTCCAAAGTAATTTTCGTGTTGCTTAGTGTCTGCTGTGGCAGCGCTTTCGTATCCGTGCTTTGTTTGGAAATTTTCGCTGTGTTGACTGTATTCAGTGATTATTTGTGTATGCCGAGGTGCATTTGCCGGGAAAAGTGATAAATGTGTATATAAACAGTATGTACCGACGAAGATGGGTATGTAATCGCCCCAAGCAACCCTGGAATCTCGAATAGCATGGTACTCGACAGTTTAAAATGCTGTTTCATTTTTCATGTTATCTTCTGACGCAAATGCTCTTTCGTCAGGGACTGCATTTTCGAGTGTTTTCCAATAAAAGGTTTCTCACGCGAAGTGCATTTGTAATGGTGCTCGATTTGCCCACCTTCTTGTAACACGTGGTGTTCCCGCAAAGCGTGCTGGGCGTTTTCTGTGCAGCCGGACGACGAATTGTTGGCAGTAACGAATGTCCCCGTCAGTGCAGAAGGAAACTGAAACTTCGACGGAGTGGAAGGAATTTTTTGGCCTTTCAGATACGGTTAAACGAGCACCGAGTCTTTGAAAGTCCTTCAGGATAATTAAAGTCTGCTCCATAGGGTTGAGCACATGAAAGGAATGCACACGTCACGAAGGAAGGATTGCCAAAGCTTCCTTCAAAATTAATGTGATCGTCACTTGGGGTCGATGGGCTCACAGAGGAAAGTAGAGTTCTCCCAGGAAAGGTAAAATCCCAAAGAGAAGCAAAGGAAGCTGAGTGCACTCCATGTTCCATAAAAGATATGATCTTCAGCCTCCTTTTCCGGTCTCCGTCAAACTCGGAAAGGCCGGTCAGCAGTTCTGCACAGCGCTCCAAGAGCGTTGGGGAGCGCGAACCGTGGGGATGAGGTTCCTCCTCCAGTTGTCAGCACGCACCTGTCTGTTCCAGGTTCCGGGGTGCGCGAGCCCCTTCTGCCGGCCAGCCGAAGGAACGACGCAGGCCCCAGGACCTCTCAGATTTCCTTCCAGAGGTGTGCGCGCCTTCCGTGCCTCCTATACTTAGCAGCCGCTACCTTGGCTACGCCGCCTGGACTCGTCTTCGTGACGAATTCGGAACGGAGAAGGAAAAGTTTGCCCTCCGCTTGTGCCGGCGCTCGCCGTGCCTTCCGGGAATTTGGGATTTAAAAGCCCCGAGGACTTGCTCGATTGAATTGGAAACGAATCGAATGCGCTGTCGGCCAGGTGGACCGGCTCGGTCAGCGGCTTGTGTGACCCGAGCACGAACGCTTAGGTCGTCGTCCTGCCAGGCCGCTCGACATTCCAGCCGAGACCTCATCACGGAGCTGCGAAATCAGAGCGGGGATGGCGCGCGATGCTGACCCGATTGGGACACTCGCGTGCCCGCGCTCCATGTGCCTTCTGAGGACACTTTCGCCTGCTGCTGCTGCTGCTTTCTGGACGAGCGTTGCCCTCGATCCGTGGTTCGGACAGCCTACCAGGCAATCACCCCATCACGCGGATCACCTTTTCTGTGCGTCTTGCTGGGCTCCTTGGAGTGTCGCAGCGGCGCCATCGGGTCCCTCCGCCATCCATTCACCTTCCTGGCAAAACATGGGAGGTCTTGGTCAGGGTGCTGCTCCATGCAGCTGCATCTCATCTCGGATGCAAGTTTTGTGCTACTGGTTTCGCCATTGAACGTGCCGGGGGGCGTGGCTGTGTGATACACGCGTACTACATACGGGCGCACCAGATGCAGCATCATCCTATTCCTCTTCCCCCTAACAGTTGTGAACTTTTTTTTTTTTTTTTCTTGCTACTTTTTCAAAGCGCTTTTCCGATCGCCCCTATTGCCCCTCTGGCGTCTTCCGAGAATGCTTGGCACATGCCCATCTTGGCGATAGTGGGCGACGCTGCAGGTCATTCCTCCTCCGGACGGTGGAACTTCTGCAGCAATTCTGCGTCAATCGCGCTGGAACCGATTTAAGCACGTGAAGAGATCACACACGCTCGTCCGTCTCTCAGCTCCAGTCTTGGCTGTGTGGCCTTCCTCGTCCAGTCCCGGTTCCGCAGTTGCCATCCGTTCCAGCTTGAGAACGGGACTTGGTTGCTCCCAGGGATTGCCCTGGTTCTCACGGGTTGTGCCGCGTGCCTACAAGCACGAGTGCTTTCCGTCGAGCGGACGCAGACGCAGACCTCCTTGGTTTCGAGTTTCTTTCCGTGCACCACCTAACCACTGCAAGGGTACTTTGTAACTGCCCCCTTGATCTTCATATCTGACTCCGTGGCATTGAATTACTTCCAGAACTGAGAGCGTTTGTTTAACTTCAGACGTCTCATGTCAGACGGATGAGACCAGAACGTAAAAAACCAACCGCTCAAGGAAGAAAGAGAGATCGGGAGTGAGAGAGAAACAAACCACAGGGCATCACATCAGAAGACAAAGTGATAAGTAAGTAGCTGGATGCCACCCCACTAAGCCACTTGAATCGAGTCAAAGAGATGACCAATGTCGAGTTCGCATTGCACGCCGCCCAGGCTTGCTGCAGATGATAAAGCATCATGAAGAAGAAACACGTTTTTTGCGAGCACTTTGCACGCTCTGCGCTGGGCACGGCGGAAAAAGACGGGAGGTGACTCACGGCCTCCGCTTCCATCCCATTTGTAAATAATGCAAGCCGTGTGCGAGCAGGCGATGTACGCGGAAGCGGGGTCGGCTGTAAGAAAAATCACGTACTTCAGACCCCCCATGCGTTTCCCACGGGGTGATTCGGGAACTGAGTGCACCTCCGGCCCAACACGAACTGCCTCAGAATGCACAGAGTTGAAAGCGGAGGCGACTGCGGCGACGGAGCCATGGAAACGCTGCAACTCGCGCCATGCGGTCAGGCATGTTGTCTCGTACGCTTCCTGGCTCATCTCCTAGAAGTTGCAGTAGCTGCAAGCCTGCGGAAGAGAGGGAGGGGGGGAGAAGGAAGGAAAGAAGGAAGGACACTTTTCTTCCTCCTTTCAGCCTATGCGATGTCCTCATCGAGGATCCCTCAGAAACGACGAGGATACGGCAAAAAGGCTCATGTTTGCATCAAATTAATTCGCGGTCCGTCGTCGAGATGGCGCAGGTTTCACGGAGTTTGTCGGCGTTAAGCCGCCGCTCTCTATCGAGGACGAGCCTTGAGAGAAAGTGGGGCCCGCTGGGCGCCATGGCGCTTGGAGGCAGCGGCCGCTTCCAGGGTAACTTCAGATGGGAGGAGGAGGAGGAAGACGTTTCCTTGCGCGCGAGTCCCAGGAAAGCTCCTGGTGAGGGGGAGGGAGGGCGGCAGCGGAGGGGCCGAAGGGCAGTGCAATTCAAGTGTCGCTGACGGAAGAGGGCAAACAGAGGAAGAAGGATGGGGTGGGGGGAAGGCCCCTGCGCTCCGAGGAAAACAGGGAGAGGAGATGGACCTTTCCCTTTCCCCTCCCTTTCCTGTCCTTGCGCGCCCGAGGTCTTCGTGAGACTTCCTGGCGTCCCTGGGCTGCCTCTCCGCAGCGCGCACCGGCGCCAGCACAAGTGTGCCTGCCATCCCCGTCTTCCTTGCGCACTCCCCAGTCTTCCCCTCCTCCTCGCGCCGCCGCTGCCGCCGCCGCCGCTACGTGCAGGAGCGCGCGTGCGGCTGCGCACAAGTGCGGCAGGCAAGTCAGGGATGGGCAGGGAGGCGCAAAGTTCTCTCTGAGGATGCAAGGCGCGCGCCATGCGTAAGCAGGTGGCTCTCTCGAGCGCTCGGATGGCCGGTGCCGCCGTGGTCCTCGGCAGAACTGGCTGCCCACGGTACCAGCCGTCGTCGCTGCTGTTGCTGCTGCTGGTGGCCGCGGCGCTGCCGCTGTCGAGAGCCTCCTGGCTGCCCGCGGCGCTGCCGCTGTCGAGAGACTCCTGGCTGCCCGCGGCGGACAGCAGGCTGACCGACGTCGAGCACGCCCTCTTCGTGGACTACGAAGAGCTGCTGAAGGACCGCTGGCTCTACTACGAGGGCGGGAGCAACGAGACTCTGGTGAGCCCCAAGGGGGCCGCGGGGGATTTGAGATGCGCGGCGCCAGAGCGCCTGGGATGGAGGGGCGTGGGACGGGTTCGCAGGCGCCTCGGCTCCCCTGACCTCCTCCCCTGCCTTCCGCCCAGGTTCAGAAGGAAGTTGCTTTCCTACGCTCCCTGGGCAAGCTCGCCGCGGACGCCGAGAAGTTGGTCGCCCACGAGGAGGCTGGCACTCTGGACCGGAGGAGACTGTTGCTCCTGCGCGGGACGGGCGCCCACAAGCTTCCGGACGGCTCCCTGGAGAGGTACGCGCGCCGCCTCGTGGGCGTCGAGGACTCCTTCGCCCGCCTCTCGCGGGGGAAGCTCTGCTTCGCCACTGCAAAGGAGGGTTGCCTGGACGGCGCAGGTTCGTGGGTAGCGAGGAGGGAGAGGGCAGGGCCCGTCCCGTGCCGCTGCAGAGGTGCGGAAACAGATGAAGACGGCTGTCAACCTGAGCCACGCGGAGGTCCTGTGGGCCCTCTGGAGAAACGTCACCACCGCCCTATCGGCCGACGCCTACGACCTGTTGCAGCTGCGAGACCAGGCGGCAGCGGCCATAGGTAAGTTCCCTCCCCCCCTCCCACCGGCCCCCTCTCCCACCGGGGACCCGGCGGGAGAGGGGGCGAGCGCCCCTCTCTGGGAAACCCTCTACTCCCGCTGCCGCCAGGTTTCCGGGACGCCGCCTCCCTGCACCGGGAGCGCGCCGAGGTACCGCGACTGCGGACACTGCTGCAGTCCATCCGGGAGGAGGTGAGCGAGGTGTACCGCTACGTGCACGGGGCGGTCCGGAAAGGCCTCCGGGAGTACACGAAGGAGTCCCTGGGCGTGGAGGATCACATCCCAGAAGCCCTGCTGGGTAGGGACTGGACGGGGTCTCGAGGGGGAGGCGATCCTCCTCCCCGGGTGGAGCTTTCCGGCCGGACGGCGCTGTGCTTCCAGGTGACCTGCAGGGGGAGCGGTGGACGGGCGTCTTCAGGATGATTCCAGAGGGGCTCTCCGTGAGTGACCTGAGCGACGAGCTGGTGAGGCGCTGATGGCCCGAAAGGAAGGGGGGGAGAAGGGGAGGGGCGAGGAGAGCGCGCGCGTGCTCAGGCGCCACCACTGTTGCCATGGGAGCTCCTCCTCCCCTTGGGCGCGGCGGCAGGCGGGACAGAAAAGGTGCCTCCCCTTCTTCCCCCCCCCCCTTCCCTTTCCCGCCGTCCGCACCACCTCCCTCTTCCAGTCACTGGACCTCACGTGGATGACCAGGAAGGCCTTCGAGATTCTGGGCGAGTGGGATCCCAAGCTGGACCAGGACTACGCCAGGAGGCTGCTGAACGACTCCCTACTGGACTACCCGCTGTGTGTATCGAGGGTGCAGCGCTCCCAGAAGAAGGTCAGGTGCGTTGCCCCTTGAGAAGGCGCACAGCGGGCCCGGGAGCGGCGGAAGAAGTCAGGCGGCCCGGCATCCATCCGAGTCGGCGCGGGCCGCCCGCTCGAGCGATCCCCCGCAACCTCGCTGCGGTCGACGTCCGCGGCCTGCACCACTTCTCCCCTCCCCCAGCAGCTGGAGAAGGTTCCCCGTCTCCCGCGTGGCCCCATTGGGGCCCGGACCGTCGTGCGGTCTGGGTGCGCGTCCCGCCTTCGGCACCCCCTAAACCGGGCCGCAGGGCGAGCGTGCGAGCCGGAAGTGGAGCCGCCGCACTCGGCAGATCTTCATCTGCTCGCCTTCCCTGCGCGTCCCTCCCCATCGCTTCCCTCCGCCTCCTGGCGGCAGACGTCGCTCCCTCGCCTAACGACCGGCTTGCACCCGGAACGGGAGCAGAGGGCAGCGTCCTTCGTCGTGCCGAGCAGGCACCAGCGGTGGCGGCTAGCGGGATGAGTCCGTTGCCGCCAATCTGCTGCCTCCTCCCGGCACGATCCGCTCCGGAGGCCAGACCGAACAGCGCAGCTGCTTCCCCCCCCCTTCTTCTCCCCTCACGAGCTCTCCTCGCCGCTCGCAATGCTCCCAGAAAAGGGATCGGGGTCTTCTGCGCCCAGGTGCGCGCCAGCGTGGCGGACCCCGCCGCCGCACGCTATTTTTAGACGGTGATGTCATCGCCACCGGATCGCGCCCCGCAGATCGCAACCTCCGGCTAGCGGGGTGCCCCTCCGCCGCCAAAGGCCTCTGGGTCAACGGGGACCCTCGAGGATGCTCCTAAAGCGTCTCTGGGGCACGCTTCTCGGGGGCGCGCGTGGCCGGAGGAGGCGCGAGGGGGGGGAAGCGGCGCCAGGAGGACCTCTCCATGCAGCAGGAACTGCGGGCGGTCCGGGAGGAAGCCGGCCGGCCGCTCTCCGCCCTCCTCTGCCCAACGAGCGCCCGTATACAGCGGGCAGACCATTTCGGCCCCTACAACCCTGCGGGGGGCGTCACTGACGAGACCGCGAGGGAGGAGGCGGCCCGCGGCCCCCTCGCAGGGTGCCTTCATTAGATCCGCGCGCACACGCCCCGGGGCGGTGTTCCGTGTGACCCCCCTGGCCTTTTCCAGAATGCTACTCTGCAACGAGAGGACGTGGGCGAACGTGGTGCGCCTGCACGACGCCGTGGTCCAGGTGTACGTGCTGGTGGCCTTCCCGAATCAGGAGAACCTGACGTTGCCCTACTACGGCTCCTCTCCGGGTAAGCGACCCTGGCCCCGCCCTTCCCTGCCTCGAGAGAGCTCCTTGGGACCCCCCGGGGCGAAATAAGAAGGAGGGACCCCGACCGTCCACTCCCCCTTTCCTGCCGCCATCGCCGCTGCCTCCCGGACGGGGCGATTGGCGGTAGCCGGGGGACCCCACCCACCCCAGGGATGTCTTTCTCGGGCGGACGGGCTTCCCAGGGGACACCTCCTGCACCGCATCTCTCCCCCTTCCTCCAGTCGTCCTGAAGGCTCTGAGCACCCTGTTGACTATGACCTTGTTGAACCCGGAGAACCTGCGCGTAAACGCGCCGTCGTACCTGAGGGAGCTGCCGTGGCTGTTGCACCTGGCGCTGCTGCTGGTGCAGCCGCTGCAGTACGCCCTGGTCACCGAGGAGTGGCGCAAGTCCAGCGTGGGCTCCAAGGAGGACGCGGAGAGCGCCCGATCGCAATGGTGGGCCGCGAGGTGAGTCCCTCCCCGCCCCTCCTCGGCGCCCCCTTACACACATACCCCGCCCTTCTCCGCGCAGGATGCAGCACCTGGGAGTCTGCGGGGACAGCGGTCAGGCGGACCGGCCCTACCCCTGGGCATCCCCGGAGGCCGCCCTCAAGGAGGAGTACATCAGGTAGGAGAGGGCTCGCCCTTCCCGGACCCCGGCGGCGAGAGAGGCGGGAAGGACGCCCCCGTTTTCATCCTCGCTTCAGGGGGGGGGAGGGGGGGGGGGAAGGCATCCCGGAGCGGTCGCACCCCTCCCGAGCCCCACCGAAGTTCCGCCGGAAACACGAATTCTTCCTCTTGCCCTTCGCGGGACCTCCGGGGAGGGGCCCGACGACGTCCCTCTCCTTTCTCATGGAGTGAGGGGCCTTCGGCCTCTCCACGAGCTGACGCCCTTCTCACCCGTCACTCCTCCCCGTTCACCGCCCTTCGTCTCGAAACAAATGGGATGGGGATGGGGGAGTGGGGATGACACCCGGAAGGGGGTGCTCCAGATCGACCGGGGAAACCTCACCTGGTGCACACGATGCGTGCGAAAGACCCTGCGGCAGGCCACGAGGAAGGCGAAGAAAGGGGCTGAAGGGAGGAGGCGTCCGGCTCCGGGAGTGATCGGGAGGGGGAGGAAGGGAAGGGAGAGGTCAGGGAGACTCACTGGCGTGGAGCGGCGGCGGCGACACCTCCGAGGGATCCCCTCCTTCCCCCTTTTTTGATGGAAGGCGCGCCGCCACAGCGCGCTCGCCGAGCGGGAGGCCGCTGGCCAGAGCCGGCTCCCCGCTCCGCGGGGGATCGTTCCCTGCGGCTCTCCTGGAGCAGCACTGGTTCCGCCCTCACTTGGTGGTGGGGGGGAATATCCCCATCATAGTCCGAAAATCCGCGGCACCCCTCAGGTCGGATGACCCCGGTCACCGTCTCGGCGCTCCAAGGACGAGGAAGAGGGGATGAGCTTGTCTTTTGAACGCTGGGGGCGTAAGAGTAACCCTGCCCTCCAGGCCTCCCTTCTTTTCTCCCTTTGCTTCAGGATCTGTAGACCCCGGCTCCTCACTGAGGCGCGGTCCAGACTGCCCTTTCCCGTGGGCGAGAGCAGACCCTCCTCATGGTCGCGTCGCGTGCGGGTCGGTCCGCGGACGGCGGCTGCGTCCCTCCAGGGCGCGCGCGGGAGCTACTCCGTTGTCGCGTCACGCGTTCCCAGCTCAGGGGCCACCCCCTCCCTCCGAGCAACGGGAGGGCCCTTCCCTTTTTGTCCAGCGACACCTGCCCGCTTGAGCGGGGCCCGCAAGGTCCTTTTTTCAGGCATTCAGCGGCGGAGGACGGGGAGAGCACAAAAAGAGGGGAAAAAGGGGGACGTGCCCCTTCTCCGCGCCCTGAGCTTGTCCACGGGCGATGACCTCACGCGGTCCTCCTTCCATCCCTCGCGCCGGATCGCTCCGCCCTGGCGAAGGTTCCCGGGAGCCCTTCGACGCGCTGGAATCGCGCGCGCGGCCGTTGGGCGGCGGCGGCGGGGGCGACACCAACCGGCGGCCCGTCCAGTGCGCGCGGGCACGCCATTTTGAAAGAAGGGCGAATGCCCCTCCTCTCGTTCGGGTCAGGCCCCTCTCCCTCCTTTTCCGAGAGCGCCATAGGACTTCCGACTGCGCGAGGCGAGCTCGTCGTCGGGTCCTCCCCCCGCCGCCTCCTCTTGCTGGGAGAGCCCCACTCGAGACCCTCCTTTCTTCCCCCGTTGGGGAGGCAGCCGGAGGTGCTGCTTCTGGTGCTGCACCCGCGTGCCTCTTTCCAGTGACATCCTCGGGGTGGTGCTGGGGTTCCAGCTGCATGCTCACTTCTGCGGTGAGATGCACACCTCCGTCCACAGCTGCAACCTGAGGAAGAGCGAAGACATCCTGCGGCGCTTCAGGTTGGTGCGTCGCCCCCTCTTCCGCCGGACGCGCTTCCTCCCTCCCCTCCCTTCCAGACAGGCGCTCTCCAGGGGAGCTTCTGTGCCTCTGCTTGAGTCCCTCAGGCTGGTCACCGGAAACTCCTCCGCCATCGAGGCGCGCCACGTGCGCCTCTTCTTCGCCCCCCTCGTGGAGCACCTGAAGCGCACGCAGATCCCCATCGGCTGGAAGGAGCCCTCCGTCTTCGGCAGCAGCCTGCTAGTGGTGGCGGGCGTCGTCCTCGCCTTCATCTGCGTGCTCGTCGTTGCCGCCTACGTCATCCGCAAGAGGAGGAGAAACCCGTAGGGACCGTAGACGGCAGCCCCTCGGAGCGGGCGGGCGGCAGCGGTGGGAAACCGACCGAGCCTCAGCTCCCGCCTTCCGCTGCCCGCCATTTTCTAGTCGAAGCCTCCCGAGCTCCGGGGACTGGGTGGTGTCTGCCCCTCCCCATCTCCACCCCTCTCCCGGAGCCTCCGCCCGTGTTGAGTGTCCAATAAAACAGAGGAGGAAGAAAGGGGAACGGGGAGGGGGAGGGGGGAGGAGGAGAGGTCGTCCCCAGCGGCCTGCGGGGCAGTCAACCCCGCGGCCGGAACAGCAGCCTCGTGTGGGCGGGGTGGGTGGCCGCCGCCGCCGCCGCCAACGCGCAAAAGGTCGGTGGGCTGCTCCTCCGCCTGGGCCACGCGCGCAAGTGAGACGCGGCGGTCGGTTTGGCATCGCTGCCGCCCGAGTGCCGCGCCCGGCCCCCCCTAGGAACACCACGCTCCCTCCAGCCTTTCCGGACCTCGAGGTGGCGCGCGCGCGCGGGTCAGGGGCGTTCAGTCGCCCGGGGCGCCGTCCCTAAGGCGTCGCTGCCGTATCTCGGCGCCGCGCCGGCAGCACCAAACCGGCCGCAGGGCAGCAAGTCTCCGTGGACGTGGGGTGCTCCAAAAGGGGGAGGTCCCTCACCTGAGGGGTGCTCCCAGAGGGAGACTCCAGAAGAGCCGGAGTCCCCCCTCCCTTCACAACTGCCCTTTCCGCTCCGCGGCCAAACCCCGAGGCAGGCGACCTGGCGACCCAGGGGAGCCGTGGCAATCCGCGGCTGCCGTGCCCAGTGAGGGAGGCTCTCCAGGCGAGAGTTAGGCGGGGAGAGGGACCAACCTGCGCCCGCGCGAGAGGTCCCCTCCTTCCCGCGCCTGAGCCACTGCGACTCTCCGCGAGAAGCGCGCAGGGCGCGGAAGGGCCGTCCCTGGGGGCAATGGACTTCCTCTTTGTCCACCGGAAGGGAACCTCCTACGCACCCGGAGGGCAATTCGGAAATTGTTGGAAGGATGGGCTGGGGGTGGGTTGGGACAAGACGGGGGGCCGGGAAGGAGAGATGGTCGCGAAAATGTGGTGCCCCACGTCCTTCGATCCCTCCCCTTCACCTCGCTCCCCCAGCCTGCTGGGCTTCCCTCTCTTGGGAAACCCGGGAGACCCGGGTCGGTGGGAGAGGCTCCCACTGCCCTTCGTCTCTGTCAGGACGATGGACGGGCTGTGCGCGAGGAGGAAAAGGGGAGTGGTGGCCCCATGAGCGTGCGCGCGGTGGGGGGCTGCCTCTCGAGCGATGGGAACGAAGAGCTCCCTGCCGAGCGCTCAGGGAAGGTGGAAGGGGGGCGGGGCAGCGCGCCCGCTGCGAGGGCGACGGCTGCGCGCGTGCGCGCGGCGCCCTCTTGCTGCTCCACTCATTCGAAGAGCAGGGGCTCCGCCGTCTAGCTTCGGATGCGCATGGGATTAAAAAGGTAGAGAGCGGAAGGGGGAATGCAGGGGTTAAGAGGGCAGGAGGTTGGACACACCCGGGAGGAAAGTGAGGGCATTCCCGGCCTGCCCCTTCCGGGAGCAGGCTTACCGTACAGCCCCGGGAGCCTTAGCGGTCGCTCACCGCTCTGGCGGCCGGGTCTCCTGCCCGTCGGGAAGGTCACCGAGGAAGGGAGAAATCAGGGATTAGGAGGGAGCTCTCGCCCACGGCGACGGCGGACTGCGAGCGGATTCCCGCGCCCTTAGGAAGTCACGGAGGGCCCCTCGAAGGTTCGAGGCGCGACGGAGAGGAGCAGCACAGTCGATCTGGAGGGTGGGGTCCGCTCCGGGCCATGGGGTAGACGGGCGAGCGGGTGGGTGCGAGGCGAACCCGGCGGAGGGAACGGCGGCGTCGGCCGCGCACTCGGGGAGCCTTCGCTGCCGAGCCATTGTTGCGTCGCCGTTGGAGACCGAGCGAACGCGACGCCGCCGCGCGGAGGCTCGCAACGCACCGATCGATCAGTCGGCGTCGTTCCGAGGCGAGGGGTGATCGATGGGCCGGCCGTAGCACGAACGGCGCCAAAGTCAGTGTCGCCAAGTTTCCGCAGACCGCTCTTCCTGCGTTCCTGCGTCCGATTTTTATGAATTGCACGGAAAACCGATAAAGCCCAGTTCCTTGATGCAGGAAAAACAGAGCAACGACGGAGATGATCAATTGATCCATCTATTTCAGCGGAGAGGTTTTTACGTGTGTGCAGGCAAAAATTGAGACAGCCTGGAATTTCTCCACTGTGGCGAAAGCTCCGTCGTCTGCTCCCCTCACCACATGCGTGTTTTTACATGTGCGGAGCGTTTCGGAGCAAATGTGAGGTTTCCGTAGCCGGGAAGCAAACTGCGTCCCTCATTTCTCGCATCGATTTGTTTTTCATCATCATCATCATCATTATTATTATTGTGCTTTTCTGTTCTTGTCTTCGCCGAAATGTCGGCAGTTTGGATCGCGTGCATGTCGGAGCAGGATAGCCAGATGTTTTCTTGAATTTTATTACGATCCCTGCAAGCTTGATCTATTGAGGATCACCCGATGATTGAAATTGATTGTTCCTGCTGATTGCAACCCCGATTAAGCAAGAAGGAAGAAGGCTCATTCATTAGTCGTTCCAGCTTGCTGGAAGAGGGAAGCTCTTTCCTCCCTCCGTCTCCGGAATTGGACCCGCAGACGGCTGCGCTCGGAGGAGCGAGAATTCGGGAGTCGTTAGAGTGTTTCCAGTCGTCCCCTTGCGACGTTTCTCCTTCTGAACCGCTGGACCGATCCGAATCCCCCCCTCCTCCTCCCAGAGGAGCACCACTGACGTCGTGCGCATTTCGAGATTTCGCGCGTCTCCCTTCGCGTTCGCGTAGGCACTCGCATCACGAACGACCGTCGCGCGCCCGCAGCTCCTTCGGAGCTTGCGACCGGTAGCGCGACCACCCCGCCGGTCTCCACCAGCCACCGACGGTGGTCCGGGGAAAGCTACTACCGATCGATGAGGATGACACGAGCGGTCGCTTTCGAATGGGAGGGTTCCACCTGCCTATTTCTTTGCGCCGGTCCCAACGTCCCTTCTCGCGAAGCGAAAAGGAGGCTTCGTTGGTCACGCGGAGCTGCAGCTGCTCTTGCCCGTTACCATTTTCGGAGGGGTAAGGCTCATCCTCCCAGGGGACGTGGAGCGGCTGGCTGTCATGGCTCCCCATGTAGGTAGGTAGGTAGGTAGGTGGGCGGGGATGCCCGGCGCAGAGCGTTCCGGAACGCTCTGCCATTGTGCGCGAAGCTGCACCCGTCTGTCGAAAAAGTGGAGAGCTGCCGGTCGGAGGTGACTCCTCCGACGGCCGCCGCGGGAACGTCTCGAGGGGCGTCTTCCGCCGTTCTGAAAGCAGCCGGACTCCTGGTCGTCCACCCCAAGGCCGTATCTGAAAGACGGGGGAAGGGAGGGAGAGGAGAGGAAGGGTCCAGCAGTGCGCAAAAGGCGAACACGAGAAGATGGAACTGGGGGGAGGGGAAGGGAAGAAGACGAAAGAAAAGAAAGGGAAGCGGAGAGCCGCTGGGGATTTCCCGCCAATCTTCTAATTGCCTCTGGACAGGGACGCCGCGGAAGACAAAAGCCTCTTCCCTCGCCGCGTCTTGGGCGCTTTGACTCAGTTGTCCAGAAAGGGACGCTAGGCTTCCCGGAGAGCGAAGCCTCCTCCTCCTCCGTTTGCTCGCTCGCGCGCGCTGCGGTGGCGAGGGAGCGGCGACTGTCCACTTCCCTCGCGGGTCGGGTCGAATCAGGGGGGAGGGGGAGCGAGGTGGTGGCGTGCCACTGCGTTGCCGGGAAACGGGAACTGTCGCGCACATCTAGGAAGGCTATCTCTCCTCGAACGGGCTCGGGAGGAGGAGGGAGCGGAGGAAGGGGGGAGAGGGGAGGTACACACCAGACTGGGAGCTGGAGGGAGGAAGAAGGGTCCTCCCCGCTCCGCACTCCGAAGGTGCACTTCCAAGCTCCGCCGAGAGCACCAGAAGCTCCCGGGCGGGAGGACCCTACCCCCCTCGCGGACAGGGGTGCACGCGCACGCTGCTGCGGCGCGTATCCGCTGCGCCGCACACCGCGACTGTCCTCCTCCCCTCAGGGGCCAAAGACGAAAGCCCCCAAGAGGGCAGGTCCAGACATGAGTGCCGTCCGGGCCCAGAAGGGGGAAGACTTTGTGCGCGAGCTTGTGCTCGCGAGGAAGGTCGTGCTGTTCGGGAGGCTGGGCTGCCCATTCACCATGCGGATGAAGGTGCGTGGCCCCTCCTGGTGCGTGCCCGAAAACGCCGACCCCCCCCCCCCCCTTCCCCCCAAGGATGTGCTGGCGAGGCTGCACCTCGGCGAGGGTGACTGCGAAGTCGTGGAGCTGTCGGACCGCGAGGATGAGGAGGAAATCTTGGAGCACTTCCGCAGAGCTCACGGCCTGCCCCTGGTAGGGCCGAGGAGGAAGGGAGAGGGGAGGGGGGAGGGCGACCCCAACTCCCAGCCGATGCCGACCCGGCCAGCAGGTCCCATGCCTCTACCTGAAGGGAAAGTACGCCGGAGGGTACGCGGAGCTGATGAGCGAGCCGCAAGATGACCGGCGGCTGCTGAGCGCCATCCAGGCCGCCCTCTCCTCGTGACCTCCCCGCCGTTCCCCTACCCGCCGCCCCTCTCGCAGGGAGAGAAAAAAAAAGAAAAAAAAAAAACGCCTTTTTTTGTCCCCCTTCCTGCTTGCTGCTCGACTTCCCTTCCGCAGCCCGGAGTCTCCCCTAATCTTCCCGCAACCTCTGCTCAAAAGGGGGAGGGGAGGAGCCGGGCGCGCAGCTGCCGGGGATGGGAAGCCGCCCAACCCTCTGCGGGAGGAGCAGGGCTTTCGCGCCGCCGGGGTCGTGCGGCGACATATCGGAGGCAGGGAGCGCGAGGAGGAGGGATGAACGGAGTCGCTCCCTTTCCCTGTGTCCGGCGCCGAGGGCCGGACTGGCTCTCCGGCGCCCCCGAGGTAGCGCCGGTTGCCAGGGCGCATCGATCCTCTTCCCGGATGAGAAGCTGCGCGCGCTCCGCGGACACCGCCACCAACAATGGCAGCCGGCGGCGGGCCGGGGCAGGGAAGGAAGGGGGGGGCTGGTTTGCCGCTACCTTCTCGCGGCGGATTTCTGGGTCGCCAGCACGCAGCTTCCGGCCTTGGGTTCTGCATGGGCGTCGGTGTGTGACCGCCGTTGCCTGTCGAGCGATGCTCGGGTGCCGGCGCCCGCCGCGTCCAAGGTGACCGGATTCCTACGGTCGAAGGAGGAGTGACGGTGATTGCGATGGCGCCCTTTCCCTCCCATATCTCGCCGGCAACGGCACACTCGGGAAACCGAACGCGCGCGAAAAAGGGGAAGGGGAGCGAAGGAGGGGCCGAGATGGCGTTCAGCGTCGCAGCGTGATCCATCCGAAAATAAGACCAAGGTCATGGTGACGAGGGAGGTGCCGAGAGAGAGCCAACGTGGCGCGCAGAGACGCCGACAGGCTGGAAACGGATGCGCGCCCGCGAATCCGCGCTTTCCCCTCGCCAACAGAAGGCGGCGCCGGGCTCCGCACTACTTCGCGTGCCGCTGCCGCGAGAGGTCGCGTGCGGCCTGCTGCAGGGCGAGGAGGAGGGCGCTCGCGACCAAACCTCCTCCTCCTCCTCCGTCCGCGGGGAATCACCTCGATCGTCCTCTTGGTTGGAAGAGGGGAGGGGGGGGGGCGGTGACGGAGCTCTCGCGGCAGCAACGTGCCGGCGTGGAGAGCGTCGCTTTCAGGATGCGAGGAGAGAGAGGGAAGGAGGGGGGGGGGGGCGGAGGCAGTGGGCAGGAGAGCTGGGCGTGCTCCGCGCGGTTTGGTGCGCCAACGGCGGCGTTCACTCGGCCTTTCGCGTTGGAGCTATCTTGGAGTGGCAACACCCGGAAGAGGACCGGTCCCGGTGCCGAAATGGGGATTGCCATGCCTGCGATCGCTCCGGCGCTCGGTTTCGCCCGAGCTCCCTCTCCCCGCGAAATCCCCAGCGCGCGGAAGCGGTCGGGAGCTGCGGTTAGCGCGCTCGCGTCGGCGGTGCCTCTTCTCTAGAGCCCTAGTGGGTCTGTCGCCGCGCCGCGCGAGCTGCTGCCTCCTTGCGGTCCATCGGGCGCCAGAAGGCTCGCTCGCGACGACCCAGGAGCGACCGCGTCGATACGGGGCACCACGCCCTTCCTGCGCTTCGCACGGAACCGGGCACCGCCCTCCGGTACAGTTGGCGCCCGTGCCGCGGACCGCCGTTGCTTCCTCCATCGAAGCAAAAAAAAAAAGGACAAGCAGAAAACAACGCGGCCGTTGTCCTGGCAACAAGGGTTTTCGGCGATGCCTCTCACTAGCCTAATGAGCGGCATTGTTGAAAGCGCCTGCACACCTGCGAACTGCTCGCCTACGAAACCGAAGCGGCTGCCGGCACGAGCAAAACACGGCTGGGGAAACGCACGCGCCAGCACGTGCACACGCGGGATGAGGAGGGAAAAAAAAGAAGCGAAAAGCTCGTAAAAGCAAGAAAACACCGCGTCACCCAGCAGAGACGCGTTGCGGAGCAAGAAGCTACAGGAGGGTGGGCCTGAACGACACGGGATTGCGTGGGCGTGAATGTTTTCTCGGCCCCGCAGTTTGCTCTGCGGCAGGCAGGCACCTGTGGCCGCAGCGGAATTCCCCTGCCTCGTCGGGGGATTCGCGCGCCAAGGCTGCGCCTCCGGAACTTTTGGTTACGCGCGCGCGCCTGGTGCCGCCGCGCGGGCGCGCGGAGGACTCAGACGTCCCAGCCCGCGTGTTCGGCCCCGGACGGCGCGCAACCGCGCCGCGCGCTAAGGAGCTCTCGAACCGACCCGCTCCGCCCCAGGCAGCGCCGCCGCCGAGCCCGCCGAACGTGGCTCAGGATCGCCCCCTACCGGACCGGAAGCTCCGTGCCAGTTTGCGCCAAGGAACGCTAGGGAGGGGTGGTGCCGCCTGGTTTGAGTCCCGTCCGCCCGCGCCGCAGTTACGGCTGGTGAGCAACGCCCCACTCCGCAGCCATCGTTGGGCGGGCCCGACGAGGGAGGCCAGAGAGTCCAGACCAAGCGGAGGGCAGTCGGCCGTCCCTCGGGAGGGGGACTTTCCCCCCTACTGGTCCCCGGAACGCCCGCGTTCCCCGTTTGAGAGGCGCCCGCTCGCTCCTGGAACGCCTTCTCCAAGGGCGCGTTCCTTGCCGCTGCCAGGGATCTCCCGGACCAGCGCGCGGCTGTTCCGCGTCCCCTCGAACAGTCTCGGGAGACTCTCCGGGAGAGCTAGCGAGCGGGCTGCCGCCTGGAAGCCTCTTCCTCCCCTCGTCCCGGATTCTGATCGGGCCCGGAGGACGCCTCTTCTCCCTCCCCACGCCGTCGCGATGGCGACGGTCGCTGCTCCCCGTTCCCGCTCGGCAGGGATCCCTTGGCTGTCGTTTCCGGGGAAACTGTGCGACGAAGTCGCCTGTCCGAGGGAGGAGGGGAGGAGCCACAGGCGGTCGCTCTCACCCGGCGGATGAAAGGGGACTGTCCGGGCGGGATTCGCCCCACTCCGGCTTTCAAGGGCCGGCAGGAGAGGAAGGGCCCTCTCCCCCTTTCCGCACTTCCGGAAAGCCGGTAAGGAGGTCGGTCATCCCTCGGGGTGCCGCCAGCCTCTCCTTCTCCCGAACGCGCGTTCCAGGCCCGGTTTTCCCCCGTGTACGCGGTGCCTCCCGTCGGATCCGAAGTGGAATGAGAGCGCCCGCTGTGGGGGTAGGCGACCAGCGCCAGCCCCGCCAGAGGGAGCCGAGCAGTCACAAGTCGTTTCCAGGGCTACCCGCGGACGTCTGGGCGTTTCTTCCGGCCCCGGGTCGTTTCCCCGGCGCCAAGGCCGCAGTCTCTCCGGCAACCAGCCGGAGCGACTGCTCTCCGTCGTTACCTGCGGACACGTCATTGCCACGGGTGAGCCGCCTTCGTCCCCATTCCGCGACGCGCCCCGTCGGTCAACGGCGCCCCTCCTCCCTGGGGTCTCGCCAGCAAGGGCCGGGACGGAACGCCTGCAGAGGCGTCCTCTCCGGCCGCGGAAGGAAGGGGAGGAGGGCGTGTCACACCGCCCGCTGGACTGGCAGACGAGGGCAGACTGGCGGCATCGGAAGGGTCGGGTAGACCCGCTGCGCCCTTCCCTCCCCACAGTGGCGGGGTGGCCACAGAGGTCGCTGCCCGGCGCCCCTGCCCCCCAAGTCCGCCGTTCGCTCGGGAAAAGGACGGAAAGGAGGATAAGATTCAGACGGATGCCCCCACTCCTGGAAGTCGCCCGTCCAGAAGCGAGAACCCCAGGGCCTCTGGGGGAGCGCGCGTTCCACCTTGCCGCCTCCACCACACTTAGGATTATCCAAGGAGACCAGGAACCGGAAAGCCACAAATTCCGGGGTGCGGACCGACCATCACCACGAATATGGGCAGGAGGACCCAAGGAACGAGGAGGAAGCGCTCTTGGAGCGCATCCTGGAGACATCCCTTCCTCTTCCATCCTGTCCCCTTCTGGACCCGTTCTGCCCGACTCCCGCTAGCATGGAACGGCGAGGACCCGCGGCTACACCCCATGCGCGACCTGGCAGCCCTTCTTTTTCGAACTCGTGAAGGGGGGATCAGATTGCGGGGGAGTCTCGCGCCCTCTGGGCGTTACCCCGCGCCTCCTCGGAAGGAAGGGTGATGGCGACTCTCTTGCCGCAGCTGGCACCCCTGAGCCAGTGCTATTCCCGAACGAAAACATCGCGCCCCTCCCCTTTTCCCCTGACCGATGGTCCGCCCGGAAATCCTGGGACAAAAAAACAAAACGGGAGCGTTGCAGGTGCCGCGCAGGGTTCGCAGCAACCGGCTGCAAGGAGCCGGGCGTTCGAATTTGTGGGCAGAGCGGAGTAGGAAGAGAAATGCCGGAAGTCCCAGAAGCGGGTCCTAGGGAAACAGATCTTCCCCTCCCCTTTTCCCTGCCCGAGGGCAAGGGGTGGGATGGGGTGGAGAAAGAGAGAGAGAGACGATACGCTCGGCTCTGCCACCTGCCGGACGTCCGCGAATGATCACTCCTTCTTAGGCCTTCCGTGAGAGGGCACTCCTCAGGAAACATAGTCTCCCACAGGTGGTCCCGAGACGCCGTGTCTCCAGCTCGCCCATCCCCAGGAGGGAATGATGCACGGCAAAGAGGAGCCAGCTAAAAAAGGCACCGCGGGAATTCCTCCGAGCCGCATCCTCGAACTGGACGGGCAGCCTGCGCACCCAGGAACGCAGCCTGGGAGGGGGAGAAGACAGGAGGAAACGGCACACGGGAAATTTCGGGGAGAAGGGAAGCAGAAGGCCACCATAAGGGAGCGGTACACAGGGAGCCGTTCCCAGTCCTCCTCTTCCTCTAGGAGAAAGGGGTCTCGGGGGGGATAGGAGGAGGAAACTGAGGCGGACCCGCTCCCTTCCGCCGGGATGGAGGGTGTCAGGGCAGCACCCCGCGAGCGGACCTCCCCGGCAGCAATTCAGCATGCCTGTGGGTTTTCGGGCCGGCCCTTCGCTGAGGTCGCCTGCCAGAACACAGTCTTCCTCCGGGAAAGGGTGGGGTGGGGGTGAAGTCCATTCGGTCGGACAAATCGATGCCAGGGGGAGCCGGAGAAGGCGCGCCCCGAGCATTCCCGGCCCTGGCCTCCTCGCTCCCCTTTTTCCGAGGGACGGCTCTGTCGCTTCCAGGGCGTTGCCAGTTTGCTCGGCGTCCACCACTCCCCCCCCTCTCCCGGTGGGCTGTCCATCATAGATCATCGCCACCATCGTCGAGTGCCCAAGACAGCCCGAGTGTGTTTTTTTTCTTTTTTTTTTTTCTTTGGAGAAGGTGTGGGTGGAGTGGAAGGAAAGAACACAAGGTGCCGAGAGCCTGCCTTCATCCCACACCAGGTCTGCACGGAGGTGGAGAGAAGTCAGCCCAGGCATGCAGCCCACTCCCGACCCCGATCCCGTGCCCGGTTCTTCCACGCGGCTCCTACAGAAGGGGGCCGCTGGAAGGATCGAAAGCTGCAATTTGCTTTGGGTGCGGGCAGGGTGCACCGCGGGGCTGACGAGCAGACAGTGCGTGGACAGGGAGGAGAGAGTGGTGATAGAGGGGGGCCTGGGACGAGGTCGGCGGGGCGCACGAGGGGCTTCGCCGCCCCTCCTCTTCGCTACTGCCTCTTCTTCTCCGTCGCCCCAAGGGAAGGATACCGCCTTTCTATCGCTCCTCCTCACATGCAGGGCTGCTGGGAGTAGGTCAGACAGAAGCCCGAGTTGCGGAGGTCCAGGCTGGGCTCGGAGACGTCGGTCTTGAAGCGGAGGATGAAGGGCCGCAGATAGGCTGCTCGGACGAGGGGGGCGGAGTGCAAGTAGGGGCGCGCTCGCTCGCGGTACTCACAGTAGACGGGGTGGTTGCCGCTGGAGAAGATGAGGTTGGCGTTGAAGGCGCCGCCGCAGAAGCGCTCGGCGTAGCAGACGTACTGGGCGCCCTTGAAGGCGCTGCCGCAGGGTACCTGCAGGAAGTCGAGCTGGCAGAGGGCGGCGTTCTGGCCATCGTTGAGCCCCGGGTAGGGCACGTCGTTTGCATTGACGCCAGTCAGGGAGAACGGCAAGGCGCCTCCCCCGCGCAGGGCGCACGCCCTGTACTGGATGCCGCAGAAGCCGGCGGCGGCGCGCACGCAGATGGCGTAGTTCTGGTCGGCCAGTTGCAGGGACCCGCGGGAGAAGAAGAAGTTGAAGCTCCTCAGCATGCCCGAGGTGCCGGTGAAGTGCTGCAGACAGCCGGAGGGCGCTGCGGGCGGGCGTCCGAGAAGAGCGGTTGGCGGGGCAGGAGCAGGGGAAAGGGGGGGGGGGGGAAGGGGCGCAGCAGCAGCCCCGGGAAACTCACCCAGCAACGGCGACAGGGCGGTCAGCTGTTCGATGAGGATGGTCCAGAGACGCTGAGAGTATGCCGCCGAGGAGACGACGTTCAGCACCGCGGAGGAGAACGACCTGCCCAGCTCGACGTGCACTGTTTTGCCCTCCCCCCGCAGGAGAAGGTGAGGGAAGTAGGGGGTGGCGGCAGCCGCCTGGGGCGCCGTACTCACTGTGCTGGTTCGTGTTGTTGCCGCAGATAGGGCTGATGGGGCTGGCGGAGGAGACCACGAAGACGTCGCCGTCGCACACACCGGTGCTGGTGTTGGGGGGCGCCAACAGGAAGGCAACGAAGGTCAGTCTGCAACGGGAGGGTAGGGTGGGGCCAGGAGGGAGGGAAGGAGGAGGCGGAGGCAGCGCCGCCCTTCCTAGCCGTCTTCCTTCCCCCCCTTTTCCCACTTTTTACCTGAGCTGCACGACCTTGTCTGTGGAGCGCCGCACGGTCAGCGCGCAGTAGCCGACGCTGGAAGCGCCGACGCTGGTGAAGTACGCGACCTCCTCCTCCACGGAACCTCCGCAGGTGGCCTCGTCTGCGGTGGTGGCGCCACGGAAAGGAGAGAGGGTGGTGGAGGAACCGTTCGTCTTCTTGGCGGCTTTCGGGAGAGGGGGAGGCCGGGATGGGAGAGAAAGGGCGGAGGAAAAGGGGTCGAAAGCACTCCCCCGCCTCCCCCCCCTCCCGCAGCCGTCGCCATGGCTACTCACAGACGCAGCAAACGCCGAAACCCATGGCGCAGATGCCCAAATGGGTGCCGTCGTTCCTCGAGCACTCATCCAGAGACTGGCAGGTTCCTCGGCGGCCGGAGGAGGTCTGGCATTCCTCGTTCTTGAACCGGACCAACGTGAAGAGCTTGAGGACTGCAGGGGTCGAGGGAAACAAACAAGGGGGAAAAAAGGCGGCTCCCTCGCCCCCCGCCCCCACCAAACGCCCCAGGCGGAAAAACAACCGCAAGCAGCAGCAGCAACCGAAAAATGGAGGAAGAGAGAAAAAAAAAAAAAACGCACAGGAAGGACAAAAAAGAAAAGTAAAAAACGAGGGTGACCTCGGTTGCCTTTCCTTTTTATTCCACTCGCGCGGCCGGCGCCCCAACTTACATTTCCCCTGTCTGGCCAGAGAACGGGGCCCGTTGCCGAGGAGCAGCCTCCCCGTCCGATTCCCCGTCGCCGCCCGTGCGGGAGGGGAGGAGGCCGGGACGGGAGGGGAGGGGGAAGCGACAGCGGCCGCCAGTGGCATCGGCAGGGTGAACAGGGATGCCGCCAGCGGCGGGAGCCAGGAGGATAGCAGCAGCAGAATCACGACCACCGCCGCCGTCTTCATCGTCGTCGCCGCGTCTTCTGCCGACGACGACCGCAGGCGGCGACGCGTCCCGGAGAGGAGGGTCGCGGCAGCCGACGGTGCGTGAGGACGGGACGCTGACCGAGTGACCGCGCGGGGCGGGCGGGCGTGACGGCAGCGGCAGTGGGGGGAGAGATGGAAGAGGAAGAGGCGTCGGAGGCTAAGTGCAGGGCTGCTGCACGAACTGAATGCAGAAACCCCGGTTGTCGACGTCGGTGGCGGGGAACGTGTTGTCCGTCTTGAACCGCAGCACGAAAGGCTGGAGCCAGCCTGGAGGCAAAAAGAAAAAAAAAAAGAGGGATGAGGCGAGTGCAGGCGGGGAAGGCGCCTCCCTCCCTACCCCTCACGCAGCGCTCGCTCGCTTACTGAAGATGGGCCCTGGCATGGTGTTCACGGCGCCTAGGGTGAGGGTGCCTCCGCAGAACCGGTTGGCGGTGCAGGTCTGCTGAACGCCCTTCATGGCGCTGGCGCAGGGGATCAACAGGAAGTCCATGTTGCAGTTGGTGGCGGTGGCGCCGTTGTTGATGCCGGGGTACTTCATGTCGGCGCCGTTCATGGCCTGCACTTGCTGCATCCCGGTGATGGAGAAGTCGTTGACGGTGGGGCTGGCGCACTCCATGTAGACGATGCCGCAGTAGTTGCTCTGCGGGCGGATGCAGATGCCGTAGTTCTGCTCGGCGATGATGCGCGACGTCGGGGTGCCGTCAAAGTTGAAGCTGCGGACCATGCCGGAGGTGCTGGAGAAGAACTGCAGGCAGCCTACGGGCGCCTGGTACGGGGACAGCTCGCTGATCTGCGTCACCAGGATGAGCCAGCCGCGGTCGTTGAAGGTGTTCGTGGACACCACGCTGATGGAGGTGGGCGTCTCTCCCGGCCCGGTGTGGACGTAAACTGCGGGCAGGAAAAGGAAGCGTAGAGGAGGGAAGGAAATGAAACGACTACGAGGAAAGAAGGGGGGAGGTGCACCACTCACTGTGCTGCCCGCGGTTGCTGCCGCAGATGCTGCTGATGCGGGACGCGCCGGACACGATGAAGAGGTCCCCCTGGCACAGGTGCGTGGTTGGGTCGGGAGGCAGCAGCGAGAACTCGAGGAAGTCCAGCCTGCGGGGAAAGCGCGTTGTCCCGTCTCCCCGCGTGATCCCCTCCTCCTCCTCCTCCTCTCCCCGCACCTGAGCTGAGAGATGCTCTGCGACACCTTCTTGACGATCAGCTGGCACTGGCCCATGCCCGTGTACTGGGGCGGGCTGGCGAAGTAGGTCAGGTTCATGCTGGAGGAGTCGCCGCAGCTCTTCTCGGCTGGAGGCGGAAGAAGACAGAGGCATGGGGGTTTAGCCGCCCGCCGCTCCCCAAGACCTCCCCTCCCCTCCCCTGCGCGGGCGCTTACCGACGCAGCAGGTCCCGAACCCCTTGGCGCACGTTCCCGACGGCCGTCCACCGTTGTTGACGCAATCGAAGTACTTCTGGCACGTGCCGTTCCTGTTGCTGGTGCTGCTCATGCACGGGAACTCCTCGATGTGGACAAAGGCCAGCATCCCTGCCACTAGGGTGGGATGGAAAAAGCAGGAGGTCCGTAGGGAGGAGGAGGAGGTGGGGTCCGCCCCCGCTAATTACTTACGCTTGTTCCTGTTCAGGAGCAGGGAGAGCGTCTGATTGAACCCGCCCTTCCGCCACAGCCAGGGGGTGCTGAGGAAGTTCTTGGAGAAGAGGTCCTGCTGCTTCGGCCGCAAGCCAGGGAGGGAGGACAGCAGCTTGGGGGACCAAGAAGAGTCGCCCGGGGCCTGCTCGTCGTCCGCGGGGGCAGCCCACGTGCAGCGGGCGAGACCCAGGAGGAGGAGGAGCACCAGCAGCAGCGGCGGCAGAAGGGGCCGGAGCAGGGTCGTCGGCGACGGGAGCTGCGGGCTGCAGGCCATCTCGGGAGATCGGACGGACGCGGAAAGCCGCTGGCGGACAGATCCTCGCGGTTCGGGCGTCCTTTTTAAAGCGGCCGGCGTCCGCCACCGCTAAGAGTCCGAAAACAATGCCCGCATACCGGCCAAGCAGTGACCTCTTTCGGCGACAATGGGGGGGAGGGTCACCACGGCGCCGGCAGCGAGGAGGCCGCGTTCCCGACATCCTGTTCGGGCCGGCCGTCGACGAGCTGACCCTGTCACGTGCCCTTATCAGTTCTCCGTCCAGTCATGTCGTGCGCATACCAACTGGGACTGAAGAGTGATAAGGAGACGTGAGCCAGAGATCCCGGCGGCCGTCGCCGGGGAGCCGCCGCTCCCGGGGGGACGACGACGATGATGACGGGACAGCACTGGACAGCGGGGGAAAGAGCGAAGGTGACGGAGGGGGGGGGGAGCGGCGGCGGTAGGATGTGGAGGGAGGGCAGCAGGGAGGGCAGGGGAACACCGGGAACACCCGCCTCGCCCCTCCCGACCCCTCCGGCCGGAAGCGTTCCCGATTCTCCGTCCGCGCCGACGGGCAGCTCGCCTTAAATGCGAGGGGAAGCGCCTGGAGGGGACCTGGCTGGAGGTACCTGCTGCGGCGCCGCCAGCCACCGCCGGGAGCGTTTCCGGCAGGCGGCGGTGCGCGCATCCGGGATGCCCCGGGGCAAAGACGGCGTCGGACCCACGCGGGGGGGGGAGGGGGAAGAAGCGGCTGCGTCCGCGACAGAGGATTCGTCGCGCCGCCGCCGCGGGAATCGATAACTCCGGTCGGGGAGCAGGCGAAGGGGATGGGCGGGCGTTCTCACTGGTGAGGAGGGGAGGGAGGAGCCGTCCCTTGGAGGGAAAAGGGTCGTGGCATCCTCCCTCTCCCGAGGGGCACGACCCCTGCCACGCCCTTCCAGAACGTCGGCAGGAAAAACTTTCCGCGAAGCCCTACTCACCACCGAGGGACGTGGGGGAGAGGAATAGGGCCGATCTCCTCCTGCCCTCTCCTCGTCCCCACTCCTGCCTTCCTCCGTGCCCGCGACCAGCAGCTGCCGCTTCGCACGTCGCGCGCGCGCCCACGACTTCCCCTTCGGCACGACCGTGCGGGTGCAATTCGCGCGCACGCATGGCATCCGGCGGGAACGGGGAACCCGCTCGGGGAGAAAGGGGGAGACAAAAAGAAAGAAAGAAAAAAGAGAGGAAAAGGAGGAGGGGGGAGGGGTAACCATGGCAACCTTCCCTCCGCCGTCCGGGAGACTGGCAACGGCGGCTGTTCATCCCACCGCTCCTTCGATCGTGCTGCTCCCCTTCGATTCCCGTTCCTCCTCCCTCCCCCCCTCAGGAGGGCAGAGGAGTTCGGAGGGATGACGCCTTGTCTCATTCCGCAGCAGCGGCTTCCGGGAAGGGGAGGAAGGGAGCGCGAGGTGCCGCTGCCGTAGCCGCACCGATCGATCGCCCGAGCGCTCCCGCCGCCGCCTTCCGCCTCCGCCCGCCTTCCCTCCTCGCTCCCTGCCGGTAGCGCCGCGTGCGGTGTTCTTCCCGCGGGAGGAGGAGGGGGAGGCGAGCTCCGCGCCTCTCGCTCCCGGCGCGCGCGAGCCCAGTGAGCGCTGCCATGGTCGGTCGACCCGAGAAGGAGAGACCCCGAGGGTCGGTTGCGTGGGGTGGCGGCGGCAGCAGTGGGGGGCAGTAGGGGAAAGGAGGCAGCTTCCTCTCCCCTCCCTGGCTCTGGGCTCGAACGCGCTCTCTCCCCTCCCCATAGCGGACGATGACGAAGACGACGCGCATGGGGGGAAAACCCGCGCGCCCGCCACGAGCTCGGTGCGCTCCCATTGGCTGCCAGCGAACCTCCCCCCTCCGGCCGGGGTATTAAATTACGGCTTCCTGGCTGGGGGTTGCTGCAGATGTTGCGTACGCGGCCCTCTTGCCCTGGAAGTGTGCGCGAGCGCAGGAACAGGCGGAACACGCATGCGTTCCGTGCGGCGGAGCCGCTGCTCGGTTGCCTTGACGACGGCGACGTCCGGGACGCGGGCGGCACGCCCGCTTTCCCCTCCGCCCCAGCCCCGCGCAGCATGGAGTGCTTCTCATCGGAGGGTGCGGCAGAACGCTGCTGCCTCCACCAGCAGAGGGCCGCGAAGACGCCCCCGCTTGTGCGCGCGCGTGCAAGGTCCACAGGAAAGGGAGGGAGAAGGGCGTCCGCGGGTCGTTCCGCCGCACAATCCCAGGGAAGCTTCCTTTCTCGCGCGCAGGGAACACCGAGGGGCCGTCGCGCCGCTGTCATTCAACCTTACCGAACGGGAGCAGACGCTGCTGCCAGCTAGGGGGCACGCACGCACGCAGAATCTCCCCGTTACACCCAGATGCACACGTACGTACGTGTTGCGTCGACGAAGACAAAGCACGGGTGCGTCCTTGAACCGGGTCGTCCCCTCCCCCGGCTCCCTTCCCCACTCTATGCGATCGAAGCAGCTCCGGCGAGCCGAACGGGGGGCACAGCACGGGGAGGGGCTGGGTGGGTGGGAGAGACAGACCAAAGGGGAGGGAGGGGAGGCAAGGAGCACCGGGATGAGCAGGCTCGCACACTTTTCCGGAGGGGAACGGAGGGCGAAGAGAGGTGGGGGGGAGGGGAGGGGAAATGGGAGAAGGCCCCACTCGTTATCATCCTCACAGCGCAAGGGATGCACGGCGGCCCCTTTTGCTCGCACTTTTCCCTGGCTGCAGCCGCCGCGCCGAAGAACGCCGAGCGTCTCCCTCAGTCACGTGGGCTCGACGCAACAATCGGCGGCGGCGCGCTCTCCGGGGGCTCGGCAGCCTCCGTTGCGCGCGCACGCGTATTCACCCGCCTGCCTACCGCTGCCGCTGCTGTGATTCCCGCGCGCATCTGGGCTGCTGCCGCTGCTGCTGCGCCCCCGTCTCGCGGTCATGCGCAGTTCGCGCTCACGGGGGAAGAGGAGGCGGGGGAAAGCGCGTGCGTGCGCTCCGCACGAGGGGGAAACTCGCGCTGTTTCCGCGCCTGCGCGCCGCGACGGGCGCGCGCTCCGATGCGGCCGATCCGTCTGGGAGCCACTACACTGCGCCAAGCGAGTCTCGAGCCCCGGAGCTCGCTCCCGCGCGTGAAACGGCGCCGCAGCTTCGTGAAGAGCAGGGGGGGGGGGGGGATGCGCTGCAAACAACAGCGTGGTGGTGGCGCCGCCCAGGGGAGGAGTGCGTGACCAGAAGCGCACCCTTCGCGAGCACCGCTGGGTTGCTGCGGGCCCTCCAGACGACACGGAGACCTCGACCGACCTCGGTTCGGAGGTCCCGTGCAGAGGAAAATTGTTCTTTCTTTCCGAACGCAGGCGGAGGATCCCGCCGGATGACCGGAAGTAGACCGAAGGCGCTTCCGGAGGGAGGCTGCTTCGCGTGTAAACCGCGACGGATTCTTCTCTCCCTCCTCTTCCTCCCCCCCTCCCCCTCCCGCCGTCTCCGCGCGCTCCACGCCACTGGAAAACGGGGCTGGATGCAATAGGGACGGACGGGCGCGCGGGAGCTGCCGACCCGCGGCCCGCTTCCCCCTCTCGACGGTCGCCACGCGCTTCCTAGGGAGCCCTCCCATTGTTGCGCAGCGGCAGGAGGTTGGGCAGCCTCCCTGGACCGCCGTAGCGGGGCTCTGCCACCACGAAGCGCTCGCTGCGCCCGCGGTGACCGCCGGGAAAGGATGGCGGGGGACTCGCGGGCGGGAGTCGACGGGCTCCCGGGAACCTGCGTGAGCAGAAGCACGGCGGCGCCCCCTCCCTCCGAACCGAGGGAGCGCCGCTTCCCGTCGCCGCTGGCTTTCCTTTCGTTTTTTCTTCCCGGAGAATTCCCGGATCAGCGCCCCCTGCGACGAAAAGCGGCGGCTCGGAGCGACTCTTGCTTTTCCCCTCAGCGGCTCCGCGGCGGCGCGCATGCGCACGCATGCCTACCCTCTGCTGTGCTGGCGCGCTTGGGATAAATGCGGATTCCTCGCGGGGTGCTGCGTTTTTTTTTTTTTTGTCCCCCCACGGGAACTCGAGCGCGCGCGGATCGAGGACATCCGCGGCGACGCTCGGAGGCGGCCCCTGGCGGCCGCACATCGACTCCAGGCTCACCTCCCGACGAGCCGGCTGCCTGGCAAGGCGCGGTGGATTCCTGCATCGGGTGCGCACGCGTCCAAGGCAGAGAGCTCGCGGTTGCTCCGGGTTGCGCCGCCCGGCACGCCAGAGAACTTCAAGGCTCCCGCCGCCGCACCGTGGAAGCAGGAAAAGAGCTGGCTCGAGGGACGGTTTCCAAGGGGCGCGGAAGAAGGCCTCGCGAAGCCTCTTCACCGCACGAGCGTGAAGAGATCGCCTTCACCGCCAACGAAGGCGCGTAGGTGCTCCCGCGGCGAAGACACCGTGGAAACCGGTTCGCCGCCCCCCCACCTTTCCCATCGATTCCTGCGTTCGGACGTCTCCGGGATCGGATTCGTTCCCCCTCCCCCCCCTCCCTCCCCACGAGGGGAAAAAAAAAAAAAAAAGAAAGAAAGCTGGATGGAAGCTCGAAGAGAGCTGGAATTTCAATCCGATCAAATTTTCACGCCGCATCTCATTCGGCGGGACGGGGAGAGCCGGTCCTCGTCGCCAATGGTTGCGTGTGCGCACGGGGAGCCAACACAATTACGGGAACAGATGTCATTTCGCAGATTGTCATCATACGTTTTCTCGCCAGACCTCCCTTCGCCGCTGATCTTATTTATTTCGCGTCCATTCAAAGTCTAGCCCGGATGGCACACATCGAACCTGCTCCCTTGGCAACTGCGCTTCCCCGTGCAAATAAAATCGCACTGGCAAAACCAAGGAGCCCCCCTTCTTCCTCCTCCTACGTGCGCTTCTCGGAGATTCCGATTGCGCGGTTTATCAGCACTCCGATTAGAAGTCGCTTTTCCTGTTCGTGTTTCTTTTTCAGACACGCTTTGTGTCCAGCGCAACACTTTTAAGCGTGCTCGCAAGCGCGCCACATGGGGAGAAAATAAAGGCGAGATAAAAAGAAAAAAAAAAGAAAGAAAGAAAAATGCACCGAGTCGGACAAAGGTAAGCGAGGAGGAGGAAGTCCACCCACCCCCACGCGTCGCACTGCGTACACGGTGGGTCTCCAAATGGATGCGTTCGTGCCGTTCAGAGGTTCGCAAATGGGAGCGTCAAGATCACTCTGACCCCTCCGATTTTTTTTTTCCGAATCCGTGTGTGTTTCCCTGGCAATCGACGTCACGCTCACATAACTCACAGCTTCCTTCATGCTCTTGGTTATCGTTAACGAAAGGATTGTCAACAGCAAATGTTCGTAGATAAAATACTGAATCATTTTTGCTGACATGGATCGGCCATCCGCGCCGTACGAACACGAGTGCAGCACGTGATTGAACGAACATCTCAGTGAGGAAACGGAAAATAAAAATCTTCCACAGTCGAGCACACACACAAATTCCTTTCGGTTCCGATGGGATCGTTCCTCGAGTTCCTCTGGAAAACCCGATCTTCCCGTTCTCCCATCGCCAATCGCAGTCGTGCTGGTTTCATCGCACGCCTGCGTCTTCTTGGTGTCGTACGCTTTCCTCTTTTGTATACAATTTCCAAAATTAACGTTTACGAAAACCCTGTTGCCACAGCAACAAACGTGCAAACGGTGGAACAGAGGACGAGCCACACAGTCGGCGAGTTTTCATTTTTCATTTTATTTATTTATTAATTTTTTTTTTAAAAAAATGCTCCTTGACGAAAACTAACGAAAAACGAAACAAGAAAAATCAATACCAATTCCTCATGAAAGAAAACCAGGTATGTTTTTCGTTAAGGTTTGAGCGATCCGTTACCCTGGGTTTCGGCAAAAGGCGACAACACGTAACAATGAAAAACCATGGGGACGGAGAAGGTTGTTCGGCGGAACAAAAGCCTACGTTTCAGGAATCAATACGTAAACCGTGCACTTGTGTTACTTGGTGTGCTTATTCTTCCAAGAAACGTCCTTTTCCTTTCGTTTTTTTCTTCTTTCCTCAGCATCAGCTTGGCGCTGCGCTGCAACATCAAACTTATCGAATCATCAGCTATCAAATGACTTGAGAATTTTCCTGCTTCGTACTGTCCGGCAAGAAAATTTTCCGAAAGTCATCACACGAACAACAACACACACGCACGCACACACAAACACACACACCAACAAAAAAAAAAAAAAAAAAAACATGTGCTCGCACGAAAAACACGGGAATTTTCGTTGCGGGTGAGAACAGAACACCAGTCAGCACTTTTTAGAGACATGTTGCACGGAATAGGCATACCTTCAGTATACTTGTACATAGCTCCCTCCTTTCTGCCTGAGACTTGGTTTCTGTTCCCCCATAGAGGCGCGTAGCGCTGCGAAAACGTTGCGTCCTGCGATAATGCAGAAACATTCTTTTTTTATTAATCCGTTACCGACTGCTCCGTGCCGTTCAGCGAGTTAAAAGACGGGGACGTGCACCAGAAATTCGGAGAAAGCAGAAGAGAAGGCAATGGCGAAACGCGTTCTGCTGAGTCTTTTCGACTCTTGGGAGAGCACCGGTCGTGGACGTTACCAGGCTGCTCCTTACCTTTTCCAGGAGTGAGATCCACGCACCACGGATCATGGCAACCATCGGCTGGATCGGAACCATGCCTGATTTCCTGCCCATTCAACTCGCAACATCTGCTGGCGCGGACTGAGAGCGCCTCCCTGTGTGCTCGACTCTTTCCTCCTCCTCTCCCTCCCCCTCTTCGCGTGAGTCATGTTTCCATAACAGAGCGCCCGCTCGAGCAGGGTGTCCGAACACATGCGAGGTGTCTCTCGTCGTTCCCCGAAACGACACCAGGTGGTGCTGGTGGCGGCGCTAGGAACACTCGAGAGCGAACGCTGTCGTTTCACTTCCCAGTTTCTGCTGCCGCGCGCTGTTTTGCTCTGGAGAGCCGAGGAGGAGGAGCAGCGATTTCGCATGCGCATGGCAGACCTCTTCGACCCCATTTCTCCCATCTTCCAGGACTCTCTAGTGGTCTGCTAGTGCCGGAGGGGCGCTGCGAGCGCGGCGAGTAAACCAACGGATCCGGTGCTCAGCATAGCACCGAACACAAGATCTGATCACAGTCTCTGGAAGTAACACTCGAGGGTCCAGTCCTTTCCCTTGTTGCTCCTAATTGCTCCCCCTTTTCCTGCTGGCTCCTGACTCGTGATGTAGGCCCAGTGCGGTGGCATCACAAGATCCTTCGTGTTCTCGCCGTTCTCTCAGGGATTGCAATGCCTGGCCACCGTTGCCATTTTCCGCTGTTTCACGGTGCTCTCATTTTGTTCGCACTTCCGGAACGGACGAGAGATGTCCAGACCACGTTCCACAGAGACGCACGTGGTCTCCCCGAAGGCGCTCCCGCAAGGTGGAGCACCGGGGGCATTTGCCTGCAAGTTGCAGGCTCCTGGACACGTCTGCAAGGATCTGCACGCGGACAGAAGCTTCAGCTGCTCCATTCTTTTCAATTCTTCCCTACTTGGTCCAATCTGTTCTTTCGCTTTCTTGCAGTCCCGGATGTGCTTCCGACGCAAAGAGACTGACTTAGTGAGGTCACGCCAACCACTGGAAAAAAAAAAAAAAAAAACTGTGCTGCTGACCGACCGCTGGCCGTATTGCTCCTATCCTCCCTCTCCCTCCCACCCTCTTTTTTCCCTTTTCACACAGACGCCCCAACTCCAAAGGGAGAACCAGAAATTCAACCAGAGACTTTTTTCCTAGAGACACGACCTCCAGGAACTGGGGGAGGGAGGAAGGAAAGGGCATCCCGGAGACTAACTTCCGGACCTCCTGCTAAGACGGAGGAGACCTTGGGATGCTCCGTGGTGATCTTCTTTTGATCCGGCCTATACGGCTCGGGGCAATCCTTTTACAACGGGTCGCCGGAAAGCTGTTGTTTACACCAGCCGCTGGGTGTTGGTGGGCCGAGACTGCGACCTTTGACCGTGCCGCAGATGCTCTTTGAAACGAAAGCGCTCCCCAACATCGAGCGGGGTGCTCTCTGCCTTCCGGAAAGGACGAGGAGAGTAGGGAGGAGGAGGTCCGCTCCTTCGGTCCTCGTGGCCGACGCTCGCGCAGACGGCGCTGTTCCTCTTCCCCCCTTTTCGCTTTCCCTTCTTCCCGGTGAACCCAGCGGGAGGGTGACTCAGGATTTCCGGTGCAGTCACGCCGCGCTCGACCTTTGGGATCGCCCCGCCGATGCTCTCCGGCGCGCGTTATCTTCCCGATGTGCGTGCACGCAGGCGCGGGCAGCGGCGCCTGCTCGGTTCCGAGAGAACCTGGGAGGGGAGGAGGAGTTCGTGCCCCGAGCGGAAGACGGCGCCAGAGAGGGAAGTCCTCCCGTCCCGGGTCGTCGTCACCGCCTCCTTCCCGCATGACTCTGGAAACGGGGCTTCGTTTCTTCCCTCAGAGGAGGAAGCAGCGACGTCGAGAGTCTGCCTCCCGGCGATGGGAATGCCGGGAATAATGCAGTCCCTCCAGTGAAGCTCACTGAAGAGCCTGCACCGCGGCGCTCAGGAGCGCCCTTCCCGAAAAGGAGAGCGGGCAGGAGACGCAGGAAGCGACTGTCGTCGGGTTCCTCGTCCGCTTCCCCTCCTCTCTCGCCCTTCCTGAGAGGTGCGTGCAGTCTTTCCAGCTTCCCATGAGCCAGCGTCGCCCCGGGAATGCCGGCTTTGAAGATGGGAAACCGCCGCTCTTCAGTTCCCTCTCTCCTTTTCTGGTTCCCGGGGAGACGACGAGTAGGGACGGGAGGCGGCGGCAACAGAGGACACACCGGGAGCAGCGAGAAAAAAAGCTTCCGCGGGATCGCCGAATCTACGGAAAGCGGCGCGCGCGCTTGGCACCCTCGTCCGGCAAGTCCCTTCGTTGCGTGCGCAAGCGGAAGTAAAGGAGCGCAGGAGGGAGGAGGACTGGCAGCGTTTCAGGGGTTGGGGAGCGAGATGTCGAACAGGCTGGCGGAGGGAGGGGGGAGTTCCAGCTCTGCTGGTTGCTGGTTGGATACATGACAACACGCGCTGAAGGCCTCCCGAAAGCGCCATCTCTATCCAGGGATCAAGGCGGGAGGAAAGGAAAGGAGGAGGAATAAAGAGGAAAAAGGGCTAGGAAGCATAGAGGGACGCAAGAGACGAGAAAAAGAGATGATGGCGAACGGGGGGAGGGAGAGGGGAAAATGGAGAGGAGAACGATCAGCGGGAAATGTGATTGGGATCCCGGGGGAGGCTTGAAGCTTGAAGTGCGTCAACTCCGTTGCCAAGCAACGTTCATGGCTTCACAGGGCCTAGAGGCCTTCCCTGCACTGGCACCTCAGTCCGAAGAAGGGACAGGGGAAGAAGTTCTAGAAGGCTCTTCACTGTACCATCCGGGTGCGAGGGTACCCTTGTGATGATGCGATAGGGACGTGGCGGTCCAGGGGAGGGCCCTCCTGTGGATCCGACAACCTTCCAGATGGCGTTCCGCCGTTAGGTTTTTCTTTTCTCCACGCTCTTGGAAAGCCTCATCACCCTCTTTGGAGATCCGCAGCGGCAGCCGGCAACGAGCCACAGCTTGTGAAGACGCCCCTCCCAAGAGGTATCGGAACCTCTTTTTTCCCTCCAGATCTCTTGTCAAGGAAGTCTTTCAGAGGTCAGTCGAGGAGAGATGCCCCCGACCTCTGCCGAGGAACTCGGAAAGGATGGTGTCCGCACGACATGCCTGTCTTTTTCGAGTGCGCCTGCACATGTTTCGGGAAGCAGAAACGCTCCTCGATGGTCCTGCTTCCTTTCCCCGCTTGCTCGGGTTCGATTCCTCCGCTCCGGGTTCCGCACGCGTTCCAGACAACGGCTCCAGAGGGAGGAGGAGGTTTTCTTCCTTCTCCCGGCCTTCTGTCGGGAGTCTGTTCCCCTTCCTGCGCCCCTTCTAGGATTCCTAGACTCCCGAAACGTCTTGCCTCGCCGTCCTCAATCTTACGCAAAGGGGAGAGCGCGGGAGTTGACTGGTCCTGGGAAAGCAGCAAAAAAGAGGAGAGGAGGAGAGCTCCTTTGCTCTGTCTTTGAACCGCATCCGGGATTTCAGTTGATGCACGAACTCCGGGAAACGCAAAACGCTGCTGCCAATCCCGGAAAAGGGAAGATCACCCATCACCCCTGCTTTCGATCTCCACGAGCTTCCAGGTGCCCAGAGACCCCAGCTAAGAGCACCTGCTTTCTCCCTCCCTTTGCCGCCTGCGGAACGGGTGTTTGGGCTTTCCTTCGGCAAAGACCGGAGGGCAACCGGTTGCATACCCTGAGACGGTGTCGTCTCAAACAGCCTGGAATAACAGTGCAGGTGCTTCAGCAGATCGAACCCTCCGAAAGCCTGCAAAGTTCCGTGGCCTCGGAATGCAAGCAGCCGTTTGTCCCTGCGCCAGAATCAGTCCGTATGACGTCTCTACCGAAACGACGTGCGCATGGCTAGACGGTAGTGAGGGGCTATATATAGACTCGTTAACAATGACGTCTCGAGACGCTCTGAGAACGCGAGTCGGCCGAGATATATATAGAAATCTTCTAACAATGATGTCTGAGTATGGCGAGACGGCCGTGCGGGGAGTTTCCATGAACACTCGTTAACAATGATTCGAACGCACAGTGGTCGTGATTTTTCGTGACGCCGCTCACTGAGTTTTAGTGAGCGGTGGACGTGAGTCCGAGCTGGTTGCAGGGTTCCCAAGTATCGTTTCGTAGGTGAGAGAGTCCGTTTCGGTGGTGCACTCCCGCGAGTGGTTTCGTTTCGTGCTCTGCAGCAGTCTGCGTTTATCCGTTCGCACGGTTGGAACCGCAGTTTTCCGTTCGGGAATTACATGAGAACCGCAAGACACGGATCTGTTCGTGCAGCTCACAGGATTTAATGAACTTTGCGATTTGCCTATTGCGGCTCACGCAGCTACGTAGTACAGGAGAGGAAGGGGTGAGAAATCGCAGCGATCTGGGGACGGTCTGCTCCCATCCTAGGGGATGACGCAGGACACGCTTGCCGGGGCGCTTGCACGGAGCTCGAAACCGGGAACGCCCGGAACGCTCCAGCACGAACGGAACGCGGGGAAAGAGGACGAAGAAGAGTGAAAGTCTTCCAGCAAGAATTCTCATGAAGTGAGAAGGACAGAATTCATTGCCAATAGGAAAGGGAAGGAACGGCATGGGGATTCGCCATATCAAGGGCTGCCGATGGCCTTCATCAGGCCTGATAGGGCTCGACTCGGTCCAGCTCTTCGAAGGTTTCTCGTCCGCAGCTTTCCCATTCGTATGCGAGACACCTCTCCCCTCCCCTCTCCAAGCGCTGAGTGTCCTCATCCAGAGCTGTGGTCATTTGTGCCCGCAAGGAAGGACGGCCAACCTTCCTGCAGCTTGGCGCGCTCGGGAAGTCTGCACGTGCTCACCTTTCACTGCTTGGGAGATATCCGAGGGCGGCGAAGCCCTCTGGAAGGATGCGTTGGCAGCAAAGGTCGCAATCGGGGTCTCAGGCAGATCCTCCCGTCTCAGCCTCCTCTGTCCCGAATGTCTCCGGATCCAATGCGGAACAGGCGCGCTGGAGCATCTGCTTCGGAGGTCGACCTTGGAGTAGGCGTTCCGCGTGCTCCCTCGGATGCGCCGCACAAGTCGTAGCCCCGCGGGGAGGTTTCCGTCAAACCAGGAGACTTCTCCCGTTTTTTTTTCCTCCTCCCCCTTTGGCTTCTCTTCCCAGAGACCGACCCGGGAGGGTGCAGGTGGCGCCGCTGCTGTCGCCCGCGACCGCGTGAGATGCAACCGTCCTTCCTAAAGGGTGCGAACCAGGCACAGCCGCCATCTCCTGAGAGACAGCACGGGAGGCAGGGCCTCGCTTTCCTCCTCGTCTGTTGCGATTCGCATCCGCCGCGTCCTGGGAGCTTCCTGGCACCAGCCGATTCTCCCCTCCCTTCCCGGAGAGCCTTCTCAGACCTGCCCGTTGTGCTCCTGAGGCGGATTCCTTCTTCCTTCTGAGGCCTCTGAGAGGAGGCGCTCACGTCACGGTTCCTCTGCACTCCGTGACGCTCCCGGGATCCCCCCCTGCTTCTCGAAGACGTCCTTTGTTTGGGAGAGCAACAACGAGAGTCCTTCCTTTCAAGCAAGTTGTCTAGGAGTAGCCTCGAGCAAGAGCCGACTGCTTGAGGTTTCCCGGGGCGATGACGAATGGCAAGGATGCGAGACAGCTTTGTAGTCGCGGTTTCAATAGGGGCGGTCCCCACCCCATCCGAGGTGCACACCACCTGGAACAGCGAGGGGTGGCAGGCTGGTGCTGGTAGACGGCGGGGCGCTTCTTTTCTTGAGCGCTTTTCCCAGGCGGTCGTCTAGGTGCTCGCGGATGTCGAAGTTCAAGCTCGCCGGGAGGAAGAGGCCGCCTTGCGACCGGAAACGGACTGGAAAGGATGCTTTCTCCACGTCCGAAAGGGAGCGGTCGGGAAGAAACTGCTTCCTCCCAGCTGCTTGCGGCCGACGTCGGGAGCTGGCGACGGAGGAGCCTCCCCTCTCTAGCGCCGGCTCCAGAGAGCCGGCTGCCATCATCGCTTTTTGCTGCAGAGGCTGCCCAAGGACACCTAACATCCTTGGTCGCCGCGTGGTCAGCCACCGAGGTCCCCGCTTGCGACGTCCGGCCCTCGCCTCCTTTTCTGTTCGCCCCGAGCTCTCGCACCGTCGTCGGCGAAGGGCTGCGGCACTGGCAGCTGTGCCGAGCGCAGCGGCCGGAGGAAGGGCTGCCGAGCGCCGCCGCCGCTGTCCGTCCCGGGGCTGCTGCCGCCTCTATCGAGCGGCTGCCACGTCATCCGGTTCGCTGGGCACGGGCGTCGGCATTCCGGGCGTCGGAAAACCCTGAGAAAAGCGGCTGTTCCGGCAGGCGGTGCCTTGCGGGGGCGTCGCCTTGCTCGGAGGAGGGGGAAAGGGGAGGAGGAGGGAAACTCCCGCGTCGCCGCGTTTCCAGGTTCGGCAGCGGGGTCCTCCCGTTTCGTGCCGGCTGGGACGGACTGTCTTCTGGGAGGAAAGGAGGGGAAAAAGGGCCAAAAAAAAAAAAAAATGGAACAGAGGGGGGCTCTTTCGCTCGACTATCCACATGATTCCCCCTAGGGGAGTCGCGCGCTCTGTGGGCGTGCCTCTCCACCAAGCCTGCCCGCCTCCGCCCCTTCCACCCCCGCCGTGAGCCCCGTTCACTCTTCTCGCCTGAGGAGGAACGCGCGCGAGCTGTGCGCGTCCGTCCCCGTGGGCCTGCGATGCATTGGAGCCGGGGCAGTGAGCGCGCGCGCAGACAAGTCCCCCCCCCCACTCCTCTTAACGCGCCCGCATCCTGTCCCATCCGGACTACCGTACCACGGAGGTCCCACGGAGACGCGGTTGCTTCCCTCTCCGTACGAGCCGGATGAACGGCGGCTTCGTCTCTCGCAGGTCAGCGCCGGAAGGTCGGTTGAGCGGCTACCCTCCCCCTCCTTTCTCCTCCAAAGATAGTATCCCTCGGAAGCCTTCCAAACCGGAAGCACCAATCTTTCCCGGGGCTCGGAGGCCCCATCTGCATTGCCCCATCGCCTTCGCTGCAGTGAGGGAGTGAGTCGAAGTGGCTTTCTCGGTGGCTCCACCGGGGATCCTCCCCGAAGGTCGCCTCCGCTCTTCCCTCCTCCAGGGGAAGCTCTACGGTTTCAAGGCAAAGGAAAGAAAAAGGAAGGAGCAGAAGGGGAGGGGGGGAAGAAGAGAGAGGGGAGAGAAGGAGCCACAGAGGCCGCGGGACAACCATGGCTGTTCTCCTCACCGCACGTTCTTGCTTCTCTAGTTGAGCGGCGGCTCGCAACGTATTGATCTGCTGCGGTTCCTGCCGGCTCAGAGTCCGCCGCCAGGCTTCCTTTCCTCCCTCCCCGCCCTTGCCGCCGCACAGGAGCGCCGGTCTTCCGCGCGCTGCATTCGAAACGCGGGGCGGGCTCGCTCAGGAAACCTTTCGCGCGCGCGATGTCCCACGCCAGTGATTCTCCTTCCCCGTCGATCCCTCCTCTGCGGGGGAGAGAGAGGGGGGGGGGGAGAAGAGCGCGTTCCCGATGGTTCCGCTGGTTTTCCGGCTTCGGCGCTGCCGTCTGTTTGCTTTGCCGCGACTGTCGGACGCTTCGCTTTGCGCTTTCGCCGTTCAAGGTCGCGCCTCCGAAGAGCGACGACTTCTCTCGCTTTGCTTCATTGTTAATCGCGGTTGCCACGTTACGGGATTTATTTTCGGCAATCGATTGTTTGCCTCGCAGAGACGCATTCCCAGCAGCTCTTCCCGATTCGGGGAATTTTTCGGATGGAGATCGGAGTCTTCTTCAGGGGGTGCTCGAAACGTGGGAGGCAGGCTTCTAGGTGCCTTCCGGGACCGGGGTCTGTCTGGGGGCTCCCCACCCCCGGATCGGGGACCGGGGTGGGGGGAGAGGGGCCTTTTCTCGGGTTGTTGAACAGAAAGCTCTAAAACACCAAGCTGCGCGTCTGCTCCCTACCTCCCGTTCGGTGGCCGCGGTGGCTTCACCAACGTCAAGCGGCGGCGCAAATCAAACGCTAGCGCAGGATTTTTTTTTCCGGTCGAAGAGGGGGGGAAAAGGAAGAGGGCGGCGAGTCTTTCAGGTGCTGCCGCCACCGGAAGGAGCGGCCGAGTGGGGCGCGGAAACCCGCCGTCGACCGATTTTCGGAGCAGCAAGCGAACACTCGGCTCCTCTTCGGCGTTCGCGAGCGCGGTCAGATAGGGCTCTTGGCCCCTGGGCGTGGTCGCTGGAGGTGGAAGGGGGGGTGATGGGGAAGGCGAAGTAGGCGACGGCGCTGCCTGCCCGCCTCACGTTTTCCTGGAGGCGGCACCACGGCGGCTGTCTTCGGACATCCCGAGCTGATAGACGCGGGTCATCCGAGGGAGGGCAAATCGGTGTCCATCCTGCTGGACCAGCCCTCGGTGGTGCGTGGGAGGAGGAGGCTCGCTGTTTCAAAGGGCGAACGCGCGCGGTGATTAGGAAGGCTAGGCCTCGCTCCGCTCCGCGCACCTGACGATTCAATCGTGCGCCCCCGCGAGTGCGAAGCGGACTACGCCGAGCGCGGCGTCACGCCGTCCACGTCTTCCGCCCTCCTCCGCGGTCAGAAGGGAGACATGGACTCGAGGGGAGAGGAGCAGCACACTGCCGGGTCCGTCAGGGGGTCTGCGCCCCTGCCCCGCCCCTGGCGAAGTGTCTCCGCGATAAGTCCTCCCGGGATCGGGAGTCCCTGCCCCCATCTCCTTCCCCTGTAGGGATCAACTCTTGGGTCGAGGTCACCTCCCATGTGAGAAGAGCCCTTCGCTCCTCACAAGGGTGGGTGGGTGACCTGACGTGTGGCGTCCACACCGCCGCCTCACCCGGCCATCCGGTTGGGACGCGCGTGTGTTGGGCGGGCCCTTCCCGGTTTTCCACCTTTCTTTTTTTACTTTCTTCCCTGCTGCGTCTCCTCCGACAGGGTGGCCGCAACCGAATCGCGCCGCCCCTCCTTCGGCCGATGACGATGACGACGCGAGCTCTGGGAGGGATGCCGTCCCGTGCTGGCGAGGAGGAAAGGGATAGACGCGCATGGAAACGCGTCTATGACGAGCGCGCATGCACCGACCCCGCGCGACCTCGGCCTTCCGCGCCCTCGTCTCGGCACTGTGCTGAGGTCCGCTCGGGGAGTCAGGGTGCTGGAGTGGGGAGGCAAAGAGCCGAGGACTACAGCCGACCCGAAAGCTCAGCCAGCAGCGCAGCCCCCGGGGTCGAACCGCGCAGACCTCTCCTGTGGGTCTTCTTCTCCTGCCCATACCCTCCTTCCACCCACGGCCCTCCTTTTAACTCTCCCCTTTTCCGTGCCGTGCTCACGGTGCTTTCCCTCCCCGAACGAGGCTGGAGGTCGGCTCCCTACCTGCTGACTTTCAGGGGGGCGTCCGACCCCTCCCCACGCACCCCGTCCCGGGAAGGAGCCCCTTCCGGATGAAGACGCCGGCCCACCTCATCCTCCAAGAGTTGCGGAGGAATCGGGGAGATGGCGCAGCGATGGGCCCCGCCTGGAGCCGCTTCCCACCGCGGGCACCCAGGAGCCCAGTGGACGCCCTCCTTCCCGGCTCCCGGGAGCAGGTGGTGTTCTGGAAACCCTGACCGCCTCCCTCGGAGCGACTACTGCGGCGAAGCGCACGGTGTTCTGGTGACGTGCCTGTTGCCGGCCTCTGCCGTTCTCAGAGGTGTGGGCAGGGGCAGGGATCAAGTAGCGGCTTTGCGTGTCGCCAATATTCCCGGCTCTTGTCCTTTCGGAGGAGCGCAGGCTCCCTTCCTGGAATAACCCCTGAGAAAGGCCGTCGCAGGGGCTGCCCGCTTGACCCGAGCACGTCCAGTCCAGCTCGAGGGATGGCGCCCGCATGCGCCCTTCCGTCCGATCCTTTGTCCTTCCGAGAGGAGGCTGCCTACTGTGGGCTCCAGCTGACCACTTTGACCAGCTCACGAACCAGACTGACGGATGTGGGGGGGAGGGGGAGAGCATGGAGCGTCCTCCGTGTGGCTGCGTGCGCTGCGGCCGCGCACCTCCGCTGTTCGTGCGTTGCTACGCAGTGCGCGCGAATGGGGATGCGGGCTCTTGGCTTCCGAGGTGGGGAAGGGGTGAAGTTGGGGGAATTCGGGTCCGGGAAGGTCTTCGGGGCGCGAAGAGGGCGGTCTGTGCCACGAAAGGCCGGCGTGGTGCCTAGCGGACTTCGCGAGAACTTTCTCAGAACCGCTGCTCCCCGAGTTGGTTAGTGGGGCGGCCGTCGGATGTCGCGCCCACCACCGTGTCCGCGATGTCTCCCCCCCGCGGTTTCGGGAAGGGGCGGGTCCAGAACGAGGGCGAACCGCCGCTGCTTCTGCTCCCCCTACCCTCCCTTCCGGACCTCCAGCAGGAAGGTGGGGAAAGTAGGGGGAAGGGAAGGTCTGCCGCAGCTCTGGAGCCGTGGAGCATTCGATTCCCTCTGGGACGGCAGGGAGGGGGAGGGGGGCATTCCCTCCCTTCCTCGACTTCCTTCCTCCTCTTTCCGGCGTGAGCCTCCTCCCCCTTCCCTCCCTTTCTCGGGGAGGCCATCCGATCCAGCGAGCTGGGGTGTGCCACGGACCCCACGCCACCGCGGAACCACCATCCGCGTGGGGAGCACCCGGAAGAGGACGCGAGGAAAGGGCAAAAGTGGCCGCGACGGCGCCTGCGGCGAGTAGGCCAGAATCGGTGGCGCCGCCGCCGCGCACTTTGGCAGTGATGAATAGTGGCACGGTTGATGGGGAGGGAGAAGATGCCTCCGGTTTCCCGCTGGCGGTTGAGGTGACAAAAGGTCGCGCTTTGCCGTTGGTGGTGAGAGCAGCGACACCGTGCGGCATTGGCGATGGCGCCGGGCGAAGCCAGCGGGAGGCAGCGTCGAAGCGGGAGAAGGGATGGGTGGACGGGAAGCGGAGGGGAATGCAACAAGTCGGCGGTGAGTAGAGAGGCACACTGCCAATGCGCCAGGAGGTCTGCCGCTAGGCTGCCCCTGGTGAAGTATCTCCTCGATAGGTCATCCCGGGATCGGGAACCCCTGCCCCCACCACCTCCTTCCCCTGTCGGGATCAACTCTCGGGTCGAGATCACCTCCCCTATGAAAACGGACCCTCTGGCTGGGGGGCCCTGCCCGGGGGAGCTTCCGTGAGATATGCAGCCTAGGGCCTCTCCTCACTTATCCATCCCGGACGCTCCCTCGCGCGCAGCGCCTTCGGAGCTGCCGGGAAAACTTCGCTGTTGCCATCGCGTCCCACAGGTTCGACCTCGAGGACGCGCCGGTGCTCCTCCGGATCCGAGGGTGCAAGGATCAAGTCGGGGAGGGGGAGAGCCCTACGATTTTCCTTCCTCCTTTCCGGAAAAGGAACGGTCCGAAGCATCCCCCTCCCCCTCCTTCCCCTCCCTCCATTCACTGATGACCTACGTAGCTGAGAGACCAAAATCTTCGGAGCGGCAATCGGGAAGCCTCAGATCCCCCACCCCACCAACTCCTTACTCCTGCCCACCGGAGAAGGTACGGGGGGAAGCAAAAGTAGCGGAGGTTCGCCCACGTTCCGGATCCGCCCCTACCCGGAACCAGGCTGGAGCAGCGCCCCGCCCTTTCTTGAAGTTCCTAGCGGGCCACCGCCTCTCTACCCCACGCCTCACCTTCCTCTTCCACGACCCACCCCCGCTCCAGTGACCCCGTCTCGTTCCTGTAGCACCCTGCTACCTCTCCCCCCACCACTTCCTTCCCCATTGCTGCCGCCGAGGGGCCTGGAGGGTTTGCGGGAAGCAGTGTCAGTCGTAAGCATCGCCAGGTGTAGTCTCCTCCACCAGGAGGGATGGTGGGCCGGGAGCGCGAGTCGCTCCCCTGAAAGTCGGCAGGGACAGAGCAGCCCCAAGAGTCTCGCTGCGTCCTCCCTCCAGACGTCCGTTCCAGCACGCATGAACGCGCGGCAGGAAAGGCTGCTCTGCCCGAAGAGCCCTACCGGAATGCCCCCCTCCCCCTTTGCACTCGGACGCTGTGGCCCCGGGGCCGCTTTCCAAGGAAGTGCCAGGTTCTCGGGCCCCGTCTCATAGCGAAGGGCGCAAGACCGATCCGTCCTGGTCACCTGGCGGCTTCCTGGCGTCTCGGACGCGCGGTTCCCGGTGCGGCAGCCGCCTCGCCTCATCGTCCCCTTTCCCGCTCTTTGACGTGGCAGGGCGCGCGCATCCCGGTTCACTTTGTCCCGTTCTTCCACGTTCCTCAGCTGGAAGATCCGCTCTCCGGCGTCCCGGTCGCGGAGCGTCCCTTGTCCTAGCGGACGCTACGCCGAGAGACGCTCCCGGCTACGTTTCCTCGCGTGCGCGGCAAGGGCACAGCAGAGCAACGTGTTGGGCGGTCGCCTCTGGGCGCAAGCAGGTGGCCTGCCGGCAGGTCCTCCGAGGGGAGTCGCGGAGTTGCCGCGGGCCGCACTCCCGCACTCCCGGAGAAACACGTAGACACCTCCCGCCCGCCTCGGGCTCCACCCTCTCCTCCACCAGGAGAGTCCCCCGCTTCCCGGAAGGAGGAAGGTCCCGCGCCAGGATGGACGAAGGAGGGGGGGGGGGGTGAAGGGTTGCACTGAGTCGGCGGCAGCGGTCCCAAGGAGAGGGAGATCCGTCCGGGATCTCCGAGCCAGGAGCGGCTCCCGCGCACGAGGGAGGGTTCCTCACGAAACCAGAGGTTAAATCACCGGCCCCTCGGGGACCCCCGGGTGTTCCCATCCTATGAAGGGCCCCTACCGCGCCAAGGAGCGGTCTTCAACGGGGTGGCTCCAGGACGGATGGGAAGAAAGCCGACCGCAGGGACTCGCCTGAGTTTTTCACTCCCCTCTCCTGAACGCTTCCCGGTCCCTCGGAGGAGATGTCCGGAGATGGTTCCCACGGAGGGATGCTTTCGCGGAAAAAAAGCCCGAGGGCAGGTCGTAATTTTGGAACTCCCCTTTTATCCCACCGTTCCTTCCAGGTTTTCCTAAAGTAGGGACGTCGGTGCTCCTCGAGATCTCCCGCTGTAGGGTAAGGGTGCTCCCGAAAGGGACTTCCTGGAATTCCTCCGCCGGTCCCGTAGTGCGGGCAGCCCTTCCGGATGCTGCTGCTTTGTCGTCGCCTGCATCTGGGCACCCCCGATCTTCTCACCGCGAAGGGGTCAGGACCGAGGCGCGACGGCATCCCTTCTGCTGAGCCCTCTCGCGCCATCTTCGTGCTTGCGTGAGCCCAGCGTCCGACGGGCCGCTGCGGAACCTGTTCGCCATTCCGGAAGCTTCCCAATCCACCAGCCGTGCCTCGTCGCTTTACGCGAGGCTGCCCTGGACGCGTAAAGGACCAAGCGGTCGCCCGGGCAACGCGGGGAGCGATCGGTCCCGGGTCCGGTGGAGGGTTTCCGTCGTGGAGCTTTCCTCCGCTTTTCTTCCTGCAGTGCTCCTTGCGGGCGACGCGCGCCCGCACACTTCGTGCGGCGCGTGCCGCCCTCCTGAAGACGAGAGCTGGCCGCTCCCGCGCCCCGTGGCAGTGGCGCGTCGGAGGTCCTCGGGAAGCCGCCGCCCTCCCTTCGTCATGCCTTGGGAGAGGGGTCCTCCTCCTGCTGTAAGCGGAAGCGGTCATCTGTGGCGTTGGGGCGTCGGAGCGGCTTGCACAAAACGGTGGAGCTTCGGACGAGAGCCCGAGCAGGAATGGGCTTAGGACCCACCGACGACGGACGGGCTGGGGGAAGGCGGCGCGTGTTGCACTTGCGGGGAAAGGCCAAGTGGGGCAGAAGAAGGGTGGACTCTCCTTCCCGCGCTGAGGGCCGGGCTCCGATGACCAGATGGTTGCGCAGCACGCGCCCCGCACGGCTCAAGCCGGTCGGAACGCCTTCCTTCTTGACCTGCTTCGCCTCGTGCGACCGGCACGGGACCGCTCCCCGCCTTCCAGCTGCGAGCGGATTCCCGCGCCGGGAAGACGGACTCCTGTGAGTCCCCACTCTGGAAAGGAGCTGTTCCGAAGGACAGCCCGGGAGGGGAAGTTCCGCAGCACCCTCTGGTGCGCTCCGGCCCTGATCCTGGCCGAGCGGGCAGCCGGCTCGGAGGGACTCAACTGGCCCAAGAAGGCGCGCGGTGCGGCGGCCGCTTGCTTCGGCACGCGTTGCCTTGGTGCCTGGTCTCCTGCTCGCTGACGAGCTGTGGCGTCTGGAGACGGGAAGAATCTCAGGCGCTGGCGAGGATCAGCGGCTCGAGCCTGGAGGAAACGCGACGCCTGCGGCGCTCCGGTTGCGCTCGCTGCCCACCGAAGGGGATGATGGATGGACTGCTCCGTGGATAAACCCGTGTATCCAGCGAGCCCCTTCTGCCGCGACGCTGTGGTCCCTGGGGGAGTTCCAGGACAGTCAATGTCCCGCTTGGAAGATGGGAAACAATGTGCGAGGTCGAAGGGAGGTAGAAGACTGGCTGGGACTCTGGGCAGAGCATCAGATGACTCGCCCTTCCACCCTCGCCGCCCTCTCCACATCAGAGGCGACGTGGTTTTCGTCTGCGCTCGAGACACCGGGCGTCGCCGGTTCGAATCCCACTCGGGGAAGGATCGACGCCAGAGAAATGGGTGCGTCGTGGGTTCGAGCTTCTCCCTCCAGATGGCGCTGGTTGGCCTGCATTCGGGTGCGGCAACGATAATAGCGGTTCAAACCGGATGTAACCGATGAGTGGCCGAGATTAAAAGTCGACCCTCTGGGGCCTTTCCAGGAAACAGAAATAAGGAATGGGTAGTTCCCCTCCGGTTGTGCAAAGGAGACGTCGCTCCATCCCTCAGCGGTGACCCTGCATCTCGTACCAAGGAGCTGGTGGATTGATGACACCTCATCGGTGTGTGCAAGAAGCACACCGCTCCCTTCGAGGAGCGCCCGAAAGAAAGGACTTCTCCGCCGGGCGGGTCTTCCCCTTAAACACTTCAGCACTTATTTATTTAATGTCTATTGATTTGTTTTTGCTGCTGTTGTTGTTTTTCGCCCCTCCCCCCAGTTTCTTTGCGCAGACCTCTTCCGGCGACGGCTCCGAGCTGGGGACTCCTGCGGAACGCGCGGCCCTGCACTGTCCCAACGCACCATCATGAAATGACCTACTGTTAGACTTTGTATTTTTCCGTACAAGAAGCGCCCCGGCGTGACCAGGTGAGACTGCAGCCATATTCCAGCCAGCTATCCCTCCAGCCCAGCTGACTACAGGCGAAGTGGCGGTCGGGATCGAGTGGCTCAACATGTTCTTTGGTCAACCCTAGGCTGCAAGCTCAGGCATCCTCTGAGCGATGCCTCTTCCATGGGTTGCGCATCGAGACTTTCCTTCCTCTGCAATCCTAGATGCGGTGCATCGTCCTCCACTTGAATCTTCGTGAAGTAACCCTTTTCATTTAAGTCCCCCCCCCCCCCGCCCATTTTTTTTTTTTTTTTTTTCTTTTCTTTGCTGCTCCTTTTCCATAGCAACACTTCGCAACACTTTTGAACTTCTTGCTAAAGACCGCGGAGTTTAACCTTCTCTCAGAAGAAGCTTTCGAAATGCGTCGTGAACGGACGAGCTCCGTGGCTCGTTCCTTGCTCGCAGCTGCCTCCTGGTCCCTTGGTTGTTTTCTGGATGCCGTCGCGTGTTTGCACTCAAACTACCCTCCGGATCAATTCGCGTCATCCGCTCCCGTTGAGCTAAGCCCATGCACCCAGTTCTCGCAGGCAAGTCTTCCGTGTTTGTTCGAGAGCTCGGACTCCAGCAATGAAGTGTTTGCCTGCCGGCCCAGTCGAGAGCGTGCGTGAAGGCACAGGACACACGTCCGCTCGTCGAGATGGTCTTCGCAGCCGCGTGCGATTTTCGCCGTGGTTTCCTGGAGACACGCCGATCCCGAACACTTCCTGTTCTCCTCCTCCTCCACCGCTCGAAGCTGGTGTTTGAGACGTTGGATCTTATTCATTTGGATCACAGGAAACTTAGAGGTCGTGCTCGGGCTGTCCTTTGCTCGCACCCGAGTTTGCGTTTCACTCCTTCGGAGCTCGCCGTTGTTAGCCATCTGTGCCGTGCTTCCAAGACGTTCCAAGTGGAGGTTCGCGCAGCCGGAGGTTCCCTTCGGGAGCTCTGGGTTTTTATCCGCTCCGCTCTTCATTCCGAAGCTGGGCAGGACGGCTTTGAACAGGACCTGAAGAGCTGGGCCGGCATTCGCGATAACGGCGGAACCCGGCGAAGGAGAGACTCCACGGGTGTCGGTGCACGGTGGGGGAAGGGGAGCACGCCAGATGCCGTCCGTTCGGCTGAGAGCACCGCCCTTGCCTTCGCCGTCATCGAAAAACCTGCTCGACCGAAACCTGAACATCGATTTTCTCAGTCTCTCACGTGGGCCCGCAAGCAGTTATTTACACTTTTCCCGACCTGGAACGGGTCCCGTGTTGTTCAGCCTGCATCCGCACAACTGGCCGCAATCCACTCGAGGAGGACACAAACCTGGGAATGGTACGGAGTTTCATTCCGACAGGCATCCCACCCACAACTCGAACCAGATGGCAAAAAGCGGTTTAATCGATCAAACATTCACTCATTGTTGCCGTCTATTTTTAGCTTCCGATTACCTGGACTGCGGCCCACGCTAGCTTCGAGAGCGCGGGAAGCGTCCGTCATGGTAGGGCGCGCGCTGCACACCCTTCATGTTCGAGTTGGTTTGATTCCCGTTGACAGTGTGGGCGATGTCTCCAGCTTCCCTCCCTCTCACCCCCCCTCCCGTGCTGTTCGATTCTCCCCACGCTCTTGTCCTTCCCACGAGCATCGCGGCGGCTCCTGTCTTGGAGAAGCACCACTGCGTCGGCGAGATCGAGATGGCGTCCGCCGTCACCAGGAGATTCCTCTGCGACATGAGGCGCGCGCCCTGGAGAATTGGTGCGATTGTACGTATATAGACCTCGGTGGCCTCTGTCTCCCTCCATTTCTTTCCTCCTTCTGCCGCACCTTCGGGAGGGATGCACCTCGAGGGCCCGTCCCCGTCCTACCTCTGTCTGTTTGATTACCTTCGTCAATCGTATCCGGGCCCTTGGCCGCGTGGAAGACCGCATCGTGGAGCGCTCTTCTTTCGCACTCCGAAGCGGGAAAGGGGCCTGACGCGCGGGGAAGAAAACGACGGAGCCGTGTGCTCCGCGGAGGGCAACTGTCGCACACTCGGGTCGAGGTGACGGTCGGTGCCCGGCGTGCACTTGGTGTGTCGCGGGAAAGGCGTCAGCACGCGTGCGCGCGCACGATGACCAGCCGAGAGGATGCCGAAGGCGATGCGGGACGCGAGTCATGCTGCGCGTTCGTATGAGTTGGCGCTTCGCCCGTTTTCCCTCCTCCCCTCCCCTTCCCTTCCTCCTCCTTCCCACCCCCTTTCGATCGACGCTTCCCCCCTACCGGGATGGTGGCCGCTTCCTCCCCGACCCCCGGAAGGACGTGGATACCACCCCTGCGAACTGCCACACCGGGTGCTCCGGCAGCAGCAGCCCGTGATCACGAGTCCTCTCTCGAGTCGCCGCCAGCTCCCATCCGGCGCCCTTCGCTCTCGCCTTTCTCCGGCGCTGCCCGCCTTCGGAGCCGCAAATTCCTGCCGGAGACTCCCTCGACGGGAGCTGCGGGCACGCGAGACGACCTCGCAGGCGGCGCTGCTCCAGGCGAAATTTCCAAGTCCGGGCAAGCCTCTGGAAAGCCGGAGGACGCGGCCTCTTCTCCGCATTTCGGCGCCATTGGATCTCGCCTGGCAACCGGGAGGGGGCGCCTTCCGTGGGCGAGTGCCCTGAGGACTTGGCGAGAGTGGGAGAAGAGTCGTTGCCGCATGCCCGCGGTCGGCGCGTGCGAAATGACCCCACCTCGCTACCGAGCGGCCTGGTCGTCCGGGATCTGTCGCCTCATCAGGGAAGCGACGGCAGGGAATGCGCGGTCCGGCGGCCTCCAGCGTGCCAATTCCTATGGGACGCTTCCGACCGGACGTGGCGGGGGTGCTCCAGAACGGAACTCGCCTCGACGTCGCCTGTCCTCGCCGTGGGGAACGCGGCAGCAGCGTCGGGGGAAGCACGGAGAGGGGAAGGGGAAATGGCTCCTCGTTTCGTTGACGAAGGATAGCGAGAGAACCGGTTGGTTGCGTCGCTGAGACTCGAAGGGCGGCTTCGGGGTGCCGCCCAAGGAGCCAGGATCCCTCGCACGCGGGCAGGGCACGTGAAGACAGCTCCAGTGTCCGGTGTCGTGAGAACATTCATCGGGGACACGCCCGCCGCAGGTCGCCACAGCCAGGACGCACGTGCTGCCTATCCGGGAGCGTCCAGAAGGAATAAGGGAAGTGGAGTCGATCCGTGTGGGCGTCGATCGCGCCCTTGAAACAGAACGCACGGCACTGCGTACCTGTGCCGTTAACGAATATCCATCCACTGCTCCCTCGGAGGACACGTCGTGTAGTGTCTGCGCTGCACGGTTCATACATCCGTCCCCTGATGGCGCCACATTCCAGATTCAAGGGTTCCCTGAGCACCTCTGCGAACGTCTCTTGCCTTCCTTCTTCCTCTCCGCAGTTCCGTTCGCATTTCGAGCGAAACCGTGGAACGTGTGCGGCACGCATCGCCCGCCTTTTGTTTGTGAATGCAGCGAGCTCGATAAAGCTCGTGGACAAACACTTCGTTGATGCATTTTACCGAGGAACGTTCGTTTGCTCAGACAGATAGAATTGCCTCCAAGATGAGACGACGCTCTTCATTCATCCGCGTAACAAGAGCACGAACCGCGTGCAGACGCTGCGGCTAACAATGGTGTGCGCAGCTCGGAAGGGATGCTCCCGGGGGCTATATATAGAGGCGTTCGCTAGCAACGGCTAGCAACGTGCTGCCCACAGCCGGAAATGTATAAATTGGACCAGACTGCCTCCCCCTTAGCAACGGAGCGTGCGGTCCGAAAGAGCTCAACGCATTCACGCAGAATGCTGTTGGCCGAATCTTCTTCGAAAGGAGGCACGGCACGGCAAAACGAGTCCAGCAATCCGTCTTTGGCCTCGCTGCCTCCTCGGATAGCGGACAAAGGCTTTGTTTCGCGAGCGCAAGCTCCATTCATCGGCTTTCCTGGAGTGTGAAGTTCGTTCGACGCTTTCGTGGCGAGGTGGCGGTTACGGTCTACAAACGAGTGGTGCTCCGATTTCGCTCGTGGGTTCGAGGCTTCTTCCTCGTCCGAGACCCCGGGCTGGAGGCGGCATTCTGCGCGCGAGACGGGCATGGAGGAGAGGGGAAGTCCAGAGGCGCGGGCTCTCGAACTCGCCAGCTGATTCAGCCGCGTCGGCAGGGTCCTCGGGCGGGACAGTTGGGTGCACCGGACGGGTTCCCCGCAGAACGGCCGGTCAGGGCGAGACGGTTCGCTCGCAAGCACCACGGAAGTTGCGTGGGGATTTGCCCAGACGCTGCTTTCAGTCCCCGGCTGCTCTGCGACAAAGGCGTTGGCAAGCAGACGTGCTTTCGACGTCTCCGGCTAGTTCCCGGACGACCGTTGATGGCAAGCTTTGGGGTGCGCGCAAGATGGATTCACTTTGATCTTAGCCAAAAGGCAGAGAAGCGATGCAAGATGGATTCAGGCACCGTCGAAGGTCCGAGCAGCTGCTTCGCCTCCTGGATCGGGCGATCTTTCAGGACGGGGCGCGAGCTGCTGGAGATGTGTTTTTCGCAAAGTTCGCGATGAGCTTAGCGGAAATGACGTCGTGTCTCCAACGCTGCGGAGTCGAAGGGACACCGGAAATTCCCCCCTTCCCTCCTCCCCTCTGCTCCAGCCAGGTCGGAGGTCCGCGGTGCCGTCTCCGGACATCTTGGTTACCCGCAGCTTCCCCGTGTGCGGAACTCGATCCCGTCACTACGAGTGCGTTCACTCTTGCACACAAGTGCAGCAGGCACACGCGTGATGCGGCAGGGGGGAACGAACATGCAGGATGAGGTCTGCACGAGTGTGTGTGTACGGTGTATACGAACTCCGCTCACCTTTTCCTCACCTGCGGACAGCGCGGTTTCTTGCGTCACGGAAACAGGGTTTCCCGAGTTTGCACACACGGGCGCGCGTGCGCGCGGGGCAGCAGCTGCGGGCGGGTCTCTTCGGAGCAGGGCTGCAACGTGGGTTCGCATTTGCTGTTCTGGAACAGGGGAGTGGGGACGGGAAAGGCGCGTGTGGTGGTTCGAAAAATGCCTGCACGCCGCGCCACCTCGTAAGGGACAGATAAACGACGCCGATGCCAGTTTGTTCTGCCATCTTGTGCTTTGTCGCCGAACCGGATCAGGAGCCAGACTGCTTCTGGCAGTCGCTCGTGTCTTTTCAGCCATGCCTGCCCTCGCGGGCGCAAGGGGTCACCGTCTTCAAGACGGGAGTTTCCGCACCGTTGGGTCTTTTTGAGCCACGCCGACTTCACATAGGCCCCGCGCAGGGACTGGTCGGAAGCAGCAAGGACTGCCGCACGAGAGGTTTCGGGAAGCCTCGAGAGGCCGTGTGAGGGCTGGCCGAAGCGGAAGCGAGGACGTGAGCGCTGCAGCTGCCTGATTATCGCAAGGACGAAGAGGACTCGCGACTCATGGGTCCAGGGAGCGATCTTGACCGGGACTTTTGACCTGCTTCCTCTCCCAAAGCCAGAAGTTACGGCAGCGGAAACAGCAAGAGGACAACAGCAAGATGAAGCGTAATCGCCAAGATGGCAGCTGCAGAGAGAAGAAGCCGCAGCGCAGGCACCGGTGGTACCGGTCGTGTCGAACAGGACGTCGAGCTGCGGACGGCTTCCGGGTGGTGGAATCCCTGTTGGCAAGATAACGATTCTGTAGTGGCAGAGCTCCCGTTGCTTTCTGAGTATCCTCCTCCTCCAGGGAATCTCCTCGGAGGGGATCCTCTTGAAGGCCGAGGGGTCTCGGGTGAGTTCGCAGAGGTTCCAAGGAGGAAAGGGGTTGGCGGATCCAGCCGGCCAGCGCGGGGTCACGATGCATGGCATCTGTGGAAAAGATCCCTGCTTGATCACCCTGTTGCCTTCGCTCTTCCGTTGGTGCTTTAACGGCGTCGGACCAGTCTCCTGTTGGAAATAAGGAGGACCCTTGCCGAATAGATCGTTGGACGTCTTCCCCTTCTACCTCTTCTTTCTGGCCACGGGTGCGTTTCCGCATGAGCAGTCTGCGACTTCCCGGCCCAGCCTACCGTCTCGTCTTCGCGATGCGTTTCGAAGTTACAGCGGGAGCTACCGTTCCTCCTCCGGACAGCAAAACCGGGGGTTGTTCCCAGAGATGGAGAGTGTAGAAGGGGAACTAGCCCATGGGAGGTGTAGCGAGAACGACCCCCGGTGGCAGGGGAGTACCCCGGCGCGACTGCCGCGTCCTTGAGGGTTCGACTTCCCTCTGGGACCTGGGAAGATCGCTGGAGCAGGAAGAGAGCCACTTCCGATCCTGTGGCGGCGACGGCGAGTGAGTCGGTAGCTTCTGCAGGGTCCACTGCGTCGCTTCCCTCTCGGCCAGGGTGCTCCCGGCTCCAGCCACGCAGTTCGGTCGGCGCCTACCCTACCACTCTGGACGCCTGCGCGAGCGACGGAGGGCGCATAGCTCCAGACGGAGGGAGGCGCCCGTCTTCGCGGTCCCTCCGGAACGACCACCCGGGCTCCAGGAAGAGCTTTATTGACCGCTTCGGCGGTCTTCGATGCCTTTCAAGAGGGCTTCCACTCCCTCCGGGTTTTGAAGAACACGGAAGACCGGTCCAGGTCGATCTTCACGTGCAGCCGCTTGAGGATCGGAAGGGACAGACTCCACCCCTCGGAGAACGAGGTCTTCATGTTGTCAGAGAACATGAATGCGCACACAGTTCTGTCGTTGTGCGGGACCTGAAAAGAGGCTCGTGAGCAGCTCTCGAGCCGTGTTCCCCTCTGCGAGGTGCTGCCATCGTGCGGCGATGTGTAGAAGCGCGGCGTATTTGTTTGCTTCACAGCGGGTTGTTAGGGGTGGTTAGGAGGAAAAGCTGGAGAGCTCAAAGGTGATCAGTGAACAGCACGAATGGCTAAGCAAGCAAGTGGGTAGCGCAAAGGGAGCGCCTGCGAAAGAGCGAGCCCCCTTAGAAAACGAAGCCCGACGCGGCGTGCACTTGGGCGCTCCCCGGACGAGTCGGACAGCGGCGTGCGGAAGGGCGCAGCCAGTTCCGCAGGGAACACGCGGGAAACGGTGCATTCGCAAGCGCGCCGGCATACCAAGGTAGATAGCAGCAGCTCCTGTCCACGCCACGCCTTTCCCTTCTCCCCTCCGCTCTAGCAAAACCCGGTCACTGTTTTGCCTCGGAGGATGACTGAAAAGACGCACGGATATTCTTAAGCTCCGCGACTCCTTCGCCAGCAGGACTGATGGAAGTCCAGCGCCTCCCGGGAAACGCTCCCCTCACAGCAAATCGCGGTTCCCGGGAAATGGACGAGCTGGCAGAAGAGAATGCTAACGGAAGGAAACGGCGGTGAAGGAGACGACGGAGAGGGGGGGATGTTCAGGTCCACGTAGAGTGCACGCCATTGCTCAAGGAGAAGCGGACATGAAAGCTGCTGCATGTGTCCCTCGGAGCGGGCTCCAGAACCGTGCGGCGGCAGCGGGAAGCTGCGTAATCCGCGTCCTGCCCGGGGCAGCTGGCTGTCGGCTTTTCCTACGCGCGTGGGGCGGCGATGTTCAAGCCGAGCAGCAGAGGAGCGGTGCACTTGGCGTGCGCGCTCCTCGCTGATCCACGCAGGTTGCGCGCGAAGACGTCTGTCTGGACGGTTCCGCGTGATCGAACGGCGACTCCACGTACTTTGAGGATGTAGTCGTCGGGGCGAAGATTCACGAAGTAGTAGGGGTTCAGCCAGTAGGTTATCACGGGCATCTGGTAGGTTTCCGGTAGGTTCTGACACTCTATCTGCCGGGAGACAGGTGGCGGGACTGGTCAGTCAGACGGTCAGGTCGCCTCACCGTCAGCAGACCGCCGAATGCGGAGTCCCTCCGGGCTCTCGTGGCTGCGGCGATCATATCTATGAACTCGCTCGAAACCTTCAAGATGGGGCTGGCGGAGTCGATGACGATCGTCTGTTTCGTGGTCACCTGCTGGCCGTTGATGAGCACTCTGGAAAGAGGAGGGGAGCCTGGAGCCTTGCACCAAAGGAAGTCTTTCTCGGGTAGAGGGCTCTCCGAGATGCTCGGATGGCAAGGAAAAAAAAAAAAAAAACTAACTTCCCGACAATTTGTCTCCGACCCCTGGAAGCTTCTCCTTCCCGCAAATGCATGGGTGTCGGTCCAGGACTTTCCGCATAGAGGGAGCAACCGTTCCCTCCAGGTCCTAGGGCGCCCGGACCGCGCGTAACGGACAAGGGAAAAGACCAAGAGCGCAAAGAGGGACGCTCACGGAGCTGTCTCCGAAACGCACGTGCGGAAGAGCTCGCCTTACTTGAAGATCTTCATTTTGTAGAAGTTGGACGCGGAGTCTCTCAGCCGGTTCTCCTCGAACTCGCACTTCTGGATGTCATTGAGGTTCTCTCCCACGACGATCTTCGCCTTGTCGTGCCACCTGGAAGGTAAGGGAAGGGGGAGGGCGATGTCTTTTCGTCCGCCCTCGTCCCGTGCTCTAACGGGTCAAGTTCCAGGTGCAGGATGGGCTCCGTGTCGAGTGCCTTCGCCAGCATCCTCAACGCCGGCTTGTCGATGCCGTATAAGGCCTGCACGGTGGAATATCTCAATAGTCCGTATGGGGGAGGATTCACGATGTACGGGAGCACGTACTCGTATATCCGGATGGGGGATTTGTCGTGGCGCGAGTTGTCAGGGGACGGTGAGAACTGCTCAGAAATGATTGCGTTTAGCCCAGGATGCCGGGGAAACGGTCCGTCGGCTACGCACCAGCTCCGTGGAGTCCAGCAGGAGGGCGCCGGCGAGAGTCTCGTTAAGGAGCACGTGACTTCCATTCAGGCTGCTGGAGATGGCGGTCTTCGACTGGCTTTTGTAGTACACGACGAGCCTGCCTGAAAACGGGGAGGGGGAAGAAACGGAAGCGTCACTGTCTCTGGCTTCCCACGTGCTGCCGCTGACTGCAGTACGGGTTGATGCAGTCGGAGGAAGGTAGATAAATGGCGCCGGCCGTCGTATCGAACATGGTGTCGAAGTTCTGTGGCGGAGTGCCGACGGTCATGGAGGAGTAAAGGAACTGCATCTGGAAGAGCAATTGCCCGTCCGGAGCCGTTCGCGATCGCCGCAACAACTCGCCTGGTAGTAACGCAGCGGCACCTCGTAGGAATTGGTGGGCGTTCTCGTCTCCGGGCTGCTGGTGGAGGCGGTGGTGCAGGTGGTGCTGGTGGTGACGGTTTGCGCATTCATGTACAAACGGATGGATCTAAGAGAGAGCAGACCCCGGGAGCTGCGAAAAGGGGCTCTGCTCCAAGAGGGACACTCACGAGCACGCACAGAAGAAGAGCAGGAGTCCACTGAGTTCCATCTTGCTGCCGACGATTTTCGTGACACGAGGAATCGTCCCGGTTATAAACGTCTCCATCCGGGCTCATCTGCATCTCCGACACTTGGGTGTCCTTAGGTGCTCTCGAGTCGCTCGGCGGTGTCGGAGAGGATTGGCTGTGCTCGAAGGCAGGCATGTTGTGACGTCAAATTTGAAAAACACAGCTTTCGCTAACCCTCCCCATCACCCGCGTTCCGTGGACTCGCCGTTTCTTCCGGAAACTCCATCGGAGCTTCACCGGCTGCCGTCGGTTTCTTGGGAGTAATTTGAAACCCTCTTTGCTTAGCGCCAGATCTTTCCAGGTTTCGGAAAATTGCAGGCCACGTTCCTGCCTCTCTGGTCGACCTCTTGCCACGTCTCTCTCCGTTCGGTACGAGGCCTTTCGTACCGGAACGAAGAGAGAAACTGAGATTGCCTTCCATCAACCCTGCCGCGAAGGACCGCCAGCAGGCTGTTGGGAAGAAAATCTGCTTTCCCCCCTTCGCCACCACCCCTGGTCCGGCAGCGTCGAAATCTGGCGGACGAAGACGTCACGTGTCGGCTTCCCCAATCTGGAGGCTCCCTCATCTGGAGAGCTTAGAAAGCGACTTTTTTCCGATGCACACGGAAGAGTGCCATCGAAGGTGGGGTCGTACCAAGGAGTTGTTGATTTCCTGCGCGGCACGTGAGAGCGATTTCTTGCGTCTATGACAGATGGACGCGCCGTCGGCGCTCTCGCACCGCCTCTGCTTCCAGCGCGCCGTCTCTCGTGCGCTCTTCTCCGCGATCTGCTGGTCCTTTTTCACTCGTGGGCACTCCTTTTGCGTCCTTCTGAGGAAAAGGACAGCTTGAAACGCGACGGGGAGGTTCGACGCTCTCCTGCACGGAATTCCTGCTTTCTCGGCGATGGTCGTGCGGAGTCCGCCTGCGAAAGAAAGAGTGCCCCGGCAGGACAGCTCACCCGCGTCTCCCTTGGCTTCCGTTTCTCGAGGTGTTTCGGTCGTGCGCGTGCCCTGAATCCTGACCACCATGACAGAGTTGGTCGCAAGGCGACGCGGGAGAGGGGAGTCCCGCTGACTCCAACGAGTCGCCGCCGAGATGCCGTCGGGCGAACTGCCGCGATTCCGAAAGGCCCGGTTCCGAAGGAGCCCCGTTCGGGTCACTGATGACCGTCAGTCACGCCATCCCAGCAGCTCGAAGTCCCTTTCGACACGAAGTCAGGCGCCATCCTCCTCCCATCAACCGAGTGTGTCCTCGGCACATGGCAGCACGCAGAAAGCCGGTATTGGCGGTCTCCAGACCTCCGAACCCTTCAAGCATGCCCTGGCAACGCTCGAGGGACGGCATGAACAGAGTGGTGCGAAGGGAGACCGGCTCATGGAAGCACTTTGAGTGAGAGACTGAGTTCCGGAAGATGCGGCTGACTTCCCTCCGGGAACACAAAGAGGTCCGACCTTCTTGTGACCCAGAGGTGTGGTGCCTGCATAAGCGGATGGAGACTCAAGTGCGGAAGGGGAGGAGCGGGCTGCAAAATGAGGACAATCCAAGGTCGAGAGGCTTAAGGACGTGCGTACGGAGCGAAAGGAACGGAAGAATTCTTTAGGAGACCCCCCCCTCTTAGGTTGAATGGACGCCGTCACTTTCGCCGATAAGGGTGATGCCTTCCTGAGGAGGAATCCAGACGATCCCCTAAAAGTTGCTGTTTTTCCGGAGCCCATCAGAGGAGGCGTTGTTTTAGCGGCCAGGTGGCTGTATTTTTTTCCTCGTGGAAATTTCCCGTTTCTTCCAGTTTGCGCGTGCAAGATTGAATTGCGGTAGCTTGGTGCGTTGTCTGTGCCTGGGAGCAGTACAGGAGGTTTCTTCCCAAAGGTCGTTGATGTCTGCAGATAGGTGGCGTATCAGGCATTTAGCTGATTAGAACATATTTTTATTTATTAATTTGCTTACGTTCTGTACAAGCACATAACTTGTATAGCTCCCCCGTATTTCTAAATTTCTCGACAGCGGCTTCAGTTTTCATGGATTTAATGCGGACTCTTCATCCGCAGCCGCTTCGACAACTGGTCGCTTAATGCCGTCTGCAGGAGGATGTCCCCATCGTTGGGTGCAGAAGACATCCTCGCTGTTTAGTAGGCATCAGATGCCTCATTGTTTCCGCATGCTGCTTCGAGATACTCAGTATCACCCCATCATTTCTCAAGTCCCAGGCTGCTAGCGCGCCGAACATGATCGCTTAGATTTTGGCCTGAATTCTTTCATTTCTCAAAAGGAAGGCGATTTCCTGGCAGTTGTCTTCTTTTTGCGTTCCTGTGAGGCTGAATACCTCTTCCGCGTTGTCGGTCGTACGGGAAACTTCAAGGACGATCATCTTATTCGTCTTCTGCAGCACTAGATGCGTCCTTGGGTTGGAGTCATACTCAGGTACCATGTTTGCCGATACTAGCTTTCATCCTGAGGTGTGTTTATGCGGTCGGTTGGTTTCTGGACTGGTGCTAGGAGGACAACGACAAGGAGAGCTGCAGTATAAGGACGGTGTGTAAATGTTCTCCAGGCTCTTTTGCATCAGGTCGCATCACTCTCTCGAGTCCGCAACCCCGAGTACCTGCAGCGCCAGTGGTGCAGACTCAGAGGGTCATGCAAGCTACTCCGCTCACTTTGGAAACGAGGGTTGGTGCTCACGCTTCCCGATTCCGGCGTTTTCACGGGCAGGTGCCTGTGCTTGGCGAGCTGCGTGCAAACCTCGGACCAAATCCTAAGAAACACAGACACGCAAACAATCCGTGGTTTGGTGTACAGTCAGCGTGTGCAAACGGAATGCGAACAAAACTTGCAGGTGGTTGCTGAAACATCACGAAGACGCATTCCTGTGCACCCGTCGGAAGGAGGCTGCAGAGCGAGAGCACTTAGGCGGGCAGTTTGGTTTCCAACCGATCTCGCTACCACCTTCGACGGAACTGTTTCCCTTCTATCTTTGCCGCAGATTCTGCTGTCCCTTAACCGGAAGCGCCTGACTCTAGGGTTATTTCTTTCCGTGGGCATCTTGTGGCTCCCGCTTGCTCTACACATGAGTCCCACGACACCTCGGGTTGCAAAGAAGTCGGCACGACTTCACGAGATGCATGCCGTGGGCTCGCCTGGGGTTGGGGTGGAAGACGCCAAGGAGGGTGTCCACTCTGCACCAATGCCACTTTTCGATGAGGCTCCACCGTTTCGGAGTTGTCGGCTGGTGACTTGTTGCTGCCTCCGACTTTGCTCTTCCTCCTTCCTCCACCGTTTGCTTCCTTTGCTGCTCTGCCCGAAGAGCCCTACCGGATTGCCCCCCTCCCCCTTTGCACTCGGACGCTGTGGCCCCGGGGCCGCTTTCCAAGGAAGTGCCAGGTTCTCGGGCCCCGTCTCATAGCGAAGGGCGCAAGACCGATCCGTCCTGGTCACCTGGCGGCTTCCTGGCGTCTCGGACGCGCGGTTCCCGGTGCGGCAGCCGCTTCGCCTCATCGTCCCCTTTCCCGCTCTTTGACGTGGCAGGGCGCGCGCATCCCGGTTCACTTTGTCCCGTTCTTCCACGTTCCTCAGCTGGAAGATCCGCTCTCCGGCGTCCCGGTCGCGGAGCGTCCCTTGTCCTAGCGGACGCTACGCCGAGAGACGCTCCCGGCTACGTTTCCTCGCGTGCGCGGCAAGGGCACAGCAGAGCAACGTGTTGGGCGGTCGCCTCTGGGCGCAAGCAGGTGGCCTGCCGGCAGGTCCTCCGAGGGGAGTCGCGGAGTTGCCGCGGGCCGCACTCCCGCACTCCCGGAGAAACACGTAGACACCTCCCGCCCGCCTCGGGCTCCACCCTCTCCTCCACCAGGAGAGTCCCCCGCTTCCCGGAAGGAGGAAGGTCCCGCGCCAGGATGGACGAAGGAGGGGGGGGGGGTGAAGGGTTGCACTGAGTCGGCGGCAGCGGTCCCAAGGAGAGGGAGATCCGTCCGGGATCTCCGAGCCAGGAGCGGCTCCCGCGCACGAGGGAGGGTTCCTCACGAACCCAGAGGTTAAATCACCGGCCCCTCGGGGACCCCCGGGTGTTCCCATCCTATGAAGGGCCCCTACCGCGCCAAGGAGCGGTCTTCAACGGGGTGGCTCCAGGACGGATGGGAAGAAAGCCGACCGCAGGGACTCGCCTGAGTTTTTCACTCCCCTCTCCTGAACGCTTCCCGGTCCCTCGGAGGAGATGTCCGGAGATGGTTCCCACGGAGGGATGCTTTCGCGGAAAAAAAGCCCGAGGGCAGGTCGTAATTTTGGAACTCCCCTTTTATCCCACCGTTCCTTCCAGGTTTTCCTAAAGTAGGGACGTCGGTGCTCCTCGAGATCTCCCGCTGTAGGGTAAGGGTGCTCCCGAAAGGGACTTCCTGGAATTCCTCCGCCGGTCCCGTAGTGCGGGCAGCCCTTCCGGATGCTGCTGCTTTGTCGTCGCCTGCATCTGGGCACCCCCGATCTTCTCACCGCGAAGGGGTCAGGACCGAGGCGCGACGGCATCCCTTCTGCTGAGCCCTCTCGCGCCATCTTCGTGCTTGCGTGAGCCCAGCGTCCGACGGGCCGCTGCGGAACCTGTTCGCCATTCCGGAAGCTTCCCAATCCACCAGCCGTGCCTCGTCGCTTTACGCGAGGCTGCCCTGGAGGCGTAAAGGACCAAGCGGTCGCCCGGGCAACGCGGGGAGCGATCGGTCCCGGGTCCGGTGGAGGGTTTCCGTCGTGGAGCTTTCCTCCGCTTTTCTTCCTGCAGTGCTCCTTGCGGGCGACGCGCGCCCGCACACTTCGTGCGGCGCGTGTCGCCCTCCTGAAGACGAGAGCTGGCCGCTCCCGCGCCCCGTGGCAGTGGCGCGTCGGAGGTCCTCGGGAAGCCGCCGCCCTCCCTTCGTCATGCCTTGGGAGAGGGGTCCTCCTCCTGCTGTAAGCGGAAGCGGTCATCTGTGGCGTTGGGGCGTCGGAGCGGCTTGCACAAAACGGTGGAGCTTCGGACGAGAGCCCGAGCAGGAATGGGCTTAGGACCCACCGACGACGGACGGGCTGGGGGAAGGCGGCGCGTGTTGCACTTGCGGGGAAAGGCCAAGTGGGGCAGAAGAAGGGTGGACTCTCCTTCCCGCGCTGAGGGCCGGGCTCCGATGACCAGATGGTTGCGCAGCACGCGCCCCGCACGGCTCAAGCCGGTCGGAACGCCTTCCTTCTTGACCTGCTTCGCCTCGTGCGACCGGCACGGGACCGCTCCCCGCCTTCCAGCTGCGAGCGGATTCCCGCGCCGGGAAGACGGACTCCTGTGAGTTCCCACTCTGGAAAGGAGCTGTTCCGAAGGACAGCCCGGGAGGGGAAGTTCCGCAGCACCCTCTGGTGCGCTCCGGCCCTGATCCTGGCCGAGCGGGCAGCCGGCTCGGAGGGACTCAACTGGCCCAAGAAGGCGCGCGGTGCGGCGGCCGCTTGCTTCGGCACGCGTTGCCTTGGTGCCTGGTCTCCTGCTCGCTGACGAGCTGTGGCGTCTGGAGACGGGAAGAATCTCAGGCGCTGGCGAGGATCAGCGGCTCGAGCCTGGAGGAAACGCGACGCCTGCGGCGCTCCGGTTGCGCTCGCTGCCCACCGAAGGGGATGATGGATGGACTGCTCCGTGGATAAACCCGTGTATCCAGCGAGCCCCTTCTGCCGCGACGCTGTGGTCCCTGGGGGAGTTCCAGGACAGTCAATGTCCCGCTTGGAAGATGGGAAACAATGTGCGAGGTCGAAGGGAGGTAGAAGACTGGCTGGGACTCTGGGCAGAGCATCAGATGACTCGCCCTTCCACCCTCGCCGCCCTCTCCACATCGGAGGCGACGTGGTTTTCGTCTGCGCTCGAGACACCGGGCGTCGCCGGTTCGAATCCCACTCGGGGAAGGATCGACGCCAGAGAAATGGGTGCGTCGTGGGTTCGAGCTTCTCCCTCCAGATGGCGCTGGTTGGCCTGCATTCGGGTGCGGCAACGATAATAGCGGTTCAAACCGGATGTAACCGATGAGTGGCCGAGATTAAAAGTCGACCCTCTGGGGCCTTTCCAGGAAACAGAAATAAGGAATGGGTAGTTCCCCTCCGGTTGTGCAAAGGAGACGTCGCTCCATCCCTCAGCGGTGACCCTGCATCTCGTACCAAGGAGCTGGTGGATTGATGACACCTCATCGGTGTGTGCAAGAAGCACACCGCTCCCTTCGAGGAGCGCCCGAAAGAAAGGACTTCTCCGCCGGGCGGGTCTTCCCCTTAAACACTTCAGCACTTATTTATTTAATGTCTATTGATTTGTTTTTGCTGCTGTTGTTGTTTTTCGCCCCTCCCCCCAGTTTCTTTGCGCAGACCTCTTCCGGCGACGGCTCCGAGCTGGGGACTCCTGCGGAACGCGCGGCCCTGCACTGTCCCAACGCACCATCATGAAATGACCTACTGTTAGACTTTGTATTTTTCCGTACAAGAAGCGCCCCGGCGTGACCAGGTGAGACTGCAGCCATATTCCAGCCAGCTATCCCTCCAGCCCAGCTGACTACAGGCGAAGTGGCGGTCGGGATCGAGTGGCTCAACATGTTCTTTGGTCAACCCTAGGCTGCAAGCTCAGGCATCCTCTGAGCGATGCCTCTTCCATGGGTTGCGCATCGAGACTTTCCTTCCTCTGCAATCCTAGATGCGGTGCATCGTCCTCCACTTGAATCTTCGTGAAGTAACCCTTTTCATTTAAGTCCCCCCCCCCCCCGCCCATTTTTTTTTTTTTTTTTTTCTTTTCTTTGCTGCTCCTTTTCCATAGCAACACTTCGCAACACTTTTGAACTTCTTGCTAAAGACCGCGGAGTTTAACCTTCTCTCAGAAGAAGCTTTCGAAATGCGTCGTGAACGGACGAGCTCCGTGGCTCGTTCCTTGCTCGCAGCTGCCTCCTGGTCCCTTGGTTGTTTTCTGGATGCCGTCGCGTGTTTGCACTCAAACTACCCTCCGGATCAATTCGCGTCATCCGCTCCCGTTGAGCTAAGCCCATGCACCCAGTTCTCGCAGGCAAGTCTTCCGTGTTTGTTCGAGAGCTCGGACTCCAGCAATGAAGTGTTTGCCTGCCGGCCCAGTCGAGAGCGTGCGTGAAGGCACAGGACACACGTCCGCTCGTCGAGATGGTCTTCGCAGCCGCGTGCGATTTTCGCCGTGGTTTCCTGGAGACACGCCGATCCCGAACACTTCCTGTTCTCCTCCTCCTCCACCGCTCGAAGCTGGTGTTTGAGACGTTGGATCTTATTCATTTGGATCACAGGAAACTTAGAGGTCGTGCTCGGGCTGTCCTTTGCTCGCACCCGAGTTTGCGTTTCACTCCTTCGGAGCTCGCCGTTGTTAGCCATCTGTGCCGTGCTTCCAAGACGTTCCAAGTGGAGGTTCGCGCAGCCGGAGGTTCCCTTCGGGAGCTCTGGGTTTTTATCCGCTCCGCTCTTCATTCCGAAGCTGGGCAGGACGGCTTTGAACAGGACCTGAAGAGCTGGGCCGGCATTCGCGATAACGGCGGAACCCGGCGAAGGAGAGACTCCACGGGTGTCGGTGCACGGTGGGGGAAGGGGAGCACGCCAGATGCCGTCCGTTCGGCTGAGAGCACCGCCCTTGCCTTCGCCGTCATCGAAAAACCTGCTCGACCGAAACCTGAACATCGATTTTCTCAGTCTCTCACGTGGGCCCGCAAGCAGTTATTTACACTTTTCCCGACCTGGAACGGGTCCCGTGTTGTTCAGCCTGCATCCGCACAACTGGCCGCAATCCACTCGAGGAGGACACAAACCTGGGAATGGTACGGAGTTTCATTCCGACAGGCATCCCACCCACAACTCGAACCAGATGGCAAAAAGCGGTTTAATCGATCAAACATTCACTCATTGTTGCCGTCTATTTTTAGCTTCCGATTACCTGGACTGCGGCCCACGCTAGCTTCGAGAGCGCGGGAAGCGTCCGTCATGGTAGGGCGCGCGCTGCACACCCTTCATGTTCGAGTTGGTTTGATTCCCGTTGACAGTGTGGGCGATGTCTCCAGCTTCCCTCCCTCTCACCCCCCCTCCCGTGCTGTTCGATTCTCCCCACGCTCTTGTCCTTCCCACGAGCATCGCGGCGGCTCCTGTCTTGGAGAAGCACCACTGCGTCGGCGAGATCGAGATGGCGTCCGCCGTCACCAGGAGATTCCTCTGCGACATGAGGCGCGCGCCCTGGAGAATTGGTGCGATTGTACGTATATAGACCTCGGTGGCCTCTGTCTCCCTCCATTTCTTTCCTCCTTCTGCCGCACCTTCGGGAGGGATGCACCTCGAGGGCCCGTCCCCGTCCTACCTCTGTCTGTTTGATTACCTTCGTCAATCGTATCCGGGCCCTTGGCCGCGTGGAAGACCGCATCGTGGAGCGCTCTTCTTTCGCACTCCGAAGCGGGAAAGGGGCCTGACGCGCGGGGAAGAAAACGACGGAGCCGTGTGCTCCGCGGAGGGCAACTGTCGCACACTCGGGTCGAGGTGACGGTCGGTGCCCGGCGTGCACTTGGTGTGTCGCGGGAAAGGCGTCAGCACGCGTGCGCGCGCACGATGACCAGCCGAGAGGATGCCGAAGGCGATGCGGGACGCGAGTCATGCTGCGCGTTCGTATGAGTTGGCGCTTCGCCCGTTTTCCCTCCTCCCCTCCCCTTCCCTTCCTCCTCCTTCCCACCCCCTTTCGATCGACGCTTCCCCCCTACCGGGATGGTGGCCGCTTCCTCCCCGACCCCCGGAAGGACGTGGATACCACCCCTGCGAACTGCCACACCGGGTGCTCCGGCAGCAGCAGCCCGTGATCACGAGTCCTCTCTCGAGTCGCCGCCAGCTCCCATCCGGCGCCCTTCGCTCTCGCCTTTCTCCGGCGCTGCCCGCCTTCGGAGCCGCAAATTCCTGCCGGAGACTCCCTCGACGGGAGCTGCGGGCACGCGAGACGACCTCGCAGGCGGCGCTGCTCCAGGCGAAATTTCCAAGTCCGGGCAAGCCTCTGGAAAGCCGGAGGACGCGGCCTCTTCTCCGCATTTCGGCGCCATTGGATCTCGCCTGGCAACCGGGAGGGGGCGCCTTCCGTGGGCGAGTGCCCTGAGGACTTGGCGAGAGTGGGAGAAGAGTCGTTGCCGCATGCCCTCGGTCGGCGCGTGCGAAATGACCCCACCTCGCTACCGAGCGGCCTGGTCGTCCGGGATCTGTCGCCTCATCAGGGAAGCGACGGCAGGGAATGCGCGGTCCGGCGGCCTCCAGCGTGCCAATTCCTATGGGACGCTTCCGACCGGACGTGGCGGGGGTGCTCCAGAACGGAACTCGCCTCGACGTCGCCTGTCCTCGCCGTGGGGAACGCGGCAGCAGCGTCGGGGGAAGCACGGAGAGGGGAAGGGGAAATGGCTCCTCGTTTCGTTGACGAAGGATAGCGAGAGAACCGGTTGGTTGCGTCGCTGAGACTCGAAGGGCGGCTTCGGGGTGCCGCCCAAGGAGCCAGGATCCCTCGCACGCGGGCAGGGCACGTGAAGACAGCTCCAGTGTCCGGTGTCGTGAGAACATTCATCGGGGACACGCCCGCCGCAGGTCGCCACAGCCAGGACGCACGTGCTGCCTATCCGGGAGCGTCCAGAAGGAATAAGGGAAGTGGAGTCGATCCGTGTGGGCGTCGATCGCGCCCTTGAAACAGAACGCACGGCACTGCGTACCTGTGCCGTTAACGAATATCCATCCACTGCTCCCTCGGAGGACACGTCGTGTAGTGTCTGCGCTGCACGGTTCATACATCCGTCCCCTGATGGCGCCACATTCCAGATTCAAGGGTTCCCTGAGCACCTCTGCGAACGTCTCTTGCCTTCCTTCTTCCTCTCCGCAGTTCCGTTCGCATTTCGAGCGAAACCGTGGAACGTGTGCGGCACGCATCGCCCGCCTTTTGTTTGTGAATGCAGCGAGCTCGATAAAGCTCGTGGACAAACACTTCGTTGATGCATTTTACCGAGGAACGTTCGTTTGCTCAGACAGATAGAATTGCCTCCAAGATGAGACGACGCTCTTCATTCATCCGCGTAACAAGAGCACGAACCGCGTGCAGACGCTGCGGCTAACAATGGTGTGCGCAGCTCGGAAGGGATGCTCCCGGGGGCTATATATAGAGGCGTTCGCTAGCAACGGCTAGCAACGTGCTGCCCACAGCCGGAAATGTATAAATTGGACCAGACTGCCTCCCCCTTAGCAACGGAGCGTGCGGTCCGAAAGAGCTCAACGCATTCACGCAGAATGCTGTTGGCCGAATCTTCTTCGAAAGGAGGCACGGCACGGCAAAACGAGTCCAGCAATCCGTCTTTGGCCTCGCTGCCTCCTCGGATAGCGGACAAAGGCTTTGTTTCGCGAGCGCAAGCTCCATTCATCGGCTTTCCTGGAGTGTGAAGTTCGTTCGACGCTTTCGTGGCGAGGTGGCGGTTACGGTCTACAAACGAGTGGTGCTCCGATTTCGCTCGTGGGTTCGAGGCTTCTTCCTCGTCCGAGACCCCGGGCTGGAGGCGGCATTCTGCGCGCGAGACGGGCATGGAGGAGAGGGGAAGTCCAGAGGCGCGGGCTCTCGAACTCGCCAGCTGATTCAGCCGCGTCGGCAGGGTCCTCGGGCGGGACAGTTGGGTGCACCGGACGGGTTCCCCGCAGAACGGCCGGTCAGGGCGAGACGGTTCGCTCGCAAGCACCACGGAAGTTGCGTGGGGATTTGCCCAGACGCTGCTTTCAGTCCCCGGCTGCTCTGCGACAAAGGCGTTGGCAAGCAGACGTGCTTTCGACGTCTCCGGCTAGTTCCCGGACGACCGTTGATGGCAAGCTTTGGGGTGCGCGCAAGATGGATTCACTTTGATCTTAGCCAAAAGGCAGAGAAGCGATGCAAGATGGATTCAGGCACCGTCGAAGGTCCGAGCAGCTGCTTCGCCTCCTGGATCGGGCGATCTTTCAGGACGGGGCGCGAGCTGCTGGAGATGTGTTTTTCGCAAAGTTCGCGATGAGCTTAGCGGAAATGACGTCGTGTCTCCAACGCTGCGGAGTCGAAGGGACACCGGAAATTCCCCCCTTCCCTCCTCCCCTCTGCTCCAGCCAGGTCGGAGGTCCGCGGTGCCGTCTCCGGACATCTTGGTTACCCGCAGCTTCCCCGTGTGCGGAACTCGATCCCGTCACTACGAGTGCGTTCACTCTTGCACACAAGTGCAGCAGGCACACGCGTGATGCGGCAGGGGGGAACGAACATGCAGGATGAGGTCTGCACGAGTGTGTGTGTACGGTGTATACGAACTCCGCTCACCTTTTCCTCACCTGCGGACAGCGCGGTTTCTTGCGTCACGGAAACAGGGTTTCCCGAGTTTGCACACACGGGCGCGCGTGCGCGCGGGGCAGCAGCTGCGGGCGGGTCTCTTCGGAGCAGGGCTGCAACGTGGGTTCGCATTTGCTGTTCTGGAACAGGGGAGTGGGGACGGGAAAGGCGCGTGTGGTGGTTCGAAAAATGCCTGCACGCCGCGCCACCTCGTAAGGGACAGATAAACGACGCCGATGCCAGTTTGTTCTGCCATCTTGTGCTTTGTCGCCGAACCGGATCAGGAGCCAGACTGCTTCTGGCAGTCGCTCGTGTCTTTTCAGCCATGCCTGCCCTCGCGGGCGCAAGGGGTCACCGTCTTCAAGACGGGAGTTTCCGCACCGTTGGGTCTTTTTGAGCCACGCCGACTTCACATAGGCCCCGCGCAGGGACTGGTCGGAAGCAGCAAGGACTGCCGCACGAGAGGTTTCGGGAAGCCTCGAGAGGCCGTGTGAGGGCTGGCCGAAGCGGAAGCGAGGACGTGAGCGCTGCAGCTGCCTGATTATCGCAAGGACGAAGAGGACTCGCGACTCATGGGTCCAGGGAGCGATCTTGACCGGGACTTTTGACCTGCTTCCTCTCCCAAAGCCAGAAGTTACGGCAGCGGAAACAGCAAGAGGACAACAGCAAGATGAAGCGTAATCGCCAAGATGGCAGCTGCAGAGAGAAGAAGCCGCAGCGCAGGCACCGGTGGTACCGGTCGTGTCGAACAGGACGTCGAGCTGCGGACGGCTTCCGGGTGGTGGAATCCCTGTTGGCAAGATAACGATTCTGTAGTGGCAGAGCTCCCGTTGCTTTCTGAGTATCCTCCTCCTCCAGGGAATCTCCTCGGAGGGGATCCTCTTGAAGGCCGAGGGGTCTCGGGTGAGTTCGCAGAGGTTCCAAGGAGGAAAGGGGTTGGCGGATCCAGCCGGCCAGCGCGGGGTCACGATGCATGGCATCTGTGGAAAAGATCCCTGCTTGATCACCCTGTTGCCTTCGCTCTTCCGTTGGTGCTTTAACGGCGTCGGACCAGTCTCCTGTTGGAAATAAGGAGGACCCTTGCCGAATAGATCGTTGGACGTCTTCCCCTTCTACCTCTTCTTTCTGGCCACGGGTGCGTTTCCGCATGAGCAGTCTGCGACTTCCCGGCCCAGCCTACCGTCTCGTCTTCGCGATGCGTTTCGAAGTTACAGCGGGAGCTACCGTTCCTCCTCCGGACAGCAAAACCGGGGGTTGTTCCCAGAGATGGAGAGTGTAGAAGGGGAACTAGCCCATGGGAGGTGTAGCGAGAACGACCCCCGGTGGCAGGGGAGTACCCCGGCGCGACTGCCGCGTCCTTGAGGGTTCGACTTCCCTCTGGGACCTGGGAAGATCGCTGGAGCAGGAAGAGAGCCACTTCCGATCCTGTGGCGGCGACGGCGAGTGAGTCGGTAGCTTCTGCAGGGTCCACTGCGTCGCTTCCCTCTCGGCCAGGGTGCTCCCGGCTCCAGCCACGCAGTTCGGTCGGCGCCTACCCTACCACTCTGGACGCCTGCGCGAGCGACGGAGGGCGCATAGCTCCAGACGGAGGGAGGCGCCCGTCTTCGCGGTCCCTCCGGAACGACCACCCGGGCTCCAGGAAGAGCTTTATTGACCGCTTCGGCGGTCTTCGATGCCTTTCAAGAGGGCTTCCACTCCCTCCGGGTTTTGAAGAACACGGAAGACCGGTCCAGGTCGATCTTCACGTGCAGCCGCTTGAGGATCGGAAGGGACAGACTCCACCCCTCGGAGAACGAGGTCTTCATGTTGTCAGAGAACATGAATGCGCACACAGTTCTGTCGTTGTGCGGGAACTGAAAAGAGGCTCGTGAGCAGCTCTCGAGCCGTGTTCCCCTCTGCGAGGTGCTGCCATCGTGCGGCGATGTGTAGAAGCGCGGCGTATTTGTTTGCTTCACAGCGGGTTGTTAGGGGTGGTTAGGAGGAAAAGCTGGAGAGCTCAAAGGTGATCAGTGAACAGCACGAATGGCTAAGCAAGCAAGTGGGTAGCGCAAAGGGAGCGCCTGCGAAAGAGCGAGCCCCCTTAGAAAACGAAGCCCGACGCGGCGTGCACTTGGGCGCTCCCCGGACGAGTCGGACAGCGGCGTGCGGAAGGGCGCAGCCAGTTCCGCAGGGAACACGCGGGAAACGGTGCATTCGCAAGCGCGCCGGCATACCAAGGTAGATAGCAGCAGCTCCTGTCCACGCCACGCCTTTCCCTTCTCCCCTCCGCTCTAGCAAAACCCGGTCACTGTTTTGCCTCGGAGGATGACTGAAAAGACGCACGGATATTCTTAAGCTCCGCGACTCCTTCGCCAGCAGGACTGATGGAAGTCCAGCGCCTCCCGGGAAACGCTCCCCTCACAGCAAATAGCGGTTCCCGGGAAATGGACGAGCTGGCAGAAGAGAATGCTAACGGAAGGAAACGGCGGTGAAGGAGACGACGGAGAGGGGGGGATGTTCAGGTCCACGTAGAGTGCACGCCATTGCTCAAGGAGAAGCGGACATGAAAGCTGCTGCATGTGTCCCTCGGAGCGGGCTCCAGAACCGTGCGGCGGCAGCGGGAAGCTGCGTAATCCGCGTCCTGCCCGGGGCAGCTGGCTGTCGGCTTTTCCTACGCGCGTGGGGCGGCGATGTTCAAGCCGAGCAGCAGAGGAGCGGTGCACTTGGCGTGCGCGCTCCTCGCTGATCCACGCAGGTTGCGCGCGAAGACGTCTGTCTGGACGGTTCCGCGTGATCGAACGGCGACTCCACGTACTTTGAGGATGTAGTCGTCGGGGCGAAGATTCACGAAGTAGTAGGGGTTCAGCCAGTAGGTTATCACGGGCATCTGGTAGGTTTCCGGTAGGTTCTGACACTCTATCTGCCGGGAGACAGGTGGCGGGACTGGTCAGTCAGACGGTCAGGTCGCCTCACCGTCAGCAGACCGCCGAATGCGGAGTCCCTCCGGGCTCTCGTGGCTGCGGCGATCATATCTATGAACTCGCTCGAAACCTTCAAGATAGGGTTGACGGAGTCGATTACCACCAACTGGTTGATGACCTCCGTCTGGTTGACCATCGTCTTGTTGATTGCCAGCTCTTGGTCATTAATGAGCACTCTGGAATGAACGGTGAATCCGGGTGCCTTGCGACAGGGGAATTCTACTGCAGATGGAGGGCGCGCAGAGTTGCTCGGATGGCAAGGAAAAAAAAAAACGAACGTTCCCGACAACTCGCCTCCGACTCTTGGGAGCTTCTTCCAGCAGATGCATGAGTGTCGGTCCAGTACTTCCCGCATAGAGGGAGCAACCGTTCCCTGCAGGTCCTAGGGCGCCTGGACCGCGCGTGACGGGCAAGCGAAAAGACCAAGAGCGCAAAGAGGGACGCTCACTGCGCTGTCCTCGAAACGCACGTGCGGAAGAGCTCGCCTTACTTGAAGATCTTCATTTTGTAGAATTTGGATGCGGGGTCTCTCAGCCGGTTCTCCTCGAACTCGCACTTCTGGATGTCATTGAGGTTCTCTCCCACGACGATCTTCGCCTTGTCGTGCCACCTGGAAGGTAGGGGAAGGGGGAGGGCGATGTCTTTTCGTCCACCCTCGCCCCTTGCGGTTACGGGTCGAATTCCAGATGTAGGATGGGCTCCGTGTCCAGCGCCTTCGCCAGCATCCTCAACGCCGGCTTGTCGATGCCGTACAGCGCTTGGCCGACTGAATATTTCAGGAGTCCGTATGGGAGAGGATTCAGGATGTACGGTAGCACGTACTCGTATATCCGGATGGGGGATTTGTCGTGGCGCGCGTTGTCAGGGGACGGTGAGAACTGCTCAGAAATGATTGCGTTTAGCCCAGGATGCCGGGGGAACGGTCCGTCGGCTACGCACCAGCTCCGTGGAGTCCAGCAGGAGGGCGCCGGCGAGAGTCTCGTTAAGGAGCACGTGGCTTCCGTAGAGGCTGGTGAAGATCTTAGTATTTGAGTGGTCGCTGTTGTATGAAGGGAGCGTTTCTGAGAAAGGGGGGGGGGGAGAGTGAACAGCACTGTCGCCGACGGCGGCCGCTTCCCGCGTGCTGTCACTCACTGCAATACTCGCTCCTGCAGTCGGAGGAAAGCAGGTAGAGAGCGTCTGTCGTCGTGTCGAACTTGACAGTGAGTTTCTGGGGCGGTGTGCCGACGGTCATCGAGGTGTGGAAGAATTGCTTCTGGAAGAGTAACTGCCCGTCCGGAGCCGTTCGCGATCGCCGCAACAACTCGCCTGGTAGTAACGCAGTGGCACCTCGTAGGAATTGGTGGGCGTTCTCGTCTCCGGGCTGCTGGTGGAGGCGGTGGTGCAGGTGGTGCTGGTGGTGACGGTTTGCGCATTCATGTACAAACGGATGGATCTAAGAGAGAGCAGACCCCGGGAGCTGCGAAAAGGGGCTCTGCTCCAAGAGGGACACTCACGAGCACGCACAAAAGAAGAGCAGGAGTCCACTGAGTTCCATCTTGCTGCCGACGATTTTCGAGACACGAGGAATCGTCCCGGTTATAAACGTCTCCATCCGGGCTCATCTGCATCTCCGACACTTGGGAGCTCTGAGATGCTCACGAGCTGCTCGTCGGAGTCGGCGACGTCTGGTTGCGGCTCGAAAACAAACTCACACCACCAACTGGGAAGCGCGGAAGCTAAGGAGATCCCCCTCACCAGCGTGGGGGCTTCTGGGAACTCCTTCTGATCTTCTCTGGCTGCCGTCGGCTTCTTAGGAGTAACTCGAAACCCTCTTTGCTCGGCGCCAGATCTTTCGAGGTTTCGGGAAATTGCATAGTACGTTTTCCCCTAGTCCCACAAGGGGTGGGGTAAATTTATTTTCTTTTACATCCACAATACACTTTCATTCACACTGTTTATGCACCTTTTTCTCACTTGGAAGTCCTTTTGACGTTTCATAAGTTCTGCACTCAGGGTGGGTTCCTCGATTTTGTCCGGGAGTCGTCATCAATCCTTTTCAGGATGTAACGGTACATCCAGGCTTGGAGTCTTCCACAATTCCTGATGCCGATCTCCTTCTGGATTAGTCCTTTCAGGATCTCCATCGGGGATGCGGTTGTCCTGGCTTTTCTCATCTTCCACCACCGCACAAGTATAGTGGTGATGAAGAGAGCAATGGTTGTTCTTACCATTGGGTTGTAACAGGGAACATTTGCATTTCCCTGAAACGTTCCGGCAAGTATTCCCATCACCGAGGTGGTGGTCATTCCTATGATCCTTTTCAGGATCAGCCACTCTCGGCGCAATGTGGGACATGTCAAGACGTGGAGTCTTGCGTCCATGTCTCCACATGCCTGGCAGTCTTCGTCATCCCGTCTTCCAGTGAAGTATTTTAATCTGGACCCGCTCAGGATTCCTCCATGATAGAACATCAGGAGGTTGTCCTGGGTGTCCGGTGGTAGGTCACTCCTCCAGAGCGTCGTGCCAATCGCCAACAGCTTGATCCTATCACTTGATCCTTTCCCGCGTGGCGGTCGGCAGCTCCCCGGAGGGCACTGATATCCTTATCCTCTTCAGTTATTAATCTTCGGATGTTTTGTTTGTTCACCCTGGACCAGGCGAAGTCCCTGTGGTTTTTCCACACTTTGCGTGTCCTATGGGTAAATCTTCCTAACATCATCTCTCTATACTGAAGTATCCGAGTGTGAAGTAGGTATTCTCCTCTTCTCCATTCCTGGATGCGTTGAAGGGTAACTCTGAGCCGCTGGTAGATCCAGCTTCTCGTGTCCGGGGGCACTTGAAGCCCAAGGGATCACCAGGATGGATTCCTCCTGCCAGAGTTCCCTACTTCTTGGGACAATCTTCAGTTTGTGCTTTCGCACCAGCTGTTGCTTCCTTCTCCAGATGGGGTCGATAGTGAACCATTCCCCTGCTCGCCCTAGCAGCGCAGTCATTGGACCTTTCGAGTTAACAACATCGAGTAGGCTCTGTGCGCCGCATATGGCCAGTCGTCCTAGTGAGCAGCAATATCCAGGATCTGTTGCGTATCCATGATTTCCACGGATGTGCAAGCGACTTCATCCAGGAACCACCCTCTTCCTTGGAACGACACAAGGGTTTCAGTCTAACCCTGGGACGGTATTTCCCCCAAAGGGTTTTCCTCTGCAGCTTTTCCACTTCTCTGGTGGTGTCCTTGTTCAATCTGTGGAAGGCCGCTCCGAAAAGTATCTTTGGAAGGAGTACTCCATTCCAAAGATTGGCCTTCCTCTTTATGCCAAGGTCCAGTGAAGTGTACTTTGCTGCTTCTTTCGCCGTTTTCTCTAGGATTTCTGTCCACAATAGTTTCGACGCGGAGTCGTTGCCGATGTGGACTTCTAGGTATTTGGCGTTGTCTACTGTTTGGAATACTGTTCCCGTGAGCACGGAGACGTCTAGGATTCCGACAGCTCAAAGTTGACTTTTCTGATAATTGATCTTCAAGTCCAATCCCTCTTCCATCAGCTCTATGACATCCAGGAACGCTTTCTGTTCTCGTTCTCCCTTGATGAAGAAAACGAGATCGTCTGCGTAAGCCAGATGAGTAAGCTTTTGGTCGTCGATGGTAATTCCATGGAGACGTTCACTTCTCTCGATTAAAGAAGACAGTGCCTCCATGTAGATAACAAACAGCATCGGACTTAGTGAGTCGCCCTGACGGACTCCTCGTTCCATCCGAATGGCTGCTGTTTCTACCCCGTTGATCTTAATTCGGAAGTACTGCTTCTGGAGTACCATCCTCACGAAGTTGTTGAAGTATTCTGGAAGGCCCGGCTTTTTCAGAATCTTCAGCAGCAACCCATGGTCGATGGTGTCGAAAGCTTTCTCCATGTCGGCGAACACCAGCGCAAAGGTCTCACCGAAGAATCAGTTGATTCTCACAGTGGCCTGCGTACACTCGACATTGTCCGACATGTGGCGTCCGGGCACCGCACATGTCTGGACGGGAGAGATGAGCTTCGGCATAACCTTGCCTAAGCGGTTGGCCCATATTTTTGCCAACCACTTGGCATCTGAGTTCAGGATTGAGATTGGCCTCCATTGGGCAATCTTGGTTAGGTCGCCTCCTTTTGGCAGCAATCTCATCCTAGTCTCATAGAAGGATTGCGGTAGTCGTCCTTCTTCTCGGATGCAGATTCAGCTGGTGGAATAAACGCAGGTAGGCATGCAGCTACCGCTGGTAGTGAGTGATGGGAACACTATCAGAGCCTGCCGCCACATTCTTACGTAATTCCATAAATGCAGCCTTCACCTTGTCTTCGGAGAAAGCGAGTTCTCCTCCAGTCTCTTCCGTTGGAGGTCATCCGTCTTCTTTCCTAAGTGCTTCAGGAAGACATTTTGTCTTACTAGGCACAATTGTTGACGTCGGAAGTGCCCCGTGTAGTGCCTTTGAAAGGCGTCCACGATGTCTTCCGATGTGTATCGACTGTAGCCACCGTATTGGATACAGAAGATGTCTGTTGCCAGGTTCTTCTTTTCTAATACGCCGACTCCCCCTTTAACATTTTGGAAGACGTACCGACTCTCGTACTGTTCGTAGTGCCTTGAGAGGGAGCGATCTTTCGTGTTCAGCTCCCGATACGCTTCCTGCCTCAACCTCTTGTCACCAAACTGCATATTGCAGAACAAATGGATCCTATGCTTCATACTATCCCAGTCGGCGACTCTGCGGATAGTTGTATCTCGCAGAATCGCCTCGATGACTTCCTGGTGACGGAAACGTCTCGAACCAGGCGGGCATACAGATGAGTGTCGCCCTGGTGGCCTTGTTCCGCCGAGGATTTTCCGTTCGGAGGGAGAACCGCACTAACGGATGATCGGACAGCAGAGTTTGCATGTCGCGAAATCCTTGTATATGGTTCCCGATTTCCGAACTATGGAGGACATGGTCGATCGGCTTGTGGCTAGCTGTTCTCCACTGAAGTCCGAAATCATCGGATAGCCGCCGATACGCCATCCTTCCTCTAGCGTCCTGGGAATGGGTGATCTCATCCAGGATGTTCAGATCACCCGCGACGATGACAATGTCCTTCGGTGCTACTCGTTTGTGGAGTGTTTCGTGCAAAGCCTCCGCGCACCGATGTTTTAGCTTGTGTGGCGTTCACCAGGAACAAGTGAACGTTAGCGGACCAGGACAGCCGTACGCCGATGATTCGTCCAGGCATGGGACAGAAGGTTTCCAGGATTGTGAGGGAGAGCTCGTTCTTGATGAGAATCGCATGGTCTTCCGCTGCCCCTCGCTAACGAACAGTTGACCGTTCAAACGGCGTTCTACTTACAAGGTGATCCGATGGCCCAGCTGGTGGGTCTCTTGTAGGCACACGATATCTTGATGTGCGATGATCCGCACAATCCTTTTCCTTTTGCCTTGGTCTGTCAATCCATTGACATTCCAGGAGGCGATGCTGATCCTCCTAGTGGTAGATAAGAACGAGGCCATGAAGGGGTTTTTATTTTTTTGCCTTCCTGGTCTTCATCTGCCGGGGAGATCTCTTCGTTCTACCGGAGGCAGAAGGCTTTTCGCTTCCTGAGTCACTTTCCATGCCGGTGAGGTCGGTAGCTTCTGCCGTTGATTGTTCCGACTTCTCGACGACACTGCGTGGGAGCATGTCCAGGCTCACCCTCGCACAGTATTCGGCCTTCACGTTGCGAAGCATGTTTTCCAGCTTCTTGCCATGGGCCGCCTCCACCGTCTTGTTGATGTCCTCCTGGACCTCAAACAAGTGTCGTAGGAGTCGCTCTTGCTCCTTCCCTTTTACTCCAGGCTGGGCTTCCTCTGCGAGCTTCTCCAAGTCCTCGGCAACCTGCAGAGTTTCCTCTGGTAGCGTGACACATTCCGCCTCTACCCTCTTTTCAGCTTTCTCGTCAACTCGCCATCCTTTGCTATTTCCTTCGGTTTCTTGCTCCTTAGAGAGGACCCCCTCTTTCCCTTTTTCCTCACTTCCACGAAGCCGCCCTCAGATACGAGTGGGCTTCGATCTTTCTCCTCGCCTTCTCTGCTACCATTTTCTTCAGCCGGTTTTTCTACTCTCTCCCGCACGGGGGAAAACCCGCTCATGGTACACCAATTCGCATATTCCAGTCAACTCCACCTCGCGTGGCCCGGAGCCTTGCAAAAGGCACACACCGTCGGTTGCTGACACGACCTGACCTGGTGTCCCTGCTTACCGCAGCGGAAACACCTAGATCTCGGACAAGCACTGACCCTATGGCCGAATTGCTTGCACCCCTTACAGAAAATTGGCTGTTGCCTGTAGCAGACGTAAAATTCCTGGGAGTCTCCATCGATGTGGGCCGACCCTGGAATTTGCGCCCCCTCCAACAGCTTTCTGTTGGAGGGGGCGCAATTCAATTTTTAGATTTAACGTCACCGGAAAACACTTTGCCGGAGTGGCTCCTGAACTCGATGTCTCGGACTTCTCCGTATTTAGCCAAAAAGTTCCAGATGGCCAATCGGCCCTGAATGTTGATGCCGTTCTCGATGAGGTCTTCGATCAAGGGTTCACTATCCGTATAAATGGTGGACCCTGTAGTGCTGGGAATGATCGCCTGCACGCGATCGAAATCAACATTTGCCTTAAAGAGGGCTAAATACACTTCTTTGATGTTATTTATACGGATAAGTCCGGTTTTAAACGTGATGGGTTTCACGTCCGGGCTTATCTGTATTATTGGCTTGTCCTTGTTTTCTATCTTGTCCACTTCGGGCTTTCCAAAACTGAGGTTTGGCTGTGCGTTGGAAGTGCTCGCCGCTACCGCCGCGTAAGACACTGGCCGCGCTGTCGCAGCCGCACAAGATGGCGTCGCATCTTTTGAGTTCCCCGCCACGTGGGAGCTCGAGGGCTGTGCCTCTGGCATCGCCGCGGGCGTAACCCGAGGCTCCGCCGTCACACGATCGCCTGACTCTACCACCCTCGTCTCTACAACCCCGAGTGTCCCGCCGAATGGACTAGTGCGCTAGGGCGAGCTGCTCGATATGCCTCCGGAGGAGGTGAAGTGGCTCCCAGCGTCTTGGGACAACGGCACCCTTCCCCTGCAGTAGCAGGAGACGGCGTTGCTTCTGCTCCATTGGGGACTTTTAAGCAGAGCACGCCTGTCTCACTGGACATCGGGGAGTGTGGATGCCAATTGTGCAGAGTGCGGGGAAAGAGAGACCTTCTCCCACTTAATCATCGAATGTGTTGACCTCCGCCAGATGTGGGATCGACTCTCGTCGATCCTGAACATTCCGGAGGGCGACCCCAAGAACATTTTTCGACTCCTGATGCGGGACGCCATGCCAGCCTCCGGGTGTGTAGCAGTGCTCTGTTGCATACGCGGAATCCTGGATAAGTGGACCGCGTCTAGGAGAGGCCGCACCAGTCGGGATGCCAACCACTGGGCAGCCATCTTCTTGAAGAAGGCTTCCCGTTGGCACCGGCATAGAAAACATTTGCCGGCACTTGTTCGCATCCAAAACCGGATGCAGAGGCCTCCTCACGGCGCACCGTGATCCCTTCCCTTCCGTCTCCTCCCAAAAAACATCGTCTCCCCAGGCGTCCCGGACGCGCGGTTCCCGGTGTGTCATCCGCTTCGCCTCATCGTCCCCTTTCCCGTTCTTTGACGTGGCAGGGCGCGCGCATCCCGGTTCACTTTGTCCCGTTCTTCCACGTTCCTCCGCTGGAAGATCCGCTCTCCGGCGTCCCGGTCGCGGAGCGTTCCTTGTCCTCGCGGACGCTTCGCCGAGAGACGCTCCCGGCTACGCTTCCTTGAGTGCGCGGCGAGGGCACAGCAGAGCAACCTGTTGGGTTCTTGGTTCTGACATCTTGGTCCACTTTGTCCTGTTTCATGGCGTAGCGATCGCCCGGGTTGTGGGGAGCCCCGTGGGATCTCGGGGTGTAAACGGGGCTCCAGCTGTCAGGCGTCTCCACTTCCACTGTTCATCCCAAAGGATTCCTCCTCTGGTGGCATCTCCTGCAGATTCTCTCTAGAACCAGCGCGTTCCCAACCAAAGGCAAAAAGAAGTTGAATGGGGGGAGTCTACAGACATTCATGTCGGGATATTCGAAAGTTCGGGGCGGGAGGTGGGAGACAACAATAACAACAGCAAAGGGAATCCGAAGATCCCTGCCCCAACCCAGAACCTGCCCGTGCCACTCTTTCAAAACCAGCGCTGCATGCCAGCGATCTCCTCCTTGACTTCCTCTTGCAGGTTTTTCACCAGTTGTTCCGGAGCATTTATTATTAAAGATAATACAAGAACAATCAGTTGGTCATGTAGTGAAACCCCTGGGGTACCGCATGCGTTCCAGTTGCCGGTCACCGGTACGGAGACCAGGGAGGTCCACTCCGAAGCAGCGAGTGGGAGGGTAAACCGCAAAATAACAAACAAAAAAAGAAAAAAAAGCAGGAGGAAGAGCTTCTTGAGGAAGGAAGAGGGGGAAGAGATCATGTTTCCCTGAGAGGCGTCCTCTGCATCCTGTCAAGATGCTGACAAGCGGTTCTCATGTTGCCCAGGTAAGGTTATCTTGCGGCGGTCTTCAAAAAGATCCGCACCCAGTGAATGGCGTCTCTGCCATTCTGGTCTCTTCCCGCGTTCCAGGCTGCCACGATTCCACGGACACAGCAGGGAACTTCTGGGGACGCGGCTTGACAGCCGGTTGCGCCGGAGCGTTTATTTATATAACATAAACTTAGAAGTCGGTGGCAGGACACTTGGTCCTGCCTCGTTACAAATGTAATCATGGGAACCTGCTCTGTAGCCCCCGTCGGCGTGCTGCTGTCGCGCTCATCGACGGACACGCCGCCCCAGCAGTTCGACGTCCTGTTCGACATGACGACCGGCGCCATTCACCTGCCTTCCGCCGAGTGCGCCCTCGGCACGCGTTGACAGCCTCGGCAGCAGCGGGAAGCCGCTGCTGGCACATTCTGACAACCTCGGAACCGACAGACTCAGCTCATCCTCCTGCCCCCGATAGCCTTTAGCCAGCAAGTATCATTGGGCAGCTGAAAGGGTTGAAATCCCCTGCTCTCGGATGCACCACAATGGAACCCGTGCCGCCCGGCCATCGGCTCCCGGGCATGCCGGAGACCCCGAGTCCGCTCGATACGAAGGCTGTGGCGAGGTCGGTCGCACCGGACTACCTGGACGCAAGTCCGAGTTCGGCCAACGTCGTCATGGGAACGGGCACCACGCGTGGCATCCGCGTGGATGAAGGACGCGACTCTGTGCACGTTGAGCAAGGAGTCGCAGCTCCAGTGCAGTTCGTCCTGTGCGCGCGTGCGTGCCTCGATTTCCGCTGCCTCTGCGGAAATGCTGCGTGGATTTCCCGGGGGGGAGTGTGGCCGAAGTGACCCAGGGTTTCGGCCACGACTCGCCTCTCCGCGTCGTTGTGGATCCCGCCGACGTTCCAGGCAGCAGCTTGCAGCCGGCGCAGAGAGGAGGCGACTTTCCGCGCTGCCACTGGGAAGTTCCCGGTGCAGTTCCCGCTCCGCGCTGAAAAGGGCCGCTGGAAGAGAGAGAGACATCCAGGGGCTTTTCGGTTGCTCCCTCTCTCCCTGCAGGGACCCTGAAGGATCGGGATCCTCCTCCAAGGAGGCGTCTCACGATTCCACGGACATCACCTCCTTATCGGATGCCGGCACCTGCCCTTCTCTCGCGTGGATGCTCGTGCCGCCTAGGGGCTCTTGGCCTTGCCAGTTTTTTTCCGGCTCCAGCTCGGAGTCAGAAGTTTCCCCACTGGTCCCCTTAACGCGAGCCTCTTCCTCCTTCCGAATTCCCCGATGTCGCCAAATCGTCGCTGACCATAAAGAGGACAGACACGCCGCCGCGTTGACCTGCGCGCGGCTCTTGTCTTTCTGATCGTGCAGCCGCTGTGATCCACAAGGAATTCATGCCGCTTTTGTTGCTTCCTTATCAACTGTTGCGTTCCTTAACGAGCGCCTTGGAGTGATCCTCTCCTCCCGGACGGCTGGGTCACTCGCTGAACAGAAATAAACAAAGCTGAGCAAATGGGGTTGCGGACGGATACGTGACGTTCCGTGCCCAGAGGGTTCGCCCTCACTCGGGGATGGCACTGAGGAGGGGCAGAGGGACAGTAAGCAAGGGGATGGGGTAGACGAGCCTCGTGGTGTTCCCGAGGGCCTGCGTTGGGCAGGTAAGGGGCGGGAGGAAGGGGTGTTCTCACCGGTATCGGATCAGTCCGCCTGCCAGCGTTAGAGGATTTCCTCGTAATCCAAGTCCCGGGGCTGAACCACCCCCACAGCCGTCCGCATGTGGGCCGTGGATCTCGCAGAAGACCCTCCGAGACGACGGCCACACCCTTCCTCCATCTTGGCGGGGAACCGCCGAAGGCGAGATGCTCGGCTTCCTGGAGGCGAGGACGCGGCTTTGAGAGAGTCCTGCAGGGCAGCGCGCCCTGCAGGACTCGATGAGCGCCCTTTTTGCGGGGCACTCCCCTCGGCCCTCCATCCTCTGAGGCGTAGTTCAGACGTCCCTCGTTACAGGGGGGAACCCAGTGCGCCAGCAAGATGGCATTCCGCTGGTGACGCAGGAGCTCCCGCGTCTTGCTCATCCTACCTACGCGGTGGGAAAGGGGAGGAGGGAGAAAGCGAGCGGGCAGTAGGCGGAGACGCACCTCGGAGTTGCCTTCCGCCGCCGTCGCGGAGCCGCGCGGAGGCGGCGAACCGTCCCCTCCGTCCCGGTGATCTCCTTCCGAAGAAGTTCAGTGCCCGGAGGCAGGAGGCCACTGCTTCCCGGAATGCCTACCGAGGGATCCGCCGCTTTCCCATTCACCTTCATCCTCCTCTTTCCTGCCCCCGTGTTGCCTTCCCTGCGGGAAGCAAGGGATAGCGGCCCCCTAGCCGGGTGAGAGGTGCCTTGCCTCACCTGCAGCGCGAAAGGAAACTTCCGGGTACTTAGACAACTCGGGAGCTCGCGACCTCGGGAGTGTCTCACCCGAAATACTTCCCCATCAGGGCGAGCTGCTGGGGGTTTCCCGGGAATCCCTGATGCGGCCATCGGTGCTGCAAGGCAACCGCACCCTCCCTCCCCTGCTGACTGGAGTCAGCACTGCTGCTGATCTTGCATTGGGGGATTCCCTCATGCAAAGCAAACGCGTCTGCGCCACTGGACCCCGGGGGAAGGCAGGCACAGGGAAAAGGGATACCTCCCTGTACCCGCTCCTTGGTTGTGCCGCAGGGACCGGACCCTGCAGGAACGTTCTTCAACTACCTTCCAGATCCCCGGGAGCGATCCTGGAATCCTGTTCGATTTTCACCCAGATTTCGGCGGGGCATTTACTATAAAAACAAACTTTAACAAAGACGTGCTGTGGCTGGACCAGTGTTCCAGCCACGCACGAAGAAACACAGAGCCTACCGGGTCACCGGTTCGCAGACCGGTACGGTCCACCACGGCAGCAGGGGGAAGGGGGGATAAACAAAAAACTAAACGAAAAGAAAACGAGGGAGGGTACGGGAAGGGATCACTGTTGCTGCTGGGGCCGTTGCATCCTTCGCAGGATGCCGGCAAGATCTTTTCGCATTCCTGGATCCAGGTGGGACCATCGCGACGCCCTCTTCAAAAACTCAGCGGCGTGCTGGATGGCACCCATATCGCGAGGTCCTCCCGTAGCCTTACTCCAAGGGAAGGCAGCACAGGGCTGCTAATGAGGCCGTAGACCAAAGGGCATCGGCAATGAAGAGGGCTTTCAGAGCGTCCCTGGGGTTGCCGCAGGGGAAAAGCGCGTTCGAGTGCCTCTTCGCGCGTGGAGCTCTGCCGCGAGCCGTGCGCGTGGCGGTTGTTCGGTGCACGCGGGGGGCCCCGCGGTGGCATGAAACGCAGGTGCGCCATCCCTCGCAGACGAAGCTCTTTTGGGGATCGTCGCGAAGCCATCCGGGAAGCCACAACACTCAGGGGTCCCTTTCCGACACTCTTCCCCCGACAAACAGCCTTCTACCTTTTTTACTCATTTTTGTTTCGCTTTTCCCCGTCCCCCGCGTCCCCAAACCGCACCCCAAGAGGCAACTGGGAATAACTGCCCGCCACTAGCGCGTCCTCTGTCCGCCAGAGAGTTTCATCCTCCCTTCAGCGGGTGCAGGAAAACCCTCAGCCTGCCGGTGTCGGCAGCTCTCGCCCCCAGGGAAGGTAGCTCTGCGGCAGGGAGTGTGGCGGTGGCCATAGTCGACAACTTCATCTCGCCCTTCATCACCACTTCCGGCGGATGGCCGAGGAAGTGGAACAGGGGGTGGAATTCTTCCGTTTTTGGCGCTCTGGCAGCAGGACTAAGTCTGTGGTGTCACCTGTTGAGAGTGACCTTCCCCGATGAACCTATGGTCCCTGCCTCGTGTTGGAACTCCTCGGTGTTTCCCAATTCGATGGAGGCGCCAGGTACCCCGGGCTGTTTCCTACAATGGAGTTTCCAGCACGGTCAGCGCTGACGTTTCGCCTCTGGGGAAGCCGCGTCCCCGAACTGAGCAGGTGAGAGATCGGTGTAGTTGATCCCACTGTACCTGCTTCCCGACCGCGCCGGTCCCCACAAGCCGCGGCGGAGGCTGTTGACTGCAGCTCTCCTGCACCGGGAGGGCGCCGCCTGTGGCCTGCTCTCGGCTCTTCGCGCCCAGTGGACTTTCGACTAGCTCAGTGGTCGCGAGATGCTGCGTTGCGACTGCGCCATTGCTACGGTCCTCCACGTCTTGCAGACGCGAGTACGGCCATTCGCATGGAAGTCGCTCTATCGCGCGGATGGCGGCCTCATCTGGAAGCGGAAGTGGAGGCGGAGGTTGCTGGCATCCAGAGCCTCTTCTGAAGAGAAGGAACGGCCGACACCGGTGACCTCTGTCTCTGCCCTCCTTTCATTTATTTTGCTTTTTTTTTTTTTTAATTCCCCCTCGCTTTCGCTCCGGACCTTTACCGGGTTTTCTCATTCATCAGGAAAGGGTGGCTCCATCCCTCCCGTATTTCCACCCCGCCCTCCCTCCCGTTCCGGACTTTTAGAGATCCTCAACTTGCGTGTGGGTGGACCCTCCCCCTCATCTTCCTCCGTATTCTGTTGGGAGCTGTTTGTTCCAGGACGGTTTGTTTTTTTCGAAAGAACCCTCCAGCGTGACCAGGCGAAAAACATCCTCCTCCACGACGACTGTCTTCGCCCCTTTCCTTCCCTGCGCTCAAGTGCTTTTAGAGTTGGGGAGGGGAAAAGGGGGAGGAGGAAGAAGGGGAGGGAGAAGAGGAGGAATAAGTGGAGGAAGGGGAAGAGAAAGAGAAGGATGCAATTCGTGGGAGCTTCGGACTCGAGCAACTTTTCTTCTGCTCCCATCACGGATGCTCAGAGGATGAAGATCCACTCGGTCCCAGAGAATTGCAAGAGCAGAGCTGCCGACGAGGGGTTTCGAGCGCTTGCGTTCGCGCTCCGGAGTCCGCCGGAACGAAGTTGGCCATGGGCCGGTGAAAAGGGCCGTAACGGCGGATCGGCTAGCTCCGGTCCCCAGCCCCGAGGCATTCCCCTTCCGCCATCGGTCTTGAATCGTCGTTCCGACTCCACAGGAAGCGGACGGATGCTTCCCAAGCGTTCCGGCCTCTCCTAGAGCACGCTCGCCCCAGGGGGGTTTCGAAGATGGCGGAGGCGCTGCGACGCAGCTTCCAGTTTGCCTGTCCTGGGTCCTGGGTCCAGGCTATACTGCCCTAGGGTCGTCTCCAGCCGCTTCTCGGTCGCCGGCCCGCCCCCGGAGCTTCCTCGATTCTCCTCGAGGGAGAGTCGCAGGTTCGCGAGCTCTCCCATCGTCGCCAGCTCCACCGCCGCCGCTCCGCCCAACCATCCCTACCTTCCTTCCCTTGGACGTCACTCGCTGCCGCGGCCTGGTCGGACCAGCCTGGAGGCCAGGTCCTGTTCCTTCTCTTTTCGAAGCACTCCGCGTGTCCGGTTCCGTTCTGCAGCCCGCTCTTCCGGACGAGTTTGCGCCCTTCGGCCCATTTTTTCCAGAATAGTTGGGGATATTGGGCACGCTATTTTCATTCTGATGCAGATGAAGCCCTGTCGCAGTCTGTTTTTAGAGCATCTAGAGGCTTTGGGCGTAGGCATAAATGGGGAGGGAAGCAGCTCTTCGTGCAACAGGGGGTCTCCAGTCATCCTACCGGCAGTCGTAGGGGAGGGACTAGGAGCAGAGGGGAGGCCCTCTGCTCCTAGAGACGCAGGTGCAAGGCCTGAAGGAAGGTCGTGGGAATGACAAAACAAGGTAGGGCAGCCAAACCGAAGCCTACCGAATCGAGTCGCACTGAGGAATCAACGAGATTCTGCCCTCTGGCGCACTGTGAAATCCAGCCGGTGAGAAGGGCAGTACGAGGAAGAGCGCGAAAGACTACGCGCCTGCTGCTTCCCGCTCCATGGACTTTGCTGATGACCACCGGCACCACTTTTCAGCCTTCCGAGGGGGATTCGGGTACTGACTGGAGCAGCTTCCGCGGCAAAGGAAAGGGGAACATCATTTCGTCCGGGGTGCTTGGGACAGGTGATGGGTTTTTCACCCGGGTGAGCCGGGGCTTTTATTATCAAAACTTTTTACAAGAAAGAATTCTATAATAAAGTCCTTTTTCTTTTCACTGTTTTGAATGATTTTTTTTTTTTTCCAGCCGTAACACTTTCCGACTGTCATGGGGCACTTGTCCTTACCGACTCGTAGGCCGATAAGGTCCTCCACATTGGCGCAGGGGCGGAAAAAACAAAGCTAAAACAAAAAAAGAAAAACACCTATTTTCATTCTGATGCAGATGAAGCCCTGTCGCAGTCTGTTTTTAGAGCATCTAGAGGCTTTGGGCGTAGGCATAAATGGGGAGGGAAGCAGCTCTTCGTGCAACAGGGGGTCTCCAGTCATCCTACCGGCAGTCGTAGGGGAGGGACTAGGAGCAATGTTTTTTGGGAGGGGAGGGGAAGGAGGGGATCACGGTACGCCGTGAGGAGGCCTCTGCATCCGGTTTCGGATGCGAACAAGTGCCGGCAAATGTTTCTTAAGTCGGCACCAACGGGAAGCCTTCTATAAAGAGATGGCTGCCCAGTGGATGGCATCCCGACTGGTGCGGCCTCTCCTAGACGCGGTCCACTTATCCAGGATTCCGCGTATGCAACAGAGCACTGCTACACACCCGGAGGCTGGCATGGCGTCCCGCATCAGGAGTCGAAAAATGTTCTTGGGGTCGCCCTCCGGAATGTTCAGGATCGACGAGAGTCGATCCCACATCTGGCGGAGGTCAACACATTCGATGATTAAGTGGGAGAAGGTCTCTCCTTCCCCGCACTCTGCACAATTGGCATCCACACTCCCCGATGTCCAGTGAGACAGGCGTGCTCTGCTTAAAAGTCCCCAATGGAGCAGAAGCAACGCCGTCTCCTGCCACTGCAGGGGAAGGGTGCCGTTGTCCCAAGACGCTGGGAGCCACTTCACCTCCTCCGGAGGCATGTCGGCAGCTTGCCCTAGAGTACAAGTCCATTCTGCAGGACAGTCGGGGTATTAGCGTCCGTTAGTTCCCGGGACGTCCACGCCTTCAACAGTTTTTTCCTGCCTCCGATGAGGCAGGACAGGTGCCGGGTGCACCCAGAGGGCTGAGGATAATCCTCAGAGGAAAGCGAGGCGGTGACCGATGGTCATCATCAAGCGAGCCGGAGAAATCGACCCTCCTCACGCTCCCGGAAAGCGCGTGAAAGATCCCTGCAGCAAGTCTGACACTGCCCTCGGTGCTTCAAGGTGTGAAGCTGGCCAGCTGGTTCACCGGGACGGGGGCGCCCGCGGCTGTGCGGCCTTCGCCTGGCCTGTTCCCCGTGCCCGCCACTTCCGGCTTGCGATGGTCGCGCTCGCTGGCTGTGGGCGCTTCTGCAGAGGCGCCCTCAAGGCGCGGTCAGGCGCGAAGTTGCCCCCCGTGGCCGACGCGTCCACGTCCGAGACGTCCGTCCATGGCGCGGCGCACCTGCCCCCGGGGCTTCTCGGGAGCGGATGGCGCAACAATCTCCTCCCTTTTCCTCCTTTCCTCTTTGTCTGGGGGAGGGGGTGTGGCTGAACGTCTCGGTCACGGAGCTTCACAAGAAAGCGCGCCGCTCATGAAAGATCCCTGCAGCAAGTCTGGTGCTGTCCTGAAGGTTCAGCAGCAGCTGCCAGTTCCCGCCGCCGCAACTCTCGGAGGGCACTCACCAGGTTGGGACAGTTCGAGGATGTGATCTCTCTCCCCCCGCCATCCCCCACCTCCACCTCCTTCTGGAGACGAGGTACTGGCCTTCTCTACGCTGGGAACTCCAGTACACAAAAAGGCACCATCTCAGGTCTTCACTTTGCGGTCTGCTCTCAGCAAGGAGACCACAAGTTCTTCAAGGGGCACCCCCGAAAGAAACTCTTGCCACCTCAGGAGTCAATTTGGCTCAATAGCGCTCGTTCTTAGGCCAGGGGTAGCGAGTAGTAGCGGGGTCCACCAGTTCGCTCGTCTCCCAGCCATCGAGTCGTTTTGCCACCCCTGCAGCAGTGCGGGAGAACTCCCACCCAGCCAGCGGGCTGCTGCCATTGTTCTTGGGCTCAGAAGAGTGCATTGCTTCAGCGCTTCCTTCTCAAGGAACGCGCGCCGACCGTGTACTCCTGAAAGCACTCAGTTCCCTTCCTCATTGCGAGAGCAGCCGATGGGCCGGCTCCAGGTGGCGCCGTGTGTCTGGTGAAGCAATCCTCATCTCATTTTGGTGAAACTGAATAAGAGGGTCCTGCGTCTGAGTTTTCGCGCACCCACGAATAAATGATTGCCCTAAGGCCAGAACCGACCTCCCTCGAGGCGTAGGACGCAGCTTCTGGTGGCCGAGTTTGAGGCGAATGAGGACCGTCAGCAAGGCGCTCTTCCCTGGCGCTTTTCAGCAGTTGGGCAGACAGGCGCAGCCTCGCTCGAAGATGGGGATCTTCCGTGCCCCCCACCCGTGGCTGCTTACGAGGAGATCCCAAGCACGTCTTTCTCTTCGGATGCTCTCGTTCCGTTGGTCATTCCGGTCGATTGCTAGGAGCCTCCACACAGGTCAGGATGTAATCGGATGCCCGTTTTCCAGGGGACGGGGGCAAAAATTTCCTCCTCGCGTGGTCTCACGTGATCCTCGTCTACCAGTGAGAGTCGGGAGATAGCTGCTTGGGACCGTGCCGCAACTTGGAGCACCTGCACCGGAATGCCCTTGAAGACCGTGCCGGACTCTTCCCAATCATCCGCTTCATTCTGCTCCGCCTGCAGCGAGTGCGACGAAGAGGGACATCTCGAGAGGAGGAGCCCGAAGATCGAGTGCCGCGGCTGCAAGCAGCTTGGGAACATCAGGTGGGAACGCCTCTACTCTCGCAGTACAGACTCCTTGCTGCCCAAATCGCAAACAAACTGCGGTCAGCAAAACGACCTCCGCAGTGAAATAGTTCGCTCCCATTCGTTTCCCCCTGCTTGCCTCTGCTCGCAAGGGAACGCGCCGCTGCAGCAGCGGAGGGACGGACCACGGGTCGACATGCGGCCCCAGCAGGCTTCCAAGATTCCCTTTCAGAACTCAACGCCAGGTACCACCCTTTGCTCGGAAGATGCCGTCGAGAACCCTTCGCAGAGAGCCATTCAATCTTCAGATGGTTTGCAGGGTGTCCCCGCACCGCCGAATTCGCAATTTTTCGTTTCTTGTCTCTCCAGTCCAACAGACAGAGAAAAGGTGACATGTTCTCTTCTGCCGTAGCTCAACACGGGACCACGGAAAGCAGAGCAGCGAGTTACTTCCACGCATATGCAATGCCTGCTCTTTTGGCCGTCTGCGCATAGCAGCCGCCGCTTCCAGCTCACATGGTGACGCAAAACACCTGGACTTCGTCCCCAGTGCCTATCGCTGAGTGTAAGGATAAGTCCAAGCAAGGATTCTTTTGTGGTTTGTGCTTGGGTCCCTGCAAATTCCCGATTCTCTCCTTAGCAGACCTGCTGGGATTTCCGCGATCGCTCCAGCTTCCCCCTGCTGGATTTTCAGCCTTCTTGTCGCGGCGCTCGTGATGGAGAAGGCTGTAGCGATTCGCACTACAGGGTTGTAAGAGAACGACCCCTTTTACTTCAAAGAGTCCACCCAGGGTTCCCTGTTCTGGCATTCTCCTGCAAGCCCATCATCATCCTCGACCTTTTCCAGTCCTGGGTCAGCGACTGATGGGTGGGCATATGGATATGGGTTGGCCTTTCTCCACAGAACCTGAAAAGCCGCACGCTGCCCTCCAATTCGACCTTTTTCTTTCGAGAAGTCCGAACCGGCTGTACGTGGTCACTTCCCCACGATCCTTTCCAAGATGCTATCGGCACAGAGACGTCTCCAAATTCCCATCAAATCCCAGGGTGCTTCATTGTGATAACCACTCGGCATTCCTTCTCCATCGAAGAGGCGGTGTCCAGGAAAGTTCCAGCTTCTGAGCATTGGTTTTCTGGTCCGGTCCTTCCTTCATCGAGTTCGCGATATCCGAGCGCGCACGCTCATCCCTCACCAAGAACATGAGAGTGCCTGCCCTGACCAAGGGCGCGATTCTCGTTGCATCCACCTTCCAGTCTTTCTGAGGCCGCCTCGATCCATGTGGACATCACCACCGCGTGCGCAACGATCAGCGTTGGACTGGCCGAAGACCTTACTCCTCCTGGATGCTGTTCATCTCCGGTCCGTTGATGTTGATTGTGAAGCGCTCTTCCTTAAGGGATGTTTCCACGCTGTCGCAGTAGAATTTGGCTTGGAGGACCCGGTCTTCCCGATATTCCGAAGGGAGTGTGGCGATCTTTCCCTTCCCCACATCGGCAACAGGTGGTTGCCGGCCCAGCAGCGAAGTCGATGGCTGGTTGGGCAAAGCTGACGTCGTCCGGCATCCGATGCGCGGACAATACACGTGCCTGCTCAGGTAAGGGAATCGCGTTTGCCTCCAGGAGTAGGAGGCGATTGGCTTCGACACTGGTCAGCCACTTCGCTTCTGTGTTCCGGGTAGATGCTGACCTCCACCGGGCGGCGAGGAAATCAGCCACGATGAAAACGATAGCCGCTTCCAGGGCAGTTATCATTTTCCTCGTGGCTGATTTCGTCTTTTCCACATAGCATTCGTCTTTCCCCCGCTCGAGGCCTTAGGAGTGGGCAAGTAGACCGGAGGTGGGCTCGATACCGTTCGAAGCGCCTCGAAATAGGCACGGGAGGGCAGCTCGTTCGGTTCGCCTCAGAAGTTTCCCAGTTTTGATAATGATTTGCTGCGGCTGCTGCAGTCAGCCATTCCGACTGGAGTTTTTTAGACAGCTGCCATGTCCTTTCGGGCATCGCCGAACTTCTGCTTGCTGCGGTGAATGCTCGCACTGCTTACGACGGTGGTGATGCCCTCAGATGGCGTTCTTGTTCCGCAGAAGTGCATTCTTCATTCTGCTGGGGTCTGCGTATGCTTGCTAAGATGAGCTGAGCACTTACGAATGGGGACACCCTGCGGTCTTCCTAAGCAACGAACGTTTCCAGGGAGGTACGTGCAGCCCCGTTCCTGACTAGCGCGATAGCTCTCCTTGGCACCATTGCAGATGGAGAGTTCAGCTGGTCCTGGAGCCGTTGCTGTCCGATGCCCTGGCTCAACTTGTCGGTGCCCCGGAGGCGCGTTACACGCTTCTGCTTCACCAGGACCGGAATCCGCATCGATCAGATGCCGAACGCTAGTCGCTAAGAAACAAGAGCTGAGAAAACAAGAGCTGAGAAATGCTGAAATTCTCGAGGTGGCCCTCCTTTCTTCCATTCTCATGAACGACGAAGAAGCTGCCTCCATAAAAGACTCAAAATACGGATTAGTCGACTGTTGGGAGATTCGTGCCACAAGAGGCCTCGATCCATCTGATGATTCCAGACTGGTAGCACCTCTTGCAGGAGCTCCAATGAAGCCTGTGAAGAGAAATGTGGGGGAGTGTCTTTTTGACGCTGAAACACCTCGTAAGGCAGCTATGGGAAGAGAACCTTCCCGAAATCCAAGGGCAACCATCGTGGGCAAAAAGCCCAGGAACCTTTTATTACGAATAGCTTTCTGGAGCTAAAGGAAAAGGAAACATGCAGTGAATGTTCCAGACCATTCTTTGACATCCACCACCTTGAACACTTGGTTTCCACTCGATCGCAAGAAGTGCAGGTCGCTCGGCGCTCACGCTTGAAATGGGGTCACGTACGGCAACCTGTGGATGAATGCTGAGACACGGAGGAGATGCCGAAGCAGTCGAAATTCCGAGGGACCAAAGGTTCATGTCGAGGGAGGTAACGGGGAGAAGATCCAGGCAGCTCCCGATGAATCCCAGTGACGGTCGGACTTCTCGGTATGCGCGGTCAGATTTCGATTTTCTTCACTTTCAGGATTTCAGCCACGCAGTCGTCGAACCACACCGTGAAATGAAAGTGGTCCAGGAAAAAGTAGTACAGACGGTCGGTGCAGTGCGATCGTCTGTACTCGGAACGGGGGTCAGCCTCCAGAAGGCGGCGCACCGTGCTCTCGAGGTTCTCGGACGTCTGGAAGTGCTCGTTTCGCAAGCCTGCTGTACATTCCTCGAACTGCAACCGGGCACGGTCGGTGAACCTCACCTCCAGCACTTGCGTGCACTTCACCCATTCGGGAACCCTCATCTGGTTTGTTGGGAAGAAAGATATACATATATATATATTTACATATATATACACACACACAAAATCGCTGACCCTGCCCATTTGAGCTGTCATCACTCCTTTCCCCCCAAAGACGTCATTGTCACAGTGGTCACTGCGCTTCCGTCGCCGAACCCGCGGAGCGGTCTTCCCCCTCGTAAGAGGACAATGTACGTCACTGCAATGCCCTCGAAAGCTGTGGCAACACTTGCAGTTGACAGACAGTTCCGGAGGTGAGTAGGCTACCCACGCTTGTGGTAAGCACATTCTTAGTTCCGCAGATCAAGAACGCAAGGAACGTTTCTCACATGGGCTGCTGCACCCCTGCACCTCTTTCGTCGTGAGAGAACCTCCCCGAAATCCGAGAGCAACGATCGTGGGCAAAAAGTTCAGGAGCCTTCTGTTATTGGTACTTTTCTGGAGTTAAAGGAGGAGGAGGAGATATGCGGCGAATGTTCCGGATCATTCCTCGACGCCGACCACTTGAAACACTTGAACCTCGCCCACGCTTGTGGTACGCACATTCTTAGCCACGTGGATCAAGAATGCAAGGAACGTTTCCCACATAGTGCGCAATCCTGCATCTGTTCTTCGCGCGATACGAAAATTCAGTGCGAGCCACAGATCGGATTACACCGTGGTCTGAGCCGTGTTCGGGGAGTCCGTTGTTCCCTGGAGGATTCCATTCTCCGCACGCTCTGCTGCGGAGACTAGAGAAGCTTCCATATCAGAGAGCACTTTATCTTCCAATGCTTTTTTTTTTTTTCGTGTCCACATTGCGATGCGTGGTCTGCAACCATTGCCTGGGGAGTTCAGCGAAAGACATCCGGCGAAGCCATCTACCGAGCCGCGAGGACATCCGCGAGTTCCTCGCTTGAAGTAGAACTCCGAAGCAGATAAAAGACTCCGCTCGGCCATCTTTAGCAAGAAGAGTCTTATGGGAAAAACATGGTGTTCTCTTGCTCCCGAATACGAACCAAGTTCGTGTTCGGTGGCAAGAGAAAAAACTTGGCAAACTTCCATTACCTATGCTTGCTTGTGGGAGACATAAAAAGTAAACAACAGCAGTGACCACGTAAACGAAACCCCAAAGTATTTCCAGAAACATAAGCTAATAAATGTCTGGGGTGCAATTCCTTTGCCACACTCCCCGAGGCTGCCGGGTGCGCTTTCCTCTTACAACCTCAGGTGGATTTTTTATAATCCTATACGTGAAATTTATAAATAGATCATTTATACACATGTTTGGTCCTCTGATAGAAGACCAGCACTTCCAGCTCTTTGGATTTCGATGTGAGACGCTTCCCAGAATTCCATGCTTTTGCTTTCCAAATGGTTTGAGGTCAGGATTCTCAGTGCTGTTTCAAGACAGAATGCTCTCAGACAAGAACCTCGAACCTTCTGCACTTTGATTCTGGCCAAAAGGCAGAGAAGCGATTCTTGGGCAGGTTCCTTAAGAAGGAAGAATCGCAATACAGATGTGTTGAGATTCTTCCACGCAGGAGGAGTTTCCAAAGGACAATCTACCGGAGCAGCAACTTATTGCAGTGCCGTGCTGACGTCCCGAGTGCTGCTTTCTGATCCCATCAGTTTTCAACAACACATCCAAGAGAGCGATCCCGATTTCGCCCAAGAATACTTTCCAACATTCTTTGGTCCATCGATCGTCAGAAGTTGACATTTTCATTCAGCACGAAATCGCTAACGCCGAACTCGTGCTCTGGCGAGGTATCTCCTCTTCCGATCAATGGATTCAATGCTGAAAGTACCAGCTGATCACGAATGCCGACTCTTACGATCCGCGTTACGTGTGCTGCACATTATATATGAGCATCGTTGGCACAATCCGAAGTCGCGATGTCGTGGACAGCATTCTCCCAAGGTTCCATGGAGGCTGTATGCGGGATTCTCCAGCACGCCCGCTTCTCAGGCATCAGGAAGATGCAATCATCGCCTAAGCAAGAGGAAGAGCGAGTCAACCTCCCTCGCACGCAGTCACAGCCACTTCTTAACGAGTCAGCAGTCTCGTAGCACCTAGCGGAATGCTCCGTGCTTAAGTTAAGCAGCAACGAGCGACCCCAAGTTCCTGATGTTCCATGATTATTAATGATTTTGGATCTGATTGTTGCGAGAGCCGCCTCGCTGCGCTTCATTAGTTTCCTTTCAACCCTGCGGGAGGTAAGCATCCGACCGCATACGTAATACATGAGCTGATCGGGCGACGCATGACTTGCGAGGCGACGGACTTTTCAGCGTTTCCTCAGGCCATCTCACACTAGCGCACTCGGGGCTGCGACGTGGGGACAGCTCTTCCATTCCCCTGGGTGCACCTGGGTTCTTGGGAATCCATCGCAACGTGCAAAAAATGCCCTTGTTTGGGGGGAGCCGGAGGTGTCCAGAAAACGCTGTGGTTCCTTGTGGCGGAATGCGAAGCCGCACCGATACAACTTAGCTCTCATGGTTCCTGTACGAAATTTCCCAGCGTTCGGTCCTTGTTTGCTGAATCGCGTCCACTGGAGAAATGGAGCAGGCAAACTGGACCTTTCCCTCCACAGTCCAGAGTACAGCAGCAGCAACGGAGAATTTCCTTGCACACACATCCAAGTCAGTTCGATGCAGGCGAGAATAGCCGGGGATGAGGAACGCTGCGCCATGGCCCGCACTGTGCCTGGAGTGGCCTTCTTAAGGACCGTTCCGCGAGGAGGCATGCGTCCGACCTTCGCGTACGGTTCCCAGTGTGAGGAAAGCCTTTGGGCGCATCGCGTTCACTGCCGGAGGCTGCGAGGGAAACTCGAGTCCCAGCCGACCGCCTCCATTCACTCCCTGCTAAGCGGCAGAGATCCTCCCGGATGCAAGCCAGTTCCTGGATGGCTCAAAGGCATCTTGCCTCCCGCAAACCGTTTACCAGCAGGCCTCTAATCTTGCTTCATTCACTGGAAGCTCCCTGAGGCGATAGCGAATACTTGTCACAAGCCTGTCGCAAGCTTCCCCAAACTTCTTCTTCCATTTTCGGGTTGAAGGTTTCTTTCTTCTTTCCCTCTTCGTAGCGCTGCGAGGTGGATGACAGAAGTATGCATAAGCATAGAGGGCGTCCGCCATGACGGAAGAGCGAGAAAGACTTACAAGCTCACTTCGGACTGCAGGTTTCCTTCAAAAACTTTTTTGGAACACCTTTGTCTAAGATCATGTTCCCTGGTCACTACGCCCGTTGCCGCGCTTTCTGTGCGCCCGGTAGCAACGCGTCTGCAAACCAAACAGTTCTGGATGAGGCAACTCCCCTTCACATTCCGCGTTCGTCTCCACCCGTCTCTTCCGTATTCCCGACTTGGCAGTAGCCCTTGCTCATGACAATACGATAAAGTCTCCAACTGGCGTGACACAAACTGTCCTCTTTCGTGCTGAACGCACTGCATGAAGAAGTCACTGGCGCATACTGCAAGAAGCCAGAAGAGAGAGCAAAGGAGAGGCATAAGAAACATTCCGGAAGCTTCTGCTTACACCTTCCCAGAAACGGTCAATTCTACTTGTAGCGAGGCTGAAATGAGCAGTTGGAGTTATGGAAGGTATCAACCTTGGGGGTCGCAGGGCGTTCCCAAGGTTGACACCTCCGGCTCCTCCCAAACAAGAGCACCTATTGTACGTTGCGATGGATTTCCAAGACAAGGCTGCGTCTCCATGTAAGCGAGCAACTTGGGAACACGAGGAGAAAAGCCTCCCTGCGATCCTCAAGGTTGCTCGCTAATCGAATGTCACGACACTGAAAGAGCCAAACTCAAAAAGAGTAATCAAATGAAAAATGGAATCGACTGCAAGCCTCGGTGACTGCGATATTATGGAACATTCAAGACTGACCGACCACCTTACCTCCGAAACCAATCTTTGATCAAGCTTCCTGTTCATGTGCGTGGGAGAAGAATTGCTTTTTTCTTCTGAGAAAGGGTCGGTTTCTCCTCCTTCGACCCGGTTTCTACGGCTGCCCTTTTTTGGCAACATCGATGGACATCCAAAGTTCAAATCAAGAGGCGAATCGTATTTCGGAATGTAGGGTTTGATATCGATGATGGGAGAATCATCTAGGATGTCCACTCCGGAAACAAACAACTGCGGACCTGAAATACCAACATGCCACGGAGATGGATGTTTCCTAATGTGGTTGCGACATCGGTGCGCAAAACGCCAATGGGAAGTCGCTGAGGAGATAGGAGATTCATCGAGTGCATCGCAAGCCGGAAGATTCTTCTGGACCAACAGGTGTGACGAGCGTTCGCACGCACACATCTTCCGCGGTATGTGAAATTCCCGTCTGAGATGTGTTTAACCAGTGTTCCAGCTCTTTCGCGGCTCAAGGTTCCAATCGTCATTCGCCTCTGTCACTGACGGTTCGCGCGGGAGTGCAACGCAAAATGGGTTTCTTTTCCGCGGAGAGAGATGACTGTCACGGGAAATCTGCGTCCGCTTTGGGGAACGCGGGGAAATCTCCGAAGTTTCCGTTCATCTTGGGATTGCCACGAGACTCATCGATCGCACCGAGCTCGCTTACTTATTCATGATTCTGGCAGTTTTGGCAGGAATGCGTGAGGACAAAATGAGTGCTCCCATGCTATCAGTGGCCGTGCTGGACGTGCGATGGGGCCGAACAACGCCAAACAATCAGAAGGGCAGATTGGGTCGCGGAAGGATTTTCAAAGTAGGCAAAAAAAGAAAAGAAAAAGAAAAAGACAACTCCCATTGGAATCAGAAACGACTTCCAGAAAGTTCGTTTGGTTGCGAAACATTAGCGGAGGAATACTTGGATAGAAATCAAACGCCCCTGCGTCACTTGCGGCCTGGAGCAATGACTCCCGCATGAAAACATTAATTGTGCGGCGCTCGGATGATGCAAATTATTCCGTCAGAAGTGATGAGCGGGAATGCTCATCACTTCTGATGTTTACGAAATTTTCAGCCTCTGGTCCACTGTCATCGCGAGGACCCCCCGTCTTGAGCAGAATTCCCCGTGCGGACAGCCAGCCGCATGCTTCCCAAATTACGCCCTATTCAGCGATGGCTGCGGACGAAAGAGAGCGCTTCCAAGGTGGAAGTGATCTCAAGGACAGCAGGTTCAAGTGAGCACATTTTCCTGAGCTACAAAATTAATGAATTCACGCTATTATTCCCGTCATTTCCAAGTCACGTGATCCGAACGGATCATTAGTTACAGTGGCAATTTCACCAGGAATCACTCTTCGAACTGGAAACCCTCCTCATTGCGGGTGATGGATTGGATTCGTAGAGCGCTGGTCCAGCTTTCATCATGCTTCATTTCTTATTTTAATCTTGATCTAACTGACCAACAACAACGTCATACTTGCATTAGCACTACGGTTTTCACTCCCTGAAAGCTTTCTTACTACAACAGCATTGCATTTTGATATTCCAATGTCTTGAGCTACTCGGCTGTCTACATCGCGTTCACCACGGCGGGTCTCAGCAACGGAGAGTGCTAATCCTTGCATGGATCCTCTTGCAGATTTTTATTTTTTTCCCCCGAGAACTGGCCGTAAGAAATGTTTGGAGAATCCCTGCTTAATCCATCATTCCATCACGCCATCCTGCTCTTGTTGAGCCGAAGACCACCCTAAGAAAGCTGGTTTGGCTCGTTTTCTGGATTCGACCAGGGATGCAGACAGAAAACTCTAAAATTACTCTATTTGTTTACACCATCCAAGCAAGAACATGCAACTTCCGGAGTGGTTTTGCGCTATGCTGGAGAGAGAGGATCTTGCTGGAAGATCACCAAGGCGTACAGCGTGAGCGAAATGAGTTTTTATGCCGCGTACTTAAATGTGAGGGGTGCCTGTTCGTCGGGTCGCATCTGTACCAGTGGCAGTTTTTGCTACTTTCCAGTAGCCTTCATGAAAACATCTTTCGGAACGATAAGTGTTCTACAGTCGATCGACTTTGGCTGAGCAGGACGAAATCGGCTCCCTTTAATATTTTTACTTTGACTAGAGCAGCAACAAATCATCCTGCAGCATCAGTAGATCTTACAAGCAAGTATTGAATGAAGGTCTCTTGGTAGGCAAACGTCACAAAGGGGGAACGTTCAGCTTGAATTTTGCGAGTCCATGGATGCAGTTCGAGAGTTCCTGAAATCTAACGTTTCGTGCAGGATGCTTGCTTGAGGTGAGTGCTTCTGCAACCAAAGATGAAGAAGATCTTGAGCCTGCCTTCTCCTATCCACACAAGAATTTACCGAAGTACTATGGCTCCATTTCAAGCTCATGATGTCTTGTGAGTAGGGGAAGGCGCAAATAGGAAACTTCCCCCAAGTCCTGGATCGGTCCACAGAAACGTGTGCCGTTCCAGTTTACAGCAAAAGATTACCAAGGACCTCTCATAGTGCTTTTCGTCCATGTGACACACGAATACTGGAAGTAAAGGACCATAAAACCATTAGACTGCAGTCGTACGAGGGGATGCAGCAGATGTGACCAACTAGTAGCAGCTACTGCATCAGCACCACATATCAATCCACTTTCGCGAATCGGAATCCTTCAATCAATCGCTGTGATCGCATACTAAGCATCCTCTTCACTTTTCCTATTCACCAGCCTCTTCAAAAAATCCTTTGCGTATTTCTTTCACGCACGAAAACTGACGGTCCGACTTCTCCAGCACGCGACCTGAATCGTCGAAGCCTCTGCGGTCAGCTGGAGTCATTGCTGGGCACCTTTCCTGCCCACAGTAAAACAGGGAAAGTGACATGTGGCAGATTTGAAGAACCACGCACATGCCGATGCAAACACGCATTCACTCCGAACGTGTTTTGCCGCCTCGCTCCCTCCCGCTCCTCCGCATTTCCTTCTCTTTTCTTGATGCGACACTCGCGGAACATCTCACTTTCATCCAAAAGTGTTCCTTGGATGTAGCTACGAAGATCCGGTCCCCTCGAAGGGAATGTTTTCTCGGTGCGACCAGAGAAAGCTCTTCAGCCTCAACAACGAGGAGAGGTCAGCCACGAAAGCAGCCGCGTACCGTAAAACACGAGAACACGCTTCCAAGTACGTGCGAGGCCCCGGATGCGAAAAATTTGGAGTTTCGGGAGTACTCGGGCACGTGGAACGACGTTCTCGCCTTCCTCAGTGCTCTCCGTAACGGGTCTGGTTCGAAATCCCGAACAGTCCTAAATGATACATATGTATATATATGAATGCATGTACACACACACACACATTATATATACATATATATATATATCACTTAGAATCGTTCGGGAATTCGATCCGCACCGCTCTGGAGCCCATCTCGAATTCCCGCCCTCGCAACGGACCCCTGCCGTCGATTTCTGCATGCAGAAAACGCGGGAAAAACTTCCAGCCCGCTGGAGTCTCCTGGCTTCCCATGGTACCGCCGACTCGCAGAGATGAGTGAGCGTCCATTAGTCCAAATGATCCCGGTAAGCAGCGGGAGTCGTTTGAAATTATTCGTCCCCGTAAAACAACTCACGGCAAGGCCCCCAAAAGAGGCGCTTCCGGAATCCCGTTCAGGAGGAAGGAAGCAGCTTTTCAGTCTTCTCATCTCACTTTCCCAGCGAGTTGCGTCATCCCCGATTACCATATAATGGGAACCCTGCTTCTACTGATCAGCATCTGGATGCCGATCTACCAAGCAGGGGGGAGAGGGGAGGGATGCAAATTAAGGGAGACGTCGACGAGCACACTAGTGCGCATCAGGATCGAGCTGTACCAAGATGGATGAACATGTGCAGCAGCAAGATATCTGTTTTGACTGATCCCGCCAGGCTGAAGGGAGAGAAAATCCCCGCTGCTTGGAACTTTCGGGACCCCAGAGGAACGACTCCGAGCATCGCAATCTGGAACCGTCGTCTCATCCGGGGAGACCTTCTCTCAGTCTTTCTTCCTTTAGCAAGCTGAACAGCGAGCACGGCAACGGAAGAGCCCCAGGGCCCACACGGGGGGCTGCGGACAACCGAGAGACGAGACGACACTTTGATCTTAGCCACAAGGCCGACGCGGCGCGCTAACTACACCGGGAGGAGAGAGTTCTCCGGGGTGAGGAGACGATCTCTTTTCGTCGGAAATGACCAGCCCTCCGTCGGTCCTGAGTGCGTCTTGTGGCAACATCCGAATTTCCTGGCTAAGCCCCTCCGTTCCGTTCGCGTCATTATTGACGCACACACCAAACACTTCACAGGACACTTCAAAAACGCATCTTGGGAACAAACGCATAGGAGCTGAAAACGCTGGGCTATTTCGGCCCACTCACCCACTCCGGATTCAATTCTTTCCCTTCGTTTCCCCCCCCCCCCTCGTCCTTTTTTCCCAGGAGTGTTCCGTAGATTTTAGTTCATCATCGACTGCAACACGGCGTCGCCGCCGTACGGAGTCACCATCCGCAGCTTCAGCGTGCGTTTCGAAGGATCGCAGTTCGGCCAGGTGGACGGGAGTGCATTTAACTGGACACGAATCAGCGTGGTCACGGCTTCACCTTGGAAGTGCAGTGCAAGCAGCTCGCTACGCGAAGGGATCGGGACAGCTTTCCTTCGGAGAGTACACTTTTATCCTCTCCCCCTCAGTGCGCTCTATTTGGTGCGCTGTCACAAAAGAATCCGCCCGCTTGAGTTAAAACAAGGGATGCAGGCGCAGAGAGTGAGAGCGACAGGCAGGCGGGCAGGACGGACTGTGGAAAACAGAAAGGCGCCGGACGGTCTGCCGTTACAGAAACACGGAGAGAGCAAAACCAACACGAGAGAGGAGGATAAAAAAACGGAAAAAAAAAAAAAAAAAAAAACGGAAAAAGAGGTGGAGGGCAAAGAATCCAAAACGAATTGCAAAACTAAGAAGCAGAACCCGGATGTTAGCTGCAGGAGCAGCGAAGACCTTGGGGAAACCGTCGGCAGAATGAGAGTCCCATCAAAGTAAAGCGCCATCCGTCATCCTTGAGCGACGGCTGCGGAGCAGAGGTAAAGCACGGCGCGGACTTTCGCTAATGACTTTCCTATGCAAACCGGTAGGCGATCCAACCAACGACACAGACACCGCGTTGCGCAACTGTGGTGCACCGTCATCCTCACCTACAACTTTTTCCAGTGTGACCAAGGACAAGCCGATCGGATTGGGCCTGTAGGGAGCTCTTGTTGAGAACAACCCTATTCTAGCGCCACGCAGTCGGGGAGGAGCCACTTTGGGCTTCAAGAATCCAATGTTCCTGTTTTTATGGAATACGAACAGAACCCTGGGGGAAGAGAAAATCCATTTGAGATGTGTGTGTCAAGCAGTGCCGAAGGCAATACGCGGCGCTATGAATGTGGAACAGCCGCGGACATGTTCGGCAGAAGCACGGAAGTGGCCCTATAGAATAAGGCAAATGCTGAAAAGCTAGCCAACTAGGACCTGACACGGGAGACCGGTAGGGGAAGAAGTTTCTTTCTGTGGTCCATGCAGCAGAACAGGTCATTATTCCCTTACAGAAAGAGATAACCGGCAACCTCATGGGAAACACCCAATACGCACCTGTGTACAAATTATCCACACGCTTGGGGGAATCTTTTTTGTTTCATGAACACCTAAGAGGGCTTCGATTCCGGACCAGGAAATAAAAGAGAATTATGCACCATTTTCTGATGCTACTGATCATCTCAGTTCTTAACAGCATGAGGATTTGAAGTACCAGAAGACGAGGAAGTAAGTTTCCTCCATTTTTCATGGAATAAATCATCTCGACGTGCTTCCTGGAACTTCTGATAAAGATGACGTAAAGAACGCTTCCCAGTTTTGGCAAAATGAAAGAAATGGTTGAATTTTTGCGCTATCGCGACAAAGGGAGTCCTGGAGGCAGTGGAAACGAAACGACGTTTTTCGCCAGCAATCTTGGAAAAATCTGATTCTTCATTGCTTTGCAGAAACAGATCTTTTCAAGGGACGTCCATTAAGATTCCCACGAAGAACAGTAAGCATTTAACCGGGACCAATTCTAATGTGGTGAAAAGACTGCAGCACAGAGCAAGTAAACCACTTAGGCAGGGAACACGGATCGCGCCTCTTTCGGGTGCTTTCCCTCCTCTCTGTCAAGTAAACGCGCATATTCTCCGACACGGGAAAACCCCTTCCGGGGAAACAGGAGGGAGAGGTTTGGCTCTCCCACTCTTGTTGGAGCTGACGATTTTTTTTCAGATCTTCCAACCGCCGAGGATGCCGAATTCCTCCTGAACTTGAAACCGGAGCTCTCCTCGATGCATAGACCCAAAGTCGGAATGAGCGAAATGGACGGCAACGGCGGAGGCGGACGAAATGCAATGCTCCATTCCTAGCCAGCAATCCAAAGCTTCGATCGATTCGCTTATGTATCTTTAGAGTCCTCCTGCATCCATCAGCTTCCATCCTAGTTCTACGGGGGGAGGGATCGCCTCAAAGTGACACCCACCACTGAGAGATTCGTGTCGGCTACGCCGGACGTGTTAAGGAAAATAGGAAGATCGCGAGCCAGCCGATCCGCTTCCCGAAAGCACGTCCAGAAATTCAAAGGAGGATTTACAAAACACTCTTATAAATAAAGTGTTCTTGGTCCTTCCTTCCTGTGAAGAGAAACGACTTTGAGAGGCACAACAAAAAAAAAAAAAGGGTCCAAAGAGACAAATTATGAGCGAGATGCAGACTCGCTAACAGGACGGAGTTCAATTAGTGCACCGGATAAAGTTCGGTCTGGCTGTGCTGCGGCTCTGGAACAGCCTGCGGGCGGCCGCTTCCGGAAGTGAAAGCTTTCCGAGGGTGGTTGCCTCTTGCTTCGAACTGATTCTGAGTTGGTGCGGGCAAGAGGACGTGCGCATGCCACAATGTGGAAAACGTGCTTCAGCTGGGTTGGCAGTTTACAGACACGGGAGCTCTTGCACTTGATTCCGGTCTGTATGTTTGAATTCATCGAAAAGCTAAAGGCCATCCAGTGATCCAGCTGTGTTGTAAGAAGGAACGCTGCATGAAATAAGGTGGCGTGCATCCCGTTTGTTCGATTACCGTCGGCTGGCAGCATCCCGTAACTGGCCGACATTCTCTCTTTGCTCGTTTGCTCTCCGTGAAGAAGGTGCCTCTCTGAACACACGCATCTTATCCGAGAGGAAGTCACCGAACAGCGCACTGCACTGGACCCGAGCGTCACACAGTCTAATGCCATTTAAATAATCCAACAAGGCGCTGCCTTCAGTGACTCAACTTTCGCTGCTGGCAACTCTCTACCCATTCCCCTGTCGAGAAACTTCATCTCGAGTCCGTCAATCCACTGACTGTTAAGAAATGAAATCTGTCCGAAGTCTCTGGCGACGTTGTCGACGACACAACTTTTTTGTCGCCAAGCACTGTTAGTCGTACTCGTCCTGGATCGGACCGCTGAACCCAGACCGATGGCGTTCCCTGTCCGTTCTCATCTTCCATTTCCTTAACTTTTTTCTTCAATTTAAGAGGGAAAAAAAAAGCTGGAAGGAAAAAACAGCTAAGACAGAAGAAAAAGAAGAACCCAAGGATTTCCATCATCCTAAGGCCAGCAGCGACCCCACGAAGAGATCGGTTTGAATCGAGTCCACTTTTCGTCGGAACGGTGCTGTTTCCTGTTCCTTCCAGAAGAGCCCACGTTCCCCACTGAGGCCCCCAGCCTCAAAGTTACAAAACGAGAAGCTCCAAAAACGACCACGCCCTGCTTCAAACGGGTAAATTTTCGGAGAGCACGCAAAATCTGTCATCGGGCTTGCAGAAATCGATTCTCAAAAAGCCACAACAGCAACTCTGCCCTGGATGGCAAAATGGCGAACCAGCAAATGCGAGAGGGTGTGTGTTGGGACACGTACTTAATAATGTCGAAGTAACGGTCCATGCAGGAAGAGTTTTTTCGCGCGTGCCACAAAGTTCCCACCTGACCTGATTTCCTCGAGGCAGGAAATGATTCCCGCGCTCCGTAAAGCGAGAGTTCGGGATTCGTGCGCAACAACTCCCGCTTTCAGATTTTCATTTCGTTATCTGACATGTCAACACAATCCATCGAAACGCTGCCACATAAATGACTTCGCATCCCAAATTCCCGAGATTTATAATCTTTCTCCATGCACATAATGGGCAAAACGCGCACCGCTTTTCACGCTCTACTTCAAACAAAATTGCATTTATGAAATAAAAAGTCCGAAAATTAGCATTCCACCGTCCCGCCGCCACCGAAGGCCATCGACATCATCCCAAGAAGTGAAACAGTTCCATCATGGTGCTCCCTGATCGTACTTCCTCAACGCACAAAAGAATCAAGTTTCGCGTAGCAGATGCCCTCGCCAACTCCAAGGAATCTGCCCAATCCAATAATCCAAATCTCAGATATTCCTGCTGAAGCTGTCTACTGATAAAGCAGCTCCTCGTGAGGACAAAAAGATAGGAGCAGTAAAATTTGAAAATGATCCGCAGATTCAATTTCACGTGGAAGTCATCTAGCTCGACTTGAACGAATCAGTTCTGAATAGATAGATTTTCCGCTTATTTTGTTTTTGCTTTTTTTGAAATCGATATAAATAAGAGGAATTTATTTCATCCAATGCACCTGCTGAGCCGGCTTTTCCAACGTTGAAGTCCCACTCAGGATCCACTTCAAAAACACGAAAGAGCGTTTCATTCCGTGCTTTACGCAAAACTACGGAAAACGCCCCTACCTGCCTTCTAAATCAGATCTTCTAGATCAGAAGCATCGGCCACCTGCTTCATGCGCCAAGCAAACATCCCGTCAAAAGCATCAGATGGAACGCAGGAGCATCAGAAACGTAATCTCATCCCTCGATCTCCTTCACGCACCACAAATCAGCGGTGCATTTTATTGATACTCCTTTCTGTGAAACAGTAGCAATGCTGTACGAGATGCTAAGAAGGATGAGGTCTGTATTGTTCCAAGAACGGCAACCATCAGGTATACACAAAAATTCTACGTTTTTCAACACCGTTGCTCAGCAATTTCAATTTTGAATTTTCTGCAGCGAGGACTCTCTTCTCTTGACACGTCCCTGCGTCCGTTTATCAGGTGGGCCTCAGGAAGGATTTTCAGGGTGTTTCCGAGTGGTCTCACCGTGCGGCGGACTACTAAGGGTTCGGTTCTTTTGATTCGAAGATTGATCTTCCTGTTTCTTAAGCGTCTTAGTGTGTAGTGAGTGGACCTGGCACTCTGGTGACATACACCATGACCGCAAGAACAAACGCAGTATAGAAAAGTTCTTCTTTGAAGTGCTTCAGAGTACCTCAAGATACTGCGGACAGTCGACAGGCCGCATGCGCGCGAAGCCATTTTGCCATCTGGTGCATGGATGGGAACGTGCTTCTGGCTTGCCGGAAGGCTTACCATTCAGGAATTAACAGGAAAGGAAAAAAAAAAAAAAAAACTGAGGAAGACACGAGCTATGAAATGGGGGAGCGCAGCCAAAGTTCGAAAAGATCGTGCCACGCCAATGAGAAGTTCTTTTCTTGATTTGCGAAATCTGATTACTGGAAAAATATGGGTAATCTGAGAGAATACGCCATCGATTCTGGGGCGGAACGATGCCGGAGGGTGCCGATTCTAATGAGGAAAATTTTGACCCATTTTGACCAAACAGCTCACGTGGACCATTCGTTCTTCGAATGATAACACGCAGGGATATCAGTAGAAAAATACTGCATCTACTATTACATCGCTTATTATTCCACTTCGTTTAATGAACTTCTCTACCGCAGAGACTACGCAGTCTTAATTCTACTTCTATTTACAGTTCACCTTTTTTGTACCCCTGCGATGCACTTTTTCGAATTCAGCCAAAATATTGGAATTGTAATAATCGTAATACACAAATGCTGACAAAGATTCTGATCAATTTGTGAATTTGAGATATCAATTTACATAAAATTACCTTCTAGAGGACAACTAGAGGTTATTGCTGAAAACATGTTTTCATCATGCTTAACCACGGTTTGCGTATGCAAAGATATGCTTTCCAGGTAAGGGGATTCTCATATGCAAAGATATTACCATTGCATATGGGGATTTTCCCATCTATGAAAAATCTAGGATATCTTCCCATCTAGACTTTGGGAAGTCTGAGGAACCTACACACGTCACCATAAGCGTTTGTGCGCTCCTTCCGGCATAACTTATGAGACCCAACCGATCAATTCCTTCAACGACAGCCTGCGGAAGAAAATAGCAAAAATCTGCCACTCGTGTATATCATACCACTACCTATCATACCTATTTTACGCATGGATGAGATATAAATCATACGTCTATCATATGCATGCCTATAAGCACGAAGACACGTGCATATCTGTACACATGCTTACAAACAGAGAAACAGTTCTACCCATCAGGAGAGGTCTGCCCATCTGTCCATCCACATACGTTCGGAAGCATACATGCATACACGAACGATAGCTTTTCCATGAAGTATTACATGCATCCTTGCAATCATCGATGATCGTGAATACGGGTTCATTACTCATGATGCTACGATTCACTAAAAATAACCTGATGTAATTTCTGGAGACGTCAGAACTGCTCTGTGACAAAGTTCTTGTGCCCCCGGCCCAATCACAGCACGCAGGGAAGTGTATGAAGTCTGCAACTAATCCCAATCCACGCTCGAAGTTATTTCTCGAAATTAATGGACGCTTACTTTCTTGTTCCCCCCCCCCCCCCTTCCGTGATTGCACCGATCGGATGTCGTCTCAACGTTGGAATCAACGATCAGACAAGCCAACGACAAAAGAGGCATCTGATGCAGAAATCTACTTTATTCAAAGAGGGCTTCTTTCACCTCTTCTCCCTGTAATTGCAGTGACCTGGAAACTCCGGTAAATAGAACCACGCAGCGAAAACAAGGAGAGTGTTCGCCTTGTGAAACCGATCGAATTCGCATCCCCAAAATATCCGTATCGGTTTCATCCCATTCTGCACCAAGCGAGAAGCACCTGCTCTCCCCTGGGATTCGGGGTGGGGCACGCGGGAAGATGCACGGATTATGCGGCGTTTCGCACGGGCAGGGAATCCAAATCGAACTTTACACCGACCGTCCGGCTCTCCTGCCGGATGCCCCGGTCCTTCCTCCCGAATTTCATTTAAACCGAGCGTCCGTTCAGCAGCAGCACGCGTGGGAAGACGGCGGAGGGAGTGCATCCGAAAACGAATGCCCTGGAAGCCGGCGGTTCTCTTGCTCGGATGTTCCGGAAGGGTCATCCGACAGGGTTCCCCTCCCTCGCGTGGACGCCAGTCCTCTGGCAATGGACCCGCCAGCCTCAGCAGCAAGTTGGTGAAGGAAGGAAAGGGAGGCGAGGATCCGTCGGGGAAATCCTTTCATGGGGTCACGCTCGTGTTTGATCCGCCTTTTGTTTCCTGAAGACTTACCAAACGTGGCTGAAACCTTCGAGCCCTTGAAGTGAATGCTCGGGGTTGTTGAAGATGGACTTATTTATCGTAATTACGGCCTTTGTGTCGTTGCACACACATCCTTGGCGTGGAGTTGCATTTTTGGTTGGAAAACAAGAGCTGATCCGTCCAATTTCGCGAAGAGAGTATTCATAAACGTCTTTTGTAGCCATGAACTTCTTTCACCGAACTTTTGGTCATAAGCCAAATTCCTCTTCATCTGCAAAGTACGGTTTTGTTTACAAGAAACCTAAATACAATCTTACACGTATTGTACATCAATAGCAACTACACATAACTAAACAAAATACACAAACACGAAAACTTTCACATCAAGGATTAACTAACATTTCTAACTAACATTCTTAACAGACTAACTAACATTAACTGACATTCTTGCAGATCATTTACATAAGGGCTGCAAAAATGAGTGCTTGATTAAAAAGGAAAGGAAAAAAAAAAGGGTGCTTCAATCTGATTTGTCATAGCATGCTTAACATCATGGATCTTCTAGAACTTAAATAACCCATCTGGATAAAATTCTTACAACAGGGAAATTTAGGGTTTTTTGCTTCACTGTATAATAAGTACATAAGGAACCAAAGCTCCAAGGTATACACAAAATCTCCTGAAACTCATTAAATTTTTGTAAACTGCTAATCATATGTCAAGGGCACCCTAGATAATGAGCGTTGTTGTCATTAAATGTTAAATTGTCAAAATCTTCGTTCTAACTGGGTAGCCTGAGAAGCAGTGTGAGGCTGTATGTTTTTTTTTCTTCTTACTCCAACTCATTTTTAATTCCAAGTTTACATGCTTCCAGATAAAGAACTTTTTTTTTCTGATTTTGAATCTACTGGGATCATTTGCAATACTTTATTCTTTGGGCTTTTCAAATAAGCAGTGCATAATCTATGCGAGCAAAAAATACTCTAGCTAGGCAAATTCTGCCACAGACTTGATTTTGATTAAAAAAAACAAAAACACAATTTTCAGTAAGAAAAAATTTCTCATTAGCAGGAAACTTACGGTTGAGTTTCTGAAATCTTATGCAAAGTTTTGATGAGTCTCTTGGATTACTGACATTATTTTCATAGAACAGACAACATACACTGCAGAATCCAAAGTTTCTGTAGTGCATGTTGTTCTCACAGAATATAAAAATTAATCTGGTTGGGACAGCCAATTAAAAAGAGCATACAATGGTTCTCCAAAGAAACTTAACAAATACCAATGCACATCAGACTTTTAAAGGATGGTTATAACTCTATTAAACAGGTTTGAATATTTAAATCCTGAATTGTGAAGGTAAAACAGATTTTGCATCGGAATAAGCTTGTAAATTTTAAGACTACTTACTAACGCACATTTTTTGGGGCCATGGATAAAGCAAACGTGCAAAATCACATATCCAAATAAGATGCAGCTTTATTTCCATTACAAGAACATACCCACATGTACAGCACATAAGACTTTTTATCACGATACTTGAATTAAATATTAAAATTAGGCTTTTAGTTTTGCTCTGTACAAGTGTTCATGATCACACTAAATCCCTGGATGAATTTCATGTTGAAAGCAACTGGAGGATCATCAAGGCAAACGCTGCTTGTACAACTGGGTTGCCATTAGTACAATTAAACGTCATCAGTGTTAAAATGCAATTTTTCCTAAAATTAGTGAAAACCATGTGGTTATCCATTCCACCAATACAGAGAAGAAACGATGGGAAATGGATATACTTATAGTGTACTTCAAGTTCGTTTGGAAAGTTCCTTGGGATGATGAGTGTAAATACGGATGGACCAACCAGACCTCGCGGGAGTACAGAAATCATAATCATATTACTAATACATGACTCTGACATGCTCATTTACTCTTCAAATTCAAGGGGTCGGATATACAACCCTCTTCTCATTTTCTTCACAAAGTATGGAGCGCGGAACCATTTGCTCGTTTGCCCCTCTCTCCCCGTCCCCCCACTTTAAACAAAAAATTCCTGTTTTAGCAACGCGAAACGTATTTTTTGCGAACAAATTCACATGTGCTCACATCTTACTCCTAAAGATGTTTGTGGCAAATGCATTTATCCAACCATAAGAGTTTCTTGGCTGGAAAGCAGGCGAGGGACCCCGAGAGAACCACAGAAACCTTTCGGTCTCGAAACTCGGAATCGAAATCATCGTCATCATCGCCACCATTCTGCGGCTTGCAAGCAAACAGTGGGAATAATGAATGGCCTTGCATTCGGAAAAACAAGGAACTTCAACCTCATGTTTGAAATAAAATAATCTACGGTTATCTACGATGCTTTCCTGTTGATTCTGTGATTAGGGCAGAGGAGATAAAAGAAGCAAACAAACCTTGGTAATCTGTGGATAAGCAGCATCCGATAAGTGAGTGCTTAGTGTTCCCACTAAGGAAACACCCAAAAAAAAGGGAAAAGAAAAAAAAAAATGAAACGAAACGAAAACGAACATTTTAGGGTTCGAATGGTAACGAGCTGCTATAGAACTAGAACACGAAAATTGCACAAAACGTATTATGGTCGTAGTTTTCTGTAGGACGATACGTTGCCTAGTTAATAATACTTCTAGTAAGTAGAAAACAAGTAAAAGATAAGGATGAGCTTGTGTTTTTTAAACGATGCATGCAATACTAGGTGAAACTTGGACTTACAGGTAGCTGTGGATCCTAAATGCTAAATGAAAGTTAATCAAAAATTACTAGGAATATCGAATATGTTAAAGGTAAGAGCACGAAAGCAAGGAAGGGATTCAGTTGGAGCTCACTTAGGTTTTTAGTTTGAATGTGCTCAGAGCTTTCATTTCACCGTTGATTCCTCAATACATTTGAGATTTCAATATTTTGAAAATTACTAATTTGGTTGGCAATTGCATATCACGTAATCTTGCTGCTGTCAGTATATGACTCAATGGGACCGGCTAATTCTTTCAATTTTCTGTCAAGAATTCAAGAGATATTTCACATGACCGTTGCATAGTGTAGCATCTGAAATCATCGTTCTTGGCTTGTGGGATGCAAATGCTGTGTATGCTTAGAAGTAAAGACTTTAGAGTGCGTCCAACAGTCCCTCAAACCTAGGTTCTGCACCTCGAAATCTTCTGGAAATTAAGATCTCACTCATGGTAGGATAGTTTCCAAGACGGTTAGCCTTATTTTAGGCGTTAGCCTTTTTGATAAGCTTTTCCACCCTTTTGGAATTATTGAGGAGCTAAGTTGGCTATTTGTGAAATTCGCCCGTTTCCTACTGCTCATGGTTGAAATTAAAAGCAAAAACTTCTAACTTTTCTAATCATCGTTGTCATTCATTGTTTGCGAAGAAGAAACTTGAAAATCTAAACAGCTTCCAATAAGAGAAGCGTAAATTTCTCTTTACGTATTTTCCAAATTTGATACTTCACTGTCGAGAAAGCCTATATGTAAACAACTGAAAAGTTTTTCCTGTGAGGAGCAAAAGCATTGCCACTGATGATCCCTACATTGTGTAATTGTCTATTATTGCACGAAAAATGCATTAATGACAGCATAAAGAAAAAAAAAATGCATTGATGAGATCCTTCTTAAATACACACGCAAAACTCCAAACTTCACTATCTAATGGTACCGAAACGATTTGTTGGAGTCTCGGGAGTAAGGGCGAATCATTATACTCAAATGCATTTAGATCATTGATTAAAACACTGTCATTCTATTCTCTCTTATTGGAGTTCTTTTATCATTGATGCTCGTGTTTTGCTATCTAGCGCATTTCATTTTGATGAACAGCACAGAGAGCTCAAACCAAACTTTGAAAAGTTTCTAGTACTTCGGAGTCCTTTCCAGAGATGGCAATGAAATGAAATAACAGGTAAATAACCATTCCCCTCCCCGTTATCCTTCTTTTTGTTTGCCTTTCCCCTTCCCCTGCGCCTCAGGGGAGGACCTCGCCGGTCTTAGCACCGGGTAACGACAAGTCTTCAAGCGTGGTGGAACCAAGTGTTCTACCACCACACAGACGGTCTATAGACTTCATTATGGAATTCTGTCTAAAAATTTTAATAATAAATGCCTTGGCATATCCGGGTGACAAACCTCAATAAGGAACAAAGTTTCCCGAATTTTCCCATTCACTGATGCTGAGAATCTGATTACTGGCGGGAAATTTACAGACGTTCTGCGATTTGGGACTCGTTGGAAAGTTGTTGGCAGACATAGGATATTGCACAACACCGCGCTCAGAAATCAGTAATCTGTCCAATAGAGCCTTAGCAGAAACAAAACATCGCAAAGATTCAAATCGAGTGTTTTCGACTTGGATCAAATCCCAAACAGATCATAAAAGTAGCTGTTAAAGAAGTGCAAGCCGCGACAATCGAAAAAGTTCTCATCTGCTTCAAGACAGAGGAAGATGCGATGCATCATATCTGTTCCGGTGAAAATAACGCACGCATTACATCGCAAAAATCGAACTCTGCTTTTGTTATCGAAGAGTCTCTGGAAAATATGGGATATGTTCAAAAACAATAAAAAAAAAAAAAAGCTAAATCAGTTGGCTTTCTGAATGTTGCATGTAATCCAAAAGAACTATGAAAGACGGGGACTGCTCAGCAATCATTTGAACGAATAGAAAGTTGCCAAGGAAACGCTATGGAATGCGGTGGCATCACGTTTTGGCACTTTCTTCTTTACTAGCCATAAACTATAATTTCATCTGAGGCTCAGGATATAATACAGTCTCGTGTGTAAGCTGCATCCGTTTGGTCCTGCTATGGAGATATCTGGAACGGAACGCGACTTCCAGTTTCAGGTACCACGGGGAAGAGACAAAATGAGCATCGTAATACGGAAAATTAAGTACGGCAAAGAGATGGGTGCTGAACCAAGATTTTAAGGCCCCTCCACAGCCTGAATATCAGGAAGGAAAAAAGAAAAGAAAAATGCCGTCTCACGAATGGACATTTAGAACAGTGCGGATGAACACGTGATTGCAGCTAAAAAATCCGGAGAAAAATCCGGAAACGGAGAAAAATCGGGAACGACGGAGAAAAATCCGGAACGACGCCGCGTAGTAGGGTCACACGCCTGCCACCAGTTGCAATCTCGTTTTGCATCAGAAGCACACAGATTTCAATTTCAGCCCGAATTCTCTGAGGCTTGAAAGATTCAGCGACTCCACTGAGCAGCATCTCGCACCGAAACGCCGGTTTCGTATCGAAACAGAAGCGTCGTGGGCATCTCCCTACTTTATGGCAACTGTCATTCCGTGTTGAGGTTCGAGGATGCTTTCTCCAACGAAGGCCGAACCGTAGAGGAATCACTGAATGTTGGAAGAAAGGAAAACGACGACCCTTCTCGAACTTCTATAATCCGTTTTCTTGCTATTCCATTCTCGTTCCGTTATCTACATAGCTCTGGATCAGTTCTTCAACTCTGAGTAGTCCCGATCCTTATCATCGGAGGGCAAGCCTTGTTTAGGGCTCAGAGGGAAGAACCCTCTTAGCTGAAAAATTCCTTGGAAATCAAAAAGCACCCTCTTCATCTTGAAGTTTTCCCGCGTTCTGTCCACAACCACGGAAGTTGACTTCCAGATGCACTCGGTAGCAGAGAGCGCCCCCCCCCCCCTTCCCTGTCTTGTCGCTTCGCAGTGTCACCCCAGCTGCACGTATGAGCGAAGCATTTCCAAGTCATCAGATCGTAGGGATCCCCTACTCCCAGAGTGGACCATTCTCTCCTCGCCGATGCCGGAGTGCAGGGCAGGCGCGTGCAAGGCTGCTGCGAAAGCGCGCCAGCGGTGGAACAGGCACATCCTGTGTTGCATCCTTTCGCGGTTCTTCGAGAACGTGCGATCCTGTTGGCCTCAGGTGCCTCTGAGGATTTGCGCTCTCTGGTAAAAGATGCACTCGCCCACATCGGTGCTCCTTTCCGAGGCAGGGGCTGGAGCCGCAGTAGCTAAAGAAGTTCCAAACTTCCAGCGCCTCGTGAACGGCCATCGTCAGCTTGGGGCGGCAGGCAGTCCGAAAGTTCAGCTGAACCCTTAAGCAGGGGATACGGACGGGCGATGCGCATGCATCTAGCACTCATGGGATGAAGATGTTGAGTGAAGGCACATGGAATCTGCTCCGCGGCTACAGTGGACTTCAGCGCCGGTGCGCCGTTCGTTCGCTTGTGCTCAAGTGCAGAGACGACGAACGGCCATCCGACCATCTCTGCCGTCTCATCATCGGAGAGAGGTTCGTTCGGATCAACTCGTAGCCGGAAGAGCAGTGTGGTCAGCTGCATCGGGTGCTTTGCACACGGGCAGTATCGCGGCCGCTGAACGAAAGGGAGGCGCGATTATTGCTAGTTGAAAACTTGAGGAAAGTCGTGCTGGATCCTTTTCCGTTTCGCCGTTTTCCTTCTAGCCCCCCCCCCCCCTCTTTCTTTTTCTTTTTTTTCGGAATCCCTTTTTTTGACTCGCCAAGTACTCAAGGCCTAGGGCCTTACTCAGCTCTTTTCACACTGTCCTACGCGACCTGGCGGTGCGTGTTGACTCTTCAAGATAGGGGGCTCCTCAGGAGCGGACCACACTATGAAATCCAGGAAGACCCCAGAGGAAGGAGTTCGTTTCTCGCCCTGGTTGTCTCTGAAGGGAACTCCGAATGGAACCACCTCTTCCTTATTCTCTCCGGTTTGTGGGATCTGCGCCTCCTTTCTTGTCTCAAGCGAATCCGGAAAGGACCCGCTCCTGGAATTTCTTCTTCGGAGGGAACCCGCGAAGGAACTGTTCCTTGTTTTTACTCCTCTGAAGAGGAATCCCGAAGGAACGCTTCCCAATTTCTCTGAAAGGTCGCACCCCTAAGAGAGCAGAGCGCTTCTTGACATTCTGGAGAGGTATCCATCCACCAGCTCCATGGTACGAGACGGGGGATCCCCCGCCAGGGGAAAGGACGGCTTCTCTTTCACAACCGGAAGGAAGCCCCAAAGGGATCCGACTCCTTGATTTCTAGAAGGACCCTGAACCCAATCCCGGCTATTCAACGGGGGCATCCCTAGCAGCACTGTGCTGCCTACGCGGGATCGGGATCGTCGCCGCATGGAACACCAGAGGCCAGAACGATAGGAACGCCATCCATTTTGCTGTCCTCTACATGAGGACAGCGTCAAGATGGCCCCATCTGGGAACCATAAAACAGGAACTTGCCGGCATCCTTACAAGGATTCAGCGGGCGCCCTCCAACACACAGTCATCCCTTCCCGAGCCCCCCTCCCCTCCCTTCATCTTTTATGCCTGCAGTTTTTTTGGTTTGTTTTCCTCTTTTTGTTCGTCTTCCCTTCCCTCGTGCTGCCGAGACGTACCCTGCTGACCTGCGTGCCAGATCCCGGCAGACTCCTCCTTTTCGTATTCATAAGTAACGTGGCAGGATCAAACGTCCTGTCACAGACATGTAGGTTTAGAAATAAACACCCCGGCGTGACAGGGTGTCAACCAGTGGCGCCGCATTCGAAGCCTGTAGACCAACCAGCGTCATCTTGCGGGGAATCTGGAAATCCGCAAGGCCCTCATTTCTCGGCGTCCATTTTTTATTCTCACCCAGCCACGATGCCGGGGCGTTTATTGTAAAGAATATTCACAGGAAAAAAAAAACAGTCATGTATCATCCAATTCTGGTGGTTTGAGCTCACCACTACGAAGGAAAAGGCCAAAAGGCCTTGGAGGTTGTCCTCGTGAGCAGCTGCCCGATGAAGCCTGCACAGAAGTGGGGGAAGGGGTGAACAAAAACAAAAACAAAAAAAAAAAAACACAAAAGCTCAGTTTTAAAATGTTGAGTGGAGGGAGGAGGAAGGGAAGGGATCGTAGATTTCTTTCTGGCTTCCTCAGCATCCTTTTGGAGGATGTTGGCAACTCCCTCCTTTTGTTGTCAGAGATGTGGCCATCTTGTCGCCTTCCTCGTGAAAAAGCAGACTATTGGGATGGCCTCGCCGTTTCGACTGCCGTCTTTCGGCGCGGGTTCTCTCCACCACGGTCCCACAAAGGCAATTGTCGTACAACGGTGCAGCATTTCGGCTGGTTTAAACACGATACTACATCCATGCAAAATTTTTCTTTTTTGCCTTCCCTTGCAGCACCGTGCTGCAACGGAAGCTGCAAGCGACATCGCGTCGCGCACGAAGAGGCACCGCGAAACCTCTTTGCAGTTGCCCACAGGGAATGGGAGGGCCGCAACGAAACGTTCCCGGACAATCAGGAGGGTAACAAAGTCCAGCGACAGGTACGAAAAGGTTTTCCCGCTCCCCACACCTGGCACAGAATGGGGCTGCACTCCCCTTGTCCAGTGGTGGACTCGTGCGTTGCATGGGATCTCCCAGCGCAACTGCAATGCCGAGTCCTGCCGTTTCAGAGGAAGCGTGGAGCTGTCCACAAACACTGGGGGCATTTCTGCCTCGTCGAGGAGGAATGCCCAGGAGTTTCATCCAGGAACGATTTCCTTCGGAGGGGGACGGAGGAGGTACATGCGCCAGCCACTTGGCGCACCGTCCAGCATCCCAGCTGCTTCTTTTTTCCCTCCATCTCCCAGCATACTTCTCCTTATGCAAGGCCATCTTCAAGTCCATTTAGTTGGATTGCACTCAGCGTGGCCCCAAGCGAGGTGCTGAATGCCCGGGTGGTCTTCTTTGGGCAGCCCATGATTTCCTGCAATGAGCAGCGAGCGCAGTTCGAGAACCGCAGGCATCGCAATGGCTCCGGGCCTCGTGATGTTTCTTTCCGCCCACGCCTGACCCGTTTCTTGTTTCCAGCCATTACAGTTGGCGGGACGACAGGAAATCCACTCGCTCTCCTGGACCGAGGCGACCACCTGCCGGAGTTGGTATCCGCGTCGGAGCAACTCTCGGTGGCCATACACAAGGAACGCACGGAGTTCCTCGGCGCCGGCTGCTCTCTCGGCCAAGAGTCTGTCTGGGACGCGCCAGTGGGTGGTCCAGAACTTCGCCTCACGGGCTAATCTTCTACACTGGAGTTGACTCTCCACCATCCTTTGCGGGTGTTCGAACCAGCAACACTTGGTACCACGTGCAAAGACCGCAGCCACGCAGTTGCCAGCGCGCGCTGCTCCCTCGAGAAAGAAATTCACGGTTCCTCCCAGCATCAGTACCCCATTCTTCCCTGATACCCGAGGTCCCGCTTCTCTGCGCCGAAGATGCGATGGAGGCGGAAGCCAGTGTCCTAGAGTGGGGATTTGTCCGCCCGGCACTCCGCTAGGATGCCGGGTTCCTGCAGAAGGAACCCGCGGGGGTACGGAAATGGAATTTCTAGCATTTTTTTTTGGAGTCGGCAGTCGCTTTTCTGCCGATTCCAGTAGAACAGTAGTATTCTGCTAGAGTGTAGAATACTGTTCTATCAGCCATCGGATTTTCCCCTTTCCTCTTCCCTTGTTTCTCCTGGAGCCGCTAAGACGCGAGCCGCATATCTTTCTGGTTGCTTTCAGCCACGGATCATCCTAGAGCGTCCTCGTCCTCTTTTTTCCCAGGATTCACCAGCTTCCCGTCTTTCCGTCCCCGGGTTTCACTCCAGAGAACTTCTTCTTGCCGGAGGAGGGCCCCTGCACCTTCTTGTCCTCTGTTTCCGAGGAGACCACCCCGGCTTGTAAGATCGGTCCAGAGCTCCGCCCCTCGGCTTTGGAATCCTTGCGGAGGCTGCGGCTGCGGCACGGCGCGGGAGGAGCAACGAAAGCAGCGAGATCTCTGGGGAGATATCCGCGTTCGCCTCCATCATTCGATCCGCGGACGGTCCTCTCCGTTTCCTCCAGGTCTCTGTTCGGCTTGCCTGTTCATCTCCGGTCGCATTGCTCCCCCGAGGAGTGTGGAGGTGCCGTGAGGCCCCCTCGACGAGATCCCTTGGTCATGACCTCCAATCTTCAAGGCACCTTCCTCTCTCGCGTGACGCACGAGCCGAGGGTCATTTCGATACCTCTCTTCCCGAAGGATAGGAACGCTGCGGCGGTCTCAGCCCTCTGCTGCTTCCGCAGCGCGTTGGCTGATCCGAAGCTACGCAGACAAGGACCAGAGCACCAGAGATGCCGTTCCGATCGCCATTCCCTTTACCAGATCGTGACGGGTTGACCCTACTTGGATCCACAAGCAGGAACTTGCCATCAGGTTCCCGCCAGCTCTCTAAGATTCCCCCGTGTCCCACTTCCTGTGGATGGGTCACCCCTACAACCTTCCGTATTTTGTCCGTGGAGCTCGAAGACAACTCTCCGGGATGATGTCCACACGTTTCCTCCATCTTGAAGGGGAGCTGCCGACGGCGAGGTGACCTGCTAGCCTGGAGGAACGCGACGAGGCTTTGAGAAAGTCCCAAGGGGCAGTGTCGGGATCGGACGTGTTCCGGAGACGTGTTTACGGCTCCGACCCAGCGCACCCTTTCGCACTCGATAAGTGCGCTTTTTTCGAGACGTTCCCCTCCCTCTTCCCTCATCTGAGGCGGAGTTTGGACGTCCCTGGTTGCGGGGAAAAGTTCAGTGCGCCAGCAAGATGGCGGTCCTCAGGTGAAGGGTTGTGAGGACCGAGGTGTCCGCTGGAAAGGCCGGGATTCTAAAGTTTTCGCGAAAAATGACGGGAAGCTCCACCCACTCTTCCGTTCAACTTCTGATGCGGCCTCGCTCGCCAGCCGAGACGCTTCCCACTGCCCTCTGGACTTGGTGACCGCAGAGATACGGCGGGTCACCCCCCACGCTACAGGACTTCATCGTGCAACCCGCCACATGTGCGTGGGAGCAAAGAACCTCCCTAGCCGCGGCACTGTCCTCCTCCAGGGAGCACCTGGGAAGTAACCAGGCGGCCAGATGGGAGGTCCGATGTGAGATCGGTGGAGAGGGAAGAAATTAGGTGGTTGGACCACGCCCCCCCCCAAGGACGCTGTGACCCCAATTACCCCACCAAAAGAACTGTTGTACTGGAGTGAGCTGCTGGGAATCCCACAAGATTGACCTTGAGTGGACCTCGGCGCTGAAAAACAATCGGGCCCTCCCACTGAGGAGGCAGGAGTCGGCACTTCTGCTGCTGCACTGGGACCGCGAGTGCAATGCCCGCCGCTCTTACTGAACCAGGGAGGCTATGGACTCCATGGTGCAGGTCCGGGGAACGGGAATCCTTCCTACACTTACTTGCAGACTGCGTTGCCCTCCAGCCCCTGTGGTTGCGTTACGCAACGGCCCTTGGTGCACCAACCGTCAATCCCAGGGACGCCTTTTCGTGCGCCATGCCCTTTAGTCTACCGCATCCCCAGCAGCTCTTTGCTGCTGTCTACGTGGGATTGTGGAGGCCTGGAGCTACGCGAGAGGAGGACGGCGCAACAGGAACGCCATCTGCTTCTCCCTGCGCTTCCTGCGCACGGCAGCAAGATGGCCCCACCTGGAACACATACTCGAATGGAACTTGTCGGCATCCTGGAAAGGATGCAGAGAACGCTTCCCAGCTCCCGGTGGTCCCTTCCCGTGCCCCCTAGAGTTCTTTTTGTTATTGATTTTTCTTTTTGTTTGCCTTCTTCCCCTCCGCTGCCGAAGCGATCCTTGACCGCCTGCGTGCTGGTTACTCGGCAGGTTCCGAGCATTTTCGGACAACGTAAGGTCGATGGCCCTACACATGTATGTTTATTATTTTCTATAATAAACGCCCCGACGTGACCGGGACATAAACCCTACTCTGCAGGAACGTCGGTCCCGCTGATGAAACGATGAACTAACGGACGCACGGAGTCCCGAATGGCCACACTCCGGGATCTGGGAAGCAGGACACCACCGGCCGGTGTCCCTGCAAGACGGATGGCGCTGCCGTACCTTCCCCCAGCAGCAACACGGTCGGGAGGAGCGGGTCGCACGGACCTCGGCCGTGCCGGTCGTTGAGCGAGAGGGCGGATGCTGCGGCCGCCCCTTCCGCATTTTCCCGCACCCTTCATCAGAATCGCGCGGCACCGGAGACCCGCCGCCAGGGTCGGCATGGCGCTCGCATCCGCATCCGTCGGGAGCGGAAGAAGCGCAGGCCTCCTTCTTGTCCAGAAGGGGTCAAGTCCTTCCGCCGCGTCTCGGATGTGGCGCAGCCCCGCGGGGACCGCGCCGGCTGAACAGTCTCAGGGGACGACGGGGAAGAAGGGATGGGAGAAAAGGGGTGCGACAAAGACGTCGCATGCAAGTGTCCTCTCAGGAAGGGGAGCGGGGGAGGCAGAATTTGGCCGCCGCGAAAGGAGGCCACGGCACGTTGAGCCTTTTCCGTACACAAGGGCGGGCCAGGCCAACGCTGGAGGGAACGAACCCGTGGTCACCAGACTAGGTAGGAAGTCGGCGCCGATTTTCCTACGGGAATTCCCAAGGGCGGTCCGACGCTGCGCCCGAAGACACGACTTTTGCCGAAACGCCGGCGCCCCTGTGAACGAGTTCGGAGGACGCGTGGTGCGGCGACGTTGCTGGGCACCGCGCAGGCGACAGGGGGAGCAGGTCGTCGGCGCGGGTCGCCATTCAGGCGCGGTCCCGTCGGAGTCGGACGAGAGAGAGGCAGCTGGAGCGTGCCGGGACGCGCTCGGCACCGGTTCGGGCACCGGATCCACACCGCCTCCGCTCTGTGGAGCTCTTCGTGCCTCGGGTGAGCTGATCTTTAGAGAAGATGGACACGTACTCCACACCGCAGCTCGCGCAGGCATCTAAGAAGGTTTAAAGGTAACCTTCTCGAGCAGCTTGAGAAGGGGATGCTGACTGATACAGCAGGAAGCCTTTTGAAAGTCGACTCTGGCGCCCGGCGCTGTTTTCTCAGGTGAAACTCCTGATAGACCTTCCGCGTGACTCGCGCTCTTTTTAGGAGGTCATGACTTCTACCGTTAGCCTGAATTAGATGTGGGCGTGGATTAGACGGGGTGACCTGGGAAGGAAGCTCAACAAACAAGCAAGTTAGGGACATAGTTCCTGAAGCAACAACAACAAGAAGGAAGTTCAAAGAGAAGGTGAAAAAACGATAGCGCGTGGAGGACTGCTGTACCAAAAGCTCCCGGAATCGTTGCCATGCTACCAGATCATCATCACGGCATTCCAGTTGGAGTCACAATTCTGATAGATGGGTATCCTGCAACTTCCACCATCGTTTGCACCACATTCTTTCTTGCATCGTCTTTGCCGCTGAGTCTGGAGCTGGGTGAGATGAGGTCCGTACTCGGGGTGCGATGAAGGAACCTCCAGAATTAGAGATCCCCGCAAGAAGTGGTTCCCTTTGCGAATAAAGGAATAGGAAAATTTTAAGAGCGTTGGACGAATTCCAAGTTCCTGGAGTTGTTGGATTGGAGAGCACGTCTTGGTTCTCAGAGTTCCGTGTCTTCTGCAGCTCTGTTCCCAGCTCTGTTCTTCGCTGTCTGCATCGCACAGAGATGCAGGCGGCATCCTTCTACACTCCGTGTTTCAGGTTCGACCATATCGCCACATTCCTGATCCGTGATGAAGCGGAGCTTGCGGATTCCCGACCTTGCTGGAGCGCCTCCTGCGTGCACTGAGGAGCCATGACCCCCCCGACACAGCACAGGATTGCGCCCGGGGCTGTGGGTAAAAGCTCCTCACACATGCAGCAGTCCCCCGGCAGCTGGGTGTCTTCAGGATGGAAGCCTCGAAGCATTTCCAAATGCTCAGAAAGACAGCCGTCCAGAAGATAGTGAGAAAGCGCTTCCAGTTCTCCGCAGCGGAGCAGTTTGGGCCAGGAGACTCCCGGCTTCCCCTCATCGGGAGGTGCCGGGCGTCGTCTGTCTCAGTGCAAGAACAGTGAGTCGCACGCTGGAGCTCGAGGGGGAGCACGGAGAAGATTGAACGAAGAGAAGGAATCTTGATTCCGGAGGCTGGTGCATGCAACATTTCTTTAAGGAGGGAGTGGTCACGGTGGATGAGCATCGGATGTTGCTGCCTCGGCCGGCTGGCCTGTCGAGCATTCGCCTAGAGGTTTCGTAACTTCTGCTACGAAGCGCGAGGCCATCCACCTTGAAGGCTGGCAGCTGTTCATCTTCCATAGGGAGGACAGCTCTACAACTAGCGGGGATGGTGGTGGCTTGAATGTACTTCTGGTTCGGTTTCACTTTGTCCTAGGGAACTTTTCCCAGGTTGTTGGTGGTGAGTTTTCTGGACTTCCATTGACCAAAGCATTGCTTCTCCTGAAAGGCGCTGATGCGCTCCTTTCTAGCGCTCAGGCTCAATGCAAGGAGGCGGTGCCAGTCTGTTCGGATTTCATTCAGAGTTCTGCTTCATGAAACACAACTGCATGACGAACTGCTATCTGGGTATCGGAGACGACTCAAGAGCTAAGGCCTTGGTACAGAGACCTCCGAGAACGCCATCAGAGGCTTCGAATCTCCACTGCACCAGCAGCATCCCTCCTCTCGCGCGCCTGACCATTGCGCACGTGCATATCACAGCATCGCCGTGGATCTCTATCAACAGTTGTTAGAAGGAGTCACCACTGTCTTCGATTTTGTCCTGTCCTCATCAACCGAGAGGCCACCAGACCCATTCCTTCCCTCCAGCCTTCAAGACTGCAAATGGGAACCAGAAATTCTTTCCGCTTACATTCTTCCACCGTTTCGTTTTGCCGTGCCCTCCCCCCATCCTACTGCATTCTTCCTGCTTCCTTTTCAAGAGCAACAAAGGCACTGGTCGGGACCCTCTTGATGAAATCTAGGTGTGGTTTCGAGAGAGATCTGAGATTCGCCCTGAAGGCTTGGTGGTCCTCCACGTAGAGATGGAGGGCTGAAGCTCCTGACAGCAGAACTGCAGTTCCAGCATGAGGGGCTTGTCCTGGCGCGCAGCTCATGAGCCCTCCGGAGGTCTCCACCCACCTGCCAGAAGCTAGGGCTAGTTAGTGGACGGCTGAGAGGGACTTGCAATGCCCCGACTTCCCCAATCAGACTGCGCCTCTGTGGCTTAACTTGCCCTCCGAATCACCGACTACGATTGGAGAACATTTCCAGATTCCCTGCTTGTACAGAAATCTGAATGCCTGGAGGCAGGAGACCATGGGAGAGGGGCCACATGGGTTAGACCGGATTTCTGTGGTCCTTGGGAATTCCCGTAGGAAAATCGGCGCCGACTTCCTACCTAGTCTGGTGACCACGGGTTCGTTCCCTCCAGCGTTGGCCTGGCCCGCCCTTGTGTACGGAAAAGGCGCAACGTGCCGTGGCCCCCTTTCGCGGCAGCCAAATTCTGCCTCCCCCGCTCCCCTTCCTGAGAGGACAGCCGCATGCGACGTCTTTGTCGCGCCCCTTTTCTCCCATCCCTTCTTCCCCGTCGTCCCCTGAGACTGTTCAGCCGGCGCGGTCCCCGCGGGGCTGCGCCGCATCCGAGACGCGGCGGAAGGACTTGACCCCTTCTAGACAAGAAGGAGGCCTGCGCTTCTTCCGCTCCCGACGGATGCGGATGCCGTACTGGAAAAGGTCAGGGATTGCAGCTGCACTTCTGGGGACGGAGCTAGCCTTCCCATGGGAGAGATGCAGCAGTGGCCTGCCTTTAAGCTAGTTCACCCGCGAAAGGGAACAGGCGGCTGGCTGGCGCGCCAGATGGCTGCGTCAGCCATCTGGCACGTCAACCAAAACGCAAGAGCTCGTCCGCAAGAACCAACTCACTGGGTGACACTCCTCAGAATTGCTCCAGAAGATTCCGTGATGCTCCAGTGCGTGCAGAAAGTTTTCCACGAAGGGGATGTCACTGCAGCTCCCTAGTGCAGCGCTCCAGGGAGCAGCTTCGAGGAAAGGGGAGTCTCTGTGGGCCTTGCCGGTGTAAGGCAGGGAGATCGAATTTTCGCCGTGCCTTTTGCTGAGCTCTCCGACGCGAGCGGCCGAGCAGGGAGGCGTCCCTCCAGCACCTGGACTCGCCTCGTTGCCCGCTTGTGCGCTACGCGATGCCACTTGCCTCGGGGTCAACAGCATGTCGTCAATATCACGAGTCGTCGAAGCGTCCACCGTCCTATAAGGAAGTAGGGCTGGGAAGACAGGAAAACTGCTCCACCGGTCACCTTTGCGATGCGCAGTTCGACTGGCCCCTTTAGGAGACAAGGAACAAGGAAGAAATCACTGCACCTCTGGACGAATGGAAAGGTTACGTGCTGATGAGTGGTCACCACGCTTCCCCGCTGCGGCCTCCTCGACGGAAGCCCGTCGGAGAGCCACTGGATGCGATGGGACGTTTAAAGCCGCGAGATGCCTAGCGGTCTACTTTGCTTGTTTGCTGCGCATCCTTGGTAATGAGGAGCGCGACTCGGCATGGCCGGCCCTCCACAGCTCCACCTCGCATCGTTGGCGCGTCCCGGACCGCGCGCCTCGAAGTGAGCTCGACAAACTGAGGTCGACGGTGCCCCCTCGGACAGTGTTCTCCCTCGTGGGGCCGGCACTCCGAGTTACCCAAATGCCGTTAGCGGCGGCGAATTGCGTACCCTGTGAGAGCTGGTGGAGAGAACACCTTCCCCCCTCCCTAACCCTTCCGTTTGCCCCAAGTGCTCTTCATCTTAGGCACGGAGAGAAACGTAGACACGAAGTGTTCCTCGAAAACTTACCCAGACGCGAGAAGGTGCTTCTTGAAATAAACCTGCTCTTTGGACTTCTTCCGCTTTTCTTTTCTCCATGGAGATGCGTTCAAAAGGGGATCTAGGCTGAAAGGTGGCTTGAAGACGCGGAGTTAACGATCGAGCGTTGACCGCGGTGGAAGAACGCGACAGTGCGGTCATTCGCGTGCGCCTTTGTCGGACGTCGCACTCCAGGGGGTCAGCCGACGAGAGACAGACTTGCAGAGAGGATGCTGGGTATCAGCTCTGAAGAAAGCAGGGTTCTGATGTGCCGATCGTCGCGGCGCATGGCTGAGAGAACCTTCCAGCTTGTGTTCCCGCTGAAGAATCATCTAAACACGGAGAGTGCACCATAGCAGTCCTTGCATCCGTTGTCTTGTCGTGAGAGGGGCTACTGTCGCCGGTGGTCACGTTGGACCTCAAGCCGAGGAGTCACAACGCTAAGAGAAGCACACTGCGTTCTGAATGGTGCGTTCGTCCTCACACTCTTTGACGATGCTGCACCCGGTGCCCCTCCTCGTGCAAGGTCTTTCCCTTTTGTGATTCTCCTGTAGAGGGTCCGGCTGTTCCTGAAGAACGACCTCCTTTGGGAGAGAAAAAGGAGGAGGAGAAGCAGGGGGTTGCTCTGATCCGATCGCTCTCCTCCGCGTGAGGATCTTCTCGATTCGCTCTTCTGCTTTGGGGTGCCTCGACAGAAATTACAAAGCCGTGTTTCTCTGTAGGGAGGAGGGGGAGAGCAAAGAGGAAGATGCCGCCGTTCTGTGATTCGCTAGATGGTGAAAACTTGAAAATGGTCGCCTTGGGTTGACCAAGGAGGAATCCTCGATCAATCCAAGACCGAGGCTCACGGCTTCCCGCAGCTCCTGGTCACAACCCGGAGAGTTGTCCGATCCAGAAAGCCGTCTCCAGACTAGAGGCAGGCAAACCTTCGGCGCAAAGAGAAACGGAGGCCACTCAGGTTCAGTGGAGAACAGCGAGGGAGACGGTGACCAGGCAGTGACAACAAGAAAGGGGCGGGGTATTCTGAATGGACCGGAAACGCTCCCGTGGCAGGAACTTTCAGCGCGCGCGCACGTAGCTCTTCTCAGACCGACGGGGGCGGGCGCGAAGCCAACTGGCGAGAGAACGAGGTACCACGAGAGGAGAATCTCAAAGGAGGATCGATGTTTCTGAGAGGAGATTCGCATCCATTCCTCGCGAGAAGGCAGGAATATCTAGAGGAATGAGAAGGACTCGCGGAAACTTGCTGTGCATTCGGCGGGTCCTTTCGAGCGCGCCCTGGACTCGTTCAGCGACAGGACGTGGAAACGAAGAGGAAGGAACGTTTCTGAGGACACGTCTCTCCGAGGTGTTGAGGCTTCCTGTGTGATCAGCTGATTTTCCACAAAGCCTCTGAGATAGTTTCGAGGCCGCGATGGTCGATATCGGGTGACTGCAAGGAGGTCCCTGACTTGTGAACGCTTCCTTCCTCGCTTCCGTGGAAGAAAGCAAAGAAACAATAACGAGAAGAGGAAGAAAAGGCAGAGGGAATAGAAGACCTTCAGATCCAGATCTCTTAGTAATGGAGGGAACAAAGATGGGACGAGGGCAGTGGCGAAGGAGTTGCACTGGAAGGATGTGGCTGCTACGAACGGATGCAAGTCACTTCATGTTTCAGATGCCCTGACTGGTTCAGGCGTCCCTGCCGCCCGCGCAGGCTGACCAGGTGCGAAAGCGATTCTTTTCGGAAAACATCATATCCAGATGTCCCTGATTTACTCTCTGCTGGCTGCATCGGTTCCAGTACCGTCCAGAGAGAAGATGGGAGGAAAGGAGGTTGCACAAAGGTAGCCAAAATCATCCAAGGTCGCCCACTCCCCTCGCTCACCATCGTTGGGCTGCCCGCCATGGGTGCTCTGTGATTTCGAAACGCGGACTGCGACCTTCCACTTCCCCCACGGTGTTCAAGAGAGTTCGCACTGCTGTCCTCGATCCATCCGCACGCAACGGAAGCTGAGATGCTAGCGGGATATGTAAAGTTCTGCTAGTCACCTTCATCATCCACTCAGTCTATATGCTTCGTGATCCTTCTCCCCGTCGGGGACGTTGCTTTTCTTTCTTGTCTTCCACATCCGCCGATTAGTATCTGACGCCTGAACCGGTGGGCTTTGTCAGTGACTTTTCCCTGTAGTTGTAGCTTTGGTAGCACCTGCTGAAACCAGGGGATTGGAGAATTTTTCCCTGTGCTTTTTGGTGCCATTCTTCATCCAATTCCGATGCATGCTATTCGAAGACATTAGTGGTGCCGATTTTTTTTCCTGTTTTTTGTTACAGCCACCAGATCCTGGTGGTCTTACCAGATCAAAGGAAATAGTCCTTCTGCCTCTATTCCTGAATTTTCAAGGACCAAAACTGGTTACCCATTAGTAGCGACCGTGGGATGCAATAGTGATTTTTTACCTCTCAATAATTCAAGACAGGCATCGAAGGGTCACGTCCAGACTCCAAATCCCGTACCACTCCGAGGACCAGATTCACCAAATCAAGGAATTTGCTCAGCTCTTTCCCGAAAATGTCTTCATTCGTTCGCAGTGTTCTCGACAACCTTAGCCTGCCCCGGAAACCGTACGACCAGAATGTGACGACTCCTTAAGACCTCGTTCCTGGTTCTCCTACGTTTACATTTCGGCAATAGGTCTGACTTCTGCTTACCGATCTCAAAGGATTCACATCTTCCTATTGGAGCTACCCAGAGAGCGAATGCACTGAAGAGCCGCAATGCAAGACATCCGTTCAGGAGCCCCACGAAAGCATTTTGTCGGTGCAAATTTACGTCATGTATCATGCTTTGTCTTTGACAAAACCAAACCGAGTCTTTACAAAATGAAACATGCCTTAATTAGAGAAAATGGAAAAATGAAATTCCATTGTCAAAAATTGCATCAAAAATGAATTTATATATATTAAAATGAAATACAAATACTCAAAATTATGAACTAATTTTTCAGTTTTTTCTGGGGTTTTTTTTTTTTGAAAGTTCTAATTTTTTCATCCAATGGAAATTTTCCTTAGCAAGTAAAGCGCAGTCATTCGGATTCAGTCGAAATTGCTGAATGCCCGACAGTGGTGGACGTGTCTTTGAGATGCATCTGCAGCAAGCCAGAGTGCGGTATGGTCTTTTCGACAAGAAGAGGTCTCTTCAACCACCAAATCTTGGCATGATCGCTCAGAGAGGCAAGTGGCCTCAACAGACTTGAGAGGCGCGAAAGTCGAGCTAGGAGAAGAAGAAGAAGAAACGACGGATGAATCTCCAGTAATTGAAGTAAAAGAGACAGGGTTAAAAATGCCCCCACTGGAAGAAGTGAATGAAGTCGGGATTTTTGATGATCCGAGTGCAGCCGAGGGCGCATCAATTGAAGAAGAAACAACAGGCAGGGAAGATGATGGATCAAATATTGAACAGGATCAAATTTTGGCGAACACGATACTTGCCGCCAGAAGATAGTGTTTGGAACAGACACGTCAATTATTGGTAATATCTAAAGATGGCAACGGCTCACAGATTCAACCGATGCAACATCAAACCCAAAAAAGTGAGGTGAAAATGACCAATCAGGAAGAAATAATGGAGGGAAAGCAGGAAAATTAGAAATCATGCCAAACTGCTTGAAGAGGATCAACGAGAATTTCAAGCTCTCTCGCGAGGAGCAAAAGCGGGTCGGGTAACATCGGAAAGAGAATGTGAGGCGCTGGTGCTGAAGATACAAAGTGCCTTAAATGCTCACACAAACAAGCCATATGTGAGGAAAGTTAGAATAGATTCATCAAACAGATCCTAAATAGAGAAGCTTTATAGGATAAATAGGAGGAGGGCGACAAGAGCGGTCATAGGACAAAACGAACGTACATGTCCTGTTGAAGTGGAGCAAGTAGGACACTTTGAAATGTGGCTAGAGGTGGGGAAATCTCCAGGATCCCGAGAGTTGCAGAAAATTCATTTCCATGAGAGCACGGAATAACGTATGCAGGATGGAGCATGGTGGACCCAGAGGCACGATTGATTACACCTATTTTCAACGTGCCGACAGGAAAAAAAAAAGGTCTTCACCAATGGGAAAGTTCTAGACTATACCATTACCAAGAACACAGGAAATCTCAACGAAAATCAAAGATTGGAGACCAATATCATTTGGAAACAGCATCTATCGCTTATATGCCAAACGCTTCTTGTCTGCAAGACTCAGAGAGTGAATGTTAGATAATGGGATTATCTGCCCCCGACAGAAGGTTTTTTTTTCCTTTTGACGAGATGCTGCCGGATCAGAATTTTGCTTTGCAGACAAGGATCGACACAGCAAGACATCGAGCTGAGGATTTCGGAATTGCCTTTGTAGATCTTGCAAGCGCAATGTACCATTGCATGGTGTTGTATATCCACTAATATACTGTATATCCATTAATGTAAACATTGGGGATATCCATAAAATGAAATGTGCGTTTCTTTAAGAAGCGCGAGTCCAGGATCCCGAGGCACCGTTTGCCAGAAAGGTCAAACCCAATTTCGATCCCGATTTTTTTTTCTGGATCCACGCAAAACGCCTCTCCATTCGGGACCACGGCCATAACCGCGGAGGCCGACGTTCTCCACAGAAGAAACGCGCTCGTTCATCCAGTTTCTTTCGCGTCTTCTCGCGAAAGGTGACTCTGCAGCCGACTCGCGGCGGCGCCAATTGAATCGTCGCCAGACCACCCTTCCATGGTCGGATGAGAGAACCGCAGCTTCTTTGTATCCCTGCTCACCTTTCTGACATCCCTGACCGTGACCTGATCTATGCGAGCTCCATTTGTTTCACCGAAATCATTACCAAATCCAGTTGCTGTGGAAACCTCCCACCGTTTTCGAAGAAGTCCGGGACTCAGGGAACCGCCATCGACGCAACGATCTTCGGGGACAGCGTTTGCAGGAGTGAGACCTCTTTCCAAGCGTCGCAGCTCCTCACAAAGCTCGGATGAGGGCACATCGGATGTCTGACGGACTTCACGTGGTCCGCGTTGGCGACCGTGTGGCTACAGCGGTGTCCGCGCGCGGTACGAAGCGTCGCGGGTTCGAATCCCGCCCGGGGAAGGATCGACGCCGAGAGATGGGGGGTGCGTCGTGAGGGTTTCGAGTTACCCCCTCAAGATGATGCTGGTTGGCCTCTTCGGATACGGCACTGGTTGACACCCGGTCACGCCAGGGCGCTTGCTTATAAAATAAACACGTGTCTGTGGCAAGGCACTTGATCCTACCACATTACTTATAACTACGAGAAGATACCTGCCGGGAACTGGCACGCGGGCCGGCGGGGTCGCCTCAACAGCACAGGGGAAGGGGAGACAAGCAAAAAGAAAAAAAATAAAACAAAACAAATGCACTCAAAAAAAGGAAGGGGGGAGGTTCGGGAAGGGATCATGTGTGTTGGAGGGTGTCCACTGCAACCTTGTAAGGATGCCTGCAAGTTCCTGTTTTATGGTTCCCATATGGGGCCATCTTGACGCTGTCTTCATGAAGAGGGCAGCAAAGTAGATGGCTTCCCTGTTGTTCTGGCCTCCTCTGGCGTTGCTCCATGCAGCCACGGTCTCACCCCGTGAGCAGCACAGTGCTGCTAGGGATGGGGCCGGCGCGAGGGCGTCTCCCAGGAAGAGCCGCTTAAGAACACCTCTGGCGTTGCCGCTGGGGGTTCCAAGGGTCGAAGCAAAGCGCCCCCAAAGGTGCCGGAGGGCAACACAGTCTGCTAGGAGGTGCAGGAGGGATTCCCGCTCCCCACAGCTTGCACAGTTTGGATCCGCAAACACCTGTGTCCAAGGATGCTCAGGGGGTATTGCACGGAGGCCCAGCAGGAACGCCGACTCCTGCCAATTTAGGGGGAGGATTGCACTGTTCTAGCACGCTGGGGGCCACTTCTCCTTCTCCAGAGCACTGCTGCGGCACTGGTGGAAGCCGGAAACCTGCATATGCTCCGGTTGACTAGCCTCCGGGATTGGAAGCTGACCTTCCGGAATCCTTCCAGGACATCAAAGAGCCCTTCGGGGTTTCCCTCTGGTTAGAAAAAGAGAGCCACTTTTCCACGCCTCTGAGGGAGACCCTACATCGCGTACCATAGAACTGGTCGAAACCCCCCTCGGGGGTGCCTCTTCAGAGTGTCAAGAAGCGCGCTGCTTCCTTCGGGGAGCGCCTTTCAAAGAACATGGGAAGCATCCCTTCAGGATCCTCCTCTTCAGAGGGGCACCAACAAGAAGCTTTTTGACTGGAGACGTCATCCCGTAAAGGAAGGCAGAGAAGAGCTGCCAATTCGAAGACGGAACAGTTTCCTGTTGCTTTCAAAACAGTGTCAAGTGCTGAACTAAGTTCCCTTCCGAAGCGGAGTGACCTCTTCCCGAATCTTCGACGACCTGTGAACGTCCGAAAGCTTGCTTTGTTTTCAGAGGCTACTCTGGGAATCTTCGAGTGCCGAAGGAAACATTCATTGCCCTCACCATGACGCGCAGCTGCTAGAGGGTCACCAAGCCTCCTGCTCTCCAACTCCATTTTGATTTTGGATGACGGGGTGAAGATCAAGGGCAGGAGCGAGGGCATGGACCAAGGGCAAGAGAAAACGGGAGAGGGCGCGCGGTATCACGGAAATGCTTCTCTCCGCCGAAACTCAGATGGTGGCAAAGTGCGCGAAGGAGCATTGCCAGGGCTGCAGACCGTGTCGAAGGCGATTTTCTAGCAGCTCGCCCCTGCTGCAGCGCCGAACCCCTGATTTACTGCTTGCGTGGTGCGTGGCGGCGCGTTCGAGCATCCGCCTCAAAGCCTCGACCTGTGAGGCGCGGAAGCCCTGGAAGTTTTCGATTTCACTTACATGGGTCGAAATTCTAGGAAAAGATCACTGATACCACAGACAGGAATCTGCCTCGGTGAGGAAATTAGAGCAAGAGTGGAAGGAGACTCCCGACAAGCCTCTTCCGCAACTGCCGGAAGGCGTCTCAGCCATGTGCATGCATGGAGAGCGTAACAGAGAAACGGACGGATTCAGCATCCATTCGAAGAGCACCTGCAGCATGCATGCTGCACGGCGGATTGCTGGAGCATGGGTTCACAACTCCGTCTCAGTTTCTCTCGTTCCTCCAAGGCAACTCAAGGAGGCCGAAAGCTTCATGCGCCCCGAGCGTATGGTGAGACCAACCCTTGGTATCCTTTTCCTCCTTCAATCAAGACCCCATGGGGTGCGTAATGAGTGACTGGTCAGGTTTTCCTCAGCCCATGGATCCCATTCTTGCTGGCCACTCGTAATCAGGAACTCTTCCCTACTGCCGCTTCTTTGAGGTAGGCAATTCGCAAACAAAGTTCTTCGTTGGTTCAGATTCAACGTACCTATCATTCCTGAGAGCCTTTGGTCAGTTTTACGTCATGGTTTGGAGCGAAGGTTCCACCGCGAATGTGGACATTTTGCGACCGTCTAACGCAAAATCCATCAAGCTGATGTGGCTGAAAAGGAACTTCACCGATGGCATTTGATCGCAGGAACTTACCGTTGCCATGGAAGCAATTGAAAAGGGAGCATTCACTGCTTCTTTTTCACTTTCTAACGCCAAATTCTGTCAACCGGCTTCTCCACATTTGAGCTGACAAAGAGCGCTCTCTTTGCAGAATTTGATGCGTTCTGTTTGCCTCCGTGCGTGCCTTCGAGGCCAAACGCCTGCTCGACGGCGACAAAGAGGCTTGGAGGTCCTCTGAAATCTCCTCCGACGTGGTTTGTGAGGAAAACCGGACAAAATCAACTTCGCGTCTGCTGCTAGTCCCCCAGAATGGTGGGATTTCGGGTCGTCGTTTTTTGAATCCCCGCTCTGCCCCGAGGTCACTGGCTGCACTTGAAAGCGCAGGTGTGAAAGATTCACAAATCACCGTTCCGACCGAGAGCGGAGGACCTGCTTGTAGGACGGAAATTTCGGCTGCAGACTCGCGACAGAGCCACGGCGCTCAAGAGGCATCAGCGACGGATTGCAGAACGGCAGATTTCGCTTCTTGAAAAATGGGCACCAGGAATGAACGAACAGCGAGAAACCAATTTTTCTTGGTTCAAGTTTCGCACCCCTTGGATCCGAAAGAAAAAGTCCCTCCAGTTGTTGCACTCACGTGATGACTGGAGCCACCTCCTCCTTTTCCTGATGTTTCCCACCAAAAACGGGATCACCCTAACAAAACTGCAGTAAAAACCTCGACCGACTGGACTTTAGCTCGCAGTCAAATCATGAGACACTTCTGTACGACGATCTTTTCTCGGAACACTTTGTGCTGAAGAGCGCAGATCCACCATCACGCAATGGAATTTCAATGCACCAAGAGTTGAGGTCACGCCTTGCGATAACGCATCGGTACATACATACAAACAATCAATAAATACACACAAAATGAACTATATCGGAAATCCAACTCAGTTTTTTTTCTTCTCCTTCAAATGGGCAATATACCCCAGCATTGCCCACTTCATATCTTGGCAGAGCTAGAAGCGGTACAGCGAATCGTTACTGAGTGCATTTTCTATCCCTCTTCCCATTCACCTTTCTCACCGAGCTTTGCTCTTTTGAACGGTCATTTCAGAATTGAATGTCCAGGTGTGCGTGCTGTACACGCATGTCTACCAGCAAGCGACTCCAAGGTTTGAAAATGGAAATGACGGAAGACAACGGAGACTTCACCATTTTGAATTTATTCGAGGACAAATACAGCAATTATGGCAAAGAGGGTGCATATTCTCCCATATATTATGGTGATCAGGAACCTGCGTCAGAATGTTTCCTCCACTCATGTGACTGAGTTGGTCCATCAGTTTGAAAGAAATGTGACTCGTAATGTCCTCAGGAGGATTCATTCTGCTTTAGGAAGTTCTTTTAAGGGATCAAATCCCTTCAAGCATTGGAAAAATCTAGATAATAAAGCAGATTTTTCCTTGAAGGTATCAAAAAAACACAAGGAACGCATAAGGAAGATGCACGGAATGAAAGTTTAGAAAATGGACACTTGAACGGTACATGGCCCCTTACCATGAACACATGTGATCCTATCTCGAAGTTACCAATGATGAATTAACGATGATGCAAAGAACCAGGGGCATCTTCCCAATATACGTGGAAGGTGCTAAATGCTGGGTTTACACCTTGGACTACCCAGACATTTCTGTTCTGCACAGACAGCACTTATGGCAAGTTAAAGCCCCACAATCAATCTGTGTGTCGTCCTTCATTACTTGTTCTCGAGCAAGGGGACACATCTGTCAGTTTCCAGGTTTTGAGTGCTGGGAACTCTCTGCAGCCACATTGGCGTTTTCACAAAGAAGGCTGTTTCCTTGGAGATGAGCTCATTTGCAAGGTGGGATGTAAAAGATCTACTGCTCCTCCGCTTGTTGGTAGCATAACAAAGAATCTACTACTTCATAGTAGATCCTTTGTTTTGCAACTATGAAGCGAAGTCTACTACTCTCTACGGGGTTGACTCCACTAGGGAGTTAGGAGAATGTTTCAGACAATGGCAATCCTGTCCGTATTGCGTGATTCTTTTCGGGTAGCAGGAACAGCACTGACACGAATTTCGATTAACGTTTGAACCTTAAATAAGTTTGCATCTGTCAAGAAATCTCCTTCGGCTCCTTCTCTCTGGATGTCTTCAGATCTTCTGATGGACAACTCTAATTACAGCATAAAAAAGGGTTAAAAAGATTAAAAAAAAAAACAACGTCGATAGATTAATCATTGCTGATAAATACGAATGTTTGTTTGTTTGTTTTTATGCTCTCAAGAAAGATCGCATATATCGCATATCCGGATTCCTCTTTAGAACAGTCGCGTTGAGGACTCCGCTTCTCGACGAGTTGGGTCGGCTTCTCAGTCACGGGGTCCATGGAAGGAAACTGCACCATAGGTAGGTGAGGAGGGAACTTGTGGTCTCTGCAAGGGCACTTCGAGTGACGCAATGTCGAGGGACCACTCCCGAAGAGTTTCATTTTCCTTTTGTCTGCACGAATTTCTCTCTCGACAGTCTTCTTACGTCCGAGAGTTTGCTCGCCTCGCAACCGCTTCGCTGTCGTCACTCGAGATTGGGTCCTCAAACAGAAGCGGCATCTTTGCTCACTCCCGGAGGCAGCTCGTGAGTGAAACTCGCGGGACCTCTCTTTTTTTGTTCCTTGGCTCCTAGGAAACCGGCAGTGGCAGTTGCGAGAGCAGGCCCGAGGGCAGACCGGAGGGCAGACCGGAGGGCCTCCCACCAGCTTATGAACCGCAAGGTCCCGGAGTTCTCCGCGCATCGAAGAAAACTGACGGCTGGAGCAGGCAGCTGTTTCTGCTTGAAACGGGGCGGAAGTAGACGTGCAGTCAAGAGGTGGAGAGCCCTTCCTTCGAGGGACGTCTGGATCCGTGCCAGAAGACGCGTCGACGACTGCGAACGTTTCGTTTATCACATGGGGCAAGACTTGCGAGTTTCTCCACTCAGGGCCTCCTTTCCTTTTTGCCGCATCAGGGTGGGGGCGTTCAACAGAGATCTGCGCCGCAGCGTTTGGCGCCAGAGCCGAACCAGGGGTCGGCTGTTAGCCAAGAGGCGGCATCGTCTCGGAGGACCGGAAGGAGCTCAACCACCCACGTCCCGTACCGTAAACGCGATGACACATGGCGCGCTGTTTTCCCTCGGATAGCAGCCAATGCTGTAGAAACACGGGAGTAGTCTGGACCTGCTCGCTGAGCCAAATGGAGATGTTTGCTTGCGGAACCAGTCGCATCCGCAGCCGACCTCGGTGTGTCTGCTGCGCTTTGCTCGCGGCATTCCCGTGTTCAGAAAGAAAAACGGACGCGAAAAAGAGAAGGACGACGCGCGTGCTGGAAGCCAACCATCGCTCCCGCCCTTTGCTCTGCAGGTAAATAGCGCGTCTAGAGATGCCTTCCTTGAGTCGTGCCCTTCCGATGGCACTATGAATGCGCTTTGATGGCGTAGAACTTCCCCTCGGAAAGGATCCGTTCATTAGAAGTTTCTCCGAAGGGAGCCCGCAGAGGAACCGCTCCTGTTTACTCCTATGAAGAGAACCACGAAGGGACGCTCCCAAAATTTCTCAGGAGGGCTTTGGTGGAAACCGCAGCGAAGCACGGGGAGTCGGAAAGAATCAGAGATGAAGGGATCGAAAGAGGAAAAGCTCGAGCATGCCCTAAGGGGGGCTAGTTCGTGTTTCACCCGAAGGGGTCGCTCAGCAGCATCTTCTCCGCGAAGCCTAAACAGACGAGATAGCAGGAGCGCAGGAGAGTTTTTCCCGTCTGTTCCACAACAGTGGGGTGTGGCACGATTGGTTGCTTCTCTGGGCATCCATCTGAGAGCGACGTCTTCTTGAGCCGCAGCGGTGCGTTTCCAAATGGCAATGGGCTCTCAAAGAAACAGTGTTGGGAAAACTGCATGGTGGTCCTTCGGATGAAAACTACCAGACAAGCGTGCCACAAAGTTCGGTCCACTCTGAATCTCTTCGCAAAGGATCTGGGAGAAATCGCTCATCATCATGATTTGTCCATAACGACGGCTGCGTCTTCCTCTGAGTCGAAGCAGGTCTCCATGACAGCGATTCCCGTCTTGGAGCGATTGGACCCCTTGATTTTGCAGTGACTGAAGCAATCCGGGAAGCTGCAGAACGAGGAGAGATCGGGGTGAAAATCCTCTCAGTCATTTAATAAATCAGCACGTGATTTATCACCCGGTCACGCCGGGGCGTTTATTATAGAAAATAATAAACATACATGTGTAGGGCCATCGGCCTTACGTTGTCCGAAAATGCTCGGAACCTGCCGAGTAACCAGCACGCAGGCGGTCAAGGATCGCTTCGGCAGCGGAGGGGAAGAAGGCAAACAAAAAGAAAAATCAATAACAAAAAGAACTCTAGGGGGCACGGGAAGGGACCACCGGGAGCTGGGAAGCGTTCTCTGCATCCTTTCCAGGATGCCGACAAGTTCCATTCGAGTATGTGTTCCAGGTGGGGCCATCTTGCTGCCGTGCGCAGGAAGCGCAGGGAGAAGCAGATGGCGTTCCTGTTGCGCCGTCCTCCTCTCGCGTAGCTCCAGGCCTCCACAATCCCACGTAGACAGCAGCAAAGAGCTGCTGGGGATGCGGTAGACTAAAGGGCATGGCGCACGAAAAGGCGTCCCTGGGATTGACGGTTGGTGCACCAAGGGCCGTTGCGTAACGCAACCACAGGGGCTGGAGGGCAACGCAGTCTGCAAGTAAGTGTAGCAAGGATTCCCGTTCTTCGAACCTGCGCCATGGAGTCCATAGCCCCCCTGGTCCAGTGAGAGCGGCGGGAGTTAAACAGGAGACCCTAGTGCAGCAGTAGAAGTGCCTACCCCTGCCACTTCAGAGGGAGGTTGTTCTTCCAGTGTATATCTGCACTAAATCTGCACATGGCAGAACCGACGCGCGTCTGGCGGCTTCCGCAGCTCTTTCACGCTGTCCCACGCCATCCGAGGGTGCAGCTCTTCAAGATAGGGGGTACCCAAAAGGGAACCACCCTTTGAATCCAGGAAGAACTCTGGGGAAGGGAGTCCGTTCCTCTCACTCCTGGGGAGGGATCCCCGAAGGAAACCTTCCACCCTGGTTGTCTCCGAAGGGGAACCCCGAAGGGATCGCCTTTCTTATTCTCTCCGGAGCGACCCCCGAAGGGTTCGGCTCTATTTGTTCTTCTCCGAAGGGAACCCGCAAGCGCACTACTCCTGTTTACTCCTTTGAAGAGAACCCAGAAGGAACGCTTCCGAAATTCAGAAGGACGCAGTTTCCCCGAAGGGAGCGACACGCTTCTTTGCACTCTGGACAGGCATCGTCCATCCACCAGCTCCATGGTACGAGACGGAAGATAACCTCCTAAGGAGGGAGTCCGCTTCTTCGTAACCGGGCGGGAACATTTACTCCTTGATTCCTGGAAGGACTCATTGTCCCGTCCCTCATCGGGGCCATCCGGTTTAAACCGCTACCGGTTCCGCACCCGAATGAATGGAGGCCGACCAGCGTCATCTCGCGGGAAGAGCTCGAAACCCGCGACCCACCCCCACCGCAGGATGGCGCTGGTTGACCTGTAGGCTTCGGATGTGGCACCGGAGGAAGCCGGATGCCCCTGTCGACTGGCCGGGATGAAACATCGACCCTCTGGAGTCCTTTCAGGAATCTAAGAGCCGATTCCATTCGCCGGTTGTGAAAAGGGAGCCGTTCCCACCCTCTGGGAAGGATCCTCATTAGCGTTTCATTGAGTAGGCTGATGCCTCTTGAGAGTGCAAGAAGGGCGCGGCTCCCTTCGGAGGGTGGTTCTTCACAGAAATCTGTAAGTTCACTTCCGGGTTCCTTCAGAATAGGAAATAGGGAACAATTTCTTTCTTGGTTCCCTTCGGAGAAGTAACAAGGAGTGCCCCCCTTTGGGAAACCCTCCGGAGAGAATCAGGAAGAGGAGGTTCCCTTCGAGGTTCCTTTCGAAAACAACCAGGGCGACACGCACCCTCTGGTGGCGCGGACAGCGCCAAAGAGCTTTGTGAGCCTCCCGTAAGGAGGCGGACGGTTCTTCAGCACTCCTTGGGAACCAAACAGGAAAAAAGGGAAAAGCTGGAAGAGATGAAGGAGGAGGGGGAAAGGTAAGATGGAGATCGTCGTATCGTCTCCTCATCGAGTCGGATAACCTTTCGCTTCAGGCCAAAAGGGATGGAGGCAGCCGTGGGATCCACCTGTTCGGGATGTCTGAGCTGGAAGTGTACCAACATATCCCGGCGGAATAACCCGATGCGCATCACCGGGAAGTCCTTCGCGCAGCACCGCGGAAAGGCAAACGCCCTGTCGGCTCACGAGCGCACGCTGCGAGGGAGAAGTGAAAACAGCTCCGAGGATTCCATCTGATGCTTGATCTGTGCCGTCGGGCACGGAGCGCGGCTTGGCTTCACTCTGATCTGGCGGACCACTGGGATGACGCCCCGAAAAACCGCCCGGCTGCGAATCCGGAAGAGCAAGACAGGAGCTGCACACGTGCCAACCTGGAATCTTCCGGCATCTTCATCCTGTTCTTCCTTCTCCATTCGCCTCCGAGAGCCGCCATTTCTCTCTCCACGATCAACAGGGACATCTCCGAATCCGGGACTCTGCGGACCGGACCACCTCCCCTTCGCAGACAGACGGGCGGGAGCTTCTCCACGTGTTTGCCACATCGCCCGCGAATGCGCTTTCCGGCGCTCGGCAACCGAGGCGACCGAGAATCCCCTTCCCCCTAACGGATCAACTCCTTCCCCAGAAGAGTTACCAAACAGCGGTGCCTGCAATCCGCCGCAGAGTATTTCCTGCATCCCCTCTAGAAGGGAGGGACTTGGGAGCCACAAGAGGACTGCTGGTTCGTCCCCGAACCTTTCCTGGGTGCACTCCGGCCAGGCGACCGACCCCGGGATGGACGGACGGACGGGTGAAACTCACCACGCCGTACCGGATGAGAGCGCGGGAAGGGGGCAAGGGTTACCGCCTGCGGCCAGCCAGTCCACCTAAGAGGTTTCCCTCCGTTCGAACGCTCCCTGGCCTTCGAGGCTGGCTTCAGCAGCTTTCGCGGAAGTTCGCCGGCTCGCCGACGCACATATCCAGGGAAGTCGAGAGGAGACCTCACCCTCTGCCCAAAGACCTCACCCGCTGGGCCAACTTCGTGGACCTATCCGATCAGGACTTCTGTGTTCTCATGAGTTGTGTTGCGCGCTTTCCCTTCGAACCATTGCCGTACCCAAAACAACGCAAAGAGTTCCAGACAACGGGAAAAACATGCGTCCCCAAACTGCAGTCGACATGGTTCTGAAGAGACGTCACCACATATGTCGATCGAGCGCCAGGAGGCTTGACGAGGCTGGGAGCGCCTGGTCCACGCCATCCTATGTTCTCCGACAATCTAGGAGATCCTCCGTCGCTTCTTGCAACGCACGGGTCTTCACGACTTTGCAGCAGTCACAGTGCTATGCTTCATCTATGGACCGGTTCGAGCTAGGCACTTTCTAGAGTGGCAATCCGAGAAGACTGGCGTGGGGAGTCGCATATTACACACTTACCAATCTCTGTGATGTTCTCGCTTCCCTCATCCACTGGGATGGAAATAGAGAGAATTCTCCATCGACTAAAGAATGGAAGGTCTAGTCTAGTCAGAACTTCTTCCTCCCCTCCTCGATATTTCTCTGTCAAGGGCGAGGCGGCGTCTCATGTTCGCTACCAACCCCTCTCTACCTTCTGTACCACAAGCTTCTCTTGTAAGTCTATTTGCACGTAAATGAACGGCCCGGAGCAACCGGGTCCGAATCGAGAGAATGAGCGAAGGGAACGCTCATCGGGGACTGATGAAATGGCTCGACTCGCTTCGTGAGCGCCGCTGCTTCTGCTACTGACACGCATCGGAACCATCCAACTGCGGTCCTCGAGAGCCATTTCTTCCGTCCCCCTTCTCCCCTTCTCTTGCAATTGATCACGTGAGATTCGAATTAGTCGCCTGGCTCAATAAATACGAGCTTCCGTGGCAACGAGCAAGAGAGCGCGGCCTGCCCCGCTTCATGGGCAGTGATCCATTCTCATCATCTTTTTCCCTTATCCCCACGATGCACTAAAGCCCGCGATGGGGAGGGAAGGGAGGGAGGGCGGCGAACTCTCCGCGCATCGGCCGAGGTTCCGCTCTTCTCTCCGAGCGAGCAAACACGCGAGATCCGCACGTGCGCTCTTCTCCCCGGGTCGACAACAAAACGCCATTACGCTAATGGAACGGAAGCTGACTTGGATGCATCACCTGGTGCTTGACTGGCTCGATCCCTCGGAGCGCCTCATCCCAGATCTGTATCCAAAGAGGAAGGCGCGAAACCGACAGGGATGTGGCAGCAGTGAAAGGACTGGCCGGCGGGGAACGCCCTCTATGGCCGGTGCTGTGCAGGCGGGCGGAGCCAAGAGCTGCAAGCGGCAACGCCCGAGCTTCCTCAGGCGCTTCGGTCAGACTCCCGGAAGGGTCACGGGATGCTTGAAAGAGGAAGAGGTAAAGAACAGGAAGGTGCGCGCTGAGGCGAATAGAAGCAAGTCCGGCCGACGATTCCTGTCCCCCTCCCTCCACCACCTTGATGTTGCAGCAGCAGCGTCTTCGAGGTGGACGGTCCTGCATCTCTCAGGTAGGGATCGCACCCGCAATCCAGAATCTCAGTTTAGTCCGCAGCTGACGTTCTACGGAGAAGTGGCCCCAGTGAAGGAAGAGGAGGACGGGAGGCGCCGCGCTGGAACGGTCCGGAACTTCGAGGGCTCCTTGCCCTTTAAGATGGGAGCCTCCAGGTGGCGAGTCTGCCGAGGCTCCACGCTCGGCTGGTTGCTTCGGGACGAAGGACGCGCGTGCGACTTTGGTCACGTGGCTCGGAGCGTACGAGACGCGGAAGCAGCGTCCCCCAAGATGAAAGCCGCCCAGGCGAAGAAGCAGCTGCAGCGGGAGGACTCGGAGGTAACGCGCAGGCGACCATGATGGAAGACGGAGGGTCTGCGAGGCTCCTCGCGGCCCAAGGAGGTTCGGGCAGGGAACGGGAAGGGAAGGAGGAAGACAGGAGGAGGGGGAGGGGATGAGTCAAAGAGGAGAGGTGAAGCGTGCGGAAGCACGGAGAGACCCAGCAGAGTCGCTTGAAACCTCGAAACCTCCTTCGAGCGTTAAGGGAGGTCAGGAGCGAGGAGGCGGCTACTCTTTAGATGCCACGGAGTTTGCCGCTTCAACCTTGGGCTTCGAAATTCGAGGAAGAGAGGAGGTGTCAGATCCACGGGGAAAGAATGGGCCCCCGACTTGATTTGGGGAAGAATAAAAGGACTGGTCGCAGGCGATACCTGAGCTTCGGACAGTACGAAGGAGGGGGTGCTGGCCGAGCAGTGGAGGGGGGAAGGGGCAGGCAAAGGGTACGTCCGGAATCCTCGTCAATCGGACGCCAGGCTAAGACGCGAAGCCAATTCAGACGCCCCGGATGCTGCGCACGTCGAAGCCACGTTCTCTCCTTTAGTTTCTAACAGAGGCGCGCGCGGATTCTCAAAGTCGGTCGGTTGCCTAGCAGCCTCTGCTGAAGAAGGCATTGCGGAACCGGACGAAATTTCTCTGCTTGCGTTTTTTCTTTCTTTTTTTTTTTGTTTCGCTCTCCTCATCCCCCTCGTGTGGGTGTCGTGAGATGCGATCTCCCTCTTCCGACCGCCTCGGCTGAAATCGAAGGCATGCTGAAAAGGGGGAAGGCAGGAGAGCCCGCTCCCAGGCCGGCCTGCGAGTCCCACGTGGAGACGGACGAGCAGTTCTCCAGCAAGGACTTCTTCACGATCCCATCCAGGCTCTCCAGCAGGTGCAGGTCCAAGTCGACCTTGGCTCCCGTGGAACCCCGCTTCAAGACCTGCCAGAGGTGCCAGGTGGCCGTCCAGAAGTGGTAAGCCTGCAGCCTGCGGACGCCGTCCGGAGGGAAGGGGTAGGGGGTGGGGCAGCACGGATGCCTAGCTGGAGGGGGGTCCGGGGACTCAGTTCGTCCTGCGATCGGGAGGGACCGTTCCCGGAGCCCCAGAGAGGGAAAGAGGGGGGAAGGGTTGCGCGCTTCCAGGTCGAGGGAGGGTCCGAGGGGGAAGTGATCCGCGAGAATGGGAGTGAACACATGCTGGACAAGGGGTCCTCCGGGGATTGAAAGAGTCAGGGGGAGCGCGGGAGGTGATGAGGGCGTGCCTCTGTCGCGCATGGAGACGAACAGGCGAGGATGGGAGCGGGCGGACCCAGTAAGCGGTTTCAGCGCGGAATCCGTAGGTCCGGAGGAGTTCCCTTGGTTCCCTCGCTCTGCCTTTTTGCTATCCCCTTTGAATTGTCTCCTTCGAACCGCCCTTCGTCCATTCCGCGAGAGCTCTTCCGGAAACGGCATCACGGCATCTCGGAGTGGGAAGCCGGGAGCACGCGGAAGCGAAGCGCGGCTCCCCTCCGCCAGCCACTTCACTCCCGCTGAAAGTGACGTTGCTGCGGTCGTGTCGGGTCCGAGATCGCCGCCTCCCGATCCTCCTCGGCGCAGCTATGAAGACACCGTATGGGGAGGACGGAAATCCCTCCGGTGAGAGCTCCTGCTGACCGCTGCCTGCCTCGCGAACTCCCTGGATTTCCGTTGCAACCCGTGGGCGCCCGAGGGCGGGGACCCGTGCCGGTCCTCCAGCCTCACTAAAGAGTCACCCATCTCTTCCACTCCTGGAAACAGCTGCTGTGAGGAGACCTTCTCCGAGAAGCTGTACGAGAGGATCGTCAAGACGGTGAGGAAGGGTGAAGGGGGGGAGGAACTGAGGGCGAATGAACCGGGCATCTTGCAGCTGCACTGCAACATCAAGAAGGCGTACGAGATGCACGGCAGGGCGCTGGCGGAGCTGGGATGCTGCGTTGTGCAGATCGAGTGCCACTTGAAGACCGTCCGGAGCCTGAGCGTGAAGATCGGGGTCGCCTCCCGGATCCCGGTGATTTTCTTTCCCGGATTTCGGGGAGAGGGGGCAGTACGGGGGAAGGGTTACTCTCGGGGCTCCTGTCAAACCGACCTCAGTACCAGCCCGTGCGCCTCGAGGACCACGACCAGGAGCTGCAGGAGGCCAGGAGGCGCTTGGAGGAGCTGCAGCGCAGCAACGCGCCTTGGGAGAAGCTGGTCCTCAAGTACGCCCGGCCCCTGAGGGTAAGAAAAACCCGAGAGGTGTCGAGGCTGCACGCGCGCGCGTCACGGTCAGCACATGGGGGGGGGAGTCTCCTGATTTTTTGATTTTTCCTGAGGGGGGGTGAGTCCTGGAAGTTCTCTTTGCCGCCTCCCAAAAGACCCTATTCTTCCCATCCACGGACGTGTCAGAATCCCAGGTTCCGGATCGTTTTCCTGCACCTCCTTGGCGAAGGAAGTCTGCAGGCGGCGGTGTGACCAAGGGGGGCGGGCTTGCCGACGTTTGCTGGGGGAAATGGGAGGCACCCCCGTTTTCGGCCGCCAGCGCGGTGCGTCCTTCGCGGGAGGTGCGCGCGCGCGTCGAACGACTTTATCCCCCCCCCCCCCCTCGCAACGATGTTTTCTCGCGAACCCATCAAAGGAGCGACTTCCCCTCCTCCCCGCACCCTCCCCCTGCCGTCACTACACCCCGACCTGGGGGCCTCCGCCGTATCAGGGAGGCGGCAGGTGAGCTGCTTGCGTGGACAGGCGGCCTTCGGTCCCTGCCGTGCAGGCCCTGCGGGAAGGGGTCCGCAGCGACTTGAGGGAGCAGGGACCCACGTGCGATCCAGGAGGCGTTCCTGATTTCTTCGCCCGCGCCCCGGAACATGGAGGGCGAGCCAAGACGGCCAGGTTCGGCGAACTCGTCGCAGGCGATCCGCGGAGGATTCTCCAGGACTGCCTGCCAGGGCGACCCGTGGTGGCTCCTTCCCGCCGACTTGGCGCTGGCCGCTCGTGGGCTTCGGTCCGAGATTTTTTGCCGCAACGGGGGCCACACCTGGCGCACTCGCCCCGTGAAGGGCACGCTCGTGTGGATGCTTTTGCAGCGCCTCACGCCACTCGCGTCGGCCAGCAGCAATGCGAGCTCTCACGTCCACTCCGAGATAATCGCTTTCGGAAAGTTCCCTTCCAGAAGGTTCTCGAACGCGCGGCGGCACGCGCTTTCCGCGCTCGGGCAGCTTCCGGAGCACAACTCGGAAGCATCGCGCGGAGAACATTTGGAATTCAAACGCGTGGTCAGAATGTGATGTGTGCATCTGTCACGCGCGAACCCCTCCAAGCCGCTGCACTGACGGATATCCTGATAGCTTGTTGCCAGCCCCCGAAGGGCGAGATACTGAGGAGGTATTTATCGTGATGTTCTTCCAGACAAATCATCCGCGGAAATTGAAACAAGCGGAACAAACGGCCGTCGTGAACATAAATTTAGTCGTCTTCACAAATTGCTGTGTAAACATGGCGAATTTATTCGCACACGTTCGCTTACAAATGTGTACATACCTTTGCGTGCACTCATCATTTCGATCAGGACGTTTTTTTATTTTTAAGCCAATGTTTCCAATGGAGAACGGCATCACTCTCCGTAGCAAAGGAGCGGTGTTTTTGGAACGTTATCGACGAAAGCGCAAACGCGTTGCGTGTTGAGGATTCAGTTCATGCGGTTTGGAATTAAGAGTCGTCTATGAGAAAGAACACCCGCATCTCCCGAATGTGCTCTTTGATCCCCGGGTCGACTAAAGAATGGAAGGTCCATCCTTGATGATTTTCGTTATTTATCCTCATCAGACTCGCTTGCATCATCCCACGAAAGTTGGGACGCCCTCGATGCCAGCGGCCGGCGACCTTTTCGTCGCAACAGGCCGCAGGTTCCCCACTGCTGTTCTAAGGGGTCTCTTCTTATAATGGGGAAGTAAGCAGCACTTCTGGCTTCTGCCCGAGCTTGCTCGATTAGTCTACAGGATGCCGTCCGAGATGACAACAAAGGGTGCTTCAACCGATCTCGAGCTTTTATCCGACCCTACCTGTTCTTTGACCCTGAGAGTCCTTCGGGACGCGTTGACGGGTCACGGCTCGCTTCGGAAGGGAGGGAGGACTCGCTTGAGCTTCCACTGCGAAGCGCACGGGGCCCAGTTGCGGCTTCACACGCTCGGATCCCGAATCCCTCGTCCATCTTCGTCTCTTGGCCCGTGAGAGGAGCGCGTCTGTTGGGGAAGTCTGTCAAGCTTCATTGCTGCTGACCCTCTCTCGAAAAAAGCTGTAGCAGCATCAGCTCCGTCCCAGCATCTCATACTGGAGCGTGAGCATCAGGTCGTGGAGCTCCAGCCTTGCAGGACGTGACCCGATGGATTTCCCTACCTAGCGATACCTCACTCCACCGTTCAGGCTGAAGTGGGGGTGGGGTGGGGTGCCGTCTGCATTTCCCGTCTGTCCTTCTTCGTCTCGCAAACTCGCGCGTCAGGAGGATGCGAGGACACTATCGGAGCAGATCTCTGCATTTTGTGCCGCTGGCCAATGGCGTAGTTCTGTTCGCCTCCGCCTCACTCCGCTTTCTCGCATCTCCTCTACTGTTAGCTGCGGGTGGGGCGGATGGGAGGAGAAGGCGAACGACCGGCTCCCGTCTCGCCTGACAGTGCCAGGGGAGACACAAGGACAGGATAGAGACCACTCGAAGGCAGCAATGCAAACCGGACTGCCGGAAGCGCGCTCCGCGTCCGCAAATTCTCGGCTTTCCGTCCTGACTTTCTGATTCCCGAAGATCTGCCCTTCCGCCACACTGGGACCCGGTAGTCGAGAGCCTCTTTGCTCAGTCGAGATGCTCCTCCGTCACAGCCTCTCCTGCCGAATGGTACCGAGGTCGATTGCAGACCACGGACAGTGGAACTAGCGAGCGCTAAAGGGGTCGCCCGTGGCGAGACCCACCTCCCGCACGACTTCGCGGGCCTCCGAGATCGTGTGACTGTTTCCCTCCCCCACAGAGGGGGTATCTTGTTCTCACGCTACTTCTCCCATCTCCGGAGCCCTCGTTACTGCCGCCGTCCTCCGGGGTCTGGAAGCAGCGTGGAGCACCACAGGAAGTCGGGTACATTCCGGTCGGAGCGGAGTCCTCTCCTATGTCCCCGGCGCGAATTTTTTCGGGGTCCCTCCCGGAGTGCGTGCTCTCGTGTAGTCTCCGATAGTCGCCTCTCAGGAAAAAAGGTTTGGGAGTGACCTCGCAGGCTGACTGGAGCTGTTCCAGAACAAGTTCCCGAGGCATCTGAAGAAGTTCTGGAACAACTGCGACTGGGAGATGCCGCGCATGCTAAACTCGACCCTCCGACACCTGCTAACGATGATAGTCGCCCATCTGAACTTCTGCCGGGAAGAGTGCTGTCAGTATTGCGGACTGCTCCTGACTATGGTGAACGTGCAGAGCCTCTGCGAGGAAGACAAGAAGAGGTGAGAGGGACACTGGTTTCGGGACGATCCTCTGCCGGAGGAGGCCGCAGACAGCTGCTCTTCCCTTGGTCACCCCTGTCCATGAGACGGGTTTGTAATGCGGTGCTCCTGAAGACGCTTCCCCACGCGCCGCATTCGCCGCTGTTGCTGGAACCTCTCTCTCCTCGCTGTCGCTTCTGGAGAGGCACTGACCTTCCCCGAAGCGGCCGTGGCAGGGGGAAGGGCTTGGCACCCGAGAAACTGCTTTTTCCTTCGAATTCAGCAGGTCTTCCCCGCGCTCTCTCTTCTCACCAGAACCCGGAGTGACACTGCAACAGCGAAGACTGTCGTGCACCAAGAATGACCCACGAATGACCTTCCCGTTCTTCAGACCGATCTCTCAGGGTCACCTGGAACGATATTCCGTCCCCTCGGAGAGGCGCTCTCCCACTTTCTCGAACCGCAGGGAAGCTCAAGGTCGTCCCCGATCTATAGAATGCTGCTTGGAATCTACGGGAACGACCGCAGCTCTGTCCGCCGCTAGCGCGATAAGGTGGTGGTTGCGGGAAAGAGGGCATCCTTCCTTCTTTCCCGGAAGCGTTCTCACTGCTAGTTCAGGAAGACCTGTAGGAAAAAGGGCATTCAGAACCTCCCTTCCTTTCCTAGGAAGGAAGTCCCTGGGGGAGGGAGGAGGGACTTGCATTCAGATCGCTGGAGGCACAAGTCAACTCACGAGGAGGAGGGACTGATAGCTGCTGTCAGGCCAACGCGAGGCGGGAAGAACGAGCTCTGACCCAGGACCAGGGGTGCAGCCATCTTCTTCAACGAATGCTGCTACAGGGCTTGCCGCTGCCGCGCGGATTGCGAGTTCTGCTGTGGCCTTCACGCAGCAAGAGCCGAGGTCCCGCAAGGGCGCTCTGATGCGAAATCCCGTTTTCCCCTCCCCCTCTTCCCTCAGAGACCCGTTCTTGAGCGCATCGGGCGGGCGTGGAGCGACGATCATGAACCGAAGAAGAGCAGCAACTCATCTTCGGCTCTCTCCTCTGGTTATGAAAATAGGGAGGAAAATTAGCAGAAAGGCAAGCTCGGACAACAGCAGACGGCAATGGTCTGCAACAGTCCTGAAGCCTCGATTCCGTTATCGGACAAAAAGGATGTCGCTCCGCGTCCCTTCTCGCGATTTCCAACCTCGGTCGAGAGCCAGGGTTGCCAGAAGGCGCTGCTGCTTCCGTTCTGTTTCCGATGTCACCTTCCCATCTTATGCGCGAAACACGTGACCCTGCAGGCAGTGAATCCGAAGAAAAAAAATAAAATAAAATTCTTCGCGCTTGCTCCCGTCGAACTCCAGACCGAGCGAGGCACACTCTTAAGAAAACGCTGATTACATACTGTACAATGACTCGCTGCTCGGAGGGTCCACATCATGCAGATGACCCAGTTCTGGACTTCAAATCTGCGCGGGGCACTGGAACCACGAGAGTCCAGCTGTTCCGGAAATCTGAACCGGAAGTGACGAAACTGACATGCGCGCTTTCGGGAACATACAACCTGACTGTCCTCTCAGTCTCTATCTTGTCCCGGCTTTGCGTGACGCTCTTGGTAGCCGGAGCTTCCACTCTCCGCTGCATCGAGCTAATCCATAATGAACTTTCGCAGAGATGCAAGTCTGCTCTTTGTTCTCAGATTGGCGGGAAGGCTGCAGGACGCGACTGCACACTTTGACAAAGTGCTGCAGAAGCTCCTGGAATGCGGAACCCTGGAACGAGCAGCTGTTTTGAGGGAGCTGTACTTCCCCCAGTGCGAGCCGGACTCCAGCGGAGCGAACTCCTGCTTGCAGTGGAGCGCCGTTTTGCCCGAGATTTCCTCCGTCGTCATGAACAAGTCTCTTGAGGCGCTGCTAATGGACGTTTGTCCCTCCGAGAAGCAGATCAAGACCCCGATGGACTCTGAATTCAAATCACCGCTGCGCCTGGCGGAAAATGAAATCCGAACGGGATAGGGAAGCCTGCAGAGCAAGAAAAGACATAAAGTGAGGAACAAGAGGGAACTCCGGAAAGTTCTGCAGTAGCCAACGGCTATATGGGTTGGAAATACACGCATCAGCCTCCACGTCTATGCTGCATCGCCAGAACCAAACCACATCTTGTGCGTTGGTATCTCAGTCGCCGGAATTTTTTCAGAAGCGTAGGCGTTTTCCGTCACCACCAGTGATCATGAGTCGTAGCTGCGTTTAGGTGAGAGCTTTTCCAGGCAGATGAGCAGATTGATCCTCCTTGTTTGCCTTCATGTGTTCTCTTGGGTGCCACTCATAATACTCCCACTTTGCAGATCTTTTGCATGGGAGGCACTTTTCTCGATTGTTTACTGGCTCCCAACCACGTATGTAAGGTACGTGTTTGGGGACCACATGCATGCGTACAGGAGAGCTTCCATGCCTCGTACAAGAACCGATTCTGTGGAGTCAATCACAAAACTTGCCAATGCTTCGGTCCCTTTAACAATATGCTGGTGATTCCCTGGGAGAGAAGAGTGAGTGACATGAACTTCATGAAGAACTGACATGAGGAACTTCAGCATGGAACCCCAAGGATCAGAAGGGAGAACTGAGAATAAAATCCAAGAAGCTGATACACGAGAAGTGAGGAAGAGAGCTTTGCTCCTCATAGGTAGGAACCTTGTGATTCTGACCAAAGCTCTGCTAAAAAATGGATACGAATTCCATAACGACCGTCACAGGATGAAATCATAATTGAGAGCGGTTCTCAAGAACCGAAAAGGAAGGAAATCTCTAGGGAAAAGGAAAAAAATTCCTAAAACGAATTCTGATTCTTGTATCATCGGTCATATCCAGGATTTCGTATCGGGGAATTCATCTGTCAGGGTGTGTGATGGCAGCCCACATCTCGTTTTCATTCTCGACAGCAGGACAGGGACAGTTCGTGCCTACCATGACATACGCCCATCTGGACATGGATCATGTGTACGCCTGTCCAGGGGGAACTGCTTGGAGTCAACGCGTGCCCCTGGGACCTGAAGCGTCTTACTTGCAGCATCATCTCTGACATTTTAGGAGCAGTTGCTGCACCCATGGACCAGTGTTCCACGCTGGGAACCCCGCTGGCGTTCGTTTGCACCATTCGGGAATACTTGACTCACAATTTTCGCACAGCAGCTCTAGAGAGTGCTTGCTGGCGCTCTCGCGTTCCAGCTTGTCAGCCCGCGGAGCGAATGCCTAGATTTCAGCGATCTGCAAGAAGAATCAAAGAAGATCCAGGGTGGGAGCACAGCACAGCAAATACGCTAGGGTCTTCACCAAATCCCTCGAAAATTCTTCAAAGAGAACTCTCTGAACACTTCTATTCGAAGGAAACACTAAACACGCTTCACGTCAGTCTTCCTGCGGCGTGGAATCTGTGGCAGTCAGGCCTTCCCCTTGCCCTCTGATCGCCCCTTTTGCGACCAGCGCGCTTAGTTGAGCTACTCCATTGCATGCAGCAGCACCGAGAGCGTAGGCCGATTCCCGAAAGAGAGCATTTCTTGGGGGACCCTCGGAATGCTCCTTTAGGAACGAGGACTCCTCTTTTGGATTTTTCCCACGGCATTGTGCTGCCCTCGGGGAGCTGTTTCCCGATGCCGCACAGGAAAGACATTGCAAGAACAGCAAGCAAGGTTCCTACTGACGCAGTTCCGAAGTGAATCTCTCCAGTTCCGTCGTGTGAGATGGAATGGTCCCGTCCGAGATGTGAGATGCGAGGGAGCCTCAGAACAACGTGGGTCCAAAGTAGCTGGAAGCCACCGATAAGGCATTCCATTCCTCCCCTAGACGTTTCCTGCCCACGTCGACCCTCAGAAATGATGATCTCCACCATGAGACCAGTCCACTGGATCTGTTCATTGTCTATTTCCCCTCTGGAACTCCTTTCCCACCCACGACCTCTTTCACCCTGCGTCCCCAGTGAGGTTTGAACCCTTCCGTTCCGAGCTGGAGCATGACGGACTCTCTCCTCAGGCGAATTTGTCCTTTGTTTCGTCTACATGGATGACCCACGGCGAGAAGGACACTCCGGGACGTCTGTGTATCGAAAATAAACAGGGAACTTGGAGTCAGGCTCGTAATGGAGCCCTGGCGTGGCTTAGGTACTGTCCTTCGCGCCACTAGGCCCCGCGGGAGAGCTGTCTAGCAGCAAAGGGGACGGAAGGATGATAGAAAGCGAATAAATAATCGGGGCATGGAGAAGGATCATCGGACTTTGTTCCTCCTGAACCCTGGCGCCTAGAGTGGTGTGGACGAGGATGGCGCTTCCTCGCTGCTGCAGGCATCAGATGGCACTGGCACTTTCCCTCCCTGCGTAGCGTGGAGGCGGCTGCTCCGTCGCTAAAGCGAGCTGCCTCGACGTCCCTCGGATGCAGGACGGGATCCTGTGCTGTCTCCGAAAAAGCTTCGTTCGGGTGTGGGAGGATCCTTGTCCGAGCACAGAGCTTTGCATTTCAAAATAAATTCCCCGAAGACGCACCCACATACTTTGGGGAAAGCTTTGCCCCTCGTTAGGCGGAGACAGTGTTTGATTCAGTTTCGTGAAATTCTCAGGTGCTGGAATCTCCTGCTGGATCCGGAGGGGATACCCGGAGCTGTCAAGACACAAGGGAGACCTGCAGTTCTTCTCGGGAGAGAAAGCAACACAAGAGGTCCGTCAAGCTCATCAGTCTTTGAACCCATGGTCGCGGAACCTGTGTGTCGGAAAAGAAGTTTCGGATGCGAGGCTTTCTCCTGTGGAGCTCGTATTGAGGACCATTCACAGAAGACCGGAGCTCTTCCGCGTTCGTCGAAGATCAGCCAGACATTCATCTGGTCATGATCCTATCCACCTTAATGGCGAGAGTCCAGAAGCTGTCCCCCCCCAATGGTTGCTCACTTTCGCTTCTCTTTCGTGCTTCATGTCTTTAGTGTTCGTTTGAGTGCCCTCCAAGGGATCCATGGGTCGCGTGAGATTCCCCCATGAATGGCCGCTGTCTTTCGTATCAAACAACTGAACGGCTTGATGCGTAAGCAGTGCATTCTCTAATCAGCTACAGATCCATTGCTGCGCACACGCGCGATTCCCTCTACAGAGGATTTTCTTCATCCGCTTCTCTCTGTCTCGTTACATTTGACAGCTCCAGTGTACCTACTGAGTGAAACACAGGGAGGGGACTCATATGAATCAGATCGTGTTTCTTCTCCCTCTTCCAGGATTATAGCCAGTGTCTCCTTGAAGGTTTTGGAGCAACTGAAGCACTGGAAGCTTCGTTTACTTGAAGAGGAACACCACAACATCCGATGGATGGCATCTACTGCCATGTTCTCCCTTGATGCTCCATAGGAAACATTGGAGAAGGAACCCTCTGGAAGACAAATGACTACCACTTATCCAAAGGCGTTCATGGAGACAGATGGCAGACCGAGGGCAGTTTTCTAGCTGCATTGCCAACCGAGTGATTTCTCCGTATAGCTTTCACGCGTCATCTCTTGCTTGCTGCTGCCGGCGTTCGATGCCAGTGATCCTCACGGAAGTCGGCGGCTGTTCCACAGCAGCTGCTCGCCAGGAACTCCACCCATTCTTCAGGAAACTTTCGACCTGCAAAGGTTCGCGTGTTTGCAGATCGGAGACTGCTTTGCCATTTCGGGGACACACGAAAGGTACCCCGCTTCACTCTCTGGCCGCCTTCGGAAAGCTGAGATTCCGTCTCCGGCACGAAGCAACGGCTGCAAGAATAAACTGCGAGGATACCTGTAACCAATGTTGAGTGAAGAAGGCGTTGCGTTTTGGGCGGACTTCTGCCATTCTTCTTGGGAACGATGTACGGGACTTATTCATCGGTTTTTCTTGGGCTACTTCTGCTCGTCTCCATGGTGGATTTGGGGCAGGGTGAGGGAAGAGGAGGGCTGTGTCCTCGAACGACACTCAGTGATTACTCGAAAGACAGCGTTCCGAGCAAGGGAAAAAGCGAGTGCGGCCACCGGGTGGGCTGTTGCCCTCTTGATCGCAACGTGCACCACCACGTGGAGCAAGACTCTGTGCACATCCCAAGCTACTGCCCAAGGCATCCTCCGTCCGTCCGTGTGACGGCCGACGCGGAAGAGGGGAGGCTGTCGTCTCTCGAGGGCGCAGGATGCCATGCCTTCGACCCGCGACTACGCTTCCATCTTCTGCTACCGAGAAGAGATCGATCCTTCGAGGGCACTCTAGAAACATCCAGTTCATCCTCTGGGGAGCACAGAAGAGTAAAATCATATGTAATGTACAAGCAGGCGAGGATCAGGCATCTGCTTGCCTGTAGCTGGGACTTCGAACTACACCGAGGACAGAGCAGCCCAGTAATGGCGAAGGTGGAGGAGGAGGATCCGTGAATAAGCAGATAAATAAGTGGGATGCGACGGAGCGGCTCCACGATGCGGCATGCAACTTCCAAGAGAGCCTGCGGCGGAGAAGGGACCGCGCCGGAGGAAGTGATCCTCAAGAGGCCTCGAGCGCCCTTTCCTGCCTTCGCGCAGCCCGGGACGTTTCCTCGCACTCCGAATGAGGGAGGCGAAGGGCTCCCCGGGTCGTGGCCTTGCCCATCTTTTACTATAGAGATCAGCGCCGCATCCGCAAGGCAGCGGAACGCGGGCCGATGAGGAAGCAGCTCGTAGGACCGAAGAGCGTCCTTCAGGATGCTGGCAAGTAACGTCCAGATAACGCTCAGGTGGGGTCATCACGAAGCGGTTCTCAGTTTGGACAAGATCAGGAAGATCCTCGCCCAGTGGATGGCGTCCATGCCACTTCAGCCTCTCCTTTCCATGTTCCAGGCCGCCAACATCCCGCGGAGACAGCAGAGCGCTGTAAGCGACGCGGCAAGCGGCAGTGAGGCACGCGCGAAGAGGCTTCTGGAAATGTCCTTAGAGTAGCCCTCTGGGATTCCTAGGATCATCACGAGGCGATTCCCAAGGAGCTGGAGGGCAGAGCAGTCCAATAGTAGGTGCAAGAGGGCCTCCTTCCCGCACCTGCCGTACTCTGAGCGTCCATACTCTTCCGCCCGTGTCCAGTGCTGAAGGCACGCTTCTCACGAGATTGCCCCGTGCCACCACATCAACACTCCCACCACTTGAGGGGGAAAGTTGCACTACTCTAGCACTCTGGGGGTCACTCCACCTCCTCCGGAGAGATGTCGAGCAGATTGTTCCAGAGTAAAAGTCCTTGGGGTATGGCGCTCATGGTCGCAGCGTCCGCCACCTACCGAGTTGTCCACTCCTGCAAAAGTTTCGTCTTTTCTCGCTTTTGGTCCGTGATGATGGAAATCCTTTTGGATTTTCCTGTTTTCTTTGATTTCCTCCCAGCTTTTTCTGTTTCCAGGTTGCCTTTTTTTTTTTGTTTCGCCAAGTGCTGAAGAACCGTTTGCCTCCTCAGAAGAAACTCAAGACGCTCTTTAACACCGTCCATTCCACCCGAGGTTGAATATAACTCTTCAGTTAGGGGGCAATCAGGAGAAACAACCCTATGACTGTTGCATCGGATCTTTCATGAATCCAGAAAGGCTCTGAATGGAAGATTCTGGTCTTCTTACGCTTGGTGGGGAACTCCGAAGGGAGTCCTTGCCCTGGTTGCCTCCGAAGGGGCCCGCGAAGGGAAGCTCTTCTTATTCTGTGCCCTTCCATAGCTGCGAGGTCTTGACAGGATGCGCGTCCATGCTGAAGCAGCCTCGGTCAAGTGAAGAAGCGCTCCCATGCTGCTGCGGCGCATGCATCCCCTAACGACTCTTCCACCGGTGGGAACTAGGCGTTTCCCATTCTGGAGAGACCCGGAGTACACTGTCAGCAAAATGGCGGCTTGTTGGCAGCACAGACGGGCTCAAAAGATGGGGGAGGCATCTGCAGTCACGTCCGTACATCTCTTTTTCCCCAGATGATGAATGACGTTGCCAGGAGGTGCACCAGAATTTCTTCGTGCGCTGAAAAGGACGGAAGTGGTGACACACAGTGTGCTCGTAGAGGTATGGAGGCCTATTCTGGAAGCGCATCCGAAACTTTCACTCCAGGACTCGAATATTCACTGCCGAAAGCTGACAGCCCTCTCCTGATGCCTGCCCTTCCTGCTTCTTTGGGATTTTCGAAAGAGGAAGTGTGAAAGTGACTTTACGTGATGCCGAGAGGTAACACGGAGTATGTGATTGTTCTCATAATCAGGAAGACAGGCTTCATTTCTTCTTAAGAAGCGAGAGCTGGAAAAGTTTGGAAGCTCAGAAGCTGTAAGTGAATTGGTGTCTTCTCACCCTCGGTATTCTCAGAGGGAGTAAGAGAGAAGCGTGGATTACGAAGACGCTGGTGGATGGAATGGGAACCCAAGAGTACCGGGTGCAGCGACTTTCCTTAAAAGGGCCACCCCACATCCCCCAGCAGATACAACCAATCGCTTGCTAGGTCTTCCGACTTGCTGTAAAGCAGGTGGTGGACTACGTTCGAGTCCTTTCCTGTCTCTCCCACAGATGCTACTGCCTTTTTTTCAATTTCAGGAAACGGAGGGAGGAATTTCCGTGCGCCAAATGTGTCCTCCGCTGCAGCGTCTGCCTCCCGCCCCCGATTCGTGAACAGACAGCCGACGATGCAGTCCGTGGACGTGGATGCGCTAGCGCGGAAGGGGTGCTCCCAGTGCCTCAGAAGCGGATCAGAGGTTGAACACTGACCTCTAAGCATGGGACATCTCTTAGTGACGTTTCTCCTCGACAGCTCGCCATCACGATCGAAGCGTCTTGAAGGCAAGAGAAAAAAAGAGACAACATCTCGAAGAGATCGAATTCCCTGCTTCCAGAATCATCGATGTATCTCAGAAGTTCCACATACAAACGGATCAGCAGGAGCAGTATTTCCCAGAGAAGAAGGGATGTTGAGATGTTGGGAACTTACATTCCAAAGGAAGCCCCTTTTTTCGGAAATTTATCTATTTATTTATTTATTTTTGGGGGGGAGGAAAAGGGGAGATCTTGCAGTTTGCTGCTCGCGAGCCACTTGGAGCAGATGCCAAGAGTGATAGAACCAACCCTATACGCATCCGAAGCAGTTCTGATTAACGCTTAGGAGTTTCATTACGTGCACATGGACTGATTTCTTATCTTGTTGGGTCACATTGCGCAGGGCCAACGGGCTCCTCACGCTGCTCGTGTCGATCAGCCGAAACCTCCCCGAAGCAAGGGGATGGAAGAATCGATACGAGTCGGTTCGGAATTTCGAGTTCGTCAGGCCGTGACACGACTGATGCCGTTTCTACGGCAGCACCTCCCGGAAATCCAGGATCAATTCCGTTAGGAATCACAAGAAAGAATCCCGGAAGTCTTTTGTCCCGGAAACACGGAGAATACACGTCAAAAAGGCATCAGGAGTAACTCGTGCTTTGCGGAACCAGTTTGTTCCCTTGGTAACCGTTCTGCTGGGACTTTGCACGTCCTTGCTCAGAGAAACGGGCATCTGTGAGGTTGTCAGAGGGGAACACGATGAGATTCCATTCATCACGAGACAGTAGGGGGAAGGAAGGAGAGAAGATATTGCTCAGAGAGGCTGGTTGCGGTGGCACCCAAACGTCGTGCGAGGAAGGGCGAATTGTAACCCTGCACAGCGAGTGCAGATGGCGGAAGTAAAAAAAACCGGAGAATGATTCCCTGAGGAGTCCGCAGATACACACCTGGCAGCAAAATCTGTGTTCCGAGAGAAGAACTCACTCAAGGCTTGCTCCCTGATAACCCCACTGACGAAAACTTGAGATGAGCCACCTCCACCGCGCTCCAGAAGGAGGAGAGATACTTCTTGCAGGTTCCGCAATCCGCCCCAGAACCGGCCGTGAAACAGTAAGGGGCAGTCTCTCTCGGAAAGAAGGAAAAGGAACGGTTTCTCGCCTTGAGGCTCCTTCCCTTTCGGATAGAAAGACGCAACCACTCTCCTAGAGGAAACGCCACCGAAACCAGGCACAGATTGCAAGAGCCAAGAGTGGAAGAGAGCTGTCGGGAGGGGAGGAGTTGTGGGGAACTCAACTTCTCCTTCCATTGAGTATCCACCAGACAAAGTGGCACAGACGATCTCTTGGGAAGAGATGCGAGCGGCCCGCGTTGACCACCCCATCTTCAATCCCGGAAGTGGGATCAGAATGAAAATCGCATTCCAGAAAGGAAATGACTAATCGATGGGTGAGAAAGCTGATGTTTTTCTGACGATCCCCAGGCGTCGATTCGTGAAACCAACCTCCGGTTTCCCTTGACACTCTGAACAGAGTGGACCCCGAGGCGATGTTCTTTTCCTCGGTTCGGTGTTACTGACCAAAAAGCGACATCCGCTGCCCTGAAGATCCATGAGGATTCAGGCCGGAGTGGAGCGTGAATTATCCTCAAGAATCAAAATCCTCAACACTTTGCTTTCATGCGACGGGGTGCTGCCGCCTTGGATAAAAATATGGAAGAGGTTTGCGACCTTGCAAGCTCGCAGGTGCACAAGAAGGGGCTGAACAAACACGACGCTCGGATTTCCGTGATACCTGCGTCACTGAAGTGACTCGAAAGTGGCTACTTGAGATCCGAGTCTCCACTAAGGAAACGTGGAGCTTGTGGTCCCTGAGATCGCGTCGCGGGCTGCAGCAGGACTGTATGCGCGCTGCTGGAGCAGTTTTATCCCACTCTGGATTTCAGCGTGTTGAGAGACGAGAGAAACCTCAATGCAGCCTTCAAGGAGGCGACCTCACTGAGCTCCTTGCTTCCATTCAGCAGCTCGAGCAGATCACTGGAAGGCAGCAACGCATCATGCCTCGGAGAATAGCTCCGAGCAGTTCCTCACCGATTAAAAGGATGAATCCTCTGAACTTTCTTTCAAAGCAGGGAGACAGTGCACTCATCAGAGTCTCAGAAATCCAGAACGAAGGAGCACATATCCCCTGAGGGCTACCACGGTAGTGACCTGCTTTGCACAGGGCAAGACAGACAGGAAGTCCCCGTTTGCACCTGTAGCAGGCTGCTACGGTGACACCAGAAGCAAATTGCTTGCCATGAGGTGGGAACGCCCCACCACCGCCACCACTTGGATACAGGACCGAGAGCGGGGACTGAGATTCCTTCTGCTGCGAAAACACTCGGACCGGGGACCATTCTTCTTTGCCCATCGATGAGACTGGATGACCCACCGCATTGGATCCCGGTCGACACGTACCCATAGAGTTTGGAGCTCACATCTAGCACCTTCTAACGCAAAGAAGGAAAGTGAGCGTCCCCAATTATGGAGAAGTTCACGTCGGATTGGTCCCGACCATCATCTTCTATGGAGGCAAACAAAGATGCGAATTGAGATCACACTGAGTCTCCAGTCAATCCTAAAAAGAGCGTTCTAGCAACCATATGCTGAGCAGCATGAGGAAAGGAGCTGAGAACAAATGAAGGGATAGGAACTGATCTCCCGGAGTCGATAGATTCAGAGGACTGACATTTCCTTATTTACCGATAAATAAATATGCAGGGCAGAAAAAATCCCGTGTACAGAGACATTGTCTGACGTACAGTAGCTCCGGGAGCTCTTGAGTGGCAAGTGGGAGTAGGCCGAATAGGAAACATAAATAAATAATGAGGTGAGGTGAAAGGGAATTCGGTGAAAGGGTTCTTTGGTCACCTTTGATAATCCTCACCATGAGACCAGTCCACTGGATCTGTTCATTGTCTATTTCCCCTCTGGAACTCCTTTCCCACCCACGACCTCTTTCACCCTGCGTCCCCAGTGAGGTTTGAACCCTTCCGTTCCGAGCTGGAGCATGACGGACTCTCTCCTCAGGCGAATTTGTCCTTTGTTTCGTCTACATGGATGACCCACGGCGAGAAGGACACTCCGGGACGTCTGTGTATCGAAAATAAACAGGGAACTTGGAGTCAGGCTCGTAATGGAGCCCTGGCGTGGCTTAGGTACTGTCCTTCGCGCCACTAGGCCCCGCGGGAGAGCTGTCTAGCAGCAAAGGGGACGGAAGGATGATAGAAAGCGAATAAATAATCGGGGCATGGAGAAGGATCATCGGACTTTGTTCCTCCTGAACCCTGGCGCCTAGAGTGGTGTGGACGAGGATGGCGCTTCCTCGCTGCTGCAGGCATCAGATGGCACTGGCACTTTCCCTCCCTGCGTAGCGTGGAGGCGGCTGCTCCGTCGCTAAAGCGAGCTGCCTCGACGTCCCTCGGATGCAGGACGGGATCCTGTGCTGTCTCCGAAAAAGCTTCGTTCGGGTGTGGGAGGATCCTGTTCGGAGCGAAGATCAACATAGTCAACCCTTCCATGTGGAGAGAGTCGGGAAAGGGACTTGGCTTGTGTTGATCCCGGATCTTGCCCATAGCTATCCTGTGCGCAGGAGATGCTCCGGCGCAGATACATGCGAGGTCAGAGACTTCTCAAGAGGAACCCTTGAGGTGAAATGTGCCTCCACACGCGCTCACGGAGACGCACCCCTTTCCCATCCCTCGATGCAGGCAGTGTGTGGCGGGATGGGAGCGGTCGGGTAGACCAGCGCATGCTCAGGTGGTCCGACACGATCGACCTCGGCATGACCAATGTCTCGCGCCCTGCAGCTCACAACTCTGCCGAAAGAGAGTGGAGCTTTTGGGCTGGCAAGGCCCGTGAGGGGCCAGTCCTCTGCTGCTACTCGATTGGGATGGCGAGGTGTCCTCTGGCCGCGGAAGTGCGGTTACTTCAGCAGGGTCATCTGCAGCCTGCGCACGCGCCGCGTCTCTTACCCGACGGCAGAGAGACTTCAACGTCTTCCTTCTCTCAGATGAGGCGCGAAAGCCGATGGGTTGTGTGCGGCAGTGTCGTGTGCACGCGCCCATTGGCTGTAAAGTCTGTGACTTCCGATTCCGCCGACGGCGTGTTCCTCTGAGACCACCGGTGTCCGTGGGCAGGTCGACGAGGACGAACACGGTTCACTCTGCCGACTCATCCCAAGATCGCGACGGATCTGGTTCCTTTCGGGGCCCAGAGGGCCGGAATCAAGTATTCTCAGGATGCCCGATGGCTGGAAAAGCCAGAGGGCGGCACGGGGAGAACTCGGAACCTTCCTGGAGGACTGTTTCATTTCCAACGATAGACTGGGATGGTTCGAAAGATTCGTGCATCTCCACTGCGAGTGGCATCTTCGCTGTCTTTTTCGGTCGGGATGAAGGACGGGAGCGCAGGGAAGGGCTTCCCCAAGTCCGCGCTTCCGGCAGATAGCCTGAGGCAGAGGCGAACCTGGAGGCCGGGTGCAGCGGGCCGCTCGAGTCCGAAGGGCCTCCTGTGCACCCTGCCGACACCTGTGCGATGCACAGTTCGAAGACGATGCTGTTCCCGCCCGTACACGAAGGTCCACTGCGGGAGCTGCGCCACGCAGTTCTTAGAGGCGACTGAGCGCGGGCTGCCAGAGGAGGCTGCCAGCCGGCCCGAAGGGCCCTTCTCTAGGGGCAAAATCGCACTCGCTATCAAAGGCCCAAAGGAGAAAGTGTACCAGGGACCGACGGGTTGTACACGGAACTCACCCAACTCTCTGAGGCACAACTGGAGCCCTGGTGCAAAAACTGGCACTGATGATTCGGAAGACAGACTAGCGTGTGCGCTTTCCGATCACAGCGCTCCTCCTACCAAAAAAAGGGGAGACCCACTCCGCCTTGGCAAACCATCACGCTCGTGGACATAAAGCTGCCTTCCAAGGTGTATAGCGTGCAAGTTGGGCGAGCGGCCAGAATCCGTAGTGATGCCCGGAGCAAACCTATGCGGTCTCAGGTCGAGCCATGGACGCTATCTTTCTCTGAGCCCACACCTCATTCAAATGACGCGAGTAAGAGATCACGGTCGCTTCCCGAAACAGCAAAAGCTGCGGAGGAGTACCTTGAAGGACAGCAGCCGAGAAGGGAGCAAGGGCTGCCGAAGTCGACCTGAGAAGGGTCATAGGCAGCATCGATCAGGAGCTCCTCTTCAACTGTCTGTGAGAGCTGTGGTGCGAAACCCTCAGTCCGTGTCCATCTTCTCTAAAGATTAGCTCACCCGAGGCATCGGGGTCACACGAAGAGTTCCACAGAGAGGAGACGGTGTGGATCCGGTGCCCGAACCGGTGCCGAGCGCGTCCCGGCACGCTCCAGCTGCCTCTCTCCCGTCCGACTCCGACGGGACCGCGCCTGAATGGCGACCCGCGCCGACGACCTGCTCCCCCTCTCGCCTGCGCGGTGCCCAGCAACGTCGCCGCACCACGCGTCCTCCGAACTCGTTCACAGGGGCGCCGGCGTTTCGGCAAAAGTCGTGTCTTCGGGCGCAGCGCCGGTCCGCCCTTGGGAATTCCCGTGGGAAAATCGACTTCCTACCTAGCCTGGGACCACGGGTTCGTTCCCTCCAACGTTGGCCTGACCCGCCCTTGTGTACGGAAAAGGCGCAACGTGTCGTGGTCCCCTTTCGCGGCGGCCAAATTCTGCCTCCTCCCTCTCCCCTTTCTGAGAGGGCAGCCGCACGCAACGTCTTTGTCGCGCCCCTTTTCTCCCATCCCTTCTTCCCCGTCGTCCCCTGAGACCGTTCAGCCGGAGAGGTCCCTGCGAGGCTGCGCCACATCCGAGACGCGGCGGACAAGAAGGAGGCCTGCGCTTCTTCCGCTCCTGACGGATGCGGATGCGAGCGCCGTGCCGACCCTGGCGGCGGGCCTCCGGTGCCGCGCGATTCTGATGAAGGGTGAGGGAAAATGCGGAAGGGGCGGCCGCAGCATCCGCCCTCTCGCTCAACGACCGGCACGGCCGAGGTCCGTGCGACCCGCTCCTCCCGACCGCGTTGCTGCTGGGGAAAGGTACGGCAGAGCCACCCGTCTTGCAGGGACACCGGGCGGTGGTGTCCTGCTGCCCAGATCCCGGAGTGTGGCCATTCGGGACTCCGTGCGTCCGTTAGTTCATGGTCGGGGCCGATGCATCTGCAGCGTGGGAGGGATGACCTGCCATATCTCCGAGGTCACCAAGCTCAGCGGTCAGTGTGGACTGGAGAACGAGGCCGCACCAGAAGTTGAATCGAAGAGTGGGTAGAGCTCCTTGTCATTTTTCGCAAAAACTTCAGGATCTCGGGCCTCCTGGAGAGATCCTGGGCTCAGCGAAAGGAGGTTACTCGCACAGCAGCCACCTAAATGAGAACGGCTGCGAGATGGCTTCACTTACAAGAAGTCCCAACCAAGTCAGAAAACGCCAGCAGTCTGCACCGTTACTGAGCAGGAAGAAGCGACTCAAACTAAAGACCCCCCATCCCAACCCTCCCTTTATTTCTTTGTTTATTGTTGTTTTCCCTTTCGCTTCGGAGTGTCCCAGGAAACGACATGTGTGTCGATGAACTTCTGTGTTGCTGTTGTTGTTTCGGGAAATGAGTTCCCGACTTGCTCGTCTATTTTTATAAAACACCCCGGCTTCGCCGGATGAAAAACCACGCCTCTTCCGCACGTGTGACGCCCACCTTCTTCCACAGAGCGCTCTTCGTACGGGTAGCAGCAAGTACGAAGCGACCGTCGGAAGAGAAAAGCATGCGTTCTCCAGCGAAGGAGAACACGGCTTAGCACGGCGCGGTGCAGCCCTGCTCGGGACGCTGCCCTACTTTTGGTCGAGGAGTTATATCGACAAGGGAAGGCCGAATCCCTCTCTGCACGAGGCAGCATGGATGCTGAGGCGAGTTTGCACCGCACGTTGAGACTGAAAGCGGGTTGGTGAGCCGTCGTCTGGGGATCGCCCTGTTCGGTTGTTGACTGAGCGCAACAGGGCACCTGCATTCCTGCTGCCCATTGCCCAGGCAGGGGTAGCTGGAGTTTTGGTTTGCCTCTTTGGAAGTGCTCTCAGAGGAACTGCGAGCGCTGCAGGTTCTCCTACGCCAACCGCTGGTAGATCTCCCGCAGGATTGGACGTAATTGTCCCGGTTAGCCGTCTCACCCCTTGCTGCAGCGTTGTCTGCCCTCAGGACAAGCAATGACAGCAGCCGACCGGTGGGGTGGAAGTTGTTCTACAACATTGCAGGAGTCGAAAAACTCCTAGACGGCTGCAAGACGAGCGAGTTGTTCGATGGACAGCATCACTCCTCGTTTCCGGGCAAGAGGGCTGCTTTGGAGTGAGCTACTTGATGTGCCCTCAAAGAACTCGTGGTCCTTCCCCGGTGTGTGGACACCTCCGTGTTCCCGCTCCGGTGGAAACAGGATTCTGTTCAGTTCTGCTGTTCTTGCACCGAGAATTTCAGTAGAGTCAGCGCAGACACCTGGTTTCCGAGGAGTTGCCTCCCCAAACTGCCTTAGATGCGGGGCGATGGAATCGCTCCCGCACCTCTTGTTAGACTGTAGTGCCTTGCAGGACTCGTGGAGGAGATTCGCTTCGCCCTTCGTCAATCCCAGGACTATGCCACGAACCTGCTGCGGCGCTTCTTCATCGGAAATGGACCGGAGAAGGGCGCTATGATGGCAACGATCTGTTGCAGCCGGGCCATGATGACGGTCCGCCACATGTTGGAATCAAGTTCGCATTGAAGAGAGGCCACCAGCATGGCAGCAGCCATCATGAAGGCAGCAGCAAGGTGGCTTCAACTGCCAGAAGAAGTCGCGAGGGAGATCGGCACCATATAGAGTCTCTTCTAGAAGTAATGGAACATCTTATACCCCATGATTCCCATCCCCACCCTCCCTTCTTTTTTTATTTCTTTATTGTCTCTCCCTCCGTTCCCTACTTTTCAGAAACCCGCCTGGGGGAAGGAAGGAAACTCTGGTCATCCTGGAAGAACTTTTTTTCAATGACTTTTCTTGTTTTTTCGAGGGGATACCCTTCTTCCCCTAAAACCTGTGGTTTGCTTTGTTTTTGCAAAACAAACGTTCCGACGTGACCGGATTCAAACCTCCGCCTCTGTAGTTGCATAGGGTCTCGAAGTTTGGGCGCCAGCCCATCTACAGGGCTAGATGCTTCAGCAGTTTGTCCACACACCCTCCAGGGGTTTCAGACTTTCACGCTCGCTGTCCTCTCATCCACAGGACTTCCGAGATCCAAGACTTCTGACTGAGCTTCTGAGATAACTGAAGACTTTTGAAACCTCTGAGGTCCAAGACCTCTGAAATCTGGAGCCACTTTGGTTATCTCACGGCGTCAACATTCTGCTTCCCGAAATGAGTCCCTTGTTCATTCAGGAATCCGACATTCTTAAAGACAGCTGGACTCCACCTCATCCATTCGAACTAAGAGAAGGAACTGAGGTCATTTCGGCCCAAGGATTTCTCCAATCATTCACTTTTCTGGATAGCACTCCCCTCCCATGGGACGAGCTCCAGCTACTCTTGGAGAAGCCTCAGAGGAAACCAGCTGATAAACGGTTCGATCCTGCCTTCCTCCCGTGCCCAGCCCTGGCAGTCAATTCGCCCGTCAGAGCCGGGCACGGGAGACTCTTCTCTCTGGCGACCTTCGTGAGAATCCCCTCCGGCTTCGTCCTGTCCAGGCGCGGTTCACCGAGATCGTCACTCCGTTGCGAGAGCTCATCATGGAGGCTTCCGTTCCCTCTTTAACCTCATTCCTTTTCCCATTAGAAAAATCGGTCTCCGGTTGCGCTGGAAAAGGATTTTTCCGAGTGGGTAGTACTGGAGGTTTCCAATCGGGATCACCCTCTCCTGTAGCTGCGAGGTCTCGGCAGGATGCGCAACATCTTTGGCTCACCATTCTGGTTCTCTATCTGCGCGTGATCCGACAGTCGGGATGCACCTGATATGACGAAGCAAAGGGCAAGAAAAGGGCACCCGGGTCTGGCCTCCGTTGGCAGATGCCGGAGATGACCTGCAATGCGCATGCACCCGAGGATGAGTGAGGCGTTGGGGAAGACGGACGTCCATCGCCTTTAGCACCCCTCGCAGCAGCCGCAAGCGTTTATCAGGAACATCCATCGCCTGCGCTCCAGCTTTCGGGATCAGAGTGGATGGACTGACCGCTTAAGAAGTTTCCGCGGGTGAGGAAGTCGAGCTGGTGAGCCGCCGCAGGCGCCCGAAAACGCCAGGGCAACCACCAAATGAAAACTTCATCACCTATCGCTGCGCCTGCGGGCAGAGGGGAATCCACTCCCCCTCTCTCGAGGACACCTCTCCTTCCAGGATTTTCCAGGGAAGCGAGGGAGGGGAAAAAGAAGGGATGAGCTCCCGTTCTTCCTCGTCGCGTGAATCTCGAAGCGTTTCTCCCTAGCGACCGGCGGAAAATCCAGGCAGGTCTGCTGGCAGGCCCCTCCGGCTGCGGTTGGAACCGGCGACCGGAAAAAGCCGTGCCCCGACACAGCCAAAGTGCCCTGCGTGGATCGCGCAAAGTGGACCGTGCTTTCCCTGGAAGAGGGAGAGGGGGACACTCCACAGGACCGACGATTCGGCGCGAGGCTCCAGGAAATTCCCGGAATCGGGACGACCCAGTTCTCAGAGTTCCTGCAAGTGCGGGGACTTTGTCTGCAGCCGCCGACTTCGGGGCACCCGCGAGAGCGCGCGAGATGCACTGAAAGGGGCCGCAAGGGATTACCTCTGAAAGAAGTTTCTCATACCCAGGGTGCGCTTCCCCCCCTCCCCATCCAAGGGAAGCGGCAGTGGCGGGACCCCGATGCACCTGTGGGCGCCCCCGGAAATCCTCTCCACAGGAGGCGATGCCGCCACCGCGAGGAGGAGGAAGGGCAGGACGCCGCCACGTTCGCGGATGGATCGTGGCGGTAGAATGGGGAAGAGGGCGAACACCCCTGGGAAAACCGCCAAAGCAGTCCCGAAGGCGGGAGGTCCGTTATAGGGTAGGGGATGGAGGGAGGTTTATCCCCTTTCCCCCTAAAGATCCTCCTCCCCTTTTCCTACTCCTCTGCCGCGGCGCTCGTCCGGAATTCCACCTCGCGTTCCTTCGTCTCCTGACGGGAGGGAGGGAGGAAGAGGAAGCGAGGGAAGGGATGCTGAGAAGGAGGGAGCAGGAAGGAAGGCAGGAGAACGCATCCTCCTTTCCCGTTCGCTTGCGCGGAGCCGCACGGGAGGGTACTTCTGAAGCAACGGGTTCCCCTTCCGCACGTCCGCAAGAGAGCCAGGTACTCCGAAGGACGCGCTGATCTTCAGTGGGAGAGCGGAGCTCGCCGAGGGGCCGCAGAGCAGGTAAGGCGCAGTTTCCTATTTCCCCCCTCCCCGTCCCCCTTCGCGAATTGCCGCCCCTGAGCCCATCCGGAACAGCGGGAGGGAAGCGAAGGAGGGAAAGGTTCCTCTCCCTTTCTTGCCCGGCCCGCTCACCTCTCCTTCCACAACCGGCGTGTCTCCGCGTGCGGAGGATCACCGCACCGCCTCCCCTTAGGATCGCCTCGAACTTCCCTTCTCTGGGACGCCGGGTCTCCGGAGAGGCGACGAAAGTCTCTCGTCTCCGGCGAGGGAAGGGGGGGACGACTTGAAGGAAGGCACCTTCCGGGGACGATCGCTGTCACCGCCGCCCACGACATGTCCTGGAGTCTGCGATAGTCGGGCGAAGGGGGAAGAGCCTATCGCCGTATGATCTCAGAAAGGGAAGACTTCTGAGCTTCCCTTTCCCCCTCCTTCGGAGCGAGGGGCAATTTGCTTCCCACCGGGTCGTCTTCCTCCTCTTCCATGCACGTCGTGGATGGCAGCGGGACGGGAAAGGGCGCGCGAGAAGCTGAAGTAGGGAGGAGGGGGGACGGAGGAGGAGGTGAGGGTGGTGAGGGAGACGGGAAGATTCTCTCGACCCCAGATGCGCCCTTCTCCAGAGGAAGGGGTTCCTTGTCTGTCCTCCCTCCACGGGTTGTTCGAATGCCGCAGGCTGTCTCCGCTCGTCCGTCTTGGAAGGAATGCGGGTCGCAGGAAGGGGCGGGTCCTGGTGCGGGTTGCCTATCTGCGTTGTCGTTCCGGGTTGCGCGTTCCTCCCGGGAATCCGACAAGAGACCCAAACTGACCAGCGCCGGTCCCGTCTTCTGGTATCGCCCGCCTCCGCGCAGGGGTAGCAAACGCCCGATCCCGGGGTCTCTCTGCTCCTTCCCATGTGGAAAGCAGGACATGCACCCCGGAAGGAGAAATTCGGGTAGCTACGAACAAAGGAGGGAAGGTCGAGGACACGATGCACCCACAGGGGGGCGCTGGACCTGGGCGATCAGGGCATCCATTCATCCCCTCACCGTCTCGCACTTGGTCGCGCTTTTTAGGGAAGCGGCTGCTTCGGGAAGGAAAGGGAGAGGAGAGGGCGTGGTCGGGCTTTGTGGCGACCGCCTTCCCGCACCAGCAGACCGCGCAAGCCTACGCCTCTCTTCCTTCTCTACTCTCCTTCTCCTTTCTTCCTGCCTTCTTCCTCTCCCCTTCTTCCTCCTCCTCCTGCCCTTCCCCTCCGCGAGCGAGCGCTGCGGGAGCTCCAAGAAGCTTCGCTGCCCCGCGTGTCTTCTCCTCCCTGAGAGGGCGACGCGGGGCTCCCACGTCGAAGGCGGAGTGATCGCCGGGCGCTCGGCCTCCCTCCAGTTCTCCCGAAACTCTCCGCATCCGTCTTCGTCCCATGATAAACCAAGACACATGGGAAGCCGAAGCGCCATAAAGGGATGAACGAAGGATTTCTGGAGACGTTTCCAGACAAGCACCGTATCGATCAGGAGGGAAATTAAGGATGAGGCCGAAGGGGGATGCAGAGGAGGGAGAAGGGAGAAAAATTGGTGCATGGAGATCCTTCCTCCAGCACTAACTCGATTCCTCCTCTTCCTCCCGAGTATGCTGGCTCGCCTCTCCGGGATCCGGAAATGAAATTTTAATCTTGTCCAATGTATGGCGCTTTCCCCTCCCAGAACGTGGCCGAGGAGGAGAAAAGGGAAATGCGAAAGGGAGGGGAGGGAGAGAAACGACACTTCCCACTCACCCCTCCCTGTGAAAGGAGGCAGGGCGCTCCTGGACTCCGAAAGGCCGGGGAGGAAGCCTGGGAGGCTGCGGCGCAGGTTCCCTCGCATAGCCGTGGTGGCTCCCCTTTTCCTGCGTTTAACACGCGCTTCCTGCAACAGATGCCTCCCTCCCGCATCCCGGATCCGCCTTCTAGCCCGCACGCTCCTTCCTAGCCCACCCGACCTGAGGAGGAACCAAGGACGATCGGTCCGCGCGCGCTCCCTGGAGCGTCGGGAATTCGCAAGGAGGAAGAACGGGATCGCACCCCTTTCTCCCTTCCCCTCTCTTATCTCCAGGAGGAACCCGAGAGGAGTAGCGTCCTTGAAATAAAGGAGCGTAGATGCTACGGTCGCAGCAGCGGTGGACGAAGGAGTTACGTCCTTTACGGAGGCGCCGTGGCTCCAGACTCGGGCATACGAAATTACCCACCCACCCTCGGCTCTCGCTGGGAAGAGATCACGATCTTCCTGAGAATGCGCGGGATACGCGGGACAAGGACTATCCAGAAGTGCCGCCGCTCCTGCTTTCGCTCGCCGTTCTGGGATGGGGGTGGGGGACGTAGCGGCCCGTGACTTCTCTTCTTCCCATCCGACCGGAAGGAAGGGAGGTCGCTCAAACCCAAGTGTCTTCGAGGATCCAGCACCACCTCCTTCTTGACGTCTTTCCCTACTCGGGGAGAGAGTCATCCTCGTTTCCATCCCTCAGCTCCGGAACCTCGGGACAGATTTCGGGACTCTGGGAGACCAATTCGTTCCCACTGGAGACGGAGTCAGAGAGACAACAAGGTCCCACCTCCCCCTTTCTCCAGCAGGAAAGCGTCTTTTCTCCCGAGATGGGTTTTTCCTCCCCCGGGACACATCCCACACAGCTGCTGGCGCGAGAGGTCTTCAGTCACTGGGTGGGAGTGGCGTACTCTCACCGGGCTCCCTCTGGCGAGGTGGGCCGGTGAGAGTACCCTGCTCTTTGCCAGCAGCACTCCTAGGGACAGGCGTGGGTGCGTGCCCGCCAACCTCCGCACGGATCCGCTACTGTCATCCTTCGAGTGCTCGCCGTACACCCCCTCAGGCGGCACATCCCGCAGCATCCCTCGAAGTGCCCTCGACCCCTCGTGCAGCGAAGGGAAGCCTCCCATTTCTGCGCGGCGAGAGGCCGCGACGGCGCGCGGGCCGCGGCTGCAGCAGCGCGGACTCTTTCTTCCGTGACCCGGTCCTTCGAGGAGGCTTCGACCTTTCCTGCTGCCTCGGGGCGGTCGGCCACGCGCCGGCCAGCGACAAGGAGGAAACCGGAGAGGATCTCCGAGAGACTGGCAGTCCTGAATAAACCTCTTTCCCCGGGTCCGCGTATCGGGAGCGAAGACGCCGCATGCGCCCTCTAGTAGAGGGCCGTCGCGGGTGCCCCCGGGAAGCAGAAGACTCCGAAATCCTTCCAGACAGCGCTCTCAGCCGACACCCTAGGGAGAGGGCTCGGAGGGATCTGCTTGGTTGCTTCCGTCCTTCGTGCTTCTCCAGGAGAGGGCGACCCCCTCGCGGTCCACCGGGTATCCTCATCGTCCGCGCAGCATCCTTGCGGTGTCCCGAGGATGGCACGTGTCGATTCACCGCTCCCCTTAGGGTGATGTCGATCAAGGTAACCCTTGACCAACGTCACCGTGCACCAGGGGAGCCCTAGAGGTCCACGTCTCCTAGCGAAGGCACAGGAGAGGGAGCCACCTTTAACGAAAGAAGAGGTGTCCGGGAAGCGGAACATGCGTGGGTGTGGGGGGCCTCGTGCGACTCCCTGCGGCGCCACACCCTGGAGCTGCCCTCAGCTGACCCCGAATTCCTTCCCAACGCTACCGCCCCTCGAGCTTCTTGTCTTTCCGGCGAATGCAGATCTTCCCGGCGATGCCTCCTTCGTGAGAGAAGGAAGTCCCTCCTCCCCTCTCCCCACCCCGCTGGAGATCTGCTCCTCACATTTTCCTTCTCCGACCACAGATGCCACGTTGGCGCGCACCACAGACTCCGCATCGCTCCCTCAGCTTCTCCCCTCGCGAGCAGGTGGCTATCGAGTCTCTGAGAAAGGCTCCCGGTGTTATCCTGAAACTGCCTCCTCCGGTGGCAAGGATCCGCTGCTGTCATCTTTAAAGTGATCGCCGCACTCTCTCAGGAGGTACGTCCCGCAATTATCCCCAAGGGTTCATTCGCCCGCTCCCCGAGACCTCCCTTCAGGGAGTTGGCAGCAGGAGGGTTCTGGCCCTCGCGCGAAGCTGGACGCGCAACCCGCGAGGGTTCCCGTTCCCTTCTCCCCAAGATGGGTTGCGCAGCGACGATGGGAACGCTCAATTCGCTCCCCCGAGTTTCCTCACTCAGCCAGGGAGCCATGGGCGACGGGGCATCTTCGGGCCAACCTGGCCGGGAGGTGACTCGAAGCAGAGGCCACCCCGAGGCCGGGGATGGGTGTGAGGCGACAGGATTCCCTCCCTCTGCCTCGCCGGAGGGGAAGTCGGGCTGTCGAATCTCGGCGTGGAGCTCGCGTTTCCGGGACGCGTGCTGCTGCTGACCCGTGTCGTACCCCTCCCTCCGGACGCTCCACGATCGATCCTGTTGCCAGTCCCCGAGGAATCGCCTCTCGAGCATCGATCGGACTTCCGCTTCCGGGATTGCCCCTCTCAGATGCCAGATCAGGAACGAGGATGAGCAGGAGCCGCAAACACCAGGACGGGTGGTCGGGTCCTCTTTGATCTCGCAGCAGGCGGATGGATCTCGCCGTAACCAAGGCAATCTGCCCTCCAGCCCTCGCCCTCTCTGGCGGTTGCTGCCCGGGATTCCCGGGCTGGCCGCTGCCCAGTAGGCACGAGGAGTGATTTCCTCCGGGGAGAGCTGTGGAACGGCCCCCGTCCGTGGAGCAGGCAGTGACGGAGAATTCTGTGCCACGCACGCACTTCCGGACCAGCGGGCAGGCGGGTTCTTGTCCGCCCTCCGGCGCGCACGCTCTTTCTTCCAGAGGTCCCTCCGCGCCGCCCTGAGCCCGGCAGGCGCGAGCGCTGCGCTTCCTGGCATCAGCGAGGGCGCACGGAGGACCTTCGCTCTCTTCTGAACACCAAAATTCTCCTTCGCCATCTTCGCCTCGTCCCCGCCGCACCCCACTGGCAGCAGCCTTGAGACCGCCGTTCGTGTCATCGGCCTCCCGTCCGCAGCATCCACATCTTCCCATCTCCCTTCGGAAGAAGGATAATCCCTCTCCCACCTCCACACCCCGACTTTTTCGGTCCCGTGGATCCTCACAGAGCGCCTGAGACCCCGGACTCGGAGACTGTTCTGCACAGTTTCATCCCGCTTCGTGGAAGCTGGCGGACGGCAAGGGTTTCGGAAAAGCATGCGCAGCTGGACATCACGAGATCGCCATCGGGAAGGAGGAGATGGAGAATCGGCTTTCTGGTTCACCGAGAAACTCTTCTTTTCCGGCTTTCCGAGGGCACCGCCGCTACCATCCGGGGAATGGGATGTGAGAGAGGAGCCGCTTTGTTCATCCCTTGCAGATCCCGACAATCCCCCGCGTGATTTCAGGACGGCGGAGGGCGTTTCGCACTCCCTATCTCCTAAACCCCGGTTTTCCTCCTCCCGCCCCATCCGCTCATAATAGCTAGAGGTCAACGGACGGAGGCGTCCTGCTTTTTAGGAGCTTCGCGAAAGAGGAGCGACGGGCGCGCAGGGTGGGCAGGAAGGAACCTCCCCGGCCTCCCTGGGTTCTGCGAGGAGGCCAGCCAGGAGCCCCGCCCACCCATGCCTTCCGGGGCCTCTTCGTCGTGGCCTGCGTGGATTGGCCCGCAGAGGGGAGGTAAGTCCCCTCTGCGGGACGGCATCCCGACTCTTCCCCTCCGGGGGTGACCATCCTCGAGCCAGCATGCGCCGGCTGCTCCATCCCAGACCATATGAGAACCATGCCGCAGCTGCGCCGAAAACCGGCGCCGCCACGACTGGCTGAGGGAATTCTAGACCGTGGCCTCAGAGGCAGACCTTACCGGCGAGCTGCTGCTCGCGGGAGAAGGACGTGCCCGCGTCGGCCAGTGCCCTCCGGCGACCTCTTCCGAGACCCCTCAGAGAGCGCCGAGGAAAAGCGCGCCGCCGGCACGCTGCCCAAGGCTGAAATATCCGGGAATTCACCTCCGATCCAGCTTCGCGCTCCATCTTCCCGCGTCTCGTATTCTCCAGCATCCGCAGCTGTTCGCGAACTTGAGAAGGGGGAGCAGCACGGGAAACCAGGACATCGGGGCGTCGGACCGGAGGGCATCCGTGGAGGGAGATTGCAACCCAGGTGCAGAGTCCTGGAAGCTGTGAAGAGCCGAGCCTCTTCGCAGCTTCCAGGACTTTCCCTTTCTTTCGTATCCCGAATCCAGGAAGGCGTGAAGCAGAAGGAGGACCACTGCCGAGGAGGATTTCCGTGGTTTCCTCCTCGGGAATTTCGATCTGTCCTTCTGCCGCCGCCACCACTTTCTCCCTACAGGGGTGCCGCACGCACCCGCGAGAGCAAGCAGCACCCCTGTAGGGAGAAGGAGGCAAAGGGGAGGCTGAATGGGAAAGACACCTCGCATGACTTCGGGCAGCAGCGGATCGAGGGCGTTTTCTCCGGGTCGTGGGTGCGGTCCCCTTCGACACAGCCGTTGCACCCGCGCGCAGACTTCCCTTGCCGAAAGAGAAAGAGGAGGCAGTAGAAGGGATGGCCTCTGGGGAGGACCTCGGGCGATGCGAGGAGAGCGACTCTTTCCCGCCCTTGCTGATCCATGCGTGCGCGATCTCCCTTGTGGATCCTGCTGGCGCGATGGTGGGGGGAAGGAGAGGATCGCTCTTCCATCTCTCTCTGCACTTGTCGTGCTGGCTGGAGGATGGAGAGGAAGAAGATCAACAAGCAGCTTCAAAAGCGAGGCAGGATGGAGGAGGAGCACCTTGCGGCTCTCCGGAAGATCAAAATAGAGAAAGGCAGACGGGAATTTACCAGGTGAACTTTCAAAGATTCCATCGCGTGAGAAAGAAATATCCTGGAAGATCTGGACCAGGAATTGTCCGCGCAACCATTCGGATTGCCCTCCACGATCGTCCTCCATGGCGAGAAGAGGAGGAGAAAGAGGAGATGTTCCCAGTTTTCTCCAGAGCGATCCTGAGCGAACGGTGGGGAGCTCCACGGCAACGCGGAGGAAGGACCTGCGGTCTTCAGCATGAAAGAAGAAGCGGTTTGTGCATGGATCGTGTCGGGATAGGAGACGCAGGAGTGGACTCCATTTACGCTGACAAGGATGTGATCTATCTGACGGAGTGTAGTTTCCACTTCCGGCAGTGCTGTGAGCTCCTCCGCTCTCTAGATCTCCCCTCTCGAACTAGGAAGTTGTGAGGTTAGGAACTTTCCATGAAGACGCTCGTCCGCAGTCTTTTCCCTGCTCACACAGTGGGAGCGAATGGAAACAGAGGTGGTCCTCCCCTTGAGAGAGTTCCGGGTGCCGAGCCCGGGAGTCAAGCAACAATCGCGGATCTCTTCCTCGTCCCTCCCTTCTCCCCCCCCGAAGGCGCAGTCATCGCGCGCGAGACGGCGAGCCGGTGGCTCCGTTACCTCTGGTCACCAATCGCGACATCTTGTTTCCAAGGAGGAGTTTGATCCACGTAACAGAAGAGAGGCAAAAGGAACAGAGAAAATCCGGGATGGGTTTTTTTCCCTTCCTTTGGTTCCTCCTTCTCCCCGCTCAACCACGTGCCTCTTTCATTCCTGTGACACAGGTTGCGAGACACTGCTCGACGGATCCGTCATGAAATTTGGCTTTAGAGTGGACCGTCGCTGGCTCCAGCCAGAGGTAGAGCTCACATTCAGCGAAGGCACACTCACTCCGGGGGTCGAAGACCACGTAGAGGGAAAGTACTGGCATGACCCACTACACGCACAGGCGGACGGCACACTTCGCCGCTTTATTTGAGACGGGAGAAGAGTCCGCATTGGCACCCGTGCTACTGCTCTCCCTGCGCGTGGTGCCGAGCATTGCGGGTTAGAATCCCCCCCGGGGAAGGATCGAAGTGGAGAACGGAGTGTACATCGTGGGTTTCGAATCCCCCTCCCCCTCAGGATGGCGCTGGTTGACCTGTAAGCTTCGGGTGCCGCGGCGCTTCTGGAGGCAGCCGGAAACCCCGGATGACCCTCTTGACTGGCCGCTGGGATTGGAGGTCCAGCCTCCGAGGTCCTTCCAGGACATCAAAGAGAACCTTGAGATTCCCCTCCGGATGTGCAAATGGATCGCCCTCTCCTTCCTCGCGGGGGAGAGGACCCTCCATCGAGTACCATGAATCTCTTCAAGGTGTGCAAGAAGCGTGCTGGTCCCTTCGGGGAACGGCCTTTCAGGGAAAATGGAGAAGTGTCCCTTCGGGATTTCTCTTCAGTGGAGGAAACAAGGAGTGGGTCCTTTCTGGTTCCCTTCAGAGGAGAGACGAGGAGGATTGGACCCCTCCGGGAGGTCTTTCCGGAGAGAACAAGGAAGGTTAACCCTCCCTTCGGAGTTTCCTTCCAAGCGGAGAAACGGACACTCCTTCGGAGCATTCCTGGATTCATGAGGTGGTCCCCTCCCGGGGTTGCCTCCTAAATTGAAGAGTCACAAGCACCTTTGGGTGGCGTTGGCAACTTTAAAGAGCTCCTTGGACCCCCCTGCCCTAAGAAGGCAGACGGTTCTTCAGCACTCCTTGAGTACCCCCTCCCCTTCAAAAAAAAAGGAAAACCCGGAAAAAAAGACAACAAAAAACCTGGAAGGAAAGCGGCGCAAACAGGAGACGGGTGGAGAGGGGAAGAAGGTCAGCATCCCTTGCAGACCGACTGTGTGCTTTCACGTGCGCTACTGAAATTGGGACCGGCTTGCGACTACGTCGGTCCATCCCAGTCCAGGGAGGCTATCGGTGGTGTTCGTCTGTGGTTTTGGAACGAAGGGGGTGGGTGGATCGCGCGGGGCATCGCAGCTGCAGATCAGTGGAGCGGCAGTCGGATCTCGCGTTTCATGTTGGTCGCGAGGCTCGCCGAAGATCAGGAAGGCTTGAAAATCGACCGCGAGAAGCGCATGTTCTTGAAGCGAATCTTCTATTTTCTTTTTTTTTGATGTCTGGAATGGCGCTGGGAACGCTGATTCCGATTTGAGCGCCACGCACGGAGGATTCGTTCGAAGGATGACTGGACCATGATGACGGGTTGGGCACTTGTGAGAGGGCGCCCTGCGAGTGCTTGACGAGTTCGGCTCCTCCATCCCTGGACCCACTGGACCCAGGTGCGAGCAGCCACCACAGAGTGCGCCCACATCACAAGAGTCTTGGTGTCCCCTACACGGCGGCACCTGGGCACGAAGGCTCGAAGTGTTGGTCAGCCTCCCTGGAGACGGGATGGGGACCGGCAGGAACCTGGAATAAAAGGGACGCCCTTGAGGAAAATTAGGGTGTGTTTCTTTGCCTTGCCCGGCTGTCCCCTCCACGGAATCTCCTCCGTCTGGGCGCTCTCATCCCGCTGAGCATCCTACCCCGCTTCCACAGGAGGGGCTCCCAGAGCACAGGCACCAACAAAGTCCCCTACGCCTACTCTGAGTCACGACTTTCGCCAACGGGGTTTGCACAACAGAAAGGCGGGAATGGAACAGGGCATGGCGGGAAACGCCGCCCTTGCGTGACAGCGGCTGCCTGGCAGCATCTCCACTCCTACTGTCCCTCCCCTTGGACTGGGATCGATCTTCAACGATGGCAGTCAGGAACGTTCGGGGTTCCCCTTCGATCTCTCAGGAGAGCACCTGACCTCGGGGGCGCGTGCGCATTGGTGACACAGAACCTTCGGTTTCCGTGCGGGAGGAAGCCGGGATTCACCAGAAACACCGCTTTGTTGCCTTTCGTGAGCCAGGAAACGCCTGCAAGGGACGCGGCAAGTCATCTGCACTCCGAAAGAGCGCGTGGCGTTCCCCGGGAGGCAGGAGATGCGCGCTCGACGGGAGGGTTAGGGAGGAACCAGGAAGGGCTTGCAGAGTGATTGTCACGTGATTCGTCTTTCCCGGAACTGTCGAGTCGCGCTAGACACGATGAGGGAAGCCGGTCTCCCGGATCGCCGGGCTCGGGAAGTGCAGAACCGTAGCGGAAGTCCCAACGAGTTCCCTAACAGCCACCGCTTCATGCGCCGGCCTTCGAAGGCGGAAGTTTGCCTGGAGGAAGCAGGGAGTCCTGCGAAAGGAGGAGAGGGCGCAGCCGCAGACGGGGATTTGCGCGGACGATTCCACAGAGGACGAGAGTGGTGCTGCAAGGACCTCATTATCTGATGATCTGTAGCTCGTCATTTGGACAAGCACTTCTTGAGCCATATCAAAGGAATACCGAAAGTTGCCTTGAAGACCTTGAAAAGATGCCCTTGAAGATGGGAAGCTGCGGGCGCGAAGAATCGGTATCGAGGTCCGGGAAGGCTCTATGGTGTTCTCCGTCTCGGATCAAAGCATCTGCTGGGACGCCGCGGCCAAGATTCCCTCCGTACGAGCGAGACCTGCATGGTTGAGACGTCACAGAAGACCACGGCCGTTGGACGCAACCTCCCCGAAGTCGAGGCGCACGGGACGCCGCACCTCTGAAAAGGGAAGGGACGCTTGCAAGAGATTCCACTGGCGCATCGACGAGATCGTCAATGGAAGCGTCAATGGAAAGATTTTGTTTTTGGGGGAGGGAAGGGAGGGGGTGAGGTGGGAAGGACCAACCCACCTCTGGGGTGTTCTGCAGTGAGAAGGGGAACCGAGTGACTTCAGAGCTTGGCGCGCAAGAAATGCAAGGACTCGCAGCTCAGAGGAAAGCTCGGGGAGAAGGGCAGGAAGCGACCAAACCTGAGAACCCCCTTGTCCTTGAGCCCCTAAACGGAGCTGTCTCTCAAACGGGAAACATCAGGAGCGATGCGCCGTCTCCGAGAGGAGTTCTCACCTCCGGAATCTGCCTCAGGGGGTCTCCGTCCTGCGAGCGGAGAAATGCTACAGGGAAGGCCCCAGGGGCAAAGCGGGATTCGGAAGGACGTCTTACTCCTGGAGTCGACCCAAGAGGGGAAGCGGGGACACCGCCAGCGGACGAAAGCCGGTATCGAGCGCTTCTGTCATCCCTTTAGATAAACCGCGCGACGGACGCGGCAGATTTAGAGGGGAAAGAGGGATCGAAACATCCAGCTTCCTGATGATCTCTCGCTGGAGAACCCGTAATCTCCGCAAAGATCTGAAATCCTTGCTCTTCGGGAGTTTTCGTTTCGAGAAAGCAGGAGTCGGGAGCAGCGGAGCTCTCCCGTTCTGCGAGACGCGGATCCCTGAATCGCAGAGGAAGGAACAACAAGAGACGAAGTTGACCGAGGTCAGGTTCCCGCGATTCGGTTGTTTGCTCGGAACAAACCGAGGGTGTATCCTGGGAGTCATCCCTGAAATGGCGCTCCGGCGTTCCCATTTTCGTAGTCGGGTTCAGGCCGCACGAGACGGCGCTCTTCTCGGGAGTGCGAGAGGAAGAGGCGAAGCTCTTTGCGGCAGGAGGAGGTCTGTGCCCGTCTTCTGCGGCTGCAACGGACGCGAGCAGATGCTCCTCCTCTTCCTTAGTCGCCTAGCAGCGAAAGGAGGCGACCCGACTCCGCCGGGTCTCCTCAGGCTGGGAAAGCAGCCTCCGGGATAAGGAAAGGTCCACGACTGCAGTCCCCTTTCCGGGAAGCCCGCAGCCAAAGAGCGCAAGGTGGGACCGACCTTCCGCGCTGTCTACCAGTCGAGTTGACCACCAGTGTACCTCACGTGGAGGAAGGTGTTCGCACGTCCTCTCCTCGGAAGGCTGCAGCGGGAAGAAACAAAAACGCCTTCATCCTGATGAGAACGCTCTGGGGAGCACCATCGCGCTATTCGCCGAAGCTCCGACCTTAGCTGGTGACCCCCAGGACAAAAGACAGCGCGTTCCCTGCTCGTCTGGCAATGCTCCTCGCAAAGCCTCCCGCGATGGCAGCTGCCCTCCTTCCGACTGTTTCTCGCTCCCACAGCAGCGCCGAACCGTTGCCCTCATCTTTGGATGATCCTCCAGCCGATTGGAACGCAACCGCAGCCCTCCTGGTCGCTCCGGCTGGCGGCAGAATGAGCGCACTCCCAATCCGCGTGTCACTTGGGTCACCGTTTCCGTGGCTCCCAAGGCGGTCTTTCCCAGGCACCCGCTGGGCCCTCTGCAAGCCGCGACAGGCCGGTTCATCTTCGATGCGCTCGGAGGCGCCTATCGTGGAGCTCTTCCTGATCGACGTGGCCTCTCTCGAGATGCAGCATCCGGATGCACCTGCTTCAGAAAACGAAGCCCTCTTTCACTTCCCTTTCTCGCCAGTCTTTGTGACCCTCCGATTTTCTCCGCTTAACGGAACTTGCCGTCACGGGACGTCGCCTGAGAGCAGCTCGATGACCCACAGAGATCCTCCCCCTCTTGAGAACGGGAACTTTCTCCGACTCTCGAGCGAGGTGAGTCATGTGACGAGGATGCGGGCTGAGGATGATACCGAGCATCTCATCTGCGAGCTCCCGTCCACCAAACGGATCTCTCCCGCCCGATCCGCGATCCGATTTCCTCAAAAGGGGAGAGGGCTTGGCTGGAGGCGAGGAAGATTCCTCGAGGCAGGACCGGTCACTTCGCAGAGAGCGGTCCTCATCGGTACTCCAAAGCCGGTGCTCGGGGCTCATTCCCTCGACCTCGCATAGATCGGCAAGGTCGGGAAAAGCACAGCGAACGAGAGAAAGAAAAATCTTTCCTCCGGGACTCCCGGAAAATTCAGTCGGCGGGGCACGGAATAGAGGCGATGAGTTCCGGCGGATGAACTGCGTTTCAACCTGGGCTCAAGGCTGCCACGGCTGCGATCTTTCGACTACGAGTCCTTAACATCTTTTATTGGAAGGATCCGGGTGTGGAAGAACAGGGAGAAGAAAAGAAAGGCGTTCGACTCAGATGAGTTGCTCCGGTGTGGTTCGCCGTGTTCCTCGTGCACTTCTCGAGACCGACTGCTCTCTGCGAGTTTTTGCTCGAAATGTCGAAAACGGAGGTCCTCGGTCCCGAACTTCCATCCGAAGGTCCTCCTGCCTCAGCAGATCTCATCCGACGGATGAGGACGAGACTGAGTTCGCTGATCTACACGGCTTTGATGACTCGCGCGGATGCTTCGTCTGCAATTCGCCTCCCGGGTTTGGGCCAGGACAGCCGGACTGGCCTTCCGTTAGAGGATCCAGACTGCACTCGGGTCCAGTTAGGAATCAGCAAAGGATGCGTCTCCGGCCATCCTTAGATCGCGGCACCACTAGCGGATGGTGAACGAATCGAAAAGCAAAGGGGGGACGAGGAAGAGAGGAGCATCTTCTATTTTCCCCAAGTCCCACAAGGGGTGGGGTAATTTCTAACGTCGTCCAGAAGAAGCACCAAAGTTGCTGGAAGGAACTGCCATCTGATCTCGACAGGTGGTCAGCAGATGAATCGGTGCGTTGGCAATCTCCAAGACGTTCTTGGACCACGAGCCACACTCGGGTCAGCATGCTGCCAACGAAGTAGTGAACTGAAGCCAAGGCGGGAAGAGGCGCACCCACGGACAACGGTGACGACGCAACCCCTTCAAAAAAGAATGCAAAATTTCCGAGTGAGGCCGCACCACGACCAGGGACGATACCATTTCTCCTTGGATTTGGAGGACAGGACGGAGCACATCGCAACAGTCCAGCTGTTTGATCGATCATTCTGGAGAGAGAGGGGGGGTGGACTCTATAGCAACCGATGCCTGTGGATTGAAATCACCAGACATTGGTCGAAAATGCACTGATCGATGAAGGCAGGGCAGGAGACCGAAATGCACGTGGATGCGTACGGGAGGGAAAACCGGGAGGCATGCTCCGCGAGGATCCGTGATGCAAGATGGTGCAAACTCAAATGCAGCCTGCATCCCTCATGTTGATTTCCGTCTCCAGATTTCCGAAGCTGGAGCTCCCAGCATCTCAGAATGAGGAAAGCAACTGCTTTCTCTCTAAATGGCATTTGTTTTAAAAAGGAAAAAAAGAAGACAAATTATTCCTACGTTCTTGTTGTATGTGTCCATGGAAACCTCTAACGGGTTCGATATTGAAGGAAGGCATTTCATGCTGGTGACTCGGACACTCAAGAGGAATTATACCGATGTGCGACCCCTCGGAAACTCACAGGGTCGGTTATTGGTCTCGGGTCGGAAAACTCTACGCATTCCAGGAGGATCTCGAAAGTTAACGAGCGTGCAGATCCATGAAGTGACGAGAGCTGGAACTCTGCAGGGAAAAAGGGAAGTTCGGGCACTTCCAAGTTCGAAGAGATCCTCTCGAGCCAGTGATTATCTCTTTGGAAAGCCGATGGCAAAGGTCTCAAGCCCTGCGGAGGTCACGAACGGACTCAGTACTGCAGCTTAGGAATCCTGAGGAAGCAGTCCGGATGAACAAAACGTCCGCGTGCAAACACCCACTTACGCACAGTCCCCAGCAGATCTATCCACCAGTTCTCAGGTTCTAAGGAAAACTGAGGAAGTTGAGGGTGGAGTTGGGGGAGGAAACAGAGGAGTGGAAGGAACAAAGGAAGCCAAGATCACCTCGAGGCATTTAGACACATGGGAAGGAGGACAGGAAAGAACATGGAAGTGACAGAGATCCCCCACTCGAAAGGAAGAATGAGAGTGGGAACCGCCAATTAACTGGTCATCACTCATACGGTTGCAAGTGGGTGTTCGTAACATTGTCGAAGACTTCCTGACAGAGAATGCCCCCTTACAGGAGGGTAGAATTAATGATGGAAATTCTTTTGGGTTCTTTTCTGTCTCGGCTGTTCTACTTCCAGCTGTTTTTTTTTTTTTCTCGGGTTTTCTTTCTTTTTGGTTTGCTGAGCATCTCAACAACCGTCGGGCCCCTGGCGGCGGCTCCCGAAGCTCTTTCACGCTGTCCCACGCCATCCGAGTGTGCAGCTCTTCAAGATAGGGGGTACCCGAAAGGGAACCACCCTTTGAATCCAGGAAGAACTCTGGGGAAGGGAGTCCGTTCCTCTCACTCCTGGGGAGGGATCCCCGAAGGAAACCTTCCACCCTGGTTGTCTCCGAAGGGGAACCCCGAAGGGATCGCCTTTCTTATTCTCTCCGGAGCGACCCCCGAAGGGTTCGGCTCTATTTGTTCTTCTCCGAAGGGAACCCGGAAAGGATCTGCCCGTTAGGAATTTCTTCTCCGAAGGGAACCCGCAAGCGCACTACTCCTGTTTACTCCTTTGAAGAGAACCCAGAAGGAACGCTTCCGAAATTCAGAAGGACGCAGTTTCCCCGAAGGGAGCAACACGCTTCTTTGCACTCTGGACAGGCATCGTCCATCCACCAGCTCCATGGTACGAGACGGAAGATAACCTCCTAAGGAGGGAGTCCGCTTCTTCGTAACCGGGCGGGAACATTTACTCCTTGATTCCTGGAAGGACTCATTGTCCCGGCCCTCATCGGGGCCATTCGGTTTAAACCGCTACCGGTGCCGCACCCGAATGAATGGAGGCCGACCAGCGTCATCTCGCGGGAAGAGCTCGAAACCCGCGACGCACCCCCGCCTTTCGGCGTCGATCTTTCCTCGAGTGGGATTCGAACGCGCGACGCTTGGGGCCATGCACGGAGACCTCAGCCTCCGAAGCGGGCCTGGAGCAAAGAGGAGCGGTTCCCTCTCATACGGGAGAAAAGATGCAAAGAAATGCAGGCGTGGGGTCGAACCTTGAGTTGCCAGCGCGTGGCACCAGGTGTTGCGGGTTCGAATCCCGCCCGGGAAGGATCGACCTCGGAGGCGCTGAGAGAAATGCCTCGTCGAATTTCGGGATAGGAAAATGCAATTTACTCGGAATGCATGATCCCTGAGCCGCTTTAAGCTGGATACAAGTGGGTTTCCATAGCTACGGAATGGAACCCAGTCCTGGAAAGTCTACCAGCCTATAAGCTCGGAACAGAGAAGACGGATTCGTTCTAGAAGTCTTTCTCCGGAGACGTCACCGGGCTTCTTGATTCAGGGACCTCCCACAAAAGAGCTGCTTCCCTCAGTTTCCCAGACTCAACAGATCTCTCGAGATCGTTCCATCTGCTGAGCTCGCCTTTTTGCGAAAGTTGGAGTTCTCCCTGATTTCCGCGTGCTACGCAAAGCTGGATGCTGCAAGTTGCTGGTCCAACCGCGGGAACCATCTTTTCCCTGAGAGGGAAACGCGAATCGTCACCCCTCGAAATCCGGGAACTATTGGGCGCTTACTGGCCCGACAGAGGGAACGCCAGAGTTCTGGATCCCGGAACTGAACCCGGTTCCCTCGATCTTGATTTATACTCTTACGGGGAGCAAATGCTTGAGGCTTCCCGCATCCGGGTTGCCAGGATCGCTTCCTCATGAGCTATCGATGCCAAGAGCTCTGCGTGCCGCCATCAGATCTGGAAAGTGCCCGGCCGGGGAAGCTGAGGCTGCAGTGCCAGGAGTAAGGGAAACCCTAGCCTGGAGAGAAAATCTTAAGGGTGCCTCGAACCCCCTCCTCCCTCAACTTCATCACCAAGGGGGAGCCACAGTTGCGCGTTCGTCTCCTCGAAATTCCGAGCAGAAAGCGAACGAACACACGGCGCTCCTGAGCCAGTTTCGGATCTGTGGTCGGGGAGACACAGTGTCCGCACGGAATATTCTCGGACCACTCGCCAGTCGCGCTCGCTATCTACGACCCCCCTCGCGCGACCCGTCAACCCTCACCTCGCCGTGAGCGCTCGTTCTCCGCTCTCCCGGAAGCCGCAGCGCTCGCGAGGAAAAAATCCCCATCCCTGGAAAGTCTTCCGCGGAAGGAAAAGCAGCCAACTAACCAGAATGCGCTTCGCTCGTCAGAACGCAGTTTCCCCTCAGGAGCAAAGCTGGATTTTTTTTTTTTAATGCTGAATCAGTCAACTGCTTCAGTGGAGGGAGAAGATGCTTTCCAGATTATTATCCCGATTATGAGGCAGAAACGAATTATTGTGAGGGAGAGACGCGGTCAGCAAGGAGCGAGCAGCGAGGCGGTTCCCACAGCTTCCCTTCGCCGCAGCAAGGATGCTGCGATCCGCAGCCGATGATTGATACCGCAGACCTGGCCCGCAGCTGCCGGCAATAATTCGAGCGAATGGGGATGCGGCTTGGCGTTCCAGCGCCCGCGGCGATAGTGCCAAGGGCAGCTTCTCTCGGATGCATATCGAAAGCACTGGCTGCGGAGACCAGCGATGAGCTCGCCTCCTCACCCTCGGGCTGGATCTCCTCCGCTCCGTCCGCCTGACGGGGTCCCCTCTGGCGCTCGTCCACGGGCGCCTCGCCACGCCCGTCCGCGCGTTCATCGGAGGGTCCTTTGGCGCTGGGGAATTCCCTGACATTTTCTGGAGAATCTGTTTTGTTTCGCTTCGCACGCTGGCATCTTCCGTTACAAGTAATGAACCCCTCCCCCTTTCTTTTTTTTTTTCAGGCATGCCGAAGCCCTTCAGGACGGGATACATGCTGCACTTCAAAAGTAAGTGGACTTCCGGTTCCACCTCTGGGCTCTCGCAGCTTTCTGATCGCTGAGTCCGCGTGCGCGTGAAGCACTAGCGAGGTCCGTCCACCCCCGAGGTCTGTCGAGCGCCGCGGTCTCCTCGCAACCTTAGGGGATGCTCTTGTAGCACCCCCCACAGCATTCCAGAACCTTTGGAGGCACTCAGGGAACGGTGGGTGAGGCTGGGAGGCGCTCGATGGAGGGCAGACTCTCTCGTCCGGTCTTCGGACTGAGGTGAACTCTGACGCAAACGGCTGCATGCTGAAAGAAATGCGAGCGGGTCGTTTGGGAGGACGAACGAGTTCCCCCTTTCCTAAAGCGGAGCGGAGCAAGGGCTCGACCTTCGGGCCGAATGTTCCCGAGGAGTGAAAGTGTCTTTCCTGGAAGGAGGAAACATCCCTTCACAAGCTATGGGGAGATCCGGTGGCAGCTCACTCTCCCAATGGACAGAATCGTGCGTCATGGACGAGAGAGGAACTCCTTTTCCTTCCGCAGCTGCACTCGTTACTGGACCCCCTTCCTCCCTCCCTCAGAGAGCGTTCTGTAGATCTCGATTGGGGTTCTAAAGGAGAACCTGGGTTTCTCCTGCGGGAGAAACCATGGTGGCGTACGCATCAGGGGAAAACCCCCTCGTAGAGGACAAGGCCGCCGAACTCCGAGGTCACAACTGACAAGGGGTTGAGCAGACAGGCGGCCGTTCCCGCGCATGCATGAGCGCGCGACAACACGGACTGGAAAGGGAGGTGCAAGCGCAGACTCATTCCGGTTCAGTTCCGCCTTCTCGAAAGGAAGGCACTTCCGTGAGAGTAACGGGAACTGCTCAGGAACGGAAACACCCGCTTGTTGCATCCGCGTACAATCCAGGAACCCGGCAGCTGTTGAAGGGAAACGACAGTGGTTGCTACTGGATGGTTGTGAATGCAAAATAAGACGCGTATGTGAAGGGAAGGAATTACAGGCTCATGAAGCACATGCTAGTTAACAGGAAGCTCACAGAGGAATGAAGAGAGAACGGGAACGGAATGGGAATGGAGCATTCGCTATCGTTTCCCGTCGAAGACATTGCCTGCGTCTTATTTCGGAGGACGGTTGATCCCCTCCCATCTTCGACACGGATCAGTCTCCGCTTTACAAGGCAAGATGCCCTCCAATCCTTGATGAGCCTTTTCCTGGAAACTGCAGCGCGGCCTCAGCAAGAGAGTCTCTCGGGCATCGAGTATATTCTCGTACAGTCACCCATCATCCGAAAGGCATACTTGAGAATGGTAGCAAGGAGTTACTACAGTAGAGGCATCGAAGTTCTTTCAAGGAGAATTCTTGCGCGGAAGATCCAAGTAACCGAGAGGGATCCTGAGGAACTTTGAGGCTTGAGACAAAGAGGAAAGATCTTCCTTTTCGTCGTTGACGTGACCTTTCTCTCAGAATCATCAGAAGAGGGAGCTTTGCAAGTCGACCAAAGTCCTTTGGCTTCCTGTGAGGATGGAACCTTCCTCTGGAATGAGCTGCGAAAGCTCCTCCATCGGGTCCGATATCTGACGGTCTTTAGTGGTCCAAGTCCATCGAGCATCATTTCGTTTCTTTTCTCGCATTGCTTTTTTTTTTTTTTCCTCCCTCTTTCTCTCAATCTGGTCCGACTCTTGGTGAACGCCCACTCAGAATGGCTCAGAGATGCCTTCCGTAGCAACCTGTCCTCGGTTTCCTGCTTCACGGTGCATGTTCTTGGCAGATCTGAACGAATCGAACACGTGCACCGAATTGAGATAACCCGTAGAGAGGTAAAGAGCTCAGCCGTTATCCGGGTTATGGCCTTTTTAATGGTCGCTTCAACCTTCGCGGCTCGTCAAAACGCTTTGGGTGTGTTAGGCTCTTGTGACCATTCAGGGTGCACCGAGGAACGCTCGTGTACACATTTTCGGGCCTCATGATCATTTTTATAGATGCGGCCCGTTGTCTCTCAATATCGAAATCTCGTGCCTACATCCATCGACTCTGTGGGTGAGAACCTCCAGAGGGAATAGTCATTTTCTTTGTCCTCACCATCTCAGAAGGACACACTTTGTTTGACCTCTAAATGGTCAAGCTAAATTGTTTTCTGTTCTTGCAGTGGGCCTTTCAGGGAGTGAGCACGCACGAAACCCCCCCCCCCCTGTTGGTCTAAAGTTTTTCATGCTCACCTTAGGGAAGTGTCCTCCGAACGTGAAGACCTTGGATTGAATGATCCTCGCTGTCGGTCTGGAGAGATTCCTCCTAGTTCTCTACGTGGTAAAGGACATTCGCTTTTCTTCTCAACATCCCTTAGGGCTCCAGTCTCTCAAATAGGGAGGAGAAAGGGGTCTGTTCCCAAAAGTTTGCGCACAGGGAGCAGAATTCATCCGAGAGCTTTCCGTCGTCCATGTTTAGCACTTCAAGGAGCCTCTGGGACCAGTGGTCACAGTGAGAAGAGCTTTTCCTCTGCTTCGAAGGCAGCTTGGGGCTGGTCATTGCGTGAACTTGCACGTGGTGACTATTTCTTGCAGTCCCCCTTATGGCGGATCGTTCCTGTCTCTCCCGAAGCTTGCATGAAAGTCAATGGTGGCGGTGAACGCGGAGTGGAATGGGACTGTGAATGACGCACGGTTTTCCCCTACCACTGGGATGAAGGAAAGAAGGAGACCCTTGACTTCGAATCCATCCCGACTGGAGCGAAAGGATTCAGGGATGAGGAGAGACGAAAGCATATCCTTCTAGCAATATCCTTCTGCTTCCTGCAGGAACCCCGACCGGCGCTTCCTGCAGGAAGCAGAAGGATATTCAGGAGGACATGGAACTCCCGAAGGAGGCCAGCAACCGACCCTCTTTTCATTGGGTCGCACCCAGGGCGTTCGACTGATAGACGAACTAGAAGCGATGCGACTCGTTGCCTTCTCCAAATCATCAAGTTCCTTTCACCCGGAAGTCTGCCCACTGCCATCGCGAAATGAAGGGGGCGAGTGATTGGACTTGGAATCCCTTTGTCCCCTCCTGGGTGGGACAAAATGCACGCATGCTCAATGAGAAAAGATTCAGGGTAGGAGGTCGGAAATGCCTTCATCTGATCTACCTGCGAAGGAATCCAGAAAGCGATCTCTGTTTAAAATTTCGTACGGGAAACACCTGGCTGCTTGCTAGGGATGCCCGATTCGACGCTGAGGGTGTATCCAGGTCAAGCAAACGCAGCATCTCTGCTCCTCTAGCAAGTCTTCCTCGGTGTCCTGGGGAAAGCACGCACAAATTGATATCCAGATCGCGTATCCGATCCAGCATGCGTGGTCTGCTAGTCCACGGAAACGTGAGGGCGTGTCTTTGTCACGGACCCTTAGACCCTGAAGTCCATTAGTCCGGGAAAGTCGAGATATGGAGGTTCTTGATCACCCTCCCTGCCTGCGCCTTTCCATCAGAGAAGACCTCCCGAATCTTCGAGATTCCAGACCTGACTTCTTTTGTTCCATCACTGGAGATGGATTTCCTAAAACTGCGAATTTGACCCGGTGCCTGGGAGGTGAACTTGTAGCGCAGACCCTCCATTTAGCCACTTTCAGCTGTAAGTTCCTCCTAGGTGGGATGGGGAGCTGGTGTCCACTGTGGACCTGTGTGTGAATGAGGCCGCGTGCTGGAGAGAAGACTCAAAACAGTGACGTGTGTGCTTTTGAGGCCGTTCATCGGGCTTGAGCTAGGGACAAGACTAATTCCTGTCCATCGGAACTCGAGGACGTCGAGGCGAAGTGCTATATCCAAGAAGCAGCGGTGTTCGAGAGCATGCGAATCCTCTCCTTTGTGGGCTTCCAGGAGCTTCTCTCAGGAACGTGCGGGGTCGGTCGTTCAGGAGCGTTCGCAGCGGTTCCTCAAGCGCACACCTGTGAGGAGCGAAAGGACTGTTCCCATTCCATGTCAGATTCCGTGTAGGCTGAAAAGAAGGTTCCCGAGGCATTTGAAAAAAATGGCGAGCTGGAAGCAATCCATCCTCTGGGCTGGAGAGACCTTGAGACAACTTTCCTGAAGATTTCGTTTTCCGACGCTCCCCGTCTGTTCTTGAGTTCCGACCGATAATGGACCTTTCTTCTTTTTCTTCTTTACCATGGACCTTCATCTTCTTTAGGGCACTGCTGATCTTTTCTGCTTCTACCGTCCCTCCATGACCGATCCTCTTTTCGTTGCAGAACGCTTTCTGAGCCGCAACTGGAAAGAAGCGTACGTGGAGCTTTACTCCAACAGCATCTTCGCCTGGTTCGAAGACTTCCGCAAGAACGAACCAGAAGGTCACCTATGCGTTCGTAACAGGCCCGATCTCTTTGCCGCGAGGCAGTTTGCCCTTCGCCTTCCTGGTAGGCCTCCTCTTCCCAAGGGAAACTCCTGGAAGCTGCTCATAGCATTAGCCGAAAAGGAAGAAGGGAAGATCAACTGGTTCCTGTGCAAGACGGAGGTTGACTTCAAGTAAGTAGGAAGTTCTGCCGGGGGCAGTTGCTGATGCCTGCTAGTGATGCCCTTTCGAACGTTTCTGTAAGACTCTTTGCTTTTGCACGTCTCTTTTCACATCCGGTGAGGACCTCTTAGTGGAATCTCCTCCTCTTTTTGGAGGGGTCCAAAAGTAGAAAGCGTCCCTCTTGGTGACCAGCGGGAACTTCTGCCCCTTCTCTCGAAACGTCTTTCTGTCACCCTTCCCTTCGCTGCTGAAGGGCGCTGAAGTTTTACACCTATCTGAAGTCTGTGGCGACGATTCGTAGGGAATCCGCTTAGGTCCATAGGGGGTCAGTCGCATCCGCCGCGCGCTGCTGGCCTTCAGGGATCTTCGACTGAGATTGTGCCATCTCTAGTGGTCCCTTATGATCACTTAGGATCTTAGAGTTCCAACAGGATGCCATTAGTCTGGTTCCCTCAGCTGTCTTGCGGGCTTGCAGTCTGCGCGATGGCGCTCAGGAATCATGGGAAAGGCTGGGATGACCCTACGGATTCCCCCATCTGTTGAGACGCCGAGGAACACGGTGGTCAGGAAACTCTGGACGTTTGAACTGCTTCGTGAGCGGTCACGAAGAGGTCGAGGAGGAGGTTGCAGGCGTATGGAAGTAGCGCGCGACTCCCGGAGGAACCGGAGGGTAGAGCAATAGAGGATATGCGCACCGCTCGGAGCGCCACCTCCTCCAGAGTAGCCCCCTTCTCGTGATCCAGCCATGTTCCCGCTTACACCTTGCTCCACCTGTGAGTCCCTGATGGAGACCATGGAGGGTTCTCGAGGGATTAAGAGCAGAAGAGAAGAAGGGGAGAAGCCCTCCGTGGCAGTACGAGGTCGCGAGGCGGCGGCGGCAGAACGTCTCCTCCTCCCCGTTCCACGAGGGGGTTGACGGACTCAGGCGAAGTTGGTCAAGGTCATTTCCCGGGCCCAGGGGAAAATTGACCACTCTGCGAGGCGGAGGAGCTCCCTCGCTCGCTCACCCGCCCGCCCCGCAGGAGACGTCCTGTGAAACCTTCCACCGACGAATCGCTTCCTCGAGGCAGCCGCATTCGAATATCCCGTCCCACCTACAAGGGTGTTGGGTGCTGGTGCTCCTCCTTCGCTCCTTCCTCCTGGAGTCACTCTGGGAGAATTTGGGCATGGGGTCTCCGATTTGCGGTGAACTGGAGCGATCGCGCCTGGCCACTTCCCTTCTCTTGAGACGACGAGCACAGAACTCCGTCACTAAACTCCTGCCGCAGGGGAGACTCTTCCACAGGGTGGCTTCCGGCGCAGCCCCAGAGGGAAACCTCCCTGCAAGTCTCGTGGAAGGACCCGAAGCGGGAAGCATCGCAGCTCCTGGTGGCGTGCAGGGGATGTCGCCGATTCCCTGGCTCCAGGATACCGCGCTGTTTTTTGTCTTCGCAGCCCGTCCGCTCCCAGGAGGGAGAATGGAACGTACGATGCCCTCGCCCGCCTCAGGGTGCCTTGGCAAAAAGTTCCCGACTTGCACGAGAGCCCTCAGGTGGGGACGCGCAGCATCGCTGGTCGTTTTCGTTCTCGGACCACAGGTGAAAAAGGGAAGGAAAACCTTCCTCAGTTGACATGGACTCTGGAAAAGGAACCGCAGTTTTGCCCCCCTTTCCCCCAGTCGATGCTCTCTCCGCTCCCGCTACAGAAGAAGCACCGGAACCCGGGAGGGCGGGATCCCACTGCTAACTGCCTGATGTTGGAAGGGTCGAGTCCGGTGAAATGCGCGACTGGATGGGTCCCCGAAGGCTTCCACCCCGGGGTACTTCCACAGGCGGGCAACGGAAAAGTGGACAGTGAACGATAATGCAGGGCGAGGGGCGCTTCCTGAGGGACGCCTGCAAGTGTTTCGGAGGAGGGCGCACCAACATCCGTGGTGCCTCAGGCCCGGCCATGCGGATCCAGCGGAGAGAGACTGTGAGATCGGAAGCGGCTCCGTGGACACCGACGAGCAGCTTGAGAGATGGCGCATCCATCCCGTTTTCTCGTGGATTCTCCAGGAGTCCCTCGAATCCAGCTGGATAATTTGAGAGGATGCTCCACGTCGGATGCAACTTACCCTCTAGGAAATGACTGAACTCTTTTCAATGTGCTTCCGCAGCAGCTGGTGGACTGCTAGAGGGCTGAGCAAAGTGCAGAGCGCGTGCATTCCAGCGTGTCGCGGCGCGCCATCGAAATGTCCTGGATGCCGAGACAATTCCGATTGGCCACCGATCTCAAGGCGGCGGTGGCAGCGCCATCAAGGGAAAAGTTTCAGGGTGAGTGAGAAGACCACGAAGTGGGATGCTTCCTACCCGGGACGTCCAGGGAACAGATCACTGTCGATTTTCCGTCCCAGCCCGTCGAGAGCTCGACATCGAAGTGTCGAGTTCCATGACAGCGTCGAGTCACATCTCCTACCTCGCGACAGCTTGCACGTCCGCCCCAGGAAGCAGAGCATCGGGCACGGAGTCATCCTATCTTCCGAAGCGACGGAGCGCTTCGTCACCAACGGTGGAGTAAATCGTTCGGATTGGGGAGAGGTGCGAAAAGGGAGGAAAAAACTGCCATTGGGGATCGCTGGTGGACGAACCCTTGTTCTCAAACGGAAGGTGCGCGCCCTTTGGTCACTGCGAAGGAGAGAGAGTCCGCTAATCACGGGCTGAGCACCACAGAGCTCCTTCCCTCTTCCTCCCCCGCTCTGGCAGCCGTGTGGCCTGCACGCGGCACCGTGCGTTACGGGTTCGAACCCCGCCCGGGAAAGGATCGACGCCGAGAGATGGGAGGTGCGTCGTGAGGGTTTCGAGTTACCCCCTCAAGATGATGCTGGTTGGCCTCTTTCGGATACGGCACTGGTTGACACCCGGTCACGCCAGGGCGCTTGCTTATAAAATAAACACGTGTCTGTGGCAAGGCACTTGATCCTACCACATTACTTATAACTACGAGAAGATACCTGCCGGGAACTGGCACGCGGGCCGGCGGGGTCGCCTCAACAGCACAGGGGAAGGGGAGACAAGCAAAAAGAAAAAAAATAAAACAAAACAAATGCACTCAAAAAAAGGAAGGGGGGAGGTTCGGGAAGGGATCATGTGTGTTGGAGGGTGTCCACTGCAACCTTGTAAGGAAGCCGGCAAGTTCCTGTTTTATGGTTCCCATATGGGGCCATCTTGACGCTGTCCTCATGAAGAGGGCAGCGAAGTAGATGGCTTCCCTGTTGTTCTGGCCTCCTCTGGCGTTGCTCCATGCAGCCACGGTCTCACCCCGTGAGCAGCACAGTGCTGCTAGGGATGGGGCCGGCGCGAGGGCGTCTCCCAGAAAGAGCCGCTTAAGAACACCTCTGGCGTTGCCGCTGGGGGTTCCAAGGGTCGCGGCAAAGCGTCCCCAAAGGGGCCAGAGGGCAACACAGGTCTACTAGGAGGTGTGGGAAGGACTCCTACTCCTCGCACCTTGCACAGTTTGGGTTCACACACACCCGTGTCCACAGATGCCGCGGCACTGGTGCAAGCCGGATGCCTGCGTTAACTGACCGCTGGTATTGGAAGTTGGCCCTCCGAGCTCCTCCAGGAAATCAAGGAGCACCTTGAGGTTTCCCTCCGGTTGTGCAAACGAAGCCATTCCCTTCTCCCTCGGGGGGGCTGAGAGAGAACCTCTGAGAGACACTCACGTGGCCCACCTGCTTCCGTGAACGATCTTCGCTCCTTTCGCTTCCCATTTGGCAGCTCGACCAAACCCTAGATGACCTGCCGTTGGGCGGCGGTCCCCCTACTGCCGGCACGGACCACCTCCTCCTCTGGGAAGCACACCCTCGACACCTTGCGAGCTTTTAGCCGCACGAGGAGTCTGGAGGGAAGCGGGCTGGGTACCAGCCGCCCATCGGTTCCTCCACGTTTCCTCCCATCTTCCCCCCTCCCTCTTTCGCTCAAGAGTTTTTCTTCCTTGGATGAGTCCCGGATTCATCCCAGTGTGGCAGCAGTCGTGCCTCACGAGAGGGATCGCGTCGACCGGCGTCTCGTCCCCGCAAAAAAAAACGAGCGAGGCGAAATTCTTCCCGAATTTCCTTCGTTCCCTGAGGTGCCCGTCGGCCATTTGCTGGCTCATCAGGGATGTTCGCTTCCCATCGCCACACGACGGTCGCCACTTGTCTCCCGCTTTTAGCGAGGGGGATTGCAGGGAGAGGAAGATTCCGAACGCCCGCTCCTCGGGGACGGCAGTTGTTCCCTCTGAAACGCGCTCCGAGAGCTGGCAGCCGCCAACGTCCGTTCCTCCTTTTGATTGGATCGCGCAGGGAGCGTGAGGTGCCTCCGAAGAGGTGAGCTCCGGGACAGCGGCTCGGGAGTCGACTCTTTCCCAAGCAGATGGGACCCCCGTCCGGATTCCGGATCGAACTTTGGGATCCCAGCATCCCTCTCCTCCCCTCCTCGCTACATTTGCCGCCGCCACCAGACGGGTGAAGGACGGCGATGCGCGGTGGCCTCTCCTGGAAGGACGTTACGAGCACGTGGGAAAGCTGCATCCCCAGGAACCGCTGGGTCCGCGGATTGCAGGAGCGACTACCAGGAAGCTCTGCGCTCTCTCTTCCCGTAGGGAGGAGGTGAGGGAAGAGGAGATCAAACCTGCTCAGATAGCTTGGCAGCGCGGTTGCGTGCCCGCACCGGTATGCCCTTCGCCCTGGGACGTCATGGGGAGTCGTGAGAGTTCCCGTGCCCTCCTGTTCGCTCTCTTCGGTCGCTTCTGCAGCCAGGTGCGGTTTCCCTGCATTCAGGACTCTCCAAAACTCCCTGCTCCTTCCCTCCTGCTTGTCACTCGCACCCTTGCCCAGGAGAAGGTGATCCGGGACATGTCCCTGGAGTCCCTAACGAACAGCAGGAGCGGCGCGACCTTCCCCCCTTCCCGACACCTGTGAAGGCTCGCTCCAAAACGAACGATAGGCGGGAAACGACGACTTCCTCCCGCTGAAAGCACGCCCCCCCCCCCCCTACGGGATTCCCTTCGCGATCCTCGGGGTCTCGTTCGCACGTCGGAAAAAGGAAGGGTAGGGATAGGGACGTGCGACCCGCTCGACGAAGAGGGAGGGGGAGAATCGAAACTCCACTTCCAGGAGGGAGGAGGGAACCGCAAGGCGACTGGGAGATCGCTATCGGGAACAGGGAGGGTGAGAGAAATCCTCCTCTGGGGCTCCCCTTCGGGAAGGAGATGAACGCGACCCGCACGAGGCGAAGGACGTGATCGTCTGGCGTTGGGTCAGGCCCGCTCACCCCCGCGGATCCCCCGCGGCGACAGGTTTCAACACTGTCGCATACTGATTGAAATGATCTGTTACTATCAGTTATGATAGTGTCTTTATCTTTATTGGATTCATTGCCTTTGTTGCTCTTAGTGCAGAATTGAGGATTCGGAGAATCCTTTGACAGTGGAGTTAAGGGGGTGAGGAATGTACATTTTAAAGAATCCGAGCATGCCGACGGAGGAAACGGAGTCAGTGGTGTCACACACCACATTTCCTTTAGAATGGAATCCACATTCGGTTGCGAATCGGAAGAGTCCCTTCGGGGTTCTCTTCAGAGGAGTGAACAGGAGCGGTTCCCTTGCGGGTTCCCTCCGGAGAAGAAATTCCTACAAGCGGATCCTTTCCGGATTCCCTTCGGAGAAGTTGAAATGGAGAGGACCACCCCCCATTGCGAGGGGTGTCCCTCCGGATAGAATGAGGAAGGAGATTCCCTGCGGGGTTCCCCTTCGGAGACAACCAGGGTGGGAGGTGCGATCCCCCCCATCCGGAGGTGATCCCTCCCCAAGCGTGAGAGGAACGGACTCCGAACCCTTCCTGGATTCATAGGGCGGACCCCATCCCGGGGTGCCCCCTATCCTGAAGAATTACACTGAAGAATTACACACTCCCCTGCGTGTTGCCGCGGGCGGAGAGTTGTGGAAACAAAACAGTGTGTTAATGTTTAAAAAGAGCCACGTGCGCCGCGAGGCACGCGAGAGAAGATCCCGCCGAAAAACACTGGAAGAAAAATTCCCGCGGTGGGGGGTGGAGGGCTTTTGGGATCCGCAAGAAAACCTCGTGGTGCTTCTAGAAAGGGGAGGGACTTCCGACCGAGAGAAGAGGCCACGTGGTCGAGGAGCCCAGCGCTCAGCCCCTACTGCCGCGGGCTCGACTGAATACACGCGAAGGATGGGAGTCGAATTGGACGAGTCGCGGGGCTTTTGAGTGACTCAGCAAGAGGATACTGCTCGCGTTTGCGGCCGGATGCCCCTCTTTGACCAGCCAGTAATCCCCAGAGTGGACCCTGAGGAAACAAGGAGCGGTCCCTTTTCAGATCCCTCCTTCCCGTTCTGTGCGCCCCTTGAGTACGCGATAGGGGTAACGCCTGGGAGGGAGCTTCAGTGGAGGGTTGCAACTGAGCCACTCTGACACCCATCCATGGGGACGAAGCGGCAGTCCCTTCGTGCGTAAGGAACCAGAGAAAGGAGAGATCCCCGACCAACGAAACCCTACTGTGTCGGGAACTCTGCCGCTTGGAGATCGTCGACGCGCATCGACGCGAGCCTGGGATGACTTGCGCAGGAATCCAACTCTTCGCTCGCCCAAGGAAGATAGCAGCCAGTGAGACTGTCCTGGAGCAGGAGGGGGAGGGGAAGGGAGGGATTATGCCGAAGAAGGTGACCCGGGCCGTAGGCACTCTCGACTGCTTCGCGGCCTCCTTTTGGGAGCCTCCCGAAGAGTTGCATCTGGGGACTTCGGCGCTTCCTCCGGAGAGGAACCGCATCCCGATGGCTGTCGCCGAGCTGTGGGCAGACTGGCGGGCCGTATTCGGGGCGCCTGCGTGGTGGTTCCTGAGGAGTTTCCCTAACAACACTAGAGGCAGTGAGCCCCCTAGTCGAGGTTGCCGAGACAAAAAGAGCTGCTCGGCAAGGAGGAGGAAGAAGTCGTGTCTTTCTCGAGACCGTTGCGGAACTCTTCGCCGCTTCCGAAACCTCGGAACGGTTGCGGATCCGCCTCTCTCTCTCTCTCTCTTAGCTGCCGCACAGCCCGATTCCGCTTGATGGACCGGGGGCAGGAAGCCCTTCCGCCTCGCGGAGGTCTCAGGGGAGTGGACCCCGCCGCCTGCCGAGCCGGGGTCGCTTCGCCGTTCGGTGGGGTCGCGGATTGGGAGGCAGAGACGAGACACACGCTGGCATCCACCTTTGGCCAGAGCTCCTTCAGACTGAAGACTTGAGGCGAGGGCAGAATGGGCCGAATCCCCGTGCGAGGCCTCCGAGGTCACGTGGGGAGAAGGAGAGGGGCGACTGCCTCTGGTTCTCACGCTGCGGATGGGGGTCTTCCTTCACGTTCAGCCACTCCAAAGCCCAAGAGTCCTCGAGTTCCACTATCACGTGGCAGCCAGTGGATCCAAAGGAGCCAACAGCTCGCCGGACGCGTTGCGGAGCGGATGCTTGCTATTATCGGCTCTTTGGCAACAGCCGACTCTTACGCGTGCGCTCGCGATGGTCCTGGCAGCCTGCTGACGACCGAGTCCTTCTCGGTTCGGAAGCAGGGCAGAGTCGCTCCACCGAACCAGCGAAGACCTTAGAAAGGCTTGCGTGGGAGCGGCTCCGTTTGCGGTGCCCATGTGACTCGCCGTGGTCCAGATCACCCTCCACCTAAGCTCGGGAACGATGCCTTTCTCTTTCCTCCTTCTTTTTCGGGGAGAGAGAGAGAGAGGAAAAAAAATTGCCCACTGCAGACTCGGTATAGATGACTGCACGGAGTAGAGTGGCTGCTCTTTCATTATTCTTTGAAGAGTAGGCAGCCCTTCGTTTGGGTGAGGGGATTTCGGGATGCTCCTGCGCTTCCTTGCTGGTCGCCTCCCTTTCCCGAACCCCGTCGTGCGGAAGTGTCACTACTCCTCCGAAGAAAACATTTGCTCGCTGCCTCCCTTCGCGTCGTGTTTTAGCTGGATGAGGCCGCCTCATGGATAACGGAAGCCCTACGGTTCTCGGCTCCTCCTGGGCACGAGAGGAGGGACAGGACAAGGATGGCAACCGCCCCTGGAAGGGCGAGAGCGATTCCGTTCTTTAAGATTCCTCTGACAAGTGACTGCTGGTGTGATTTTGTTCTTGTTGTTGCTGCTGCTGCTGCTGCAGTCGTAGTTGAAAGTCTTTTTGTTGCTATTGTTGTTGTTTGTTTCCGGCGTCAACTGTGCCTTCCCTGAGAATCCCCCAGATGATCCCTTTAACAGATTCCTAATCGTGGTTTCATTCATGCAGCGAGTGGATGGCCGCCATCGTCTCCACGGTAAGTTGCTCTTGGTAACGGTTCGCGGGGTGCGATCCCCCCGGCTTTCGCGGCGACCCGCAGCTCTAGGGCCGCTCGGTGCGCGAGGAGGAACCGCAGGAGATCTCGGGGAACCCAGGAAGAGGGAGTCGCTCCCTCCGGTCGAAGTTGGGAGTCGTTCCTCTCCTCTCGGGAGAGCGGATCTCCAGAAACCGATCGCTGCAGGGCGCGTGGCATCCCTGCAGAGAGATTCGGAAGACAGGGAAAGGGGGGGGAAGGAGGGATGAGGAGACCATCCGCATGTCACCTTCCTGCGAGTCCCTGTGATGTCGCCCTTTCGCTTCTTGCACTGAGAGCTCCACCGGCACGTGAGGCAAACGAGGTCTCCTTGTGGCCCTTTGGGCATTTCTCCCGTGTCTGCACATGAAATCGCTTCTTCCTCCTTCGGGATTGCTAAAATACATGCGCGGCGAGATATGGATTCAATCTGGCGTCTCCAGCCAAGGAGAGGCTGTCGTATCCTCACAGTACTGTCGAAGGAAGTGCTAAACGGGAGCTGGTATGGAATTAAGCAATAAAACGAGATTTCCCACCGCCCAGGGCGAAGCTAGGAGAAGACTCGCACGCCGTTAATTAATCGCATTCAAGTGGTTTGCCAAATAGCACGCGCGAGGCAGGGGAACCCTGAGCGGAAGAAGAAAAACTTCGTATCTGGAGCTCCTTCCTGCACTCGCACCCATTAACCCCTCCCGCCACGTTCCCGCATCCGTGCCCATGGAGATGCAATAGTACCGGTCACTGCTGAGTTTCTCTGCGTCACTAGCAGGAGCACGCAAACTGATCCATCACGTGGCGTGATCCTCGGCGGGCACAAAGAAGTTTCTCCCGACAGAGGCCTGTACAGGATAGGGCAGGGTCCAATCTCGCGAGAGATAAGCACCGTCGTCGTAAACCCCAAGCTACAGCTAGTGGCGCCCTGAACGCTGGCATGGGAAACGAGCGCCTTAAGGGAAGAGGACTCTCACGGCTGGACGAAAGGAAAAGCACTCTTGGGAAGCTCAGGATTTCAAGTGTGGACAAAGCTCGAAACGTAGAAGCTCCCTGTCGATGCTTTCACGGAATGAACCATGAAAAGATTAAATTCGAGCACGGGTGGAGATGGCTCCCCCATGAGCTTCTTTCATGCTCACGAAGCAATTAGAGCGTGACCTTGGAATAGGCATTACAGAGAGCCTAATGCATATTCAGGCGCATTTTACAAGATTTCTTGGACAAAAAAGGCTTTGAACCTGACATAATAGAGACGTAACCTTAATCTGGAAGTCCAATAGCAAGGCGGCATGCTAGCAAACACTATGCCGTCCAGAAAATTTATGGAATTATACGAGCCTCTAGCGCATGTGCCTATTTGTTCCCGGTCGGATTTTGAAATTTAGTTTCCAGTTTCCGGTGCTTCGTATCCCTATATAGTGGGCAGGCGGGGAGGATCAAGATGAAGAGAGAAATGAAAAAAATTTTCCAGAATAAAATGTTTGTTAATTAATTTTGCGAAGCAACCCTGCTTCCTCCTTGAGTGTAATCTTCGCTTTGTTGCTTACAAGGAGGCTTCTCTGTAGGCAAACCGGGCTTGGAATCCACCGGTTTTCGTTGCCGCTTTGATACGCGTTTTGTATTTATTTATTTCCCCCTCCTCCTCTTTTTGTTCCCAGCAGCAGTTTGGATCCGCAGTTCCCAATTTTTCCACTTTCAATCAGTCTGACCGAACGTTCTCAAATAGAGGGGAATCGAATTTTGCGCCGCCCCCACCTTTAAACATCGAACGGAGGGCATCACCCGCTCGCAACGTGAAGAACCCACACGACCTACTGTGGGGCCACTGGGGGATCAAAGTCAGAGCCCAGTTCGGTCCGAATAAACGCGTGAAGCACCACCCGGGAGATCCGGGTCCGCAAGGAAGCGGAGCGTCCCATCGGAAGCAGCCGTGCCGAGACGGTGAGGACTGAGGGTGCTCCCACCCCAAAATGCGAGAAGATCCCGTTCTCGCCCAGCACGGCAGGTACCCCAGTGCCACGAGCAGCTCTTCCTCCATCAGCGAACGGGATCCCTCGCGGGCGGCGGGGAAGAGAACGGGGGAGCGCAGCCACCACCCCTCCTGCAGCAGAGTCGAGGGTGCGGCTGGTCGGAGTGCGCCAGCCAAGCCGCAAGCACTTCCGCTTCCCTCTCGCTGGCAGGCCAGGTCAGCCGCAGCCCCCATGTCACAGGGAGGCTTCGGTGGACTCCCCTCCCTCCCCGTGGGTAGAGAACGCTTGCACCCTTGGTCCGCAAGCGGAGCTGCTCCGCACTCCCTCCTACCCTAAGGCCAATCCGCCCATGTCCCGATCCCGGCGCCTTCGAGCACGTCCGGCGCCGCGAGAAACCCCTCCGGCGCGAAGGTCTTCGAGCGTCCCGTTCCGTCTTCACGGAGCGTCTTCGGGTGCGGGAAGCACGAAGGGACGAAGCCTCAGTTCCCAGGGAAACTGCCCTTCCGGAACTCCAGCAAGCACTCTCAGTACGCCCTGATCCACTCCCACCTCCTCCTTCGATCCCGACGGGTGCGAGGCGACTGTTCGGCGCTCACGGGACGAGAGGGAGTTCCTTGTCGCCTCGCCCACTTCGGGCGACCCACGGAGCGGTTACCGCACGGATCGAGGGGGAGAGAGTGCTGCCTCGGGCTGTGCAGTATACCTTTCTTCCTTCCCCTCCCCACCTCCCGCCCCTACGAATCCTCCTCTTCCCCATCCGCTCCCCCTCCCCACCTCCAGCACCCTCCTGCTACTGCGCGCGCGGAGGCGCCCGCCTCTGGAAGACGCCGCGCTCGCGAAGAGGGCCGAGCGCCCTAGGGGACGTGACCACAAGTCAAGAAGTCTCCTGGTTCTGGAAGACGCCAGTCCTCGAGGGCGGTGCCCCCGAAGAGTCGGATCAGGCGGGTCCGCGGAGATCCCTCCCCCCATCTACCTCCGGGCGGGACGAGTGCCCGGAAGTTCCTCCCGCTTTGGGGACGTGAGCTGCCCGTTAGCTTATCGACAGGAAGCAGGCTCTTCTTGACCTTTCCGGTGGCTCCCTGAGCGTGAAGAACGAGGAAAAGCCGCCCCTGCCCGCGGGCAACCCGGGGAACGTGCCGCTGCTCCTTTGCTTCTGGCACCCAAGAGAAGGGAAGGGGAAGGTGCGACCGGCCAGTCCGTGATGACTCCTCTCCGTGTTTGCAGCTCCCTCTGTCGCCGTACCAGGTGATCAAACGGCGTGTGGAACAGCAAGAATGCCCTCAGCTTCCGGCTCCTCCTGCCAGAAAATGTGAGTCTGTCGCTGCGTCGCGGGTTTCCTAGGAGACCGCGAGGGAAGCCTTCCCTCCCCCTTCTCCAGGAAGTCCCTCCATCCCTGCCCCGATTCCCCGGCCTGCCTCGGCCGAACGGACTTTCCTTCCCTCCTGTCGAAGGAAGGATGGCGGGTTCGTTCGTCCAGGCCTCCTCCTTCCCCCTGGCACTATCGCCCAGGATTGGGTGAGTCGGGAGCACCCTCTCCCCGGTGCCAGACAGGAAGAAGCCGTCTGTGGGTGGGTCGGCGGGAGTAGGGAGGGCGAGAAGGAAGGCGGTGCTTTCGTATGGGGCTCCTCCCGAGACGACATCCCCCTTTTTCCCTGGAAGCCGGGGAGGGCGAGGGGCTTCTCCCCCGTCCCAACCCTCTCCGGAAGGTCATCCGGAAAGTTGGGAGCCCGAGGGTTCTCTCTTGTTCCTGCGTAGGAGGGTCATCCAGATCCAGAGCCTTTCCTGGAGGAGGAAGCTCTGGCCGGAGGGACTCGTGACCTCCTTCCCTCCCACGTTTGCTTGCAGGTCGCCACGTGTGCCTCGCCGGGAGCCACGCGGGAGAGACGAGGTCTTGCGAGGTCACCGAGGAGAGTCCCCGTCCGGTCGTCGGGTTCGCCTCGGGAGTCATTCTGGGAGGACTGCTGACCACTGTCTCGTGGGGAGGATGGGGGCTCGGCTACGGGTGGGAGGGGCCAGCCAGCCCCCCAGTTGCCCCCTTCGCCGCGGACCTTGACTACCACCATCACCAGCACGTGGCGGCGGCGCCCGCGTTTGCTGTCGGGGGCGAGGCTCCCGGAAACTACACGAGTCCCTACGACGGCGGCGTCTCGGACTACTATGGACAGTGGGATATGGACTGCGGCGGGATGGACTTCGGGGGAGGCGCTCTGTGAGGTCGCTTGTCCCCCTGCCTCGAGGGATTCATAAATGGACGTCCCTGCATCACTATTGAGTTCGTTCCTTCGGGGTGACCTCCTCTTCCTTTCCCCTCCCCCAACCGCTTCACGACCAGCTGCCGAGGAGGAGAGCACAGGATACCTCCTCGGGCTCGGTGGCCGCGAACCTCCGAAGGGGGCAATGCTCTAGGGAAAGGGATATCGGGGGAGGAATGAGGACCGAGGTCGAAGCTCCAGGTCTTCGCGAAGGCTTCGCGGTGGAAAGGCCGCCGCCTCCTCTTGTTGGGAGTCGCGACCTCCGACCTGCCTTTCCAGGAAAGTCCCTCGGAGGCAAAGGAGAGCAGGTCCACTCCCGTGCTCGCCCGGAGTCGTTCGGGCCTCGAGAGCAACGGGCCATGCCTCCCCGCCTGATTGCATTGTGAGTCACGAGGTGAAGCAAGAGGAGGTTACCTCGAGGCGCCCTCCATGGAGTCCTTGTCTGCGCCCGCAGAGCCTCAGAGCCGATTCCTGCGTCGGCCCTTCCAACCTCGCGCCGCCGCCCTCGCCGACAGACACCCTCCGGAGGGGGGGGACTACCCCTCTTGAGGGCTATTCGTTGCTGGGACTTCAGGAAGGAGTTCGGAACGCTGGCGTCGTACAGGTGGAGGAGGACGAGCGAAGGGAGTGGATAATGGAAATCCTTCTTTTCTTCTGTCTTCGCTGTTTTCGTCCCAGTTTTCTTGGGGGGAAGTTCGCTGAGTACCTCAAGAGCCGTCGCACCCCCGGCGGCGGCTCACGCAGCTCTTTCACGCTGTCCCACGCCAACCGACGGTACATGTAGTTCTTCAAGATAGGGGGTACCCGGGAGGGGACCACCCTATGAAGAACCTCGAAGGGATCCAAGAACCCTATGGGGACTCCGGGAAGGGGGGGTCCGTTCCTCTCGCGCCTGAGGAGGGATTCCCGAAGGGAACCTCGACCCTGGTTGTCTCCGAAGCAAACTTTAAAAGGAACCTCCTTCCTTATTCTCTCCAGAGGGATCCCCAAAGGGGACCGCTCCGTTCTTCTCGGAAGGGAACCGCTCCGGAACCGGAAAGGATCCGCTCCTGAAATTTTTTCTCCGAAGGGAATCTGCAAGCGAACCGCTCCTTTTTCCTCCTCAACTGAAGAGAGCCCCGAAGGGACGCTTCCGGATTTTTTCAGAAGAGAGCTCTCCGAAAGGAGCGGCTTTGCACTCTGGAGAGGTATCGTCAATTCACCAGCTCCATGGGACAAGACGGAAGGTACCCCCCGAAGGGGGAAGTCCGCTTCTTCATAACCGCAGGGAAACTTCCACTCCTTGATTCCTGGAAAGACCCGAAGGTCGACTCCAATTGTCTCGGTCCTCATCGGGGGCATTGATTTTGAACCGTTACAGGTGCTGCACCCGAATGAATGGAGGTCGACCAGCGTCATCTCGTGGGAGGAACACGAACCCTTTCGGAGTATTCGAACCCATGAAGCTTGCAGCCACGCGCGGTGACCGTGACCACGTAGCCTCCGACGCGAGGGGAGGAGGGAACGAAAAGAAGAAAGCTCCAGTTCCCTCTGCCTGCGAAGTGGGGGGGGGGGGCAAGACCCGCCCCCTTCGGGTCCCTCCGCCATAGCCGCTATAGCCGCCTCCCTCGCACCTCACTGCTTCCCCTTCCCGTCTCTGATGAGCTCCTGAGCACTTGGGGAGAGGGCAGGACACAAGGGGGTCGAGAGCTCTGATCCTTCGGCTCCGCACACGAAGCGCACACCGCAGCGGCAACTCGGGCGGACGTGCCCGACCCGCGTGCCGCCGGAGGGCGCTTCGAGGAAGGCAAATGGGACGTAGAATCAAGCACCTCGAGGGATTTCGGAGGAGGAGGAATGGAAGGAGGAGAGCGCGCCACGCTTCGGAGGAACGGCATGAAGGGAACGACAATCCGACCCGGAAGTCCTGGCTCACGGTCATTCGCCCTCGGAAGACTACAGGAAGGTGGGCGGGCGTCGCAAGCCCGTGGCGACCGCGGCCTTCCGGGATGAGGCGAGGACGCTTCCCTTTCCCCTCCCCCCTCCTTTCCTGCCCTTCTTTCCTCTGTGTTCCCCTTTCTCCGGAGTGCGCGAGGCAGAGGCTGGGCTGCTCGTTCCTCCGAGTGACCTCGCTCGAGCACCACCGGGCCGGCAGGCAGCCTGCCTGGAGGTGGGCGATTTCGGCCATAGTCTAGTTGGGGCTCGAGTTCGAGAAGGCGCCTCCCCTTCCTGACCTGGACGATACCTTCCGAGACTGCGAACCCGGGGGGGTGAGCCATATCAGCAGGGAAGGAAGGCAGGTTTCATCCCGCTGCCATCTAGAGGGACGCGGGCCTTCCCTCCTCGTCCGATTTTCCCGGTAGTAGCCTCCCCCAAGGGCTTCGTATCCCGAAATGGGAGCGCCCCGGGCACCTTGCTTGGGAGAGCCGCTTGTTCCCGAAGGGAGAGAGTCTTTCGGTACCCCTCGCGTGGCTGGTGGAGCACTCTTCCTCCAGAGGGGTCGCGAGAGCTGCCTCCAGCAAGCACCTGCGGGTGCGCGTCCCGGTCCCTCGCCACCTGGCTCACCTGGGAGCTTCCTGGGAGGCGTCCACAGCGTGCGAGCCATCCCGCAGGAGCCTGGTCTTCCCTGCTGCTCTCGCACTTATTCCGCTCATCTCTTTGCCTGACCATCCATTCGCAGGCCCCCGTTCTCCCTTCCCCCTTCTCCCCCTCCTCCTACGTTTCCTGGACTTTCCTGGATGGGATCGGAGGAATGGCCGCGGAAGCAGCCGCTGAGGTCGCCTCCTCGGGCAGAGTGCTCTTGGACGATTGGCTCTCTCGACTCGCCCTGATCCCCAGGTCACAGCAGCAGCAGCGCGACTCTGCAGCTCGAGATGTCTTCGTTCCTTTGCCCCTTCCCCCGGTCCCTCTCTTCGTTACTTTGGGGACAGTCCCCCTGCGCAGAGGATGTACCAAGATCGAGCCGCAGCTGGGAAGAGCACGCAATTTAGGGGTCCACTCGACGGGGAGCGTCTCCCCGAGTGCCGTTTCCTCTCTCGTCCCCTCTCCTCTGTAGGGAAAAGGGGGAAGGAAGAGCCACTTTGGGAGGGGTGGGGGATGCAGAAGGTCTCCTGAGCAGCGCTGCCTTCCTGATTTCCGATCTGCTGGCGAAGACGGAACACCACTCTCCCTAGGAGACGGAAGGGAGGAGAGGAAGATGGTCGATGCTGCTCTACCGACGCTGACGCGCGACTCTGTGGTCGCGGAAGCCTGCCTCCAAGGCAAGTGGCGACTGGAGAAAGAGCGTGCACGATTGCGGTGTCAGCAGGAGGTGGTGACCCAAGGCCAGGAGGAGCGCGAAAGGCGATGCCCAGAACACACCGGGAACAGGAGCGCGCCGCGACTTGCCGAGTGAGGTCGCCCACTATCCGGCAAGCGGAAGGATTCACGCCGCCGCCCGCGTCCCCATTTGATTCAAGAAAGGTAGCGCGCGTCGTGAACCCAAGCATCGAAGATCTGACATCAGGTTCCTCCTTCGATAGAGGAGGACGGGGGAGGGGCACGAATTCTGGCTGCTTTTCCACAAAGCCGCTGGAAGTGCTCGGAAGGCGAGAAGGCGAGACGCGCACGCGCCAGTCTACATCGGAGAGGCAAGAAGAACAGCCGCTGTCACCCGTGTTGGTCCACCGAGGCTGTGCAACACCTGAAAGGCAGTCTTGCATTTGCCTTCGACAGTGGCAGGCTGTTGGTATTTATATCGTGACGGGCCATGCAGGCTGCTCGTGACCAGTGATGCCACTTCACCCTTTGATCGATCTGCTTACTATTTCTCTAAGGAAAGCAGTTAGACTCTTATTTTTCAAATTAATTCGCGTACGGAATCGTCGAAAGCTGATGCTAATTGCAGCAAAGAACTCAAAGAATATTCCTCTCCCGTTTCTTATTTGAGGAACTATTGCTTATACTGGTAGGTATCTTCGGATCCATCTTCGAAAATGAAAAAAAAGGAAAAAAAAACACATTCCGATGAAACATGGAATACATATTGAATTAGATAAAGTATTTTCCATATTTTCATCAATCTTTCGTCAGATTCTCAAAAGGGATGGTTGAGATTATCCCCTTGGAATAATAAATTCCATAATCCCCCCTCATTACACTATTCATAATTATCATATCAGCTTTTGATTACCTTTTTCATTTCCACGGTTCTTTCCATTTGAGTCGGTAAGTCTCAAATAATCCAATGAATCGGTCTTAACCCAAATCACAAGTTTTCAGTTTCGTTCTCTACTCTGAGAACTCCAAGGGAGAAAAAAAAACACCCACACACACACATGTCCAGTAGGAATAAAAACAAATGATACTGGACTTTTCGAGGACATCCGAACATGATTGCTCCATTCCTTCAGGAAGCAGCAATGTCTATTCATAGTCTCTACGCATACATGAGCGTGCTATTCGAGAGTCTAAAGCTCATCAGAGGAACAGTTGGAGTCATTGGAATGTTCTTATGGAATGTTCCAAATTATGACTCTGAACGAAACACTCGTGCAAACAGTTAGTCTTTTTTCGAATTGCTTTTCAGTCATTCTCTCTGATCACCCGGAAACACAGTCCAATCATTTTCTGCTTAGTTTTCTTCTTCTCTTTTTGAGACCCCTCTAATCCGGACTTGGCTGGTTCTCGAATTTCCTTAACGATGGGACTCCTTTAGGAGAGTATAATAGGCATAGGAATAACCTGAGAAATATTGCTAGATTATATTCCGGAACGGGGAAGGGGGTTTGAACAAGAATAAATGCATTTAGATGCACAATGCATTTGGATTGTTGATTTTGGCACACATACTCGTTTGTTCTGACTGCCCCCTTCTCGCAATGAACTGGTAGTTCGGTTCTGTTTAGACCACTAGTGTGGTCCTCTCAAGCAACAGATCTAGAAGTCTTCTGTGATTGCAAGCAGTTCACCTTGAGGCAAAACTGTGCACACGGATGCCACTTACTTGCATCGCAGATGTTTTGAGCTTTGCATCGACCTTTGAAAAGGCTCTCTTTTTTACTTTGCTACTAGACCAAAATATTCTTTAAGAAAACAATCACTGCTTCCTAATCATTGAAGATAAATGTGAGAATGCAAACTTTCATGTTGCCACAAAATCGACGATTTTTTTTGCTTCTCATAACAGGAGGTAGCCAGATACGGATGCATCTGAATGCACACATCGAGGGTTTGGGTTTTTGCTGAATAGTCGACCAAACTCTATCTCATTCCTCAAATCTGCCAGTTACTCACTTCTATCTGGAGATGCATTCTCTCACAATTTTCTGATCTTCACGGAAATATGCATCCAAGGCTTCATTCTTTCTTGTTGAAAGGCTGCAGTCTTTTTCTCTCCGCCATTTCCTGACAGACTTCCCCTGCTGCAAATTCCAAAAGCATTCAGAATTCTCACGTATAGAGCGGGATTTGGAAATCTGTCCTTTTCACCCAGATTCGTAGTTCCGTTTCTATATATCCAAGTGGATGCACTCTTCTTCATGTCCTGTTGCTAGCTGTTTCCTTTTTATTTTGTGAATTTTAGCGGACAGCTTAATGAACTCCACATTACTCAGAAGATATTGCTTCTGCAATATCTTCTGTCTTAATTTTTTTTCTTGTCAGCCTTGAAATGAGACGGAGGGCTGTCCTTAGGAAGCGCAGTGTCGCTATTAGGAAACGAGAAGTAAGCATGAATCAAAGGTGACCAAGGAGTTGGTTGCCTACATGACTGAGGTGCACTTTGAATTTAAGACAGAGTTGGTACTTCTCAAAGCAAGGAAATTTGCATGAACAGGCAGTCCGTCGATCCGTTTAATATTAAGCAAACATCATTGGGAACTCGTGGCAACGAAATGCCTAATGAAGTGCGTGTAGGCGGTGGTCGTCTGGGTGCAGTTGCGTGCCTGGTCAATGTCTCGTTCGGCTCCTGGAGGTCATGGCTTCGTGAGGGGTTGTTGTTGTCGTCTAGACATAGGAGCTGTTGCGCAAGATATGCAGCTTGCTAGTGAAAAGCATCTCTGTAATATGTTTATAATTGTGTTAGACTTGGTAAGAAGTGAAGGTGTTCTCGAACCAGTCTCTCGCTTTTGTGTGCTGATTTAGCACATATGCCGTTTCGAAAGTACGGTGGCCAGACGGTTGGCGGAAATTGAAGGAAAACGCCCAAGGTTATCCGGTAATTTTGGAATCCTCCATTTCCGAGGAACGTAGTCGTGTTTGCCACAATATTGTACCTTCAGTTTGCGTTGTTTTGTTTTCCCACAAAATTGTTTCACCATATTTTCAGGTTTTGTTCGGGTTCTCCTATCATTCTTCTGTTTCATATGTGTAATACATACTTACAGAAAGAATAACCAAGAAATAAAAATCACGTTGAATTTATATGTGAAGTTCACAGTTTCATAAAAGGAACTTACTTCCGATATGCCGACAGACCTGATTTTGCAGTATCATAAGAATCCAGTTATGATAAAACTAGGACTTGTCTCTTCAGTCAGCCATTAAAGGCTTATGCTGTATAAGTGCTTAAGTGTTTTATGCATTTGATCAATAAACATCCTTACTAATGAGTGATAATGCACGGATTGGATTCGTAGGACAGTCTTCTAGTCACTGTAACCTTAGTTCACCTGATTCAGCGAAGGATGCAGATGTTCCTAAAGTATGTAAGATGCCATCGAATTTAAAAAGTATTTGGGCAGTTTATTTAATAAATTTATTTTTCTGTCATTTCCTTAATTGTTAATCCTAAGCTCTTAAGAGAGTTTAGAAAACTAATTATAAGGAGGTGTTTTTTTATTTGCATGGGGATATTAATATCAAAAAGAAAAGTGGCAGCAGATTTTAAAACAACTAATGCTTTATTTTAAAAAGAAGGAAGGAATACATTCTTCACCTGCTAATGTGGGAGAATGGAATGCAGAGGATGAACTAGTCCTAAAGCATGGAGCTGAGCATGTGATCAAATTATTTGTTCCAGTAACTCTGTGTATGCTTGTAGTCATAGCAACTATCTGTTCCATTAGTTCCTCTACACAAACAGGAGTATATCTGTAAGCAAAATAGTATATTATTTTTTAATTGCAATTTGATTTAGTTTTTATACTCCATTTTATGGTGGACCTAATGATGTTGCCACAAAAGTATGGCATGCTACAGCGAATGCCTTCATATTAATGAGTGTCATTGTTGTGTTCACAATATTGCTGATCATTTTGTACAAGTATCATTTCTATAAGGTTAGATGATGATGAACATTCAGATTAAATTCATTTATTGCAGGTTATCCATGGGTGGTTGATAATTTCCTCACTTTTGTTACTATTCTTTTTTGTTTATGACTTTCTTAGGTAAGTGTGTGTATCCTTGTTTTATTTTGTGTCTACTGGGAGCTTCATTTTTAGTGAAGTTTTACAGCAATACAACATTCCAATGGACTATTTTACTGTGGCATTTATAATGTGGAATTTTGGTGTTATGGGTATGATGTGTATACATTGGAAGGGACCTATTCGTTTGCAGCAAACTTATCTTGTGTTCATAGCAGCACTTGTTGCCTTAGTGTTTATCAAATATTTACCCGAATGGACAGTTTGGGCTGTTTTGGCTGTGATATCTATATGGGGTGAGCATGTGTATTGGAAAAAATATAAATGGCATTTTAATTCAGATCTTATTGCTGTTCTTTGTCCAAAAGGACCATTGCGCGTGCTGGTAGAGCTGGCTCAGGAAAGAAATGAGCCCCTATTCCCAGCTCTCATTTATTCTTGTAAGTCTTTTTTTTTTTCATTTCCGGTTTTTCAAGAGGCAGGAAACAAAACAGCTACCATGTTGTATATGCAGGGCAGAGAAGATTCAACACATGATCATTTTCCAAATGAAAACCATACAGAAAGCATCCATAGTACTCCAGAATTTCATAATGAACACACTGTCTCATTTTCTAGCTCTACAGCTGCAAACTGTGGTCAACACATTGAAAATGAAGTTAGTACTCTTCAGTCAGATGAAGATGATCGTAAGATTCTAGATTTATAAAGTGTTATTTTTCTTTTTTACTGCAGGAAGTGTTAAACTGGGACTAGGAGACTTTATTTTCTATAGTGTCCTTGTGGGCAAGGCATCATCCTATGGGGACTGGAATACTACATTAGCTTGTTTCATTGCTATTCTAATTGTAAGTTATTCTTTGTACGATCATTATGTGTTGCTTTTTCATTTTTAGGGACTGAGTCTCACTTTGCTCTTATTGGCCATCTTCAAGAAAGCTTTGCCTGCTCTTCCCATTTCTGTATTCTTTGGGCTTATTTTTTATTTTGCTACCAGTCAGATCATATCTCCATTTGCTGATACTCTTGCTAATCATCAAGTATTTTTATAATGTAATGAATATTTCAGGAATAACCCAGAATGGGATGAGTGTATGGAATGTTTCTAAATTTTAATATCAGAAATGTTAGGGATTACTATTAAATTTGTTTTACTCAACAATCTGAAATTGTGGTTGGACTTAACCTACATTGTGTTAGGTAGCCAGTTTTACTGATAATTATCATGAATGATCAAAAGTTACATGGTATTTGCCAACAAGGAATTATGTTTGTATAATGAATGATGATCTAACACATGATATAAGATGGATGAGCCAGAAAAAGTGCAGATTCAAATATTGTTCTTTGGCAAAGCTAGGGAGGTAGTTTGTCAAGATGCAGCTATCATGTGCATACCTGCTACACCATTACTGCAGTCACACATTTTGGACCTACTTGTCACTGAATTTCAAGCTTTGAAACCAATCAGCCAGTGGCTAATGCTGTCCCTGAATGAAGAGTATCTTTCCACCGAAGATGAAGTGCTGTTACAAAATGGTGACGAGATTGCTGTGATCCCACCCATAAGTGGGGGTTAATTTTTATACAAACATTTTTTATAATTTTTTGAATGAGGGTGCACTTTGCTGTTTTATCATGTTTTTGTTGCACTTGTCAAAACTTGTCAATTACAAGTGTTTGTAACACAACTTCAAAATTTAAGCATAATACACATTTTGTTTTAGTGGTTTCAATTTGGTTGTCTCCTTTCATAACTTCGAGATGCAGTTAAATTATATCTGTTTGATCCTAAATTGTGAATCATGTAGAATTATCAGAAAGTTAAGGAATTGCAGTAATGTAAACCATTTCTGCAAATTTAATATATTGGACTAATTTTGTTCAAGCATAAACTCAGGTATCATTTGCACTTCCTTTACAAGCTTGTTTTTTTGTGTGTGGGTGTGGTAACTAGTTGAAAAAAAGTTTGTGTCAGTAATATGAAAATGGATTGATACTTTATCAAATTTTTGCTTACAATTTGTTTCTCTTGCCATTTGATGGACATTCACATATTAATGCACTTGAACACATAAATTTTACTGCTTTAGTATTGTAAGCACATGAATGTTTGAATTCTGTAACAAATAAAAGTTCACTATGCTGATGATTTTATCATTTGGCAATTGAAATCTGTTCTGTAACATGAAAGACAGTTCTACTTGCAGGTTATCATGAATTCAGTAGTTGATATAGTTGAACTGTGCTATTCTATGCCTTCCTTACAAGAAGTCAATAATGTGGTTCAAGATCCATTGTGTGGAGCAGTTTCTTTGTTTATGGGAACTGTAAGAAACCACTCCGAGGATCATAAAGTGGTTGCCTTGTACTATGAAGCGTATGTTCCAATGGCCAGGAAGTGTTTGCAAAGTATTATCAAGGAAATTCGCCACAAGTGGACTGTTCACAAAATTGCTGTGTATCATAGGTATAGGGAAGAGCTATTTCAAGACTTCATACAAGCTTTGTATAGGCTTGGTGAAGTTCCTGCAAATGAATGTTGTGTCACGCTTGCAGTATCTGCACAACATCGATATGATTCTTTGCATGCTATAGAATATTTAATCAATGAACTCAAGTCTCGAGTCCCTATATGGAAAAAAGAAATCTATAGTAATGAAACCAGTCACTGGAAAGAAAACAGGGAGTGCTTTTGGTTGAGGGCTGAACTTGAAGGTTGCCTCTGAAACAACTGATAGATGAAAAAACAAAACAAAAATAATGAAGCATTCTTTCAATTTTATATGCTTAGATTGATTCTGGAATCAAATTTAAAACAGCATATCAACACAAAACATTCTTCATTATCACAAATCAATGAATCCCTTAAAGTAAGGCACTTGAAAATACATATATAATTCCTTACTAATGCTTAGATTAGGGCTAATTACTACTAGGGCTAATTCTGACTTCCGAATCAGAATATACCAACACATCAACAACCTGAAATCTGAAAGAACTTAATCACAAATTAAAACACGCAATTACATTAATATTTCTCTGCCATGATAAGTACAATCAAGGATGACCACCCAGTAAAAGGATGAGAACCTTGACCTCTTCCTGTCACATCATTATAGTTTTCCCAAATATATCCAGTACGTTTGTATTCGGCATACAGATTCTGTATCAAATTCTCACGAAGTTCTTGATAAATTTGCCGTGCCAGCATTCTAAATGGTCCCTCGATGGTGCTGTAATGCCACAGAGCTCTCACAGCAAGATAATTAATATTGATCCAAACTGCTCCTCTCCAATAAGGAGGGTCATGTTCTGTATTGCGCTTCTTATATAATGAAGATGAAGGAGCTAAGGATCTCAAGCCAAATTTTGTCCATAATACTTTGGGATCTCGAATATCATGCAACAATGTTTCGAGACGTGGAGAATCTGGACTAAGTAACTTCAAAAGCAAAGGGAAGATACTAACATAGCCAAAAGATGGCACATATTGATATTGGGGAGATTCCAGTACTTCTCGTTCTTTATCTTTCACAACAGGAGGATCACCAATTTGTACAGGGGGTCTTCTTAGTATAATTTTGTCTGTATGAAGACCAAAATCCAGATAAGCTTCTGCTGCAGCTGACCAATGCAACTGGTCCAACAACTGACTATCAGTTAAATATTGGAATGTATTGGAAAATGGAGTAGGATCATAATGTAGAAGTGTGGCCAGAACTGAAAGCACTCGCGAACTTAAAGCCATCCAACAACGTAAATCCAAGTGTCTTTCTTCATCTGTGGGATGTGAAGCTCTAGGATAATCATCCAGACCAGAGGGCAGTGTCTTGGGATTGAGCTCTTTGATTGCATGGGCATCCCTTCCACGCCAACGATAAGAACCAGGAATGTTTCCTTGCTGAGTTGTATTTAACCACATATACCAAGACACTAAACGAGGCCACATCAATACTAGATATTCTTCTTCCCGTGGACTCATGTCACGCTATAAATGCATTAAACCATACTACTATTCTATTTACCTTTTGTATTTGATCCAATAGGTATTCTAATGTGAGCATCAAAGCAGGAGGATTTGCATTTGAATTTCGTTGGACTACAAACTCTGGCGGCACCTGAAATTGAATCCATCTGTGCCTGTAGACATGGATTTCCTACTTTAGCTAAAGCTTCTGAACCCAAAATCTGCTCCCTTGGAATCCAGCCTTCTACATTCATCAAGTCCAACCAATGTGCCAAAATATCCCATGAAATGGATTCATCCCACCGAGCAATGACTAAATTATGAAATCCTTCATCCCACAAAAACCCTCGAGGGAAATAACTGCGAGATGGAACAGCTGTATAAAGAGAAGCCTTCCAATAGGGTACATGTTGCTGGAACCAATAAAATCATTTGCATTTTTTTTCTGAATTTCTTACCTTGTTATATATTGATTGAACCTGAGAATTGCCATGAAAATATCCTATACCTCCCACTAAGTTGCTAAGAACAGCTTGGGCAAACTGCCTTTGGTCATGGTCAAATCCTTTGGATTTTAAACCAAATATGGTTTCAAAACGTTCCTCAAATTGTTGCTGCTGTTGCCACAACAATTCTGTGATTAAATTGCTTGTCCATGGTTGATGGGATTCTGAGAAACCTGTATTTTCAAAGGTCACTTCTAGTTCTGCTGGCATTTGAGCAAGCAACTGATAGACCAAGAAATTGGAATTTTGAGGTTTATTTTTCTCTTCAGACTCTCCACTAAGGCCTATGAGAAGTGTATCTTTATTTGTTCCAGTTGCATAAACTTTCAAGTTTCTTCTAAGTGCATCAGTCAATTGATCAGCATGTGGCACATGAGTAGACAAAAAAAAATTGTGGCCTACAGACTGGCTAGCAAAATTAATGCTATAATTTCCTAAGTCATTATTATATCCATGAATTGCTTTCATTTGAAATTGCTGTATTTCAGGTTGTAGCATTGCATCACTATTACCTTCTTGATATGCATAAAAAAAAAGGGCAATAGATTGTTGCCAAGGCTCTATTTCTTTCTATAAAACATAAGATATCGGATACCCATCTCAACATACATACAAATGGAGCAACATTTATTCTAACAGCCCAGTCTCCTGGATGAACTGCATTGAAACGTTTAACAAAGCTAGTATTCACAACAAAGTACGTATCATGAATTTCTTGAATGCCAAAGTGAATCCCATCATGTTGTTTCCAGCTATAAAAAGGAAGGTTATCTCCTTGTTCACACCAATGTCTGCACAGAGTTAAGTTAGATGCACAAATTTCATATGGTCTACTTTACCGGAGTGGTAAATAATGTTCACGTAAGTCACTAGGTGAGAACCACATAAGACCAAGCAACAATGACTGCTCAGTGCGGGTCTTTAAACCAAAATAACAGCCTGGTCGATAACTACCCCAAAATTTATTAGGCACATCATGTCCAGACTTATGTACAACCTAGAAAACAGATATCTGTAATCCAAAATCTTGTTTGGTCACCAAGTAGCTCATGAAAGTTTAGAACTGCTTTTTAGAAGCACAATGATTCGCTTTTATACTTTTGGTCATAAAGAAATGGAAAATTTTCCAGAAAATAAAGTCTGGTTACTTACAACAGTTCATAGAAACCATTTATTTTCTGAAGGACATTACTTGGGCACAGAAAAATGGAAACTTTCTTTAATGACAAATTATACCTTCGGAGACTTGTGTGATGTATTTACTCGTGTTTCTAGATATCCCTTGAAAGTCATATAAGCTGCAATGGAAAGCAAGGGTACTGCGAAAAGAATATATAGTCGAAGTTCTTTCCTTTGAACTTTAGCTGATCGTTTCCAAGTTTTTCTTGTGTTTTCTGGGCCACCAGAATCTTTCTTGTGTTTGACATGAGCAGACTTTGCCATTGCATGAATTTGGAGAACTGATCACACGATTTGGATTGCAAACATTCGACAAAATACAATTCAACTTTCTTAAACTGTTCAAACAAGGAAGCTATTAAGCATGTTTTGTTGTTAAAGTCTAAAAAAAAAAAAAAACTAAATCAAAGTAGAAGACAAGTATTTAGACATGTGGCAAGTTACCAAAAAAAGTCCCCAACTACATCTTACTTATCTACTGATTAATTATGATACTAGGCTCTAAATCTGCTAATACATTCGTGTTCAGGAAACCGATTCCACCATTCTGTGCTCCCTTTCGCTAGCTTGTTTTTGCTTATTGCTGAGTGGTACTACTATCGCAACACGTCTTAATGATTCTTTTTTTTAAAGAAAAACGGGCCTTGGAGAGAAAAAAAAACCCTGCAAAATGCATTATCGGAAAGAACATCGTGAATGAATCGTTTTAGTGGAGGGCACACTGAAGATGCAACTGAGGTTACCACAAGGGTTGCAACAAAAGCATCGGAACGAAATTAGGAAGCCTGTGAAACTGCATGATTGTTTTATTGAGCATAAAATGAATCCCTTGTCTCTGTTACATGACCGTTATTTTCTAACTCTTGCATGCTTCTCCCTGGATGTACACGTCCGACCAGGTAAACACGTATGCCAAACCGCAGCTGAAAGACATCACTTAAGGCTTCACGACTGCAAGGACTGGAAAAATCGTTCTGCAACAGTCCATAGTACTATCTTGTAGTACTATCTTCTCTTTCCTTGTACACATAAACAGAGTGAATGCTGATTCTTCCGCCGTTTCCACTGGGATAGAACTTGCAGCGTACCAGCTAAAGTTCTATGGTTTGACATACAAAGATGACATCAGGAGAAGTTAATATTGGAGAGAACAGGGGCTTTCTGTTTGCATTAATCCACACACCTTCAAGTCCTGGAATACTTGAAATACTTTTACTGGATGACTCTCTAGCTAAAGCAGGGATTCTACGCACATGAGAAGTGTGAGGACTGCATGGGCTCTTGGTAGTTTCGTCGTTTGTAGAGGATAGTCACATGTGAAATGTCTTGTTCCACTAAGAAATCAACAAGTGGCCCAGTTCTTATTCGTCGAGCACTACAAAGTCTCATCAAAATTTCCTCTCTTTGTAGAAGAGGACTTGTAAGAAATGGAGTGTATTTTTTTCATTACTATGAATTATGAAATGAGATTGAATGCAGATCATGCAGATGATTCCACAGATAATCAATTATTTCTTTTTAAATATAGATTTGTGGTGAGTAGGAATCTATGAAGTGTGAAATCAAACAATAAGACATGACTGTTAGTATGAGAACCACCATAAGATTATTAGAGAATGACTGTGGTTACAATGAATAATTAAAACTCTTTAAATTATTCTTTTTTTTCTTCCTATTCTCTTTTCTGAAGCTCAATACTTCTGCAGGTTTCATTTTTAAGAGCTATTCCACTCATGGCCCTTTTAATCCCTTCATATAATAAGCTGCGATTTCATTGACTCAAGTGACTTCAGGCAATAAATTCAGTAGTAATCAGTATGCAAAAGAGATCCACCTAACGAATTAAAATATATATAAATACTTCTAATGTAAATTTACTTTATTCACCCTTATGAAACAAAAAATAGAATGATGACTTCCACACACAACTAGGTAGTAGCAGTTCTACTACCTGCCTTGCGCACGGGCAGTATCGTAGGCGAGGAAGGCGACTGAGCCGCGATTATTGCTAGTTGAAAACTTTACCCAATACCCCGCCAAGGCAGTGCGTAAAACCACTGCCGCGGCAATTTTTGTGTGCCCTCACAGGGCAAGTGCCTGCCGAAGATTAGTGTGGAAGTGACTGTGCCACCGAGGGAAATACCCGACAGCAGCAGCAGCGCCGAAGGACCCGAGGTGGAAGTCCTCCAAACGGGAAGTGCGGCAGCAACGGCAGCCGCAAGGAGGCACATCCAAGGAGTGGAGCAGCCGTCGACCCCCATGGAAGAACACATGGAGGTAATATGCGGCAGTGGCGAGGAGGCAGCGGCGACGCCGAGGGTCGCGCCCGCGGCAGGCTTTGCTGCGCCTGCGGCGGCGATGCCGAGGGTCGTGCCCGCGGCGACGGCGATGGAGGTCGTGCCCGCGGCGGCGACGCCGAGGATCGCGCCCGCGGCGGGGAAGGTCGTGCCGGCGGCGGCGATGCCGAAGGTCCCGCCTACGGCGACATCGACGACGGCGACGACGAGGGTTGCGCCCGCGGTGGCGGCGGCGTCCCAGGCGGGAGCCGCGGGCGTCCACGCGGCGCACACAGGGCAAGGTGCGACGCCATCTTGCTCGGCGGCGGCGGCGAAACCGCCGTTTTCGTATGCGGCGGTGACGGCGGGGCAGGCCTCTGCCCAACCGAATAGAGCATTCGGCAAACCGGCGAGTGAAATCATCACTCGAACGAAGGAGCCGATGGTTCGACTCAGCCCGGCGTCCAAGCCGATAATTTTCAAAACCGGATTGATCCGGTTCAACAATGTGAGGGAGGTATACTGCGCCCTCTATAAGACGAATGTTGATTTCGACCGGCTGCAGGCGATAATCCCGAACTCGGCGGGATTTATCCTTTATACAGACTGCGAGGAGCTGCGGGAGGCCCTTATCGAAAAGGGCATCAATATACAGGGGAAGATGGTGCAAGGCATCGGTGAGATGCCTTACACGACCGTCTTCGTGAATGGCCTTGGCATCCTCACCGAGAGACAAACGGTGTGGGACTTCCTGTCCCAATACGGAGAGGTTCTGGAGATGAAAACCCAGAACATCTCCGGAAACATCTTCTCGGGCGAGTTAATCGCCAAGATAAAATTAAAGGAGGGGGCGCAAATCCCCGGTAACGTGCATATCGACGAGGCGTCGCAGGACGTCTCAATTCGATACAGGCAGCAGCCGATCTTTTGCACCGGCTGCAAAAATTTTGGCCACCGGATGGGCGCGTGCCCTAGGTCGCGCTGTTTCCGGTGCGGAAAGATGGGCCACGTGGTCCGAAATTGCACCATGCCCGAAGTTTGCTCGTTCTGCAAACAACCCGGGCATGCGAAATGGAGTTGTCCGGAGTTTGCTAACTACCGGACAATCCGTGGAGAATCCCCCGTGAGGGAAAGGGTGCTAGCTGAGGTGATCAAACCTCAGCTAGCCAAACAGAAGAAGGTGAGGGAGGCAGCTCCGGTCTCGGCGGACGGGTTCGTCGAGATAGGGAAAAAGGGGAAGAGGAAGATGCTCGTGAGGGAGCAACAAACCCCCCTACTCGTGAGGTTGCAGCAGTGGAAGGCGAGAAGATGGAGGTGACAGAGGAAGTGGTGAAGATGCCGGAACCCACCCCGGAGTCGCAGGAGGCCCTGCAACTCACCGAGGAGGTGGTCAAACTAGCGGAGGAGGTTCGTCAAGGCCAGACAGAGGCGCAACAGGAGCAACTCCTGACCCGCATCTCCGAGGCTCAAGACGAAGTCAACCGCATGGTTGTGGAGCCGGAGCGAGAGAAGCTGGAGGCCCAGCTCTCGGAAGTCAAGGCGGTCTACTGCGCGACGGTCTCCCTGGAGACCCTCCCGCGCAAGGTGATCGCCAAGGCAGAACGCTCCGGAGAAGATCCCGAGTCGACCGACCACACCGGCACCGAGAGCGATGCCGGTAGCGAAAAACCCACTTCTTCAGCGGGGAAACTTAACAAGTCTCCCCAGCAGAAGAAGTTAAGGAAGGCGCGCAAAAACAAGTAGGACTCTCTCCCCTTTCATGGCCTCGCCGCTGTCCAGTGCCAGGAGGATTAACATCGCCTCCTGGAATGTGAATGGACTGACGGACCAGGGAAAGAGAAAGATCATCATGCGGACCATCGCAAAATTTAAGGTGGTGTGCCTACAAGAAATCCACCGTCTCGGGCAACAGAACGCCCTGGAGATGGAACGCCGATTCGACGGACAACTGTTCGCCAGCGAGGGACAGAAGAAGACCATGGGGGTGGCGATCCTCATCAAGAACGAGCTCGCCCACACCATTTTGGAAACCTTCTGTCCGGTACCGGGCAGAGTAATCGGCGTGCGACTGTCCTGGTCCAGTAACGTTCACCTCTTCCTGGTGAACGTCTACGGACCGCACAAGATCAAGCATCGGTGCGCGGAGAAACTGCAAGAAGAACTCCGCAAACGAGTGGCACCGAAGGACATCGTCATCGTCGCTGGGGATTTCAACATCCTTGATGAAATCAAGTATTCTCAGGATGCAAGGGGAAGAGCGGCGTATCGGCGGCTGTCCGACGAGTTCGGACTTTTGTGGCGAACAGCTAGCCACAAACCGATCGATCACGTCCTCCACAGTGCGGAGATAGACAACCGCATCCAGGGTTTTCGTGACATTCCACACCTGTTGTCCGATCACCCATTGGTACGGTTTACACTCCGCACTGAAAATCCCCGTAGGGAAAAGGCCACCAGGGCGGCGCTCATCTGCATGCCCGCCTGGTTCGAAACGCTTCCCTGTCACCAGGAGGTCATCGAGGCGATTCTGCGGGACACCACCATCCGCAGAGTCGCCGACTGGGACAGGTTGAAGCACAGAATCCATCTGTTCTGCAATATGCAGTACTTCTGTAAGCGCATGAGGCAGGAAGCGTACCGGGAGCTGAACATCCAAGATCGCTCCCTCTCGAAGCACTTCGATCAGTACGAGAGTCGGTACGTCTTCCAGAACACGAAAGGGGAGGTCGGCGTGCTGGAAAAGAGGAATCTGGCCACAGATATCTTCTGCATCCAGTACGACGGCAAAGAGCGGCACACGTCGGAGGATATCGCGGAAGCCTTTCACAGGCATTACGCGAGACACTTCCGACGACAAGATCTCTGCCGCTCGAGTCAGCAAGCCTTCCTGGGTTACCTCGAGAAAAGGACGGACGACCTCCAAAGAAATAGACTGGAGGAGGATTTCTCCGAAGAGGAAGTGAAGACTGCGTTTGGGCAGCTTCGCAAGGATGTGGCAGCAGGCCCTGATAGTGTACCCATCTCGCACTATCAGCGGTACCTGCACGCCTACCTGCGTTTGTTCCACCAGTTGACACTCTGCATCCGAGAAGAAGGACGACTTCCGGAATCCTTCTACGAGAGTAGGATGAGAGTGCTGCCAAAAGGAGGCGATCTCACGCAGATCGCTCAATGGAGGCCGATCTCGATTCTAAACTCAGATGCCAAGTGGTTGGCGAAGATCTGGTCCAACCGCTTAGGCAGGGTCATGTCGAGGCTGATCTCTCCGGTCCAGACGTGTGCAGTCCCAGGACGACACATGTCTGACAATGTTAAGTGTGCCCAGGCCACCGTCGGTCTCAGCCGATACGTCGGCGAGAACCTGGTGCTGGCGTTCACCGACATGGAGAAGGCCTTCGACTCCATCGACCACGGGATGCTGCTGAAGGTTCTGGAGAAGCTTGGGCTTCCGGAACACTTCAGCAACTTCGTAAGGGCGGTACTCCAAAACCAGTACTGCCGTATCAAAATCAACGGCCAAGAGACGGCAGCAATTAGGATGGAACGAGGAGTCCGGCAGGGCGACTCGCCAAGTCCAATGCTGTTCGTCATATACATGGAGGCGCTGTCTTCTTACATCGAGAGAAGCGGTCGTCTATCAGGGATTTCCATTGATGGTCAGCACCTGACCCATCTGGCATACGCAGATGATCTCCTCTTCTTCATCAAGGGAGAGAGGAATCAACGAGCGTTCCGGGATGTGGTCGACCTCATGGAACAGGGACTGGGCTTGAAAATCAATGCCCAAAAGAGCCAGCTTTTGCCCGTCGGAATCCTGAACCTCTCCACTCTAACGGGGAGTGGATTCCGTACGGTGGACACGGCCAAGTACCCGGGAGTCTACATCGGCGACGACTCTGCGTCGAAACTGCTGTGGACGGAAATCCTGGGGAAAACGGCCAACGAAGCAGCGAAGTACACTCGAGTGGACTTTAACATGAAGCGAAGAGCCAACCTGTGGAACGGAGTACTTCTACCAAAGATAATCTTCGGGGCGGCCTTCGCACGAATGAATAAAGAAACCACAAGAGAAGTAGAAAAGCTGCAGAGGAAAACTTTGTGGGGCCATTATCGCCCAAGAGTCTGTCTCAAACCTCTGTGTCGTCCCAGGGAAGAAGGCGGTTCCGGGATGAAGTCGCCTGCACATTCCATGGAAATCATGGATACGCGACACATCCTGGACATAGCCACTCACTGGGATGACTGGCCGTATGCGGCGCACAGGGCCTACGCGTTGTTGCTGAACAACTCGAAAGGCCTGATGACTGCGCTGCTAGGCCGAGCAGGGGAATGGATCACCATCGACCCTACCTGGAGAAGAAAACAGCGGCTTGTGCGAAAGCACAAGATGAAGATCGTGCCAAGAAGCAGGGAACTCTGGCAGGACGAGTCCATCCTGGTGATCCCCTGGTTGCTTCCGGTCCCTCCGGACACGAGAAGCTGGATCTACCAGCGGCCCAGAGTTACCCTGCAACGGATCCAGGAATGGCGCCGAGGAGGATACCTACATCATTCTCGTGTACTCCGGTACATAGAGATGATGTTAGGGAGGTTCACCCACCAGACCCGCGAGGTGTGGATTAACCACAACGACTTCGCGTGGTCGAGGGTGACCAAAATGAACCTCCGGAAGATGATCAGAGACGAGGAAAAGGACACCAGTGCCCTCCAAGAAGCCGCCGAACGCTACGGGAGCGATCGCATCAACTTGTTGGCGATCGGCACAACGCTCTGGAGGAGTGACCTTCCGCCGGACACCCAGGACAACCTCCTGATGTTCTACCATGGAGGAATCCTGACGGGGTCCAGACTACAGCACTTCACGGGAAGGAGGGACGACAGAGACTGCACGGCGTGTGGTGACACTGACACAAGACTCCACATCTTGACGTGTCCCACACTGCTTCACGACTGGCTGATCCTGAAAAGGATCATCGGACGCACCACCAGCTCCGTAATGGAAATCCTCGCCGGGATGTTTCAGGGAGATGGTAATGTTCCCTGTTACAATCCCATGGTGAGGACGACCATCGCCCTCTTCATCACCGCCATACTTGTGCGGTGGTGGAAGATGAGGAAAGCCAGGAGAGCCGCACCTCCGATGGAGATCCTCCAAGGACTCCTGAAGAAGGAAATCGGCATCAGGAACTGCGGAAGAATCCAAGCCTGGACGTACAGATTCATCCTGAAGAGGATCGAGGACGACGCCCGGGAACAAACATCTGGACCCCCAACCTGATAGCAGAACTCGAGTGAAACCCAGGACATCCAAGTGAACAAGTGTTGGTAAACGTGGCGTGAATGAGAGTGTGAATGAAAATTGTAGTGTGAATGCTATTTTTATAGAAAATAAATTCACCCCACCCCCTGTGGGACTTGGGGAAAATCAGAATGATGACTTCCATTATTAAATCATATTTCATTTTAATACGTAAATCATCTTTGCATACTTATCTTCTGACGGGATACTTTAATGCTGTTAGCTTCTGAAAATCAAAATGATACGTTTTTCATGAATTTTTAGATTTCATTATTCTCCTCAGTTTTCACATATCAAAGAAATTATTGCATTGATTTTGATTGCAACTTTCTAGTATAATTATTGCCTCACTGCTGCAGTTGATTTCTAAATTGTTCATGAATGATTACTTTATCGAGATGGATTTCTGTTTTTTAAAAAATGCATGACAACAAAGGTATTAAACCAGATTGTAATTAAACTATTAGTGGATTTTCCATACATAGACTTCGGTTCAGCACTTATTTTTTAAAGAAATTCAATTCAATTCAAAATTCATGGAAATTAATTCGAATAGTTTGACAAAGAACAAATACAGTGAGATGAATGCATTTATTTTAACTGTGTTGTGGTCATCATATATAATGAAATTACTAAATTTCCGATAGTGATCCTCCTGAATTACTTATTCAGGCTTTATCACTTACACTTGTTTGATTTGGACTTTTTTCTCTTTAGCTTTCAGTCTATGAATGCACCAATATATAACAGTTCTAATTGATTTATGTCTTTATGAAAAAAGTTAATATGGAAAAAGTCTAGGGGATGAATTCTTTATTCTTGTAAAATATATAAATTTGCACTGTTATGCACTTTTTGCTGCATTTCTGAAATGTTTCAAGCATAGTTTGCAAATGTTCCTCGAGCGTCCTAGAATCCTAGAATCAACCCTGAAGCAGAATGCAAAATTTAGTTTTTTTAACATTACACACTCACTGTAATGAGAATAGGAGTCCATTTTATTAGTAAAATTTATGACGTGTTTTTTTTTTTCTTCTGATTTTTATGATGAGTTTCTTTTAGATATTTCGAACAAGCTCATAAATCGCAAAGCATCATTGGAGATATGTCTAAAATCATATTAGACAGAGATTTTTCTCCATTTTTGCTTTTCTGGACTTGAAAATTTCATTGTTGTACTTGAGGCTATAGATTACAAATTAACAGATACTTTATAAAACCCCATTTAATTCTTGCTGGGTTCAAATATCCCTACTAATTTATGGAATGCAGAAGCCCGCGATGCAATCTAATTCTAAGTGTGCATCTTTGAAACCAGTTACATATTGCTGAACGTTTATTTGAAAAATGTATCTAAATCGAGTTTTTTTACATTGAATATTCATGAAATTTAGCTCATCAAGGAATGATTTATAACGCTACCTTGGAAACCTATTAAAAAGCATTATAGTGGACAGGAAAAAAGTGAAAATTATTCATACACTAATAATAGAATTACAACGAATGTCGCTAGGAGATGACAGTCACAATGGAGTGTATTTCATTATTCATAAAATTAAAAATATAATTAAAAATAATACAATTAAAAATATAGATCGCAATAGATTAGTGAAATAGAGAACTTACTGCAAAATTCGAATGCAAATTTCATAAATAAAAGAATATAGCAGATAGGAGTGAGGCGTGGGAAGCTGATCTAAAAACCGAAAAAAGAAAGTCCTTTCTTGATGCCCAACGTCGTCGATTGGTATCTTTAAATTTTGTCTGCATCTCTTCGTCTGTGCAGAGAAAGCCCCTAAATTAAAAGGGCTGTGGGATACCTTGGGCTGAGGAGTGTCTTCTGTTTTCGATTGTTAGCCGAGTGTCCAGTGAGGGCGTGATCGTAGGGACTTGAATGTGCGTACGAGAGTGTGGTATGCTCTGGTCCACGGTCGTGGGGTCTGTCGTGAATCTGCTGTGTTTTGATAAGCGAGAATATGCATTTGGACTGTTCCCGAAATTAGTATACCCATTTTCTGCACATATGAACACCTGTCACTAAAAAAAAATCGGTTTATCCTTTGTCCCAGGAAGTAAGTGTATGATTTCGTGTATATAGCTGTACATTATCGACCATTTTGTCATTTCCACTCAAGTGTACATGAAAATATTTGAATGGAAACAAGGTTATACTAAAGTCTTGTTTCCTAACGAAACGATAAAACTATTGAGTGATACGTTTTTGTGAATTTCGTACGCAGCTGTGTTAGAAACATGGAAGAAAAATTTGATCCTTGGAGTGAATTCAGTGCAGCAGAGGTTTGTATGTTAACAGATCATATGAAGGAAAAAATTGAAACTCTTATCAAAACTCAAATCCAAACATCCAGTTTAAAAGATGAAAACCATAAATTGAAGGTTGCATTAGGTAAGTGGACATTTTTTAATATTTCTGCAATCTACAAAATGCAGCTGTGTAAGTGATGTTTCGTTTGTTTCTCTCTGAAAGAAATTTCTAGCGTGCAATCAGCTCAGTGTTTGGAAGCATGAATATGAAGATATTCCTGTATTGTGTATTTATGATTTTTAATTCCTGAATATTTCACAGCATGTTCGAATTCAAGTATGCCTTGTGTTTAAGAAACTCGAATTGCCGTTTTGCATTGCGTTTTAGAAGTTTGCATTGCATTGCAGTTTGTATTGATGTTTCAGAACAACAGTCGTTTGAATTTGAAAAATATGCACTGGAGACACAAGCAAAAATCAATTCTCAGCTTGTAACAGCTAATGAATACAGAGAACTCTTGAATGGATGTGAGCTCAAACTTTCAGAAACTCAGGGAAAGTTGAACAACGCACTGACCCAAATGCAAAAGTAAGTAAATAAGTAAGTCACAGTTAAGTTTCCAATTAGGACTTGGGTAAATGCTCATTTGTAACTATTAGAAACAGTAAAATATTAAGAAAGTATTTAAAATCAAATGATTGCTATGTTATTGTTTTATCATTAGTAGAATCAACAGCAAATTCATTGTGGAGTTTCTTTTTGTAAGGATTTTGACAGATGTGCTTCTTTATAATCTGTTTATGAAGATTAATGTTACAAAATCTTCTTTTGTTGGTGATGGGGTTCTCATAGGAAACTAACAATATAAACTTCAAACATCTTGAGGGCTGCTTTGCAGATTCATAAAAATCCAGTATAATCTAGTACAAACTTTTGGAACACCCAAAATGTATGACATTGGTGAGTGATATAGGATTCAGATAGTTCGAAGCTTTGAGTATTGGTGCTTTTTTGGTAGTTTACTTGTTTGTTTTTTATTTCTGTTTTTCTAATGTATGAAGAATCCATCCCGAAAGGGTTTTCGGATTTGTTTGGTTATGTTTTCTTGGTGATGTTCTCTTGGACCTTCTAGTATTACAGTTTTGTATTGTTCATCTAAGAATTGTACATATTTTTATAGCACTCTTCTGAGTGTCTTCAAAAGTTTTACATTCCTGAAAATATTTTGGAGATTATGTATGCATGCAATTGTGCTTTCAACAGAATTACTACTGCCCCTGTAGTGATGTTTCCTCCTGTTTTCATTTTTTTTTTTGCTTTGTGGATTACATCTTTCATGTAAAATTTTTAAAGGATGAGATATCCAAATCCATCCAAAGGTATTACGTATTTGTTAAATCAAGGAAAACATCGGTATCAAATCGTTTGTGTGATGTATTAGGTTTATTCTTGTGTTCAGTTTTACTGACCAACCCAAGAGTTCATTTCTAAATTATCAAACTTAGTTTAAATGCATCGAGATTTTTGAAAGGAAATTCTTATTTAGCCAAAATAAAACATATAGTGTCTTTCCTGCTTGAGAGACTTTTGAACTTCTTAAGTATTAAATAGCGGAAGTTCAAAATTATAATTTGTTCTATTTATGAGATTCAAAGCAGTATATGCTCATACATAACAGCATGTCACATCAGCAGATCACATCTTAAGAGGTTAAAAATATATATACCTGCATGAAATGTTCCTCTCCTGTGAAGGTGCTTTTTGTTATTTCATTTTTTAGTTCACTTCAGGTTCTTTATATAGTTGTTATCTTCACCATAAACTCCTACTGCCTTCTGAAACATGTTAATTCTGCTGAATTGATGCTTGCTTCTAAAGGTTGTGAAGTTAAAACTCTGTCTAAAGGGATTTTTTTTAAGGACTAAAGGTTGAATGTAGACAATTGTATCCTTGTCAGTGCCTATCTCCTTCTGGAATTATCCATTTAAATTTTGGAATGACGTGATTCTTTTCTTAGAACAAAAAAATCACTTTAGCCATATAGTGCTGGATTTTTGGGGCCATTCTTGAGCATACTGGAATTTCTTTTTGTAATACAGTTGGGCAAGGATTATTTTGTATCTCATCCAAACTTCATCAAAGAACGTCTTATTTCTTTTCACATCATGAATGACGATGTCTCGTAGTTTGTTTGACTGTTAATCGTTGCCAGTTCATTCTCAACAAATGTGGTCATGTGTGCTTACATTTTGAATTTATGATGTGCTTTTTTAAATATGCTCCTTTATTGAAAGGTGTATGGACCATAGAACTCTTTGTAAAGGGACTAATTTGACACATTTTATTGTGAAATCTTCCCACTGGTTTCTGTGTGGTTTTGCCTGCTATGGTTGCTTTGTTGTTGACAGAGGACGTTTCTGCCTTCTTGTAAAAGGTTTCCGGATTTTAGAACCACTAGCCATGCAGAAGAATCTGCACCATTGATATATATTTTTTTGTTCCTTAAGTACTTTTTTGGTGCAATATCAATTGTTTTGCCTTGTTGCAGAGTTATTTGCCGTACTTCTTTTTGCAATAATGAGCTCGTGCGTTGTGCGGTACATCTTGATGTAAAAATCCCTTGATTTCAGTTGCAACGGTTTTACATGTTTCTTTGACCATTGCGATAGCTTTTCTTCTATTTCATATTAAAACTTAGCCAGGAAGTTCAGAAAGCACATGAGAGTAAATGTTGGTTAATTTTCGTCTTAATCGAAACGCCTGTAGACAAACTTCCTTATTAGCAAATTGTGGGCGGGGCGTGTTTTTGTTGGCAACTTCACAAATCCGTGATATATGACAAGTTATGTACGATGATTGCTGCATAAATTTGACTTGACATACTACGTCGCTTTTCTCAAGTCACTGACTTTTAAGATATTTTTTAGTATCTTTCGTGTCGATTTCTAAGTATTCATAGCATTCACTGCTCACCAGGGACCTCATGCTTCTTGGGGAACAGACAGGATTAGATTAGAGTTCTCTCAATTTATCTCTATACGAGTATATAGCTTGTGAACCAATTTCAGTTAGTTTTCTGCAACGACATGTTGAAAGACGTCATTCTTGACAAAGACTGCTGTGCCGTCCAAACACAGATATTATCTCAGATAGTGGATCTCAGATATTGGGTTTCAAACACATTATATGGGTTCACTTGAAACCCATACAATGTGTTTTCTACTTTAGAGCTCCTAAGGTCTGCTTCAGGTCACCAACATGGAAGGGAAAATTATGCCTTGAAGATTGTTTAAACAGTTTGGTCGTTTTCTGTAAATCCATCGCTTTAAGATAAATTCAGTGAACCCACCTTTGCATTGACGTCTTTTTTTAGCTTAGACAGATTCCGACAAGGATCTCTAGATCCATGTCGAAATTCGAAATTTCTCTATTACTTCAAGTAAACGTTGCCCAATGAATCTTGTGCCTTTTTCATGTAAATGCATTAACTTTCAGTGAGTGAAGTTTCAGTTGGATGTCTTAATTATGGTTTTTGAGCGACTTTACACATTTTAGCAGTATTCTGTTGGTGCACCTGCGGTTGGACGAAAGAATATCACGATCTCACTCATAACCTCGTAAATGTTGGATACGCGTAGTTAGTCAGAGTTTAGATACCTTTTATTGGATCACTTCTAAGGATTAGAAGTGCAACTCTTGTGAGAAAAACCTGTCTGGAGGTTCTTCCGATTTCGTGATGAATGGCTTTTCAACAGCATCGTCGGTCCATGTGCACGCATTTGTTCGGCATTTGATGAGGAAATCGTAAATTTTGTTCGCATTTGTTGCGTTAGAGTTTTGATGGTTTCCATTCATCCGTAATGTCCTTCCCGTATTTTTTTTCTCCCTCCCATCATGTGTGCGCAACTTCCTTATTTATTTATCATTAACAATCGAATGTGAAGTTTGAAACAGTCTATGTATGCGTTCATCATTTTGTATATTCCGCGGGTCCAGCCTAGTTTTTCTTTTTGTGATGTTTCTTTAGTAAGTGTGTTTTCTGCACCCATCCCTATAAATCCTCCGAATCTCCTGCTTCCTTCATTTCAAGTTTCATCCCATCCTTCCCCCCCTCCAAGCCTTGGGCTTCTTTTTTTTCTTGCAGTTTGAATTTACACACCTGTCACAGTAGGTGAATCGCGAATGCTAGGGTTGCAACTGGGAGCCCATAAGTGTGGCCTTGCCATCTATAGCATTTGAGCGAATCTGAGTGTCGAACAGTCAGTTTCTGTGGTGCATAATCTTAATATTGCCTAGTTTCATACGTGAAGCTTCTCATCTCTGCAGAGTTGTACCGGAAGGAGTGTTTTGATTTTGTTCAGGTTTTTCGAATTTCACGTCTATCGATAAGGAGGGAGTTTTAGTGCTTTGCCATTTAGTCTTTAACCGGTAGTAGCGTAGGAGTCGTCGCGCTTCCATCTCATTCCTTCGTGTCCTTAATTGCTGGCATCGGGCTCCAGACACCTTGGCTTCCTTTGCCGCTCTGTGTCATCCCGGTCTGTATGCCTCCACAAGCTGTGCTTAATAGATCAAGGTATATCACCATTATAAATGATGGTACGGTAGCAGGATGGTCGTGTCAGAGTTAACATTCTGTGACAGTGTTGCGCAATGTTTTCCGACTTCCCATGTTGTACGCAACCCTTCCATCTCCGTCTTTAAACCACCGTGGAATCCCATTTGGTCTTTTGATGGTTACTGTTTATAGTTTCATTCACATTACATATTATGTGTGTATGTGTCATATACAGCTAGTTAAAGACATCCACAAACAAATGGAATCATTAATTATAAATTGCTTCTGTGATTTTAATAATTTGACAAATTCACCTGTGATTCTCTGATGGGTTGTAACCGAGTTTGCGTACGAATGCCCCAAGAACTGGACTGTTGGTCGATCTACGGCTTTCTACAGGCTCAAGCGCCTTCCAGTTCTTTCCGTGTTTTCTAGTGTTCTCCCGATTTCAGGTGACACTTCTTGTCGAGGGTTTGGGGTTCCCCTTTTTCTTTTTTCTTTTTCTCTTTAGAGAGTATTCTTATATACTTCCAGTGATGCCGATTTCAAATGCACAGTTTGTGTGAAAGTGAGCACCCTCACGTTTGATATCTTTCGCGCTTCCGCTGCCCACCGCGGAGTCAGAACGGTATCCATAGAGGAGTTTCAGACGTACAAAACTTGTACAAACTACTCAGGAACACGGGAATTTTGTGAAATACTGTATTCATCCGTACTGCTCAAGTGTAGAATGATTTGAAAAAAAATTCTCATTTCACTTTGGTTTTTACTTTGTCCATGCTCTACAAAATGCCTTGAAGTTAACGGTTGATTTTCTCCGTTCTCATCGAGAATGTTCTGTTTTGTTTTTTTATTATGCATTTTCATGCAAAGATTGAGGTTCTCATTACGCGGTTGCAGTGACCACATGTGTAATATATAATGATTTTGAGACTTCTGTGCCATTGGTCTGTTTTGGCTTTGCAAAAATTTGGGATAGTTTTGTGGGTAGGTAGGGAATACGTGATCCAGGACAGTTCGTTTTGGGAGAAGGTAAGGATACACATACTCGTTCGTATCGAATTTTGCTTCGTTTTTCCAGCTTCCAGAACTATCGTCGTTTTCTTCGTTGCATGCTATAGCTGAAATCTTGCAGAGTTTGCTTTTTCCGCGTGGCCTCTAATCAGTATTTCGCCCAACCAAATGAATCCTTTAGATTTGGCCCCCATGTGTCTACATTCTCATCATACTAGGGTTTTTGTTTCTGTGTTTTAGGAAACCTTATTTGCGGCAATTTTGATCCGTGATTCCTTTTTTTGACAATAGCTGCATTTTAAGATTGTATCTGAATTTTTGTCGAAGTGGAAGTTTTGTTCCTCCTCGTATGTGCTATGAAGTACCTGGCATTCTTCGATCTTTAACTAGTTTTCAAATAAGATATATATGTTTTTTTCATTCGTTGATCACAGTACACTTTGGTGTTCTCCTTAGTTTTTGCATTCGTATCGATGAGTTGCATTGGCTTCCCCAACTTAATCGTAAGGAGGTAAACTTCGTGAGAGACAAGCTGCTTGAAACTAAGACGAATAGTTCTTGTGGCTGTAATTAGGGGAAATGCAATTGACCAACGCCTTTTCAGGGCTTTTACGTTGATCTACACTTTGGCACTGTTAAGAACATGTCGTTTTGTGGGAATTCCTAAATTGCTCATCTTGGAGTTTTTTTTTCAAGATCTCCCTTTGAGTTATGCACAAAGGTCTGCTCTGTTGCACATTTTAGTTTCCGTTCTTTAAACTTGGCAGCGATTTTTTCCCTTCTGCTAACAGCAATCACCGAACGATATTTCAGAGAGTTGGGTTTCTCATTACCCAAGCACGTACACACTCGATGTTTCCTAATTCTGAATGTGGTGTTTGTGAAAGGTCGAAAGCCTGGTAAGCGACGTTTATCGGAATTTTCAAATTCAACGTAACCGGTGCTAGCATAACGCACTTGACATTGGTTTTCGTCTTTCCTCGCATCGCACATTGCCTCTCCAAAGTTTTGGGGATTTTGCTACGGTTCCAGATATTGCCCAGTTGTTCCTCTTCCTTTTTATCTACGAAGTACTTTTATTGTTCCTAATGACTTGTGCATCCTCTTTATCTTAACATCCGTTAGCTGAATGACTTCTCTGCAAAATGGCAAAGGGAAGCACACCAACTGGTTAAAAAAAAGAGCATTTCTTCTAATATTTAGGATTGCTACTTTTCAATATTTAATTTCTTCTAGGATCTTTAAATTCCGTGAGTGAATATTTTACTCGTCGAATTACGTACGCTATGATACTGATAGTGTATGTACATACGTAGATGCATGCCACTTGTGTGAGCGTGGATTCAAATCTGTTGTAGTGATAGAAGTATTATCGAATATTCAAATACAGGGAAATATTTTGGTCATATCCTGATACGAAATCAAGAACACGATTCAATTCATGGGACACCGTTTATTTTTCTTGATAAAGAACAATTAGATTTTCTTTGCAGGCTGCAGTTAAAATTTCCTCGTCATGTAATGTGACTGTAATGATTTCATAGGGAAGAAGCTGAAATGCACGCATTAAAACAAGGAAATCAGTTGCTAACATCTCAACGTCAAGAATTTGCTGAAGCTCTTGATAGGAAGAATATTGAAATTAATAATCTCACGGAACAAATTAATAACTTATCAAAGGAATTACTTGTTGCCAATAATCACAAGTATGAGTCTTTACTGCGGATGGAGGAAATCTTGGAGAGGGAAACAAAGCTGCAAGAAAAGTAACTGTTAATTTGTTGTGAATAATGAGTTGTAAATTTCATTTGATGTTTTTGACCACAGGGAATGTAGAATAGAGCAAGAAAAAGATCTTCTTCAAAGCAAAATCGATCTTCTTAATTCTCAGATTTCACAGTTAGAAAATCAGCTTACTGTACAAAGTCGAGAAAACACAAGAAGATACATGGAAACACGTCTATTGCTGACTGAGAAAATTGAGGAAGTAATGACCCTTTTCTTCTTTTACTTGTATTAATTTTTCTTACTAATAGTTCGAAATGACAGAATCAGAGCTGAAGTTGCAGAAAAAGGAAGTGGAAAGTCTCCGCAAAAGAGAAGAAGAGTTAATAGAAAAATTGAAAGAAAGTCGAGAATCCGAGCTCCATTTGGAGGAAAGCTATCAAAAGCAACTTACTGTCCAAATGCGACTTGCAGATTTGTATAAAGAATCTAGTGAAGATGCTGAAACCAAATGTTGCGATCTGGCTGCTGCGAATGAGGAATTGAAACATTTGTTAAAAGAAGCTTCTGCAATGTATGGAGAATTGGAAACCAAAATGACACAACTTGTACAGGAAAAAGACAAGAAGCTGGCTGAAAAGGATGAGGTAATTTCTGAATTGAACCGGGAGCTTCAAGATGCAAATACATTATTGGAACTTACTAAAAAGCGAGGTAAGAGCGCTGTCCTTTTAAGTTCTGTGTACACTTGTTCTATAGGTTTAATAGAAGAAGGCATTGAAATCATTTCACCATCAGCAGCAACTGCAAGCAAAATGTTTCGGTCTGGTATGAGTTTAACGCAGATTTATTCTGAATATATGAAAGTAACGGAGCAGTTGTGTTTGGAGCGTACAGAGGCACAGAAGTTAAGGCAATTTCTGGATCGTATTTTTCAAGATATAGCTGCGAGAGCACCTTTGTTAAGAAGACAGAGAGAAGAATACGAAGAATGTCTTGATAAATTGGAAGCATTGACTGCTCAGATGAATGCCGCTATGCAAGAAAATGATCATCTCAAATTTGAAGGTCATGAAACTAAGCGAGAAATTGCTCAAACAAATAGAGAAAATGAGCGGCTTGAGCTTCAGATTAAAGATTTGAGCCTACAAGTGTGTACTCTGCTAAAACAAATTGAGGAATATCGAGGAAATTCTGTTCCAGTTGAGGGAGAAGATACTCCTAGTGAGGAAATAAGCACAGCAAATGAGGTATGGTTGTTTCGAAAAGCCCCATTATCTTATAAAGCATCTTAGTCTCGTTTACGTTAATTTATTGAAATTCGTTGATTTCCTTTTTCATGTTTGAAACGTGCAATTGCTTTAATGTACAGCTCACATTTGTTTCAGTTATGTTGCTTCATGCTATGCAATCAGTTCACACATCATGCCATATGATAGCATGGTGGGTGAAGTGGTTGCATAGTGCTTCTATCATTTACCGTTTTATGTTCTTCATATTATTCTCCACATATCATCATTGGCATGTAAACAAAAAAAATTCCACTATTTGTAAACACGTCTCTCGATTTGATATAAGCATAAACTCTTAGTGGCAATTTTCACGTTATGCAGCCATTTTTCTAGGTTATCAGCAAACATCTGGTGACATTCCGTGATATTCAGGAATTGCATCAACAAAATCAACAACTTCTGATATCGTTAAGGGCATTATCTGATGAAAAAGAACAACAGGAAAAGGAAATGCTCTCAGATAAAACAAAGACATTGAAGGTAAAGAGTAGGAAATGTTTCCTAGTTGTAGCAAAATCTGTAGGAAGATTTAGAGCAAGCATGGAAGGAAATAGATGAGCTCAAAAAGACACGTGACTGCCAGACTCAAATTGTCGAAAGTATTGTGCAGCAGCGGGATATGTACAAAGCTCTGGTTCACAACAGTTCCACAATACCAGTATCTCCGACTGTAACGACAGTTGCAGCAACTCCTGCAACCACAACTGCTCTTCCAGAAATATCAGCATCTATGAAAGAGCTGCAGGAACAGTTTGAGAACTACCAGAAGGAGAAATCACAAAATGAGAAAATGTTAAGAGAGAGTTTGCAACAGTGTCGTGATGAAATGGAACAGGTCAAGTAAGTAGCAAACTTGGGATAGCAGACAGTGACCTAAGTGATGTAGGTTGGATAAATGCAGACTAGAGGCAAAACTCGAATACAATGATGAACGTCTTCAAGCAGCTTTGCGAAGTTTGGAGAGTACCAAGCAGCAGTTGTCTCTTGCTGAGGATAAGAAACAACAATACAGCACACTTGTTGGACGTCATGAAGAAACCATTGCGCACTTAAAAGATGACTTGTTGAATTTACAGCAGCGTTGTACCCGTTTGGAAGTGCAGTCACAAACACTGCAGGACGAAATAAATATGTGCAAGCTACGAGAAGCAAGAACGCGCCAGGAAAACGAATCTCTTCATCGAGAGCAGCGCAATCAAACGCTACTGATAGCAAATCTGGAAGCTATCAAGAACAATCTGGATAAAGCTGACAGTGAAAGTAAAATGAGGCTTGAAGATCAAGTAAAAACTTTACAAAAGGAGAACACTGTTTTGCAGAAGAAGTTGGAAAGCAATCAGGAATTCTTTAGGGACACAATCCAAAATTGGGAAAAGGAAAATCGTGAGCTGGAGACCAGTCTGAGAAACACAAAGGCGTTACTAGAGAAAGCACATAGTGATCTGGAGGAATCTCAGAGTGCTGTAATGAAATTGCAACAGGATCTTCAAGAAGCAACTGTTAAAGCTCCTTTGAACAACTTCACTCCTAAACAGTTCTTGAGTGGTGTGACTTCCGATAGCACACGAGAACACATTAAGGATTTGGAAGCACGCCTAACTGAAGCACAATCTAACATCGAATCCTTGACAAGTCAACTTGACAACTCTCAGCAACACATCCAGCAATATAAAAATATTGCTGAGTCATTGGAGAAAGAATTGCATGAAACAAGCACTGCAATGCAGCTGTTGAGGGAAGAGATGGAAAGCAGTTTACAGGAAAAACACAAGCATTATTTATTGCTGGAAGAGAAGTTCATAATCATAGAACACCAGAGAAATGATTTGGAGGAGGAAATCAAGCAGCTACGTGAGCAGACGCAGCAGTCCAGTGGAAACTTGCAAGAACAATTAGAAAGTTGTCAGCAGAAGCTGATTGTTACACAAAATCGTTTGCAGGTGTTGGAATCAATGGAGGATGAGTCTCGTGTGCAACTACAAAAATATTTGCAAATGTCTCACGAGTCTCAAGAAAAATATGAACGTGAATTGCTGTTGCATGCTGCAGACATGCAGCATTTATCAGAATTAAAGGAAAAGATCAGTGGATATAATGTGCAATTGGAGGAAGCTAACATAGCGAAAATCAAGGCTGAGGAATCTCTAGAAAGTAAAGAAGTTGCTTGGATGGCACGAGAGAAGTTGTTAATGGATGAGCAGCAAGAGTTGCACGAGCGATTTGAAGTCTTAGATTTACAGAATCAAGCTTTGCATAGTCAGTTGGAATTGATGAATAGCAGATTATCCTTTTTGGACTCATCAACTGATGAGAACTCACGGCAGAATAGTAGTGGACTTGTATCTGCAGCAGAATTTGCGACAGTTGATGAAACAAATCGTAGTTCCGAACAGTTAATGGAAATCATCAAGTATCTGCGAAAGGATAAAGATATTGCTCGTACAAAACTAGAAGTATCACAAGCAGAAGCAAACCGTTTACAAATTCAAAATGAGATGCTCCAGAAGAAACTTGAAGATGCGAACAAAGCCCTTCAGAAAGTAATGGAAGACACGCAGGTTACTTCGTTAACAGCTGCACATCATTCTGAACTTCTTCGAAAAGTTGAACTTATGGCCACTCTCACCGACTGTAATCGAATGCTGCGTGAGGAACGCGACCAATTTCAGAAACAGGTCCAGATCGGAGAACAGAAAATCAAGGAGATGGAGGGAAAACTTGAACCCATAGAGCGTCAATTAGGAGAGCAAACGGCCCAAATCGAAGTTTTGGAAACAGAAAATGAAATTCTAAAAAGTGAAATTTTGCGTTGGCAACAGAGATCACAGCAGCTAGTCGAACAAGCAGGCAAGAAGTTGCAGGCTGAAGAAGAGCTTCAAAAAGTCATCCAAGAGAAGACAAATCTTGAAACGCAGATGCAACATCTTCAAGAAGAATGCAGAACATACGAGAAAGAAGTAGCACGGTTGGAAACTGAAATAAACGATTTCCAGGAAGAACACAAGCGTATGCAAGAAGTGAATACTCGTATGCAAAATGAGCAGAAGCAATTAAATGATGAACATCAGCATCTCCAGGAGGAGCACAAGTCTTTGCAGCAAGAGATGCAGAAGTTGAAACATCAAAACATCCAATCCACCGAAGATGTTAAGAAACGCAACTTGGAACAGCAGCAGCAACTGCTGAGAGAACTGAATGCCAAGCAAGCAGAAATTGAGCACCTGAAAAGTACGATTAGCAAACTAGAAGAAGAACAAAGAAAAATTAGTGATCTCAATCATGTGATTGAGTTAAAAACGGAATTGTTGCAGCAAAAAGAGTATGAAATTCTTGAACTGCAGAAGAACGTACGTCAAGTTAAAAATATTGGCCGCAAGTATAAGAGCCAGTATGAACAATTACAGGCCAAATATGATGAACTGGACTCCCTACATGCTAATTTGAAAGAGCAGCTGCATACGAATGACTTTGACGATGGAGCTCATACTGAGGAAGGAAAAGTTGCATCAAATGAATCCGAAAGAATTCTTGCCGGTGAGTCAACATCTTCGAAAGTTTCTGCAGTGCAGCATTTAGAGATTGATGTTGCAACCAAACTAAAAGCCACAGAATCCCGTCTGGAGGAAATTTTGCAGGAGGTAAAAGGAGTCATATTGTTTCACGTAATGCAGCGCATTTATAGTTTCAGCAAATAGAAAGCGAAAATATCCGTTTGAAATCAGAGAACGACGAACTGCGTAATGAGACTTGCTCTCCAGGTGTAAACGGCGAAGGGGAAAAAGAAGATCGCAAGAGGAGGATCTTCCAGAATGCACGGCATCGCATCCAGGAGCTCACTTCCAAGTGCAACACTCTTACTTTAGAAAACAAGCGTTTACAGAAGATTTTGAAAGAGATCCAGGAAAACCGATTCTCTACATTCGACACCCCCGATGATGCAGATACTAATCAGGTCAAGAATTCAAGAGAAAATTTTGGAAGCCGGATTGTACACTTAGAAAAGGAGTGTTCCGATCTGTTGCAAGAAAGGGAGCAAGTAATCATGGAGAATGATGAAATACGGTCCGAGCGTGATCAGTTGAGGAAAGAATTAGATGGCTTGCAGCAAAAGCTTTCTATTCAGCAGAAACAGCTGGAGAATTTGCAAAAGCAGCAGCAGCATCAACAGGTAACAAGCATTCACTCCAAGGGATTTTGAGTCTTTCCGATTCTTAAATACAGGGAGCAAAGTTGACTGTGGCAAACTGTTCTCTGGAACCTCCCCCTCGAGCAAACATAAAACCAATGGCTACTCCCGCCTCCCCAGCCACCAGGCCATCTCACGTCACTACACCGTGCATAGTGGTCCCCTCCCGATCCACTCCCACAGCAAGCATCCGACCTCTTTCTCAAACAGTTCAGCAAACGTCCCGCAGAGCTACTGTGATGCCAACTGCCCAGCAGTCTCCTAGCATAACAGATGTTTCAGTATCGTACATTGTACAGAATAGTAGTGATCCTCTTCCTGGTCCTTCATCAATTCCCCAAGCAGCTGTACAACCTACGTTAGCACCTCGCTGGAAAGAAGAAGAAATTCCTGTGTGCACCCCACTTTCTTCTGCCTCTCAAGATGCAGATGACAATGAAAGCCAAGCTGCCTTAACAATTGCATTGGTTACTCCCCAACCTCATGATGCCAAAAGAACTAGAACTGAAGAAGAAACAGACGAAAGTGTAACCACCGGATGTTCAATACCCAAAAAATTGAAAACAGTCGATTCAATTGATCCTATTTCCAGCCAGACTCAAGTAGACACTGAGGAACATGATGATGATGTTATTGTCATTGACACAGATGACGAAGACATGAGGGTATATCTAATTTCAAAGTTGTTTATTTGCATGGTGTAATTAATTCTGGTGCTAGATCACTCAGGAGGACAACGATGACTCAAATGAAGAAAGTAGCAATGTTGAGGAAGAAAGTGAGAATGATTTGGATCGAGAATTGGGGGAAGATCTGGATGAAGAAGAGGAGAGCATAGAAAGTGGTAAGGAAGATGCGCAGTTGCAGATCAATGCAGAAGATGAGGACGATGAAGTCACAGGCAAGATTCTTTTTTCTGCGTTGTGATGCCATTTCAGAAGTAGAAAGCCCCAGGATATCCGCAACGGAAACAACCCATCTGGAACCCCCAATCCCCAGCCTTTGCAGTTCACGTCAATTGATATCAGCTGTGCAAAGATCTCATGCAGACGGCATTCGATTAACAGGATCTAGTCAGCCGCAATACGAGGAAATCGATGATCGTGCGGTGCCCAGTACTCCTACCCTGTTTATCCAGAATCGGCGCGACGATGGCTTTGCTGAAGCTGTGAGCTCCCCACAGACTCCGACGCAGCGCTTCCTTTTTGGAGAGAACTCGGGAGACTTGCACAGCTCTGAAAGTCACGATACTCGCAGTGATATATGCCAGCAAGAAGATGCAAACAGTGGACGTAGTGTTCCTTCCACACCCAATCCGTCTTACGTGATGCAGCAGCAGCAGCAGCTGCAACAGAGCTCGGAAACCGAATCCTGTGACCAGCAGGCGTCATCTGAGGTGCCCACAGAAGAAGAATCTCAAGGTAGTTGGCATTTGATTTCGAAAGGCATTTTTTTCAGACGTACTTTCAGGTGGTGAAGAACAGAGAGACTTATTTGGTGAAGATAGGTCAAATCTTCGCACCATAGGGAGAACCCCTTCCCTTCGTCGTCCAATTGTCTGGCAGAGCGCTGGAAGTCCAGGCATGGGCATCCATCCCCGAGGCGTTTCTCTGCGCAATTTGAGGAAACCTCCCTACAAACAAGCAAGAGATCGAAGAGCATGCGTCCCCAATCGCGGAGCACCGAGACCACTGTTTTGATCATTCTTGATGGAATTTTTGCTCAGTTGATTTCCTCGGAGAGCATGATTTCGTCGTATATGAACGTTTAGCTCATTACAGACACTATTTTTTAATAAAATGAATTTAATCCCAATGAGAATACATGGATGGCATTATCAGCAGTGCGCAAGGTTGAGGATTGTGCCGGTGGCTTTTCTTTGGCTTGTCGGATTGAAGCGAATATGAATCGAAACTTTGTCCAAACCGACTTCAGTCGCTCCAAGTGATTCGCATTTGCTGAATGGTTTCAAACAGTACATTGCGTGTCGAAATGAGTGTTTCCGTGCTTGTGATGGCACGGTGGCGGTCTATTTAGTTCATGGTAGTCAAGGGTGGCACACGCCAGTTCTCGTGGACATCACCTTGCAATTCCACGACGGTCCTGGGGTGCCATCGCAAAGTTTTGACGTCTGTTGCCGACGTAAACTGAGACTGGGAGCGGCCGCTATTTTGAGGGAATGGCGATGCCATAGGAACACTGTGGAAGTCTGGAATGTTCGAGTCGAAGCTGCTGCTTTTGGAGACCAGCGCTGCCGCCGCATGTTCGGCAATCGCACTTTGATATGTACGCGTTAGGTGCTAAGTGTACTTCCGTGACGTCGTGACTATGCTCCTGTGAATGCATTAAAACTCTTATTCAAGCGTGAAAAAGGATAATTCCGGGTGAAACGATACACATTCGCAACCGAGCATTTCCAGAACCGAAATTTTGAAAATTCTCCCGAGATGATTCGATTTCGGAAAACACTGAACCCCAAAACTGTGCATGTTTATGCTTGGGAGCTTTAATTTACAATTTCAACATAGTTTTATCTGATTGTCCAATGATTCCCTCGAGCTATGCTTCAGGGAAACAGATGCTGGAGTAGCTGTTCCGAACGGCCTGATAACGTTCAGTGTTTGCTGCTCGCTTCCAAAAGTTGTCTGTCTGCGTTTAATTTCTGTAGGAGTTTTTTTAGTTTTTTTAATTTCATGGAGTAGCTTCTCAGAACTTGAGGTCCACGATTTACGGTTTTCACGAATTCGCACTAATACTGCCTACCGAAACGAGAGACTCCGATCACTGCAAACCACTCTTTGCCACCCACCTAGTCTCAAGGAATTGCAGATTGAGGATCCCCATGCTGCTAAAGAGAATCAACAATTGCCCAAGCTTCTAATAGATTTGAATAGAATCCTGTGTGCACCGTGTATGGAAGATCATGGCTTTCAACTCCGCTGTTCCTGGATACATCTCAAGTAGTATGGCAGTCTCATTTCTTGTCCGCATTAATTTTCGTTCTTTTTTTTTTTTTTTCTTTTGTCGTTCTCTCTCTCTCTTTTGGGTGTCAGGTTTGTTTTCATATTCCTCTAAGAGGAACTTCATTTCGTGTTTTTGAGCTCTTGGAAATTGAAGGTGTTAGGCAAAAGAGGTGACAATACGAAGGAACAAATTAAGACAGAGCATGACGCTCTTCGTTGTGCCGTCGATCCTTGCGTGTCGACCCACAATCTTTGGAGTACAGATGCTTCGTTTCTTGCGCGTTCGTCAACTTGCATAAATTCAGAGCACGTGGATGTGCGACGAATTTCTGAACCTCCCATGTTCGTTTCCGTTACCCGTTTCCAGGAAACCACAGCAAATTTTAAAAAGATTTCAGTGTTAACTTGAAAATCCCACTGCTTTGGTACTCTGGAAAGCATTACAGTGGATGCTCGACGTCAAGCTCAGCGGTGGCCGCTCGGTCTTGCATCAACTTCAGAATCAGAACTCTGAAAAAGAGGGAGTAGCTGCCAAAAATATTAATGCTGTTACGATGCTCGTCGGATGAAAGCAAGCAGCGAATTTAAGTTCCATAAATGCTGCTGCAAGACGTGGATAAAGCGACCCATAAGAGTTGGAGGACAGGCACACGGATTTGATTTATTCAAGAAATGTCTAATTGAATTTTGGATGAACTGATTCTGGAAACAGCCAATTTGTGTTTGCTTCAATGGAATCTCGGATAGTCTGATGCTGCCGGTGACCGATAGCTGTGTTCTCACCAGTAGGATGCATTGTGTACACTTATTATGAATTAAATGCCAGCGCCCATATGATGCGATGATCTCGAAAGGATAGATCAACACATCGTGAACTTCGGAGGTTCATCCTACAGGAGTCCTCAAAGAGGAGCGAAGATCAGTGGAGATGAATGTCAGGATTTCCAAAGAGAAAGTGGATTTCAAAACGCTCGCCTGAAGTACAGTAATACTATGGATTAACAAGGAATAACGAGGTCTGTTGCTGAATAGCAATGTCCTTCTTGTGAAGGAAAGGTGAAGAAGGGTGGCGGAAAAGCTAAGTTGCAACTCAAAGACCTGTTAGGGACTGCAATCTGTGAAGAGCCCCGTACTTCAAGGAGTATTTATTCATCAGTCGGCTAAAAGCCCTCCCTCCAGAGCACATGGGTTTTCACGAGGGAAGAGCTGAACCAAAAAAAATAGAAGGAGATTTTCACCTGTTAGTTGAACCCCAAGGAGTCCTTTCGCGTGAGGGAATGCTACCCGCTTCACTTTCATTCACCAAGACACAAGGTAACCGGATCATCGCCAAACAAAGTGAGCTTAGAGCATCGAGAAAAATCCCATAATTCTTGATCTTGTGCTTAGGTTTGTGAATCTAGGAACGAGACCTGAAGCCACGAAAAATCCGCCTTCACTCCCGAGAGTCTTGCAGTTCCCTTGCAGACTGCTGTGTCTCCAAATATCCAGAGGTCCCCCAAAATGGTGGGATTCCAGAATCGGATCTGTTGCTGCGGAGGCCATGGAATGTCTCGGCAGTATGGCGACCCATCACCTAGAAGAACCAATGAGAAGATTGGCAGGGTCATGGGAAACCAAATTTAAGTTCCCTGCGACTGAATCTCAATTCGTCTCGTACGACGCCAGAAGGCTGCAACACCCAGAGGGACTCCATCGTGAAAAAGTGATCGGACTGTCGCAGGGCTCCAACCTAAGAACTCCCGTATCGAAGGAAGCATTCGGAGGAGTGGCGTGATCGCAGAACGGACCAGTCTCCTGGCACCGCACGCTGTGGCAGATGACGCTGATCAGATTGTCAAAGAGGAACGAGATCACCGGCGCTCGTCGTCCCAGATTTCCTTGCGCGAACGTTCTGTGGCGGGGCTGCAGGATGTTTGCAGCTTTCCGGCAGAGGGAAAGCGGATTTCCTCAAGAGATGCGATGGTCGCGGTATGCAGGCCGATGGCTTCGATGCATTGACGGTGCTGTGGCAGACAACGCCAAGAAACTTATGTGCCATCTTACGGGCAGCGTGCACACGAGGATTGCAGACCCGTGTACCTTATGTCTATGATTGTTTTCACCGCCGGTTTCTGATACAGAAGCCGTCACAGGACAAGCATCCAATCAGACGCAGCTTCCCTGAACAGGAAACTGCTTCCAGCAGCATCCCGCATCTTTTTGCCCGAGTCAAAAGTTGCGCCGGTGCCCCACTCGCCTTCCGCGCTAGCGCCTGCCGGTGAGCGTCTCTGGCGTCTTCATCCTCCTCCTCGTCTCTGACTTTGTGGCTTTTGTGGTCTTCAAAGTCTTCCTTGTTGTGAGCGTGGCGGAGGTGGAGCCTTTGCCACTCTCACAACAAGGAAGACTCCCTCCGCAGAGGGTGGGACCCACGCACTCACCCTCACGCAACTCTCCTCGTATCCGATCCTAGACCTGAACGGTTCCTGAAGTCCGGGGACGGCTCCTTGCTACGGCGTTTCTGCCTCAGGGCACTTCAAGGAGCTCTAAGGTCGTCCATAAGCACCTTGGACTCAAACAGCTGTTCTTTTGGATCCCGCAGATCCAGCTCCAAACCCTTGTAGGTTCAGGTCGTTCTCAGACGTCCAGGCTCCCATAGAGGAGCATTGGAGAGATAGGTCTACAGAGCCTTCTTGGCTGCTTCCCGGCTTCGAAGGGATAAGCCCCACCCCAGAGTTCCAGTCCAGAGGCGCCGAAGCGCTCGGTGCGACGACCCACGGAAACCAGCGGCTTCTTGGCCGTCGTCTCCCTCGGGAACACGGCTCCAAGCTGGTTTGTCACCTTCGTACGGCGGTGCGTATATTTAATGTGAAAAATAACATATACAAAATTTGTGGTTGGACCGGTAGTCCAGCCGCATCCATTTAACGAGAGCTTGCTGGGTTACCGGTTCTCAGACCGGTGCGGTCCGTCACGGCAGCAGAGGAGAGGGGGCAAGCAAGATGAAACAAAAATAAAAATAAATAAATGGGGGGTGGGGGAAGGGATCACGTCATGCTAGGGGAGGTCCTCTGCATCCTTTCGAGGATCTCTTTCGAGGATGCCGGCAAGCTCTTGCTGCATACAGTCCTTCAGGTGAGGCCATCTTTTTGCGATCCTCATAAAGCGGACGGAGAAGTGGATGGCGTCCCACTCCTATCCTCCTCTTGCATCTCTCCAGGCAGCTACAATCCCGCGTAGGTAGCAGAGAGCTGCCAGCGAGGCTGCCGGCCGAAGTGCGTCGCGTAGGAGCGTCCCTGGAGCTAACCGCCGGGGGCTCCTAGGGTCTCGGCCAAGTGTTCCCAGAGGGGCCGGAAAGGGCAACGCAATCCACAAGCAGGTGCCGGAGGGATTCACGCTCCACGACAGCTCCTGACACAGTTGGGGTCCACACACGCTCGTGTCTAGTGATGCCGGCGGGCGTTGAACGGGAGACCCCAGTGCAGCAGCATCAACGCCACTTTAATGGGAGGGTGTGGATGTCCAAGAGCACCGAAGGCCAGTAGGCCTTCCTCCGGAATACCCAGTAGCTCTCTTCAGCGTAAAAGTCCACGAGTTGGAGCACTCGGGGTCGCAGCCGGCCCCTTCGTCCACTCACTCGTCCTCTTCTCCTGTTGGAGATTTCAGCACCAACCTCTCATCTAGCCGCAAGGCTGATGCTCATATGTTCCCTCAGGGAGGGCACTACTGCTTTAAGGGAGGCTCTCCCACGTGGTGGAGCTTCTACGAGAGCTACGGGGGAACTTTTCCAGGAGATGAACCCTTCTGATTCGCGAGGATGGACTGAGAGGAAACGATCCCTTCCCACTCGTCCTACGGGCCACTTGCAGATACCCAGCCTCGCGCTCTCACTTGCGTGCTTCCAGGTGAGCATTTCCGTGGCTTTCCTCGAAGAAGACTCCACGTAGCTCTTCCACGTAGCGGCTGCCTCGGATTCTCTCGGAGGACGTGTGATCGTGATGAGAATGAGAGACTGTGCGTCTCGGGAAGCCCATTAAATCCTTCGGCTACTTCCCACTCGTGCAGGGATGGTAACTGCTTGACGGCGGCAAGCAGGGTTGGGATCCTTGGTGGTGTCGAAGATCATCATCTGTCCTGGAACTTTCCTCCTCTGATCGGAATCGAGACGAGCTCTGCACAGAGCAGACTAGGAACGGTGGACTTTCAGGGGGTTCTGCCGTCGACACGGGACTCTCCTTCGAGAGAAACCAAAGAACGAGAGGTAGCGATGCTTCCCTGCACAGAACTCTGGTCCGTTTCTTGAGGAGCTGAGCATGCGCGAATGTGGCAGTCCTTTGTACCTTCTCTCTCCTCCCTGCCTTTCGCGGACATGGGAGAAAAGGAAAAGTCGACAGAGGGGAGCTTCCCTCCTTCGCTTTGCGATGTCATTGTCTCGAGACCAGTGGCCTCAGCACGCAAAGAGGGATATGTGGATTGTGACGTCACCTTCTCCCTATATGGAAGGCCGGATAGCTGGAAGGTGGCAGGGAACAAACTGGGTAGGAGAGAGCGCGGCGGGCCAGGAAATCAGAACCGCTGATGAGGGAATGGCATGCTCGTGCCTTCCTCTTCCGTGCAGGAGGACAAACAAAGGAGCGTATGCATCCAAGTATGCCGGTCGCAGTTCGCATGCTGCCGCTTTGTGCGGGGTCAGAGAGATGCGGGAGCAGAAGAGCGTGTAGTAACCACTCCATGGAACCTTAACGCTCGCGTGAAGGCACCCCGCAAGGGCTTCCCTGCTGCGCTTTCCATGCTGCAGGAAGCGAATCAGGCCGGTAGGGGGCGGGAGTTTCTTGAGCGCACCCAACCCTCGGTGCCAGACCGAGAGAGGGTTGAGGAAAATCGAGATCGAAAGGAATCGAGCAAGCAACCATCATAACACGAACGGGCCTAACGCAGCCAACAATAGGAGGATATCATAACAAGGCAATCCTATTTGCACGCACTGATAGGATAGCAGCAACAATGTCTCGAAAACAACAATCGCTTCGGAATTCATTGCATCCAATGAGCTCGCAGTGAATACTCCAGGGAGGAAACTGGCAATTCTCAGGAAGCCATGGGGCCTCTTCCGTTTCCCGAAAAGCCGCCGCGGGTGAAAGCAGCACAAGCCGTCTGCTGAAGTGCGAGAGCACGCAAATCTCGAACAATCGTCAATCTCGTAGGGAAGATTGGATTTACATAAGGAATCTCGCGAAAATGCTATGGAAAATTCAGCATCGAGAGGAGCAGTATCTACGCAACAGTGACTGCAGCATCACACCAGTGATCGCGCTAGAGGAGGTTGCCATGATGCTTCGAATTTGCAACCACGAATGCGCATCGCGAGTTTTCCGAAGAGTTGATTCGTAGTGCTGGATGCGTGCGTGACGCAAACAACGCAATGCCTCTGCAAGGGAATGTTTTTATCTTCGACTCCCTGCTGTCCTTAACAGTCCTTATCTGGAAATGGGAAGAGAAGAAAAGCGACAACTTTCATCTGCTGTTAATGGATTGAGCTTCTTGTTCGCCGCTACAGCACGCTGTGAAGCGTGTGAATCCATACTGTACCATCCGAGTGTTCGGAGTATGTGCTGTGGTGTCATCGAGATGTGGGTATGAAACACTAGCGAGACACCAGTTGCTGTCAACTGGCAGCTTGACACTGATGCCTCACGACAGGGAACAAATTAAACTCCGATTCCTCTCGCAACGGGCAAGGCAGGCTTACCGGAACAGCATCTTCCAATATCATGAGAAAATAGGGACATGGATACCACAATCAGCATTCCACAAATTTTTGCAAGGAGATGCAATGGGGGAAGCGTGCAGGTATTGCGAGAGCGCTTTGGTTTGCGGCATGCATCTCAGGTATTTTTTGAGATCAAGTGCCCGTTTCAAACGGCACATTCTCTTCCCGCGGAACGAGTGGACGAGGGTGGACTAACGTTCACCCACACCCGCGAGAGAGGAACAGAGAACAGAGTGGACGTGTTGAGGCACGGTGCGTCTTTTTCCCTTTCCTCTTTCGTACCGAAAAAAAAGAGGGAAAGGTCGGCTGAAAGTCAAGTGGCTCGGCCACTTGAACGCGCTGGAACAGTTCTTGCCGCCACATCTTTCGGCACTTATGGAGCGTGCATAAGCGTTTCGAAAGGATGGAGGGCCTCCGCGCCGGTGTCCTGCTTTGCAGAACACTCGTGAACGGTCCATCGGACCCATATTTTATGTTGCCCTAGGGGTGGCTGCTCGCGTATCCTCTTGGGAGGTTCAGTTCGCCTGGATCATTGCGCAGCAGGCGATGTAGCTAAGAGTGGTAAGCACCTGATCAAGAGGAGCCATTTCCGCGATGCCGACTCGAATGCACGCGAGCTCTAAACCAGGCTTGGGCGCCATCAGAAGAATCGAGAGCGCTCGCTCAAGAGCCTGCTAATGAGGAGCTGCCACCCTCTCGAAATTCATCACATAAAAGATCAGAGAGTATGGAGTGAGCTGGCCGGCTAGGACTGCGTGGGTAGTCGAGAAGGGCTATTCTTTCCAGAGGGAGAAAATATCTTCAAAGAGTTACATTCCCATGCAGGAATGGTTCAGGCCCTATTCACCAGCGTTCGCTCTCGTGTATGTTCCCCATTTGTTTCCAGGTGCCCTGCCTGGAAACAAATGGAGCCCTCGCTAGGAGAAGCTGGATGGGAGATCTTCCTCACTTCCTCGACGGCACTTCATCTTCCTCGAGTCTTTCGCCTCCCTGATAGCCTCCCTCGTGGAGCTGGGCAGACGGAGATCCGATGGAAGGCCCACCCTCATGCCGTTCCGCACGGAGCGAGCGGCTTAGTGGCGACGCAGCCTCTGGCGAAAGCCGTCTCGGAAAAAACCGCGGCAGACTTCGTTTGCCTCAGCATCTGAATCTTCGCTTGCTTCTGGCTTCCGATCTCAGGTGCGGCGAGTACCAGGGCGTTCGATGGATGGCGTCCCTGAGGATCATCTTCAGCAGCGCACGATGCGCTCCGCGCACGTCCACACTACCGGAGGGCACTTCATTTAGGCTGGTGTTCTCCTCACGCTCACCTCCACCCTCCTCCCTTGCCACCATCGCACCCGTGGTTCCTCGGCTCTCCCACTGCGCTCCCACTAAGAGCAGCGCGGTCTCCACAAACGTTTCCCGGAGTCCTCCCACGTTCCTCACCGTTCGTGGTGTGGCGCATTACAAAGCGCTGCTTCTGGATGTTTCTTCTCAACCGCATCCATCCTCCTCATCCTGCAACGCGCCACACTGCTAGATGACGTCTCCAGCGCGGGCTGCTCCCCTGAAGATGTCCTGGAGCTTTGCCATCGGATAGCGACTCCCAGAAACCAAACCACCCGTTCCTGAGTAAATTATGACTGGGAGGAAGGCGAGACGAGGCGGCGGAAACGGAACGAACGCCCTGACACGCACGCTCTCGCTCGCACTTGCAATCCTGCGTTCCTCTTGGAAGCAATGCGTCGTGTGCAGAGGCCACATGGGAGCTGCGCGTCCGCCACGCGGCGCTTGCGTCATCGGCACGGGAAGGCGCTCGTGCAAGCGCACGCCATACCCTCTCCTTCCCCATTGCCCCACTGTCCATCCCTCCTCTTCCACCTCCAAACCGCACCCTCACAACACGAGCGCCTTCGAGCGGACAGGCGAGGCCAAAATTGGCACCTCCGACGCTAACCGATTTTGGTGCGCTTGCGACCCCCCATGGCTTAACGCTGCGCACGACGAGTACGGAGACGACTCATTCGCTTCGCTGGGACCGTGGAGGAGGATGGCTTTCGAGCATTTCCTCCCGGAGGCGGCGGGCGCGGGAGCCTCGCGCGTCTAGAGGCGCGCGAGGCTTCCAAAATGTCCGAAGTTCTTTCGTGGCCCTCTCATCCCGAGAGTGCGCTCTTCCCTCCTTTTTCCACTTCTTCTTTGCCTCCTTTCCTGCAGGAGGGCGGACCCGCGAACCAGCGAGGCGATCCGAGCCGTCAGAGGTCGGACCCCCCACGTGGTGATGTCGACCTGGCTCATGAAACGTCCCCCTCCTTTTGGAGACAGACCCTACTTTCTTCCCGAGACGGCCGACACATCCCGGGAGGAGGATGTGGAAGTGCTCCAGAGAGGAACGTCCCTTTCCTCCGTCCCCCACCCTTTCCGCGCGCGCGCGACAACCGGGGCGCCAGCGGCGGGACGATCCGCCCGGAGCGACGCTTGAGCGCTCACCTCCTGATCTCCGGGTGGCGTTGGCTGCAAGGGGGGAAACCAACGAGCCGCGCGTCCTTTCTCGAAAGTCCCCGCGCGTCCCAGAAAGCATCGGGACTATCGGAAGCGAAGAGGGCGATCGCAGATTTTTCTCGGAGTCCCCCGTCTCCTCGAGGCAGGGGCAGAAGGGGGGAAGGCGAGAGAAGGCGGCCTTCCTCCTCCTCTGCCCCGTAATCTCGTCTTGATGTAGGAGGGGGGGGGGGGATCAGCTCGGCTCCGGGAGAACGCCGTGCGGCCTGGGTTCCAGAGGAACCATCCAAGAGTTAATTAAAGGGCGAACGATGACAGAGTCTCCGTAGAGCAGGAGACACGATGTGCTGGTTGCCAGGGAAGAACTATAGAACGATCTCCTCCTCGATCTCCCCTTTCCCTACCCCGTTCTCGCCGTTCACTCGCGACGTCGGAAGAAGCATGAAGATTGATGCTCCTCTTTCTTTCCCCGTTGCTGCGGGCGAGAGGACCGCTGATGCCGCACGTCAGGTCTTTTTTTTTCTTTTCTTCTCCTCCTCCTCCTCCTTCTCCTCCCCCTCTCTTCCTGACACCGGTACCTCTCGCTAATTGCATTTCGGATGATTCCCTTGGAGAGCGAGAGCGAGAGAGGGAGGAGAGAGCAGAGGAGGAAGAAGGAAAGCAGCATCCCTTGCTACAGATACGAGAAAAGGGGCACTTCGTGGAGAACGGAGAGCAGAAGGAAGCAGAGGGCATATCAGGAGTCCCGGATCCCTCCCTCGCGTTTCCGGGAGGTCTTTTTCTCCCGGAGGTAATCGGGGGCGCTCGTCCCGTTCCGGCAAGGAGGAGCCGCGGAGGCATCTCCTGCTCGCCAAAAAGGGAGACGCTGATCATGCTAACCGCTGCCTACGGGAGATGGACCGTCACCGCCGTCTCCTCCCCACGAAGCAGAGAGAGGTCTTCGCCCGTCCCACACCCGGCGCGCCCCGTTCCGGGCAGCAGCTCCATCGGTCACTCGGGGGTGTCCCGGAGGCACAGGAACGCCGCCCTGCCTCGCTCCCCTTTCCTTCACGAGGAACTGCCTCCCCGCCGAGGAGAAGAAGCGAGAAGGAGGGGAGGAAGAAGGGGAGTAGGGAGGGATTCCTCCGGAGACGCCCGTCTCCGCCCCGGACAAAGAAGTCCGCGCCTCCCGTAGCTTGCTGCGATGGAGCGCGCTTCCTGGAGTCTCCTTCCTTGTCCTCGCTTCCCGCCCTCGGACGAACGCTCCCGTTTTCTTCCTTCCTCCCGTGAGGGACGGGGGAAGACCTCCGGCTGGCCTTCCTCCTCCTTCCCGTGGGCAAGGCGGAGGTGACGGGAGGAGAAGACGAGGGACCAGGAGAGCGCCAAGGTACGCGGCTGCTCGAAAGCGTCTCTACTCGGACAGGGCACCGCCCTGACCCCGATGAAAGATGGGGATGAAGCGAAGTGGAAGAGAAGGCGCAGGAAGGTGCAAGGCCGCGGATGCTAGCAGCAGGAAAAGGAAGTGCTTGGAGCAGTGGGAAGCCGTCAGGAAAAACCCGGCTGGGAAGTTGATGGCTGTCCTTCTGGCCCCTTGGCATCAGCTGAGGGTCATCTTCAGCTGCCTCAGGGACTGATCGGGTAACAGCGGACTTCATCCCCTTCATGGATCCAAGATATTTTGCCTTCCTTGGGCGAGGTTCTTCGGAAGATGGTTGGGCAGGATGGTCTCCCCCGTTTCCCTACCCCTTTCTTCCCTTTCCCACACGGCTTCTGGAAGCACGAGGCTGCTGTTCAGCGGTGCTCTATCCTCCCTCCTCCTGCCGGATGAGGGAGTGCTCCCGCCAGAGGCGTCTCAGTGCACTGGCGAGTCCCGCGGAGCTCCTCGCTAGGACCGTGGGTCGTGGCCAAAGAGTCAGCTGGAGGGCAGCGCATACCGCAGGGGTTTTCGCCGCACCTGACAAAAGCCCCAGCGAAAGAGCTCCCCAAAGGACCTTCTTCGCCTTGCCGGATCTGGTCCTGCTCGAGGACAGAAAGATATCGTGCTCGATGCCCCCTAACCCCTCGAGAGCACGTTTGAGGCGTTTCAGAAGTGCTCGAAAACGCGCAGATCTCGATGTCTCTCTGTCGACCATGGTTGTCCTGGTGAGGCCGTCAGAGTCTCAGCAGTTACCTTCCTAGGGGATCCACAGCTGATAAAGGAACTGCACGTCGACAGAAATAAGGGAGCCCTCGAGCATCGAACGTATCCGGGGGTATTCACTGGAACCGTTGAAGACAGTGGAGGAATCTCCTAGAACCAAAGAAGAAACGATTGTCAACTGATGAGGATGTAAGCAGAAGATTTTTGGAAGTGGCACTACAGCCCCGCGAAAACAAAAGATTCGTGGAGAGAGAAAGAATTGGATTCTTCCGAGAAGTGGTAGGCAACCTGCAGAATCCAAGTCTACAGCTTAACGGGAGGCGCCGCGGCTGGCAAACAAAGACACGCTCGAGGACCTCGTTCGGGGCTCCTGAGGGAGGATCATCGTCTTTCCCAGGATTCCTCGCTAAAGTTTTGAAATCCTGAGCTTCCTGATCGACAGCTTCGTCCATCTGCGTTACCATCTTTCCGCCATCTTGCCGGGGGCTTCCCTCGGAGCGAGGAACGCCGCCACCACGCCCAAGAGAATTCCTTGTGCACGGGCAATATCACGGTCTGGGAGCGAAAGTGAGGCGTGATTATTGCTAGTTGAAAACTTTATTCAAAAGAATCCCTAAAGAATACCCCCACTGCAGAACGGCGAAAATTCTTATCCCTCCCGTGCTGCTGGAATGCTCCAGAGGCTGCAGCAGGAACGCTTTAGCTCTGCGGCTCCAGAGTGTTCTCCGAGAAGCGGTCGCATCGAGACTGAGAGTCGAAGAAAGGGTTGAGCCCTGCCGAAGGGAAGAACCCCCACCGCATCAGCGGAGCCGTCAGGTGCCATCGCAAAGCTTGCCGCCTGTGTGGTCCATTCTGCACGTGGGGCCGCTGCAAAAGGGAGGACAGGTCCCCTGGCGGTGTCAGATCTTCCCAAGGGAGGAGCTCCACACTTGTGCTTGGCACCTCTCGACAGAGGGAGTGCGTGCCTCATCCAGAAAGAAAAAGAAGGGGAGGAGGAAGGAAGGAGGAGGGGGGTCTTCCGGGCAAAGCTTTCTCATAACCTCAGCTGCGGAAGTTCAAGGGAAGCTGTGCTCCCGGAAGGGGAGACTTTCCGAGGCAGGTGAGGAAGGGCGAACGGGAGATGCAAGGGAGGAAAGAGAACTCGTCCTTCGCGGAACGGATGAGCCAGGTATGTTCCCTCTTCCCTTTCGCCGAAAGGGAACCGGTTAGCCGGTTCAGAGGTGAGCAGCTAGAGGGGATGCTGGGGAGGTCACACTCGGTTCAGAGGAACGGCTGTTCAGGTGGGCAGGGGCAGGTCATTCCTCTGTTAGGGATGATGCGGGTTCGGGGACTGTGTGGAAGGCAAAACGGGATTGCACCCACCCCGTCCGCCTCTTTCGCGGGAGCACCCCGAGAAACGTCCTCTTTCAACGCGTTGCTCAGGAAAGCGCAAATGTACAGACTCATCCCATAGAAAGATTCCCTCCTGTCCGTGCGCCCTTCTCGAACTTGAGCCCTCCGCATGTATGTGATGTCCTGCCTACTGATGATCCGGAACACTTCTCTGGACTTTACGTGCAAACCTCAGAACTCCAGGGATTTCTCCCCTTTTTCTGAAATCGACTCGCGGCCACCCTCAACACACGCCTGAGGCATTTCCTCGTTCTTCCAATCGGCTCCCGCCGGTTTTCCTGGTGTTCCATGTCGCCAGAAAGGTCAGATCCAGCTGAGGTGCTGCCTCCCGCGGAAGCGGAAGGAAAAACGCTCGGTAGGTGTCAGCACCGTTAGGCTTTCTCAACGGCACCCGAGGGGCGGAACCTTTACGCCCCTTCTGCTCTGGGGGCCTCCCGCCTCAAAGCCATTTCAGGCCCGGAAGATCAACATCTTCGGGACCTGAGATGGCAGCACCGCCCTGCTTTCCATCTAGATGGAGAGGAGATGGAGAGGGGGAGAGAGGCCGCGAGGAGAGCTGCTGCTTCGCCGTATGCGCCTTCCTGGAGGAGGAGAAGGAAGCGATGACGTTGCAGCTGAAAGGAGCTCTGAGGCGCTACCGGGTGATCCGTAGTCTCTTAGGGAACTCCTAGGATAGTCGACTCCTAGGAGGGTCAACTTCGAATGCTCCTGAGACCGAAGGCAAACGGACTCCTCCTTTTCGGGAAGGAGAGAGTCGATGCCTTCAGAAGACGGGAGGAGGGATTGGTGAGATCCGCCCACCTACTGCTCCCTGCCTCGTAAGCGGATCCCTGGAGACAGTTCTTTTGGTTCCGTTGTTTTGCCGCCCGCAGCGCGGAGGCAGACTCTCGTCCTTGCTCGAGCTCTCTATTTCCGCTGAGGAAAAGGCCGTGGGTCCTCTGCCCCTTCCCCTTCCTCGGATGATCCTTGCACCCCCTGGAGAAAGATGAAACGGGGAAAGCGGATCTCTTGGGTACCGCCAGACTCCTGCGTCGGGGTCCGGATGCCCACCTGGCTGCATCCTGCTCCGGAGATCAGAGAAGCATTTTAAACGCATCAGCGAGAGGCCAGCCGTACTTGGGGAATCACGACGCGCCTCTCCCTTCCTCAGCAACTGCCTTCTCCGCCTCTTCGTGTCCCATCAAGGGCCGTCATTCCGCCCCAAATTCCTGGCGAAATCCTTCGCGGTCACCATCTTCCTGGATTACTTTTTTCCCCCTTCAGATTTCCCGCCTTCTTTCGTTCCTTGCGGGGAGTGAGGAACCTTTGTTTTGCCATTTTCTTTCTCTTGTGGTTTTAAGGAAGAGGAAGTGACTTTGAGGCTCCACTGTCCAGTCACTCGGGAGCCTCGCATCCCTATCAGAGCTCCTTTCACTCATCCTCTCAGCGAACCCCTCCTCCCTCGAGGGTGCTGCAGCAAGAGCGTAGGTGGAAGCTGCCGCATCTCGGATCGTGGGCCCCTGGACCATTAGGGGAAACTCTATCGAGAGGGCTGCTCTACCTATTCCCTGTCCCCGCCCTTATTTTCTCAGGACCGGGGATGGTCACCTTTCACACCACACCAGACGATAAGAGCGCTGACCCTCCGATGCTGCCGGCATTCACGGCCTTGCACCTTCCTGTGCTCGCATCCTCGCGTCGTCCAGTGGCCATCGGCATGGATGCGGCGAGAGCGTCCAATCGGTTGCGACACAGCAGCCACAAGCGGAATGTGCGGGTCCCGGTGAGGAGCCCTGAAACCTCTGGCTGTCCTTCTGGCCCGGAGACTCCACGGGGGGAGGTCGAACGGGAGCGCCGCATAGGCGAGTCGGGAGTCGTTGCCGCCTGGCGAGTCCCGAAATATCCCTTCTTTAGAATCCGGGTTTGGCTCTGAGCGTTCGGGAGATTCGGCTGGTACGGAAAGAGATATTGGTGGGATGGGAGGGGACCATAGAGAGGAGGATGCGGTTCGGGAAATAAGAAGCTTGCGAGCTCCCAGTTCGCGTCACAGGCTGCCGAGGACAAGGGGGAAGCAGGAACAGGGGGTTTCGTCCTGGAAGTCCGGCCGAGGCCCATGGAACGAAGCAAAGAGGCGAAGCGCGAACTGCCGTTGCACGCACAGCCCCCCGTTCCCCCCCCCTCCGCATTGCTCACGGGAGACGGAAGGAAGGAGTAGAAGACTTGCCCTCCGTGCGACGCACTTTTTTCCCCAGGGACGCCGGAAAGCTCATCTCCCGGAGGTGATGGGGTGGACGTGTCGGTCTCCGGGGAGTAACACGCGTGCTCCTCGCCCTCAGAGCGCGTGCGGCTCGGGGCAGTGGCACCGACGTGGTCGCCCCGTGGTCCCTTGCGAGCGCGGGTGCCAAGTGTCCGTCGCGAGAGTCCGAACCAGGGCGAAGTTTCCTCGGAGACGCGGGTCCCTTTTGTCCGGGTTCCTGCCCACGCTCGATATGGGAAGAAAGGGGGAGGGAGCGCACCTCCCTGCCTCCTATGGCCCCTTCCTATCCGGTCCGTCCCGTTTCCTCCGGAGGCACCTCACCTGCCGGACTCTCGGGGCTCCTCCCGATAGGTACACGAGCGTGGAGACAGAGGGGACAGGACGAGACGACGTGCTCTTCCACTTCGCCTCATTCATCCTTTCATCGGGGTCAGGGCGGTGCCCTGTCCGAGTAGAGACGTTTTCGAGCAGCCGCGTACCTTGGCGCTCTCCTGGTCCCTCGTCTTCTCCTCCCGTCACCTCCGCCTTGCCCACGGGAAGGAGGAGGAAGGCCAGCCGGAGGTCTTCCCCCGTCCCTCACGGGAGGAAGGAAGAAAACGGGAGCGTTCGTCCGAGGGCGGGAAGCGAGCACAAGGAAGGAGACTCCAGGAAGCGCGCTCCATCGCAGCAAGCTACGGGAGGCGCGGACTTCTTTGTCCGGGGCGGAGACGGGCGTCTCCGGAGGAATCCCTCCCTACTCCCCTTCTTCCTCCCCTCCTTCTCGCTTCTTCTCCTCGGCGGGGAGGCAGTTCCTCGTGAAGGAAAGGGGAGCGAGGCAGGGCGGCGTTCCTGTGCCTCCGGGACACCCCCGAGTGACCGATGGAGCTGCTGCCCGGAACGGGGCGCGCCGGGTGTGGGACGGGCGAAGACCTCTCTCTGCTTCGTGGGGAGGAGACGGCGGTGACGGCCTATCTCCCGTAGGCGGCGATTTGCCCGCGTGGGGAGGAAAAATTGGAGCAGGACGCTTCCGGGAGCTCGTGAGTCTGCGTTTCCTTCCTCTTCCCTCATTCTGTCTTTTCCACCCCTCCCCACTCACACCGTCATTCGGTCGCCTTCCCTTTTGTTTTCTCCCTCAATCGTTCCCAAAAGCTTCGCAATGAAATCGCGGACGCGCGCTTCCCTCGAAGACCATTTTCAGAGGGGACAGGAACTTCTTTCCTCCCGCCTTCTCTCTCTTGGCTACGAGACCAGCCAATCCTGTCCCACCTCTTCGTTTCCAGGAGAGCGCGTTGCGTCCTTCGGGACATCTTTTTCTGCTCCCTTATCCTTCCGTTTCCCTTACAGAGCTCCCTTTTCTCCCATATACTCCACCCGCGCAAATCTTCCTCTTCTTTTTCCTAATCGCATATTGTCTAGCTGTCAGCCGCGAGGGGGGGATTATGCTTCCTTCTCCCTTTTCGAGGACCCTCGAGCGCCTCCCGCGGGACTCCGCAGAGACTCTTTCCCGTCCCGCGTTTCCCGACCTGATTCCGGAGGGTGGAGGATCGCCCTCCTTGGGAAAGAGGGGAAAAAGAGAGTTGGGAAAGCGGCGGCATCTCAGCCCCATCGGCGCTGCCGCCGCGCTTGCACCATCCGAGCAGGGCGCTCAGTTCCTGAAAGTCTGCGTTTCTCCTGGGGCGTCCGGGTCTGCCCGTCTCAGTTTCCTTCCTGTTCGGGAGTGCTCGGTAGTGGAGGATCGTTCCTCGTGTTCTTCCAAGGTCTATCGGTGCGCTTCCCCATCCCCTCGTTCCTTTCCTTCTTGAAAAAGGAAGCGGAAGGCGAGAAGAAGGGGCGGGAACGCCAGCATCAGGCGGAAGGAGGAAACGGCGCCTCTCTCCCTCCCTCTCTTGCCGGGGAGAATCCCGAAGAGCGTGCAGGGAAAGCGACGGATCCCATTGCCATTGCCGGACAACGGGAACCTGGATGTGCCGACGCGGTCCTGCGGCGCGAGTTCGGTAGACAGCGAGCTTCCTGCCCCGGGAGATCATCTTCCCTGTCTTCTATATCTTCTTTTTTCCCTCTCCTGTTGTCACCTCAGCTGCCGGTATGACGGAAGTCCCTGGTGTAAGCCGAGAGGACTCCCGTGCGCAGGAGGGAGAGGAGGGGAGGAGGTGTCCTGAGTCGGGGAGGGGCACGGCAATCGTTCCTTGGGCGGAGACGAGCGTGGAGGAGGGTGGGTCCCTCGCGTCTCGCCTCTAGGGGGAGGAGGACGGAGGGGACGGGAGAAGAGAGCGGATGCTCCACGCCCTCCATCTAGTGCAGACTGCTGAAAGTTCCACTGAGGCGGATGCGCCCCAGGGCGGTGCACGCCGGAGACTGTTGACTCCGAAGGGGATGACTGCAGGGCGCTTCCGAAAAGGCTGGGAGGAGAGCGGAAGGAGGGGGCTCAATGCCACCCTCTTCCTTGTCTTCCGAAGACCTGACAGGCAAAGGGAGAGCAGCCATCACTGGGAGCTCCTTCCCTTCCCCTCCCTCTCCTTTACTCTTCCCGAACTGTCGATGCGAGATGGGAGAGAGAGGATCAGATCTCCTGGGTTTCTAGTCATGCGAAGTGTACTGGAGGACACTTCGTTCTCTGGAGCCGCGTGAGCCCCCAATCTCAGGAAATTCTTCGCCACCCTCTCCAGGAAGAAGGAGAAATCAGGAGAGAACTCGGGGACTCCTCCCCCGTCCGGACGAGAGGGGAGGCACCCGCCTCCTCCTTCCGCGGAGCAGGAAAAGGTCCGGGAGTGCTCCTAAATTCCCCGAATGAGGAAAGTAGGGGCGTGAGGCCGTGGGTCATCGGGCCTCAGGAAGGCTTCTCGGATTTGTAGTCCCCTGGCAACTGGAGCTCCCGGGCAGTGGCAACCCTGCCGACGCGGTCTCTTGCACCTGCCCAGCATCCTGACCCACGGAGGAAGCGAACGAGGTGGCTTAGGAACGGCTGACGTCCTTTCAGACTTTCGGTACGCGATTGGAGGAGACCAAGGCACCGCAGACCAGAGTAGTCTGTTCACGCGGACGAAAATAGGGAGGCAGGAAGGAGCTCCTTGAGCAGGAACTCTGGGCGTCCTCCCTTTCCCCCCCCCATCCCCGATTGGACTGCCGCGGGAGGAGCGCATGGAGGTGACGGCGTCTCTTGCGCAAGTGAAGTCCACAGCAGCCACGTTGCGCGGCCGGGAGGTTGCGGACGGAGTGAGTCTCTTGCTGACCTCTCAACTCACCGTGGATTCGATGGACGATAGCAACGGGCCGTGAGGTAGGGAAAGAGTGGAGGATGGTGGATGCTGGGGCAGCTGCGTGTGACAGCCACCTTCGCGTCGTGCTGGAGGGCGAGTCCTCGTCTTTCCAGCGCGCGGGTAGAGTGGACAACTCAGCCGCTGTTCCTCTAGGAAGGAGAAAGGAGGATAATGGGGAAGGAAAGATACAGGAGGTGCAGAGAAAGGGAAAATTGCAGGAGACGACCTCGAAAATCCCGTTCTTTCCGGATGGGTCTCCTGGACAGCCAGGTCGCACTCTGTATGGTCAGGACAGCACTACCCTCGCAGCTTCCCAGCTTCCCCAGAGAATGGCATCAGCTGCCTCATCCCCGTGACGAGAGAAAGGGAGGGCTCGCTTCATGTCGTCGTCTTCCTCCCAGGGAGGCGGCTGGGGAAGGCACGGCTAAGGAAGGGCGTCCGGTCTTTGCCGCGGTCCAGTCGCCTCCCGGGGCGGACTCGATGTACGCGTGGCGCGACGGATCCAGTTGCAACCCGTCCAAGGGTCACAGTGGTAGTCCCACCACCACCCTCCGTTCCCTTTTTTCCCTCGAGGGCGGAGGGCGCAAATGTCACCGCCGTCGTGGAACGGGAGGGATGGGGGGAGAGGAACCCTCGAGAAGGAAGGAGCGGCGTCGGGAATCTCTCGGGCGCAAACGGCGGGCTCTTCGCTAATGGAGACCGAGCCCAGAAGCTAATGAGAAAGGGAAAAGGAGACTGGAGAGGCTGCTCCTCTCGTTTCCGGTAGTTTAAGGCGGCGAGTCCTCGAGCGTGTCCCAGTTCGTCCCCAGGACTGGCCGAGCCTGCTGCGGATGCATCCTCGCATCAAGGAGCGGACGGCGGACGGAAGGGCGCAGCCAGCCTATCCGGACCCGGTGCGGAGAGGACGGGAAGTGTGGGAGTGCCCCGTCAACAGGCGCACCTTCATCGCGCAAAGCGCGGGTTGCGGCGACGGAGCGCGCGCGCGCGCCAATGTGCTCCGAGGTGGCGCACGGGAGACAAGAGGGGCCCTTCGGGGAAAAGAACGCCTTTCTTTTGAAAGACAGAATGCTCTCTGGGATCTCGGTCCCACACCGGTGGATGGTGCACTTAGTGGCAAGGGAGTGCATCCTCGGCTTGAGCTGGAAAGAGAGGAGGGGGAGGGGACTCAGCCGTTGATGCTTCGGAATCTCCCTTGAGCTCCTTCTCAACGCACCTGGAAGCCCGTGGCCGTGGATGTTGGGGGAGAGGGGGGATGCAGAGGCTCTGCTTTTCCTGGAGGCGCGCCAGCCCTCTCGGGGGGAAGGGGGGAGGGGTTGCTGAGCTCAAGAAGAGTGCACGCAAGGATACGACGTCTGTGCTCGGGGATACTGTTCATCTGCAGAAAGGAGTGGAAGGAGCTTCGGAATTTTCTCCGCATCATCCCTAACCAGGAGCTTTCCCTTCTCACCTCCGAGAGCCGTCAGGGTTTCCAGCATTGGGAGCGCCCTGCCTACTCTCGGAACGACGAGAGGTCGACCTCTGGACTCCTTCAGGAAGGAAAGAGGTCACAGGATTGCCTCGGAGGCATGGAGCAGGGAGCGGAGAGGGAGCGCAGGGTCCAAGGAATCCCACGGCGCATCGGTTCCCCCTGGATCTCCCCGAAGGCAATCGCACCAAGGCCGAGCGAGGACGAGGGGGATCGGCGGTAAAGGCTTCACCCGGATGAGGGCCTGAATGGTTCGCAAGAACCGAGGAGGCGGGAGAACGTCCGGCATCCTCCACCTCTTCCTGGGTCGACTAAGAGGGGGGCAACTGACGGGACTACGACGGAAGGGTCCCTTCATTCCCGGGAGGGCAGAGGGAGACCAGACCTGGGGAACGAGCCCTACGTGGGCTCCTCCCTCGCCCCAGAGAGCCAGAGGAGGAACTCGGTCATCCCTCCGCCTTGGGACTGATGGTGACCCCAGACACCGTCCCTCCTCGCGGACTCCTTCTGGCTCCGAGGAACGTACAGGGTAAAGTGGGGGATAGAAGTATGGCGAAGCTGGCCCATCACGCCCGGAACGGCGTGCCGGGCTGGCTTCGCTTGGCAACCGCATGCTGCACCTCACCGCCCGTGAAAGGAGGGTCTGTAGCGGTCGTCAGCGGATCGACTCCCTCTCCTTCTGCGGAAGGAGGGAGGAGCCATGCGATGCCATCGCCACGTGCGTCTCTGATCCTTCCGAAGCGGCGCGCGAATGTATCCCAGAACCCGTGAGCCGCTGAGTAGCGCGTCAGGGAATCCCTCTGCGCGCCGATTTTCTGCACTCGGGCAGACGGCGTGGACTCCCCGAGGCCATCTCAAAAGCTCCGGTTCCTTGCCGACGGAGACGAAGAACTCAACCTTTGACATCTTCCGTCGGGAGGCTGGGAACCTCCACCGCTTTTTTGTTTTTGTTTTTGTTCCCTCCCCCCTTCTTATTCTTCAGGCAACTCAATCAACTCGCCGCGCCCATATTTTATCTGGAAAGGGAGCGGTATCGGTCAACGGGCACTCAGCCTCGGGGCAGTGTCACTTACCGTTGCTTCCTGGCATCAGAACTTTGCAAGAATTCGCTCGACGAAAAACAAAAAATCAGAGGGCGAAGAAAAAGAGGAGGAGGAGGAGGAAGAGGAAGTGGAGGGGACACGTGCGCAGCTAAAGCGACCTCATTCCTTGCGACCATCGAGGCGGGATGAGCTCTGCACAGGAAGCGGCGTCGCAAAGCGCAGTGCAGTCGGGGAAGCTGGAGAAGGCAGAAGCCGATCGCATCTTTCCCTGTATCCGCCTGCCTCCACAACTCGGCCTCGGTGGGTGCGCGTGTGTGCCTACCCGCCCCTCCGGGTTACCGTTGTCCTCGATCCCCCGTTCCGAGTGCTGCCCGCTACCTTTCTCCCCTCCGCAGGAGAGAGTAGAGCTGCTGATGCTCGATGGACCGCTCATGCATCACTGAGATCCCCAGCCAGCATCTGAGGCATACCAAGGAGGCCGCGGAAGCCCCAGGGCGGGCGACTGCTCGAACGCGCCGGGGAAGAGCCCGCCTCTCCCTTGAGATCGGCCAGAGAGACGGAAGGAGGTCAGCGACCAGAGAGAGGTCGCCGCTTTCCTTTTCCGAAGCCGAGAGGATCCTTCCGCAGGGACGTCGCAGCTCGGGCGATCCAGGAGCAGACAGCTCCACTCCTGGTCCTCCGTGCAAAAACCAGGAAGTGACCGCGCGCGTAAAAGAGCTACCTGCTGTTGACCCCCAGGGAATTGAAGACCCCCAGAGGATCCGGAGAAGAAGTGGGGGAAGAGATCTCTCCGCTTCGTTCCAGATCTGCGAGTCCATTCACCGGTGCTGCAGTAGATCGGACCCTCCTTGTAGAGCTCCACCGAGTGCCATCTACGGAGCGAGGGCGGATCCTGAACACAGGACTGCTGCCCCCCCCCCCTCTGGTCCCTGCCTTCTCGAGATTCCGGAAAAGCGCCTTGCAGAGGGTTCTTCTGCCGGAAAAGATGTCTTCTAAGGGGCGGAGAAGGGGGGGCGAGGGAAGGGTGCGACCGCCTGGCTTCCCAGCCGCTGCTGCTGCTGTCGCCGCCGCGACGCGAGCCCTCTATCCCGCGGAGCAGCAGCAAGGGGAAGGGGAAGGGAGGGGAGGAAGGAGCGACTTGGAAGGAGGGGATCGGGTCGAGGAGGAACGGGAGAGTGTGAGAATCCAATCCCGTCGCTCCCGGACCGGCGGCCATTACTCATCGAAATCATTCTCACGACTCCAGAGAGGATTTGACGACGTTGATGCATCTGCACACTTGGGCGCGACGGCATCCGCAAGACGCCAAGATTAATCCCCGCTCTCCATGACATTCATATTCAATCTGCAATCTGCGAGTCCCACTGATGCCGGGAAGCTGGAGGTGCGCATCTCCGCAGATTTATGGCAGCAGGGAAACCAGTTGTAAAAGTTCCCTCCCTCGTCCCCGCGGCCCGCATCCCGAGGGAACAGCCGGGCTCTGACGAGGGAGTCCGGGATCCCGGGTGTCAGGGCTCGGGTCTCGGGAGCGGCGCAGTCCACGGCCGCAATCTCCCGGTGCCGCAGCGTCGCGGGCGGGAGGGAATTGCCGGCGAGAGCTGGATCTGGGAAACCGGGGAGGCGGAGGCGATGGCGGGAGCGTAGCGGCAACGATGCGGAGTCCTCATCCCCCGTGCATCCAGAGAGACGGCCTCTAGGGGGGAAAGATCCCCCTCCTAGAGGCTCACTGCGCGGGAGCACCATCGACTCCGCACCAGCATGCGCGGCGAGCCTCGGGCGACTCGACGGAGGATCGCGTCCAGCAGCCGAGGGGCACGCTCGCGTAGTGGAGCTGCCGCCGTGATCTGACCTCCTCGTCTCTTTGGCTTTTCGCTTCGTCGCTCCAGGGGCCACAGATCGGTGGGATGCGACTGGAAACAGCGGAACCCACTCAGAGGGCGCAGGCAGCGCTCGCCGCCACGAGCCACCCTCGACTCAGAGGCACCCAGCCGGCTGCGGCGCCATCCGTCCACGAAATCCGGAAGTCGGGACACGAAGGAAATGGGCAGAGACTGATAAGAGCAGCAGCCTCCGAACACCTCGGGAGAGGGCAGGGGAGCGTTCTAGATTTAGCAGAAAGAAACCCCTTTTCCCAGTCCCCGGAAAAATGGGGTCTCGACGGATGCTGCCGTTCGGAGGCACGGCGGCAGCGCTCCGACACGGATCGTGAAAGAGGAGAGAGGGAGAGGGGGAAACCGAGGAAGTCTGTTACGTCTCCTCCCGCAGGAGGAGCCCCGAGCCGGCTCGCGAGCTCCTGAGACCGGCACTCAAGGATCTCGGGAAGACCGAGAACGAAGATGCCTTGCGAGAGATCGAAATTTCTGGAAAGCTCGCTGACCATTTGTGCGACGTGACGGTGCCACTGAGGATCCATTTGGAAGCTGGAGAGCCCGCTGGCACGTGCCAGCCCAGACGCGCCCTCCGGACGGCAAAGAGCGCACCCCACGTGGGGAGTCGCTGGAAGAAGTCCGGAACCAATCTTCGGAGCGACCTGCGCGACGCCAAGGAGTCGTAGAACAGTGGCAAAGGCCGGGGTACGGTCGCCTCGGAGGGTTTGACCTCTTCTAGACTTTTCCGGATGACACCGTGGGGCCAGGGAGCTTAGTCCTTCGGAAGGGGATCCCGGAGAGAGGGAACAGCGGAAGTAGAAAGATCGGTCCCTCGGAAGCGGAGGAAGCGCGCCCCGCAGACACGGTGACCTTCAGGGTGCCAGGGGGAAAAAGGAGGGGAAAGGGGAAAGAGAGGTGGAAGAAGACGCCCCGTGTCGCAGCGAGCGGAAACAGAGAGAGAATCTGCGGGCCAGGGGTCCGAGCAGAACGCCTTATTTCCCCTCTGCGATCGGGATGGATCTACGAGACAGCCGAGGAGAGGCGTAGGGGGGAGCGAAATGGGAGCATCAGAGCTTTCGGGAGTTTCCGCTTCCTGTTTTCGGGCAGCCCACGGCTCGGGATCTCAGCAGGGCCTTCCTACGGGTGAGCCTCCGCGTTTCCTGGATTTGCCTTCCTCCGTCAGGAGAGTAAAAGAAAGCAGAGGGACGAAAGATTTCGGGAAGACGACGGGATGAAGGCCTTTTCAATGTTCCATGCAAATGGATGCTGCAGGAACCTTGATAATACTCGAAGGGGAGACGGACGGAAACTTTTCTGCTCTGGGGGTCGACGATCAAGGTTCCCTCCGGCAGCATACGTGCAAGGGTGCAGCAGCAGCAGCAACGCAGGTGCTCCTGTCAGCATCCGGCTCGTCCCGCCAGGGGGTCGCATCTTCTCTCGAGATCTGCAGCGGCGGACCACCAGACCGGTGCAAGGAAGGAGCGGTTCCCTCTCCTCCTTCCTCCCGGGATTCGCTCCTCTCCTTCTCCGCAGAGTCGTTTGGATGGTCTGATGATGCGCCGCTGCAGATCTCGGGAGAAGATGCGATCCCCTGGAGGGACGAGCCAAATGCTAGACGCCATCTCCCTCGCTCTGGTCAGCTGGAAGGAGAAAGCAGTCTCTCTCGCCCTCGATATCAGATGCCGACTTCTGCATCCCTGACACAAGTCCTTCGGTTCCTCTCCCGGGGGGAAGGGGGACGAGCGATTCAGGACCGCGTGGCCGCTCACGACCTCGGGGGTGACCGATCTAGCGCCCTGTGGAGACGGCCGGCCGGCCTGGAACGAGGAGCGCCGTCGCAGCGCGGGCACTTGGAGTGCCTGGAGTGGCGGCTGCTCTTTCCTCGACCTTTCCCGGCGTCATTTCAGAAAGGAAAATCCGAAATACATCCCGTTCTTCCCTGCTCCCCACCAATAGGGCGCCTTGATCGCCGGCCCCCAAGGAAGAAGAGCTCCCGTCCGTCCTTCCTTCGAGAGCCGGCAGAGTCCCTGCAGCATCCCTTCACATGGAGCATCGAAGGTCTTCTTCCCACTCCTTTCTTCCCTCGTCACCCCTTTTTCCTTCATCCTCCCTCCCCTCCCCGCACGCAGGAACGAGCCTCGGAGCTGAGGAGGAACGAGGAGGACAAATGGGGTCCGTGGCCCCAGGTCGCCTCCTCTCTCGACCTCCTCGCTGGTCCTGGGCGGCCGTGGAGGGAGGGTGGCAAGAGCAAATCCGCGGTCAGCTCCGAACGCGGCGGTTCCCCCGAGTTCGCCGGAAGCTCTTGGTCTTCCCAGGCGCGCGCGCGTGACCTCGCGAGATCCGCCGGATGCCAGAAGTCATCGGGGATCGTCATCGATAATTTAAAACCACTTCATCATCATCAGGAGGGCTTCGCACGAAGAATGGGAGGGGAGAAGGGAGAGGGAGGGGGGGGGGGGAGGGAAGCAAAAAAAAAAGGGAAGAGCGGTGACGAGCCTCCGGGCATCTTTCGAGTGGTCGGAACTCTGACCGCGAGTGTAGCGTTCGTTCTTTTTTTTTGTTTTGTTTTTTCTTCTTTCCCGTCCTTCGGCGCGCCGCCTTGACGGTTCTGGAGCTGACAGCCAAGCCAGAAGGAAGGGGGGAGGAGGAGCGAGAGACCGCAGCATCCCGCCGCCGCCAGGAGGAGTCGCCCGCAAGAAGCAAGGCATCCTCCTCCTCCTCCTCCTCCTCCCCCTCCCCGCGTGCTCGCGGCTCCTCCGCCGAACGAAAGCGCCGACTGTCAAAGAACGCGTCTCAGTCAGGCGAAGGATCGTGCCCGTGACGTGCCGCTGCCGCTGCAATCGGCACGCCTCGCGACGGCAGCCGCGAGCGCCGCACCGCGCAGTTCCGCCCCTGAGCGAGCCGCGGGGGCACTGGGACCCGTTGTTCTCGTCGCCCGGAGCCGCCGTAGCGGCTCGGTCCCCGGGTTGTGTTGCGGGAGACGACGCCGGAGAGTCTCGGACTTCGCCTCCGCTCTGCCCTCCCTCCCTCCCTCCCTCTCGCTCCCCTGTCCGCATAGCCCGCCCCCGCCGAACGGTGAAGACCGTGGCCCTTGTGGACTCGGCGGGGAAGGAAAGGAGCGAATCCCGGGAGGAAGGGGGGAGAGGGAACCGCCCCTTCCTTGCACCGGTCTGGTGGTCCCCCGCTGCAGATCTCGGGAGGAGAAGATGCGACCCTCTGGCGGGACGAGCCGGATGCTGACAGGAGCACCTGCGTTGCTGCTGCTGCTGCACTCTTGCACGTGCCAGATAGGCAACGATGTGTTGCGTAAGTGTTTGTGTGTGTGTGTGTGTCCGCGTGGGGTCTCTGCCTGCTTCCGGGAGCTCCACTGTCCCAGGAAGCTTCCTGACCCACCTCGCAGGCTCTAGACGATTCCCTGCGAGATGGGTCGGGAGATTTCCAGCGTTCCTTAGGAGCCCCTTCCCTCCCCACCGCCATCGCCCAATTCCTCTTCCCTTTTCCCCACCCCCAAAGCTACGTGCTTCTTGGGGCTCCGCGCCTGAGGCGTGCCGGCGACCCCACGTGTCCCTGCCGCGACGGCCTTCCTGGTTCCGGCAGCTTCCGTTCCGACACGCCCGCCTTCGTGGGGGAGCCGGATCGGTCACCAAGGTCGCGTGCCTCCATCCGATCGGGAATCGCGGAGGCACGCACCGCCCTGGGTGCGTGGAGGGGGGTGGGACTTTCTCCAGGGATGCAAACATCCCACCGGGCATTCATCCGCGCCGGGCGGGGGCCGACGACGACGACCCGAGGCGCGCCGGTGACGCTCGCGTGGCTTGCTCGCTGGTCTTTGGTGTCATTCGTCCTTCTCGATGCCTCCCCCGAAGGCAGTGCCCCTGCAAACGCCCGGGGAGGCGGAAGACACCCTTGGAGAAACTCCCGGCGGTTCCAGAACCGGTAGGCAGGAACGGCTGCCTGACTCGGGAGGGAAGTTTCGAAGCAGAGTGAAGTGGGTGGGTGGAGATGGGGGGGTAAGTCGATGTGGGCAGCTGCACCCGTTTGCCCGGATGGCGTGCTGGGAGCCGTCAATCAGGAGGTGACGAATGCTCCTTTCCCGCCTCCCGGAGGATGCAGACTCCCGACGCTTTCCTACCTCCCGGCGCGAGGGAGGGTGGAGCTGCTCCCTGTGCGAACTTTCTGGTGGCGACCGGCCGGGACTGCCGGTTCTGCGGCCCCGTCGCGCTGGGTTACGCAGGCTCCCGGATCGCGCGTGCGAGCGTGCAGGAGCGGCATGAGGGGGGAGGGGAGAAGGCGGTGGACCTCCCGTGTTTCCCTTTCTCTTCCCGCCTTGGCTCTTCGACGCGCACTTCTCGGGAAAATGGGAACGCGCGGGTGGAGGGTAAGCCCTCCGGTTCGAGTCCCACGCGGCGGCGGGTGAGAGGACCCGTCCGAGCCTCCACCGTCCTTCACGAGGCCCTGTGGGGGGTGCGCCCCCCCTTCCTCCCGGAAGCCGCCGTCACCACCGATTGAACAGGACTGAGCGACTCTTGGGCCAGTCGCGAGATGTAGTGTCGAGGGAGGGGAGGAGGGGGGGGGGGGGAAGAAGTGTTGTGGAAGCTGCTGCTGGATGGAAGATCAATTCTTTCGAGACTTTCCGCAATAAATTTCATCCAGTATGGGGGGCGAGGGGGGAGGGGAATGCGTCTTCCTGACCGACCGAGAGCGAGCTGGAACTCTTCCCGGCCGCCGAAGAACGGAACCGGAGCCAGGATTGGGCGAGGATTCGGCCTTCAAGTCACCAGAGCGCCTCCGTCACGAGCAGATGCCTCTCGAAGTCCCGACGGAGACGCTCTCAATTCCAAGAGTTCCCACTCTTTTCCCGCCGTTCCTCCTGGAGGCTTCGCGGTCGATTTGCACCGCAGCAGACCCGACTTTCGAGATCGTGCCACCTCCCTCCCCTCGATCTCGAAACCTGGAAGGGATGCGGATTCGGTGTTTCCGGAGGAAAAGGGAGAGCGTGAACTCCTCTTTCGCGTCGCCGTCCCTTTCACGAGCAGTAGCTATTTTTTTTTTTTTTTTTTTTGAGCGTACTGTCGGTAATGAGAACCCGAAATGGGGCAGCAGAGGAACCCCCCTCCCTCCCTCCCCCCCCCCAAAAAAAAGGGAAAGCGCGGCCGCGCGCCACCTGACGGGAATGCGTCTTCCGCCGGAGGCAGACACCGCAGCGCTCTAGCCTGAACCTCCACGGGATGGTCGCCATACCGGATAGGCGCCTCTCCCTTGGGAGGGTCGCGCGGTCCCGTCCAATCGGTGGTGACGGCGGCTTCCGGGAGGAATGGGGGGCGCACCCCCCACAGGGCCTCGTGAAGGACGGTGGAGGCTCGGACGGGTCCTCTCACCCGCCGCCGCGTGGGACTCGAACCGGAGGGCTTACCCTCCACCCGCGCGTTCCCATTTTCCCGAGAAGTGCGCGTCGAAGAGCCAAGGCGGGAAGAGAAAGGGAAACACGGGAGGTCCACCGCCTTCTCCCCTCCCCCCTCATGCCGCTCCTGCACGCTCGCACGCGCGATCCGGGAGCCTGCGTAACCCAGCGCGACGGGGCCGCAGAACCGGCAGTCCCGGCCGGTCGCCACCAGAAAGTTCGCACAGGGAGCAGCTCCACCCTCCCTCGCGCCGGGAGGTAGGAAAGCGTCGGGAGTCTGCGTCCTCCGGGAGGCGAGAAAGGAGCACTGGTCCAAAGGTCAGTCTTTTTTTTTTTTTCATTTTTGTTCGAAAGAAGCCTCTAACCGTCCACTTTGAGAGATACCCGTTGACCAGCAACTGAATGCGAGCGATCGCATCGGGGAACCGCACGAGATCGGTCCGCAGCCGCCTATGGGGGAGGGAGATGTGAAAAACTGAAAATAGTCCTGTTGTTATCCGTGGACGCGAGGGGGGGGGGAGAGGGGAGGGGAATCTCTGGGGCGCTTCGCTCTCTAGGGAACAAAGAATCACCGTAGACCCTGAGACGCATCTGCACATGACCAAGGTAGGTGCGTCATCCTCTGGGAGCTGCGAAGTATCCCTAGCGCCGCTGCCTCCATAGGGGATGCTGGCGAGGAAGCCTGGGCGATCCTTTCCCCAGTTCTTCTGCAGAGGGATGTCGTTTCTGGATCTGAGGCCCGGGGGAAGCGTCCCTGCCGTCTTGTTCCCTAACCTTTGAAAGGTTTCACTTTCTTGCGCCTGACCTGGCTTCAAGGGCACCTTTGTATTCCCTCCTCTTCATCGTCCCCCCCCCCCCTCCCTCCGTTGTTGCTCTTCGAGCTCCTCTGCGCTCTCAGCATCGGCCTTCAGGTTCGTGGAAGAGGGACAGCTTCGGGGTTTCTGAAAAGACCCAGCGGCGTTGCTGGGCCGATCAATTCTTCGTTAGTTTCCACTCGTTCTCCCGGAGAGGGGCTCGAAGGAGGGGACATTCTTTACTTCTCCTCCTCCTTTCTCGAAAAACAACAGCCAGAGGAGAATTCCCAACCATCAGACGCTCCGGGAAAATTCGCCCTTCGTCTGGGACGACCGGAGAGCTTTAAGGAAGGCGGACTCTCCGTACGCGTCCGGTTTGAAGGAGGCAGAAGGAAGACTGGGCTGAGTTCCATCTAGATGTCGAAGAACTGGACCTCCGGATGAAGTAGAAAGGAAGGAAAAGATCCCAAGGCTCCGGAGAGAGGGTTAACGATCTTGGAAGCTGCGCATTTCTGTGGAAGCGCGCATCGAGTGATCCGATAAGAGCCGGGAAACAAAAAAAGGAGCCGGAGAGAAGATTAATTAGCTAGATGAGCCGAAATCACGAGACTGCAGTCAGAGGAGCAAAGCAGAGGAGAAGAAGGGAAAGGAGAGGAGGAGGAGGAGGAGGAAAGGCGGAGAAGAGAGGGAGGAGAGGGAGAAGAGAAGGAAGGGAGGAAGAGAAGGAAGGGTGGAGGAGGAATCTTTGTTGAAAGAGGGAGCCAGGGTCTGAGACCCGAGGCGGGTCTCACAGTTTGAAGAAGAGATGAAGTCACCCCTTGTCTTCCGTAAAGAGGAAAGGAGGGATGGACATTCCGGTTTCCAGGGGCCAAGCAGGGCTCCAAAACAATGATCCCGAGGGAGCGCGCGCGGGAACATGGGGAGCTTCCGCGGTCCCGGGAGAAGCAGAAGCACGCCGTCAGCTCCAAGCCTGGAGTAACTCGATAAATGCTGAGTGGGACCGCTCCTGACTTTCCGGATTCGGGAAGAGAGCGGCGGGAAGCTGTTGAAGTTGTGGCACTCGAAAAAAGTTTGGGGGCGAAAACGAATAGAGGGGAGGCGAGGAACGTATCCTCCGAGAGGCGACGAGGCTCGGCAGGGAGATCTGACGGATGCTGACGTGTGGGGGGGGGGAGTGCCCTGATGAGCGGAATCATACGGTCTCCATGGAGGTGGTCAGGCACTGGAGGGTCAAACCCCTTCTTGTGCAGTCCCTCTCTCACCCGTAAGCCCTCTGTCCGATCAAAACCAGTCGGCTCACTGGTGTTTCTGATCCTTTCTCTGAGAGCAAGAAAAAGAAAAAATAGAGGTCGCTCCGCCTTTGGTCGTCAGCAGGTGGTGGAGCGACTCTTCCGGCGCGCGACACTCCTCGACCCTAGCGGGGCGCGTTGGTGCGCCTCCAGAGACTTTTTTAACGCAGTGTTTCCATGCAGCTGTCATGACCACCTCTCTCACTACGGTGACTGGAAGCAACGTCGAGCTGCCCTGCGACACGTCTGCACCCATGAGGAAGGACCCCGTCCTCTTGGTCCTGTGGTACAAGAAGGACTCGGGAACTCCCATCTACAGGTGGGTTTTTCCATCTGGAGTGGAGAGATGATGCGCTCGGAGCGATCCCCCTTGTCGATGACTCCGGGGAAGAGGGAGGCTCTCCCTCTTTCTCGCTGGGGACGACCTCTCATGAGGGAGGGAGAAGTGGGCATGTGGCGCGAAGAAGAAACAAACTCTCTTCCGCTCTTTCCCTCTTATTCACCGAGCTGGGGACGTTACCGGCGATCGATCGCAAAGGGCAGGGAAGCTACCGAAGAGGAGGATCTGCTCAGAACCTTTCTGTTCTCGCTGCTTACTCCAGACCGTACGATCGATGCACGGAAAAGGAGCCATAGGAACGAGGATAGACCATCGCCGTCCCCTCTCTGCAATGCCTTCGATCCGTCAGACTGAGACTGCAGTCTTTCTTTCTTCCTCCTCCTCCTCTTTTCCTCCCTCCCCTTCTCTTCCTCTTTTCCTCTCCCTCTTCCTCCCTTCTTCTCCTTTCCCTTCTCCTCTACTTTGCTCCTCCGACTGCAGTCTCGTGATGCGCTTCGTCCTCGGCCCCTTTCTTGGAGAGTGTAAGGACGAGGATGAAGAGCAGGAGAGCTCCCTTGCACCCCTACCACTGTCGAGGACAGTGGGCGCGCTCAGATGAGGATCCCATGTAATGCTTCGCCTGCCGTCCACCCGCGAGCGTCTCAGGGCGAGGCGGGAAGTCTTCCTTCTATGACCTCCAAGACCAAGGAGAGTGCCACAGGCAGCAAGAAGCGTGGGGGAAGAGGGATGACTCTTTTCCTTTCTTTTCTTGCAAGGAGAACGGAAAAAGGAAAGACGGGAGCCTTGGTAGCTTCCTCCCCCGCCCACCCTGCCTTCGCTTCCGGTTTCCACGACGCTGCCTCTAGCCCTCCACGAGGGAGTCCTCGCTCTTCACTCCCGCCACTACGGCTCCTCGGACTTCCGTTCCCAGCTCCAGGTCTCGAGTGCGCAAGCGGCGGCGGGGAAGCGGTGCGATGCCCTTGGGAGCTTTAGCAGGAGCCGCAGCGACCCGGCCGCTCCTCATCCCCAGCCTTTCGTCAGCCATGCCTGCTGTCTCGCCCCCTCGAGTGGGGGCGGACACCTTTCGGTGCGCGTGGGGCACCTCCCTCTCCTCCTCCTCCCATGCTCAGCTCCTTCCGGCCATCTTCTTCACCTCGTCGTCTCTTCCGGCAGATCGAGGGGTCCGGGGACGCCTCCTGAGATGGAAATTTCTGGGCGACCCGGAACTTCCGGGAAGAGGGACAGGCTGGACGGGGCCTGAGACGGAGGGCCATTTCCAGCGCATGCACTTTCCTGCCCCGCGGCCGGACCGCCTGTCCCCGAAGCGGCGTTCCTCCCCTTCGGGCCGCGGCACGGCCTCAACGGTCCGGCAGGGACACCTCCCCCTCGCGTCCCGGCCACGGGGTGTCCCTGCCAGGAAGCAGAGCGCTCTCCTTGTTTTCCTTCAAGGTTCGACGCTAGGAACTCCAGTCTCTGGAGGACCTCCCAGAGACAACTGCCCGGCTCCCCACAAGTGAGGAGCTCCTTTGTTTTGGAGTACAGAAACCCTTCCAGATTGGTCATCACCAACAGCCAGATAACAGACGAAGGAATCTATCTGTGTCGGGTCGATTTCTTGCACTCCCCTACTCAGTTCTCGAAGATCACCCTCTTCGTGATAGGTAAGCAGCACTGGACCGCCAGAGGCGGCGTCCGCGAGCAACCCTCGAAGTACGGGAGCTGCCGCCAGGCCGCCGACCCACAAATTAGTGGGAGCTCCCATCCCGGGGAAGGAAGGGGGGAGGAGTCGGCACGCTCTGGCCGCCCCACTCAGGAGCGAATCGGGTCGCACGGGGAGAAAGAGAAGGGAGCGACATCCCCTCGCCCTGCGAGGAATCCCACACGCCGTCGCAGCTTCCTCCTCGCCGCCAGGGAAAGCGAGGACGGCGTGGAGAGGATGAGGGGCGTGGGAGGGAGGTGGTGGTGAGCCGGGTAGGGGGGGTCGAACGACGAGGGAGAGACGGGGAGCAGGGGTCACGTCACTCAAGCTGCTGGCCGACGGGGAAAGAAGGCGCGTCCCGGCGTCCACTCCTCTCCATCGTTCCTCCCTCTGGCCCTCTGCTTCTCGAAAAAGTCCCGTCGACAACCGCACGGCAAACGGGGGTGAAAACGAAGGAGGGCATCGACCGGAAGGGTCCTTCAGGGCTTCCTGGAGGGCTCTGGGGGTCCTGGGAGCGGACCCAATGCCTGCCGGCGAGAATCACGGGGGAATCAGACCTTTCCTCGCTCCTCGAGAGCGCGGACCCCGGGCGAGTCCACTTCCGAGAAACAGTCGATCTTTCACCTTCGAAGTGCCAATGGGGTGGGGGGTGGGTGGTGAGGGACACAGAGGAGGTGGCTGCGAATCGGGTGAATTGGATCTTCCGGGGCGTCTGAGCGTGAATGGGGGGTGAGAGACGGGAAGGAAAGGGGGGGAGGGAAGTTTCCTGCACAGGTGTGCGGGTCCATCGCGAGCAACCTCCCCGTCTGCGAGGCCGCCACCCTTCCTGTCCCCTTCCTGAGCGTGTGGGAACGCAGGAACCCCTCTCCCTCTCTGAAACCATCTGGAAGGAAAAAAAAAATCATTCTGGATGAGGGAAGAGAAGGGGGAAGTGAAAGGAAGAAATCAAGGAAGGAGGCGAAACGGAGCTTCGCGACCGACTGGAGAGCTCCCTTGGGGTCGGCGCTTTTGAAACGGGGGAGGCTGGAAGAACCAACCGAGGCAGACGCCGCTCCGCCTCCCGAGATCCCTTCTGCTTGGAATTAAAAAAGACAAAGAATGGGAAGGGAAGGGAGTAGAGGGGGAGGAGAAATAGCGTTGGAGATAGCAAGGGCCGCCTGCTTCTGGGCTCGAACCGTTGCCGTGGGAACTCGCCCGAACGGATAACTCGCTGCCGCTGCAGTAAGGAGTTCGCGAAGTCAGTAAGGAGTTCTTCCCGGTCTCCTCCCCTCCCTCCTCCTTCCCAACGCAGTGGAGCATCGAGAGGGACCCTGATCATTCTCCGAGGGTCCACAGGAGCCACTCCGGGGCCAATTCGACCCCACTGAGGACAGCGTCGTGCCTCCGGGGAAGCCCTAGCTTCGGTCCTGGCTCTCCTGCGCCTCGGGACAAAAAGAGAGTGTCCGGCGAAAGCACCTCCGCCTCGAAGTAGGAAGGAGCAGCTGCGAGCCGGGAGGAGAGGGTGAGACAAGCACAGCGGGAAGATGCGGGGAGCGAAGGACTGCGGCACGTTTTCCAGTTCCGCGTGCGCGTCGACACGGCGGAGGGTGTCATCCCCCCCCCCCCCACCTCGCCCGACTCCGACTCCTCGAAGACACGACGGATCAGGATAAGGCGGGGTCGGGGTGAATCAGTGTCACTCCTGTGAAAACACAGCCTGGATCCACAGAAGGGCGCGGCGAAGAATCCTGGAGTCGGAGGATCATAGCACCGTTCCTCCTCGATGCGGTCCTCCCCCGTGGGTCGCGGGCAGGCGTTCCCGGTCGCGGAAAGAGGTTACTCGGCTTTGGGAGCGATCTTCCCACGGGGCCCCATTCCTCGCTCATCAGAAGGGCATTAGCTGAGGAAGTCCCAGACAGAGGCGAAACGGTGTAGGGAGGGCAGCGTTGAGAAAGGAAGAGTGCTTGAGCCCAGGAAGGGGCGCCGGAAGGAAGTCCCTCGGGACAGAGCTGGAATCGCCTCTGCTGCCTTGCGCTCCCTACGGAACTCCAAAGCCCTGCAGGGGGTGATCGCCGACCCAGAGAGGCGCTCGTGTAGCCCGCCGTGCCCTCTGAAGGACTCCTTCGCTCGTTCTTGCAGAGCGCACAATCCCTCCCTGTCCGTGAGGGTTTCCGGAAGAGCCCCCGTTTTCCGGGACTTCGCGTCGTAGCTTTCTCGGTTGCAGAGATTAATCGGATGAACTTTTGCTTCTGCTTCCTCTGCATCTTTTTCTGCTGCTACTTATTACTAGTCATCATCTTCTGCTTCTTGCTGTTTTCATCCCTGAAATCCCTGATCTTCTTGCCTTGGCTGAACGAGCAAACAAATGGACGTGGACTGAGAGGCTTCCGTGGAGAGGGGTGAAGAGGGAGGCTGCTTTGCGCTATCAGCCTTGGAAATGTGGGAAGCGGGTGCGGAGGAGGAAGGGTGGATGTGGCTCCCTCCTTTCTAGCCTGCGGCTGGAGACTGCGGTAGGCACTGCCGAAGGAACCATCGCCCGTGCGCCCGTTTGGCATGGAGGGGGGTTCCCACCTGGAAGCGCTTGGGAGGCGATCTGCCGCATGCTCCCGGCTCATGCGGCGACCGCCCAGCCTCGCGCCCTGGAGCACAACCCGACCCGCAGGAAACCGGCCTCTCGTCCATCCCTGTGCAAGAACACGCTCCGAAATAGGTCGCATTTCAGTGCCTCCCAAGACGCCCATAATATACGACGGCAAGGGGCAGGTCGTCAAGGACAAGGCGGGACCGTATCGAGAAGATGACCACGTCGTCCTGAAGTGCTGGACTAATTCAGGTATGCCCGTGCGCAGCTCGTGGTCGCAGAAGCACGAGCGATTCCGTGCGCGAGCATGCAGGGCAGATAGGGACAGGGGCTCCGGTCTATCCAGGGGGGTAGACGGGCCCTGAGGGATTCCGAAACCTCGGAAGGTCTTTCCAGGTGGCGGAGGTCCATGAGAGGAAAGAGAACTTTCTCCTTTTCGCATATCCAAGATATGTCCCCTTCCCTCCTTTCCCTTCCTGACGGAGTCGCTGCTGTTGGTGCTGCTCATCCAGAGGGGGGGGGATACTGGACCCTCTCACCGCGGATTTGGCCCTACGCTCCTTCCCGAGATGGGCAGACACGAAGGCCGTGACTCTGTCTGGAAAGAGGCTGTTCCCCGAATCAAGTCGGATCAACTGCGAGAGCAACGAAGGGGACATCCCTAACTTCGCATGAGCATTACGGAAGTGGCGGGTGGAGCATCGTAGCCCACCCTCATCCTCCCTCGAAAGCCGGGAGCGGAGTGGCCAGGATCGATTTTTCTGGAGAGCAGGCAGCTCCTGAGAGGCGTTGGGCGTGTCGTCTGTGCAGCGTTCTCCCCCTCATCCGCGCGCTACCGCAGTCTCCTGTCGGCGCCTGCCGAAGAGGGTGGCGTTAGCGGACCCGCAGCCTCCTTGTCCCTCCACGACCCTCTCGTCCCTCTGTTCCTTCTTCGAAACCTGCGGCTGCAGAAATTCCTTTCCCGTCGGACCCTCGACAAGGGTGGGTTGTTCCCCACCGAGGGGCAAGTTTCTCTTTCTCTTCCTTCCCCAGCGGGGAAAGCTTGTCAGGTCCCGCTCTCGCAAGCCTCCCTCGCCATCCGAACGCCTGCAGGCGATTGCGCCCTCTCCGTGCTCTCCTTCCTCTTTCCGAAGTGCTACAAAGGTCATTCTGTATCTCCAGCTAGCAGGAGGAGGAGTAAGTGATCCTTCCCCCCCTCCCCCACTCATCCCTTTTGTGAAGGCTGTCAATGGGGGGCAGACGCGCACCTCGTTGCACTTTGAAGTTTCCCTTGCAGCCCGACAGAGCGCAGCAGAGACTCGCGGCCTTATAAGACCGTCCCAAGAGTTGCCCCGTTCCAGGCACCTTCGAGAAGGAACGAAGGCGCCAACGACGAAGAAAGGCACCTCCGGACCGCCGCCGCGAGTGCAGATGGGTCCTCCCGCGAGTATTCGCCATCCCTCGGCCTCCGTCAGGAGGTCTTCGCCCTTCCGCTCATACCAGCATGCCCGAAGAGTCAGAGGAACGTAGGACGCGAAGCATGAGTTCCCGGGAAGCCCAAGAACCGGGAAGCGTGCTGTCGCAAAGGAAGAGGAAGTGGGTCACGGGTCCTCGGGTTCGCAATCCTTGCGGTTTCTCAACCAGGCATGCCGTGTCCGGAGACCTTCGCCCTCGTCTTCCTTCTTCCTTCGGTCCTGTCCTTCCTGGTGCCGTGTTATCTAGAAGTCCATTCTTTTCCCGACATGGCGAGTTGGGACGCGGTCCTCCTCCTCAAGCATCAGAAAATAAGAAGAGGGGATGGCCCGCGGGGAAGGTCATCTGGGAATGGAATTCCTGTAGGAAGGTTCACTTCCCCGATCAGCCGGCGAAATCTGGGATGTCTGAAGAGAGGAGAATTCCCCCTTTCGCATAGAACCGGAAACCTCCGTCCGGCTGAGAATTCGACGTCTATGGCGAGCTTCTGCTGGTGGTTGCCGTCGTCAAGGAAACTACTGGCGGCATAGAACGCCGGTAAGCGTTAAGCGTTCCGGACGTCCTTTAGGTCCGAGTCCACGCTACCTGCTGCAGGAACCTCTGGTTCGTCTCTCGGAAGGAAATCATTCGAATGGTCTCCCAGTTTAGAGATTCCCGAAAGCATCCCGAAAGTCCCCGATCACATTTCCAGCGGGTGCATGAAAGAAGCGCTCCTCCTGAATCTCGGAAAGTATCCTTTCTCCTTTTCAGTCTTCTTTCTCTCCCGTTCCCTTTCCTTTCCTCTTCCTCCTCCTAGGGACTCTCCCTCCTTCCCCCTTTCCATCCGGGGTGGGATGTAGACCTGGCCCTTTCTATCTCACGCACATGGGAGAAGACGATCGGAGCTCTTGAGCCGCGCGCCCGACCCGCAGAACCCCCCGTCCGAAGAGCGCAGCTCTGAGCGCGGGAAGAGTGACTTCTTGAAGTGGCCGACGACGACCTGAAGGTGACCGAAGTTCGCGCCGAGAGCCTCAGGGTCCCCATCGCGTGTGACTTCGCGGTTCTTCACTTCCTCCCAGATTACCATCCGCACGGCCTGGAGCATCCTCTTCCACTCTCACAGAGTGCTGCCTCCTCTCTGGACAGTCGAGGAAGCGCGGAAGAGCCGCTCGCGAGGGTTCATCGCTGACGTCTGCCTCGGGAGGATGGGCGGCGGCTCAGCGTGTCTCGTACTGATCGACTGCATGGGGACGAAGGGCACCTCTTCTCCCTGCATGCTGTCTCCTGGTTTCCCTGAGAAAGACTAAGGGACTCCTTGAAGATGGATATTTGATGCACCGAGTCCCTCTTCCTTCTGAACCCTCGAAAATCCTGGGGGATGGAGCAAGAAGGAGGAAGTGCTCAGCTGCCGTCGAGCTGGGAGCGCTCCGGCTTCCTGGGATGCCTTCCTCTTATGGGGAGGATTGACAGGACTTTAGTGCGGAGGAAACCCCATGGCAACTTTCAACGATGCCAAGGAAGGAGAGCACGGAGAAATTCGAGAGGCGGCGTTCTCCTGCTCCCCAAGGGAGAACTTGGGGACCGGAGCGCCTGAAAGAGATTACGGCTGCGGCTGCCAAACCCCGTCCGGGATTGAAAGTCGCTCTTCCTCGTGATCGGTGAGACCATCGCTCCCGATGATTTCCCCTTTGGGAGGGAAACGAAAACTCGGAACTCTTGCCATCCTTCTCACTGCTCTCACGCAGCCTCTTCCTTCTCAGATCTATTTTTTGCCTCCTATCCTCGCAGATGGACTACCTCCCGACCTTTAGTGGGGCTGCTGGCAGCGGTGCAGCATGTGACCTCGATGAGTTCCCTTCCCAAGGAGGAGGAAGGGGGAGGAAGAGGAGAAGACTTCTAAATGGGCGGCGACGGCCCACTCCCACTGGAGGAACGGGACGCGCAGAAGGTGGAAAGGTGGACAAGAAAGAAACGGCGAAGATTCGCCTCCTTTCCCGGAACTCGCCTCCTCCATCCCAAGGAGTAGTCGCCTCTTTCCTTTTCCTCCTCCGTGGCGGGGAGCATGGCATGCATGCGCTCCGGCGACGCGAGACGGGTGGGATCCTTTGAGCCACTCTCCCCCACTCTCTTTCTTGTCTAGGGAACCCTCTTCCCCAGCTGACGTGGTGGAAGGCGCAGGTGCTCATCGATGACAGCTCCACGGAGACGGAGGACTCCGTGGAGAACGAGCTGGTCATCACACACCTTAGGAGGTCCGATGCGGACTCCCAGCTGGAGTGCCAGGCGAGGAACAACAACCACACCATACCGGCCTCTGCACAGCTCCTTCTGGACGTCATCCGTAAGGCGGCGACGCGGTCCAGATGCCTCTACCGGAGGCTGCGCTTCCAGCTCGGCTTGACCTTTCCGCTTCCTCCTTCTTACTGTCCGAGAGCTTCTTCACGGAGATGCTGCAAGGGCAGAAAGGATTTCCGACGGCGGAGAAGCGGACGGGAGGAGGGACCGACAGGGAAATCCCTCGCGCGTGGGTCCCTCTGTTCTTCGTGCGATCAGCTGCATTTCCGGAAGAATCAGTGCCCTCAGAGTGAAACGTCGAAGCCCAAACAGCCTCTCCCTCCTTTTTCTCCCCCTGAAGAGGGAGTGGGGGCGGGACGAAAGTAGATTGGGGTGAGGGCCAGCGGAGATCGGCTCCTGCTCTGCCTCTAGAACTTCCTGCCGCACAGGCGCTTCCGGCCAAAGGCTGCGTGCGCGAAGTCATCCCTCCGGAAGTTCCAAGAGAGCGGACGACGCTGTCGGGTTTTCTTCCGGCTGCGGCGCTGACCCCCGCCGCTGAGGATCTAGCGTGCTACCGGGTAGACTCGAGCGAACCAGGAGCGGAAGGAGGCAGCCGGCGCGGACGGCAGCGGGCGGCGCCCTGGAGCCACGTCGAGGAGTCGGGCGGCCGCACCGTCCGTCATCAGTTTGACCCCTTCGTTCCACCCCCGCTCCCTGCCAAGGACTCCTTGGTCCCTAGTGCGCCTAGACCTCACCCGTCTCGTGGTCAAAGGGCTTCCTACGCAGGGAAGCGGTGACTGGCCTTGCGCTTTGCTCTCCTTGCGGACGCCACCCATCCTAGAAGGCGCAGCCGTGCGCGGACTGAGGAACGGTGGGAGTAAGAAGAGATTGGAGCGCTTCGCACACGACCGGTTCCCGTATCAATGTCCATCCATCTGTTCCTCCGTCATCCTTCCGAGGTTTCTGCACGTTCACTGAAAAGACCGAAGAACCCGGAAGGGGAAGACAGGACGGGGAGGAGGGGAGGACCGGAAAGGGGAAAGGAGCAACCTCTTCCATGAAATGCGTCTTTCAGGAACCCCTCCAGGCAAAAGCCTGGAGGCAGCTCCGTCCTTTCCCCTGGAGGCCGCGTGCTGCTCTCGGGCCACCGTCGCTCCAGGGAGCCTCCGACCGGAAGCCTTCGGGACTGAAGAACAGCGCCTGCCCTCTGAGGGGGCCTCCTGCTCCCGAGGCGAGAGAGGGGAGCTGCCAGCTGGTGGGAGGAAGCCCACCCCTCCAGAGCAAAGCGCGACTGCGGAAGACGGGCGGACAAGCGCGTCGCGCGTGCGCAGTGCATTGTGCTGCGTCACATCTCTCCTGGAGGTTCGCGTCACGCAGCGCGCCTTGCGCCATCCGCGGCGTCATGGCGTCCTGCCGTCGCGCGAGCTCCCGTTCACCACGCGAGATACTCTGGGAGGGGGAAAAAAGGAAGGGACGAGAAGGGGGTGGGGGAAGTTGCGCCATTGGCATGCGACTTTCGCTAACACCCGTGGCACTTGCGGCACATCACGCGTCGGGCGCCGCGTTTGGAGCCAGCACGTTGGTCTCGGCGTTGCTGCCCGTCGCGTGCAGGTGGCTGGCGGGAATGCGGTGCACCCCGTGGCGCAACGCGATTCTCGGGGGAGAGGGAGGAGGAAGAGGACATCCAGCCGCTCCCGGCGCTTCATCCCCACGGCGCGGAGTCTCCGCAGGGTTCCCAGCCCTCCTCCGCCCTTCCTGCGCTCCGTCACGGAGGTGGCAGAATTCCCAGCGACCTCTCTCGCCTGCGGGAGAGGCCCTTCCCACCCACCTCCGATGGATGACCCCTTGACCGCCCTCACCCTTTCTTTTACAGTAAGCCCTCTGACCGTGCGCATCACCAACACCAGCAGACCCCTCCTATCCAGGAGGACCTACGAGCTGGACTGCGAGAGCATCGGGTCGAGGCCCGCGGCAGTGATCAGCTGGTGGCTGGGGGCGTCGAAGCTGCCCGGAGCCTCCTTCCAGGTGAGCGACGGAAGATCCCCGGGAGCTCTTCCGTGACCCCCACCCCTACCCGCGCGACTCGCCACTCCTCCCTTCCAGCGCTCCCGAGGAGACAACGCGACGACCAGCCGCATCCGCCTGACTCCCGATCGCGTAGACCACGGGAAGCTGCTCAAGTGCAAGGTGGAGAACCCGGCTCTTCCCGGATTCTCCCTATTCGATGCCTGGATCCTAGATGTGCGATGTGAGTTCCCAAAGGGGAATTATCCCTCCGCACCCTACCTTCCTCCCTCGTTCCTGATTTGGGAGAGGGGGGGTGGGTAGTGAAGAGGGCGAGTTCTCCGACGGATAGCCACCCTGGGGACGCGCCCTGCTCCCACCACTGCTTCTATTTGTCCTTTCCCGCACTCTTGCGAGTTTTAGGAGCCGCCGTCCCTGCTTCTACCTCCTCCCACGCACAGGAGGCTGGGGCAAGGAGCGTCGGGCCGCCGAGGACAGGACCGGGAGGGCAGCTCTCTCGTCCACACGGCGCGCGCGCCCTTTAGGGTAGCCTCCGGCGGGAACTGGAAGCACAGACGCCTCTCCGACCATGCTCTCAGGAGAGAGAAACGACTCGGAGCCATCTCGACGAGGGAGGGGCGAATGCGCGCAAACCCACCTGCCCCCCCACTATCCACGCTGACAAAGTCCCTTCCTCGCGCGAGCTGGAGATATTGAGATTTACGCGGGGATCCCCCAATTCCTTAGCACGGAAGGGGGGAGGGTGTCCCCCGCCCACATCGAGGGGCTGTCAATCTTTTCAGGATCCTTTACCGTTGTCATCTCTTGTCTCTTCTTCCTCTGGGCAGCAGGTTCAAGGGTTAAGGCAAGAGCAGGCACCGGCGTCCTCCCTGGAGAGGAGAAGCAGCAGGGAACGGGCCGCCTAGCCCGCCGTCTGCCCTTCCCTTCCTTCGAAGAGGGGCCTCCAGGGGGAAAGGGACAGCCTGAATACGCCACGGATGCGGGGCAGCTCGTCGGCAGCACCGCTGGAAGGGGCAGACGGGAGCACTCAATCCGTCTACCTTACCTTTACCTTTTCTATGGGAGGGTCGCTCAAGGAGGGAACCTTTCCCCCTTTTTCGTCGCGCCGGGGAGACGCTCTCGTCTCACCGGAGTCTCTCCGCCTACCCTAGACAAGCCGGAGCTCACCCTGAAGACGCAGCTCGGCGACGTCACCGAGGGAAGCAGCCTGGAACTGGAGTGTCTGGTAGACTCCAACCCGAGGTCATTCCGCCTGACTTGGTACCTTGATGTGAGTACTGCGCTCTCGGAGGATCTGAATGGACGCCAGACGGAAACGCATGGACCAGGGTAGAGGTCCATTGTCCTGTAGCATCCCCTTCCGCTTCAGACCGTCCATCAGACCCTCCCAGGGGCACATTCGAATTCCCAACGGACGGAAGGACGCTTCTCGCTTGCAAGAGGAGGGCGAGTTGCTGTGCATGCGAGAGACAAGTTGAGAGGGCAAGAGGGAAAGAGGAGGAAACTGAAAGAGTATGCGTTCCCCCTCCCCCTCTTGCACTCTCGACCCAGGACTCGTTTCCTAGAAATATCTTCTCGCGGGAGCTGCAGTCCGGCCGGTCCCGGGTGTCCTCCACAGGAAAGAGCGTCGCCAAGGAGACGCGTCCGTCCGTCCCTTCCTCTTCCCCATTTTCCTCTTCCTCCTTTATTCCCATCACCCGTCCCTCCCCTTCTCTTCCTTCCCCTCCTCATCCTTCTCCTCACTATCATTCCCATTTTTTACTTTTCTTTCTTCTTTTTCTCCCCTTCTCCTCCCTCTTCCCCTCCTCCTCATCTCCTGTCCGCTGCTGCGCCACCCACAGTCGGTCCTTCCTGAGGCGAACCGCCGATACCTCCACCGATCTGCCTGGATCTCCTTTTGAACACCTCCTTCCCACTTTGCAGGATTCCCCCCTTCCTGTCCACGTGGAGGCTGGACAGATCGGCGCATCCAACATCCTCTTCCTCCAGAACGTGACCCCAGCCTCTGGCGGCAGGTATCAGTGCGAGGCGGAGAACCTGGAAGGACGCTCCACGAGCGACGCGGTCCTCCTCCGAGTAAAATGTGAGCGCGCCATCTGACGGAAAGAGAGAAAGGGAACGGGCACTCCTTCCTCCCCCCTCCCCCATCTCCTTCCCTGTTTGCAGTTGCTCCGCGATGCCATCCTTCCCAGAAGCTTCGGTACGCAGTCGACGTGAACGCGTCCGTTGCCGTCGACTGCCAGGTCGAGGCGTACCCGGAGGACGTCCACTTCGACTGGACATTCCGACCGACTGGAGGAGGCGGACGTGTCCTCCCAGTTGTCGAGGGTCCCTCGGCGGAAGTGGTTACGGCAAAAGGCACGCGCAGCCGACTGCTCCTGACTCCGCGCTCGGCGTCCGACTACGGGGAAGTGTCCTGCCGCTCCAGAAACGAGGCGGGCGTACAGGAGCGCCCCTGCTCGTTCTCCGTCGTGGATACAGGTGCAGAAGTCGCTTCCGGGTCTCTCAGGACCCTTTTTTCTTCCCGTGCTCCTCTTTCAGGACCTCCGGAGCCCCCAACGGGCTGCGTCACCAGAAACCGCACCGCTATCTCCTTCACTGTGGAGTGCGTTGAGGGCTTCGACGGCGGCCACCGGCCACGCTCGTTCGCCGAGGTCTCCTCCCTCCCAGAGGGCACGCTGATCCTCAACGTCTCCAGGGAGAAGCCCTTGTTCTCTCTGCGCAACCTCCATCCGGGGAAGCGCTACTCCCTGCGCCTGTACTCAGGGAACGCCAAGGGGAAGAGCGCCACTGTCCGGTACGAGGAGGAAACTCTCAAGGAGGCTGAGGATGGCGGCAGAGAAGAGATAGGTGCGGCGTCTCGGGGAAGAGGGGGGAGAAATTCGGAGGAAGGAAATCCGCCACGCTCCCTTGCAGCAGGGTTCCTCTCTTCCGTCAAACAGGGAGGCGGAGGAAAGGAGTGCAGCTCCACGTCGCTCTTCTTCGTGCTGGCTCTCACCGCCGTGCTCCTCGTCGTCATCCTCTGCATCGCCGTGGTGACGGCCATCTTCTCGACGCACAAAAGACTCCATCAAGGAAAGCCCTACGGAGCATCAGGCAGGTCTTTCTCCCTCTCTTCCTGACCTCATCCCTGGCCGACACTAGGAAAAAATAAGACCCGCTGGCCGACCCATAACCGCAACGCTCGCGCCGCTGCCGTTCAGGACGGCCACCTACTGCTCGACCCTAATTCGGGAGACACCCGACACACGGAAGAGGGAGTGCACACCTGGAGCGCTCGCCGCTGCCTCCGGAAGGACAAGGTGAGTTGCGCTTGCACACGCAGCTGCTGGGCACGGGAAAAAAAGGTGTCTAGGAGAAGAGGGAAGCTGCGCGGAAGGGGAGGACTATCTCAGGGGAACCTCCGAAAGCTCTTCACCTGAAGCATCATTGACAGAACGCACTTCAATTCAGAGAGAGCTTCCCCCCCCCCCCCCCCCCCCCATCCTCCGGCTCACGCTAACTTCGCCGCCGCCCGCGGTAGGAGAAGAGGGGAGGGAGCAGCGTCCGCGAAACGTGGGTAGTGCCGGCAGTGGGCATTCGTCTCGCGATCCCGATTCTGGAGCGAGAGGGTCGCGACGTCGAGGACGGGCAGGGGGAATGGAGGGTGAAGCTTTCTTCCGGGGCAACCCGGAAGGGAACGGAGCGTTGGCATATCCTCCTTCTTGCTCTCCAGGATCATCCCGAGAGCTCTCGAGCGTCCAGCGAACAGGCGGAGAAGAGGGATGCCTTCCCCCAGGCGCTCTGCGAAAGCCTGGTCTGATGCCCCTTGGCGGCGTCCACCCCTCCCCGACGACGGGGGGCGTTGGTAAGTATCCCGCGTGCGCGCGAGCGCGAGTTCCTCCATCTCGCTCGCTTCAGGAAGCGATGCGCTGGAGGCAGTGGCCCCCGAGAGTTCCTCCGTTGCCCTTCCCCATCTCCCACTGAGAGTCCCCCGAGGACTCTCCTCTCCCCTCTTCGCTTTCCGGACGAAACCCGGGCGGTTGCTCTGCGACGGATGTCTGAGGATCCGACAGGCCGACCATTCCTGTGGCTCCCGCCTTTCCGACAGACCTCCAGTCGTGCTTCATTCCTGTCTTTCCGGAAGGTTTCTTCGGAATCTCCGGGATGGCTATCCTTCCGGGGAAGAGGCGCTAAAGGCAGGAGTGCCCGCTCGTTCCTCCCGGTTGCAAGGGAGAGGGAGGGAAGCACCCTGACTGCCATCGGGACGTCACCCGACCCATGAGGACGGAGGAGACCGTCATGGACTGTCCCCTCCTTGGATCCCAGCCTTTTTCGCCTCCAAACAACTATGCCGAAGAAGCGTCGGCGATTGGCGGCGAATGGGACGCGACGGAGACGCCGCCCACCGGAAGAGAAGAATGGATCCCTCGCCCCCATCCTATCGCCACCAGGCGCTTGACCGAGGATGCCTGGAAATTCCTGGTCGATATCCCTTCTTTCGAGCGCCCTTTTTCCGGTTACGGCTCGTCCTTTCTCTCCCCACTCGGGAGGCGTCCCTCCCGACCCGGAAGCGCAAGGCCGCCCGCGGCTTTCCGAGGCAGAAGTCACAGCACCTGGGAACGTCCTGCCGTGCGCGACCTGCCTTTCGGGGAGCTTGGTCCCAAGGCAGAGCGCGCAGACAGCACGGTAGGAGGTCAGGATGGCAACAGCGTCCGAAGACCCGACGTCCATCTGCGGCCGGGGAAAGCAGTTCAGCAGCCTATAGGGTCCGGTCACTCACGGACTCGGAAAGAAGGAAGACATCCTTCCGGAGTCCGGTGATGCAGGATGGACTCACTCGCCGCAGAAACACCCCGCGGAGGAAGGAACTGACCGCAGGGACGAAGGGACGAACCGACGGGAGACTGGACAGGGTCCGTCCGACATGCTGGGATCCAGTCCGCGCCTCTGCATGCCCGCAAGGCTGCTGCTCCCGTGCCGGCGCGGTGATCCCACTCCCTGAGGCATTAAAAGTAACCTGGATACCGGAAGTGGTCCCTTTGGTGGAGATCTCGGAGAGCGCATGCGTCCGGAGAGACTCTGGAGATGGATGTGGAGATCCAAAGTCGTTCTTGGACGGTGAAGTTCCCCGATCCCCCTTCCTTTCAGCCGATGCATCTCGCTCCCAGCATTTCCTCTTTGACGACGTCGAGATGGCGCCTTTCTTTTAACGCTAAGAACGGATGGTCAGTAGAGACGTGCGGAGTCCTCGACCTCCGGCAGCATCCCATCTCGGATGGACCTCGAGAAAGTCGAGAGGGGATTTTCAGGGGCAAGCCGGGAGGAGCACCCGTTCTATCCCGCCTGCCTCCTCCGGATCTTCTCGGGCCGTTCCTCTGGGCGGTCCTTCTGCAGCACTGGCGCTGCTGCCGAATGATGCAACTGCGGGCTCGCTCGCTGCCTTCCTCCTCCGTGCAGAACCGCGTGCCACCCTTCCCGGTCGCGCCCACCGGGTCTCCGTCTTCCTCGGCCCTTCGACAGCAGAACAAGTGACGCTGTGGGGTGCTGGAGCGCGTTTTTTCCTGCTCCTCCCTCCTCATACGTGCACACGCGCGTGCGCATCCGCGCGGCGGCGGCGCGCGCTTCTGCTCCGAGGAATTCCTCATACCCGGCAGTGGAAGAGCCAGCCCTCCGTACGGCGGAACAGACGAGGATGGCGGCGTCGGCGGGAGGAACGCCTTGCGGAGGCGTGACGTCACTCTGAGATCCCTTTGCCGGAATCGCGCCGTCCGTGGCTCGAGCGGTGCCGCCCGATCCGGGTGCCTCGAGACGTTTGGGAGCGCCCTTCCTTCTTCAGTTCCCACGGCGACGGAGGAGCGAGGATGCCGATTATTCGGGACTCACCCTCCCCATCTGGGAAGGGTGAACCGACCATGCCACCTCCTCTTCCACCTGACCACACCCCCTCCTAAACGTGAAGGGAATGCGGGAAGGGGGGAGGTGACGAGCTCTAACGAGGCTGCTGCTGGAGCCAGCGAGGTCTTCCTCCCGAGAGAGGACGCGCTGCGTCTCCTCGTGCTCTCTGGCGCGGTGCTTGACGCTTATCTTCCAAGAGAGCACTCTTAGAACCCTCCCGGTCCAGAAGATTCCGAATAAGAGTTCACAGAAAAAGACTTTTCGTTAGGGGCTGGTGGCTCTCAGGGACGATGGGTGCCTGTTTCCCTGCCCCTTCCTTGTGAGGGCCATCCACATCACTGCAGTCCCCTCTCTGCCTGACGCTGAAGAAACAGAGTTTGGTAGGGAAGGCACCTTGGGGTTCGCCTGCCGCCGCTCTTGGCTTGTAGCGTGGCGTCACTGCGCGGGAACCAACAGAAGCTTTCCAAGTCAATTCCTCTTTATGTGGGACACTGCGAGCGGGCTTAGAGGTCGCGCGGCCAGGGACTGGGGAGGTTGTTCATCTCGCACGAGGATCCTTCACCTTCTCCCTTTTTCCTCGCCTCAAAAAAGAAAAAGAACCCGCCGGTGGAGGAAAGTCACAGGTGCGGCGCTTCCTCCCCTGCACCCCATGAGAGCTCCCGCTGACCCAGGAAGCAAAGGAGGAAGACTGCTGCACCTCTGTGACTTGCCTGACCAGCGCCCTACTCCGGGGCTCAGGGATGCGACGTTGGTCAGGATGAATCCTCGAGAGACCGGAGCGATCCCTAAATGCGTGCCTCAGAGTATGCACCGAACCCTGAAGACTTCCTCCCTTGCCTGCTGTAGGATGACTCGGGAACTCTGTCCGCGAGAAAAATCCCGCGGAGATCCCGTGTGGCTCTTCGGCTCCGCCCTCCTCATTGGACCACAGGTGCCAAGTTTCGATCTCTGCGAGACTTTTCTCTCTCTGCTGATGGCGAGAGTCCCTGACGGCGGATGGGGATGGGAGTGAAGAGTGAGGTGGAGAAGATGCTGGTGCCGGCGGGCTAAGAAGGCATCCAGGCCCGGGTCGGTACACCCCTTCTCCTCCTCCACCTCCCTCCCCCTGCACCAGAGGTTCCTCTCTAGCTTTGGCGATTCGCCTTCCGCGCGTGGCTTCGAACGGGGCTGTCTTTGCAGGAGCATTCCCGTCGCCCTGAATGCCCACCTCGGCTTGACGTCCCTCGTCCCGCTGAGGCCAAGCCAGGATCCTCTCTCACGCCCTCCTCAGCAGAGGCGCTCTCCGCACCAAATTGCTCCTCGAACGCGGGTCCGACGTCCCTCGGCCCTCAACGTAGGGACAGATGGGGGGAGGGCCACGGGAAGTACGGAGGCTGACCTGTTCGGGAGTCCCCAAGTTGCTAGGCAACAACGATGTCCTGAGTCTCCTCTGAGAGACGCACCGGCCTGACCCCTGCGCTATGGGCAAACGAGTGCGAGCCCTGCCCTGGAAGCGCGGCGGTATCGCTCGGCGAGACGAGCATCGCTACCTGGATGGTCAGCGCCCTCGTCATCGCCACACAGTTCACTCGCGTTCCCCAAGTCGTCCCCTTCCCACGTTCCCACGTACCCTCCGTCCGCTCAGATCCGTCTTCCCCGGAAAATCCCTAACCACAACTCCCACACACACACACAAAAGAACGCGCCGCCGTCCCGCTTTTCCCGGGCGCGCAAAGCAGCAGTAGCAGCTGCTGAGCCATCACGGCGCTGAGCGTAGAGGACGTCAGGAGGTGGCGCCGCTGTCGAGACAGCCAAACGGGCTGACTGGGGATGAGGATCCCTCATCGGCCCACCGCCGTCCTCTTGACCTTGTCAATCTGCTCATCTTAGCACACGTCAATTCTGGCATGAGAGTTGTAGGACGTGCTGAAGAGATTCTTTCCCAGTCTCACACCGCGGCACTTGCGTCTGCAGGAGATACGCCCACAGGCGCCGTCCGCGATGGACGCGTCTCCTGCAGGAGCGACAGCGAGATCATCGCGGCTGCAGACATGCGTGGTCTCCGTCGAGGAGCTCCGGACAGTGGAGGACAGGCAACGGTGGCGGCACCATGCGCGGGACTTCTGGGTGCCTCCCATCCTCGGAAGGAAACGACGCCGGGTTTTCCTAAGCGGGAGCGCCTCTGATGCTCCTGGCGAACACCCTCTGCCTCCGCATCGAGGGGTACCTCGTCGACGGCGCACTTCCACGTCGACCGACGGATGCGGGGTGCCCCGCTGCTGTCCGCCAACACCTTTGACGGCGCTGGGCCGGATGCGTCTGCTTATCCGGGGACGCGAGCGTCTCACGTGAACGTCCTGAGAGATCTCAGCTGTACCCCCTGAGGTCGGCCGGTCGCACTCCCCCGCCCACGAGCTGGACGATCGGGAGCGCTAGTTCCCTTCTGAAATCTTCGCCGCCTTCCGGATGTCCGGTCGCGGAATGTTGCAACGGTTGCTATCCTGGCTGCGACGGGAGCTCCTCCGGAAGCTAAGTAAGTAGCCGGGATTGTCGCTCCTTGTTCCGCCTTGCCTCTTCGAGGACCGTCGACGGACGCTCGTAGAGGTCACCACTCCTACCTGGAGCGCTGACTCTTCCTAGACGCCGCTCAGGGGTCCAGGGAGGGAGCTAGGGCAGTTCAGCTGCCCTACTACCTTCATTTTTTGTAGGCGCCTTTTCTTGTAGTCGTGATTGCCGCGTCCTGTGGCTCCTTCGGACTTTCAGCTTCGCGGTGCCAACCGGATGGGTCCCAGAATCAATGCTGAGGTTGAGGGCCGGGCAGCGCTACTCGGGAAGCCGATCCTCAGGCTGAGGGGGGTCGCCAACCGTTCCTGATCAGGGCAGCGCCACGAGGCTGCAGAAACACCATCCGCGAGAGATGACCCCTTGCCTTGTGACGAGGAAGCGGCGAGGGAGGTCGGACTTCAGTGAGCGTCTGCAGCTCTCGGAAGTTCAATTGAAGGTGCGGGCAACTCGGAGACCAGCAAGAGGTCTCGTCCGGTGGATTTTCGAGGAAACATTTGACTACGTATTCACGAAACGGTAGGACCTCTTGGTGAAACCCTGGAGACGAGGCGGGAGCGTAAGGGAGGACTGTCCTGGTTCCTGCCTGAGATGGGGTCCCGCAGGCCGGGTGCCTTCCTGATTGGCAGGTAAGGGCGGGAGTGCCTCTGGTCGCGGAAGGGGGGAGGGAGAGGGCGGGATAAGCAACTGAGAGGCAGGAAATGGGAGAGGTTGGGGGTAGCAACGCCGACCTTCCTCTCCCACCCTTTTTCCTAGGGGCGAAGGAGTTAACGCCGAGGAGATGGCTGCTGGATAGGGAAGGAGAGGGGGAACGAGCGGACCTGGAACGTCTCTACCCCTTTTCCAGAAGAGGCCGCTTTAGCTTGTGCTGTTGCTGCTTCATTGCTCGTCCACGGCGGGCTCGTAGTTGAGCAGAGGATGGAAGCCATCCTCCGGCCGATTGCGAGACGGCGAAGTCATGGAGTGTCAACCAGTGCCTCCTGGCCAGGCGAGCCGCAGGCTGCGAGGGATCTTCCTTGCGCGGCGAAGCCGCGATGTGGCCCACTGCTGGCCCCACTTCAGCTTCGGAGGGTGGCTGCGCTGACCCGGGAGAATGGCCCGGGTCTCCTGTTGTTTCGTGGACGGTAGTGCTTGGTCGTAGAAGACCAAAGAGATGAGCCCGGAGTCACGGAGTGCTGTAGATCTGGTCACCAGCTAGTCCGGTGATTGCAATCTGGGATGCTGACCCACCCAGTGAGGATTCCAGGCCATCTTCTGCTCCGCCTGCAAGTGCGATCCATCTTTGCTCAGTTCTTCTGGTTTCTCTGTTAGAATTCCTCCTCCCTTCTTTTCCCTCGTCTCGTTCCCTACCGCTTGTTTCCTCTCTAGTCTACGACGAGTTTTCCTCGAAGGAAATGCGAGAAATCTGACGTCAGAGAGCGTCAGAAAAACGCCATGAAACGTAAGAAACGATGAGTCACGGGCAAACAGGCGAAGGATCGAATCCGGAGGTGGTCACTGACTACGTAGATGAAACCTTAGCGATGAAGGAACGCTAGAATTTTGCTGAGATTGGAAAAGGTTCCTGAAACGAGGTGCATTGGTGAGTGATAGGACTTCAACAAAGAACCTATGAATCCACTTCACCCAGAAAGCGATGGTGGCGACGTCCCATGGAGACCGGTTAATTATAACGAAACGGAGGGCATCAATCAATCATCACGCAGTCTTGCTCTTGCATGCGTCTGTTTTGCTTCCGGCAACTCGTAAAAGGGTTGGCCCGCTGTTTGTTTTTGGCGCGCTGATTACATCTGGAGACGGTTCATTGCCACTCTCGAAATCAATTGGTTGCTGCTTCCCTGGAGAGGATGCCTCCCGAGAGACACAGGCGCTTCGTTCCTTTTTATTGCTGGCATGGCCTTTTCCTGTTTTCCTTCGGCAGATGAACGCGGTTTAGCAGCAGTAGACACTCGTGATGTGTACGTGCAAACAAGGCAAAGCCCATCCATCGCCTCCTGGAGAATTGGAATTCTGGATAATTAGCAGCCACGAGTTGAGCAGTCGCAGTTCCCACCCACGGGAGATCGGTCACAGACGATCTCCCGTGGATGAGAACTGACCATGAAAAGCAAAGGGTGAGGTGAACGGGCCCATAACCCCAGCTACCAAACGTTCGGGCATCCACAGAGGCACGAATCCACTACGTCGTACAAACTCTACGGAGCATCGCATCTTCATGGCAAGAGTTGACAAAGCAGACGAGGATCAGAGGGCGTGCAGTGGATCTGCCGGTATCCTCCTCAGCCCGCGCAGCAAGTCTCGATTAGCGGAACCCCAGTTTCCAGTGGTAAAGCATCCCAATAGCTTAGTGCTGCAAGAATGTTTGACGTCCAGGAATCTGCGGCAATTTATCAAACGCGTGAGTTCTCTATAATTTGAGCATCAGAGCAGAACTCGAGAAAACTCAGCTTTTTCTTGACCTTCGAGGATCTGGAGATGAGTATCGTTTGGGCTTTCTACCTTTCTTATCCCATTCTTCCCGAAACAACGCAATAAAATACTAAAGAGCATGCATCATTTTTTTTGTCCTTCTAGAATGCCAGTGATGTTGATTTTGTTTTGTTTTGTTCTCAGCAACCTGGATCCTGCGTCTTCACTCTCCAGGTCATCTTGCTGTCTAGCATAAACATTGGTGTCTCCCTTGCGAAACTTTGAATGAGAGCTACCAGCATGGACCGTGATGATTTCGTGGCTTCGGAAAGACGTGCACGGGAGATGCATTCCGACCACCATGCCGGAGCCACGAGAGCAGAGACCGATCAGGGAAGCAGCTCAAACTCACCCGGAACCATGCAAGTGCAAAGAATTCCGGGAAAAAGTCTGGATTGTGCCTGCAGGTATTCAGTCAAGTGTAGGGAACATGCGGTAGTCCTTGAAAAAACACGAAGCAAAAATACTCGACCAGGTGGTTTTGAATCCAAGGGTCACGTCATTTCGCAGTAAGGAACATACTTCAATACACCGAAATGTGACACTCGCACACCGCTTTCGAGAACAGCTTGCGTCACAGGCACACTTCCCGGTCTCGTGGTGCACCGAACTACAGTTTCACGAACAGGAGGAGCAAACGTGGTTTCTTCATTTGAGTTTTTCAGTTGGTCTGCAGAATATTCAAAAAGCATAAGAGCTAAAACCTAGGAAAATTAGAGACTACAAAATACATCTGCTCACTGAACAACAAAGGGTTGTTTTGAAAAATGCCAACTCGAAAACATCCTACTTCAGTTAAGACAGAAAAAGAGAAACCAAAAGAAACCATCCTTCCTTTCATCCCCCCCACCCTACCTTTTTTTTTTTTGCTCTTGGAAATTCCGGAAATTCATTCGTGAAACAGTGAAATTGTTACTTTTCATTAGGAGAAAATCTTTCGATAAAAAAAAACAAATCTGAACCCCAAAGGAGATGCGAACAGATTACCCATTTGAATTAATATCTTTTCAAATGGATTTTATCGATTTAAAAACTGATGTCATAGAGTAGGCAGTGTACCATCTGTGCATCTGGAGTAAGCAAAGGTTGATTAAGGCATCTACTCTAATTAATTTGATGTTTTATACTGATTGGATGTGGTAGATCTCCTTTGGTCCTGTAATGGGATTCAAAGAAGCTTTCAGGATTCCCACAAGACGAGTTCGACTGAAGTTTGTTTGAAACGCAAAAATCGAATCACACGTAAACATTTTGGACGTAAAAATCCCACAACCGTCGGTTCTTCAACGCTACTAAATACCCAAAACGTTCTCGATTTTGTTTATCTCAGATTTCATGTGTGACAGTTGAATATAAATTCTCAAGTTCGTCTTAAAAGTTCTATATGGCAATATGAAATGCAAAGAGCAGTTACGGGAATGAAGTTTTGGCAAAAAAAAAAAACCAAAAAAACGCACGTTCAGGAGTACCAGTACCTCATATTCAGTCTTTTGTTCAACAGTACCACTGCGGAACAAAGGAGAGGGAGTATGAGCACCCAGAAAAAAACTAATTAATTGATTGAGATTATTCCGACGTTTTAACTAGTGAAGATGTATTTCACTCAGAAATGGGTTACTGAACAGTACAGCTCTAACCCAAATGTACGTTGCATATTTGAATCGAAATGAAGTATCAAAGTGCATACTTGAATTATACCACAGGCAGGAACCTCAAGAAATCAATACAGACTATGAGTAAACTTGTAGAAACATATGGATGAGTGCAAATGAATATAAGTACAATATTTAGAAAATTCATTATGTGTATATCCATAATTTTTGTGGTTGCAGAATTCAAAAGGGGCTCCAGAAGCTGGAGAAAAAAAATAGATACTAGTTTTCAATCCCTTTACGTTTGTTTTTTGTATCATAGGGAAAAAACAAGCCTTGACAAACTTTCCATTTTTAATAAACGGAGCATCTTTACCGTTCGTAAAAGCTCCCAATCATCTTTCTTGAGAGCTTTCTTTGTAAATATGGGTTCTAGTTAAGTGTAAATGCCTTATCAGACAGAATGAAATGGAGTTGTTAGAAGTAATTGTAACAGAACATAAATTCATGGCATTTAAGAAAGTGCACAATATGAGCAAGTGATTTTTCTGATTTAAGAAATTCCTGATTTATGTTTATCCGTGCTTTTAGAAGAATTTTCTCCTTGCGACTTTTCCAGCATTCTGCAATTTCGTTCTCTTTGCTTGCTTGCATTTGTGTTTATTGCTGAGAATACAAAGTAATTTGATGATAGACATCGATCAAATGAATAAAGCTTAATTTTTGAAAGCAGTTAATCGGATGCCTTTCCTAATTTTCTGACAAAATTAAGAAAACGGCCAATAGGGAAAGAATTAAGATGAAATCATTTTATTTAGTAATAAATTTCAAATACCGAGAACTTGAACAACGAACTCGATACTTTTTTTGATTGGCACTTCGTCAAACCTCAGTTGCAGGAAAGCACTGAACTGTTTACTCGTTAGGTTCGTGGTGTCACCTGAACGTGGTTAACTTTCAGTGAAACTTTCTCATACTGTAGCTCTTAATAAGTCAAGATCAGTTTTGAAAGTTTGATTCATTCATTTTTTTTTTTTGTCCGTGCTATCGCTATACACAACTGCCTACCTTGGTGTTTTTATGTCTTGGCAGTTGTACTGCAGTAGAGTTTCTGTTACCTGAAATTTGGAACGTGGTGAAGAAATGTTTATTTCAGTATAAATTTCCATGTCTGTTTCAGAGTTTTAAGTAGTGTTTTGATTTTCGAATAAACAACAGTCACTTGAAGAATGAAGGTGCTTTGCTGTTTACTCTGTGGATAAGTTATTTGGATTTGAATCGGAAGCTGGCAGACAGGCGTGTCAACTAACACACGATCTGTTTGATTTAAGTATTGAATCAATGAAGTTAATCAAAAATAGATTTTTACTATTCAGCTTCGTTGTCAAAAGTAAAGTTTCCAAATTTTAAAAAAATATTTCAGAATCAGGAAAGGATTGTTTGTTCTTTGTCCATTCTAGGTTTTTGGTGTTTATTGTTGAGTGTCTAATTTGAAGTGATCCTTTCCGAGTTTTTCTATTTGGAATTTTAGGAAAAATGTCTTAACCATTTCTTGGAGCATTAGTTAGTAAAATTAGTTAGTAAAAATACGTGTTAGGGGGTATATGTGTATTTTTTAAACATTTTTTTTTAAACTGGTTACATAGTGTGGAGTTTGTTTTTGTCAGCCTTGTGAGAAGATAGAAGCCATGTAATGAAAGAGTTGGTAAACTTAAGATGCTTATTCAAAATTATTTTGTGGATCCATCTCAACAATTATTTTGTGGATCCATTTATTTAGTGTTAGTGGCAAGATTATAATAGCTTTACAGCAAAAACTGCATTTTCTGAAGCTTTCCTAGTATTGTTAGGTTTCATTTTAGAAGCTGGAGCTTTAATGAGTGTATCAAGTGATTCACCAATCTATTATTAATGTACTTCCACACTGCATACACTATATACTTGTGATTAGTATTCAAGAGTACTCATTAAAGTACTCAAACATCAACTTATATACAGTATTTGACAGTTGGGCATCCATACATCCTACAGCTTGCAGACTTGACACTTGATTAGTGATACTCTTCCATTGCTTAACAAGAAAGGAATGGTTTCTAGTCATGTTACTTGTAGCTAGATGGAAGGTTTCAAGAGTGGTAACATGTAAGTGGTCACATGGTAGCAAATTCCTTTTATGACTTGACTTATCTTACCTTGAAAATGATGTAGGCTTTTTTTTTATTACATGAAAATGAATAAGTAAAACTGTATCCTTCTATTGTTTGATTGCTATGAACAATGAAATCCTTATTCTTTGCGAAATTTAAATCATGTGAAAATCAGAGCGAAAAACAACTGAAAAAAGTCAGCATTTTGAAGAGTATTTTGCTTTTTTTTCTGTGTGTCATCCACAAATAAAGATTACCTTATAAGCATCTTCAAAGATTGAGCCTAAGATTGAGCAAACATAGGAACTGAAATTGAATTAGATCTTGTTTCATGTTTGTGTTTCTTTGAAAATCGAAAACATTAGTCATTCAATATATTTATAATTCTGAGAAAGCAGAATGCAACTAGAGGTAACTGGATTTTTCCTTGGGAGATGACTTGGCATAGTTGTTAATAATTTGAATTTTGGAGAATAAAGTCACAAATTTATGAAGTACATTAAGGATTTATAAGTTACATTTACGTTGTGAAGTTACAGTTTGTGCTTTAGTAGAGTATTTAACTACAGTTGAGTGTAAGTCTCTCTGTTCACAAGTTTTTGTATTTGTCTCTACAAATCAGTGATTATAGAGTGTATAAAGAGTGTATAATAATCCAGATGATAGAGTCCTGATCCTGATGATAGAGTGTATCCTTCTAAGATGTTTTCAGAATTTCTATCTCCAGTTGTAAGTTTTTGAAAATGTTTTGAACATATTGAAACAAAAACAGGTATAAGAATAGAATGGCAGAAGAAAACAAGATAGGGAATTGTTGAACATAAAAATTACTATAATTTCAAATGCCAGACATTGTATTACAAAGGTCTGGGTGGTAACTGAAGTTTTCTGCATGCATGTTGCATACTGCATATTCAAACTGTTCATATTTAGGAAACTGCGAAATCTTTGTGAATTTTATGCAATTTTGTGATACACTCAACTGTTTCCTAGATTGCATATTAAGCTGCAGTTTGAACAGTACCCCATGTAATATATGTAAATGAGCTTGTGAACAGAAAACATCAAGAAATTCAAAGAGATCTGGTTCTTTTGAGTGCTATATCAATTCGTAGTATTGTTTTGGCTAGACAGGTACCGATTTCAATCAGAACTTCATGAAAGGGTGTTTGTGGTGAGCACTGTTGAAAAAACTTTGTTTGCATAAAAACTCTCCCTGAAACGGTAATAATAAGGTTATGATTTGAAGCAACTACTTTGTCAACATATGTAACAAAGCATAGATTGAATTTCGATGGTATCACCTAATATTTACCCAGGTCTGTGGAAGCAGTTCTTGGTTTTAACAACCTTACTATAAGTTCTTGAAGTAGAATCCCTCTGCACATTCGGTGCATGTGCCATTTAGTTGTGTTTCTTTAATATTGGATTCCAAGAATTTGTTGCCTTCGGATTTTGCAACACACTAATCTTGGGTGACTGTAACTTTGGTGTTACATGTCTGTAGATTTCATTCTCCGGTGCTTTCTTAGTACAGCACTGCCAGCTGACATCAGAAGCCGGAGGTCTGAAGAGTTTTCACCGAAAATCATGCGATTCCGCTGATGAGTTGATCACAAGCTACAAATTTGCTTTACTCTACCTTCTATTGCCTTTTTTCAGGGGAAAGGTATCAGTAGAAAATAGACGTTGCGCGAGAAAGTTGTTCTCATGTAATGTAATATGATTCGTTAGCACCACGAACTGAAATGTATCGACTGATCGTGTTGTGCCATGTTTTTAATGTGTTCAGTTTGCCACGCACAAAATTGCGGGTTTTTTTAAGTACCCGCACGTAGGTCAGAACTGAAATTCTCTTCTTTTCTTTCTTTCACGAGGCTTCAGCAAGTGTAATCAATGATGGCCTGTGCTTTTTTGTGTTCGGCATTTTATTACTCGTTTCCGGGGTTCAAAAATGCCGCCTACTGCATCGCGCCTCCTGATTTGCATGCCGTGGTTTTTTTTTTTTTTTTTACCCGGGGTCGCACTGTGAAAACGCCGGAGATCTCTTGCAGGTTTGATCGGATATCTCAGTCGATAAAAGGCACAACTCCGGCGTACCGACAGAGGTCTGCCTTCCCATCGTACAGAACAGGACGACAGAGCTCTCTTGATGTTTGTTTTTGCTCTGGATTCGCTTTTTATTAGCCTTCCTCTGCCCCCCTTTCCCCATCAGTGCCTCATCCACCATCTGCAATTCCTCGTTTGCTACCCTTCTTCCAGGAATTTGTTTCCCGATTCCGCGGTACAGGGTTCCTCAGGTTAGGTTCACGAGTCGTCTCGCCCAAGTGTGTGATCACCCGATTTGCTGCTCGGCGCGGCGATGGGGGAACGCACCCCTAATCCGGGGGGCCGTCGCCTGTTCTTCGCAATCCGAGTTCCTCCCCCACATCGGGACTTTGATGAAGAGTTCACCGGGGAAGCGTGGCCCGAAGGACTGTTGCTGGTGGTAGCTGAGTGCGCACGATTCACCAAATCCATTGATCGTGATGGATCCTCTGAGTACGTGTTGGCAACAGGTTTCCGATTATGCAAGTGAAGTTGGCAGGATCGTTTCCACTTGCCGGCTCACGCCTTTAAATCTGCTGCTGCAGGAGGAGGAGCAGGAGCCTTAATCGTTTGCCTTGCGAGCGTGTCGTCCGTGAGTGCACAAGTGTGGATCCTGCTTGGGACACTGAATAGCACTTGGTGTGTTCCGATTCAGATTCTTGTACGCGTTTTGGGATCAGTTTGGAAATGTGCATGAATCGTCGGTTTTTGTTTAAGAACTTGGATCGTACCGGAGCTGGAAGGTAATTATTCATCCTTGCTTGTAGTCGGGAATTCAAGTATGTTGGTTAGCGTTTCCGGAGAGGGTGCGAATTGGGAGGGAGGAAGATCAGCGACAGTCAGCAGCAAAGACATAGTGCAACAGCATGGGCATTGACAAGTGCAACAGCCCCATGTTGAAGATCAGAAGTCCTTGGCAAGCTGCTTCAAGAACTCCTCACGGATTACCAAACTTTGAGGCCACCGTGAAAACCATCAGGTTAAGATACTGGAAAAGAATTTTTGTTGTCGGTACTTAATTAAATGGAAATATATCAGTGCAACTAAATGATGGTGATGATTGCGGAGTTCACGGATGATACGCAAGATTTCAAGAGCTTGTTTGATGATTCTGCGTCTCTGGAGGGCAAAAGAGTCGATTGGTTGGGAAGTGCCCTTGTGAATTTTAAAAATCGGGAAGCAAATGGAGTAAAAGGTACGTCGGGACCGGTTGCTCCTGCCGGTTCAGCACGGTGCACGCGCTCCTCCGTGCCCAGGACGTGGACTGCATAAATGAAGTGCATAATGGACGTTGTCCCCGTAGCCTCGTTACGTCGATGTCAGTTTTGTATTTCCGTTTTTCTCGTTGTCTCATCGGCATCTGTAGTGTGTAAAGCAGAATGCATTGCAGGATAGAACTGGTGGTAAACAGAAGAGGAATAATCTGAACTCCACAAACAAGAAATGCTCTCCTGATGAGAACCTAAAAAGGAATTATTTGCTCTCGAGTGCACTTTTTTTCCTTCTTCTTCTTCTTTTTTTCCTTCTTTTTTAGAGAAACATGGGAAGAAACTCACAGTGCATCATGCGGCTTGCGAACTGCGAAACCATTAGCCTAAATGGAAAGTGCACTTTTATTGTTCGTGAAGTACGTACATAAGCACAAAAGGGGAAAGATTAATTTCCTCCCATCTTGAGAAGGAATAGACATTTGTTCACACTGAAGCACAAGATTACACAGTGTGTGTTATCATAAATGGAGAGAATCAGGGCATGCAAACTTCTGAGTATTTATAACCTGAAATAATAAGTGATGATAAAACACCATCAGGGGAGGACTTGGTAGCAAATGCTTATGCAAAGACCGAGCTGGTCCAGAACCGGTATGAATCGATGCCACTGCAGAAACCGGAAACCCTGATTTCCTAGAAAAAAAAAGAGAGAGAGAGATACCGCGGGAGCGCGTTTGCTCCTTAAGACAAACACCGTCGTTGGGAAAATCGCAGTTCTTCTCTTCGACAAGAGAAGGAGAAGAAGGAAAAAAAAAGCAGACCACGGAAAAATAGGAACAAAAGGAAAGATTTACAACGGCAAGCAATTACGCTGCCATAAATATCAAATCGACAAAGGAACCCTGTCCGACAGTGGGAACTTGTCGCCATCATAGATCATGGTAATTATATTAAGCTTTTAGAACATAATGAGATACATCAGGTTGGGAATGCTCTGCAGGATCAAGAGCTCGACGATTTGGAGAACAAATGAATTGTACTGACTGCAGTCTTATAAAAACTCAATGTATTTAGCCGGCAACAGGCCGGACTGTTTCGTGAAGGAAACTCCACGTCTCGGTGGGCAATAAACGACTAGTGATAGTCGTACGAACGATCGTTAATAGGATTCAGGGAGTTTAGAAGAATTGAGAAAAGAGTCCGCGTACATCCGATGTGTGAGATTCGGAAGAACAACTCTCTTGTTTTCCGGAGTGAGCCTTGCGTTAGAGAAATTTGTTTTCGAACGGGACGAGCAGGATGGATACAGATTCTTCCGGAAGCACCTCAGATCTTTCCAGAAGCTTCCTGGCGCGGGGATTCAATTCTGGAAGTTTTTTTTTTCTTTTTCTGAAACCTCAACCGAAGGCGACGGGTGATGCAAAAATAAAAAGGTAAAACAAGCAGATAACAGTTTTGTATTCATCAGCCAGGGAAAACACTAGGGCGCTTCAAGTGCGCCAGGGAACAAAGTTTGGTACTGTACTCCATCACAGACACTGTAAATGAGAAACACCTGTACAGTGCTCAAGTCTCATCGGGACTCCTTTTTTATTTAGAACGTCATCGCAAAATCAGCATTGGCCTGCCTCTTCAATTGGAAAACGTATCTTCGTGCATTGACCAAAGCATTCAAGAGTTCAAAAAATAGCTAAAGTGCGTCGTTCCCATTCGTTCGTTTCGTCTGCAGATCATGGCAGGTCCGTCCACATCTTGATCAGCTTCACTGCGCGCTATGGCTCTTGGCGAGTTTTCGACAATCCGTTCGTCCTGAAAGCTTTCCCTGATTTCCCTCGATTTGTGGGCCAAGGATAATCTCCAGATACATCCATTGCTGCCATTTATTGCCGTCGCAGGATCCAAAGTCCTTATCGATGAGCACACCAGCTTCTTTGCCCACTCGCTGGACGCACCTACACGGTGCGAAAAAATCCTCTTTGCCTTTTCACCGTTTTAACTGTGTGTGATGAGGCAGGTCAGAGCTCCTTGGTAACGTGAGCTCCGAACCCAAGCACGGAGACATCCCGCACTCGGGTTTGGAGCGGTGAGGTTCATTTTCATATTCGTTCACTCCGCATTCGTTACTTGACCGATTATGCAATCGAGAAACTTCTTGCAGTGTTTTTTTTTCCCTTCCTTTTCTTTTCTTGTCTTTTATTTTTAACCGGATGGTCTTTGGAAATGGTTTGCCTCTCTGTGTCGTAACCTTTTCCCCACCGCTCGTTGAGATGTGTACTCTTGGATGCCTTCTTCCTCGGCGGAAAAGTTATTTGGCACACATCAAAGTTGCCGGTGACTCTTGTGCATTATTGATGTGCTTCAACGGGATCGCTTGATCCTCGGTGTCTTAGAGCCGAAAACACTTGTCTTTCCTTGTCATGCCGCAACCTTTGAGTGTTGACTGTTATTTCGAACTGTTATTGTTCCAACTGGTATCCGTGCATCAGCTAGCGGAGCCATTCCCGATCGTCTTTGCAGTTCCAAACAGAGTATTCATAGCTACTCATTCGACGCTGCTGGTGCCGTAGCAATACCGGGAAACTTCCTCGACTTAGTCATTATGTCCCCATTTTTCTTCCATCATCAGTGTGGACGCCCTTTGCTTTTGCCCGTCTGGCCGGCTTCACTGCCTCCATCAGGCTGCTTCCTCTCCGGCAGACACTTTCCGCCATGGGCTTTGTTCAGTAAGACCTCGGCACGCTTCCCGACTCTTGCTGCCGTGATCTCAGGACGGACTTTTTGTGAAAAGCGCGCCTAAGTGTGGCTGAGACGGCGCATGGTCTGGCAGGCGAGTGGGTGCGATCTTTCGAAAAACGCCGTTCCGAACAGTCATCGGCTCTGAACGTTTTCTGTGCGCAGGTGCTCGGCTGATGTTCACCATTCACTTATCCACCCGCGCTTCTTGCACGGAGACCAGTCAGTCATTCCTTGTGTCTTTTAGGATGTTGCTGTAACAATACACCGCGCGTAATCGTAACAGACACCCTTCTCTCGATGCTTGGCCACTTAAACACCACTCAGCTGTTTAGAATGACAATAATTGTAGAGGCTGAACAATATGCGATTTAAACATCTCCCTCAAAGACGAAAAGCATATAGAGGTTCCATCGATGAGGAACGTGAACGGGGGGTGCGCTCGAGTCGAGTTGGTCGAGGGAGGCATACCGTGAAGCTCCGAGCCATCTGGAAACGTGAGCTACCTGCTGTTGGTCATCCATGGAAAAATAAGAAGACTTTGGTTTAAGGTCGGATGCAGGAGATGGAACACAACGCTTCGGGTGTTATCGTTTCAAAGTCGCCACCCCATGGCTAAGGAGTTTCACTTGACTTTTCTCCTCAGCGGACGCCCCAAGAACCGAGACGTCGATGAAAGCAGCCACGTTCGTAATGGAGGCTCCGATGAAACTCTCAATCTAGGTCAGCTGATTTGAAAGGAAGAGTCAACGGAACTACTGCGGCGCTTGAGGAAAACAATATAACCGGATTAACTAACGAAACCAAACTTTCATGTGAGGAAATTACGGCCGACCGCCATTTTCCTTCCGCCCTGCGGAAGCTGGGAGAAGAAGAACGAGTAGCGCCTTGCGAGATGATCATCTGCGGCGATGCTCGAAATTCAGGCCTTGCGTTCTGCATCTGCAGCACTTTTGTCTCCCTTGCAGAACGAGACAGCAAGCAGTTTATAAATGATAGGCAGAGTGCGTCTGGAAACTTTCCTTGATCCCAGCATCTGTCACCCCGCGAAGTCACACAAATGCTTCATTTCGTGGACGTCCGTCCTGGATTTCGAATAGACCCGTTCGGACCTCCGCCGAGAACGATGCAATCCGATCTGGGCTTCAAAAATCGCATTCCTCGCTGCTATCTTTCACGGAGACAGCATATCTCGTAATCAAGGAAATGTGAAACTTTCCGTCCTTGAGACCGACAGCCCTTTGGGCATTCGGCTCGCACTGAATTCGCAAAAGGCACGTGAAATTCAGCCGTGCCCAGGGGAGATTTCGTCCTTTTCACTCTTCCTGAGGAATCGCGAGAGAAGAAGTCACCGCGGGAAGAATTCGCCGCTGCAGCTGGAATTCCACGGAAGGCGTCAAATACCTGCAAGGAGCATCACGGTTTCCTGAATATTGATCCGGAATTTTCACAGAATCATCGTTTTCGTCTTTAGGGCCTTCCTGGATCGATGGCGTGCGAAGAAGATCACCCATTCGTTTCAGGGATGCTTGGCACAAACAGCGCTTGCAGAGGGGATTCAGAAGTGCTGTGTCAATTCAGAAATTCGGGAATCTAACGCTGCATTGCGGCGAACCTACGCCTGAGGCACAACAACAACACCAACAACAACAAAAAAAAAAAAACTTTTCGGTCATTTGCATCCCTTGAAAGCCAAGTTGCCTTCTGTGAGTGTTCCTGAGTACTTCTGAAGGGAAAATGCAGCAAGATTCCTTAAATGCCCGGATTATGGCCAGAAATTTGCATGAAAAATTGGTTTCGGACCAGCCGCGCCGTGAAGTTTCTCCTCGGCCGATCTTCCAGCTCGCGTGCTCGCGGGAGGAATCCGTCTGCACACCCCCATACTCGCGCACGTTCCCCACCTCAAGAGCAACAACGGCTTGCGAGGACTTGCGCGGATGGTGCCGGAGGTGCACCTATTCCTTCTGCCGCTCCACCTCGAATCGGTTAGGCTCAAGTTTGAGTTCCTTCGGCTGCTGTGACGTCGGCACTCTATTCCAGAACGCGGCTTCAGGATCTTCTGGAGAACAGCAAAGTCGCGGTGCGCGGTCACTTTCTTCTGTGACCATTTACATTTTTCATCCAGCATAGCCATTACTTTTTTTTTTTTTTGGATGACATTTTTATGCCTACGATAAAAGCTCAGGATGCAGGAGGTCATCTGCAAAACAATATATGACACATTTATTATACATGCATAAAACCGAAAATGCATTGCAAACACTGGAACACATAGGAAATCCGAGCATGTGAGTATTGGATTTCTGTACACAACCATGCAAGAGAACTTGGCAGCGAAGAAGATTTGGCCAATCACCCGAGAAGAGAAAGTTTACGATGCCGTGAACCAAACCAACCGGTTTGGAAATTGGAGCTGCACGTCCGCAGACTGCTAGCGTAAAATCCGAAAGACACGTTTGAGTCATGCTGGGGGAATTTCAAGGAGCCACATCGAAGCACCGCTTCCCAAGCTCCCGGGCATCGTTCAGTGGCAGCATCATAGAACCCCGGAGTACCTGAAGGCTGCGGATACGCGGAGGAAGTGAATAGGAGGTGCATCGTTTTCTTCTGTTCCCATCCTTCGGAATTAGGGCGGGTTGTCGGCTCGTTGGTTGACGATACCCCCCCCCCCGCCTTTCTAGACCCTGGTGGTTTCCGGATTTTTCCCTCTTTCAACTCTACGATCCTTGGAGGCTCCTGGAACCTTTGTCTGGCGAGAAAAAGGAATCTTGTGCTGAGAATCTTGAACGCGTCAGGGATGGTCACGTGCAGATTACCCAAGACGGATGGCTTCTCGTGGTTGCAGCTCGGGTCCGAAATTGCCTTTCTGGTATCTCCACGGGTCCGGATTCCTGTTTCCTGAAGCTGCTCCCGTCCGATAGAGCAACGCTGAAAGTCATCCAGCTCAGAGGCAGCGGCATCCAGGAAGAAATCTGAGCCGCTTACCAGCGTCAGGATTCATCGACTCGGGACTCTTGGACATTTTTCGTCCGTCGACGGAGAGCTTCAATCCACGTTCCCTCTGGAGCTACGTCCGCAGTTCGATCTTCTTTATCTGATTGAGCAGCCACGGTATCTCATCCTGGGATTAGAAGTGCAGAAGCGGACAAAACATCCAAGCAGCTTTCAGAAGAACAATGCTCTGGTCGCTGCTGGCTGGCGCTCGAAAAGTGCGCACTCCTATGTATCCCTATTCCGCTCGGGATGCTTCTACTATCCAGAGGCGAAAAGCCAGCGTTGCCTGTTTTTCCACGGAACCATTCCATTCGAGAAGTTTCAAGATTTTACGCAGTCGTTGCCCACGAAGATCACGTTCCACCTACTCGTATTTGGATGCAGCATATGGCAATGATCAGTTAAGAAGGGATAATTGCCCTCCCCCTTTCTCCTGCCCCCGCTTAAAAAAAAAAAAAAAAAAAAACTGCCGCAACCTTACGAAATGGAGAACCGCTGCTGAACGGTTTCCCGCTCCTCGTTTGGTCCTGGCGCGAAAAAATAACAGCTCACTGAGTGGAAAAGTGTGGAATGGGATGGGGCTCCGGGAAGGATTCTGCTGGTAGCAAGCAGAAGCTGGACGCGTTCCACGCCGGCTACACGAAGCCACCTGAAAAACGAAATGCTTCCGCCTGCGGGGCCAAGAAACCTCGTGCGGCCCCCGCGCATCAAGCTGCTGAACGATCTGCGATCGTGGCTGCTGGTCCTACACGAAGAAAAAGCCATCAGGTATTCGGAAAAGCGTGTTCTTCCGAGCCCTCCTCCCCGCTGCTTGCCGTTGCTTCTGGCATGGATTAGTCCGGTCCCTCAACAGGATTCAAATTCCTTTCAATTTCCTCCACATCCGGGGTGAAAGCAACAGGTTGCCTTGCCACCTGTATATTGTGTGCGCCTGTCACACCGGTTGCTCTTCCTGGAGGCGACCAACGCGATGCGTGTGTTCCTTGCATTTCCGGAGAGAAAAAAGTCCGGTTCGATGCAGCGAAGAGCCCATTGGGCTGCCCAAGCTGCATCCTCGTGCTCCAGGCCGGTTTCGGAAATGGGGTTGCTGCTCCTCGAAAAGGAAACTCGAGACTCACCGCGTCAGCGTGCCGGATACTTCCAACGAGGAACTTCCGCTAAGAGAGTGGCAGTTTCGTTTGCTTAGAAAGAAGTACCGCAACGTTCCTCGTTCCTGCTTAATAGATCTGAGGAACGAAAGCGCATCACTGGGGCTCCATGGACACTCTCCGCGGTCCGGTTGCTCTTGATTTGTCCATTTGCTTTTCAAAGAGCGCGAACAATCTCACCACCTGAAGAAGGCCACCACCGAAGGCTCCAAGACTTCCTAGAAGTCCTTCCTTGAAGGCTGCGTGAGTTTTGTGGTGATCTCTTTGAAAATCAACCCTTTTAGCCACGAATGTGGGTTTGCAGCGTCCATGATTTTTTTTTGTTGTTGTTGTTGTTTTGAACCGATCTTGAGAACCTTTATGCGCCGCAGATCGAAAGATTTCCTGGCACCTGCGTTTCCCTGAGATACGGAAACGCTTCGATATTCCAGCTGCGTCCTCGATTTTCTCTTCTTCTTTTGTCTGCACGTGAAACCACAGATAAAATTTGGCACCAATTACAGCCAGTCGCCTCCTGAAAGTACTGCTCTCCAGAGGCAGCTGCGTTCACAAAATTTCGGTATCGTCGTACTGAAGCCCCGATTTCCTTCGGGAAGCTGACAAGCGACCTCTGTGGAAATCAACGGGTCATCCTGCTTCTGTTTCCCTTCACCAGCAGCATGGATGCACCAACATAGTTGCTCTTGGTTGTCTCTGAAGGATCACGTTCATCAAGCGCTGGAATTCTTCGGTGTCAGCGAAAGGAGTTTCCATGAGTTCCCCGAACAACTGATGTAATTATTTGCGAAGCTGTTCATTAAAAGAAAGATGGAGCGTGGATGCTTTTTGTCTGCTGAATATACACCGGAATTCACTGTGGTTTTTTGTGTTTTTGTTGTTGTTGTGATATTTACCAGGTTCGAACAAGATCTGCTTGTCTGAAAGTAAAGGCCCCCCCCTCTCTGTTTTGATAGGGAAGCTTTTCACACGAATGAGCGGAAAATCAATTTCTCAGTTTGAGCTGTGTATCACGTGTCACAGTTGCCTCGTATTTTGATTTGCTGCACAATGTGCACAGAGCTGTTAGTTCGAGTTGCCAAGAGTTGGTAGGGTATTCGTAGGTAACTGAATCGTTTGAGAGTGAGTATCAGTGGGCGAGGAAAACCTAGAGAGAAAGGAAGGAGGAAGGGGGAGGGAGGGACCGAATTTCATATCTGTGGTGGAGAGGCTCCTTTCCATCAAGTTTCATTGTGATTCCAGGATGCTCGGGTATTGGCTGGTGGACTCTCGACGGCATTCCTTCAAGAGAATTTCTTTCATCAGACTGCCGACTCGGAGCGTCCGCAGCTCAAATGCAACTCTGCGGAAGCGTGCAAGAATGCACTTCGGATCCTCTCGAAGTTTTTGGAATGCGGATGCTGCATAAACGCAAAACTTTTTTCAGAACCTGAAGGCTAATGGCCGCGCTTTGTGCACGAAAGCGCTCCGGATACGACGGGCTCCCCTCCTGCTTGGCTACAAGTTTTGGCTTCCGAGAAAATCAAAGAGCGGGAGGATCTTCGTCCGGGCACTGCAGCGAAAAGGTTCGGTCGAACGCAGCAGAAGTACAGAGAGGGAAGATCTCAAGATGGCTACATGGGAGCAGTGCAAACCGATCCAACCGTTGCGGTGATAAGAAATTTGCTTAAGCTTGGATTGACCATCTGATCGTTAAAGAAGAGCCGGCCGGGAGGAGAGCTCTTGCAGTGGAAGGGGACGGCGGCGCCGCCGAACCACCACGGTGTTCAGAAGACTCAGTGGACAGTGAAACGTGTTCCTTCAGAGTGTTCAGTGTATTCTGAATTGCTGGAGAAAAACGTACCTTTCAATAAGCAAAACAGGATCTTGAGTTCAATTTATTATAACAAGAATGAGGATCATTTTCAGACATTGACTATCATTTTATTATTAAGGATCCAAGTTTTCTTTTTACTCGGAGAAGTTTATAGACTGTACAAGTTTTTTTTTTTCGAGACTCGAACTTTAATGAGACTAGTTATGGCATTGCGTATACGACGATAAAATCTGCTCTTTTATAAATAACCAAAACTTGTTTATTTGTGTACTTTACATTAATAACTCTCAACAGCTTTCTGACATCGCTAACTGTACTTAAATTTATCACATAAAGAAGAAATAGGCATTCGGCTTTTTTGTTTTTTGTTTTTTTTCCCCCCTCCCCCCTCCCTTTTCGGACTGAAATGAGTCATAATTATTGAAAATCACTAATAAACGAATTCACACGGTCACAGCTGTACTACGAATCCAGTCCTTTTTCGTACGGAGCTGCGACAAAGAATGTTCCTTGTGTTAACAACTTATTACTATCCATCTGCGAACGGCAACGACCACAGCTTGCCCATGCACCGTGCACAACGTGTAGCAGTCGTAGTGGTTGGTGAAGCACAAAAAGTTCGGTTCGTCTGCCCGTTCGACACACCTCGGTCACAACTGGTAAACATTCTTTGACTGCCCTACGTACACCCTCGGTTTGTTCATGAAGGGCCTTTTGATGTTGGGGAACTTGGTGTGCATTTCTTTCCTCGCAGGCGAACTGTTCGTATGGTGAGGGTGTGTGCTGGCACTGCTGTTCCCACTCGAGTAAATGTTGTAGCCCGGTATTATGTGCACGCGGACGTATTCCGAACTCCTCGTCGTCTCCGAGCGCAGTCTTCTGGACGAGAACGACACTGAGGTCTTGCAGAAGCAGTAATGAAACAGATTGACGAAGGCGTAGCGAAAGTAGCGATTCGTGAAGCAGTAAACGAAGCCTTTAACACATGAATTACTGAGGACGCAGAGGGAGAAATTTTCGTATATGGTTGGGCTCAGGCGATAAACGGAACCAACGCAGATGCTTATTCCGAACGGCAGCCACAGGAGCAAGAACACGGTGAAGACACAGAAGTTTGTCTTCATGGTCGAGTAGTCGCGGGAAAAACTTGCTGGCAATTCTAAATTGTGCTGGCTTTTCACGTGCTTCACGTCAATTACAGCCGTGATAAAACAGGTAAACGACACTATCGTTGGAAGCACGACAAAAAATGTACCAACAACCACGTGGAACACCAGTGTTCCTTGAAAGTACATAGTGCAGTAATCGGGTCCCAGTTTCAATAGATATTGGGAGGACACAGTTACTATGGACAGAAACCAAATTATCAACAAGCATACCATTATATGCTCAATCGTATAAAATGCACGATGAGTGGAAGAACGGAACAGGCGCAACCAGTTTTCGATTGCTATATTCATCATCGTAAGGAGAGAAATCAGGCAGCACAGGATGATGATAAACCACTGGAGGTGGCACAAGTCTTTTCGTCTGTCTTGACCTGACAAAACTGCGACAACATTCGAAGGGATAACTATAACCGAAATAACAAGGTCAGTGAGTGCGAGATTGACCACGAAGATGTTCCCTGCAAGACATAAAAAGAGTCATTAGGAAGGTGGTTTGAGGAAGCAGAAGTTTGAGCCAAATTATTTCAAAATCACGAACTGGCGGTTAAAGAATCGGTTTCAGCTCGCGCCGATCCACAGCACGAAGAGTGGAGAATCGCAAGTCGGCGAGCGGTGGAAAATCACCTCTCAAGAAAACGAACGGCACGCCCTCGTTCCGTCCGTCTGACAGTGGGTTTTTATTATTTTCGCGGTTCGAAAAAGCAGGATCGTATGACAGATGTACACACATGGGGAAGCCACCTCATGTACAAAAATTCCTTGCATGCGCGAAATGGCTTCGAATTTTCCGGTCCTTGGTATTCACAGGAGGGTATTGGGAATTTGTGTGACAGACCGTTTGGCACGAAGGGAGCAAATTTAAATTGAAGAGCAGCGTGGTTTTCCTCCTCCCCCGTGAGGGACCCACGCTGAAGAACTGAGTTCGTAGCTGGTGATGCAGGGCTCTTGGAGGAAGTAACCATCAGAAGTCTGAGTGGAAAGGCTTAAACTAATGAATGCTTCTCAGGATGAATTCCAAGGCTTCTGCTTTCCGGATACATTCTGGTAATTACCGAAAGCGATCCATTACGATTTGTTTGCGAACCAAAATCGCTTGGATGAGTGTTCGAGTGAGAGTTCGTCTCATTTTGCTGTTGTTTCTGCCAGGACGGAGGGGAAAATGCTGTTCGCAGCAGCAGCAGCAAATATCTGCTGATGCCTTTAAACGCATCAGGCAGCTTCTTTTTTCCTTCATATAAAAATACAGGGGAAGGGGGGAGGAAGGGGGGGAAGAAGACGGAAGAAGCAAAGAGAGAGAGAGAGAGAGAGAATCGTGAACAGGTGCTTTACTGATAATTGTAGCATAACTGCGAATATTAATATAAATGCACCTGAAACCATCGGTTGCCACTTTTCCCGCTGAATCTTCCGTGGATTTCAAAATCAAGTGTTTCACTTGCTTGCGGTCGGCCATCTTTACGTTACACTACCAAAAGATCAACGGTTGCTTATCTGAGTAGATAATGCACTTGAAAAAAAAAAAGCACGTACACTTCCCCTCAATCTGCATACGCATGAATAAAGTGTGAGCGCTCTTCGCATCTTAATTACATGCACATGATTAGACAATGTGCATGCAGCACCAAGCAACCATCACACAATATATATATATACATATATACATAAGAAATTATGCGAGGAATTTTCCTCCGAAGAATGCTGCTCTGGACTCGGCTCTCCCAAGCGTGAATTACTTTTCGCTGCCCTCGATAGAATAAATCGCTCCTGTGCTCCTGCATCCCTTTCTGCGAGCTCATTTACTTTGCGTCATTTTCGCTCAACAGTTGTTGGTTCCTTCCTGAGACTTCGATTCTGATGAAATAATGATGCCCGGAGTTGATTAATGGTCTTCGCCTCAGGTCACGGCTTTACTCAAAAGGTAGTTACAAACATCACCGTGTGTACACGTGTGCACATACGTCCAGAAGTGTGCTCAGCTCGGCGTAAACATTCTTTCGCGCGTGTCTTCAATGCCGTTCGCGAACGCTCGGTGAAATCCCGTCGGGGCTCCTCACGACATGCGTCTGCTCGCAGGGTGACACACGAAATTGGACATTCTTCCTCCTCTACACCAACAGTGAGATGAACGCAGGCTCAACAGCAATCATCTTAATGCGCTCTTTCGTCCAACGTATTCGACATGGCGGCCCAAGGAATCCACATCACACATCAGCAGCCAACGACCACTCCAGGCAGTGTTGGACATGGCAAAGGGAATTTCCTTTTCAGTAAGCGGAGGACGTTGCTCTTCGCCCGTGATCGAGATTCGGCCTGTCAAGCTCATGTCACAGCCAACTCGAAAAAAAAAAAGCATTCCTGAAAGACGTCTTCCACCCAGGAGTCAGGAAAGTCATCTGAGCATGCAAAACCATGTGTATAATATAGAATGATAAGCAATGAACGGCATGAGCAGAGGAATAAATTTCCCGGGAAATGCAGAGCGACAGCAACCATTCCTCACAGAGCTGTGCATCTTCCTGTCAAAAGGCGTTTCAATTACTGCGGAAATGCAATAGAGACTCTGTTCTCTGAAGGGAATAAGAAGTTCCGCGGAGCACGTCCAAGTACCGAAGCAAGGTCAGAGATGGTGTCTCTAATGGATATTGCTTGTTTTCTAAGAATGACGTATGCATCGCCTGTAATGTAGCCTGTACAGTTTGATGACCTTGGAAATGAAAATGGGGTGGGGTCGGCAAAATCGCCAAACCAGCAAAGCCTCAGCAAAGAGGAATGGGTAAGGGAAGGGTTGCAAGGGAGCTCACATGCTTCCCCTGAAGCTCGGTGTCATGCACGAGACGCTTCGGAAGCATCGGCGGCACATCTATGCCACGCATGGTGCGCAGGCCAAAAGTTCGAATCGCCCATCGATCTATTCTCCGGCAAGCTGGGGTTCTGGTGTCCGACAGGGTTGCCATGTCCAGCGGAATACAGTGAGGCCTTCCGCTTCCATCAGTTCTATTTGCGAACGGATGCTGCTGCACGCTGTACGAGACGGAGGTGACGCTGCTTGTTGTTCAGCCGCTCCGTACTCACTCAAAAGTACGGAGCGAGGCTCATTTCGGTCGGCTGGCAACCAGCGTCGCTCCGCTTCACGTGCCGCGCGCAAGCCGGACGGAGCGCGCGCACGCCACGCAGTGCTCCCAGCCACCATCTGCGCGGAGGATCCACGTGCCGATCACAATTTGTTTCGAGCGCGTTTCTCTCCGGCAGTCCCGTGAAGTGGAGCGACCGCTCGCCATAGAGGCGAGTCCTTCCTGGACCGGTGCTTGTCACCGACATCTCAAGAACGGATGCGCGAGCAAACGGTACCTAACTTCGAGTGTGTTCCCGAACAGAGATCGATACCTCGGAGCCCACTATTTAAAAAGAAAGGGAGCGAAAAACGGGGATGGGGGGGAGGAGGGAGGGGAAGAGGAGATACGTCAATGCGGTAGAGTGTCAGGGCATCGCCGTTATCGGGCGTTTTTCCCTACTGAAAGGGATGTTTCGGGAGCTCCGGGAAACGTGAAAGTCGATGCGAAGAAGACTTCGGGACACGGCGGCGATCGAGGGGAGGCAAGCTGAGATATCCGTGCCTGCATCCGCGGTCGTAGGAGAGTCGTCCTGAGAGGTGTGAAAAGAAGGACTTTCGCTGCTGGAGAAGATGCTCTGTTTCCCGGAAACAGTGCCGTGTTGGCTCCACGCACTGTTCGCGGGTTTGTTCGCGGGCCCAGCGGATAATAAACGCGCCGATGCATCCTCTCTGTGATGGGTGTTGCTGTCTTGGAGCAAGAGGGCTCCTTCAAGCGGAGCGGGTCACTCGCGAGTCAGTTCGTTCCATTGCGTACAGCTGTAACACGCATCGGCGGTCCGTTGCAGTCCTGGATGTTCCGAATCAGGTGCAGAAGGAGCAGCAGGTGACCCGACAATGAGCGCTGCTTGCTGAGACGAGTGACAGAGCCACGGACGGGGCAGCCGGCGGGTGAATTCCCGTCTCGGTCTGCCACGCGTCGCCGGATCAGCGCGTCAAAGAAGCTCCCCCGTCTTCCCCTCGTCCCTGCGACTCTGCTCTACGAGGTCGCCCTCAACCCCCCCCCCCCATCACCCTGCTGAAGAGGGAAAGTGGGAGGTTACCTGAGGAGTCCTTGATCTTCCAGCAAGTGAAAATGTTCCCCGGCTCTGACGCAGGGTGAGTGAGGAGGCACGGCCCCCACGCGACGCGGCTAAACATCAGACAGACTCCCTGGGAACCGCTCAGATGGCCGTTCGGCGTCCGTGATTTCAACGCGCCAAGGCACCCCACATGTGCGTTGGAGGCCGTTCCTTTTCCGCCGCGGAGTGGCGCGCGCATGGCGCGCCATCGACCTTCGACTGTGGACCTCGGATTCGGCCACCGGAACCACTCGAACGAGCGTGTGGTGTGCGCGTGCCAACACGTGTGTTGGGTAGAGGCGCCCGGGAGAAGGAGGGGGGCGCTGGGAAACTTCCTGGGGACACGAGCGCGGACGGCTCCTCTCCGCGACCAACAGTCCGCCCGAGGCGCTGCCGGCGGGCTTCACCAAGGCAGCCGCGCGTCCGCAAGCAGCCGGGCCGGTTGGTCGGCTCGCCCAAAATCCGATTCTCGGGACTCGACGGGAGCTGCCGAGGAGTGAGCCCTCCAGCGCGCGCGGAGGAGGAAGAATGCGACCCGGAGCAGCCTATGCGGAAGGACAGACGGAAGAAAGCGATTTTTCATCCCGGCAACGAGAGCAAGTCCAGCCGGAGGCTTCCGCAAGAGCAGGTCGCTACCCGACTCGCTAGCCGCGCGCGTCCCAGTGGATTCGAGATCCTCCCGGGTGGATTTGCGCTCCTGCGGCAGTGGTGAAGCTGCAAGGGAGGAGAGAGGACTATCCCAGCGCGGCTCAGAGAACCAGGGGGAGGGGGAAGATGCAGATCTCGACCCGGGTGCCGACGGGCCTTTTGCCCGCTTCCCAGCTGGGTCTCGGGACGGCGCTGACCGAGCTCTCCGCCGTGGAGAACGCGCAGGGCAGCGGCGCCCGTCCCGAATGCCGTCACCCAGTTCCTTCCCTTCCGTCCACGGAGGTGTGAACGCACAGACCCCCCCGCGCCTCTCCTGGAGCAGGAAGCGGACTCTCTGATGACTCCCACTCTTCCGCGCGCTCGAGGGCCCTCGAGGGCTCTCAAGATATGCCAGAACGGCGCGGGAGAAGCGATGGGACGGGAATGTGCCGCCGCCGCTGGAAGAGAAGGAAAAAGGGTGATTGCTCGGGGTCAGGGGGGAGGTCGGACCGCAGCACGCCCGACGATTTCCCACGTCCCCTGAGGAATCCTCGCTCCCGAGGGCGCGCGCGCGGGCGAACACCGGGAGAGAGCGTTGCCGTTTCTTGCGACCAGTCCTGGAACTTTCGAGGAGGCGCAGTTGGTGGAACGATGGACGCGCGTCCTCCGCGCCACCTCAGCATCGGCGGGTCCTTCCCCGTCACGCCTGGAGACCGCAACTCCACTCCCTCCTCAGGGGGAAGAAGGAGGAGGAGGAGGAGGGGGGGGAAGGGGATCGGGGAAGAGAAATCGCTCTCCGGCTTAACGATCCCAGATGGGGAGGCAGCCGGTCATCCGTGCGGGGCAATAAACCGAAGACACGGCCAATGGCATCACTCGGAGGCGAGGTTCCCGGGATAAACCAGGCTTTCCCTGGCCGTTATTTCCTGTAATGGGACGCTGCTGGATGGCCGAGCCGACTGGCGCGCGCTCCGGGTTTCGCTCCGAGAACGCCGGACCCATCATCTCACGCTCTCTGGTTTGGGCGTGGGGGACCGAGCGACCCACGAGGATGGAAGGGGAGAAGGATGAAAGGATGGAAGGGGAGGGGCGTTCCAGGAGAGCTTCCTGTGTCGGACAGCAGGAAGATTCGACCGCCTCTCTCCCTTCCCGCTGCCTCCCCTCATCAGCACCTCCGCACGCGCCCCAAACACGCGCCCTCGAGGACGCCACCTTTTCAGGAAGCGGCGACGGCGTGTGATCTGCGGCGATGCACCCACGGTCCCGGAGGCCACCAAAGAAAAACCGTTCCTTCCCTCCTCCCCCCCAAGGGCTCGGGAGCCTCCCTTCATGCTCACCCTTCTTCCTGAGGTGGTCCTGGATCATGACGGAGCTGATGGTAAAGATGTTACCGATGCTCCCGGCCACCGACAGCCCCGTGTAGCAGAGCAGCTTGGTCAGGTTGCTCCAGTTGAGATCGGTCACCGTCCTGTTGGTCAGCGCCTTCGCGGGGGCCAGGAAGTTCACGCCGTTCGCCGCCGTCGCTGCCCCCATCTGGAAGACCGAAGAGTTTTCACTTTTCTGGAAGAAGGGGCGAAGGAGGGAGGGAGGGCAGAGGAGGGGGGAGCGTGCGTGGACGGACGCAGGGGAGACACCGGTCGAGTCGCCCGGGAACGGCCCTCGAGCGTCGCGCTCCACACCCGTACGGTTCCCTGCCCTTCCTTCCCCGGGCAGGCAGCCATCTGGCGCCCTGCGGTCCAAAAAAGAAAAGGCGCACGGCGCATTCCCTTCCTCTCCCCCCCCCCCTTCTTTGGCGCGCACGCAGAGTTTCCTTCGAGAAGAACGGTGCGGAACCTGGCAGCGGACGCGGAGAGTCGTCGTCTGAGGCGATCCTGCCGCAAGGAGAGGGCCCTGACCATCTGTCCCTTGCGTTGGAGAGTTTCTTCGAGGATCCTGGTCCTCCGGCTGGGAATGCGAGGGAGGACCGAGCTGGGTGCACCAAACGGGACGTCACGCGCCCGCTTGTCAGCCTAATCCGAGGTTCACAGGAGCCGGGAGGAGGTGCCAAGTCTCAGGCAGCATCGGGGCGGCGGCGACCATCTCGTGGCAACCCCGCCGCAGGCACGTTCCTTCCCACCCCCTTCCGCTCCACTCCACATCCCACCGTCGCCTTTCCCCCCCGTTGGCCCTTGTGGTCGGTCGACGCTCCGTGCTCCTCGACCACTGCTTCGTGCCAACCCGGGAGTCGAGACCACCACGACGAGGAGCCCCTCCTGTCGCATCCGGCAGAAGCGGAAGAGGTCTCCTGTCTCGGTACGCACCGGTGAGAAGACGGGTGCTGGGGTGCTTCATTCTGCGCCGCCGCCGGAGGTCTCCGAGTCGCGCCTGCAAGAAGAACGGCATCGGCACGCGCTCCGCTCGAGGGCTCCGAATGCCGACATCCCACTGTCTGGTCTTCTCCCCCTCCCTCTCCCCCCTTCGCAACGTTCGTGCGGAGTAGGGTGTGGTGGGGTGCGTGGTCAGCTTTCCGCTGCCTTTGGCGACGGCCATCCGGAAGGAGTTTCGGACTTCAGGATGCGCCCCTCCCCCTTCCCGCAGCGGGGCGCCACACCGAAGGCGATCGGCTGAGGCGCGCAGGAATCTCCCCTACCCCTCTTTCGCCTTTGCGAAAAGAGCACGTTTGATCTCGCACCCGCCGCTCTGGACCCCTGGAGGAAACTGCCGGGACGATCTAGGTCTCGGAATCCATCCCGGGTTCTACTTTCCCGCTTCTCGGGAACAAAACCAGGTGCCGAGCAAACATTGATACACGAATTATAGTTTGCTCTTGTACAACGTAAGCCGGCCGGGCATTCAGAAGTGGCGAGAGCTGGGACGTCGTTAGGGAGTCTCGAAGAGCTCCGGAAGCAGCTTCGGGCACCGCGTGCGGAGACGCACCGTCCGGAGCCAGACTGCTCGCCGGAGGAGATCCACCGGCAGGATTCGCCGGGAAGCAGGGGACTGCTCGCAGATGAGTGAAGGCCCTCCTCTGTCGGTCAGCCGGTCGTGCGCGTGCCGCGCGAGTCATCGGAAAAGCCAGGGATCACGCAGGCTTCGATGTTCATTGCGACGCGTTCCACAGGCGCACGGAGGGCAAAACTGGAGGGAAGGCTGAGCGGCTGATGGGCGAAATGACCAACTAGAGGGGAAGAAGAGGAAGGGAAGAGGAGGAGAAAGGGTGGTGAAGAAGAAAGGGAGAGGAGGAAGGGAGGACTCGCGTTTTGATTCCCTTCGGAAACCCTTCTGGAGACTGCAGATCGCCAGGTCCCTTTTTTGCTGCCCCGAGACATGTTGCGGAGGGGAGTGACCCTGTCCTCTTCAGCGCAGCGATCAGGGCGACTCTGATGAGTGGCAGCTGGAGTGGATGCAGGTCGGCTCCGTCTTCCGGGAAAGGGAGCCACCCACTGTCGACCCTCTTGGGTGAGACAAGAGAAGAGAAGGCGTCTCCACGATGGAGGCTGCTAGGGCGAGGCTGTCCGAGTGGCAGCCGCCTTGCCGTCTCTCTTTCGTCATGAGAAGGAGCCACCTACTTCATGACGATGCCACCGCTTCAGGCTACACACACGCCACGCACTTATCCTAAACCTGCCGGACCCACTCCCATTCGTCCGGATGGGCGACTCGTCATTCGCTGAGACAGAGTGCTCTGCACCTCGACATTCCCGCTGACTTCCGAGGCGGCTGCGGGCACGCAAACGACGGCGCTGACTGTTCGGCCGGCCGGCGGGACCTGGGAGCAGCAGGGGTCGCACTGTGCCCCGGTCCGCGTATCTCGTGGTAGTCAAGGTTGCCCTTCAAGAGGCGGCGGCCCCGTCGGCCGCCCCCACCACCTCGAGTCCCTCCATCCACATTCGGAAGCTGCTCTCACGCCTCCGGTGCGGGGAGCTGGAGAAACGGCGGCGTCGCGACAGGGACACGGAGCGGTCAGCGTCCCTCTCTCATTCCGCTACGTGCGGCACTCTCCTCTGAAGGAGCCACTCCCGCTGGTAGTCTCAGGGAGCGAGTTCGCCCCGGGCACCATCCTTGTTCTCTTCGGCACGCCCTCGCTCCGCGGCCTGGAAGGGGGAGATTCGCTCCGTCCCCCTCCAGGTGAAACACGAGAACATTCGGGACGAAAGAGGAACGCATCCTCCCCGGTCAGATGGCTCGGTCTGAAACGCTCCGGTACTCCCCCTGCGCCCTGCGGCAAGATCCGATCGTCCCCTCGATCGGCCAGGGGTCCGACGGCCAGGTGAAACCGGTAACTCCTTAGGAACCCTGAGGGCCGGGAGTCGAAGGGCGCCCTCAGTGGGAAGCGGGGCCGTTCCCGTAGCAGGGAGGGGCGTTCCCGTGAGTCCCGTCGAGGGAACATCCGAGTGCCTTCCCAGAACAGCGCTCATGCAGCAAGTTGGGAACGCGACGCGTTATGGGGCAAACTTTTCCCGGAGGAGCGCGAGCGAGGCGAATTAAAAAGCTATTTTTAGAACTCCCTCGAACTGGAATGCGCCGGATTTCGGATTCCTCCGTTGCCGTCATGGGAGATTCCGGGATTGGGAGTGAAATTGGAATCGTGGGCGTCTTCTTCACGTGCCTCCGCAAGGCGCCGTCGGCACTACTCCCGCCCTGCCCCCCTCCCCCCCGGATGCCCCAGCGGACGACCCCGCCACCACTGCAGTGCGAGGGGCACTGGACGACCCCTCCTTCCCCGAGGCGAACCCCGCAGGGGCTGACGCCTTTTCGGGGACGAGAAGACGAGGAGGAAGGCGGGTGGCGAGCACGCTCGGGAGTCGCCCACGAACCCCGACGGGGGGGCCGTCTGCGGTTGTGCCCGCGAATTCACGCGCGCTTGGATTCCTCGGGGATGCGTGCATGCGAGAGCTGACATGTCTCCCAGAACGTTTCTGTGGCGACGGACCCGCCTTCCTCCAGGCGCCGCGGATCATGCGACTTCATGGGAACAGGCGGGCGGGGGGTGGATGGCCCCGGGTAGGTGCAGGGGGTTGGTCACACAGTTACGGCATAGGCGCGCGCACCAGTAGCTTCCCGGGCTCTTTCTGTGCCCCGGGCGACCGTCCCCGTCGAGCGGAATGTGGCCGCGGGGGGGCAGGCGGGCGACGCGCAGCAGCACGCGCGACGAAGGGGGGAAGGGGGTGAAGGCGCTCCTCCGAAAGACGCACTCTTGGGTTTCTTTCGCCCTGAGGCGGCGAGCCGCTGGAGGCCCGGGACGCTTAGGACCGGTTCCCGTTGGACCTTGGGACCTTGCCCTGCAACGTCCCACGAAGCGCCTCACGAGCCCCACTGACCAGCCGGAGGAACCAAAAGCGGAAAAAGGAGGGAGGAAGAAAACTGAGAGAAGAAGCTCCGCCTTCGGTCACGACCCGCGTAGGGGCGGGGGAGGCAGGCTGACCGGTCGCGTGCCTCCAAAGACTGGAACTTCTCGTGCGTTCCTCTAGCCGCGCGCTTTCCCGCGTTTCCACGGCAACCGGGAAGGGTAAGAGAAAGAGAGACCCTGGCTGCACGGACAGCCCAGGCTGGCAAGACGACGGCGACGCAGGGGGAGGGACCCCTGGAAACCGGGACGGCGGGATGAGGGGAACGTGTGCTCAGTTCGCCCCCACTCGCCAGCTCCTGGAAGGCGCGGCTCAGGAGGACCTCCCCTCCCCCACCTCGCCACAGGGAACCTCCCAGGGACGGCGTCGACTATCGGAAAGGGAATGCCGGGACGCGGAAGTGGGCGCCTCCCTGGATGAGACCGTGGTCCCCGGAGAGCACAAGGTCGGCCGACTCCCCGAGCCGCGGTGACCCCCGAGGAGAGGAGCCCCGTTCCAGATACGCTCCTTACTCGCGCCCGTGCGTTCCTCGTCGTCCCGCCGGACTGGCTGCGGGAGCGTGGACGGAACCCCCTGGAGGCTGCTCCTGTGGCCGACCGTGAGGGTGGAGCTCTTTCACCTGGCCTCAGGAGTGAGTTGTGCGCGCTCAAGCACTCGGGAAGGGTGCGCTCTTCGTCGGCCAGGAGAGCTCGGGTGCACACGAAAGCGGACGAGGAAGCGGCGCAAGGTGTCCGCGTGGAGCTGACCGGTTGATGGAGGTGACGCTGTGGGTGACGAAGACACCGCCGGGACGCGCGCGTCCAAGGGCTGGACCCGGTAGCCCTCCTCACCTTCTTTCTTCCCTCCCCTTCCGCAGGCCGCCTACGATGGACCGAAGGAGGACTCCCTCGAGCTGGATCCGCATCCAAGGTGGCGGGGGACCGCAGCTGCCGTGAGAGGCCACCCTTCTCGATCTTCCTCCTACCTTGTCCCCTCTCCAGAAGAAGAACGCCCGCACTCGAAGGCACGTAACATGACCGTCCCTGCCGCGAGCGGGAGGGGGGTGGAACGAAAGCGTCACGGAGATGCAGGGAGGAAGACGAAGGAGCCCTGTAAGATGCGCAGATCAGATGCGCAAAAATCATAAATAACTCGGGAGGAGGAGATGCTAAGTCTCTGCAGCCGAGGGATGCAAGGAAACGGCGTCGTGCGGCTGCAGTGGCTGCTGAGGGGGAAGGGAAGGGGGTGAAAGGAAGAAAAGGGGGGGAAACGCGGACCGAGGAGCGGGGCGCTCGCCGCTTCCGGAGGAGTCACAGTCGGAGCCCGCCTTCCCTCTGGGGAGTGAGCGCCAAGGTCGACCCACTTCCGGCATCCGCTGCGAGAGTGCGGTGGGCACAAGCGCAGCAGCAGCTTCGAGGACCGCCACCGCAGGGAAGGGGTCGCTGGAGAGAAAGAGGACCTCCCCCCAAGCTGCACGTACGAGAGGACGCCGAGAGCAAGGCGAAAGAGCGGGAGAGAGAGGCTGTGAAAGAGAATGTCCACCGGTCTCCACCGCTCCCACTGCTCCTGAAGAGAGGAGGAGGAGGAGGAGGGAGAGCGAACTGAAGTTCTGCCGAGCGACCTAGAGCGGCGCGTGGTCCTCAGGTCTCTGCGTTCCACAGTTCCACAAGGAGGCCGTCCAGACAACCCAAGACGGCAGCCCTACGATCGATGGGGAGGGACCCACGAGATAGCCCGGCACTTCTTCGGCGGGAAGGATGCGCCCCGGAGAGAGCCGAAGGCGGAAAAGATGACAGCGACCTCCACGGAAGAAACCGAAGAGCCCGAAACCGTCCGCCCCGCTGGACTTTGGGTGAGGCAGCCGACTGCTGCCATTGCAGCACGCGGGTCACTCAGGTGGAAGAGATGCTGTGCAGCAGCAGCACGCCGACCTCCGTCCTTCCTTTTCCCCGCTTTCCTCTGTCCCCGAAGGTGCCCCAGGGGCGTGTACCCACCAATCCCTTCTAGCAACACGCGCGTCCTCTGCTCCCCGTGCGCCGCGAGGGACGGGTGGGACGCGAGCGCATCCGCCGCGGCGCTTGCTGGACGCACCGATGACGCGTCACTCCTTTGCTCTTCTCCGCACCCGTCCCAGACGCATCTTCTCAGGAACGGCCCTCTCCGAGGTCCCACGTCGCGCCCTTTTAGCCGAAGGGAACACCAAACCGGAAATTCTCCGAACTGAACTGCGGGGCGTGAGGTCTGCTGGCGATGGAGATGGAGGACATGAAGGGTGTCCGCAGGAGGGGAGGGAGGGCTTGGAAGAGGCGCCGGCCCTCTGGAAACCGGGAAAGATCCGGAAGGCAGGTCCTTTTGCTCCGTGGAGGAAGGGGAGGTCGTACTTTCAAAAGGAGCGACCGAGGGGCGGTTCGGAATCACACTCTTTCCTTCTCGCGCGCTCGCATCCGATTGTTCCGTGTGAGGGCGCCATAGAGGAAAAGACCGGTGGCAGCCTTTCGGACTCCCCGACTTGGGACAGCTGCGCCATCAATTAAATCGAACGCGAAAGACCTTCTTGCCTCCCCTTTCCCCTTCCTCCCTTCCTTCCCGCCTCAGCATCGGGCGCCTTCAGAAAGCGTCTCCTTGACGACGGGGTAGGACAAGCCCTCCATCTGAGTGCACTCCCTCACGAGGGTGGAACAGCCGGGAAGATGGAAGGAGGAGAGGGTGCTGGTGAACCCGACGGCGACTGTCTTCTCCCACGTCACCCAGGTCTCCTGACTTTTGGTGTGGATCGCCCTCACCTCAGGAGGGATCGTGACGGGAGGAACCTCCCGATTTTCCGCATGGAAAAGTGTGTTCCGGCCCAGAGGAGGAGGATCTGTCTCGTCTAGGGTGGCCAAGTGGGAAACAGACAACCTCCCTCGCCCCTTCTTCCTCCCCTCCCTCGGTCACCACCAAGCGAGAACGCCCGGGGCACTCTAGGCCGCAGGCAACCCCGAGAGACCCTGCTCGTGCGGACGTAAAGATTGCCGGTTCCTTCGCAGCACGGAGCCAAGGAGGATTCGGGCTTCAGCCCTGACGCAAACGGCGGGAGGTCAAGCGAGTGCTGAGTCACTCGGAGGACCCGGAAAGTGACAGAAGGAGGACGCTGAAGAGTGCGAGCAAGCAGGCTGACGAGGAGGAGGAAAGGAGGAAGAGAAGGCGAGGAAGGAAGGAGGAGGAGGAGGCGCCTGCCGTGCAGACTCGAGGGAAAACGGGGGAGGTAGGGGAAGGTTCACTTTCAGACCGAGTCAGCGCCATCTCGTGGGTGCCCGGCGTGGCCTTCTTCCGGACCTCCTCGCTTTCTCCAGCGTGAGTGGCTCCCGGGATGCCGGTTGCAAGCACTCAAACCGAGCATCTTCCCCCCCCCCCCTCGCACTCCCTCCTCCCGATGCTCCCCGACAGACCAAAATTACCTTGACAACGGGCTCCACGGAAAACCGTTGCCGGAGTTACGAGCGGCGAACTCCAGCCGGTGCCTCCTGCCTTCGTCGCCGATGAATAATTCAGCTTGGTTGATTGCTGACAATTAGCCGTCCTCTCTCTCGCCGCGCGCCCACTTTTCCCTCCGGGTCCGCCGCCGCCGCCATGACGCCAGCCTTTGAACGGACTCGGCGAACCTTGCGCCCCCCCCCCCCCCGCCACCGCCTCTAGGGCTCTCGACCTGCTACTCAATCCCTTCCTTCCTCCTGCTCTCCTGAGGAAGAAGCGCCCTCCCATTCCAAATTCTCCCTTCGTCCTTCCCCGATTACGGCGCGATTCCCGGAAAGTTATCTTACCGTGCTGTAAATCGCTCGCGGTTCTTCCGGGGCATCTTTCGCGCCCTCCCCGTGGCAATTTCGCTGGGCATCATTGAAATGGTGGCGGCACCCCATAATTCACGACCCCGGATGCCTCTCGAGAAGGGAGAGAGGCCGCGGCTCGCCCTCCTTTCCTCTCCTGGAAACGAACGGTTCCCTAGAGGAACGCGGACCGGATCCCCGTGAGGAGGAGGGGAGGAGGAGGAAGAGGGCCCCTCGTCCTCCGGGGAAACTCCCTGACCCGCCCACTCCCAAAGTCTTCGGCAGGTTCCGGAAGGAGCTTTGTTCGGGTGGCCCTCGGGAAAGAGAGGAGGGGGAGGGCCGGGAGAGTGCGCGCGCACTCGGACCAAGGAGCGCACATTCACGCCCTCGCGCGAGCCGCGATTCTTCCGGCAGCAGCAGCAGCCATCCTCCGGAGGCTCTCGGAACGCAATAGAAGGTGGAGCCTGCGCGGCGAGGCGGAGAAAGGAGTCCTCCGTGACGGCTCGCTCTGCTCCCAGAAGCTACGTGCGGGACTTTTCATCGTGACCCGAGGACCGGGTCGTTTCGGAGAGGAGGAAACGAACATCTGGGAGGGGAGGAGGGAGGGACGACTCCAGCAGCAGAGAGGATCTGGATGGAACCGGGAAGTGCCCGGCCGGCGCCGCAGGAAAGCCCCCCGAAGATGTCGCGGCACCGAGGTGCGGCGGAATGGGAAGGAAGGGTGGCCGCCTGCGAGGCTAGAGGTCCCCGTGATCGCGCGCTCCCGTCCCTCCAGGAAGCCGAGATAAACGGCACCGCTCCCTCGCCACCCGCAGGCCCTCCGTCACTCCCCTGGCCGCTCGCCCAGGAGAGCTGACGGGGATCGAAGGTGCAGCTGCTGCGGTGAGAAATCGTTCGCTCTCTGAGAACCCCGGAGCGAGGAAGATGCTGCCGGGATGAAAGACAGCATCCCGCGTGCGGCGCGTTCGAGCGGGGAAAGGGAAAGCGTCGAGGTGTTCCCAGCTTCCCCCTCCTTCCCCCCACCTCCTCGCTTCCTTCCTTCCCCATTCTGCGGATGGGACGCCATGGGGCGCACGCCCCGCAGGGTCCGGAAGGGAGAGTTTGCCCCCAGGACAGACGGAGATGGCCGGGCGCTCGTGATTGTCAAGCGGTCAAAGCTGGAAGGGTCTCGTAGTCGGCGTCGGAGGGGAAGGAGGGGCGCGGAGTACGACGCACGAGCCGCCGCCTCCACCTCCTCCCCCCCTCCCCCCTCGGTCTCCACGGAGACGCTTTCCCAGGAGGAATCAGACATCCGCGAGGTTTCCTCCCCGCCGCGCACGGAAAGGCGCAGGACGCCCGTCGACACGTGACTTTCCCCGGACTTCCGGGCGCCGGCTGGGAGAGAGGGAGGGAGCCCGGCGTCGAGGATGCGTCGAGAGGGAAAGGCGTCTCCGGAGGCGGCAGAGAGAGAGGGGAAGGAAATGTGCCTGATCTGCGCCTGCAGCCGAAGGTCACGCCGGTCTGTCCCACGTAATCGCGTTCCGGGATGCCCCCCGGAGGCAGTGGGAAAAAAAAGAAAAAAAAAAAAACTTCCAATTCCCCCTCCCTCCCTTGAATCACGCGCGAGGGGGGAATCCTCTCCCCTCACCCTCCCTTCCTCCTCCTCCTCCTCCCCCATCCTTCTTTCGTCCTCCCCTCCACGACGGCCTCCCTCGCCGTTGAACGCCCCGCCCCCGCGAGAGACGCAGCTGCAGGGACCTTTCCGGAGAGGCCCGGCGTGCGCCCGCGAAACCACCCGTGAAAACGTTCGGGAGTCCCCACTGCTCCCCTTCCCGGTCGTTAGAAGACCCTCCGCAGGCGGCCCTCAGTCCCCTTCCCGAGCCCCGGTTGCTGGGGTGTGGTCCTGCATTTGTGAACGACCCTTGTCCGAGCTCCGGGAGGGCTTCCGCGGAGGGGACCCAGTTCGGGTTTGTGGCTCTCGCGAGTGGCATCAGAGGCAACCGGGGAGACGACGCGCCATGCTTGGAAGACGCCGCGGCGCCGGCGCGCGTGACGGATTTCTCGACTTCATCGGGGGATACGCCAAGCAGGTCACCCTGCCGAAGGAGTTTCTCCCTCCGGGAATGAGGAGGCTGCGTGGGGCGGCGGAGCGCTCGGTTCCCGAGGAGCCAGCGGCACTCCCGGTCGCGGACGCGAGCGTCATCGTGCTGGGAGGGACTCCGGCGCGCACCCGGCCGGGTCCGTCGGTTGCTCGAGGCTCGGTGCAGCGCCGACTCGCTTTTTCCCCTGGACATGGATCATGGGGCTCGGTGACAACCCGCGCCACGACGAGGTCCACTTCGCCGCTGTCGTTTGGCTGCTGGTGAGCGCCGACTCAGCCTGCGCGTTCGCCCGGTTTCGAACCCGCGTAGCGCTCAACAATGGACCGGGTCGCATCCGCGCGGGCGCCGCGGATACTGGACGCCATCTTGAAGGACCGGCGGAGACCAGCAGGACTCCGCGAGAACCCGAGTGCCCGCTCCGGTAGTGAGGGCGGGAGGACTTCCGGACTCTCCCCGCGACTTCCTGCATGGAGTACCCCATCACCCGCACCAGAGAGGAAGAAACCCTGGGTCTGCATGGCTCATTGACCGCTCCCGACGGTCATCCGCCTTCGTTCCAGCAGGAGCTTTGCTTCCTCCTCGGTTCCGAAGGAAACGCACCCCACCTCCCCGTGCAACCACAGAGAGATCCCCCTGGGAAGATTCCCGTTTGCACGCGCGTGCGCGGGGAGGAGCGCTGCGGAGGCCGCCTACGACCCTCAGAATCCTACGAAGGAACCTCCTCGGGACGCAAGAGACCTCGGTTGCCCCCGTGTGAGCGGATGCAGCAGCAGCAGCACGCGAAACCGAAGGGCAGGGCCGTGCGCTCCTCCCTACTTACCGCGGTAAGTAGCCGAAGGATGAAGCAAAAGAGGAATGGGCGCCGGAATGTTCTCGGAACCGCCAGCTCTTGCTGGACGACGTTCCGCTGAAAGCAGTCGCGGCCGCCTCGCACGAGCCGCTGCCCTACCCGTTGCCGGGGCCCCGTCGGGAGGGGGAGGGCAACGCGAACCTCGCACCCGCACTCGGCACAGGACACGTTCCTTCGGAAATTCCTCTCGACTCCCTGTCGACCAGGTCCCCTGCCCCGCGTCTTCCTCTCGAGATCGGAGGAAGAGCCTCTTGAGCACGCCATCCTCCTCGCACCGGTCCTCAGGGTAGAGGGGGGGAGGCACTTCAGTGGAAACGTCGGCCGCATGCCATGCCCCGTGGCGAACCCTTAGCAGGTCTCACTCCGAACGACGGCGATAGGGAAGAACCCGCACGCCAGGGAAGAGAGCCAAGGGCGAGCTGCCTACAGAGTCGCGCCGGCTGCCGCCAGCTGGGAGGGAGGCAGGTTGCCCCGCCTCGGGTCCGCACCACTGTCGAAGAGCGGGGCGATTCCTTCCCCCGCTCAGGTGCGCGCGCGAGTCCGCCCCCGCCGCTTCTCAAGAATGGAGCTGAGGCACCGTTTGGGTGCCGAAGGGTCCGCGTGAGGTATCCCTCGCCGCCCGTCGCCGGGAAAGGCAGTGGAGCCCCCAGGCGGGGATGTGACCTCCCTCCCCCACTGACCAGCGCGGGGCACCGGGGCGGAAGGGGATGGGTGGGAAGCTGCGCTGAAGAGAGCCCCGGGCCTTCCCCCTCCTGATGTCGACGGCGCCGGCTCTCCCCGTGCTGCGGAACACCCGCCGCCGAAGACGGCAACTCGGTCCTCCTTCCCCTCCTCCTTTTCTGACTTTTCCGCATCGCCGGGCCGAGCGATTTCGGATTTCATGGACGAAAAGCCGAAGAAATTAAGAGGCGACCGAAAATGAAAAAAACAGAACAAAACAAAACAAAAAAGGAGAAAGAAAGAGAGGATCGTTCTGACGGCGCGCGGAGGCAGAAATCTGCCTCATCAAAGGGAAGGAAGAGTCTTCCACAAAACCCAGAAGACACGGCTGCCAGTGCTTCCTCTGGAACCAATGCCGCAAGGAACAGAAAGCGGAAAGGCGGGGGGGGGGGGAGAGGGGAGGAAGAAGAAGAAAACGCTCCGTACTGTGCGCATCTCTCTAGATGAGATTTTTTGTATGCTAATTCTCCTTGATTACCCTAATGCGAAAGAGAGCTGCATTCCGATTACAGAATCCCAGCATCCGAAACTGGAAAGCATTTCGAGGCAGGTTCCTGAGAAACGGCCAATTATCCGATAGAATTATTCCCTTCTCTTTATGCTAGGCGACGGAATTCCGGAACGCCGCTTATTGATTCCAGGTCTCCCGACTTGCTTGCTTTACGGCAACCCCTCCCCCCTCATACGGAATGATCCAGACGTTTCCTTTGTTCCGAGTGTACAATTTCATCTCCCACTTGTTTAACCCTGTAGCTTTTATTTACAGTGAAACATCCTCGGACGCCCGGGTACAGAACGTTACTGCGAGCGACTCCTCCGGACCACGCGCCAATCACTATCCGATGGTTTCTCCTGAACATCGGTTCACTGCTGTCTCCTCGCTGGAAGCGCATCTCCTCTGTTTGAAAAAAGAGTGCACCCTGGAGGAAGCAGGAAGTCTCCAGCAATGCAAGGAAATACCCGGATGGCAATTCAAGCTGGATTCGAGAACCGTGCAGGAGCCGCTGCACAGGAGATGCAGTTCCAAGAACGCCTTCCTGGGTGCCCCGAAGGAACGGTGCAAGCGTCGGTGCGAAACGTCGGCGGTGGGGGCAGCTGACCTCCAAGCCGGCGCGCCCGCGTTCCGCAGGATCTCCGAGCGTTTCGAGGGGTGCGCACTTGCCTCTGGAGCGAATCCCGGGCCGCCTGCCACCAGCTGAAGATGATGGCGGCAGCTGCGATTGGGATTCAGCCGTTTGAATCGTATCGGGGAGAACGCCGCTACCCCCTTTCAGTGCCCTTTCGCCTTTACCGTGTAGCAAAATAGAACCGATGCTTTTCCCTCTCCGCTTGATCACATTTTCCCGGAGAATGCGAAAGACATCCAGAAGAAGAAAGAAGAAAAGAAAAAAAAAGGTTTCCTTCATTCTGACAGGAATAAAGAAAAACTTTCATTTCCTTTCTTTCATCTCCTTCTCAAGTCGCAACAACCGAATTGCGCCGCATTTTCCACAGTGGGACGAAATTTGACCGGATCTCGTTCGAAATTCTCCAACGTACGTTGCTTGGTTACGAATTTCAGCCAGCAGTTTCAGTAAGCGTGAAAGGAGAGGCCTAAAGGAACACCACGAAATCACTCGGTGTTTCGCGGTGTTTCTTTGCGCGGACACGACTTTGCACGATTCAAGGTGGGCACATGACCTCCCCCCCCCTCCCCCCAATGCAGCAAAAACGCATTTACACCGGCATAAGTTTTCGTTTGGTGATGGTGATTGATGTACGTTCCATTGCTGCTCTGAGCTCTAAGAATGAGAAGAGAGTTGCACAGTCCTCGCTCAAATCTTTTTTGCGATTGCGATGCCATTCAAATTTACTGAAAACGGTGAGATTCTTACATCCACAGCTAGCGAGGCACTGCTTTTCGAACTACACGGAAACCCCCGCTCGAATTCCTGCAAACTAGCCAGAAATTTGGGTCTTTGTTCTCGAACACAGGGAAAACAACCAGGACCCACAATAGCTAGACAAACATGTGCACAATCGTCCTTACCCTTGTTATCGTTCTGGCAAGGATATGAACTTACACATATGTACCCACTAGGAATAAACAAACAGTGGTACACATCTTCGGAGCCAGCCTGCGCTGGGCCAGCCGGAAGATCGGTCAACCAGGAGGTGAGGGTGGGGGATTTCCGCGAAACCGGGACTTTTCTGAAACCGTCGGTTATCGGCGAGAAAACGGCTACACACTTTGGCGCGTGAGAATTCGACCTACCGGGAACAACGGAAATGCGCGACCTCGCTAAACCCACACTCTTTCCACACCGACAGACCCATTTCATTAATGATTACATCACTTATTCACAAATGCATCCACTGACCTAATGCTGAGTTAACATGCTGTTAGCTCTCGGTGCGAGACGTGTAGGCTCTTGTCATCCCAACAGCGCTTTTGAGAAGCAGTTGTCTGTTAGCCTCCGGAAGGAGAAGCTATTTCGAAATCAGTGGTTTGAAACTGTGGCTCGGTAGCGTCGTCCAGCTGCTATGCTAATGTGAAGAGTCCGATTTGCTATAATAAGCTAAAAAAAAAAAAAAAAAAAAAATCGGTTTCCTAACCACCTTCATTTTTGTTCATTTTCGTGACCGGAGGCCGACTGGTCTCATCATTCGTACGACCACCCTGATAATGAGTGTTCTATCTGCAACACAAGCGGAAAATTGCAACACGAAAGCATTTGACACTTGGCTTCGTCATCAGACGAGATGCAACGAACGGCGCACAGAATGGCACGGCGGTGGTGCCAAAATGGAATTAAAAAAAAGAAAAAAAAGGGGGGGAACGAAAAGAAAAAAAAAAAAAAAAAAACAGGCAAACAGATAGGCAGACAGACAGACAAGTTTACCATTTTTCTCTCTGACGTGAGGACATGTACGAAAACCAGCACTCACCCCCAGTAAAGTCGAAACAGTACTGGCACGCAACAAGTTTCGGCGCAACGTTCATGTTGAATGGAACGCTTTGCAGCGGACTCTTAAAGCCCGAAAAGATTTTCTGGATGGCGAAATGGGATTCCCGGATCTCTGTGCGTCCGAACTTGCACTCCTCTTCACACACACTTGGAACGCAACGGCGGATGAGGTGGAAAGCGGAGGAGCTCCATCAGGAATTATTCCGTTTCCCGAGTCATCTCACGAAAGTACACGGGGAAACCTCTCGAAATGAAAAACCCGAGTCTTCAGCCGTCACGTGAAAAAACACAGGGGATGTGGGAAGCAGCAAACCTCTGATCCCAACCACTATCGATTATGGGTGTGAAACACCAATGCTTCCGAAAGACGCAGAGTAGCATTCACGTCGCTCAACTCTTTCTTCCTTCTACCGATCGATACAATCTGTGTGGCCGCTCTTTCTATCAGCATTTCTCCCTCCCTAGCCAGAAACAATTCACCCCGCTGCGAAAAATGGCCCCGATTCCCCCGGAATTACAATGAAGGCTTAAATAGTGAGGACATGCGTGATCAGCCGGAGGAGGAAAGCAGGACCAGCCATCAAAGCATCTGGACAACAATCATTTCGGGATCAGGATAAGCGGGCAGCGGAGTTGTAGCCTCCTTTTCCGAAATCCACCCCCTCCCCTTCCGAGGGAACCTCGCGAACCCCCCTCCCTCTACAGATCGGGAGCCAGTTTATTTTATTCATTCGTTCGTTTGTTTATTTTTCGTTTCTCTCCGACCCCGCTTCCCTGAATAAGTTGGAGAGTCCCTCGTCTCCCTGATGATTTTTTAGGGCGTCTTGGATCCAGCGTCGTCGAAAGGGTTTGTGGGAAGATGCACACAGGGAGGAGGGGAAGGTCTCTGAGGTGCGCTGCTGTAAGCAAACCACGTGAGGAGACAAATGTGACTCGCCTTTCAGGTCTCCACTTCCAGAGAGCAGGAAAATAAGCAGGAGTGGAGATGGGAGGGGGAAGGGGTAATGATTCGATTTCTCGGAAGACTTTCCTAAGAAATCGATCGATCAATCCATCAATCCTGATGGTCAGGAGTGAGCAACCGCACCTTAATGATCTTTGCTCGCTACAAAGCTAAGAGACAGGAAACCCTGGAGATGGTCAGATCAAAACAAGGCCCTTCGCTAAGGTGTCAAAAGAAATTCATGTGTCGATTACACCTAAATAATGATCCTTTGCAAAATGATGATGATGATAATCCCCATCTCCACATCAGGAAGGAGATGAGGAATAAGGGTTCCGTCCAGAAGGCTGTGAAATTTTCCCATTCCGTGAAATGGCAGCAGGTCACAGAAGAATTCCTCTCCAGCTTGAATGCGAACCCACCAGGGGTGATCGAGTGGGCTGCCCGTGGGATGGGATCGCTTTAAATCCTTGCAGGCGGAAGTTCCCTCTTATTCCAACGTCGCGCAGCAAATCGAAGATTAGCCTTTCAGATTTTCTAGTCCTCACTGCCCGATCCATTTCTTAAAGGCAGATAGATAAATCAGACTTCTCCATACTCAATCGAAACGAGCAAGATCGTAAAGGGGAGCTGCTCTCTTCAAAAAAAGAAAAAAAGAGGGGAAGGGGGGAGGGGGAAGCTCTCGTTGGCACACTTCAGATTTCCTGCTGCTGCTACCTGGGTCTGCTGGTACACTTCCATCATACTGCGTGTTTGTAGAAAACTGCTATAATGAATGAGGTGAAGATACAAAATACAGCGTCTGATGTGTCGGATAAATCCCACAGAATTCGAGGAGAAGCAGGCTGAAATGTGGCTTCATATATCCATACCTGGACGAGCAAACTAAACACAGATGTCAACGGTGTCACGCCTGACAAAATGCCGACAGTTCGAGGCAACATGCTGTCGAGATGTCTCATGGTTTCTCATTTTAATCCGTTCCATGATGAACCGAACATCCTTCTTGTATCGCTGGCGTGAATTTTCATGTTTGCGCGCACAAACCACAAAACGGATGTGCATTCGCAAAGTATTTATATCCCATATGTCATTTCGTGTGTCACTGATGACATCCGTGCATAGTCTGAGCTCCCAGGCACCGGTGAAAAAATACCAGAGACTCGCCTCGCAAAACAACGGCAGATAAAAATATTTATCTAGTAATCGGTCCATAATTACAATCACCATTGCAGTTTATAAATAATTCAGCCAGTATACATGGAGCTGTCTTTGCCATTCCAAATACCAGAGTTGGGGAGAGGAAAGAATAGAGGTGGCAACCTGAATCGTACTGTACAGCTTTGATTCAAGCTCACGCTTGGTCATGTTTCAGCACCGAACTTTATTTGTAACCGCAGAGCCAGCGTGAACTTTCAATGGGAGCTTCTAAATGTGCCTTGTTCCTTTCATCTTCCGGGAAACGTCCGGACTCTGTCTTTTTTTATAATTCTCGTGAAGATATGGATGGAAGACGAGTCCTTTTGAAAAGCTGTGCGGCGGTCATCACCGCAAACTTTGTCCAACCCACGAGCAACACACCTCACCTCTCGAAGAAGCTAGTGATCAAGAGGCAAGAGCGGAACCCGATGAGTTGCACAGCCTCATAGCACTCCTTGCTAAGGAATGGAACCAGCTCTCGTCAGGAGCGCGAGGACCGGAGAAAACGGTGATGATGTGTTTTTCCCGTCTGACTTTTGAGTACCACTACCACCCAGAACTGTGCTGCTCCACCTATCACGGATCCGAACTCAGCAAACGGAATAGACATCGTTTGTTCACTTGAATCGGCTGATCCGAGTCACCTGGTAGAGATGCTGATGGAGGAGGAAAGCCATCCAGCGAATGCTCTGCATGAAAGACAGTGCACTGAAGCACTGTTGCTCCCCTCGAATGGCATCGTCATCACCAGGAGCACCTTCTGCACCCGAGCGTAGTAACCATAGGAATTTTTCCAGCGTTCCCCACCGATGCTTGCTCTACCAGGTAAATCCTGAGAACAAGGCAGGTGAATGCAGCTCATCCGCAACGAGTGAAGACAAACGGCTGGGAGGATTTGCGTGGTCGCAGTCAAGCTGTTTCGGTACTCCGCTTAAGTGCTGGAATGCATGAGTTTTGTGCCGTAGATGCACACGGAGCTGGAGACCTGCGAGCCAAGAATAGATTGCCGCACAGAACGCTGCACCCGTGGGCTGTTAAGGGCAAGCGGATTGCTTGGTGGGGTGCCCCTGTCCCTATGATCAGGGCGTTCAAATGAGGAGCTCGGAAAGGAAGCTCTCTGGAGCCGCAGCGAAAGTGAGGACTGGGGAAGGGGGAGTTTCTCCGGAAGTCACTCCTGGAGTGCCCAGCAAGGGTTTGTGGTACCTGCGAAGAGCTATTCGCGAGGCGTTTGCTAACTTCACACCTTTGAGAAAGCGCGCTGATGCTGTTGGGAAACATTGCAAAGATCGGTGGGGCAGGCATTCGACCCGCTCCCACTGGAATGCAGTCCCGACTGGCAGAGTGCTTCATCACTCGAGCCTACTGACTCTTCCTCCTCCACCTCCTCGGGGGAGCAGGAAACTATTGCTCGCTTCATTTTCTCCCACCCATGGAGTTCGCTGCATTGTCTGCCGAGGGCTGCCCATATTCCTCCACTTTTGGGCTGCGAACGCGTCCATGAAAAGCGCCCGTCGCGCTACCACATGTTCACGGCAGACTTTAGTTCTCTCGGCGAGCTTGCGTGTTTCCGGCAACCCAGCGCGCCTACTCAGCAAAAACGCCCTGCCCCATCCTTCTATGCCCTTTCGCTGCTCGAGGAGAGCGATGCCGATGTGATCAGATCGTAGTTTTCGCTCCCACCGGTGCTCCTTGCACCTTTTCCGGAGGCTCCCGAAAAGAGTTCGTTTCGACCCGGTGACACCGGGACTTTAAAAGTAAACAAGTAAAAAAAAAAAAAAAAAAAAAGATCAACGGGAATGACCACTGTCACGCAGGTCAGCTTCTAAAGAGGTCCGGAGTGGGAGAAAGGGTACAATAATTTTGGGGAGGGGGGAAAAAAAAGGGAAGGTGGGGACTGGGATCTTTGGCTTGATCCACTCCTTCCTTCCTAGAACTGGTGCAGAATGGTGGCGATCTCTCTGGAGATTTCTTGCAGGTGAAGCCACCTCCCTGCAGCCATCTTCATTAAAGCGGCTGCCCTGGAAAGTAGGTGCTTGCGGTGCTTGCACTGGGAACCCTACTGCAGAAACAGCAGAACACCCTGTTTCCACTGCAACGGGAGCACCGAAGCGTCCACACGCAAAAGAGGAACTGGGAAACTCCTGGATCAAGAAACTGAAAACGCCTCAAGCACCTGCTTTCCAGGAAAGTTGCATCCTCAAACTGCTCGAACTGCGGGGCGATGGAACTTGCCTCATCTGTTGTTGGACTGCGTCGCACGCGAGGGCATTTGGCGGAGACTCGCTTCGGCGCTTCACCACGCGGAGCACAACGCTGTGTACTGGGGGAAGTCGCACCACCAAAACAGTTTGCCTAGGAACGAGGAGTGGTATCATCCACCAACTCGCTCGTTTTCCAGCCATCCAGGAGTTTCTCAATTCCTGCAATCGTACGAGAAAACTCCCACCCTGCCGGTAGGCTGCTGTCACCGTTTGCCCTTAGGGCAGACAGTGCTGAGAACACCGAGAGTCTTGTTCCGGCTGCACCACTTCCGGTGTCTCGAGGCTTGCAGTTGGGAGTGCTCGGTAAAGAGGTTTTCAACAGGGCGAAAGAATTATGCGTTAGAATGGGGACCAAATGTTAGCAGTTAGTGGGGCCTTGTACCACGTTTTGTAATGACCCTAAGTTGAGTTTGAATAAACGTCCCGGCGTAGCCGGGTGGCATCAACGGGGTCTGTGGTTATGGTCAGTGGTAGAAAAAGCTGTTGCATGCCGGAGAGCCTGTCTCTGTGGACACGGGAAGCACTCTCGTTACTAGGGATGGAAGCGACCCTTTTCCCCTACCCTCACGTGACCACTCCGAAGGACCGCTGCCACCGGCAGTGACTCAAAGCGAGAAGAAGGATAACAGCCGTGTGAGAGAGAAGCGGTTCCGTGACCCTCGAGATGAATGACATACATGTCGGGGGCACAGGGAAAGATGTCTGAGAAAAAAAACCAGACAGACTTGGAATCGAGAGCCGAATTCAGCTACTTCTGGGAACCTAGAGAGTGGTCGCCGATGGGCTTATCGATTCCCAGGAATCCATTTCTGGGGAAAGCAGAAGCCGACTGAAAGACGAGAGGAACAGCACAGAGTTCCATACTCGCCAGATACGGTGATGTCCATCGCTGGACCAGAGGAGCGGCATCTCCCCGAACTGTGCCAGCTGCGGGGAACTGGAGGCTTCCACGCAGGGGAATGAAGCGACCTTCGGAGCGCGTGGAAACATCCCGCAGCTGCCCTGCTTCGAATTGAGGGCATCCCGGAAGAGCTGTTGTGTAGCCGCTTCGCTCGGGGCAAGCTTTCGCTTGCTTCCCCGATCGCCCAATCCTCCATTGTGTCAGGAAGACCGGGGCTCCCTGGAACACGCAGGAGACGCGCCAGCAAGGTTTGGAGACCACACACCTCAACTCCTCTTTGATGAGGAATGTGGTAAATTGCTCTTTGAAGGATTCCAGAGGGAAGCAGGGCACCTCCTGCGTCGCAAGCAGGTCGCAGAAAAGACGGCGGATGTGGCCGATGACTCCTATTTTCTCCTCGGTGTTTTGACGCTCCTTTCTGTATTTATTGTTCCCTCCCTTACACTTTACCCGCCATTCTGTGTAGTCGGCCCGCGAGTCCCGTTTATTTATTTATTTTTCCTTTCTTCCCCTGGAAATTTTCGTGGACCCCTGGATTTACTAATCCACATTGCCCGCTTATACTTTCTTTGTTTGGGAAGTAAACGCCCCAGTGCAACAGGGTGAAGCCCTCAAGATGCCGCTTCGGACACGAGGCGAAGGGGGAGAGGAGCCGTTCGTCTCTCCGCCAAGATTCCCCTCTGTTCAGCTCGCGAGCAAGAAGGGGTCGGTCGCAACAGGCACCAGTGATGGCCACATCCTGAGCTACTGAAATGAACTCTCTACGAAACACTCCGCCCCCTTCGCTGGTCACCTCACGGACTCCCTCATCTTATGTGATTCGCGCGCGCGCGAAAAAAAATCCCGACCAGAACGGAGGGTGGCACGGCGGTTGCCAAGCCAGTGCTTTGGAGGATCCCTCCTCCTCCCTGAGAAGCCCCACCAGAAGTTCAGATTCGTAGCAACGGAGGCGAATCCCCTCGGGGAGGACTGGAATGCTCTCAGCTCCGTTGCCTCGTGGAACCATCGCTGGCCCCCACCTCCTCGTAGAAGCGATTTGGGTTTCCCACGGGAGACTATGCTCTCTGCTGCTACCTCCGACAAGTCCACCGCGCAACACCCTGCAAATCGGGAGGGATGTCAATTTGCGAGAGTAGGCAGGGGACACCTCGGCGCTGTCCAGATCAAGCACATCCGGGATGATTCATTCGGCGCAGGAGAGCTCGCCAGGTTCGGGCTTGCAACCGGCTAGGGGAACCCGGCCGAATCAGGAGTCCCAAGTGCATCCCAAACGATCGGGGATTTTCGTGGATGCTGTGTCGTGGCAACGGGATCTGATTCAGTGCCTGGCCTCATCCCGAACTTGGCAGAAACCGCCTCTGCCGACTGTTTCACCAGGGTGCGGCGTCATCTTCCATCGTTGGCTTCCCGTGCTCCCTCCTCTGGCTGAGGTCTGCCCGGCAATCCGTCCGAGCGAAGCCACCGAGGAGCGAGCGCGGTCCTCCGGTGATTCGCCGGTGCCTCCACGCCCGCCTGTCCTCCGCTTCCCTCGTTCCCTGGTGGGCTCACGGAGGCTCTGGACAAGCCTTCTTCGATTGGCCGCGGCACTTACAGGTGACTTGAGTCCTTTCTCCCTCGCTCCTTCTTCGCTTTCGGGAGTCCGAGAGCAAGGAACGGGGCTCCAGCTTGCGCTGCGACTCATCATCCATTGGGGGGGACCTCCACTTCTTCTCGGGCTAGCACTTGTGGGACTGTCGCCTTCAGCTTCGAGCAACTTTGGGAGCCTTGGATTGAACCATCGATCGGCATGGAGCAAAGAGAGAGAATCCTCTGAGTGCTAGTCCCTGCTACGATTTTGAAACGGTCCCTGGAGCTTCATCTAATCTACCAGCTTGGCCCACTCTCTTCCTCCTCCCACCCCACCCACTCCCCGTCTCCCCCCCCCCTTCTTTCTCCGGGGTCAAAGGGAAATCCCCGGACTGTTTCGTGCGAATCTCGTTGGCGCCGAGAGATACTACAAGACACGCCGGCATCCGCTGCTCCCTGCAAGAGCAGCCCTACAGCCCCAGTGAGCTCAGAGTCGCTGGTTTCGGGAGGTGTCCTCTCCACCTGCTTCGCGACGGCAGCGCGCCACTTCGAGCTTGGAATATACCGATTTCCTTTACCTCCCCCCCACCTCCTTCTCTCGCCCGTGCGTTTCGGGACAGGACGCTCGCTTCTTTGGGTCCGTCACTAGGCAGAACTGCCAACGGCGTAGGAGAAACGAAAGGAATGGAACAAAAAGCCCGTTTCCTTGGCGACCCCAACCCTTGCTCATTCGCACCGTCGTGTTAACACGACACGCTGCAAAGAATGAGGAAAAGGAACCGGCCATCTGCTAGGGCTTCTTTCTGCGTCCCAGAAGCACTGCCGAAATCCACCGTCTTTGTGGTTTCAGTCAGCGAGTGAGCACGCCGTCCTCTTCCGGGAAAATCCTTCGATCGGAAAAACGAACCCTCCATACGACGAGCTCCCATTGCAACTCATGATAGCCCCTGTGGGAGGCTGTAAGAATTATTACGATGGCAGCTCTGCAAGGGAAGAAAAAGAGGATGATGAAGAAGAGAGAGAGAGGGGAAAAAAAAAAAAAAAAGCATATGCGTGTCTAAAAATAGCAACCGAAGTTCCCGGAAATAACCGTCCTGGAACAGGACTGTGACTCGAAAGAACGAGCAAGCGTCCGAGTACGTGAGATGCGGAAATTGTCGCTGAGCGCACGTGGGTCGCCTTCCCGCGTATCACCGAGCAGCGTGGTTCTCCATATCCTTACTGACGGCTCCGTTGATCAGCACACAAGTGCGAGTAGGCAGGCACACAGGGTCGCACCACCCAATAGGGATGATGTAGGTGTATACGAATAGGTGGGGTCGAAGGGAACCTACGAGCCTCAATTTCCTAAGCCTTATTTCCTTTTCCTTTTTCTAAGATTTCCTCGATGGGAGATGGTATGAATATAGAGAAGCAAGCAGCTGCTCCTGACGCAGTAATTCGCGGGATGAGGAAAGTGTGCCTTAAGGCCATGTTCCCATTTCCGTACAACCTGCGTGAAACCCGTGATCGCCTCTCCTTAGAAACCGAACAACTGCTGGGGCAGCGTAATGGAAAACTCCAGTTGTCTCTTTCGCATAATCTTCTATGCATTCGGATTCGAACTGCGGCAATGTGATGAAAAAAAGCAAAAAAGATGCGACAAAAATTGATGAACCCACGGGAAACGGAAGTCGCTACAGGAATTTCCGATCAGGGACGCTTTGCAGCCGCGCACTCTCGCTCGTAGGGCCTCAAGTAGAACCGCAAGCGACCATTTCACCAGATTTCTCGACGCGAATACTTTTTTGATTCTGGCATCGGAGGCTCTCCGGGCTGGATGGGGCCTTCTTTCCTATCCGGCGTTCAAATCGCTCCCGGCCAAACTCAATGGACCCACGCACTCCCTGTCAACGTGAAGACGTCGCACTTCGACGAACACCCCACGCGTCACCACGGCATCTCGGCGCCATGCGTATACGGCTTGTATACAGCCTATACGGCGGACGATGGAAATGGCGATTGCATCCGTACCCTTGGCAACGAGTGTTTACGTGCAAGCAGCGCTCTCCGCTCAGCACCTCGGGAGAGCACATTGGTTGGCGCGTTTTTTTTTTTTTTTTTGTTGAAATGCTGGCCATTGTCGAATCGATCGATCGGTCGACGGATGTGTGCTGTATCGCGTGCGCACTCACCGTGTGCGCATGCCTTTGCCCCGTTGCTCGTGTATCGCGTACGCTCTCGGGCCCCTAGCCCCTTTTGTGCATTCATGGCCTTTGTGCATTGCTGTCTCCCGGCGCGATAAGGAGCATCCTTTGACGGACCTTCCCCCAGAGCTCGTGCGGGTACCTCGATCTGCTCCCCCCCCCCTCCTGCCACTTTCATGCACCGACGCCTTCTCCGAATCGACCTCTCCCCCCACACACACTTACCTGTGCTGCGCTGCAGCCGGAGGTCCAGAAGAAGGGCGAATGGAGGAAAGCTTCCGTTCCCACGGGTGACCGGGACGTCCGACTTTCTTCGCTTGCGACGAGGCGACACGGCATCCAGGGACGTCCGGGGATCTCCGAGAGTATGGAGATGCACCGGTTCACAGCCTCTTTCACCAGGGTTCACCTGTACCTCCTTCCCCGTCTCCTGCCTATCCGCGGGAACGCATCTCCTCTTCCCGCACGCTTCACAGCGGCTGCCTCCAGAGATCGCGACCGTTCCAGGAGCAACATCTTCGATCCCTTTCTCTCCCTCCTCCAGCCAGGGCAAAGGGGGTTAGCGGCAGGAATTCCTATTTCTGACCGGAGCAATGGCACGCCGCGTGACCAGCACGTCACCCACCACCTCTTCCGCTAGACAGATCGTGGGGTGAGGCGAGGGGCACGACTGCTCCTCTTCCCCTTCCTTCCCCCAGTCGCGTCTTGCGAGGGAGAGTATCTGGGTTTGCGAGGGGAATCCGTTGGTCCTTTTCTAATAAAAACCATCCATCCGCAAGGGGGAAGCGTTGGAGGCATGTATTAGCTCTAGAATTACCACAGTTATCCAAGGATTGTACTATCTAGGCATCACAGCTGATTTAATGGGCCGTTCGTGGTCAAGCCTTGTTTCGGCATGGACTTAGACATGCATGGCTTAATCTCCGGGACAAGCATACGTATACTGGAAAGAGGAACTGGGTGAATACACCTCCGCGCGGCGACGCTCCCCACGAACAGGAGGTGGGCGGCTCCACGAACGCGCGCGAACGTGCTGGTCAAGAGAGCGCACCCACAGTGTTCGGCGACCTTACGTGTGCCGCGGCGCGCACGCCAACGCACCAACCCCGAAAACGCGAGCATAGTGTACTCATCCCTCGGTCCAAACCGTGCGGCTCACGAAGGGCCTCCTCAGCAGAGCGACGCGGCAGGCGAGACGGAGCCGGAGGAGGGTGAGAGGGGGAGCCCGTGCCGGGAACGTCGCGGACGGTTTTCGGGAGAGATCCGCAAGCAGACATGAGAAAGCACCCGAGAGCGGAAACGATGGGCTCCTGGAATGAGCGCTCTGCCCGACGCTCTCTCCGTGATCTCAGTCCATCGGCGGGGATAACGACATCGAAACGATGGCGCTACGCGTTTCCGCCATTCCGAGACCGGTAAGCAGTCGGGAACCCCTTCCTCCGTGCGGCAGCCCTGCGAACTGCGAGGGCTCTGAGGAGAAGCCGCGATGAGAGAGAGGGAAGTCGAGGAAGAGGGGGGAGGTGGCAATTCCTCCGCCTTCTCAACCGGCCCTCCCGGCAGAGCAGAATCCCCCCACTCCACAAGGACGGGTGGCCTCACCGGCCTAACTGGAAAGGTCGCCCCTCTGAAGGCTTTTCGAGCCGTTCGCCGAACGGTGGCCGCGCAATTGCGGAGAATTGGGGGAAGGGAGGGGGGAGGAGGACATGGAACGGTTTCCAGTCGACCTTGCCGCGAGGAAACCGGGCTCCGCGCTCGTCCGGAGAAGAGGCGCGCTGCTTCCCTAGTAGTCGGCCCGGCCGCTCGCGCACGGCCGGCAGGAGAGCACAAACAGAGAGGCCCTCCATCGCCACGCGGCTCCGTCCCTGACTTGCAGCCGACGCGAGCCCAACCGCAAAGTGTGTGCGCGTGCGCTCTTTCATGAGTGCGCGCACGTCCTCTGCCTCTCGTGGGGCAGATGCCAGCGGCGATCGGAGGGACAAAGAGCCGGGCGTGCCTCGATGTCCTCGCGACACCTCAGCGCAGCTTCACGGGGTGACAGCCAGTCGTCGAAAGGCGGCGGTGGCACTAGTCCTCCCGGTCGACTGTGGGAAAGGGTGGGGTTCGAAAGCTTTCCGAACGACCGGAGCCTGGGTGCATGCGCTCCATGGGCCGCACTCGCCTCCGCCCGCCGTCCCGGTTCAGGATACCTTTCCTTTAGCCCCGTTCCCCAGTCCCCTTGCCCGTGGGGATCGTTTTGCGTGAAGACACCCTTCCGAGGAGGCGCGCGCATTGGAGGAATCGCCATCCGGCTCGGAAGACTACCCTCCTCCACGTCGGCGCAGGAAGCGCACGTGTGCGAGCGCCACGACCCTCCGACTGCTGCCCTCCCTTCACCCCGTCTTCCGAGGGCAAGAAGCCAGCCGCACGTAGCGGTCCTTTCCTCTGGGAGCTGCACCTCGTGCGCCTTCGACTCCGAGAGGTAAGGAAAGCCCGGAGCGCCCGCCTCCTTTCGAGGGAGCCGCGCGGTGCCGAGCCGGGGACGGAGAGGAAGAGGGGAAGGACGGGAGTTCTTGCCCCGAATCCTTCCCTCCCCCGCAGCAAGGCTCACTTCACCTTCTACCCCCGCAAGCCGGGAGAAACCCGGACGACAACGAGCCACCTGGGAATGCTATGCACCAAAGAGAGCAGCCTGTCCAGTGCGCGAGGGTGCGCTGGCCCCTGTCTCGAGAGGCAAGCGAAGAGGGAAACCCCCTCGCTGGAGGGCCCTTCCTCCGTGTCTTGTGGCCTTCCTCGTCCGCTGCGCCGCGGGAGCGCTGCCTCCTCACTTCAGAATGGCACTTCGGGAACGTCGCCCTTCCCCAATGGCTCACTCCCTCCTTCCTTCGGTAACCAAGGGCAGCGGGCGCCGGAGGAACTTCTCCAAGCAACCCCCGTGTCGGGTCCGGTAGGCAGTCCATCGTGGTCTCGATGCTGCTCCATGAGATAGCAGAACATCTGTGCCTATCCTGAAAGAGCCTTGCCGGCTGCTGCAAATCAATACGAAAGGGCGGCGGCAGCAGCAACAGCAGCTGCAAAAAAAAAAAAAAAATGGCAGGAGGGAGAGAGTGTCCCTCCTCGCCACACGCCTGGACCACAGGACGCTGTGCCTGCCGAGAACCAGCAGTAGCGTCCGTCCTCCCGCCGGACGACGACTGCCGAAGACGACGGATGCGATGCCCGCTTCGCTCCGACGGCGGCGCCGCACGCCTCTCCCACGAGGGACGCCTCTCCTTCCTTCCCTCCCTCCCCCTGGAGGGAACGAAGGCGCATACGCCCCACTTTTCCTTCCTAGCAGTAACGCGCGGCCCCACGTCAGGAGCATCGAATCGAAGCCCTCCTGAGAGTCCGGCATGGCAGCGACGCGGAGAGGAGGGGCACCGGTCGAAGTGGCGCGGGCGGCAACCGCCCAGTTGCTCCTGAGAGAAGGAGGGGGAGAGGTAGGTGCTCCGATTAAACCCCTCTCTGTTGTCAAGGTCTTTTTCCTTTGTTCTTCCATCAGGGAAGGGAACACCCTGCTCCCTCGCACCCTGGCAATGAGGAGCTGCTAGGGTGCGAGGAAGAAGTGCCGGAAGGAAGTCCCTGACGAATCACCCGTTCCCTAGCGCGGACCAGCTCCGTCGATTCGGAGCTGCGGGAGGGGGCAGCAGCTGCCCCCTCTCCCTTGCCGGCTCAGCTCGGAGGCAGCAGCACCGCGCACGCGAGGGAGCGGTGGGTCCAGCGCGGATCTCAGCAGCACGCGCGCCACGTCACGGGGACGCTCGCGGAAAGAAAGATGCCCGCGGCCGCTCATCACCGATCCCAGTGCTGAGGCACGGACCCGCAGCCATCGATCCGAGGGGGCTCGCTCCGCTCCCATGAGAAAAGGCCCAACTGCGGAGAAGGACTCCTCCACGGGAGACAAATGGAGGTTGCACGCTGGCTCTCGGGGCCGTCGCCTAGGAATCTGAGAGTCCTCGCTTGACGAGGGCGCTCGAATTAGCTCGGGCTGGAAGTCCTTGACTTCGTTCGAGCGAGACCCGATGGGTTTTCTTCTTACTCCTCCTCTGCCTCTCACCTCCTCTTCCTATCCTCCCCCCCCCCCTACACAGACACACTTCCTCTTCTAGGAAGAATGTCTTCCGACGAGCGAGCGAGCGAGCGAGCGATGCGAATTTCGGCGGGACTCTGCTGCATGCTAAAATTCGAAAACGAGGGCAGCTCTGTCGCCCGGGAGACCCTGCCTCCTCCCCCCATCCCTATAGGCCCCAGGGGAATGCTCGCGAGCTGTTTGTCGAGGAAGAAGGATGGAGGCACAGAGAGCTTCCTCCTTCCTTCCTGAATCGAGAAAACCTCGAAACTGAAAGCACTTTGATCGGTTGCCAGGAAACGGGAGTGGAGGGCGCTGCTGTACGCCGACGCACGAGCACGCGGGGGCCTCGGTTTTGACACACCAGCCCAAGTGCACTTTCACCCCAGGGTTACCTAGCCCCAAAAGCTTCCGTACCGTGCGATCGCGCGAGCATCGGCGTGCCCCGCCCGCACATGCCACATGTGACACGCGATGGGGGTCCCTTGCGCGTGGTAAAGCACTCGTAAACGCTCTTCCCCGCCCCGCGAATTACCATTTGCGGGGAGGAAAAGCTCCGCTAATGGTTGCAGGAAACCGTTCGCATGGGGGCGAAGCACAACGAGCGATGCCCGGAAGAGGCACAGCGTTTGCTGCACTGTTTTTATAACTGCTAGCTCCGGGATATCCCGTACATCCATTCCATGAAGAGTGCGTGAGCAGGAAGAATCTTCCTTGCTGCAGCGCTGCCCTCCCTGAGGGAACATATGAGCATCAGCCTTGCGGCTAGATGAGAGGTTGGTGCTGAAATCTCCAACAGGAGAAGAGGACGAGTGAGTGGACGAAGGGGCCGGCTGCGACCCCGAGTGCTCCAACTCGTGGACTTTTACGCTGAAGAGAGCTACTGGGTATTCCGGAGGAAGGCCTACTGGCCTTCGGTGCTCTTGGACATCCACACCCTCCCATTAAAGTGGCGTTGATGCTGCTGCACTGGGGTCTCCCGTTCAACGCCCGCCGGCATCACTAGACACGAGCGTGTGTGGACCCCAACTGTGTCAGGAGCTGTCGTGGAGCGTGAATCCCTCCGGCACCTGCTTGTGGATTGCGTTGCCCTTTCCGGCCCCTCTGGGAACACTTGGCCGAGACCCTAGGAGCCCCCGGCGGTTAGCTCCAGGGACGCTCCTACGCGACGCACTTCGGCCGGCAGCCTCGCTGGCAGCTCTCTGCTACCTACGCGGGATTGTAGCTGCCTGGAGAGATGCAAGAGGAGGATACAAGGAGTGGGACGCCATCCACTTCTCCGTCCGCTTTATGAGGATCGCAAAAAGATGGCCTCACCTGAAGGACTGTATGCAGCAAGAGCTTGCCGGCATCCTCGAAAGAGATCCTCGAAAGGATGCAGAGGACCTCCCCCAGCATGACGTGATCCCTTTCCCCACCCCCCATTTATTTATTTTTATTTTTGTTTCCTTTTCATCTTGCTTGCCCCCTCTCCTCTGCTGCCGTGACGGACCGCACCGGTCTGAGAACCGGTAACCCAGCAAGCTCTCGTTGAATGGACGTGGCTGGACCACCGGTCCAACCACACTCTTTGTCTATGTTTATTTTTACATTAAATACACGCCCTGGCGCACCCGGGTGGCAACGTGAACGCGTTTCCCATGAGGGTGGGAGCGTTGGCATCTGCGTGCACGTCAAGATAGGTCATGGGCTCTGCGTACGTTCGGGTTCACACTTGCGTGTTTGCAGGTATGCTGTGATGCATGGAGGTGTGTCCGACGTACGCGAACCACGTGCGTGCGAGCACGTGTACGCGTTCGCGTGTGCGATGCCTCTCGCGAGTCTGTAGCGTGCGAACGCAGCAGTGCTCCCTGCGAATGTACGCTTGAAGGTGTCGCCAGCCTCCGGTGCTGATGGGGGTGTCCTCTTAATCTCTAACTAGGGGCCGCCTCCAGCATCTCCGTCACAAAGCTGCTGCTCAACGCGACGTTCTTAAAGACAGGGTCTAAAAAAAAAAGGAAAAAGTCCTGCGATTCCGGCGGAGTGCTTGGGTGCGGAGACACCGGCGACCCCGGCGGTGTCTCCGACTCGGGCGAGGGATACCCCGCCTTTATTCTCGGAAGTCCTCACGCGCGAGGATTCTACTGCCTGAGCATGCGGGCACTCCCGAGTCCACTTGTGCGAGAAATGCGCGCGTGACCCCGGTGCTTTGCTACGCATGCTGCCGGCAGCCAAGAGTCTCGAGAAAGCAGGGCGAGTCCTCCCTCCTTCCGACAGGAACACTCGAGTAGGAGCGCTTTCCAGCAGATCACCGTCATGATTCGGCAGCGGGAGGTCTCTTCCCCCCCCCCCTTCCTCCTCTGGGCAACTGGTGCCCAAGTCGCCTGTTCCTCGTGCTGAGCTTCCAAGAGGAACTCGATGATATCGATAGTCCAGCACATCCTTTTCTGAAGAGCCCACCTCAGTCCTCTAGTGCCTTCAGGTCTTTGAAGGACAGCTGGCTATCCCGTGGTTGAAGAAGAGATGGCGGAGCGGAAGCTCATGGTTCCAGGTAGTGGGTGCTTCTGTGGATGTCGACTCGAGGGAGGTTTTGGAACGGTGCTGCTCGAACTTGCGTCCGAGACCCCCCCAACTGAAAACAGAAAGAAAGCGCTGAGACATCCCCAGTGATTTCTTCCTCATCTGTGGATCCCTCGAGTCCACGGAGAAAAAATCGACAGACAATAACCATACCTCGGTATCGGAAGAGACAACCCTGCACTGAGTGGGAAAGAGAAGAGGCTATTCGGGTGGTTGGATAGACCCCCGTCGGGCAAATGGCTACCCATCGTGGGATCCTCTTAGGCGTCGTCCACGAGAGCACGAAGAAAGGAATTTCGGAACCAGGAATCTCCCCTCCGATGGCTGCTGAAGGTTTCGCTAGAGGTTCTTCTCAAGTGTGCATCACAGCAAAGCAGCGAAAGAGCAGAGTACCACAGGTAGCCCTCGTCGGAGGCCGTGTGATCACGGTCTCCGAGCGTGGCACCAGCAAGCGTCGCGGGTGCGAATACTCCCAAATGAATCGGTGCAGTGCGTCGTGGGTTCGAGTTTCTCCCACAAGATGATGCTAGTTGACCTCCATTCATCCGGGTGCGGTACTGGTAGTGGTTCAAACCGGATGCCTCCAATGAGGGCCGGAACAGTAGGAGTCGACTTCCGGGTCCTTCCAGGAATCAAGGAGTGGGAGCTCTTCTCCGGTTGTGAAGGAGCGGATCCCCTATTCTAGGGGGACCCTCCGCGTCGTACTGATGGAGTAGGTGTGTCGCCATCACCTCTCCAGAGAGTGCAGAGACACGAGCCGATCCCTTCGGGGAAGCTGCGTCTTTCTGAATTTCGGAAGAGTCCCTTCTGGGTTCTCTTCAGAGGAGAAAACAAGAGCGAATCCCTCGCGGGGATTCCTCTGGAGAAGGAATTCCTACTAGCAGATCCTTTCCAGGTTCCCTTAGGAGAAGAAAAAATGGAGCAGACCCCTCCAGGGAGTCCCTCCGGAGAGAATAAGGAAGGAGATCCCTTCAGGGTTCCCCTTCGGAGACAACCAGGGTGGAGGGTTCCCTTCGAGAATCCGTCCCCAGGCGCGAGAGGAACGGGCTCCCTTCCCCGGAGTCCTTCCTGGATTCATAGAGTGCCCCCCTGTCTTGAAGAATCACACGCACCCTCGGATGGCGTGGAACAGCGTGAAAGAGCTGAATGAGCTGCCTCCAGGGGCGCCACGACTCTTGAGCTACTCAGCGAAGCAAAAAAAAAAACTGGAAGGAAAACAGCGAAGACAGAAAAGAGGGATTTCCATCCATTTCGTTCCAAAGAAGGAGGTAGCTCTCTTCGCTCCAAACTCCCCCAACTTACCCCATCCTATAAGCGTGTTGCCGATAGGGACGAGCGGCCTGCTCACTTTTCCTAATTCCCAAACATGAAGACGCCAACCATTCACTCTTTCTCTGATCGTACCTCAGTTCCCAACCAGTGAGGAGATCTTGTGCGATGTTCCAAGAGTGACGGCTTGCCGCTTGGCCACCGGGAGCACGAGGACGAGATTGCGAAAGTGGGAGGGAGGGTTTCATCACTCCCGGATAGACGATCCTCGTGGCCGAACAATTCTCGCGAGTCCTCCAAAAAGAAAGCTTCTTTCGGACATCGTTCCGGAAGGTGACTTGAATGTCTCCCTGCAGTCAAGCACCTCGGAGAAGTACCACCTCAGTTTTCGAGGAAAGGAGCATACAGCGCTGCTCCCGCCTCGCTCTCGGCTCCCGATCCTGGTAACCTTCTTCTCAATTCTAATTGAAGTCACGGAAGAAGAGACCCTCGGGATATCCTTACTGATGAGAATTCTGTTGCACTTCGTGCAAAGCATCCTTTGGCCTATCGACAAAGATTCCAGCTTCTTTATGGAATTTGGTCCTCGATCTAGGAGGAGGAGAGAGTCTGTACGGCCTCCTCGTGGGTTCGTTAAGAGCTTGTCGCGCGGAAACAGAGCCGCAGGAACCCTGGAGGACAGAGATCGGACGATCAGAGAGACGGCTCCTGAAGTGGCAGGAGATGACGTTGCTGGTATTGCATGGGGGAATCCCATGCAAAACATGCCTCCACCATTGGACACGGGAGAGTGTGGATGCTCGTTGCGAGAGTTGGACCGACAAAGAGACTTTGCTGCACCTTCTACTGAAATGTGCGCCCTCCGTCCCCTTTGGGATCGTCTGTCGACGATCCTAGATATTCCCGAAGGTGGCCCCAGGGACATTTTTAAGAGCCTCTTCGTTCGTTCCGATCTGCCGCCAGCCGCATCCCAGCAGTTCTCTGCTGCATTCGCGGAATCGTAGAAGTCTGGAACGCGACAAGAAGAGGCCAGAATGGCAGGGATGATATCCACTGGACACGGATCTTTTTGAGGACATCATCGCGATGGCCGCATCTGGGCAATGAAAGGACGCATCTTGTTGGTATCCTGGACAGGATTTAGAAAACGTCTCCAGGCGAACAATGATCCCTTCCCCTCCCTCCCCCCGACTCCAAGAAATGCCTCTCTCCCCATCTTTTTATTTCTTTTTGTTTGTGGTCTTCCTTTTCCCTTCGCCGCGGAAACGAAGTGCCGTGGCAAACCAAGTGGTTCACTACACGATAATAATAATTATGTACTTTTATTATCTTTAGAATAAATGCCCAGCAAATTCGGGTAATAAACCTGTGAGATGGTGTTCGGAGAGTTTCCTACCGTCAGGGAGCACTGAGGAAGCAGACTTGTTCATCGGCTGCACCAACGATTCCGAGAAGCCTCGCAGCGAGCTGTAACCCTAGCGTCGGGGAGAGGGGAGGGGGTTGCCTTGCCTGGCAAGTAGGAAATCGGCGGCCTAAGTTGGGGTCTGCTGGGCACTTCCATTCATTTCCCTTCAACACGGCTTGCAGACTGGAACGGGCTCTGCCATTGGTGGATTGAATTTTACAGGGGAAACGCGAGCCCGTCACTTTTGGACATTTCTAAGGGAAGGGGAGAGGGGAAGGGGAGAGGGGAAGGGGGGAAGATCCTCGAGGAAACACAGCCTTTGCATTAGAAACGGAGCAGCAGCACAACGCTCACTCAACATGGTACACGGGTGAGATGAAACCTCACCGTGTAGCCCACTCTGCGGCGGCAGCTGTGGAGACGTTGAGGGCCACTGGGAGGGGAAAATGAAAGGAAATGCAGAAAAGAAATCCGAATCGGAGTGCGCGGGAGAAATTTTCGACTTGGCATCCCCAAAGGCAGGATTTTAGAAATCCAGGATGATTCCAAGGACAGGCTGGCCTGCGTGCCATTTCGTTCCACGCGTCAATTTTTCGTGCCTTCGGAAAGTCGAAACAAACTCGCTTTCCCTTAAAAGCAGAAGCAGCAGGGAAGAAGAGGGAAGAAGAGGGATGGGGAGGTGGAGGGAGGGTGGAAGCATGTTTTTTCGGGGCGCAATCCCGAAGTCCATAACTGCTGACCGGCTGCCGGAAGTCCCGGAGGAGCGAACGAATTGAAACCCGTGATGCCAGGAGGAAGGAGAGCAATCTCAACTTGACATTCCCCTAAATCGGGAAACACAAGCAGCAGCAGCAAAGTCTGAGTTGTGGGGCAGGATGGATTTTCGGAAAGCACGCCGCCCGTGGTTACGACTCCTTCTCGGAGAGCAGGATGCTGCGTTCCTCGTTACGAGGGTTCTGGAATAGCCCCGCGACAGGACGCCACAACCCGCCAGCGCAAGCCTTTTTTTTTCCTTTTCTTTTGCCTCTCCTTTTCGCCTACGAATCCTGGAGGGCGGGCCAGCTCGCGCACGCAAGCGGAGTTCGGTGTCGAACGGAACCACGGTTGGTTTTCAATTAGCCATAATCGTGCCTCAGTCGCCTTCCTAGACTACGATATTGCCCGTGCACAAGGCTAACCACGGCTGGTGTAGCAACCAGACATCCGGAAGATCCTTTCTCATCCCTCCGTTTTCGCTGCTCTCCCTCCAGCCTTTCTTTTCCTTTTGTGATTCGCTGAAGAACCGGACGCCTCCTTAGGGAGGGAGGCATGCAAAGCTTTTTACAGGCTGCCCACGCCACCTGAGGGTGCGGGTGACTCTTCAGGTTATGGGGACCAACTCATGAACCCGGGGAGGGCTCCGGAGGAAGGCATCCATTCCTCTCACGCTTGGAAGGGAACCCTGAAGGGAACCGCCTCTTCCCCATTTTCTCCGGAGGAGTCCCCCTGAGGAAAAGGCAGTCCACATTTCTATTTTGAAGGAAATCCGGGAAGGATCCGCACCTGGAATTTCTTCTCCGGGGATGAATCCCGAAGGGAACCGCTCCTTGCTTCCTCCTCCTCTGAAGAGGAACCCTGAAGGGGCGCTTCCCAATTTCTCTGGAGGGCTCTCCTCTAAGGGAGCAGCGCGCTTCTTGCACACTGGAGAGGTATCGATCCACCGGCTCCATGGTACGCGACGGAAGGTCCTCTCCCCCCGACGAAGGAGGAGGACGGCTCCATTTTCAAAGACCAGAGGGAAGCCCCGGAGGACTCCTTCATTCTGGAGGGACCCCGGAAAATCGACTTCCAGTCCCAGAGACCAGTCAACGGCGGCATCTGGCTTTCCACCAGAGGTGCACCCGAACAGCCCGACCAGCGTCATCTTGCGGGAGGAAGTCGAACCCGTGACGCACCCCCCTCTCTCTGCGTCGATGCTTCCCCGGGCGGGGTTCGAAACCAAGACGTCAGGTGCCGCGCGCGGAGGCCGCAGTCACATCGGTCGCCTCTGCCACAGGCCAAATCCCGGATGGCAACACTCAGAGAAGGTTTTCGTTCCCATGCCACACATCAGACGAAACGAGATGCACGTTCAGGATGGCATCCCTATTTCCGGAAGGAACCCTTTGATATGTTGCCGGCATGTCCGATAGACCAAGAAAGGTCGTCTATCGGGGATGCCGGGTCGCGTGATCTCGAGTTCTTCTCCCAGTCTTCCCCTCGGGCAGACAGCGGTGCACCCTTTTTCCTCATGGGCAGGATTGTCTCGCTCGCACGGTGATGACGTTCTCCGGCAGTTTTGTTTCCAACGCCGCCATCTTTGCCGTTCCCAAGACATGCTGTTCGACTACACAAACCTCGAAAGCTCGTCAGGCATCCGAAACGTCCGAGACGTTCCGAGGATTCCATATCGGGATGGACCTCTTCTCAATCCAAAGAAACCGGCGGCAGGAAAATCTGAAATGGACGTTGACGAGATCACTGATGGCAGCGTAAAGTGGAGCGGAATGACAGCAGCGACCAGACACTGCTTCTCGTGGGAAGTGCCACCACTCCAGTACGTCTCACAGGAGATACCAGCACGAGAGGCTTCATCAGCATCATCCGATCGTGGAAGCGGATGGAGAAAGGACGGTGGTCCTATAGGACGCTGCTTTGGGAGACGGCGAGTCGCGTGCGACCTTACACGGCTCTCCGGCAGGAGAACGGGGTGAGCCCGCACGTCTGCGGTGGCGCAGCACTTCAGTGTGCAGCAGCAGGAACACTGTGGCTCCGCGTTGGTTGCCCGGGATCCCGGAACCGGGCAACCACACTCCCGTCGGACGCGCTTCCTTTTCCGAGCTGCTCTTCACAGAGATGGTGCGCCCAACGGAATGCCATCGCAACCCATCTCGCGAGAGGACTCGAGGATTCCGTTGCCAATGGTGAGGACCACTTTCGAGGGACACCAGGGAAAAAAAAAAAGAAATGGCCGCATGCGAACCGCTCGGCAGCCCCTCCGCTGCTCCTGCATCCTGGAAACGGCGTCTCAAGGAGGGTCCCTCACAGCCTGACCGGGAGGCAACAATAGGCGCTCCACGACTTCACCACGAGTTCCCCACTGAAGGTGCCGCTCCAAGTGCTCCCGAGTCAGGACACCGGGATCCCTCTCCCTACGGACGACCTCCCGTAGGCGTTGAGTCCTCTGGGGAGCGCCAAGCAGTCGGGGGACAGGAAACGAGGTGAGGGTGGATTTGGGAGGAGGAGTCCCGGATCGTGGACAACGGTGCGGGAGATGCCGTCCATGGCTTCCCGGATCAAGTGGGGTCACTTCTGGGGTCCGCGCGGCGAGGAGGATGCGTGAACAGTGAATTCTTCGTCCCTTCTTCCTTTCCCCAGCTTTCCGGATGCTGCAGAGATCGCCGATCCGCGAGGGCGACTCGGAGTGGCCACCGGTCGCGAACCTGCGTGAAGGGGCGCCCTCGGCCGCCCCACGAATGCCATCTGGCTGGGCGTGCCTCTTGGGGGCGGAGTACGACGCGATCCGATGCTACGAGTGCCAGAGGAATTTCCAGCTCCCCCAGAGCTCCAGTGGCTCAACCGGGATTTCCCCGTCGTGCGCTGGCGCTGCTGCTGGAGCCCTTCCGGACGACCCGGTGAGGAAGAGCACGGCTCTTCTGCTCTTCTTGCCGTTTGAGGGAGGGTGCGACGCCCCTCCCTTCCCCGGTGCGACTGGGAAGAGGAAGGCGGATCACGAAACTCCCCCTCCCCGCCTGTCACCGTCGCCGCCCCTCGGCCTTCTGGCCTTCCGTTGAGCCACTTCTTTCCTTCTATCGAGTCACCAATGCCATTGCGCCTCTGGCGATGTCCGCCTTCTTGCGCTGCGCCTACGACGAAAGTTCGGGAGGCTCCCTCTCGGTGAGGGTGACGCGACCCCTGAGGAACGGCCGCCTCTTCAGCCGGCTGATTTCGTGCGGCAGGCGGGAGGATGACCCAGTCGTCTCCTCGGAAACCACCGGATCGTCCTGATCTGGCGGCGTGTCCTGCCGAAGAAGCAGAAGTCCAGCGTCCCCAGCCTCGCCAGAGTCCTCGGAGACTCTTTTGCCGTCGGTTACGCAGGAAGGCCGAATTCGCGCCTGGGGGCAGAGTGTGGCTCCTCGGAAGGTGTGCCGACGGGTCGACCGGACGCTCCTCGCGCACGCGAGGCCGACGTTCCTTCCCGCCCTCGAGCCGCTCCGGGACTCCTCAGGAGGGACTGCGCTGCTCCTTCCGCGAGTCCGTTAGCGTCGAGTGGGTTTCCTTTTTGCACCTCCGCCCTGGAGGCGTCCTAGGGCATCCCATCACGAGAAGCACCGCCCCCTTTCCCCCTGCGAAGGATGCTCTACTCCTGACTTTCCTGGCCTCTGCAGACTCGTGCGAGTCCGGAGGAAGATGGAAGGTTCTCTCAGAGGTCACTTCCGGTGCGGTTTTCTCGAGCCGGATCGTGGATCACTCTGCAGAAGGAAGGGGTCCTTCGCACGGAATGAGACCCACAGGCAAGACCACAGAGGCGAGCTCGAACCGTGGCCCGAATAGGACCAAAACCCTGCAGGGAAGACTGCAACCGAAGGTCGCGATGTCAGGGATCCCTTCCTTCTTCTCCACCGTCCAGAAGAGCCGTCTCGTCGTGGGAGTCTTCCGGCTGGAAGAAGGAAGGTGCTCAGTCCCCACAGCGGTTGCACCAGGCGTCCCTCTGAGGAGAGGGACGTTAACTCCGCACGCTGGTCCCAACGGGCGCATTCAACCCCCTTCCTTCTAGCCGAGTCTACCGCGGAAGCTCCGAAAGGTGCGTGGCTGAAGACGGGCGGGAAAGCCAGCCTCCATCTCTTTCCTCCCGCGCCACTGATGGCCCAGCTGGGAAGGAGATCGCCGCGGTAGGGTCTTCCTCCAGGAGGACTCCCTGGGAGGCGCAGACGGCACGGGGAAAGATGTTTCCTGCGGAAGTGACGGCGACACCTCCGGCTCATCTCCATGGACCCGATTCGCAGACGATTCCTTTCTCCCCTCCCTCCCTTCCTCTCTGCTTCCTGCTTTTCTATCTTTCCTTCGTCCCCATCCGGAGCGACCGCACCGAGATGCTCCTCCAGAAAGGCTCCCGAGAGCGGCGTTCTCAGGCGCTCCGCGGAACAGAGGAAAGAATGGTGGTCGCTCTGTGCAGGGGTGGCTCAGCAACTCCGGCTGTCTTTCCGTGTGCCCCCTGGAGCGGCACCGCTGAACGTCTCACGGCTGGGCACCTCCTGCGAGTCTAGGCGGAAGGCTGCGCGCAGGAGCATCCTCTCTGCGCGGAAGGGCCGTCTTTCTCCGAGGGTGGCTCCCAGCTCTGCTCTGCAGAGCGCCTGTCCAGACCCTCCTCCTCCTCCTCCTTGGCGGCCGCGTGTCGGTGGCCTCCGCGCGCAGCACCTGGCGTTGCGGGTTATAATCCCTCCCAGGAAAGCACTGACTCCCAGAGAGGGGGGCTCGTCACGGGTTCGACTTCCTCCCGCAAGATGACGCTGGTCGGGCTGTTCGGGTACGCCTCTGGTGGAAAGCCAGATGCCGCCGTTGACTGGTCTCCGGGGCTGGAAGTCGATTTTCCGGGGTCCTTCCGGAATAAAGGAGTCCTCCGCTGCTTCTCTCTGGTCTTTGAGAATGGAGCCGTCCTCCTCCTTCGTCGGGGGGAGAGGACCTTCCGTCGCGTACCATGGAGCCGGTGGATCGATACCTCTCCAGAGTGTGCAAGAGCGCTGCTCCCTTAGGGGAGAGCCCTCCAGAGAAATTGGGAAGCGCTCTTTGGGGTTCTTTTCCAAAAAAGAAATCCAAGATAGGATTCTTCCCGGGTTCCTTCCTGGGAAGAAATGTGAAGGGTTCTTCCCTCCGGGAAGGACCCCCGGAGAGAACAAGGAAGATGTTCCCTTCGGGACTCCCTCCCAAGCGTGGGAGGAACGGACGGCTTCCTCTGGAGTCCTTCCTAGGTTCATGGGGTGGTCCCCTCCCATGGTACCCCCTATAAACTGAAGAGTAAGCACACAGCCCCGGGTGGCGGGGGACAGCATCGAAGAGCTCTGCGAGCTCTCAGACGCAGCGACCCTCCTCCTTTCTTCGGCTCGCATCCCGAGAAAGAGTCTCCCCAGCATCCACAACGTCCTCCCTCTCTTTTTCCACAGATGCCCCCTGGGGTGCAACAAGGGAGCAGAAAGTACCGACAATGGTCATCGGGAGTCAAGAAAAAAATTTTTTTCTGTCCTTTGAAGGCGTCTCTTCTCGAAGGTGGGAGGCGCCCGAGGAGGCTGCACGAGGCGTCCCGCTCGGTCAACCCTGCCTTTCGGAGGTCCCAGCACCTGCAGTGCTGGGCAAGAAGAAGCGTCTCTTGCGGCAGGCCTCCTCGGCAAATGGGAGGCTTCCCGAAATCGAGAGAAGGTCCCCGGGAGCTATCATCACAATGGGGCGTCAAGGCTGGGATCAGAAGGGGGTAAGGCGGCGCCCGTCGGGAGGCTCTCGCCGGGGACCGGCAGTGGGGAGCAGACAAGGGTGTGAGTCCCGAGATTTCATGGTCGGGGTCCGGGGGCGACGGAGGCGAACCCCGGCGCTGCTGGCCGGCGAAGGAGCCCAGACTGGAGGCGGCCGCGATGCTCGGACGAAGGCAGTGGTCAGAGGTCCCGGCCGATGCCTCGCGGCTTCCAGAAAACCCGCGGGACCCGGGATGCGGCGAGGTCCCGACAGTGCCCCGGCCCTGCGGCCCCGGAGAGGAGAAAGGGAAGTCGAGAAAAGCTCCCCCTCTCCGAGTTCGGGAAGGGTCGCGCGGGCGCGAACCCCCCTGAACGCGCCGCTACCACGCGGTGGATTGGGAAACGGAGAAACGAGAGCGCGCGCCGCGAGGATTCACTACCAGCCGCGACGACGCGGGGAGGGTGGGGAGGAGACGCGTGTCTCTCCGAGAAAGAGAAGAATTGGGCAAGGCCGGGTGGAGGAATCTCGAAGAGGAAACCCAGATGCCTCTGGGGGGGAACACAGGAGGTGAAAGAGAGCGCGATCACGTGGCGATTGCATTCCGGGAGCAGCCTCTTCCAACTGCTTTGTGCGCGAGTAGCGTCCCTGCCGACCGAGGGTGGTTACCGGGATGGGACCGCTGCGAAGGCTCGACTGGGGGGAATGAGGGCGAAAGAAAAGGCCGGCAGCACGGATGTGTCGTTGTGCTGCCGACGCCACGCTTCCCTTCCGCTGAAAACCTCCCATTGTTGCTTGCGGCGCCCTCCCCGTTGCCACGGGAAACCAACGTCTGAGGAAGGAAGCGAGTCGTTACCTTCTCGTCCGGATTGCAAGAGAGAGCTGAGAGCAACAGCGAAGTGCAGACGGACGCGATGCTCCCCCCGGAGGCGCGTGCGCGGGGGTCAGAAGGAGAAAGAAGGGGTAGAAGTGTGCAGCCAGGGAAGGGGGGAGGGAAGGAGAGCATCGGGAACGACGTCTCGTCGTGAGCCTCCGACAAGAACCCTCTCTCATCCGCCCACTTCAGGAGGAATACCCTCTCGGAGGCGGAAGGGATAGGGAGCGCCGAGATGCCCCTTCGAGGCGGAACTTCCCGGCGAAGGACCCCAGTCAGAATGGCGCCGTTCCCGGCGAGAGGAGAGGCAGCGCTCTCAGCGCGGTGCAGGATGAGAACTTCACGCTGTCCCTCCCGGAAAACAGAAGATTGCGTCGTCCTGGTCCGCCACTGCTCTTCTACCCCCTTCTCGGGGTGACCCCATGGCCGTGGGGCTTCCGGAGTTCGTCCGGGAGAGCTGGTGAATGCCCACCCTCGCGTCCCAGTACTCGCGCGCGCTTTCTCCCCCCTCCTTTCCGGGGATCGGGACGCTCCCTGCCGCTGCTCGTGGCGCTCTGCTCCGGAAGCGCCTTCCTACTGGGCGGTGAGCTTCCCGGCGCGGGACCAGGCCAACTCTGGAGCGCTAGGGTAGAGTAGGGGTGGGAAGTGATGAGGACGCACGGCCCTGCGCAGGCGTTCCTTGGACTACAAGCCGCAAGGTCGGGAAACCCTGGGAAGCCCCTGACCTTTGTGAGGTGCATTCGGAGGGAGCGCCTCATTAGCAGACGCTCCTCCTCATTCCTTCCTCTATTCCCTTTCCTTCTCCTCGTTTCCCTTCTTCCCCTTCCTCCTCCTCCCTTCCTTTCTACCTTCTCAGAAGAAGTACGGCATTGGCGCTCTTCGCCGAAGAGACTCTCCCGCTTTCCCAGACAGGAGGCACCTCTGCTTTTGCAGACCCCCTTCTTTGAACGTGGATTACTCACTTGGAAGAGGAGGGGCAATCCTTCTTCGTGTCTTCATCATCTTGGGTGCCGACCCTGGACACGTCGGAACACCCCGAGGCTGCTGAGACCTCGAAGGAGTAGCCGCCATGTTACCGAGGCATCTCGCGCATCCATCGAATGGAGTCCCTCCTCCCCTGGATCCGATGGCGCTTTGGGTGGACGTTATCGGGACTCCCTCACGCTTCCAGAGGCCTTCCCGAAGTCCGGAGGGATCGAAGAGCCGCTCAACTTCCCGGCACTCATTGAAATTCGAGGTGTTGTCGGCGGAGGCGTCGCCCGCTGAGATGAGAGAGGTGCGACGACTCCTCAACTCCCGGGGGTTGGATACGGAGCCTCAGGAGAGGAACCCCCACCCCATTCCTCGAAGGTGGATGGCAAGAAGAGACGACCCCGAGAGCGGCAGCCACGAGGACGGCGAGAGCAGCATCCCTGGACCATTCGCCTTCCGGCTCCTCGCCCCTCGCCTTCCCAGACAGGATGAGGCGGCCGCAAAAGACCTCGGCGAGTTCTCGCGGCGGCTGAGTGGGCAGGCGGGACGGAGGGCACCTCCCTGGAGGAGCTGCAAAACGGGACGGCCCGCGGGTGCCGAGCGAACCGCCTGGCTGGAGGCGGCACGGGAGGCGCGTCCGCGGCAATCGCTGCCGGGGGATGGAAGGGCCTCTCCGAATCCACGCGGTGACCCGCGTCCCCTAGATCTCTTGGCTGCCTGAGATCGGCTGAACCACTCGTAGGGGATCCAGGAAGACGTCCGCGGCGCCGGGAGGACTAAGAGTGAAGAGACCACTGCGGCGGCCAGGAGCCGAGAGAGGCCGCCCCTTCCTCAGCGACCGCTCCTCCTCCTTCTTCTCTCCTCACATGTCATCTCCCCGGCGTGGGGTGATCGCCGAGATGAGGAACCGGGAAGCCCCCCGGGAGATCGACCATCCTGCGTCAGTCATCCGCGGGAAGAGGGGGGGAGGCAGGCGCACCGATGCACTTCCGTCTCCTCCGGTCCGGGAGGCGTGACGCGAGCAGCAGCGCAGAGGGCGGGAGGGCAGCTCTCCGGGGACCCGAGGTAAAGGGACTCTCCCGTTCAGAGAAGGCAACAGCAGAGGCAGTATCCTGGCCGAAAGATGTATGAGCGCCATCCTGGCACGGCCTCCACCGATGCCGGGACGGATGTCTCTCCGGGGCGCATGAGCGAACCTGCAAGGGATTCGCTGAATGCCCGCTCTGGGAAAATAAATAAATAAATAAATAAATGAAAAGGGAAAGTGCTGGTGAAGCCACACGCTGGGAAGGAGACCAAGATCGGACTCGTTCTTGGCCTCCTATTTGTCCGCATTATTCTCGACGTCCCTTTCTCTCCCTCCGCCTCTCCCCCTTGGCAACCTCTGCGCCGGAGTCCCCCGAACCCTTTCCTCCCGTTTTCCCCCGGAAAAGAATCGGGCACTTTCCGCATCTGTTCCTACCCCTCCCCAATCCCCCCGGACGTGGTTCCCCCTCCTGGCTTCCGTAAGCGTTTGGAAGCCCGGAGCTCCCGTCTTCCGGGGATCTCCCGGAGGCGAGGGAAAAAAAACCGAGGCACTGCAGAAGCAACCGGTTCTATCGATCGAGCACCGAGTGAGGAGCAGTTCGGAAGACGCTCGCGGGATGGCGCGCGCGCGCGTCCTCGAAGGGGAGGGAAGAGGACGGCGACGCGGGCAGACGCTGCAGTCCGAACCTCTGGGAGCAGGCGGGCAGCTGGGCAAGCGTGCAGCGGCGGGTGGGTCGTCGGAGGAGCTCCCCCCCTCCCGGGACCTACTCCAGGCAGCGAGGTCCCTGGGCTACGAGGCCGCACCCAAGAGCGAGAACCGAGACGAGGTCCCCTCACCTCTTCGGAGGAGGATAAAGGGAGACGCCCTCCAGGGAAGGCGAAGAATGCTCCTCCACCCGCCTTCCCTGCAGCACCTTGCCCGGCTCTTTCCTTTCCCAGGGGCACGGGCCGGTGGCGCTTCCGGGCCCCTCCCTCGATTCCCCGCATCCATGGAAACGAGCATTTTTGGAACGCCGGCCTGCCAGCGGAGAGACGCGACCCCACCAAGCGCCTCCCCCCGCCACAAACGGACCTGGACCGAGGCCCTCCCTTGCCCCGCTTTCCCGGGCACTCGAAATTTTCCGGTTCGTCGCCCGGAGGCGATCCCAGCCGGGAGCGGCGATGGCAACCGCGGAGAAGCCGCGGAGCTCAGCGGGCGGAGGACCGCCATCCCTCTCCCTGCGAGAGCTCGGCTGCTGCCGCGGCGGCGGCGTCCACGCAAACTCCTCCTGGCAACGCCCGCGCCCGGAATCCGCGCGCTGCGTGTGGCTCTCCGCCCGCGACGTGCGCATCATCCGCTGCGGGAAGCTCAGAACCTGGAGGGACGTCAAGGAGTACCTCGGTAAGCACCCCACAAGGAAGGGGGAGAGGGAAGAAGGCGGAGGCGGCGCCTGCTACCCGCTAGCGCTACGCGTAGGCCGGCCGACGGCCCCTTTGAATCCGGGGAAGCAGGGAAGACGCTTCGATGTCCTTTGCCCCGCCGGGGGGAGGATATGGGGCCGGAGAATTGCATCCCACTCCCCTCTCACCTTCACCCTGTCAGGGACGAGGATTGGTAGCGCCCACTCGGCCGCGTTCTCTCTGAGCGACGACGACGGAGCGGTGCTGGCGGCAAGGACGGACGGACGGACCTACGGAGAGTGAGGTGCTTCCCGGGGACGGGAAGACGCAGCGCAGAAGGCAAACAGACCTGGCACGGTGACATCATCTGCAGCGCCACCCTCCCCCCCCCCTTTTTCTCTCTTCCTCTGGGGTTTCTCGGAACAGATCTCTCTCTCCTGCCTGCTGTTTCTCCGTGGCTCCGCACGGAGCGCTGCTGAGAAGAGACAGCAGCGGAGTGCGCGCCCAACTCCCAGTCCGGTATGCGCGCTGCAGTGGCGGGGGTTCGAAGGGGAGGGGGGAGGAAGCCGAGTTTCCGTCCCCACGGGAGGGAACTCCCGGAGAGGGCGGAGAGGAAGTCCGCAGAAACCGGAGGGGACGGGGCGGGGTCGGAACGGGGCGGGTGGCGGCGACCCTTCCTCCCCCCCTGACCCGCGAGACCCTCTCATCACTCGCCTGCTTTCCTTTCCGGACAGCGGTGCAGCTGAACCTGGTCCACTTCGAGGAGCTGCCCCCGCAGGAAGTCAAGATGGAAGTGCTGGTGACCCTCCTGAAGCTGGCCAAGTAGGTCCCCCGTCAGAAGGACACCCTCCGCCTTCACGACCGCATGTGGGGGCTCCCCCGTGTGCTCTCCGCCTCGGCCACCGGGATTAGAACGGCAGTGAGGGCAAGGGGAGAGGTCAATCAGAGCCGACTGTTGCCGCGGCGCTCGCCCGGTCGCCGCGGCAACATAGGAGTGGCGGAAGAAGCAACAGCGCACCCTCCGCGAGAGGCTAGTCCCACGAGCGAGGCCTCCGCCCGACAACGACCTGCCCTTGCTCTTGTCCTCGGTCTACCACCGTTGCCGCTGCGGAAGCGCGGTGAACGGGCCCTCGGTTGGCGTGGGTGCGCTCCACCGGTGCCACTCGCCCGCTGCCAGGCAGCAGGCGAGGACGGGGAAGGGGAGAGGAAGACGACGACGACGAAAAAAAAAAGGAGGGAGGAGGGGAGTAAAAAAGTGAACGGGTCCCCCTCCTTCCTGCAGCTGCGGTTGGGGTTGCCGAGGCGACCAGAGCGCGGGAAGAGGGTCGTCTTATGCCCCTCCTCTTCTTCTCTCTCTCCCCCCTCTGCGCTCTGCTGCTATCCCGACGCGGCTGCTGCAGTTTTCGGAAAGGGGAGGAGGAGGAGGACAGGGACGCGAGGTGGTCGGAGAAGGAGAGAGAACCAGGCGAGGGGGAGGACTGAGAATCGGACGAGATGGAGACAGGAGGAAGGGAGGATGGATTCTCGCAACGGTCCCCTCCCCAGCATCAGCGGAAGAAAGGTCGCTCTTTCTCTTCTCCTCCCCCTTTCCTTTTCTCCTTCCTCCTGCCACCGGCACTCCGTCCCTCCAGGAGCGCTCGCGAGCTCCATGCTCTTCGAGAGACTGCGAAGCAGGCGCTTCCCCTCCCTGTATCCCCTTCCCGGAGTCTCGGAGTCCGCGGCTTCCCGCCTGTCTCCTGAGGGTGCCCGGTCGCTCTCATCTCCCCTTCCCCCGCACCCCTCCAAGGAGGCAGACGGGGCGACTGCACCTTGCGAGGAGCGTACGGCGCTGGCGCAGCAAAGCAGCTGGCGGACAAAGCGAAGGAAAAAGGAAAGCAGGCAGCAGAGAGGGCCTCTCCCGAATGCATGCTTCGTGTGTCCCCCAGCAACCTGAAGCTGGACAATGCCCAGACGTCGACCCTGGTCGCCTTCGTCATGGACACCTTCCAGTTCCTGACCTCGCCCCGGCTGCTCGTGGCAGAGAGGGACGTCTTCGAGCACTTCGCCGACAACATCCTGCGCAACGAGGTGAGGCCCTCTCCCAGCTCAGGGCCTCAGTCCGGGGGGGTCCGGCTCGCCGGATCATCTCGCCCTTCCTTCTCCCCCAGAAATTTCTGGGGAGCCGCCGCGCGGCCGGCACTGTAGAGGGCTTCTTCCGCAACACCTTCTTGCTGCACTTTGGTCTCTTCCGGCACATCTTCGGAGCCGCTCCGCGGATGGACCTGTGCCTGGTGCCCCTGGAGAGCGAGCAGGAGCAGGAAAGGAAGGGACGCTTCCTGAACGCGGTGTACGGCCCTCCCTGTCCAATGGTCTTCTCGGAGGCCTCCCGTCGCCTCTCTCTGCACCACCTCCTCCCCTGGATGTCCCCTCCTCTGCCCCGCAGGACAAGGCCCATCCCGGACTCGGCGCTCACCAGGGGAGCTCTGAACTTCCTCAGAGAAGCCCCTGGGGATCAGCATCAGCGGCAGAGAGCTGCGCTTCCCCCCCCCAGGGGTTCCAGGAGGAAGATGCTCTCCTTCCGGAAGCGCGTCGCCGGCCTGCTCGTGGGCGCCGACCTGGCGCTGCCGCCGGGGTCCCGGGGAGCGAGCCGGGAAGGCACCCAGGCCCCTCCCAACAGCCGTGGGAGCGTCTTGGAAGTCACGGCGACGCGCAGCGAGCCGAAAGTCCCGGCAGCGTTCCCTCTCATCTGCCGGAAGTCCTCGCCGATGAGTTGCGGCCGCCGCCACTCGGCTCCGCTGCCCGGGAGCGTCCCTTCCGTGCGGTCGCTGGCGCAGGGGGGCGCCGCGTTCGTGAGCGCCCACAGGAACTTCGAGAGAGGGAGAACCCTTCGCCGCCGGACCGGGGGCGACTCTTCCCCAGGCACACGGCTGTCGCCGCCCCTCGTCTCGTCGTCGTCGTCGTCCTGCCGCTCCCTCGTTTCGTCCTCTCCTTCGGACGGCTGCAACCAATGGGCCGAGCCCTGCTGCTGCTGCCACCGCCGCCGCCGCCGCTGCTGCTGCTGCTGCTGCTGCTGCTGCCGCCGTCAGCGGCGGAGGCAGAGGCGCAGAAGCGACGCCCATCATCACCGGTGTCGGCGTTCACCAAGCAGCGGGCGCAGCGGCGACAGCGAGTCCGACTCGGACGACCTCAGGTGCATCTTCAACAACGACAAGAACGGCGGCAGCAGCGGCCACCTGACGATCCCACGGTAGCGGAGGGAGAGAAAGGGGGGACATCCAGGGAGGAGCGAACATCTCCTCCTCCCGCCCACCCACACCCCAGCGGTCGGCGCAGCTGCCCTTCCCCGCCCTCTTTGAAATGCAGCCGTCCTGCCTCCCACGTGTTCTTTTCACTTCCCCCGGCCCTTGCAGGGAGGCAAAGGGGACTCAAGAACGATCCCCTTCCCGCCTCCGCGCTTGTCCCGGATGTTCCCCTCCTAGGAACGCGTCCTCAGACGGGGGGGAGGAGAGTCGGCTCTCCCTCGAATCCCCGCTCCCCTCGGCGGCGGCGGCGTTCCGAAGAGATCTTCACGCTGCCACGGTCACCCTCCCTGCCTTGGGAAGTCGGAGAGATTCCGAGGCAGCGACTTACTCCGGGCTCTGCCCCATCACCAGGTGCCCCCCGGGAGCGATGGGGGAACGCGGAAGAAATGACCTTACTTTTCTGTGCCCTCCCTCTTGGGAAGAAAAGGCTTGGATCCGAGTGTGGCTGGCCACAGCGCACCTCCCCCCCACTCTCACCACCCTCCCGGGAAGAGAACGTCGCGAGGAGGCGGTCGGGTCCCGATAAGCGGCCCTTCGGCTTCCTGGCTGGCGGGAGAGGAACCCCAGTGAGGACGCTCCCTCTTAGACGTGGAGCGGTCGATCGCGCCACCGGGAAGGGCGGCCGCCGATTTTCCGAGGCGGCGGTGGACCCAAACTCTTCCTCCCCTCCCTTCCCCCTTGTCTCTTCACCCCTTCTTCGCCGGGAATGGAGCGCCCGCCTGCCCGCACCCCGCTCGGAACGCTAGAGAAGGGCGCCCGCCGAACCCGCCCGTTCGCCGGCTATGCCCAGGCGCCAGTGGCTATGCGACTATGCTATAGGCTCCAGCGGCGGCTATGCCAAGTCGCCGCTGGTGCCTGGGCAGAGCGCACCTCCCACTCCTGTTCGGGATCAGGGTCCGACAGGGAGGTGGCTGCCTACCCGAGAGAGACTACAGGAGCGACCCGCCTCCGGGAAGGCGACGAGTCTCCTCCCCGTCTGCCAGGAGGATTTCTGCTTGAGGCATCTTCGTCGGTCAGGAAGGGTTGTCGGAGGAGTTCAAGACGCCCCTATGGCACGGAAAATCCGGGCTCACACAGGCTGGCTCTCGGCGGAGCTAGGCCACGCCGGAGGCTCTCCTCTTCGCAGGCTGATTTGGGGGGGGAGGAGCATGCATTTTTTGATTCGTTCGCCTCACCGCTCGCCCAACGCTCGGCCGGGTCGCCTCTCGGGAGATAGGCACGCGCGCCGAAGGCCCCGGGTCGTCGCCAAACGAGAACGGACCGCGAGCTCGTGGGGGGTCTCGGTACTCTCTCTTCCCCCCAGAGATCACGGCTTCGCAAGGACCGGGTCCCGTCCGGCACCAGGGGGCTCCACCTTCTTCAGCTGCATCCACTTGAGCCGGTCCGCGTTGCGCCAGGTCATGACGTTCCTCCAGCTGATGGGCAGCCCGCGGAACGGAGCCACTCCTTCTCCGGGACCCCGACCTCTTCGAGGAGAGAACGAACGTCCCTTCAGGGGAACATCTGGGAAGGAATCCCTCGCTTCGTTTCGGAGCGGGCACACAAGGAAGCAGGGGAAGGGAGAGAGAAGGGAGGAAGACGCGTGGGCGGGAAGAAGCTCTGCTTTCGCCTATAAATTGTGGGCACGAAGCGCGTTGGAGAGGCCATAATGACTGCAGCATCTATCTTGCTTCCACCAGAGCCTTCCTCCTCCTCTTCCTTCCCTCTTCCTCCCTTCCTCCTCCTCCTCTTCCTTCCCTCTTCCTCCTCCCTTCCTCCTCTTCCCTCTGTCCTGTCCCCTTCCTCCCTCTTCCTCTTCCTCCTCTTCTCCCCTGCTTGGAGACAACAAGGCGAAGAAGTCCCGTGCCAGGAAAGAAGAAAAAAACACACACATAAGTTTTTCGGAGAAAAGGGAAGGCGGGCCAGCGAATCGGGAGGCGGGAAGACACCGCAATCAGCTCGCGGTCGAAAATAAATAAGGGCATCTCTGATGCGCAGTGAATAACCCAATCAGGGATAATGAAGACTGCGTATGGATGGGGCGGGAGCAGCGTTTGGCCCGCGCAGTGCTGTGCTAAAGCTCGTAAGGCCCTCCCAATCAGGGCGATCCCCAGGGCTCCCCGCAGCGGGCGCCCGCGGCGGCGGAAAGCACCAGGGACTCGCGGGCGAGAAACTCGGTGCTTCCCTATCGGCTTTTGCGGACGCCACTCGCCGCAGAAAAATCGCCGCGGCTCTCCCGGATTTCCAGTCCCGGGGAAGGCTGCCTGCCGTGACCGGCGCGCGCAAAGTGCACGTCGGCATCCCCGGCACTGGAAAGTGCCGGGGATGCCGACGACGATTGCCCCGGGTCCGTGGAAAGGAGTCAGGACCTTCCCCACTTTCGCGGCTTTGGCGAGGGGGCGCCGCGTTCCCCGAAAACAAGGCGCGTTCATCGGCGCCGCGACTCTGCGGACTTCCCCTTCCTCACGTGTGCCTGCCTGCTGATAATCGTTGTTTCGATATCACCAAAATGAGACTATCCAAGAGAATGCTCCCTGAATAAAATCAATATCCCTTCTCTTAACTTTTTCTTCTCTCCCTTTTTTTTTTTTTTTTTCGAACTTCAACCTCTTTTTCGAAATCGCAACGGAATACATGCCTATCTTGGCGTTGCCAAAAATAATGGAACAAATAAACCACGGGTTCACGTTGAAAAAAATCATAAATCTCACTACGAAGAGTTGAAGAAGGGGAGGGGAGGGGGGGGAAGGAAGAAGAAGAAGAAAGTTGAGTTGTTATTGAGGGAAGGAAAAAAAATTTCCCTTGTTTTTTTGGTTTTTTTTCCCCAAACTCGTCAGATTATCGGTGCTCCGCTACATTCGTTGATCCATCATCAGATGGCACTGGGCGAAACTTGGTTGTTCGGTTGCCCCGGCACCGCGATTGTTGAAATAAAATTCCGATTTGTGGTGCGACTGCGAAGGCCTCAGTCAAACTTTCAAATTGGCTATCCGATGGAAAGAAGTCATATTTGTGAACAATTTAACATTTTTACATAGCTCGGATATGAATTTTTCGAATCATGCACTGCAATTGAATGAACAAAATGCTAAGATTTCTACCCAATTGCCTCTCGTTCCAGAAGAATTCAATGTGCAAGATTTCACCTATTACGTATCTCCCCCTCAAGCAGAAATATGCTTCACGCTAGATCTTGATAGGGAAGAAATACAGAAAATAGAGAGTCTGAACAACTGGGATGATGTGAAATCATACCTAAGTATGATGTATAATTGTATAATTGAATGCTAATTTGTGAATGGGGGAGGAGGAAAAGTTATGTGTAGCTCAGTTTTGTTTTGCTTTATTATGATTTTGATTATTATGATTATTACTGACAAGGTTGTTTGAGTTTTTATTCTTAAATCACAAAAAGAAATTAAGCATCATGAGTGATATACCTCCTGCTATGCCTGAGGTTCGTTTTGAAAGTGTTCGTGTTTGAGTGTGGTACCCATACAAATGGGAAGCTGATTGCCGCCAACTGTTTAGCGATTCTGTGCCGACCAAAGCAAAAAATTCCACGTCTGTTTCAAATTAGCAAGGTTATGCATGAGTTGTAATGCTACGGGTGCTTCCAAACGCTTCAGCCGAATTCCGTTGAAAAAATGGTACACTTGGTTTTCGAGAAAAGAAATTTCTGCGTGGCGAAAGTCGTGGGAAGCACAGGTTTTCTTAAAGAACTTTGAGAACAAAAGTTTTCTCGAAGATGGTTCCTTAAAGAACCGAAGCTCTGGAAGTTCTTCCGGTCCACTCATGCCGGCTGCGGGCATCCCGAAACGAATACGCATGCAAAGGGATGAGAAAAAGTGAATAAGCGGCAGTCGATGGGGTTTCGAAATAAAATTCTTATCGATTTCATTATTGTCAGAGCACTTTTAAGTAATAAGGCTGAATATGTTTTTGTTTTGTTTTGTCTTTCGGAAGCAGATTTTGCTAGAAACGCCAAGCGGAGATAATCCTGTCGAGAAACGAACGGCTTTTTGCAAATTTCACCGAAATGGAAGGTGGCGGATGCTTGGAGAATTACTGGAAACGGAACTCACTGAACATTACTATCGCAGTCGGGGATTCTATTGAATTCAGCTCTATCTTACTGGTTTCACAAGTGTTCCGTGAAACCATTGAAATGGGAAGTGCCGAAATAGAAAGAGCTCGGTGAAAATGGAATCCCAACCGTGCAACTAAGGAAACTGAAGTTGAAAGCGTTCCCTTCAGAAATGGAAATCTCTAGGAAAATTTCCATTCTTCCGAATCACCTCGGATTGCACTCACATGGACAATAGATATATCATTTCCTCGCATAGCTTATCCACTAAAATTCGAAAGCATTTGCTAACTCTGATGCCAAGTACCAAATGTGGATACTTATTTCGACTCTTTCTACTCTCGAAAAAAAGGAAAAAGGACCTTCATCACTCCGGCATCAGCAAGGTCAAGGCACAGAAAGTGGAATTCACAGTAAGCTTCATCAATACACCATTGGTAGGAATAAAGGTGGAGTCAGTTCAGTACAACACGCTAGGTCGAAATTGGATTAAAAGGAAGATACGCGTAAGAAATTTGCATAAATCCGCATGCAGGGAAAATTCTGTTCCGAAAATTGGGAATGAGGGTTGGTGCTGTAGAACAGGAATAACAGAGACAGCGATAAGAAAAATAGCACTTTCAAAATGATACTTAAAGTGTCGTTGCACGCCCGCATTGTGAGCTGTACAGATTCAGTTCTTCCTACTAACAAAAACAGTTGCGTACCTACTGAATCACAAATAAAAGAGTTCCCTCTGAGGTGCTAAAATGTTTTGACTTGCAGCGGCACATATGCGAGTGAAGTATCCAAGAAGAAACATTTGAATCGAATGGGAACCGCGAAACTTTCGGAGGGGGGGGGAGCGGGGGAGGGGCAGTATCGGATCATCACGCCTTCCTAGCTCTCAAGAAAGGACGTTTTGCGTTGATGTGAAAAATGCGGACGCATTTTTCACACAGGCATAAATAAAAAAAGAAAGTCATGCCATAAAGAAAACTTCGTACAGTTTACTCTTCAAAGACCTTCCGTGAGCCGTTTTAGAAAACACGAATGCCCCACGCGCCTATTGCTCTTCACGAATTCACGAGTGTTTCCCAAGTTTCTGCACGCACTGTGAACGAACATAAACAATAGGGTTGGAGAAGATGAAAAATTGCACCTTCTTGTGAGCTTCAGAAAATTCTGTGATTTCAATTTGATTCCGATAATCAGATGATATACTGGATAAGTTCCGCCAGGGTTCCAGGCCGTAGGTTCCATGCTGTGCTAGACAGCGAGCATTTGAGAATGCAAGCACATGGTCGATTGCTTCTCCCACGCGGATACTTCAAAATTTAAGGATAATCTGAAACCAATCGGAATTTATGTGATCTGATGCCCAGGCTCTAATCAGAATTTCTGAGCAGCGGATCGGTCTCGTGACGAACGACTGTAATTTTGAGAAAAGCCTTTCCAGATTGGAGAAGACGATGGACCAACTGAATCGATGGATTCACCGATTGGGCGAATAAAGTTTTCATCCCTTTTTTTTTTTTTCTTCTTCTTCTTAATGTTTTCGTCGAACTCGGGGCAAGATCTTTGAGACAGAAGCTTTGAGAAGGTCATATGCGAACAAACTTCCAACGGGCTGACATGCAATCCGGGTCCAAATGCATCCGTTCCTGTTCCAAATTTCATGAATGCGGATCACATTCCTGGAGTGACCATCAAGCAAATGTTCGCATTGAGAACGTGGGAGTGCTGAATGGATTGGAACATGCTGGATGCGTGGATCACTGAGGAAGTTGAAAATTAAAATCGAGAAGTGCTGACAGAAGCACGAACCGTGTCATGGTCTTCTTGTAAAGATGCCTCACTAAGTAGCTTGGATTATATGTAGACTTGCTTGCTTCCCCTAGATCGAGGCATTCGTGCTCGAGAAAGAAAGATGGATGAGCGGAAGGAGATTCTCGAAGAATAAACAGTCCCCATTACTGTCGTTAATGGTTGAAACTCAGCCATGTACTCGTGCTACCCGAACAACAACAAACGGATATGAGTTTTAATGAAATTACAGATGCATCATCGAATATGTAGAACGCCAAGGAAGTGCACAGGATGCTGTCTCACTGATTCTGTAATGAGTGTATATATATTCATGATATGAATCCTCACAGAAGCGTATAGGCTTGTAGACTCTCGGTTGTCCATATGTGTGCACCCTACCCTATATATATATGATGACATACTGTACAAAGTAGCACTGTACTTTGGATTGCGCTATAGACGTGGCTTATTTGCACAGTTTCATGTATTGTGCACTTCGTGATGTGGCTTACAAGCCGAAATTCCGACGACGGTTAAACGCTAAGGACTGTGCACCAAAGATTGCGTAGAAGGCCTGGCAGATCTTTGGCTGGCAGCCAACTGGCGGCTCGTGAATGCACAGCACTCTTAGCGGCTACACGGAAATCGCTATTCGATAAGCAAACGAGTCTTCTTAATTGTGGATTGGAAGCCCGAAGTGCAAAACTTGAACAGTTTTTATGAGCCCTAAAGAATGATGGATAGTATGTGTTTTGTAAATGCCTCGACCCCTTTGCGCACTTGGGTATCCAAGTAGGGTTCGAGACCATCGTGGATTACTGATGGAATTTCTATAAACCAATGAAGTGCGATACGCTCTCGCTCTTTGCCGAGGTTGAATTCGTCGGGTAGAGTATGCTTTGCGAATCCTCGCTCTTACTATCCTCGCTCCTGCATTGAAGTTCGAGGCCGTTGCCAGTCTCCCAGAAGTAGGAAGCCACAGAGTTTTCGAACTTGTGCGAGCCTTGTATTTTATGATGACCACCCGCAAGGTGTAAAGACGTACTCGTGCCATTCTTAATCCGTAGGATTCGAGCAGAACAGACTTAAGCGCAGGAAGCATAGCCGGAAAATAGCACAACTCGCATATCTGTGAACCGGGCAAGACAAGATGGAAGCAGACCTATTCCGTTCGTCAGCCAAAAGAAGTATGTATCCGCAAGAGAACTCGAAAGAAAACACGAATGAGGCACTGGTAGTTCGTCACCTGAACTCAGAGAGACTTGTTGACCTGAGCTCGCATCGTACTTAGTAGTAGTTCTCTGGAACGCTTGTGTATCAAGGATCAGAGCGAAAAACAGTCAAGGCTTGGTTTGGCCAATGTCTGCTGTGTTCCCTAAGAAACCCCTAGAAACTTTTTTCCTGTTGGAAAGCAGATGCGAACCATAGTATATGCATGCAACGGCCAAGAACGGAATAGGATTTCTCGTTTGCGTTCATTCTGGAGAGATGATTCATCGATGACGATCAGCGCTTTCTCTGTGTTTGAGCTGTTTTACATTAGGTATTTAGCTCCAGTGATTCTCCATCGGTCATGTGAGGAATCGATGCACGCTTTTACCTGGAGTGTTGTTGACTACCACATCCGAACCTTCCTTTGGACAGTGTTGCAGCACACAGATAAATGTGTCGAAATGGGAAATTGACAGAATGTCAGCAGTGCACACTGTTGTTTTGCAAAAGTACTTTCGCATGTTTGCCTGAGAGTGCATCCACTCTTCGTCTTAACGAAGAGTCATGCGAAGCGGGTCAGTAAATCATGGGAAAAGAACGAACCTGAGAAACGCACGACTTTGAGAAGCGCAGAACGTGCCTTCTCTGTTGCCCTGTGAGTACAGACGTGATGGAAGCAAATACAGCAGGATGAATTTCCTGTTGTATGTGTAAATCAGTGCACCGCAGTATCATTTGGAGTTTTGCTATTTTCATAGGAATGGATAGAGAAACGCTTTTGCTTCCCGCGTATTGATCCTTCCCGTCGGCTGAAACAGAGAAGTTTGCCGAAGTGAACACAAAAGTTTCTGATTTTCATCCCAGTAAATTGCCAAACTCACTGAACGGACTCACAGAACACATTCGGCTTCTCAAAAGTTCGCCGTTGCAGCAACACTACTGCTGTTCTTGACCTCGAAGCTCAGCATTGCCACTAGAGGACTGGACTGCTGTGTCTGATTGCAAACTTCTCTCGTGTTTCGTGCTTTCTCAGGAAACGTGTTCTTGTCCCGGAAGACATTAAACGAATATTCAACGGAGCATTCTAAAAAGTATTCTAAAAAGTCCTAGTCCACGGGTTTGTAATAAAGCGAAGGCAGACTTCCTTATTGTGCACTGTCTGTCACAAAAATAATGAAAATTCAATTCGTTTTAGTAACGCTGTTTCCCGAACTTGGAAACCATGAAAGCAACCCAAGTGCTGCGATCACTCTTGAGGTGTACCTTTATGCTCTTAAAACCGCTTCGTAAGTTCATTTCAGAACATACTTTCAGAAATGCTGAGTGTTGAGCGTTGCAGACAAATTAGCAACGTCTAAGTAAAGAGTGTTTCATTAGAACTGGATAATCGAATTGCGATTCAGTTTAACGAATAGAAGTGTATAGTCTGTGATACGGATCTGGAGGAGAGAGGACAGAAAAGCTTTATGGAGCTCTTCGATCAAAATCGATTTGTGCGGTTATCCTACGGAAGAATCTTCATTGCAGTATCGCGGATTCCTTGTAAATCAGGACGAATATTTGATACAGATGATTTTTTTGGAATAAAATGCTCTCTTTTTTTTCTCTTTTTTCTTTTTCTTTCTTTCCTTCTTTTTTTCTGTTTTTTTGCGGATTCGATAAGCCTCCAGCTCTGTGGTACAGCTTATGCTCTACTCGCTCTGAATGCGGCGAATTGATCGCACCTCGCCGCATATTATTCCTTTCGTTGCTATTATTTATTTCTTTGTGGACGGCCAAGCGGGAAAAAACAAATTTCTGAGAAGTCACTCGTGAAGAAAAAGCAAGACGTTAATAGATGGGGGGGGAAAAAAAAAATCATCTTTGAGAAACTGCGATTAATTGGTGACGGGTGCTCATCAAAAGTGCCAGACAGATACATCAGCTGTTTCGTCTTCACTGAGACGAAGTAGGCAGTCTTTGGGAGAGCGAAAATGATAATCGCGCACTCGTTGAAGCTGAAGTTCCAATTTCTCAGGCAGGCGTAAAGAAAATGAAATGAACGCTTTCCCCTAAACCGACCATTATCCGACTCTGAAAATTCGTTCGAGGAAAGCTCGAGTTAAATTTTTCCCGAGGATTCCGATCCCGGGAACAGCAGGTCTCACTGTGTCCTCGAAAAGGACAGCTGGAACGGGTAGGAAATCTCGAAAGTGGGGATTCAAGATGCCTGGAATGAGAAAGCCATCTCTCTCGCTCGCATTTCTGAATTGAAGGAGGTGAGGAAAAAGCATCACCAGAAAGTCCACCAGCATCTTTTCACTCACTGCCTGCCTTTTCCTATCTGCCTCTATGTTTGTCCGGATCCCTATTTATTTGCGGCAGCGATTTGGTTGAACTCGACTCTTGTCGTTCCCGATTACGAATCTCGTGGATTCGGAGGTGAGAGGTGTCTAGCAAACCGGATTCAAGCACCACGTCTATGGAAGCACTGGCTTGGTATGGCTGAGAAAGAAGAGCCTTGGTCCTTGGGTCGTTACAGCCTTGAAATGAAAACATTTTGCGTTGCGAGATGCCTTAGTTTTCCCCACAAAGCTCTCTGTGAACCGATGTGCTCACTGCAAGATTGGTTGCCAAGAAAACTCCGCCGATAGCGGTCGTCATGCAGTAAAACTGACAAAGGAAGAGGAACCTCGATTTCGTTCTCACGGAACAGATGCTGGAGGATGTGCAGTTCGCAACAGCTCCAAGATCAAGATGGTGGCCAGGATGCTTAATAAGACAGAAGGAAAGGAAGGAAAATCTCCTTTTGAAATTATCTTCTGTTCCGAATTCAACTTTATCCTCTTGCATGCTGTCCATCATGAACTAGCATCGGTCCTGGCCGGCGAGGAAGGGAATGTTTTTGCAGCCAAATTTCAGAGAGGTGCAAAAGAGGCAGTATCTCGGAAGAAGGGAAGGGTAAGCGCAGTGGGTTCAAAGCTGAGCAGTGCGAGAACTTGACAACCACTCAGCATGACCTGACGAAAGACAAGTTGACACCGGATCTCCAGATAGAAAGTTCATCGTGACGAGCACGAGCAGTTACAGGATGCAGCGGGTGGCAGAAAATGGGATGGAAGGAGCACTGCGACCAAAGATTCGCGTGCTTCAGTTCTCTGGACCAAGTGCCTAAGCTTTTAAAGAATGGTGCCATCGATCCCTGTTGACAAACAGAGCACGAGGACGAAAACTAAATGCAAAATGTGGCCACATACAAACCTGATTCCCAGAGAGCTAATGAGGAAGAACCATGAAAACGTTGTTAACGTGTCACTCTAAATATACATGTGCGTGTGTATGTATGTGCAAGTGCAGTCTTTCTATTTCCTAGAACTGCACCCATCGCAGCATGAGTATAGTTCACTAAGAGGGATGGATGTCTGCTTTATCCCTTGAATCTGTACACACTGTGACTTTTTGTTTATTCTGCTCTTAGAAATTACAAGCTGGATACAATGCAGACTTCTGCTTTGTTCACAATCCTGAAAAAGACTCACGAATTTTGGACTTACGCTCCTTTCTCCTACTTGAACGATGTTTTCAAATACTTCAAAGAACTATTTGTGTGCCACTCAGTCCACGTGAGTCCAGTCTCGTAACATTCTCCATTCCTTCTTGATATAAAGAAACGAATATGTACCGTCGAGGCATCCATGAACGGACGCAAGGCACATGCGCGAAATGTGCCCCGCACCGGTGGGCGAGTTGCTCAACGCGCGAGGAAAAATTGGATTTTAGTCAGAGAAAAAAAAAAAAAGGAGTGCATGTTCCAGGCAGCTGTTAAGCACCAAGTTGTTCTTCATGACAACTCGTGCAGTTCGATCGCCTTATTAAGCACGGAAAGGAAAAGTAGTTATCGAACGCTCAGCATTTATCTTCACCGCGACCAGTAATAGCATCGCACTACCCTCTTTTTTTTTTTCTTTTTCTTTTGCTGTACCGTCTCTTTGCTTCCTTCCTTCCTTTCTTTCTTTTTTTGTTCTTCTTCCAGAATCCGCCAAGGAAGATGAGAATTTTCAGAAACTTCCAGTTGGAGCAAATCATGGGAGAAATCGTGCATGTGTATTTTCGCCACGCTCCCCTTTTCAAATACATAGCTTTACCGCAACTTCATTTGGACTTCACTTTGGTTGTCGATGGCGTGAACAGGGATGCTATCGAGAAAAAGCAAGGTCGACTGCTAAATGTGATAGTAGGACCAACAACCGATTTGGAAATGAAAGATGTGGAAGATTCGGTCAGCAAAATTGACCTGTCCAACAGCAAGTATCTGATGAATGTTTATCAGGAGCTCGCACACGTTAGTCTCACGTAAGTACCTGGGAACTACGAAATTTCAAGCTAGAGAGCAGCAAACGTACGCGTGTATGTACACTTACGCAGGGAATGACTGTGTGTCCCGCGTGGGTCCAGCGAGAGCGCGCCATTGGTTTGCGAGTAGTACGAACTCTTTCTTGATTCTCTCTTTGATGTTGCATGGGACGTGGCAGCTTTTCGTGTGCACGGGGACCTGTCACAGTAACGTGCATCCTTGCATAAAAAAGGTGTGTGCCTGCGTTTGCTTGGAGATGCAGGAAACCATTTGCGAGTCTTCTGTACAGCGCGGCGCACAACCGGAAGCATGCGTCGTAAATTCAGCATGGCCTCTCTGCATTCGACCGGTAATCGGTCGGGACCGCAACTGTTCTGATTTTATGTGCATTCAGTTCTGCTAAATTGCTGTGGACATGCTTGGCATTTGCATGTCTACTCCACTGGAAACCTTGTACACTCACACCCAGTGGTGCTTGCTTGAAGCAGTCTGCACTTGCGCTCAAAGTGATGCGAGACGTTGCACGATCAAGCAAAAGTCGTCGAACCACCTCGACAGCGCCGATTCGTAGTCCACGGAAGAAAATGTAGGGCGTTTCCGATGGACATCCATATGCGAATCTTAGCAGGAAAACAACAGACAATGCAGCGATGGCACATGGTTGGATCCACAAGCAAGGAGCTTTCCAGATATCCCCCGGTGCAGGCGAAAATCACAAAAACACACTTCCCGCGTGAACCCCGAAGGTGCACCTTCGTGCTCACCGTAACGAGGAACGCTCAGCAGATGATCGAAGCAGCGTTTGCACTTGGATTTTCAATAGCACGAACATGGTAATTGGGCCGTAATACGTGCTCTTGAACTGTGTTCATACATTTTCTAGAAATTCTAGTTCCTAAGATGCACACGTGCAAACTTCTTACATGCAAACAGGAGCAGCGGGTGCGGCTTATGTTTTGACAACAGGCATGCATTCGGGAAAGATCAGATTCGTTATTTTAGGTTAGGTATACAGTGGCACTTCTCGGTGTACGTGGCACCTCTGTCACCGGAATTACAGGATCTTTTACACGGGGGTTATGGTAAACGCTCATCTCATTCCACCAGCCCGCGCGTTTTCATCTTGGCGTGAACGAAATGCTCGGTTTTTGCACGACAGAGTTCATAAATGCGAAACGTGGCATGCGGCCGCAGGGGTAAAATGTGGAATATACTTTGGTCCAGTAAACGGGAGATGGGTGACTAGTTCCGCGGCATGCCGAAGTACTAAACAAGTGGAAAATGCACTCGAACTTTTAAAATTCATGACACCAAAGAGTCGAATTAAGATGCCACACTACTTCAGCTCCACACCAGATGCGGATTCTGATGATTGTTTCACCCTTCCAAACACCCTACCTGCTCCTTTGAGGGCAGCTGCTGCAAGCGCACGCAGCCCCCATCCACAGTGTGGGCTCGTGGGTCACGAATTCTAGCTGTCGGATTTTAGCTAGCGTCTTGCGCAAGCAGTGCGTTACGAGAAGACACTCCCTATGCCTCTGTCTGGTTCGAGAGAGTAAGGTGAAGCCAGCAGCAAAGTTCCCTCTGGCGTGCAACGAAACCGAGTTGGGTTCGTTACGGTGTGTCCATCTTCAAGAGCCTGGGCGATGCACAGATTCCGAAGGCAAGAGTCGCTGTCATCCCACAAGGCTGACAACACGGTGCAATTCCTTGACGATCTCGCTGCTCCACTTACAGCAGGAGCCCCTCCTCCCCCAAATGCAGTCATCTGCGGTAACCTGTCTGTAGCAAATGGTGGTAGAATGAGGATTCTGTAAATGACGAGAATGTACATAGGAAGCTTGGGATTGCCCATTCGAAACGCAACGATGGAATGCTATCAAAATTTGCGTGAGGTTCTTCGTCTTAACCAGGGTTCACTGCCAGTATTGCAACCGGGCAGTAGCACCACCCCCCATTTCCAGCTTTGTTCTTCTTTTTCCCTTCCGCGATACGTTCAAAAGCTTGCAGATGCCCTTCAGGAAAGGCATGTTAACAACTTCGTGTTTTCAGATGCCTTGCTAATTTCTGTCATAATTCCAGTGTAACAAATACTATAACTTTTGATAGGTCTCAGAGGGAACTGCCAGGAATGACGTATGAGATCATCCAAAAAGCTTTCGGATCAGAAGAATGCAAATTTCCTTATCAGTACCACGTGAGAAACCATGCAGATATGTCTGATTCTGAATTAGAGAACTCATTAATAATGAAAATGGACGATCACAAAGCTAATCTGTTTACTTCCAACACGACCACAAGTTTCGCTAATACGGATGAAGATGACTTGTCAGAAGCAGAAGCAGCATTAGCGTTCAGAGGTCAATCCTCAGCTTCTCCTGTCTGCGAACTCACAGAACCTCGCACCGATTTGCCTTCTGAAACCGGGATGGAAGACATTTAAAATGCGATGTGGTTTGGTGTTAAGTAATGGATGCGTTTCTTGCGTGATTCGAGATTTACAAAGGAACAAAATGTTTAGCACTATGGCGTAATTCAGACAATCGCCACTACCGTGTTTCACTGACGTTGTAGAAAGACTCGAAGCCTTCAGCTATTTGCTTGTTTACAATCATACAGCGAAATTCATTTGTGTGACTGAAAAATAAAGAAAAAAAAAAAAATTGCCCAGTTACAAAGACGCATCGTCGATGGAACGTTTGATTTCCATAGAAATGTGTTCAATCGCCCGTGATAATTCTCTGATGGGAAACACGGCAAAAGATGGCTGCTCCCGTGTGTAGTAATGCATAGAAAATTGTCTCCGTGAAGGCACGGAGTGCTTTTAGGTAATTTGGTAGTATTTTGTTATCGCTTGATCGATATGGTATTCATTAATACAGTGCCAGTATTCAATAGATTTCAATATCCAATATTGCTTTGAAAAACATCTCGAATCAATTTGTTTCCCTGTCACAGCATCATGGTTCCTCCGCCGCTGCTGCGCAGGGGCAGCACTCTTTGCAGGCTCCCAGTCCCCAGATAACGTTACACCAGAGAATTGCTTACGTCAACAGACTGATACAAAACGCGTGCACATATGGCCTTCTTTACCTTCTTTACGAGCAGCCATGGAACAGTTGACTAATTTTTGTAATCAGATGTCCCCGGGCCGTTAAAGGCTTCTTTGCGCTCATTTCTCTCGTCTCGACCAAGCCATCGCATGCTCTCCATGGAGCGCTGAGTGCCTTGCACCCGCGGTCCTCCCGGACGTTCAGGAGGGAAAAAAAAGTCCCTCCCTCTCCTCCCGGGGACAGGCTCCAATTTCGGGCGTCTGCGTTTTGCGACTTGTAGCCGAAACGACAGATTGGCTCTGGCAGGATAACGCGAGGCTCCTTAAACAGTGACTGGATTCAATTAGCAGCTGTTCGTGGACGATCTTCGAAGCAAAGAGAGGCTGGGTGCGTCCGGCATCTTTGTCTGGAACCAATCGTGTTTCGTGCCAGAGACCCTCCTTGCTTCCTGCTATCCAGTTTGCGCAAGCTGCACTCTGGACCTGCTGCAATTTTTTCCCTTTGATGATTCGAAAAAACAACAACAACAACAACCGTTTCCCGGATCACTCGGCGGACCTTTTCTTTTCAGAACCTCGAGGACACCAAACTGGGCTTCGCCCCCAGTCGTCGTCGTCACGTTGCAAAGGAAAAGACGCAGCGCCTCATCAGCAACCTTTTCCTGCCTTCCAGGGGAAAGTTCTGACAGTTCCTTGGGAAATGGCTCCTCCTCTCTTCGGAAAACTCGTTTCCACTCGTGTACCTCTCCCTGCATTAGAACTTCTTGACGGTCGCGTCCATCGCCACGAGGCAGCCACAGTGCGATGAGGTGCATTCTTGTGAAGTGACAGCACGTCCAAGCACCGATTCTTCCATCTTGAATGCCCTGTTCGAGTGCGGAGTGTCGGCACCCCCCGGCTTGCTGCTTCTCGTTGTCTTTTGCTTGGCACTCTTCTGTTGTTTTTCTTGGTTTTTTTGCCAACGTTCAAGTTTGCAGCATGTTCGAACCTGCTCCTCCGGGCAAAGCCTCCCACGGTGCTCTCCCGAACGAGGCGTAGGAACGCTCGTGGGCTGGCACCCCGAAAGCTGGACCTCGCATCCAAATCAAGCCCCGTGCCTCCTCGCAGAAAACGGAGGCACCGTGGCCTACGGGCATGGGAAAGCGCCCTGAATCCGTCGTGCAATAACCGTAGTCCGATGTGTGCGTGCACACTGGCGGCGGAAGCTAGGATCCGCGTAGGGATCTGGATCCAGGCATCGATAGCGCTAAATCTCCTCCCGAGAGTGCAGGCTGCGAAATTAAAAAAGTTCCTTCCAAAAGTATAAACGGAATGCTGGAGCGTTTCTCCTTTCCCGGTTCAAAGTTTGAGAGGCTGACAGGCCTGTGCGAGCTCTGTGAGGCCCACGCGAGTGCCGTCATTGGCGCTATCCGGATGAGGAAGGTACAGCGGACGAGGTGGGTCAAAGAGGGAACAGTGAATAGCTCCCGTCTCTGATGAAGAAGTCAGATGAAGAGATGATGCTTTAGTGTCCATCTGGTTTTTTGGTGTGTGGCTTGATCTTCTACCTCCCCTCAAGAGTGCGGCGAGTCTCCAGGACTCCTCGAAAAGGACAAGACCACGTAGCTCCAAGGAATGTCTGGTTGTTAGTGAACACAAAGCGGTCACTTCCGGGAGGCAAGGGAGAGAACTTCTGGGTAGATGAATGGACGGATGAGCGAAACTCACAGCGTCGATGACCGAGCATTTTACACGCGAAGAAGAGGAAGATCCTCGATCTGGGATTTGCGACCGACCGTCCAGGAGAGCTGGACTTGCCGGTGGCAGCTGAGATCTGCGGAGTTTTGTGGAGGGCTGCTAGTCCGCAGTTCTCCCAGATGTTCGATCCGGTGACCGTGCACCCGAGGCGTCGAACGATTCCAGAGAAAACAGGATTCGAATCGCCTCATTTTTGAGCTTTCCAAAGGCTGAAGGGATTTCGGACGCCCTCCCGACCTCTCATCCTCTTAGGTCTCATTTGTCAGAATACTCTACACTGCCCGCTAGGTGATTCAAGATGGAGGCGGATCCTCCTCGCAGAGCCGAGCAAACTGAGATCCACAAAGGCAACCTATCGCCGTGACGACCGCCTGTGTGGAGTAGTATCCCGTGATGCTTTCATTGCGTTTGTGCAGATTACGATCTGCCGCAGCCTCCTAGTCCTCTCAGACATCCAAGATACGTTTCCCCTCGTTCAGGCATGGCTTTTCCAATTCCGATAGGTTATCGAGCTTTTCCTTTATCGGAAAATGTTCCTGATAAAAAGGACATTGCTTTTTAAGGGATGGGCGGTGCCCAATCGTTCAACATTTTCGCCCCTTTCGAGTACGTTCTCGAAATTCCCTCGTTGATAAAATCTCTTGGACTGGTCTCATGGAGTGGGTGTTCACCCAACCTTTCGGAACAACGGCTTTCTTTGCCGCTTCCGTCAGCCACAGAGACACCTCCGTTCTGGATTGCAGGACAACGGGAAGATCGCGTGGGTCCATCCACTGTCACCGACTGTACGTCCACCTTGGGGTGCTCTCCACCCCTTCGTTGCGACAAAGGCAGGAGCGGCGGCGGGCGCGTAGCTGCCCTCCGACCAGCAGATCACGCGGTCGGGAATGGGGACGCTTCCCAGCAGTGGAAACGGTACGGCACCTTGCGAAGCGCCGACCACACGAGCAGATTCGAGCACACGGGGGAGCACGTCCCGTGCTTTCCCCGGATCGAGCCAACGCTCTCGTTCCTTCGGGAGGAAGGCGCGCCGAAAGAAAGGGAAAAGCATCGGTCAGCATTGAGGATGAGCTGCATCTCCTCCTTCCGGATGTTTGACTGAAGAGGAGTCCACAGGGAGCTTGAGGTCAAGGGAAGAAAGGGGAGGAAAGGGCTCTGGGGGTGTGCGCATCCTCTGGCGCTCCCTCTCCTGCCGATGCGACTCAGGAGCGCTCCTGCCTCCTCCAAGGTCCCCGCTCCACGCAGCAGCGGCTCACCCGGACCAACTCTCCCCATCCCGCTCCCGGAAAGCGGAGTGGGTGACGTTGCCACTGGCCACCCGTTGCACCCGCGAGTCGTTGCAAGGGGTGTCAGCCGCGTTTCGTCGCGTAGGTCTCCGAGCGCGCGTTCTTGAGCTCTGCGCCGACAAAAGGGAGACGCACCCACGAAGCTCCGCGGGCTAGCGGGAGTCCCGCGAATCTGCGCCCGAGGTTCGCGAAGGGGAGCCTTTTGCTCCCCTTCCTCCGTGAGGAGCAACCACCAGTCGGCCGAGACCACCGCGACACCCGAACCAACCTCGGACCTTCGTCCTTCGAAGCTCGTTGGCCTGTCACTCGACTCAGGCAGGCCGAGGCTCTCCCCACCACTTCCCCGGACCACTCAGTTTCCACCCGGGCACGCCGAGGTGTTTATTAAAATTCATCTCAACCCATAAAATGGGATAGGAAGTTGGAAAGGGGGCTGAAGGGAAGGGGGGGGGAGGGAAGAAGTTCATGGAATAGCGGAATGGACTGTTCCTGACAGTTCCCTCTGAGACCTATCAAAAGTTATCAAAGTTACACTGGAATTATGGCAAAAATTAGCAAGGCATCTGAAAATACACACACACACAAAAAAAAAAACGGTCCATTAGGATGGCATCCACCTGAAAGCGCGCGACGTGCAGCTCGACGGGGAAGGTCAAGTTGGGCAACTTGTGATCAAGTGGTCCCACGCGATCGACCTCGTGATTACGAACTTGCGATAGCCACAGCCCCGCAGAACGCACTGCGTTCTTCGAAGGCCTGCGGCGAGATTGGCTGGCTCAAACAGCCGTTCGAAGGGCGCACCTGATTGCCTGGGACTTTAACGTCCGCCTGCTGGCAGGTGCGCCCTGAACACGAGCACAACTGGTCAACGAGATGTGCGCAGCAATGCATGCGCGCAACTTGTTAGCCGGTGATGCTGGGACGGGGACAAGCATCGACCACATGTTCCTCGACGACCACCTGTGCACACGGGTGGGAAATCGGGGAGCATTGCCGTCCGAGTTGTCCGACCACCCCCGGCTTGTGCTCGAGATACACCCGCGCCGAAGAGGCTCACCCTCTCAGACGTGGCGTCTGCCAGGGGACTGGTTGAGCATCGCAGGAGCAGCGGAACACCTCCGCGCGTTCCTGCGTGGATTCCATCTGCAGAATCTCGCGGACTGGGACGTGATGAAGAGTTCAGTCCGCGAGTTCTGCGACCAGTTTCTCATGGACCGTCTTCCTCCAGGTTTCAGCGTTGCCACCCGGAAACGCCGGGACGTTTATTCAAACTCTTCCTATAGTCATCATCAATACGTGGAACAAGGCTCAACTAACGGCCAACATTTAGCAGGACCTGCCGGGACGCCGGGACGCAGACCAGCGTGACTCTCCTCGGCAGTGGAAGGGGATGGGGGAAAAAACAGAAGAAAAAAATAAAACAATAAGAGAAAAAAAAAGAATTTGGAGGGTGGGGAAGGGATCACTGACCACTGGGAGGAGGGTCCATCCTTTATAGGATGCCCTCGAGGTCCTTCTCCAGTCCACCCAGCTGGGGCCATCCGGTAGCTCTCTGCAGGAAGCGAACAGCATACGGGATGACGTCCCTCTCGTTGCATCTTCATCTTCGGCTTCACTCCAGGCCGCCACAATCCCACGGATGCAGCAAAGTGCTGCCAGGGCTGCGAATAGCTGCAGGGCGTCCAGCACGAAGAGAAGGCGGTTGGGGTTGCCGCCAACCGGTATCCCAAGGGTCGTTCCGAGACGTTCCCACAGAAGCCGGAGAGGGACAACTATAAGGTGGGAGAGGGACTCCCGCTCCCCGCACCTGGCACACTCAGGATATACTCTTTCCCGCGTCCAGTGGAAGCGGCACGCGTTGCAGGGTAGGCCCCAATGCAACAACAGAAGCGACGACTCTTGCCACTTCAGGGGAAGAGTCCTGGATCCTGTCGATACCGGGAGCCACTTCAGGTCATCCGTCTGGATGCCGAGCAGCTCGCCCCATCTCGTTAATCCTCTCGGCTGGACGCTCGGGGTCATGGCGTCGGCCAACTCTCCCACTGTCCAGCCACTCATCATCTCTCTGCCTGCGATACGGCAGGAGACTTGTCACTTCGGCTTCCGGCTGTTATGAAGTGCCCTTCTCCGGAAGGGCATCGCCGAAGCTAGGAGGGTTGTCTCAGCCCACGTGCAGCTCGCGGGATACTCTAGTATTTTCCGCAGAGTGTAGCGGGTTTAAAAACCCGTTTCGAAGGCAGTTCCACGTCTCATGGTTCCTCTCGTTCAACTTCGCCCACGTGCCAGTAGTCTCCTCCAGCCATGCAATGGAGTTGGCGGGGCTGCAGGCCATCCACTCGTTCTCCTTTGCCAGGATGGACATGCGTCCAAGGAGCAGGCCGCATCTTCTGATCTTCCGGCCGGGGCACAGAAAATGAGACGCGAGTCCTTGCATTCTGGAGACACGGCTGGCTAGGAGGCGGGCCGAAACGCACCAAGATGTGCTCCACCACTTCTCTGCGATGGCCATGGTGCGCCATCGCAGCTGGATTTCCAAGTGCTTCAGCGTTAGGAGGCCAAGACCGCTGTCCCAACGCGGAGCGCACAAGTCCTTCAGAGGCACTCGGGGCTTCCCGTTTCCCGACAGGGCGATGCGGAGGAGGTCCTTTGTCCTCTTTTTCATTTCCACTGGGACGGGGAAAACAAAAAGTAGGAGGCGGAGGATGGAAGCCGCAAACGCGTTCCATACCGCGGCCCGTTCCGGCAAGAGGAACTTGCCTTCCAGGACGATCGCCAGCTCTACTTTCTGGAGACTACCTGACCAGGATTCTGACGGGCAGAAGTCCCCCAACGGAACGCCAAGGTACTTCAGGTACCTGGCTGTGGGGATCCCCAAGCGGATCCAGTCAGGCCGTCCAACCCACGTCGCACCAACAGCCACCACCGACGACTTTGCCTTGTTCACCCGCAGTCCCATCCCGCGGCTTAACAGATAGAAGAAATCCTCGACTGCCGCTGCCGGAGCGTATATGGGGAGCAAAAGCAGAAGATCGTCGGCGTACGCTGCTACAGCAGGTGTGCCGGGGCACGAGCTCAACAAGGCAGCCAAAGTCACCCTATACGCTCTAAGCACCAACTCGTAGTAGGTGCTAAAGAGCAGGGGACTCAGGTTATCGCCCTGCCTTATCCCGTGGCGCACCGGCACACCTTACACATTCTGACTGCTGAAAAAAACGTTTATTATCGCATTGCGCCAGCAAGAGCGCAGGTAGGTCAGTAGGGAGGGTGGGAAGCCCATGCGATCCAGGAGCTCCAGAAGAAGTTCCCGGTCCACGCAGTCGAACGCTTATGGAGATCGACTGCGATCGCTAGGGCTCCCTTCCCCGCCCGGGTGTCCCTTCCCTGACCGGCTGGCGCGCCCAAAGTCGGGTTGCCGATCATATGTTTTTTCCTATTTTCTCTCCTCTGCACATGAAACCATGTGCTCGCGAGGAACAGGTTGGCCTCCATACTTCTCCTGGGAACAGCGTATGTCTGCTCCGGGCTAATTATGGAGTCGGCCACCTGCCCCAAACGCGCAGCCCACAGTCCGGCAATCAGCTTGGCGTCCGCGTTCACGATCGTGATCGGACGCCAGTTGCTTAACTTTCTGAGCTCATCTCCCTTTGGAAGGAGCCTCATCCTGGCTGACCGAAACGACGCGGGTACATCGCCTTCGTCTCGGATCAGCCTCGTCAACTTGAGCACCAGGGGGGCCAGCTCTGCCGCGAAGCACTGAAAAACGCCGCGGGCAGGCCGTCCTCCCCTGGCGCCTTACGCCTCTTGAGCCTTTCAATTCCGCCGAGAACTTCGCCGGTCGTGAAAGGCTCTTCGAGGCTTTCCCTCTCCTCCTACCCTATCGCCAAGGCTCCCTTCGAGAGCAAACGCCGCGAGGAGTCTCGTTCCGGGGGTGCTTTGGCATAAAGGGAGGAATAGAAACTTCTCACGAGTTGCCTAACCGCCGTCGGGGACGAACGTTCCCGGTCCAGATCGTCCAGCAGGCTGGGCGACCCGGATTGCCAGGTTTGGCGCTCGGCTCCGGCGCGGCATTCGGCAGGTGCGCCAGAGTTAGCTTTCGACTGCGTCGACCAGGAGCTCCTTCTGGAGCTTCTGGTCGCACTGGATTTTCGGCCGTCTTCCTGGCCTACCCGCGCTCCTGCTGGTGCTTCGCGATGATAAACATCACTTTCAGGCCGGCACGCCGGAACGTGTACGGCGTGCCGGTTCGACGTGGCATCCGGCAGGGAGACAGCCTGTGCGCCCTGCTCTTCTGCATCTACTTTGAGCTGGTGCTGAGAGCATACAGGGAGACTCTGGCAACCCTGCCGAGCTCGTGTCCTGGCACGCCTGCCGTGTCGGCCTATGCCGACGACCTTCTGCTCCTGCTTCCCGGGTCCACCCCGGCGTCTGCGCTCGAGGATTTCTTCGAGCTGCTGCGCCGCGGGACAGGCCTGGAGATGAACAGGACGAAGTCGTCATTAATATTCATGGACTCGTCGCGGGCAGGACGATCGTACTGGATCCTTGGGGATCCCCACGGGCGGGTACTTCAAGTACCTTGGCGTTCCGTTGGGGGACTTCTGCGCTGCAGAGTCTCCAAAAAGTGGAGTTGGAGATCGGCCCGTTCCGCGACGGCAAGTTTTACTTGAAGGAACGGGCCGCGGTGTGGAACGCTTTCGCGTCCCCCCTTCTTCGCCCCTTACATTTTGTGTACCTTGCCCCACCCCAAATCAGGACACGGACAAGGGGCCTCATCAGGAAAGCCCTTTTGGGGCAATCGGAGGTCCCGCGTCCGACTCAGAGACTTGTGCACTCCACGCAGGGACGGTGGACTCGGTCTCCTGACGATGGAGCGCATGCCAGCAGCCGCGCGTGTGGCAGTTCTCTTCTGCATACGTGGGATCCTGGAAAAATGGACTGCGTCCAGGAGATGCCACAACAGCCGGAACACCATTCACTGGGCGGCTCTCAACATTGACAAAGCTTCCCCATGGACCCGGCTAAGAACATCACGTCCGGCACTTGTCCGCATCCTGCACAGGATGCAGAGGACCACGCGGAGCGAACAACGATCCCTTCCCAGCCCTCCCTTCCCCTAAAACAGTTCCCTCCCCTTGGTTTTTGTTTGTTTTTTTCTGTTTTTCTTTGTGGTTTTCCCTTCCCCATCGCCTCCGGAGAGGATCTCAGCGGCCTGCGGGCCGGCAGCGGCAAGTGTGTCAAGATAAACAGAACCACGTGCTCTGCCTGCACATATTAACAATTAGAAGACTTTATTAGGAAATTTTATATTATAAAAATTTTAATAATAAATGCCCCGGCATATCCGGGTGATAAATTCCACCTGAAAGCTCACCAGCCGCGTGCTTTGGAGCACCAGAGTCAGCGGAAGAGAGGAACGCGCCTGCAGTTCTCTGGGAGTGGAGGGCCAGGTGACCTCCGCTCCAGGAATCCTCCCTCAAAGCGCTGGAACGAATCCACGCGAATCTCCTTGAGGGGCGGAGAAAACTGCAGGCGGAAAGAGGCGACCGGAGAGAGGGGAGAGAGAGGGTCGGGGGAAGGGGGGGGGGAGAGTTGCTATGCACCTCACCCCGAGACTCAGCCGAAACAGCGCGCTGGGGCAAGGGAGAGAGCTGGGCACGGGATGGATGATGGAGAGGATTCCCGGCGGGGAAAGAGGGAGGTGCTGCCGTCGGGAACCCGGAAGCGCAGCGTCGGGTTCGACCGTCTCCTCCAAGTGCCGCAAGGGTCGGGCCGAGACAACGCTTGCAGCCGGCGCGGTGCCTCCAGATGATTCGCCCGTTTCGCATGCGCTGGAGGAGCGCATGTTCCGGAGGCGGCGGACCGCAAGGCGTGAAAGCTGGAGCGAAGGCCGTGCCACCAGGAAGCGCGTGAGCGGTGGCGGTGGTGGTGGTGGTGGTGGTGGGAAGGCGGACGGAGAGAAGCCAGGACGCAAACCCGCGAGATGGGGCTTCCCCTTCCCCTCGAACACATAGGCGCAACAGCAGAGGATTCGCTTCTTCTTCGGCTGCACGCAGCAGCACGGCCGCATGCCCGAGCCAGACGAACAGGAACGAAGGTGCACTGCTCGCGGCATCCTCTTCAAAGAGAACCCTGTCGTCCCAAGGAATTCTTCTGCGCCCGCGCGCAGCCCAGCTGCAACCAGCCAGTAGCCGCAACTCGTTGGCTCAAGGGGCAGGCGAAACGCACAGCCCGCAGCATTTTCGCATGTTGTCCTCAAGGATTTTTTTTTAAAAAAAGAAAAAGAGGCGTAGCTGACTTCCTCTCTAGAAGGTCCGCTGACGGAAATCAGCTGCCTCATTCAGCAGCTGGAAATCAAATTCAACAAGAAAGTTCTTAAGAAAAGAAAAGCACCCGCGGTCCGGATAGCGCCATGCTGCTAACCTTGAGGAAGCCGAATTGGCAGGCAGCTGTCAATGGCCACGCTGTAAACGAAGAGCTTTCATTTTCTTTCCCGGTTGCGAACGTCTTTTCCCATCCCAAAGCACACCGAAAACGTTAGGTTGCCAATTGCTTGTCGAATGACACCTTCCTAGAATGTAACCGATCTGATTTGCTCAGGTGCTCAAGAATTCCTTCTGGACTCGCCATGAGGCGTCTACCTGGGATTTGTGGGTAGGGGGAGGGACGGGGAGTCGCCCCTTCGTCCTTTTGGATGCCTCAGCGAGGCTGCATTGCAGTCCGTTCTTTCCATGATGGCGCACTCTCTGTTTTTCGTCTCGAACTAATGCAGCTTGGCTTTGGGTAGCGGCAGATGACGCCATCGAAGGCACAGGCCTCGCGCCCAGCTCGTGCCGTGTGCAGTTGCACTGGCCTTTCGGTCGAAAAGTTGCAGCAGGGATGCTGGCCGCGCGTTCTCCCTGCTCGGCAGGATGCGTACCTACCGTTCCCGCGCTTCCAGCGTGCGAGTTTTGGTACCTCAATACGCACCGTGACATTCGTTTCCAGATGCCAGCTGTTCCCTTTTCGCAAGGAAGAACTGACTGACATCCTGCGGTGCGTTTTTTATCTTTTTCCGGAAACTAAAAACGCACGCCAGGCACGCCACTCCTCGATTTGTTTGCATCCTGGGACCTCCCGGTACGCTCATTCAGCCAGCCATTATGAATCATCGCAACCAACGGTTGCGATTTGCGTCACTTGGCTGCGCTCTTTTCTCTCCCTCTCTGTCCCCTTCTTTTTCCTTTTCTTTTTTTCGTGTGTACTGTCTCCATGTTTGCGTAGCTGGAATTTCTTGATCTCTGGACTCGTGTGCAACCAATCAATTAACGAAGGCTCTTTCTCTAAATTTTATGCGGCGGTATCGCTCATGCCGAGTGAGTCTTCCAGCTAGCAGTTCTCCAACTCCAGGTACCTTGTCGATGCCTCCTCAGTGTTGAAGATCTGGAGTGTGTGCGCGATCCACGTGAGTAGCATCTCTGGACGCGATGTTCCCGCAAGAGTTCGTGTTCCCCGCGCGAAGCACCCGGGCACCGAGGCGCGTCTCGACGTGCACCGCCTTTTTTGTGTGTGTGTCTTCAGGTCGGCGCTGCGTGCTGCCTTGCCGCGTTCTTTTGAAGAAAAAGGTAAACACCGCATACAACCAAACACATTGGAAGAAGAAAAAAAAAAGTCGAAAATTCAAATGCTATAAAGAATAACCGAAAAAGAAATTGGGATGAAGGACCGGTAGCGAAAGCAAACACCTTCCACACTGGATGACGCAAATCACCCAAGGTCACAACAGGATGCGTGGCATTTTCCCTGCAAGAAAACCATCAAAAGAGGGGACGAATACTCGGTGTGTCACAGAAACCAAAGCAACGGACAAGCAAATTCAAGATATTCCCATGAATTCGAGGTCCCAATTCTTCTGGATTTTACATCGAAAAACTGCAGCAGCCGGATTCCTCCTCTTGTAGATCCGTGCACTCCCCGTTTCATCCTCCCTCTCAGTTTAAAATCGGGATTCTCGCTTTTCGCCTCCGAGACGATGGAAGTGTTTTCATTCTGCACGGCTCGCGTCCAGGACGCCCTTGCAAGCATTCAGATGTAGTTTTAGCGCGGAGGTTTCCCTACGAAAGTCGGATCTCCGCGACGAATCGGGTCAAGTACGTGGCACATGACGTCTTGTGGTACTCTTTCGAAGTCAGCTCCCGGAGAAATCCTGACATTAACAAAGAAGGAGGGATACCGGAATTGTACGAAATTGTCTTTCCATCTGCGTTCTAACGTTTCGATGGGTCTCGACAGATTTCGACTGCATAAAACTGAAATCACATCGCATCAGATTAAAGGGTAGCCGTTAGACAAAGTACTGCGGACGATGAGGCACGGAATCGGAGGTTCGTCGTGCTTTGCAAAATGGGAAGATGTGCGCATCGCGGGAGGGTCATTTTAAAGACAATTGGTGCTCTGGCAGAACATTGCAGGATCAACCTCCTACCATCCATCCTCCTCCTCCATGGCAAGCCATCTTACTGCTGCTCGGAGTCGACCCCAAGCAGCGATATGAAACGCCGGGGGCCGCAAACGAGGAGGGTAAAAAAAAAAGGAGCATGTAACATAAAATAAGGCTTTTCCTGTGCAAGTTGCCCCACACACGGGATAAAGATATTCGCAACCATCTAAATTCCCTGAAAAGTATCCGCGCCGCCCATAAGTCGTCTACCGGCCGATTCTCGGGAGAAAACCAAAAATCCCGTCGGTTGATCGTGGGGGGAGCAAAAAATCGTAGCGTTCGGACAGTTCCGTATTTTGGGTTTCTCGTAGGAGCTTAGCAGCATTGGCATTGCAAAACAAAAATTTGATGAAAATTCGAAAATCAAAATTGTACATTTAACGGTGAACTTATTGGAATTCCAGGAGTTTTCCCGAGTCTGCGCTGGAGCGTGTGTTTTTTTTTCTTCTTTCGTACTGAAGTTCTCGTTGATTGTGGGTCCATTTCCATCGGTTGCAACATCTGTTCACCTCTGACGTGAGATCCCGCACTCTGAAAAACCAGCGCTCAGATCACACTCGCTTGCTCCTCAAGAGATGGAAGAGCACATCGCAGCATTAGTCTTGGCTCGCGGAGGGAGCCAAAGTGTACCCATGAAAAACATTTCCATGGTCGGAAACCAAACCCTGCTACACCGAACCATCGTGGCTGCGCGGGAGAGCAACGTTTTCCACTCCCTGTGGGTTTCCACAGATCACGAGGACATCGCGAGGGAAGGAGAGTTGCATGGAGCAAGGATTTTTCATAGGAAGGAGGACTATGCACAAAACACTTCGTCGTCATTGAGTGCAATTTTGGAGTTTCTAGAGGCCCACAAGGAAGTCACAATTCTCGGCAACCTACAGTGTACGTCGCCATTCCAAAGCCCCCAACTTTTAAGGGAGGCAGTCCAACTGATGAGAGCCGGCTTCGACTCCGTGTTTTCGGTCACCCGATCGCACCACCTGCGTTGGGGTCATTCCAGCGAATCTGCAATACGCCCGTTGAACTTCGACCTCGCCCATCGACCGAGACGGCAAGACTGGGATGGAGAACTAGTGGAGAATGGGATGTTCTATTTCTCCAAAGTTGCGTTCTTGAATTCCGGCATACTACAGGGAGGAAAGTGCGGATATGTTGAAGTTCCTGAGATTATATCCATACAAATTGATACTTTGGACGAGCTGAAGCTTGCGAACGCAATAGAAAAATACATACTTCGTGACCCATGACGACCACTGCTCATAAGAATTTTACCGAATATTTTCCATTGGGATTTTTGACAAGTGTGGTACAATTCAAAAAGCATCCTCAAAAGAATCTTTTGGTAGCAACCAATTACATGACCGGTATGGACGGTGTTCGGCAGCCGCAAGTGTAATAATTTAAAGCACTGTTCCAATTTGAACCATCTAAGCTAATAAAATCTTTTGCCAAAATTAACCACGACTACAAACTGCAATTAATTTTTATGTACCCATCACACCCAGCATCACAAGTACATGTGTGCAGCAGGAAAATAGAATTCAAACAATGTGACATGCATGAAAGCAATAAGAAAACAGACAGACACACAAGGGAAGAATCCATTATGCCTGACTGGTGACGATTTTCAATCCAGGTGCACATCACTCAAAATACAGTACTGCATGTTCCTTCAGTTAAGCTGATGTGTCATCTAGAATGCTCCCATGCATGTACATAAGGTGAGTACATGCCCATATCAATTAAGTACCAGTATATTTACCTAGATGAAATGCAAGTTTGTTTAGGATAGATCTACAAACTATTACAGAACAAGATGAATGCTTTCTGCATTATGTGCTTGACATCAATTAGCCAACAAGTAACAACTATTTTACATATTAATGTTGGTCAATTATGAAAAAAAACCTTCACCTATGTATTGAACAGTACGTGAAATCATGCATTCCAACTGTTCACAACTAATGATCTCAAGACAAACGATGCAGCACACATATCTGAAAAACTGCAATTGGCAAAAGTGAACAGCAATTACAATTTTATTTGGCAAAACTGCATCTGAAAATAAAGTTTGCAATTATATGTGGAGGAATACACTTTCCCTAGAATGTAATCAACACAATAACTGTGCTGTAAGCATAAAATATTGAATCAATCTTATGGCACTCTTTGTCATGATCCTGCAATGGGAAAAATGGTAAACCAATTTCACCAAGTCCAAAAAAGCCAAACAATGGAGTTTGGGGAAAATACGATCGGAAAACACTGGCTTCAACATTGGGCTCCTTATAGTGCTCTTCTCCTCTTGCAACACATGTAAACATAAATGCTATGCTATGATCTTTTAGCTTTATGGAATCCTTCAACTAAAAATGTTTGACTTAGATTCAACAATCACATAGGATTATCTTTGTACCTCCTTCATTTTTACTTTAACAGCCTCTTTATTACATATGTTATTAGGCAGTACAGTTGAAGCCACATCTATATTTCCAACAAATGCTAATCCCAAAACATGGACAGTTTTTCCTTCAGGTAAGCATGTGCTCGGAATCAGTAGCTTTTCAGAAAATCCTCCGCCCACAGCTAAACTTTTTCTCTGCCTGATAGCACTCATGAGATTACTTTGATAAAACATCCTCACTTGTTAACAACTGCATGAACTAGAGCTTCTATGCCTCTAGGTATTCCATTCTGATCACACAAAAAAATCAATGCCTTGATTTCCTTTTGAAGTGGAAGTCCTAAGAGCTGCAAAAGTGCTTGATCTCTTGGAATATCCTGATAATGCAGTCAAATAAAATGAAATGGAGTACAATATTTGTTTCATTAAACAAAATTGGAGTACAATAAAGAAAGCACAAAATCTGACATCACAGTAATTACAGCAAATGAAAAGAAGCAACATTTTCTTTTTTTTGCATTGTCTTCGTTATACATTTATAAATCACAAATCATGCAAACTACTTTGGAAAAGATTAGAAGCTCAATTGCAATCTACTCATCCTGAACACTTACTTTATGTTGCTGTTAAAAAACACTGTACTTAACTAAGTCAAACAAGTTTACATTATTCAACTGGCAATTTATGTATGATTTATGTACAAACTCGAAATAACTTTGTTAAATCAGCGAATTCCTTGGCATGGATCAACTCCACCACATATACATGTAAGCTAACCAAATCAGCATCTGTTTTTTTTTTTTTTTTTTTTTTCTCTTAACTAACTTAACACCTTTCTTTGAATTATTAAAAAGTAGTTTTCCTTAACTAAAGGAAAACCACTTTTAAATAATTAACCATTTGGAACTAAACAGATACATACCCTATTACTACTAGCAAACATTTCCGCTGTTAGAGTAAATGTCAAAATATCAAATGATGGGAAAGAGGGAATCAGCACGATGCCAAAAGAATCAGATCCTTCAATTTCAAGACTTCTGGTCAAATCTTTTGTTGTACCTACGATTCCTAGAGTTTGGACACCATATATTCTGCATCCTGTCGGTAAAAAATACTGCAACACTTCACTACCTGAAACAATGTACAAAGCTAACTTGAAATGATAAAGCAGTCATTTATCACACAAAGCAACATACGACTCTGTTCTGCAATTATGTTAACCATACCTCGTATACTTTGGATCACCCATATCTTCGTTGCAGAGTCCTCTACTGTTTATATTTTTATTCAGAGTGCACATGTCAAACTTGATATTTGTTCTCCTCGTGAAATAAATACACAACTGAGGTTTATTATAAATATTCGAAACTTCTTCAATGAGGGATCTTTGAAACTCCTTTTTGGCTTCTGATTTTGACAATCTACTTTTCTTAAATCTTTTACTTGCCTTCGAAGAAGACTCACTACCTGATTCCACCGTCTTATAAAGCATATAAAGAGCTGATTTACTTGGATTCTGGTTCATATTTACCTGATCTTTCATGTTTACATTGCAACCTGTATCACAAGGATCGTGTCGATGGCACCAATAAAACCACGACAAATACTGCCTATCTTTTTTTACAATATTCACTGTTGACTTCCATGATGTACAAACGCAAGCTGCCGCTTCCAAAGATCTCATAGGAAGATATTCCAACACTTTTCTAATAACGTCATATTGAGTGCTAATGAAATCAGCAACATCCTCCATCGCTGGGCATTCGCAACACAGATGGAAACTTTTCACGCTATACTAACATTGGGAAAACTACAAAAACCTACAACAACAATCTACGCATCTTAAGTCCACAAAACAAAGTTTGCCAGAATATTTATTACAATTACTCAACAAGTATCAGCAAATATGAAGATTGCTTTGGAAACAGTGCTCCGTAGGTGAAAGTATATTAACCTGTAAACATCAAATTCCTTGATTTTTAAACCAGGAATACTACTGAATTATTTCCATTTTGTACTTTTTTGTTTTGAAAAATTGACAGCAATAATTGCTAAAATTTTAAAGTTCTCTTATTTTCTCTGATGTTGCCTAGATAATAGAGAGATTTTTCAAGCAAATTTTATCGTGTCCAATCATTTTTCTCAATTCTTCATCATTCTACATGTGCGGAATAAGTAATAAATTTAGAAAAAACGTAGTGATGGATGTGGTACTATGCCATTCATGGCAAAGTAAACATAAAACACTTAATATAAGTATCAAGGTTAACATCGAGGAAAAAGGCAAAAGGGGAAACTCACAATCGTATGACTCGGCTCGTTTCCGTTTAAAGAAGGAAAAGAACTGAATGAAGTAAATGGAAATGAATCCAAATGAACAATGGAAACTCAATATTGAAAGTTATTAACAGATAGGCAGTAGCACGATCTAAAGTTTTCAATCCTGTTATCATCCCAGATGAAGGACATTCCTGCAGTCAGTTAGACGGCATGAGGGAATGAGTGAAGAACTAAAAAGTTTTAAATAAAAGAGGCACTGTAATTTGGTTATTCAATGTAACAAGATTCCAGAAACTCATCTATGTATACAATATTCAGTCATGACATGCTCCATAAATGAAAACAGCTGGTCAAGGAAATAAGAAAATGCTTAACAAGAAATGTATAATGTGATCGAAAAGGGTGTTCAGTAAAACCTCAAAATACATTATGTGGTTAGTAGTGAAATAAATCCACATTTCTTTCTCAGGCTTCAATGCACATGGCATTCCCCTGGAAAGACCCTAGCTTTGTTTACATCCTGATGAAGAATTCAACAATGTTTGCTGTTGATCAGAACGGAAGGTGAAGTTTCTTGTGACAAGGGGTCTGAGACCGCAGAAAATTGTGTGGGATAAGAGAAAGGGGACAGAGAAGAAGGCCCTTAACGACATCAGAATGCTTCATTTGTAAGCACAATAGGCCAGTGGATATACCTTAGTTTCTTACACGTACAGACTTTAAGTTCACTAGTAACAAGAATCTCAGATATCTCCAGCTATGGTCCTTGGCAAACATTGCATGAGCTTTTGAGGGCTCATGTGCATGCTTAAAACACAACTGTAGCGTTACTGAAGCGTTCACAATTCTCGTTGTAGGTGAAGGAGTCTCTTCAGGAATCCTCGCTCTCCATATAGCTACCTTAATGCTTCAACGAGGTTGAAAGGAACATTTTAAGAACTACTAAAATCTGATTAGAACAAAGCTGCAGCTGGAAACGATGATCCGATGCCAGACAGAATCCAACCAAGGTCACAAAATCCACGTTGATGAACTGAGTCCACGAAAATTGCATGCCAGTAAAGCTCGATACTGAAGCCTCAGCGTATGGAAGCAGTGCAGCGCATCACTTCCAAAAGGAAAGCGGGACCTTCAAAAAAGCTGCGGCATTTCTGTTCCATCAGGAGTTTTCACGAGACGTTGAAGTAGGGATAGAAGGAACCGTGCCTTGGAAGACACATACACGTACGTAAGCACGCAGAGATAGTGGCAAAGGAGGCAGACGGAAAACAGGAAACGCAAGATGAAGGTCTTCGTAAAACGAGAAGGAATCATCACCAAATATCACTCCGTTCGGATTCCCAGAGATTCGTTTCGTTCTTTATTTCTGCACACGCGTGGGTGCGTTCCTGATGCAGGATGCTGCAGCCCGATCTCGGTCGGTCTGTATCCCGCGTTGGCAACCCTGCGGTCAGGGCATCCGCACGCAGAACTACGCATTGCAGGTCCGAATAGCCCCCGGTAAAGAAGGACCGATGCCGAGTTGGGTTGACCGATAGCGAGATGACGCGAAAGCGGCTCGCGCTCCGGGTGTGCACCGGCAGGACGCGCTCGAGCCGGATACCTCGTTGATCAGCAGCCGGGAATCGGAGAGTGGACCCTCCAGGACCCTTCCTTTCCCGATCCATGCGCACCTCGGATGAGCGGGGTGGGGTGGGAAGGGCCACATGACTGCACTGTCGAGTCTCCGCTGCGGAGGCCCCCGGGGACGAAGCAGCAGCGATGTTTGCGCGCTTGACGTAATGAAAAAAAAAAACAGGAAAGAAGGGGGAGGAGGAAGCAAAAAGCCAGGAGGACGTGGAAAGCAACAGAAGAGAAGCCAGAATTCCACCATCCTTAGGCCGGTGGTCCTCGGCCGATTACCCGCCTTGACGCTCCTCTCCCGTGCTTCGATCTCGGATGGGCGATCCGAGCAGGTGGTTTGTTTCGAGGAAGCTGCTTGGGGATGCGGCCACACGGCAGGCGAAGGTGGACTGGTTGATTGATGCGAGCTTTAGGTCCTCTGCTGTGGCTGCTGCGCGCTGCGAGGGCGGACGGGATGATCCCAGCGTTTCGTTGGCTCCTCGAGGGGAGGATCAGCGCAGGAATTTTTTATTTTTTTTTAGGACCACTGGGACACCTTCATCTCGGCATTGCGCCACGAGGAGTCGCCCGGGAGGTCGCCAAGGTCTGCTTCCCCTGGGGGCACTCGAAGAGGAGGAAGGAGCATTCGGGAGCACCGGAGGAATCCCGGGGTCAGAGAATCATGGAGGCGACGACGCTCTGACGGGGCCAGAGGGCCTCTCCAAGTCCCCATCCTGCGCCCGAGTGTCCTGCAAAGCAGGGGAGGGGGGGGGGAGGGATGCGAATTCTCCTTCCTCCCCCCCCCTCTCCTTTCCTCCTCGAAACCGCGAGCCGCTGCTTTTGCTTTTCTCGAGCAAAGTGTCCGGTTGCTACGCGTGGGAGTCCGGAGAATACTGTAGCAGCCCAGCAGTCCCATGGCGATACAATGAGATGTCCCGCCGGCGGGTGTCTCGCTGCACGCGTCCCGAACCCGACGGTGTTCGTGCGCGCGCCTTCCCGCCGGGAACCCTTCCCCTCGCAAAGCGGAGGGGAGGGGGAGCGGGAAAGACGCGGGGTGGATGCTTCCCTCGAGGCAGAAGGGATGGCTGTTGCGGTCCCACTCCCGGAGCCTTCGGTGGCCGCACTCGCAAGGCAGCACCCCTGACTCGCGAGCGCGTTCCCTCGGCGTCATGCCGCCACGTCCCTTCCGCCCAGCGCCGGCCACCTGCCCCGTCCCCAGAGGCTGGGAGGCGCGCTCCCGGGTCTTCGACTCCCCGAGGCGGCTCCGTGCGCCCCCTCTCCCCTTGACCCGGGAACTGGAGAGTCCTGACCTGCAGGAAGGGCGAAGCGGCCCCTAAGCGACCCGCTCCTCCTCCTCGTCCTTGCTCCGGTCTCTCTGGACGACCTCGAGATGCTCGCAGATTGAGGGAGGAACCCGGAAGGATTCTTGCCCCCCCCCTTCCTGGTCGGAACGCAGGCCTCGCACAGGATTCTTCGCTTCGTCTCCCCTTGAGAAACGCGTCCCGACCAGCATCTGCCGGTGGATCCAGGAGTGCGAAGGGATGCTGCGAATCCCTGCGTGGCCATCGGCCACCGCGAGCTGAGGGTGATTCCAAAGCATCGAAATGGAAAAGACGTTTCTGGGAGGCTGCGAGCTTTGCGGGGGTCGAAGAAATCTTCGCTGGACCTCCCGAGCCGAGAAGCAGCATCGCGTTGCCAAGGAAAACCTTCAATTCGGCGCGACTTTCCGAAAGGGCTGCTTCCTCCTCCTCCCTCCCTTCCTCTTCCTCCTCCTCCTTCTCCTCTCTCTCTTCCTGCTGCAGGTTCCCCCCGTCACTCAACCCCCGGCTTCCGCTGCCTTCGCTGGAGGATCCGGCTGGCGTGGCGCCCATCCCCTAAGCGAACCTCTCCCCATCTGGATCTCCAGCACAAGCGTGGGCATTCTCTGAGAGGTCCCGTCGGGGTCAAAAACCGTACTGCTGTCCCCTATCTTCTGCTTGAAGACTCCGGAGAGCGAAGCAACCCGCACGTCTGAACTCCCACGAGGCCGATAAGACGCGCGCGCGCTCCCCGGTCGAGCCTAGACTGACGATCCTCCCTTGAGGTCCCCTCGACGACGACGATGACATCGTGCGACCCCGCTGCTCTTAGACCAGCTTTGGGAGCTCCCGGTGAAGCGAAAGGAAGGGTCACGCCTACCCGAGGGTCCTGACTTTCGTCAGGGCGCGGAGCAGCCTCCCTGGATGGCGCGTGACCTGCGGGAGTCTTCCCGCATCCCATGTCGAGGCTTCGAACTACCCCTGGGAGCTGTCCGCCTCCTCGACCCTCGCCCCCTGACCCGGAATGTGACCCGCACAAGCTCTCTCGTCCAGCCATGAAAGGGGGGGAGGCGGTATACAAAGCGACAAGACGGGAAGGAGGAGCTCCACGGTTGCCATGGATCCCCTCGGGTGGACGGATGGTGCGCGACCGAGGGAGGCGACAACGAATAGCAGTCCGCCGGCGCTCTCGCAGCCAGTGATGGGGGTGCTGCTCAGCCGGTGTCCGCATCCCCGAGGCTGCGCCAGATGGACGCCCTGATGAGGAAGAATACCTGGATCTCCTGCCTCCCCGCGAACTGCTCTGCCCGGCTTCAGGAGTCAGTTTCTGCGTGGGCCAAGATCAATGGCTCGAGCGAGGAGGAGTACAACTGTCCCCGTCGAGGACGCTCGACAGCTCCTGAAGGAGATTACCAGAACGCCGCGGAAGTTTCTGTGAGCTTCGTCTGCCCCCCTTGCCCCCGTGATGTCCTCTCTCAAGAACATTAGGGACAGCAACGAACGAGCATTGTGGGAAGTGTCCCGCCTCATCCGAGGCAGGAGAAAACCGTTGAAGGCATGGACGACTCAGGAGCTAGCGGACGTTGCGACCCCGAGCGTCCCGTCTAAAGGACTTGTGCGCTGGGGCGAGCTGCTCGGCATACCTCCGGAGAAGGTAAAGTGGCCCCCAGCGTGTTGGGATAGTCTCACCCTGTCTCTGGAATCGCAGGAGACGGCGCTGCTGGTGTTCCATTGGGGACTCCTTTGCAAAGCACGCCTTCCCCACTGGACATTCGGGCCTCTGGATGCCAATTGTGCAGGGTGCGGGGAACGGGACACCTTCTCCACCTCATTATCGAGTGTGTCGCCCTCCCACCCATGTGGGATCGACTGTCGTTGACGATCTTGGACATTCCCGGGGGCGACCCGAAGGACATCTTCCGTCGCCTCCTGATGCAGAACGCCCTGCCAGCAGCCGCGTGTGTGGCAGTTCTCTTCTGCATACGTGGGATCCTGGAAAAATGGACTGCGTCCAGGAGATGCCACAACAGCCGGAACACCATTCACTGGGCGGCTCTCAACATTGACAAAGCTTCCCCATGGACCCGGCTAAGAACATCACGTCCGGCACTTGTCCGCATCCTGCACAGGATGCAGAGGACCACGCGGAGCGAACAACGATCCCTTCCCAGCCCTCCCTTCCCCTAAAACAGTTCCCTCCCCTTGGTTTTTGTTTGTTTTTTTCTGTTTTTCTTTGTGGTTTTCCCTTCCCCATCGCCTCCGGAGAGGATCTCAGCGGCCTGCGGGCCGGCAGCGGCAAGTGTGTCAAGATAAACAGAACCACGTGCTCTGCCTGCACATATTAACAATTAGAAGACTTTATTAGGAAATTTTATATTATAAAAATTTTAATAAATGCCCCGGCATATCTGGGTGATAAAATCCCCGAGGCTGAGGGGGTGCGAGGGCTCTGCTCGGGACGAGGCGCAGGCCCGCGGACCCTCTTCGTGCAGCCGGGTCGCCGGATGGCGAGGTCGGTGATGAGCGAGGACCAAGCGGAAGACGCAGCAGCCGCCGTTTTCTGGCGTTCCGTTTTGTTTGCGTTTTGAGGAGGTCAGTCCCGCCCCCTTCTCCCCCCCCTCAACCTCGTCCAGTGGAGCCGACCGACCGATTCCGGCCGACCCCGAGCCACGGAGTACGGCGAGCCAGCCGGCTGACTCTGCCGACGCTTCCGCTGCTCCTACGATCACGCAGTAGGCGATTTCCTACCCGGTCATCGTCCGTAGCGATAGGGAGCGAAGCGTTTCCAGGGTACACAGGCGTTCCCACGGCGGCGCAGCAGGGATTCCTGCTCGAGGGTTCCCGAGTGGGGTCGCCGCTACCCCGCCTTCTCCCGGAACCGGTGCAGACAGGAAACGCGCGCGCTGCTGTCCGCACAGCCCGAGAGGCTTGCCGCGAGTGTCTCCCTTGGCAACATCCGCCGCTGTTCAAGCCCTCCTCCCTCTGTCGAGGGGAACGCTCCTTTGTCCCTCCCGCCCTCTGGGTCGCGCCGCTCCTCCGCCTCCCGCTCTCCCGAATGAGCTGCAGCGCTCCCCAGGGGAACGTTCCCAGCCGTGCTGCCGCCGCGGTGGCGGCGCCCGGGAAGCGCACGCCAGCGCCAGGAGCCGGGACGGGCACCCCTGTGGGCGTGTCCTCTTCAGGGTCGCTCTCAGAAGTCCAGGGAGACCAAGGTCGAAGCCGGAGATGGTCAACGCGGCCTCTCTCTCCTTCCGCGAGGATCCCGGCACTTCCGAGGGAACAGCCCGGGACGTCCCCCTCTTCCTCCAGAAGGGGACCCCGCCTTGAAACGAAGGCGGCCAGCAGTCCGGCAGCTCCTTTCCCGGGTCGTCCCCGGCCGTTGTCTCCGGAGTTCACAGTCCTCCGGCCAAGCAGGTCGAGGGGAGGGGCAAGGGGAAGGAGGGCGAAGTGTCCTGGGAGTATCCCGGAAGCCCTCCTTGTCTCCCGGGAGACAAAATTCCCCCCTCCTGGTCCAGCGTGAATCCTTCCGGAAGGATTCACGTTGGCTGGAGAAGGAAGCCCTGGGGCTCCTTCCGGAAAATTCGTTCTCCTTCCTCCCGATATCCCCAATCTCCCGGACGTAAGAAGAGAGAGGAAGAAGGGAAGACGCGAAGTCCCACGCTCCTCTTTCCTTCCTCGTCAGACGGGACCCTGCAGCAGCCTGGCCCGCGTGGGAAGCGCCGTCGCCTCTCGGCGCCCTTCCGCTCACGGACCCTTCGGACCGGGGACGCTCTCAAAACGTCGCTGTGGAAACGGACACCACTCGTCCCTGAGATCCTCCTCTTCTCCTGGAAAGGCCAGCCCACCGCCTCCTGCTGGCGGTGAGGGAGAGCGCGACTGAGCGGATGGGCGCTCCTCCCCCGTACCTCACCGAGTGCGACGCCTCCCCCCCCCCCGAAATCTCCGCCGCCCTACAGGCATCGGCGATTCCCGACAAAAGTGCCCGGGTAACGGGAGGCTCCTGGGAACGAGCGCCAGGACGGGGCGCGCGAGACCTCTGGCACTCCCGGAGACGAGACGGCGGAGTGCGCGGAGACGGCAGGGGAGGAGCCGCCGGGCAAAGAAAGGGAAGAGGAGAGTCAAGAGGACGCTGCCGAGCGGCCTTGCGAGTCACCGGTATTTCCCAAGATCCCTCTCCCCCTCGAGGCATTCAGTATCCTTTGGCAACGTCCAGGAAGGTCGAACGGCTGCAGGATCGGGAAGTGGTCCTGGCGATGCCCAGAGACAGCCTGAGGTTCCAGGAAGGGCGGACGGGCACTTCCAGGAGACGACGGACCCTGCACTCTCCGCAGGAGCACACTGAGGTCGGTTCTTCCCACCCCGAAGGTCAGCACGACCTTCGCTGCCGCAACGGACGGCGTCTTGATTGTCGCTGCGTCTCCTGAAAGAGGTCGCTGCTTTCCACTCGCGGCTGTCCTTCCAGTTTCAGAGTGCGCTCCCCTGGAAACTTGAGCGGGATGCGTTCGGCGTAGCATCCTTCCCCGAGGCGCTCCCCGCTTCCCACTCACTCCCTCACGTCCCCCCCACACATCCGACGACGGGACTGCAGCTGGGATCTGGAAGCCACGTCAACTCCGTAACCGCTGCGCACAATCCAGGGGAAGGCAGCCGAGTGCGGCAGCTGGCACGACACGGGGGCAACCCGCGAGTGTGCCCTCGCGGAGCGCGTTGCATTCCGCGTGCGCTCTCTGCCGACATGCTCGCTCAGTTCGCAGGAGACGGGATAGATGGCAGCACGTCCTCACAGCACGCTGCCGCCGGTGAGCGCGCGTGATCAGGTGCGCCGCCGCAGAGCCCCCATCCGCGCACAGCTGACACTCTCCTCCCCCCTCCCTCCATCACGGCAGCAGCCCTCTCCTAGAAAGCGTGAGTGCGGCTACGAGAATGCCCGTGCTTCCCCAATTTCCCCAACAGCCGGCGGCAGACGGCACGCCCGTGCCAGAGCTCCTCTCGCTCGCAGGGCGCACCTTTCGGGAAAGCTTCCTCCGGGCACGATACACACCTGCAGCGCTGCGAGGGGACGGGGAGCTGCGCGGAGCCGCCGCCGCCGCCGCCAGCAACAGGAAGGGGCTGATACTGGTGGGAACCATCGGTCCTTCTGGACGCCTTCGCCGCAGTCCCTTCCACCGAACCCTGCCGGATTCGCGGCGGAAGGAGACTCTCAGCTCTGGAGGTGTTCTCGGGATTTTTCTCCCAGCGGGGTGCCCCCACCACAGGCACGAGGGCCCGCGGGTAGCCGAGGAAGTCGCTGAGCGACGAGAAGCATCCGCGGAGTCGTCCCGAAAGCGCGGGACGCCATCAAAGTGCCGCTGCGAAGTCCATGGATGTCTCCGCAAGCAGAAGAACCTTCTTCGCAAGTGGATGGGGATGGACGCCTCCGGCGACCGCCTTCCGCAACAAACCCTTCGGAGAGCCGCTAACTTCCCCAGCAGAGGACGATCCTTGGCGCGCGGAAGGAGAGGGGCAAGGGAAGGGAGAGAGGAAACGGCGGCTTCGGGGAGTCAGGGAGCATCCGGTCCCCAGGCGGCGGCTGCGAGAAATGCCCAGCCGTCGCCACGCATCCCCGCGCACATATGGCAGTGCGACGTCCTGCTGCCCTTCGTCCCCTAAGCAGTGCGGATGGATGGAGCGCTCGCGAACGTCCGTCCTTCCATCTGGCACGAGCTCCGATCCACGGAAGGCTCCCCGACGCCACGGACAGTTTAGCACGGAGTCGCCGGGAAGGGCAGCGTGCTTGCGGGGGAGGGCCTCCGCTGCCGGTGAAACCCCTGGGCGCCGCGCCCAGGAGGCAGAGACCTGGTGCCAGGCAACCTGCCGAAAACGTGTGGAGGCCGGCAGCCTCCGACAGGACAGCGCGGCAACGGAGGGGAGAGGAAGGAAGAAAAAGAACGAAAGAGGAGTCCTGGAACATGAGCTCACCCACCGCCAACACGAGGTCTTCTCTCTGCTGAAGGTGGTGCGACCCTGGAAGATGCGGCACAGCGGTTGCGCAATCGCACAAAGCTGAGCCATGCGCTCCTCAGACGGAACGAAAGAGAGCGAGAGGAGGCGGAGAAAGTGGACGAGCAGCGGACGAGGAACCTCGGCCTTCGGGCGCCTCTAAGATGCACCGCGCATGAGCCGCAGAGCGACGATGCCACTGAGGACGCCTGCCAGCGGGCGGGCACTGAGCGCGTGCGGCGCTGCCCACCTGCGGAACTGCCTTCCCCCTCCGCTTCTGATCGGCGGGGCAGCCCCGCCAGGAAAGCCGGCGGACTTTGAGACACCAGAAGAAAACACCTTTTTTCCGTTCTCCTTTCTTTCGCTTGCACGGATGGCCGGGGGGGTGGGGGGTGGCAGGCGCTTCTCGGAGAACGGGGAGGGGCGGAAGGGAAAGGAGGAAGAGGAGGAGGAAGAGAGCTGGGTCGGGACGTGCTTGCGTGTGCCCCACACGCACTCCCGGTGGAGTGCGCCCGCTCTGCCTGAGGTGCCGGCAGCAGCACGATCTCCCCTTCCCTGGCTGCTGGGAGGAGTGGACGCGGCTGATGGTGGCAGTGGGGGTGCGGTGAGCCGAGGGCGGAAAGTCTGACTGCCTTGGACGGCATCGGCTCTGGGCTCCGCCTTTCCTCTCCTCTTCCCTTTCCAAAGGGGAGGGGGAGAAGAATCCCTGATCGCTGTTCTTCCTATCACAGGACGATGGCGGCGTTTGCGGAGGGGAAGGGGTAGGGAATCGGTCGACCACGAGGGGTGTCACACGACGACCTGATTGTTTCCGACGTGTGAATCTTTGAAGAACGGCGCGTCCTGCTGCAGCTCGATGGGCACCTGCACTCCCTTCTTGTCTTTGATGGACGGCTCGCGCATGCGCCGGTAGACGAAGAAGAGGGCGACGAACAGGACCATGGCGCCTCCCAGCACCAGAAAAAGGTACGTCATGGCGGCCTCGGCGACCTTGGGGTCCTCGGTGGCCTTCCTCAATAGCGAGTACAGCTCCGGCGTCAGCTTGTCCATACCCTAGAAAGGCCGGCAGGTCTCGGGGGGACGGGGGATGGGGGTGGGCTTACGCTCTCGAACCAGACGACGGGAAGCACCGTCTGCTCCATGGAAACGTTGGCCAGGTACTCCACCTCCGGCTCCCTGTGGAACAGGAAGTTGACCTGCAGCCGAAACCACACCTGCAGGGCGACGCCGACGCTCTGGCGGGGCAGCATGCGCGTTGCCCGGGCGGTCCTTAGTCCCCACGGACTTACCGGCTGGATGTCCATGTACCCCTGATGACTGGAGAGATCTGGGTGCAAGCCCCCCACGGCGTCCAGGAGAGACGGGTCCCCGTGCAAGAAGTGGGGCCAGGAGAGGAGGACGGGGGAGCGGAACTTGCAGATGCTGACGTTGAAGAGACCGTCCGGGAGGTCCTCGCAGGCGCCCCCTTCCTCGGCACAAAAGCACGCGTTGTCCGGGTTGGTCCGCGGGCTGTCGAAGGCCGAGGGAGACACCACGAAGCGCAGCGCGCGGATGCCCTCGTGGCTGACGTCTTCGAGGAAGGTCAGCGGGACCGTCCTGCACAGCTCCGGGTCGAACAGGTGTAGGACATCGCGGCTCGTGATCCCGGGAGGGAACGCGCTGCCGTCTGTGCCCTGCACAGCATCGCACCGGAGGTCCGGCCAGAGGCCAAGGCGGCTGCTCCCGTTGACCGTTTCCAGGATGGCCATCTTCTTGATGTCGCGAGCGCCAGTGTGCATGCACAGGGTTTCCTTCTGGGTGCTGTTCTTCTGCAAGCAGACGAGCGGGCGCGAGAGTCAGGAACAGGTGACGACGTCGAGTGAGGGGGGGGGAGAAGGAGGAGGAAAGGGAAGACGGGGAGGAAGGCGGAAGCTTTGTGCCACCCCACTTTTTAGCGAGGACCTACCCCGTAGAAGTAACCAAACTGGTCGTAGGGGTACCCGTCCGGTTCGGTCTGCCTGCCGAGGTCCAGGAGCTGGTCCCGGAAACCCCACAGCCACTCTCGGACCGTGTGCTCGGAGAACATGGTCACATTCAGCACGGAGAACATGGCGTTCAGGGCGTTCTTGAAGGCGGGGTTGCCCAGCTTGTGAGCCAGTGCCAGGGCGCCCTGGAAAACGCAGCACCCTCATCATCATCGAAAAGATTCCTTCTCCCCCTACCCCCCCCCCCTGCTCCGGAGACGTACCAGGAAGGGTGGGTGCACGCTGATGACGACATCCTCCTCGGGACCGGAGGACAGCTCCCGGATGAAGAGGAACTTCTTTCTCTGCAGATAGCACACACTCTCTTCCGTGTCATTCCAGGTGACGTTCACCTTCTCCATCGTTTCCCTGGGAGCGCACAAAAGGAGGAAGGTAGAGGAAAGGATCCCGGAAAATGGCTTTCTGCCCACCCACCCAGGCAAAAAAAGCACTCACTCGTAGACGTAGGGACCGACCTCTTGCACCTCCGGCTTGCTCCCGTGACGCAGCACATCGTTTCCGTTCGTGTAGTTGAAGAAGTAGATCCTGGTGTACGGTTTCACGGGAGGCTTCGACCATAGCTGGAAGCTCTCCGATCCCTTCCTGTAAACCAGACGCTGCGGACAGGACGATCGCGTGATGCGCGCGAGCGTGGCGTCGCCCGTCCCTCACCCCGTTGACAATGTGATCCACGACCTCTTGGAAGTAGACGATGACCAGCACCCCGACGACGCAGAACACCAGCCCGCAGATCCCCAGGATACCTGGAGGAGGAGGGGTCAGCATCCACCACGTGTCTCGGATCCCCCACCGTCTCCCTCTCCCCATCCGTCCTCCGCCCCGCCCCGATGAAAAGAGGGGAGGGGGAGGCAACCTTGAACTCCAGAAGACCCCCTTCCCTACCCCATTTCCCTTTCCTCCTCCGCCACTCCACGGCCCTCTCGGTTGCATCGGGGGAAAGAGGAGGGCGACGAAAATTCACAGCAGATCACGCCGCGCGGCAGAAGTCCTAGGATCCTCCCCTTCGGACGGCCCTCCCAGCGCGCGCCAGACCGCGGACCGGCCGGCAGCGACCTGCGAGGAGGGGCGAAGGGAAGCGTCCCGTCGCGGACCTCCAGAAAGGGGAAACTCCGGAGCGATATCTTCGCGCGAGGACTATCCACGTCCCTGTCTCCCTGGGGCAAGCGTTCTCCCTCCCCACTCCGCTGGGGAGGGGGGCGGGTGCGCACAAGTCGCGTCGAAACCACCAGTAGGCGCCGCAGCCGTGAAACCTTCAGCCTGCCCGTCCCAGCTCGGGAAGGCGCGCCCACTCGCATCAGAACCGGGCGATTGAGGCAGGCCGTTGGCAAGGGCGACGAAGAGGAGGATCGACCGGAAAGAAGAGGAGGAAGCTCTTCGGCTGACGGAAACGAAAACGCACGCTCGAGCGCAAGGAAGGAATCCCCGCGAGCAGATCCCGGGAGGCGACAAGGTCACGGACGCAAAGTGAAGGTCTCTCTCTCCCTCCCTCCCCAGCCCGCGGACCGGGCTCAGCCTCGGAATCTCCGATACCGGGGAGAGGGGAGACAGATGCTGCCACAGAAGAGATCCAGCTAAACAACGCGGCACCTGGCTCCGGCGGAAGGGGAGGACCGACGCAAAGAGCACGCCGCGAGCCGAGCCGGACACCGCGGGAGGCGCGCTCTGTGGGAAGGGGAAGCCGCGGAGGGAAAGACGAAAAGCCCTGGGTGGATGAGGATCAGGAAGCTCACGCTACGTGCTCTCGCTGGTCGGGAGATGCTCGAGAGGGACGAAAAGAGGGAAGTCATCGCTCGAGATGATGACGAGGGGGAGGGAGACGAAGGCAGGAGGAAGAGCGCTGCCGGCGTCCACCTCTCTCTCCCGACAAGAGATCCTCGCCTCCGACTCTACGGATGATGAGCAAGCACGCTCCTCGGTTCGCAAACCGAGGCAGCAGTAACCTAGTGATGCATACCACACCGTCTGCAGTGACCGACGAATGGACCTGATGATGGCAGGCGCTGTCACGGTTCGCTGCCTCATCGCAGTCCTGGAATTTGCGATTGGATGGGGGGGGGAGGGGTTACATCACTCCTCGCCACTTTCACCCGAAAGTTGGGGAGAATGATCGACCCCGCTCCTCCTTCCGAGCACACAAAGAGTGTTCGGCGTGGGACGCAGCTGAACGCTGGAGAAAGAACAGCCAGAACAGCGAGCGCGAACGAATGGGAAGAGACGAGAGGCTCCCAAGCCCGCAAGATGGGCTGCTGCAAGCAGGTTGATCCGTCTGTCAAGAACCCGTTTCTCACGCCGTGACTCGGTCCTTGTAACGCATATCGCTCGCTGGGTTGCCGTGTTACGCAGTGACCAACTGAGATCAGCTCGCACCCGAGGAGTTTACGAAAACGGAACGCGTGCGCGTCCTCGGTGCTCAGCACATGCACTCCTGCGACTCCCTTTCTTGTTTGCTTTTCCGGTTCGACTTCCCGGCTGAAAAAATTTAGGTTTGGTTTCCCGGGGAATTTCTTTCCGTCTTGGCGTTTTCGAACCACAAAAAATCGCGACTGCCATCACGAAACACTTCTGGATGAACGCGGAAATGCCGTTTTGAAGGGGGGAGGGGGGGAACTGGGAGGACAAAAGATCGTTCTCTCCAGCGCCTTCCCCATTGGGCACCTCACACACGCGGGGAGGGAGGGAGGGAGGGAGAGAGAGAAAGAGAGAAAAAAAAACGACATTCGAGAACTGCAATGCAGAAACACGAAAGCGTCACGTTTCCGCATCCTCTCATCACATGGAAGACGATGAGAGGATGCGGAAACAGACGAATGTCGTCTTCCATGGGATTCTTCAAGCTGTTCCAACCTATCCCCCCCCCCCCCCGCACCAACTGTCCGGGGAAACGCTAACTTTCAGAGGTGCGCCAACTGGAAAGCGGGGCGGCGGCGTACATTTAACACTTCGCCTAAAGAACGAAGAGAACACGAGAGAAGGCTGTATTTATGGTTCGTGAGAACCATAAATACAACCCTTGCAAGCACGATGCCATTTTTTGTTTTTTACACTGTGTTGTAGAAAGTAGTACAGGAAAACAACAGCAACCAAAAAAAAAAAAAAACCACAAACATTTTCCACATGTGGCAGACAACATGAAAAAAACAACGCACCGGTTCGAGTTAATTTACGATTCTCAACTTATTTTGCATTTGCGCAGATTTGCCAACAGGGAGAGGCAAAGCACGTGAAGGAGAAAAGGAAAAAATTGATGGCTTTTTTTCTTTCTTTCTTTTTTTTTTAACGGAAAAAGTGTACAAACATTTCCGACGAGCCTTCGGCTCCCGCCGCAGAAGGAAGCGGCTGCAACCATGCGAACCAAGATGGCTTCCCCGGTAGCCCCGGATACCCCACCCCACCCCCGCAAAGGGGTGATCGGAAATCAGAGTCGCGGACCGCCAGGGTCAAAGGTGGTGCAAAAATAGCGAATGCCATTAAAAGCCAAAGGGTGTGACCTGCCCAAGATCCTCGCATCGCACAGCTCACGGAATGGTTCCGATGAGGGAGTTCCGATTTTCACCTCGTCCGGCCAGAATACACGACGGAGGCCCTACGAAAACGCGCACACAAATCAAAAACAAAAACCCGTAGGGGATCGTCCGTAGGGCGCCCACACACATGAAGATTCATCATGACGGACACGGACGGGCTGATGCATGCGTGTGTACGTGTTTTTGCACCCCGTGTGCACTTGAGCTTCCCGCGCGTTCACACCTATACGGACAATGCGTGCAGCGCGCGGTGTGCGTGCGTGATGGATACACTGTAACTGCTGCAGCAAGCGCTGGCGAGCGCAGTGTACACGGGGGGGGGAAGGCACTTGCACACCAGCATCTACCACCACCACCACCACACGTACGCGCGTACCAACAACCTTCAAACCAAGTAGCATATCCACGGGTTTCACGCCATGCGTCCACTCACTGCACGGCCAGAACGGGAAGGGGGGGGGGAGAAAGAAAAAGAAAAACGAGAGGAAAAAAAAAAAAAAAAGGTGTCGCGCTGCACGAATTCACTCGCCTTGCGATCCCCGAGGTGATCAAAAAAGGTCCCCCCGCAAGTGACCACAGGCAAAGCACCGATTCCTGGACACGGAAAGCACGGCGGGCAGGTTGGTGGAAGACGGGCGTGCAGCACGCACACGCACACGCAGCAAACAAACACAGGTCGAACACCGTCCGAACACCACAAGCGATATTCCCCAAGCGGAAACTGCAAACGGCTCCGGCGGCCACGTCCCGACGGACCGGCAGGCACATTCCCCCACTTTTTCCCCCTTTTTCTCTCCCCACAAAGAGGTTTGAATGTACGAAAAACAGCAACTTACTAGCGATCGTAGACTTTTGCATGATATGCCGCCCTCCGCGCTGCCTCCCTTGCGCGCTCGAAGCCTCGAGTCCCGCGAGCGCCAGAGGCGACCTTTGTTACTCGGATGGAGTGCCGCATTGGGTATGCCGGGTTCCACCCATGGCGCGGGAGAAGCCGACGAGCTCGTGTGGTCCAGGAAACAACGCCGCCGCCGTCGTCCCTGCCGGAGCGCTCCCGGGGATGCGGCGCCCCTCTCACCCGCCGACGACCACCGCGGTGCCCCCGCGGTGGTGATCCCCTCCAGCAGCTTTCACAAGCAGCGCCGGGGGGGGGGGGACGCCTGGGTTTTGCGCGCGTTCCTCTCCCCCCCCCCCCCCCCCCAAAAAAAAATAAAATAAAATAAAATAAAAACGCGCGTTGCCCCGGCGTGTTCCGTGAAAAACACGGATGCGCCGAGGCGGTTCGACGCTGAATTTTTTCCGGGATTTCGCGAAAACCGCGTACGTGTGTGTGTGCGTGTGTGTGTTCTTTAGGCCTTTTCTTTTTTTTTTTTTTCCTTTCTTTCGGCAGAAGGAACACCACAGGCTTAAGACCGAACGACCTTAAAAAAAAAAAAAAGAAAAACAAGGCAAACGGATTCTCTGAATTTTGGTGAGAGTACGGAGAAGGGGTCTTTCCATGTAGACGAAGATCTTGTTTTTTTTTTTTCCTGAAAAAAAAGAAAGAAAAGAAAATCACAGCGTTGTGTCGTTGGGGAGGAACTGCTCATCAAGGTCAACACTTTTCCTAACCGCAAGGAACATCGCTGATCCGTGTGTGCGCGCGTGTCCCCGTGCGTGAAGAACGTCTCGAATCTTCTGCTCTTTGGGGGAGAGGAACTTGCGGAAGGAAATTATTTTTCGCTGCAGGATGAAGCTCGCGTCCCTCTCTGCCTTGTGTCGGGAAGGAAGGAAGAAAACAAATTGAAACGCGCGCGCACCCCCGCGAAACCCTTCGGGGAAAACAAAAAAAAAACCGACGAATTCCAGCGGGGACGATCGCATGGAAGGATCCCGGGACCGCGAAGCAGGAAAAATTCGAAAGGAAGGGAAACGACACCTCTCTCGTGCACCAAGTGGCCACGCCTAATTCCTGCTAGGCGACGTGTAGCCACCACAACACGTACAGTTCGCCTTCTGGTTCTGTGCACTTCCCAAGGTCACCGAGTGCGCTGTCTCGTTCCTGATAAACCGGTTTCCCCGAAGATAGCTTATCTGTGGGCAAAAGTTAAAGTACAAGGGTGCCTCCGAGTCTCGCCCCCGCGGTTTGCTGACGCTGTACCAACACCGGACCATTCGAAAAACGCCTTCCAAGTCTAAAGTTCGGCGTGCGCACGCCCTGAGATTTTACGCATGCGCGAATGTCGGCAACGTGAAGTCCCACCACGTGCGCTCGCCACGCTTCCGGGATGGATCTGGGATGCCGGGTGCTGAGACAACGACCGACGGACGTGCTCACCGGCAGCAGGGGTGGGGAGGGGGGTCTCGCTGCTTCCGCCACTTGCTCCGAGCACGAGGATCTTCCTCAGTTCTGCGCGGACGGGTTCGAGGTTCGGATAGGAACCGTGCGGTGATCTCAGAACCGACCGAGCGTACAGACCCGGCTGCTTGCCGGGGAGGGGTTGCCGGAGGGGCGATGGCTCGCCAGACGTTTCCTCCACCCTCACCCTCCCGCCCGACACGCTGGTGAAAGCGGCTGGTTGCATCAGCAGTTGTACCCATGAGGCCGAAGCGAGGTCACGAGCGTAGCGCTCGAGCGTCCCCGCGTCGTATTCTCGAGAACGCTAGTGCGCCGTGGGGTCTCGGCGCGCGGTGCGACCTCAACACACGACCATGAGCCGCTTCCAAATCGTACGGAACACACATGAGGCACAGGGGGGAAACGTTGCTTCCCCACCCCCCGGCCCTCCGGCGTGCAACCGAACCGGTTGCTACGTTCGACTGAGGCTTTGGATGCACGGTACGATCGCGCCCGAGCCGAAGGCGGCGGCTGCGACGATCGCTCGGTCGCGCGCACTCCGGTGCACGCATACGCGCACGAGCAGCAGTTCACGCGACTGTCGCGATAACGACGATCTTGAGGGACCCGCGACCGCAGGGCTCCCGGCTCGAGCGGAGGAATTCCGTCGGCAAGCGCTCGCGCGCAACGGGTGAAAGGCGGCAGCCGTCCTGCCGTCCTTGGCGCAAAGCGTGGCTACCGGCCCATTGGCGATACCGGCAGCCTCCCCCACGGGAAGAGGCCGCGGTGGCTTCACCCTGAGGAGAGAAGGCGACGGACGCGTTTCCAGTCGCCTCTGCCTCTCAACCCACCAGGAGGTTCGGGATGTCCTCCGGGGTCTGTCTAGCTGCCCGGTAGCCGCGAGGGGGGGGAGGACAGGTGCACCAGGGGAAGGCAGGAGGGATGAAGTTCTGAGAAGCCGACCTTCACCCCCTCCCTCTCACGCTCTTTCCGGAATTTCGCTTGGCCCCCGCAGAAAGATAGAAACGGAAAAGACCAGCGGTCAGCGCTAGAGAAGTTCCATTGCCCTGCTTACGGAAGCACCTGCCCGCCACGGTGCCTTGGGCATCGCTCCTCGCGCCTCCCCTGCCTTCGTTCAAAGCAACCAACTCGTGGTGCCGGAAGCAGCCTCTTCCCGCAACCGGCGGAGCCTGCGCCTCGTGAGGTCAGACGCACTATAGCAGGACAGTAACCATGGACACGCTCGCTTTTCCCTTCGTCCTGCAGCCAGCCCTCTCTCACGAAGGCGACCACCGCCATCCCCACCCCATGAACGCTGGAGGAGGGAGAGGAGGGGATGACTTCGTTCCGGCCGTGAGCCAAAGCCCAGGAGTGTGACCGCCGTCGCCGTCTCCTCTCCTCTCTTGCAACCGCCCTGTCCCTGATGTCCTCCGGCCTCCTTGGTCACCAGCTTCTCTCCTGATTGGCTCACGCTATCCCCTAAGGAAAAGCTGATCCTCTCCTGAGGAACGTCTTGCGGTTGGCGGACTCTGCCCGAGTCCCGAATTGTAGGCCTTCCCTCGGGCGACCGAACGCAGAAGGAAGGGGAGAGGGAGGGGGATGACTTTCATCCGGGCGGGATGCCCGCCCTCCGGGACGTTCGGAGAACCCGAGGCCACGAGCTGTGCTCTGCCCGAGGTCGCCGCCGGGAGGCACTCGCTGAGCAGGAGACCGTGCACTCGTCCACTCGCTTCCTCCTCTCCCGAGCGGAGCGCCATCCGTTCCGCCCCGTTCCTCCTCGGCCCTGAAGAGAGGGAGCAGCTTCCTGACGGAAGAGGAAGGGGGCGCCGACAAGCGTGTGGCCCCAAGGCCTCTCCCATGGCTCGGCGCTCGGGGAGATCGCCTCCCACGGTAGAACGAAAGCGCGAGAAACTCTTCAGCAGGTTTTCCAATTCCTCCGAACTCTCTCACCTCTCTCTCTATATGGCGCAAATTCCCCTTACCACGTCACAGGGCATCGCCTGCCTGTTAATCGCTTGAACCTTCAAGCCGCTCGCGATCTTCCGAACCTTCCGAACACTTTGTTGTGGATGTTGCATCCCGTATCCGGTGTTAGGTAACGACACTTCATTTGTGAATAATTCGTTCACAAATGATGTTCGCGTTGCGTAATAATGGAATGCGGCAGCTGTAAGGTAGCGACACTTTGGAGGAGGTTTAATTAAATCGCACGTAATTTAAAACGCATAAATTAAGATACGATGAAGCGGTGAGAGTTTTCGATGCTTGAGTTGCGAAGCACAAAATACATACGGCTGGGCGTACTCTGCAGGGAGCTGTCCAGGTTGAGGTCCTAAGGGTGGCGTTGGCGCGCCCGAAGGAACAAAGAAGGAGGGAGGAAGAGAGTCGATGGCTCCCTGCTCGGCGGGTGGCTCCCTCCTGGAGAGTATCCGTCGGAAGGGACCACGGACAACACGCATTCCTCGGCTTCCTGAAGGACCAGAAGGAAGCGGACGCTCTCCTTCCCGTGTTGGATCCCGCGGGTGCGCCAGGACCGCGGCCTTCCCGGGATGGACGCGCTCTGAGGCCGGAAGCCGCTTCCACAGTCAGTCTCGGTCTCGGTTGCGTTCGCATAAGTCTTTTCCTCTCTGCCTCCGGGAGGGCTCCTCAGGATCCTCTGCGCAAAGGGAGGATCGACCTGGTTACGCACAGGTGCCTCCAAACCCCACCCCCAACGCCACGCTGCCGCCCTCCTCCTCTTCGTGGAGAGACCGGGGCGAAGCTTAGTGGTTTAACACCCGGGTGCGCCAGGGCATTTATTTTAAAAATAAACAAACACGTGTAGGACCATCGGCCCTATAACGTCCGAAAGAGTTCGGAACCTGCCGAGTAACCGGCACGCAGGCCAGCGAGATTTGCCTCGGCAGCGGAGGGGGAGGGGACATACAAAAATAAAAATAAAACAAAAAAACATATACAAAAAAAATGGGAGGGTTAGGGAAGGGATCATCGGGAGCTGGAGGGCATCCTCTGCATCCTTTCCAGGATGCCGGCAAGTTCCATCCGAGCATGCCCCTGATGGGGCCATCTTGCTGCCGTCCTCAGGAAGCGAAGGGAGAAGCAGATGGCGTCCCTGTCGTGCCGTCCATCTCTGACGTATCTCCAGGCCGTCACAATTCCACATAGACACACTTTGATCTTGGCCAAAAGGCCGAGAAGCGATGTGCCCGTGAAGGGATCGATCTGCCCTAGGCAGTATAGTGCTGCCAGGGCCTAGGCAAAAGGGCATCGCGCACGAAGAGGCGCTTGAGAACGTCTCTGCGGTGGTTCCGTTTGTGCACCTAGGGCCGTTGCGAATCGCAGCCACAGGGTCCGAAGGGCAATACAGTCAACAAGCAGGTGCGGGAGGGATTCCCATTCCCCGCACCTGACACAGTTCGGGTCCACAGACCCCCGGATCCAGTGAGATTACTGGGGAGGCCCCAATGCAACACCAGAAATGCCGACTCCTGCCACTTCAGAGGGAGGGTCCGGTTGTTATTCAGCGCTGGGGACCACTCGAGGTCTTTCCTGCGAGATTCGCAGCAGATCGCCCCAGCGCAATGGTCCCTTCGGTGGGGCACTTGGGGTCGCAGCGTCCGCTAACTGATCCGTGCTCCAACCACCTAGTTCCTTCGGTGTGCCATCGATCTCACATCGGAGCTCCCATTCGGCCGGCTGACTACTGCCCAGGTGCTCCCTGAGATAGGGCAGAGCCACGAGAAGGTTGGTGGTGATCGCTCCCTTGAGTTCTTCGCCAACGCTCGGAGCGAAGTGCAGCGGGAAGATGGATAGAGACGGAAGGCGCCGTCGAGGAGTTCCTTGCGGGAGGCGAGGCTAGGATACGGGGAACGTTGGAGCCGCATCCCGGCCTGGAGGTCCACGACCTCCTTGACCGCTTCAGTTCTTCGGCGCGTGAGGCAGCCGGAGGTGGCGCGAGAGACCTCAGACTCGCTCTCCCCGCCCCAAGGTGCGCGCAGCGTGGCCCTGGCATCGCTGCCCTCCGAAAGAGTCACTTTTTGCCGACGGCAGGGAAACTTTGCAAACGGCCCCCGGTCCGCCTGAGCCGGCCGAAAAAGTGGATTGTCCTCTTCACCCTCCATACCGTCAACCGACAGATTTCCGCACGCTGGCTCTTCTCTGAACTTTCCCTCCAGGGGCGGTCCGCGAAGGTTCCGGTCAGCCCGGAAGGCACCGAAGAACCAGCGTGAGACAGCGCTCCGAAAGGGTAGACGGTTCCCCCCGCGCGCACTTCGGATGCGCTTGGGGAGGCATGGGCCAGGCACCGGGCATCCCTCGTTGCTCTTGGAGCACCCACGCAACGACAAATCGCCACGGACGCGCGGGTTTGCCGCAACGGCAGCTAGCAGCAAACCCCCAGCGTGGAAGCGCGGAGCTGCGAGCGATGAAACGCACCTCCAAGAGCTCAAAATCCGCTTCTGGAACCGAAAGCGCGCGATTGGCGCGGTTTGCCTGGAGGAAGAGGGCGGGCGGGGGGGGGGGGAGAAGGGGTTGGGATCGCTCCTTTGCGGCAACATTCAAAATGGGCAAGTCTTGGAGTGGGAACAGCCGGAAGGCTTTAGGGTGACACGTGAAGACCCGTTCGCGCTTTCCATTGTCTGTAGATGTCGTCACCGTGTCGCCATCCTGCCTCCATCTTTCTGCTTCATTGCGAAACTTTAATGCATGGGCATGTATTGTGAAAATGTACACCCGTACTGTGAAACTCACGTACATACAGTGGACGCCTGTATAATGCGGTTTCGTGTAGAGCCATGAAAACACGGCGGCAGTCTCGTATAGCGCGATAAATCAGCCCCGTGCAACTTTGTGGATACCTTTCAATTTTGTGATACAGTGTTTTTCCCTGCTTCCCCCTCCCTCCCTTCCCCCCAAAGAACATGAACATGTGATTTGAGTGGGTTGAATTCCATTCAACTCAAATTTTCATTAACAGCGTCTAACGGGACGAGAGTAAAATGGCAATTCTCATCGAGAACACGGGAGGTGGACCACAGAATTGTTTAAATCGATCGTCGAAACCCTAAAAACTTTTTTTTGTTTACTTCAAGCTAATAAATACCTCTAATTTTTGCTTTTTGCTTTAAAGCGAAATAGACATTCAGATATTCTGCTGCTAACAATGCGTTTCGAATTAGCATTCGAGAAACATTGTTGTGTCTTTTATAAACAGACATTCAGATATTCTGCTGCTAACAATGCGTTTCGAATTAGCATTCGAGAAACATTGTTGTGTCTTTTATAAACAGATATTCAGATATTCTGCTGTTATAACGTTTAAGACACATTGTTGTGTTTTTTATAAATACTCTCGTGGTATCCATGCGTGACGAAACCATAGGGCTCGTAGAACGCGGATTCGTGTGACCAGGAACGTGTGTCCCGCCTTATACAGTGGCCTATTGTACTCCGCTCCAGAAAATGCCCACGTCCTTCTTTTCTGTATCTGGAGTGGCTGAGCTTTTCTAGAAAATTCTCCCAAAGATGCATACAGTCATCGAGAGCGGAGGTGGCCAACATGCGGAGACGAAGCACTGCGAGGGGGCCTTGCGTTTTCCACGTGCTCGGGCAGCAGCCGCGTCTTAAGGTATCGCTTGCGTGTCGGAACTTCGGGCCTCTCCCGACCACACTTGATGCAAAGGTATTGCGCATGGAGCTTCTCTGTGGATGCACAGGAAAGACAAGTGTGAGCGAGGGAAAGGCTGCCTGCCATTCATAGGGTCGAGTGCGAGTGCAAATTCCTTTGAAGAGGAATTGCACTCCCGTTTGAAGAGGGGGGGGGGATGCCGTTGTGTCACCAAGCAACGCTGTCTCGGACAAACGTGTAATTCCAAATGTTCAAGTGGCTTGATGTTCGTTGGTTCCCTGATCTCTTGGTTCGAACACCTTAAGTGGGTCCAAACACTCTAGTTTCGTTGGGAAACACCTAGAGGAAAGCAAGAACTGGGAGTGGAGCGATGATTGGGAATTTTCTAGAAAACCAAGTTATATAGGGATGCTCTGAGTTGGCACGAACCAAGCCGGGATTCTCACCGGGCTTGGTTGATGCGTTTTCCGATCTTGTGTTCTATTGGTAGATTCCGATTGCTGACCGCACCAAGGCACGGAGAATCTAAACCTGTGGCTCCCGTCGCAACAGAAAAGTCTTCCGACATAGAGGACGCGATAGCGTTGACCGCCACCCACAGCCTTCTGGAGTTCTCTTCCCATGTGTTCTTTTGTGTTTTTGGTTTTCCAAATCCATGGCTAGAATTTGCGGGCGGAAACGTACTCTGAGGGAACACTTCGGTCACCGACGAGAAGCTGCAAAACTTTCACCGCTACCGCGCACATTACTTTTACTTTCCTCATGGAATAAATAGATGTCAGCTTCAATTTCTCTTGTCTATCGGAAAGGAAAACCATTATACTTGTTTCCTGGATCGAAGGCATTTTATCCCCAAGCGTTGCCCATGGGCTAGCCTACTAAGGTAAAGGCAGCAACCTCCAAAGGCTCCAGTCGATTGTGTTTTGGTTTTCTTTTCCTTGGGGAAGGGGTCGAGAGGACAAGTTTCTCTCCTATTTGATCCCCAGATTGAGACCCACGATCCAAAACCCAATGAGTTTTTTGAATTCGAACAGCGGACACTTTAGCTTTTTCAAACGGTACTTTCGTGCCCCCCTCTACTTCCTTTTCCAAGTGAAGGTCTTCTGCATGGAAAACGTCTTTTGGAGGAGACGAACCTTTTATCTTTTTTCCATTCCAATTTTTGGTCACCATTGGAAATCGGTTCAGAGAAAAACTCAGAGAGCATCCTTTCACGAAAACGAAGGCTGCGACGTTGTGAGAAAACTACGCAATTCTGAGGCACCACCTGAGAATCTGATCCGTGCCCGTGCACGTGATGTTTCCTTCCTTAGCGAAGGCCCTCTCCGAGCTTGCCCTGCGAGACCCTATTTTCAACGGTCCGGCATTGGATTCCTCATACGCCATCGTGCTTCTGCGTTGTTTCTGGGAAATTTTCTCATTCGAAGGTCTCACCATTCATCTAAAATTTACCTTTTGGTACGTCATCCCCTCGGGTTCATCGCTTCACGTTCTGTTGAACCGTTCGTGCTTTGAATCTCTGCTCCTTCTCCCAACATCCCGTTCAACACGTGGTTGGAGTGTCGGATTTGGGAAGCCGATGCTTCTTGGTATTCGTTTACAAGAACGATGTACGGTGCATCCTCTCGTCATTTTTCAAGCCTTGTTCAATTTTTTTTTTTTTTTAATCTTCGAGGCCACGTCGTAAAACTATTATGCGCCTTCTCTTTAACATCAGAACATTTCGCTTTCCTGTCCAGCTGGTTATGGAGTTCTTCGTCCAACACTTGACACGATCTAAAAAAGACCAGGTTGCATTTACCCGCCTGACGATACCTTGAAAGACGAATCACATCTTTACGGGGCGGGGAAATACATGTGTGTGGACAGGAAAATCGACAGGAGATTGCATTTGTAAACAGGACGAGCGCTGGAGCCGAGGTGGGCTTGCTTTTGCACCGAGCGCACGGGATATCCGGGATGTTTGTTAACTTAAACAGCGTGCTGTGGGCCGCGACTGTTTGCTTTCGAAAATGCCCTTTGGAATTGCCGCTTTCAGCATACCCCAGAGTTGCCAGAGTTTCGATGAACAGGGAGAACGGCAGAATGGTAGAACGGTGTCGCGTTGCCGATAGCAATGGGCGTAGGACGGGATGGGGTCTGCCTTGTTGAGAACGGAAGCATGATGGAAATTTTCCGTTGGTAGCCTCACGTTATGTAATGAAGTCTTGGTAATTCTTAGCAGGAACTTGGAATTCGTTCTGTAGTTCGCTACTTAACCAACATGACGATGCAGAGCATTTGAGGACATCAGGATGAGGAAACTTGTCTTCAGAACTGCTGTTTGGCAGTGGCACAACTTGAAGTCGTGTTGATGATACCCAAGGATCCACATTTTTTGCTCGTCCCATGGGTGTCCATGGGACCGCGTCCATAGAATGGGGACCGAAAGCTACTGATCCCGCCGAATGCTGGTTCTTGACTTCGTCGAAACTGGTTCCTAGCCCGATGGCATTTTCCAAAACTCGATGGACCATCTTCCAAAAGTCGCAGAACGCAGCAGTTCTCTGTCAAGTGCAAGATCTCCCACAGAGGCATCCTGTTTTACCTAGGAATTTCATTCCTTTCCGCCCTCCCATTCTGACCTTTCCAATCGGATGCCACTGCTCTTTTCTTACAAAAACAAAACCACAGGATGTTTCCCAGCTAGTCTTCCGTTCTGTCTTTTTTTTATTCTTCTTCTTCCTTCTCGGAAAAAAGTGCAACATGCAGATCATCAAGGTCTGTTGTCTGCCCGCCTACACCCGTCTCCGACGTCCGCACTTTCTCGAGTTCTCGAAGGCTCGCTTTCTTTGTCGAAAACGAGAGATCACTGACAGGAGAAACAGAGGCCAGCAGTCGAAAGGACCGCGCGCATCTGCTTTCTCCGAATCTTCCTGCGCTTTCGCAAGCACCCTGGATGCAGGAGCTGGGCGTAGCCGCGGGGATTGCCTCTGCTTCTGCTTCGGACTCGATTCTTCCTTCAGCTTTTGTGAAATTCCCTTCTCTTCCTCCTCCTCCTCCTTGGCATCGAAAGGTATCTCAGTTTGGTAGTCCCACGGGTGTTCTGTTGGCAGGGCTCGCACGCAATGGCTGCTCAGCTTACATGCTTCGATGGAGGTCAACTTTCCCGACAGGCTGCTGCCTCCCCCCCCCTCCGCCAGCACCGCACCCTCCAGCAAAACGTACAGGGAAGGGTGCTCGGACATTTCGCCGAGTGTACGAAAGAAATGACGCAGCATGAAGCCGCAGAGGGCGGCGCAATTCGTCTTTCGCAAGTCTTGTTTCGCCCGCTCCGTGCGTGCGACTCGTTTGCACAGCCGACTGCAGCCGGAAGCCCGCGCGTGTTCGTTGCGATCTCCCGCAATTATCAGCACCCTCAAGGCACGGGCAAGGAGCAGTGCGCGCTGAGACGTAGTCGAAAAGGGTGGTACACCGGCCTCATAGGGCGTAGCGAGCACCCTGCCTCCTATCCGGGAACATCACTTCCTTGCTGGGAATGAGACTGCACAGCGCAAAAGGACGTTTCGGCGGTATTCCCGTTCCGAGTGTCCGAAAGATTAGGCGCGGCTGGCATGTTTGCAGTGGCAGCAACTCTTCCTGGAGCTCCCGGAAACGTCGCGATGAATACGACTCTGTCCTAACTCTACCGGAGAATGGGGGATGCCGTGTACCCGCTGGTAAGAACGAGATCAGTCGGCGAAGCTCCCAAGACGAGCGCGCCGCTTATTTGACTCTCCCCTTCGGATTTCCAAGACACTCATCGATGTTTTCCAGAAGCTCATTCCGGATACTTCGCTGGTGCTGAGCAGATCTCTAAGGTGGAGTGGGAGCAAAACCCACGTGCTTCAGCGGGGGTGGAGAAAGCCTCGAGGATTTTCCGCCATCGGACGTTCCGTGCCCTCCTGTGGGAGGGGAGGGGGGAGGAAACATGCGTGGGATAAGTCGGCCACGGTCGGTGCAGTGGTCAGCAGCAGGAAGGAAATGGCAGAAGCAGCCAGGAAAAGCGTTTTTGCTACTGCTGCTGCTGCTGCTTCAGGGGCTTCTGAGCTCACTTGATTGCTCCCTCCGGTCTCTGGAACAGAATGGGGATCATCTCTAACAGAGAAGGCATCCGGGTGTTCCCGAAATGCCAGGGAAAACAGGGAAGGAACCCGAGGCGGGAGAGAAAGAACGACCAAAAGGAGGAGATGGATGGGGAAATCGGGAGGAGGGAAGAGGGGAAGCGGCTACGCGAACGGGGTCGCCTTCGTCGCGGGCGCACACGCCTTGGCGGAAGGGACTCCGCGGTCCTGCGCTCCAGGAAGCGAAGTCCTGCGTCCCTGGTACGCGTGGGACCTCAGCGAAGCCATGGGGAGCAGCAGGAGCGGGTCCAGCGAGTCCAGCGGATCATCGGTGCTCCTGGTGACCTCGGTGCTTGGCTCGCCCAGGGCTTCTCTTGCGGAAGGTAGCGAAGCGCGAACGAAACTCCCGCCGACGCAGTCTGCGTGGCCGATGCGCAGACTGCTCCCTCCGTCGCTCCCGCCGCGCGCTGTGCGCTATGAACGTGCGTTCCTGCACTTCTTTGTTTCCACAAACCGGATGTGCCCCCCCCCCCCCCGATGACTGACCGGGATCGGAAGTTGACCCTCTGGGGTCCTTCCAGGGAGCAAGGAGCAGTTCCCTTCCCGGTTTTCCCTCCAGAGGAAGAAATTCCAGGAGCGAATCCTTTCCGGGTTCCCTTCGGGGAAGAGACGAGGAGCGGCCACCTCCAGGAGAGGTCTCTCCGAAGGAATGAGGAGGAGGCGGTTCCCTCCAGGGTTCCCCTCCCAAGCGTGAGAAAGGAAAAGGACTCCTTCCTCCGGAGCCCTTCCTGGGACCTAGGGTGGTCCCCTCCCGGGGTACCCCCTTTAACTTGAAGAGTTCCCACACGCACCCTCGGTTGGCATGGACAGCGTTAAAGAACTTTGTGGATCCCCCCCTCCCCCTAGGGAGACAAGTGGTCTCTCAGCGTTCCTTGAGGCCCCCAAAAATAGAAAACCCGAAAGGTGAAAAAGAAAAAAAAACGCTGGAAGGGAAGCAGCGGAAGCGGAAGAACCCGAAGGGATTTCCATCACGCAGTCCGCCCGGCCGCTCCCTTTTCTCCCCGGAAAGCGCCCCGTGCGCGAATCGTAGTGACTCGAGCCCGTGGAACGCCTTCCTTTCTTCCCGGAAATCCCCACCTCTCGGATCCTGTGCTTGCCTGGCTGGTGGTGGAATCTCCACAAAGTCCCCCTACCCCAGACGTCCGCTCCCCTGCGTATTCGTTGGCCTTCTTTCCCGGTTCCAGTAGCAGCCGAAGGGTCCGAAACGCCTCCTGCCAGCGCGCGGGCGTCGAGCGGGGCTCCCCACCGTCGAAGCTCCGAGGCGAGCGAACCGGACGCCCTACGCCCGCGCGCTCCTCTGTTTCCTAGGGTTCGGGGCCGGGGCACTCCTGTGGTGGTCGTCGGGAGCCTGCCGACATGTTCCCGGGTTCCTGCCTGGCAAAACTCTCTCGTGAGCGGTCGCGCGCACCGTCTTTGAATCCGACGTCCGACCAACTTCCTCCGGACGGTCCCTCGGGAACGCTTCCCGGTCGCCTCCCCCGGAAAACACGGCGCCTCTCCGGAAGGGAGGAGCCGTCTCAGGGTCGCACACCCGAGCCGCGTCCGCTCCCCGTGGGAGAGCGGCGCGATTCCCAGGAAGGCCACCAGGCGAAGGTGCTGCTCTCCCTGAAGAGCGGCGACCATTGCTCTCCCTCTCTCCCTGGTTCACCGTTCCCTTACGCACAAGACCGACGTCAGGGCACCGCCTTCTATCTACCCGTCTCCTTGGCCTCTCATGCCGGGACAAAGACCCGCTTCTCCGGGGACAGGGAGGGGTCGATCCCACCGAGAAGGGGGGGAGGGGGCGTAGGATGCGGACCATCGCTCCTCCAGATCAACTTCCGTGTAGCGCGACAGGGAATGCCTCATCCTCCGAAGGGAAGAAGCGGAGGGGGGGGGGGGAGCGTTGTTATCAGGCGCATCCCAGCTGACGATTCCCTCGGAGGGGCTCGGCGCTGCTCCCGGGATGCTACCCACTTCCACTCACGCACCGGTGGGCAGAGCAGCCCGAGCGGAGGAGGTTCGTGGAGTCACACGCGTTGATCCGCCCGCCCCATCGGCACTGCGCGCTCTCACGCGGACAGAGAGGAGGGAGACCCTACGGATCCTGTGACCCACAGCGGGCGAGAAACCCTTGAGAGCGTAGTGGTGATGGTAGAAGCTGGGTCCTCCCATAGGCAAGGTCGCGTCATAGAGAGTCTCCAGAGGCCGATAGAAAACGGAGGTCTTTGATGGAAGAGAGCGCCACAGAAAGGGGCTGCGCGCAACCTGCAGATCGGTGGCTCCGGGAACGGGAACTCTGGATCGGCAATGGTCCTGACAGAGGAATTCCCTTCCTTCCTCTTTTTTTCCCTCGCAGAGCCACCTGCAGCTCAAGCGAGTCTTAAGAAGGCCTTCCATCGCTGAGCGGGGACGCCACGAGGGCGGGGCAGTAGGCGCACGACGGCTGCAGGACGTCGAGGTAATCCGATTCCGGCGAGCAGGTCTCGGAGGCAAGGGGACAAGGGGTCGAGGTCAAAGCTCAGTTTTCGGAACACGAAAGGGATTCAAGGACGTTCGAGGAAAGGGAGATGATAGTAAGCAGCCCTTCGCAACCGTCGTATGCTTCTTGTCTTGACTGCTCATCATATACGTCATTCGTGATCAAACCACACGATTCCACGTGCGTTGCGAACCCCGTTGCTTTGCAGTTGGTATACGCGATTTCTCACGAACAGTAAATGCTGCGGAGCATCTCCACGACTGCATGGGTGGGATGATATTTCTCGACTTACTCTTCACGAGCCCGTTCTTTCGGGAGTAAGGAAACATCGGAAAGTGATGAACAAAATTCTTTAGTTAGCGTCAAAGAGCGCTGTAGGCGAAGGACAATCTGAACCTTGGGTTTCTCGCTTCTGGGCATGGAGTGGGAGAAAAATCGAACGCGTCACAGTTTCTGCTTTTTTCGAAAGAGACGCTGGCAGTACTCAGAAAAACGCTTGAAGGTTTACCAAGGTCCGTGTCACCTGATGTTCATTTGGGTTTGTTAGACAATTGTGTGCTGTTGGACATGCTTTTAAAAAACTGTGTGCCTTTTGTGAGAATAAATATTCCTTGTAGTCTTTTTAGGAATTTATTTTATACATCTCATGTGTTTAAAAGTTTATACGTGCCACTCCATAGTTCTGAAACGAGATTTCACAACAGCAGAATTCGTAGTGAAATGAGTAATAGTCATTATGCAAATCGAGATAATACTGTAAGCAGTGTTATATCAACCAAGTCAAGCACTATTGAACAAGTTGTAAAGAAGAAAACTTCTCAAAAACTGTTCAGATTTAAGAAATGAAGGTTCAAAGACACGAGAATAGCAATCTGCAAATGTTTTTTTGTATTGCGATGTTGATATTTCCAGATGGTTCATCAAATGCATCAGTTCCCCAAGAGGAAAAACTTCCGGGAAATTTAAATTGCTTCGAGATCAGAATATTTTGAAAGATTTTCATTCGAAATTGGAAAATTCTACTTGAGTTCGGTGTTTCTACCAAGTTCGTACCTGCATTGATTGCATTACACTTTTAAATTTTCCGGAACTTTTTCAATTCCTTGATTTTAGGCTGGCTTCATGGCTCTTTGATTAATTATAGGAATGCCACGTTTCTTTTCACAAAGGTGCAGGTTTAAATTACATCACAATACTTAATCATTGAAACATCAAAAACGGAAACCAGTTTGTTTTCCAGAAGTCATTCACAATATTCATTCCTTTGTCATGCCCAAAATATTAAAAATTAGCTGTTGGAACCCATGTAACTCTTCATTGGAAGTTTTCTGTTGCTGCAAACGACAGCTGGGAAGATGTAAATATACAATATCGTCTACTCACCCATATCACAAGACATCTACTTGCAGTGTGTACACTGGCCTTTCGTCTAATATTCACGAAGATAGATTCTGATACAGGAGTTGGATCTGTTAGATTATATGAAATTGCTAGAATTCATTTTCTCTTCTACTCTTATGTTGTAGTCCAACCTCTAAGGAATAAGTTTTTTGAGGGGGATTCTGGATGAAATTTTTCCTGCCTCATCCGAGAATCGGAAAAAAACAAAAAACAAAACTCTGGTTTATTTGATTAGTCGCCTGTAAAGGAAAAAAAAAAACAATTGAGTGTATCGATGCAGTGGATGTTTGTGATAATGATACTGAAATGATCTGGGAATTTTTGATTAATTGATCGGTCTATTAAACTCTTTCAGATTCTTCGTGTAGTTTAGTCTTTAATTTGGCCAGAAATGGTGGTTGTTGGTAATTCCTTGTGGGCAACCAGCGGCATGCATGCGAGCATTGGTTGCTATCGATTTGGACGTCGAAGCTAAACGACATCAAAAGCAAAAGCATGGCCAAAGTAACTGAGCATGATGATGATATCTATTCAGGATTCAATGACGTTGAACCTCAACTTGTTGCCCATTCGGGAAAACAAAGCCAAGGCTCTTATCGAAGTTTTTCAATTTTGGGGGTGAGGAATTATTAAATAATGTAGCCACTTGCACAATTAGTAGAAAATTAATTTGATCAGGATTACAAAGGAATGGCGCTCTGGTTTCCCTGCAGTTATATTTTCTTAAACTATTTACTTTTTTTTGCTGGTGGCATAGTCGCATGTGTACTATATGGAATTGTATAGTGTTAATGGCCTTCAGCTGTTTGCCCAATGGTTTAGCTATGTGGAAAATCTTAAATTTTTTGTAATTAAAAAAAATTCAATACAGTCATGTCATCAAGCATGGCAATTAGTCAATGAATGATTTGTTGCAATTATTGTTTCCTTCATGAACTCCATTCATTTAAAGGGCAGGTGCATTTGTTGTGTTTATGCAGATTGAAGCATTTGAAACATGTGCCTGATATGGATCATTGTTTTAGACGGGTGGAAGAAGTGGTCTGGGAAATGGAATTCGAACTGGCTTAGGCCAAAAGGTTAGCATTTGTACATATTCATTGATCAATGCATGTTGCTGATGAATTCTTGCGTGTCAACAGATTTCTGATGAATTGCTTTCCTGACAATGAGTTACAGTTGTATATCGATCTTTTTTTCACATATGTCTTCAGTTCAGTGTTGGTGATTCTCATAGGCTATCCAGTACAAGTATCGAGAGCCCTGGACGACCTATCAGTGGTATTCAGGGAGCAGGATATGGTTCTGCAGGGAATAAATATTCACAAAAGTCATTTAGTCCATCAACACTAGGATATCAGCGAGAAGAAAAATCTGAAGAACTGTACGTGTTTTCTTTATCATCGATTTGGGAAATGAAATGCACATTAGGATCATTGACAAGATCAAGAAATTAGAAATTCATACTTCTCGGCTAGTGAATGAGTCATGTGTGTTAGCTTCACAGCATGATTTTCAGTCAGCTTTGTCCAAAGCAAAGGCAGCTTCTTCAAAAGAAAAGTCTTTAATTGGTTTGCGAGAGCAAGCTGGACTTACTGATGCCCATAATCTTGATTTGACATTTACTGTATGTATCATCCACAGTAATTGGCACAAAACTAATTGCACCTTTCGCAACATTGTAGCTTTTCCATTTCTATTTCACCCAGTGAAGAGCTGGTCCTTTCATGCACATTTTCCATTAGTAATTCATGCATCATGTATGTTGTACATACCTCTAGGTGCTAGTGAATCTTGCCAATCAGTATGCAGCATGCCAGTTATATACAGAAGCTCTCAGTATCTACCAAAATTTGACAGAACGTCGCATATTCCAACAAGCAAATCGTCTGCACCTAAATATGGGTAATGTGTATTTCTGTATGGGGCAGAACACACAAGCTATCAAGGAATTTCAAAAAGCTTTAGATCGCATTCCTAGCTCCCAGCAAATTCACAGGTATATCTCATGCTATAAGACCATGTAAACAAGGTGTGCATGCAGAGCTCATGTACTGAGTAACATTGGTCGGACACACATCCGTTTGGGTCAATTCCAAGAGGCATGCAACTGCTTTGAGGAGATCATGAGTACAGAACCAAGTCACCAGACAGGTAACATCTACTTTGTAGTTTGCATCTGATGCAAATTCTTAAAAATATAGCATCTTTGTGAATTCTTGTTTCTTTCAACTAGTTTTGAGATCATCTATTTTAATTCTGGTTTAGGGTATTTTTCACATAGGAATGAGTGTAAGAAAGTCTGCAACATTGATTTGGGTGAAATTCACAACATAGTGTTATTGTAGTTACTATGCTGTGAATTTCAAGTGTGGTGCATTTGAATGTACTGAGCTTTTCTTATAGCTGAATGAACTTTGTATGTGGCATCACTTCACATCATCACATCACATCACACATCACCATCACTTCAGGAAAACAAATTTAAAGCCTGAATTGTTAAGCAAAGCCACATACACATATGATGCATTTCTGAACTTTGTATGAGAAAAGAAAATTTTCTCCAGTTACCCTTTGAAGTATGCAGATAAGAGATCATTTACAAGCTGAGCATTTACTTGATTTCTGTTTTGTTGGAATACTAGAAATACGAGTATCATTGAGGATAGTACACAAATTTGCTCAGATGTCAAGTAATTTGTTAAGAGATTTGGCTTGTAATTAATTCTTTATATTCATCTTTTCAAATGAAATAGCCCACTACACAGTCCTACAAGGTATTTCAGAGAAAAAATATTTTTTTTCACATAAACTAGTTGCAGTGTAGCATTTTTTATTTTCTCCCAAAAACTCTGGGACAGCCTTCAATTACAGAATAGTCACACAAGGGTTAATAAGTTTCCTTTTCAGAGGAAAAATATTTCTAGTGAATGGTGGTGGTGCAGTTTTAATTACATGATTTAATTCCTATCTGTCATCTGTAAGATAGGGAATATATATCAGGGAAGAAATGTTGAGTAACAAGTGTTTTGTACCTTGTAAAGGATATCAGAATTTTGACTATGTTACTGCTGCTGAATGGGAAAAAAAAAAAAAAAAAGTGACTATAGGATAGAATGGATCCTTGAAAGAGACAGATTAGTTGTTCATGATTAGTTCCTAAATCACAGAAATGTTCTGAAATGCTAATTAAATTGTGTCCAAAACAATATCGATAGATTTTTAGAGCCATTTTGTGTTAGAATGTATTGTTGCAACATGAAGGCCAGTTATCAATTATTTCCCTAATTATGCTAACACGCATTAACCAATTTCTTAATATAAGCCCTATGAATGCTTGAGGAATTATGAAACAAATGTATATCATTGTATTCATGGTATAGTTTCCTTTCCGCAAATAACGATTTTTTCTACTGTGTATCCTTGATTTATTTTCAGTAATTGTAAACATGTTTAGAAATTTCACAAACCTTTCTATTTGAGTAAAAAATTGAAAATGTTTTGCATTATTCCCTTGAGAAAAGGTATATCTGTCCTTTATTTTTATTTTTGTTTTTGTTTTTGTTTTCACTCAGTTTACAGATTGTTTTTGATTTGAGAGGATTTGTAAACTTGAGAAAGAATGTTTTCAACACATCTTCACTGCATCCTGCCTGAACCACATGCACCAGTCTAAATCTTGTAAATGTTATTATTTCACTCTTACATTTATGCATGAATCTATTTTATACTGATACAGAATGTTCTAGCAGTTATTCCTTCATTATTATCTGGCTTGACAAGGTGTTTTTCATATCTTGTTTCAGCTTTGGATCTAATTGTATGCCAATCTATCCTTGAGGACATTGAAGGTTTGCAAAAGAGTTTCATGAATTTGCTCAATGCCCCCTTTGATCTCAACATGGAAGACAGATACCAGCATGCAAGTGTATGGTACCAGACATTCACAGTATAACAACAGTAATGCATTTTGTGATATTCAGGAAGATGACACACATATTCAGCTTTTAATTGAGGCTATCAGCAATGATTGTCTAAGTCAGTTAACTCATCAGGTCCACAAAGAGGTTCAGCAGAGTTTGTTGATCACTACAAAGCTGCTATGTAGTTTGCCCCAACTCAATCAAGTTGATACATATTCCTGGTGCATCAATCTACTGCAACACTCTCTCCATGCAGAATTAGCAGATTGCTTGCAGATTGACCAAGCCATCACTCAAGTGAGGCAGAATCACATCTCTGAGGCTGTTGAGATGTTGACAACTATTCAGAAACGGGGAACAAAGATGTCCAGTGTAGCATCTGTAAACTTGGCCTTTATATATATTTTAGTAAGGCATAATGTGATACTGAACCAACCACTTTCTGTCAGCAAAATGAACTTGTTCTAGGAGAGGAATGTGCTATTGTTGCACGCAACAAAAATAGATATAATCCATGTGCCTTTGTGAACTTGGGGTGCTGTTACTTTCTGAATGGCCATCTGGAAGAGGCCAAACAGCACTTTTTGTGTGCTTTGGATTGTGATGCTACATGTGTGGAAGCCCTTTATGATTTGGGTAGGATGAATATTTTTCAGAAAAATAAAACAGATAACGCTGTCTACAGGACTCACTTGTAAAATGCTTGGTCAGCTGGATGGAGCCAAGGAAATGTTTCTAAAGATTCATGCCATGTTTCATACACATAAACAAACTTTGTTCCAGTTGGGAAGTTTGGCAGAATTGGAAGGGGACAGTTACTTAGCTGTTGACTGGTGAGGATCTGTTTCCACCATTCTTAATGGTTGCCAAAGGTATTTGCAGATTATTGCATTGTCTCCATTTGATAGCAGTCTCTTGGAAAGAATAGGAAGGCTATATGCATTGCAAGGAAACATGCAGCAAGCTTATCAGTACTATCTTGAAGTATGAATTGTATATGGTAGTGCGTGTGTATTGGTTATAGTCGTTCCGTTGCAGCCCAGCCAATATTAATGTCATTGACTGGTTGGGGACTTACCATATGGATCATTTATTACCTCAGGAAGCTTTGTGTTATTATGAAGCAGCTATCTGTGTGGAACCTGATAAACCATGCTGGCATTTGAAAATGGCAACTTGTCACAGCAAAATGGCAGATTATCAAACAGCACTGCATATTTGCAAGACAGTACTGAGCAAACATCCTGCAAATGAAGAGTGTATGTGTTTCCACACCGAGATTGGTTTGTTAATTTTCTTGTATCAGGTTTAAAGATGCTGATTGAATTGTGCATCGCAATGGGCATGTTGGAAGATGTGAAGAACTATGAATGTTCATTGGCAGAGTTGGGACATGCAAGGGAAAGAAAGTCTGTTGTCAATAGGCCATCATCAAAAAACTTCATGAATTCAAAACCTGCAAAAGATGAGAAAGCAAGTTCTCCTTTTTCAACTTCACCATCCAGCTCCACAAAGCAGATATCATTGTCTCAAAGTTCTATGTGGAACGAAGGATTGTTTGATGAAAATATAGCAAAAGATCTCTTACCTGAGTGACTCAGTTAAGGTCATGTCCAAGTGCTTTGTAAGTGAAGTGTATAACCTAAGAGATTTCCTTGGAATTCAGAACCTTTGTAAAGATTCGATGTATTCACAGTTTCGAGTTGCCTGTTGTATTGGAATTTGGGTTTGCTGTGAAATGTAGATTTACTGGGTTATAAGTATCTTGTTTTTTTTTTTTTTTTGCAACAAAACAGAAAGTTGTGACAATGTTGGGACAATGTGGATTAATTAAACATGATTTTTTTCTTTTGATCTCCGTGAGCATTCACAGCTCGTGAGCTTTTTCCTTTTTTAGCTCGTTTACCAAGCATGTGACTTTTTTACATGTCCTGCATCTAATGTGTCTCATCTTTCTGAAGTCATCTTTTTCCTGTTTGATAAGCAAAGATAAAAAGATACAAAACAGTTGTAAGCTCCTTGCGTTCGCAAAGACGTGAATGTGGATTCGTTTCAGTTATTTTCGGAGATGTTCTATACCTTCCGTAATTATCTGTTTTATTCATGGTTTTTATTGAGCCAGCCCTGAAGTTATTGATGCGTGTATGATCTGCTATCAACCTCCTCTAGATTAGATCATTTTGCCCAGATGTGCTCAGTAAATTTCCACAATCTTGTTTTTGATCTCTAAGGAAAACGAGGGACCAGACAGTTTTTACTTCCGGACAGATTTAAAATTGGTACGGAAACATCAAAACGTTTCTGATGGGAAACGTCAAGCCGAGAATGTTTTATTTTTGATCTTTTGATTTTAGCGACCGTGCTAGATGAATTGGTCGCTTTTATTCTTGTCACTGCGATCAGTGGCGTACCATTCGTTTTTGTCTTTTGCTGTGACCGGAAAGTGGGGTCCCGGGTTAAGGAGCGCGTTGGTTCCGTTTGCGGAGTCACGGAATTGCCGTTTTCCTATATGGAATTCCTCAAAGCTGTCGAGTACAATACTTTAACAAAACACCACTGTTGCAAAAACGTCAGGAACATCTCCGTGCAGCCAAATTGATCGAAAGAATTCGGAAAAGATTTCGGCTGATCTGTTCCCACGCGTGTCTTGGATGAGGTCAGTCGACAGAGAGAGGCTCCAGAGAGTTCGGCGCCAAGTAGTCAGCGGAGATTCCGGCTGGGTCTTTGTTCTTATAGATCACGTGCTCTGCTGGAGCATGATCTTTCTCGTATCAGTATCGGTAGACAGTATGGTCGGTGAAATAGAGCAAAGGCATAAAACCCTGGCTTTCTAAGGTTGAAAGCCGAAATGGATGGATCCGTGAAAGTCGTAGGAGATTTTCCTTTTTCTTTCCCCCTTTAAGGAGGTAACTGTGCAGCAGCAGTTATGTGAGCACAGCATCGGGGAATTGGGCGTGCAACCGAAGGAGTGCTCGCCCAGTGTTCTCCCTTCTGGTAATTCCAACAGCGTTGGAGGAGGCATGTTTTCGTGCGTGGCGAATGTCGCCCAAACAAGTCCGAGTTCATTTCAGTTCTGCGAAATCCCCCCCCCTCCCCCCCCAAAAAAAAAAAAAAAAAAAAACGCCGTCACTTGCAAGAATAGACCGACGATCCTTCGTTTGCATCCTCTTTTTGTCGGTCAGGGTTGGGGGGTCCGCAGTCGGCAAAGATCGGACAAGACCGAGCACATCGAGGGCGCACGGAAAAAGCTGCGGACCACGAGCTTGCCGCCGAGCAGAAGCAGCACCAGAGAAAGAATCCGCCTCTGGGGACGACGATTCTGAATCGAGAGTCAGGGAAATATCAGCGGTTTTTTCGTTTGTTTTTACTTTGAATGTCCTCATCTGAGGAACATCACCCGAGGAACGGGACTTCCGCGTCTGCATTAGCATTAGCTAATTTCTTCGCCTTATTTTCTCTAGGACGCTTATCCTGCTTGCAGGTGATTGCTTTCGTTCGGGACGCATTCTCCGCGTGGCTGTCTTGATGAATGTAGTAATGCAGGACCGTGGACGGGCTTCGTAATTTATCCATTCCGCGTGCAGTCTCCGCCATCGGGCATTATTTTGCCGGTCTCTGGAGGTTGTGTGGGTGTCCCACTCGCGTCGTTACGAAAGAATGGAGTAGTGCCGTCGTTTCCTGCGAGACATTGGGATGTTTCCTCCAGTGGCCTGTTTGAAAGTGCAGCCTCATCCGTGCCGCGTCTTCTCGTCGAATCTTCATGGTTCGTGTCTTGGTTCGTGCTTGCCGAACCCGGCTTCCAGCCTACCACCGGCCGCAGCGTGTGTACCCGCGACGCGTTCATCTCCGCGTCTAGAAAAATGGATGTGTCGAGAGGATTGCCTTCGCGTGTGATTCGCTGACCGCATGGATTGCTCCTGGGGAAGCTGTGCGCGCCGAACGTGCTTCTCTGCTTCCGCATCTCGTCTTCCTGGGGGCTTTGGTGCAAAACGACTTGAATCGGGACGAGCGAATCCTGTTGATTCGACGAATCTGCAAATCTGGGAAGCCCTCTATCCCTAAAAGTTTTCGATGTTTTTCGCGCATAAAGCCCTCCCGGGGTCAGTCCGAGCAGAGAGCAGCTCCCGAAAGTCCTCCGCGTTCCCCGATCTTCGTTGCCGAGAGCGGGAAAAGTGTGTTCGCGTAAAATCGGCCGTCGATCGGCCGGTTTTGATGACCTTTAATGATTTGGAAAGGAAACACCGGTACCAGCCAACGGTACAGATCGACTCGGAACGAAGAAATCCTCTCTATCCGGATGTCAATCCGAAGACTTTTCGCAAAGTGCCTGCTTTGATTTCACGGCCGATGCACCCCGTTAGCGACCGTTGCGACGGCGTGTGCGTTTCCTACTACGGGAGCGTGTGTGGGGGGTGGGGTGCCGTGACGCGTTGTTGTCGTCCCGGTCTGTCTGATCGGAAGGTGGTCCGAACCGTACCGCGTGGGTTACTGTCAGCGTCTTGCGCGCGATACCGCGTCAGGGCGTGTGCGTGCTCTCCATGACGTAAGCCGCAGGTCCGTCAGCGGACCTGGCGAAGCAGACCGGGGTCGCGGAGGGGGTGGAACCGTTGGGGACCACGCGAGAGCTTCGGAGCGCCTCCGCACTTCCTCGTGGGAAAAGGCGGGGGGGGGGGATGAGGGCACGGGTGCGTCGCGCGGGGGCAGCACTGCACGTTGAGTTCACGTCGGTTCGTCCGGCCGTTCCCACCTTGTTCGGGGTTCGCCTCGGGAGCGTTCAGGAATCCGTCGCAGTGGTGCCCGCGCTCCGTCCGCGAGAGCTGATTTTCTCCAGCGGCGCCGGAGCAGCAGTCCCAAGCCACGGAGGCATTTCCCCCTTTGTCGAAGAGCAGCTCGTGCAAGCGGGAAGAGCAGCTGTTGGGAACACGGGAGATGAGGAGGATGGTGAACGTGAACAGCATGCGAACGGTAATCGACCTGAAGAACACGTGGGGCCAGAAAAAAGAAAAGAAAAGAAAAGAGCGGGAGAGCAATGCGGGATGAAGAAGCCGAAGGGAAAACCTTGAGAGATTCATCTTTTTCTGCGTCATATTTTCCGGAGTTAATTGAAAGTAGAAAAATTCCCATCAATGCTCCAGGAAATTATTGGGTATCCCTTCCGTTTTGTTTGAAATAATAAAAACTGTATTACCGGGCGGGCATGGGGGAATTCTTGGGTTCGGTAATGGAAACGCCGGTTGTTATGCCGCCGCCGTCGCCCTCTCTCGTCTGAAATGGTCCGCGCAGTTCGCAGCCGGCAACGCGCGGCCGGGCCGAGACGTGGTCACACCGGAAAGCAAACGGGGAACTCGCGTTGCTTCTCTCCGGGCAGAGGATGGGACGGAGGAGGGAGGGAAAGAGAGACTCCCTGTCCGCGAGCACGCGACCCCTCCCTGCTGGTGACGTCGTCGTAGCCGTCGTGCCTTTGTCGGAGGGAGGTCGCGTCGACGTGCTCCCGCGGGAAGGGTGGCGTCGCTGGCGCCAGGATGGCCGATGGAAGAGGAGAAGAGGAAGGAGGCCACCAATATGCAGAGCCGCGCAGCCGGCGCTTCCCGCAGACTGCGTGGGCCGGGGTGGGGTGGGGTGTTGGGTCGGCATCCTCATCCCGGAGAGCGGGCTGCCGGGTGGGATGTAAGGGAGAAGCTGGGGGAGGGCGCGTCCCCCGTTCCTCGACGCCCAAACGGTCGTGCGTCTCGTACGCGATCGAAGGTGACCGCGCGGTTCAACTCACCCTCCGCAGAGGGTGGGACTCACGCGCCCACCCTCATGCTGCTCTCCTCGTATCCGATCCTAGACTTGAACGGTTCCTGAAATCCGGGGACGGCTCCCTGCTCCGGCGTTTCCGCCCCAGGGCACTTCAAGGAGCTCTAAGGTCACCCACGAGCACCTTGGATTCAAACAGCTGTTCTTTTGGATCCCGCAGACCCAGCTCCAAACCCTTGTAGGTTCAGGTCGTTCTCAGACGTCCAGGCTCCCACAGAGGAGCATTGGAGAGATAGGTCTACAGAGCCTTCTTGGCTGCTTCCCGGCTTCGAAGGGATAAGCCCCACCCCAGAGTTCCAGTCCAGAGGCGCCGAAGCGCTCGGTGCGACGACCCACGGAAACCAGCGGCTTCTTGGCCGTCGTCTCCCTCGGGAACACGGCTCCAAGCTGGTTTGTCACCTTCGTACGGCGGTGCGTGTATTTAATGTGAAAATTAACATATACAAAAAATGTGGTTGGACCGGTAGTCCAGCCGCATCCATTCAACGAGAGCTTGCTGGGTTACCGGTTCTCAGACCGGTGCGGTTTGTCACGGCAGCAGAGGAGAGGGGGCAAGCAAGATGAAAAGGAAACAAAAATAAAAATAAATAAATGGGGGGTGGGGGAAGGGATCACGTCATGCTGGGGGAGGTCCTCTGCATCCTTTCGAGGATCTCTTTCGAGGATGCCGGCAAGCTCTTGCTGCATACAGTCCTTCAGGTGAGGCCATCTTTTTGCGATCCTCATAAAGCGGACGGAGAAGTGGATGGCGTCCCACTCCTTGTACCCTCCTCTTGCATCTCTCCAGGCAGCTACAATCCAGCGTAGGTAGCAGAGAGCTGCCAGCGAGGCTGCCGGCCGAAGGGGGACCGAAGGGGGGTGGGGTGAAGGCCCTCCCGCCTTCCCGTTGCCGCAACAACGTTCGGTCCGGAGAGAACCACCTCACTGGTCTTCCCGACCAGCGAGGCGGCTCTCCCGCAGGTGGTGCTGGTGGTGGAGACGCTGGCGTCGTCGAAGCTGGTGGAGGGAACCTCCTCTTTTTTCACATCCTTCTCCTCCTCCCCTCCTCGACCCTACTTAGGCTGTGTCGCGTAGGAGCGTCCCTGGAGCTAACCGCCGGGGGTTCCTAGGGTCGCGGCAAAGCGTTCTCATAGAGGCTGGAGAGGGCAACGCAATCCACAAGCAGGTGCGGGAGGGATTCGCGCTTGCTGCACCTGGAGCAGTTCGGGTTCTCTCCCCTATCTTCCCCCCCCCCCCCCAGGAGGCAGCAGTAGTGGTGCTACCCCGGCGGAAGCGGAGCAGATCCTCGTCCGCTCCGCCGAAGATGACAAGCAAACAGTGATGATGCAAGTGAAAACAAGAATTGAACGATAAGGGCAATTCGTGGCCCTTAATGGATGCGCGCGCGTGCATCCATTAAGCAGCTGTGGTTGAAGTGGGTGGGTGGGCGAACGGATGGATCGAAGGGAAGGAGGCGAGTCGTCTCTTCGTGGAGTGAAGCACAAGGAGGGAGAGGAAGAGGGTAGGTTTCCGGGAAGAAGAGGAAGAGGAAGAAAGGGTAATGAAAAAAAAGGCTTTTCGCTCTGGGTTCCCATCCGAGATCAGCTGAGGAGAGGACAATTACATCTGAGATGACGGAGGAGGAAAGCATGTAAATAAATAATGGATGGCTGCGGATCTGCCTCAGCAACACGCCGATAAATAATGGAAGAGGACGAAGAGAAACGGGCCAGGACCGAATTGAATCAATAACGACGGGGAGGGAAGGAGGGGGGGGGAAGTAGGAGCAGGAATTGAATTTGTTCCACGGAAGGCGGCGCGAAAAGTAGGCGCGCGGGTCTCGCTTCGCGTTCCCTCGTGCTCCCCCTTTTTCGTTCTTCCCTGCCTCTCTCCGGGAGACGGCGACGCACCGTGGGGTGTACTGAAGGAGCCACTGTTCGCTTAACCTCGTCTCCAAGGGGACGAAGGGATCATTAACTCACGTGCTTGCGTGCAAGCTGCCGCCGACGCCGCCTCCGAGATGAATCCTCCCCTCCTCCCCTCCCCTTCCCTCCTTCCCATCGAGCGATCAGACGGAAGATCGGGAAAGTTTCGTGGGGCGCAGGGAGGAGGTCTACGGCCTCCGCGGAGCTCGCAGGCTCTCCAGGGTGAAATACCTGGAAGAGCCATTCTCTCTCGCGCGCGGGTGCTTTCGGGACAGCGCGCCGGCGGCCGTCGCCGGGCGAGGAGTCGCGTCAGAAGGCGACGTAGGCGAGCGCCGTCCACATCGTCGCCGCGACTGCTGGCGAGCCAGGTAATGGTGGGGGACCGCAGCCGCCCATGCGTTTTAACCCAGGGACTCCGGGATGTTTGTTGACAAATGAATGAACAAGCAAGTCGTCGGGAACCGAGTTCCCGGACAGCAAGAACAACAGCAACAAAGAAGTTCAACGGGAATGACCACCGGCTCGAAGATCAATTTTTGAGGAAGGCAGGGAGGAGACTATCAACAATTTTTTTTTTTTAAAGAAAAAAAGGGATGGTGGGGACAGAGATCTTTGGATCAATCCACTCTCTCCTTCCTAGAGCTGGCGATCTCCCTGGGGACTTATTGCAGGTGAGGGCACCTCGCAGCCACGCCCTCGTCGAAACGGCTAGCATGAGGGAGGCCGAGGCTCCCCAGCTCATGGAGGCCGCTTTGATGGTGGCGCGGATGCGATCTCGGCGCAAGCAACGAGTCCGCCCTGCGCGAAGAAACGCCACAGCAAGTGGGGAGCGGCGACCCCACGCGCGGAGGAACGCCGAAGCCTCCAGATGCCCCTCGCGGTCAGCCGGCGAGGTCTTCGTGGAAGGGGTCCGGTCAAGGGTCCTTTAGACCATCTCTCCTTCCGACGCCTTGGGGAGAGTCGGAGACGCTAGGACGGGGAGGCTGCTGCCAGAGAAGTGAGTGGGCCGTGGGGACCGAATGACCCAGGGCGGCAGCGCCCTCCGAGGGCAGGGTTGCTGCTGGAGAGACGATGACTACTCGCGCGCGCCAGCGGGAGGAGACACTGAGGTCAACGCCTCATCCGCCGGGCCTACGGCGCGGGCCCGAGGGATGCGGCCGCTGCTCTCTGGGAGGTCGCGGGAAGCCAGGGGTCATCTGTTCGCGCCCCGCAGAGGAGGGAACAGTGACCGGAGAGAGACGCTGCTGCGGCGGGGAACCCGGAACAGCTCTGCGAGGAGGCTGGCAGCTCCTCGGTGTGCCCTCCGGGAGACGGGGGGGAGAGGAAGGAGGCCACTCCTTCCGGTACCCCCGCCGCGGGGAACGCTTAGCTTGCTGGAGCGGGACGAGGGGCGAGGGAGCTGCCGGTCGGGCTCGGACCGAGGACCGGCTGGCATCCTCTCGGGTGCGCGGCGAGCGAGGGCTACAACCATGGAGGGTCTTCTTCGCTCCGGAGGAGGACAGGATCTCCGCGGGTCCGCTCCCGGGGGCAGAGGAGGGAGGCCGTTCCTCCGCAACCGTCGCTTGCGAGGCAATGTGGCTGCCCATCCTCGCCGTCTGCCCCCCCCGCGAGCACCCTCCTACCCATCTTCCCTCCCACGGCTTTGCAGAGCCCTCGTTCTTCCTGAGCCCGCGCCGCCCTTCACGCGAGCAGGAAGGAGCGAGCGGGAGTCGCGACGGGCGCCCTCTCCCTTTCGAGAGAGAGAGAGGAGGGAGGAGGAGGAGGGTGGGAAGAGGTTGCACGAGGCATTCAAATCACCTAGGCGGCAGCAGCAGCCGCAGCAGCTCCATCCTGGAGAGCCCGCCGTCTTCCGATGGCTGCCGCCAATTCATGACAGTGCCTCTGCTGCAAAACCGGAAGATGATTGCGGTTATCGATCATATGCGGATGCCCGTCGTCACCTTGGAGACAAGGGATGTCACGGTTTTTTTTTCCAACGGCCGCTTACTGCTCTCCTGATGCCCTTGGATACTTTGCATGCATCGTTGGATGCTTCAGCGTCGCAACGAATCTTCCCTGGCATTGTGCCTGCGGGATCCGGCTTGATTATCTCTGACTGCTCCGCGTGATTCATCGCTAGGCGACCGCTGGCGTTCGCGAGGACGCCACTTGTTGGAGCGGTGCTCCGGAAGGGCAGAGGAAGAGCTGCCGCGGAGGTAGGAGTGAGGGAGGTGAGGAGTGAAGTGAGGTAATAGGAAAGCTGGAGGGGGGCCAAGTAGGGTCGAGGAGGGGAGGAGGGGAAGGATGTGAAAAAAGAGGAGGTTCCCTCCACCAGCTTCGACGACTCCAGCGTCTCCACCACCAGCGGGAGAGCCGCCTCGCTGGTCGGGAAGACCAGTGAGGTGGTTCCCTCCGGACCGAACGTTGTTGCGGCAACGGGAAGGCGGGAGGGCCTTCACCCCACCCCCCTTCGGTCCCCCTTTGGCCGCGCGCGGTGCCGTCGTCCGCGTCGTCGAATCCCGGGGAGCCAAGGAGGAAAACGCTGCTGCCAGGCGGTTGCCACCCTCGCAGAATCCGCCCGTCCGACTCCAACTTCGTCCGCCGAGACCCGGAGTGGAGTTGCCGTTGCCACTGGCAACCTCAGGCAGGCGGTTCCGGACGCTCAGCCTCCGCGACGACGGGGAGCAGGGGGGGTTCTGGAGCGATCCCGTTTTCCTGAGGGATTATATCCCGTGTGCGGAAGGAGGTGGGCAGCGCCGGTGGGGAGGGTCCTCCCACCTCCTCCGGAGGATGCACGGAGGTCAACGGTCAGGAAACGCGAGCAGTATCCACCCCTGGATCATCCGGAGGCGGCGAAGGGGCCTTTCGACCGATTCGTCCCCTTCGCGGGGGGGAGGGGAAGCACGGGCCTGTAGAAATCCAGGGAGGAGGAGGGTCGCGGTCGCGAGACCTTCCCCTCTCCGAAGGGTAAATTGGACGAGAGGAGCCGGCTCTGACCTGGCACGGCTCCCGAGAAGCTCTCGCTCGCCCCAAAGCGACGGGCATCCCCTGCTGTCCCGCTAAGGACTCAAGGGCCGCAGCTCGCGCCAGCTGACCTTTCAGGAGGGCGTGAGGGGAACCGACCCCCCTTCGCAGGCGTCTTTCCCGGAGGAGCGAACCCCTCAGCAGGCGCTCCCCTGGGAATTACGCACCGCAGCTGCTCCTCGGCTGGGCCAACCAGCGCCTTCGCTGGCAGTCCTTTCTGCCGATGGCAACGTCCCCCTCCCCCTCCCGCCCTCCTCTGCTCGGAGATTGGCGAGCGCCGGAGAGGGCGAAAGGTGACGACGATGAGAGGTCACTCCTGCCGAGAGTTCCGCCTCCTCCGGGTCGCCTCCCGGGTCTTCCCCTTTCGCACAGGATAATCATGAGGAACGCCGTCGGAAAGCTCTCCCTTCGGCCTCCGGGGGTACCCTCTGGGGTGGGAGACGGAGATTGGCGCGTTGCCTCGCAACCGACGGCTGCGGAGGAATGGCTTCCCTTCGCCTCCCCTCTTTCCTCGAGAAGCGGCGGGTCCGCGGGGGCCCTGTAGGTCATGCCGGCGACTCGCTGCTTGGTCCCTGACGGGGGGGGGGGGAAGGAAAGGGGGGAAAGAAAGATCCTGCCCACCTCTTGAGACCACGCCCACGCTCTAGAGCGCCTTGGAGACGCTTCGCGGTGCCAGTCCTTCCGACCGCCAAGCCGCATGCACGTCGCTAGAGGCGATCATTCTCCGGAGGCTTCATTCTTCCCGCAGGGGGTCGAGCAGTTGGGGAGGGTGGAGGGGGGAATTCGGCGGCTCCCTTCGGGATCGCTCCCTGGCAAGTACGCGTCTACGCGCCTGCATGACGCAGCGACGGCTCGCGGCTCGTAGACTGTCCGCAGCGACTTCCCGGGCTCTCCGGAACGGGAGCGGGCGAGGGACACCCGTGGAGAAGAGCCGGCGGCTGAGGTCCCCGACCTTCCCCCCCATTTTTCCGGAAGGTGGAGACGAGACCAAGGGAAGGGGAGGAAAGGTCTCCACCTCGGAAAGGAGGAGGATCCTGGCGGATCTGTCCGGCCCTTTGGCGGACCACCTGTCAGAAGGGAGGGACTGTTCCTTCTTCCACTCCTCCCCGAGCAGCCATCGCCAGCGTGGCTCGCGACCTCCGCCCGCCTTGCAGGGAGAGGTCTGCGACCCCCTCCAGCCCGCAAGACCCTTGACGGGCGCCTTCCCGTACGGGCGCCTTCGACTGGCCTACGCGGACCTCCGGCGTTCCGAGGACCCCGGATCCTCCTGCCGCATGAAGCCGCTTTCGGGAAGAATGGCTCTTAAGATCTCCTGGAAGGTCAGCTGGAGCGCGCATCTGACCTCCGACCTTGCAGAGGCGAGGGATACCCCGGTCGCGACCCGACCGGGCTGGTTCCTCTCATCTGGAGGGCCTCCTCCGATCCGTCCTCCGGGACAAGGTGGCGGCTCGCGACCTCGACTCGCCCCTCCTCTCGCTTTCGAAGGGCACCTGCGCCAGCGCTGCCTGGGAGGTGAAGGCAGAATCGCTGGAGCTCCTGCGGGTGGCCCAGGGGCACTGCTCCCCTGGTGGCTCCGGGAAGTCTTCCCTCCTCCTCGGTCGCGCCGACGCGCGCTCTCCGAGCGACAGGAATCCCGGGAAGGAGGGGGTGGGGTGGGGGGGAGGATCGGCGAGGCACAACCCGGAGGACTTCTTGGATTCCAGCCGGGGAAAGGAGGGGCGAGGGGCGCCCTTCCCACTGCCTTTGTCTCGCCCTGTTGGGCGAGCAGTCCCAGGCGCAGGCGGGGGGAGAGACGGGCGCGAGGCCGCAGACACCGCACCCCTGAGGCAAGATGGGAGCGCGAGTTCGAGTGACCCTTCGGGGCGGTCATTCGGACTGTCCCGGGTTGAGGGATCGCGGATAAAAAACGGTCGCCTGGAGGGGAGGGAGGAGGGTTGCCGTCCTCCGCTTGCGCCCGGCCGTTTCCGCTCCCGCGCCGGGGCTCCGTCAAGCGCCCGCAGCGAGAAAAAAAAAAAAAACAACTTCACCCCTCCCCCTTTTTCCCCCCTGTCTCTCCCGGCATGTCGGATGCAGCGCCTGGTGGACGCTGCGGGTGGGTCCGCCGGTTCGCCCGGCTGCGCCCCCCCTCTCCCCCGTCGGCTGCCTAAGGAGACTCCTTGGCGCAGGACGGAGCGGCCACCGAAGGTCGCACCGGAGGCCTTCCGGCCCGACCTGCCCGAACTCCAGTCCGCGACGATTCCCGGAGGTGGGGCTGCGGACGGCTGGATCGCGTCGCGCCGGCTGCCGGAACCGAGGGAAGGCACGGGAAGGGATGGGAAAGCTGGGCAGGGACACCTACTCGCGGCCTTGCGGGGGGTGGGCCGGCTCCCTCGGCGCCTCCGCAGCATCTCGAGCTTTCCTCCCCAGAGAGCTCCCAAGGGAAAGGGGGTCACCCCGGGGTGGGAGTCGCGCCGGGAAGTGGTGGTCTCGTCCCGCGTTCCGCACGCTTCCTCGCCGCGGGCGTCCCCGAGGGTCGCCTTCAGGAAGGAAAAATGAGGGGAGGAAGGGATGCGTTTCCGACGGGCTAAGGCGAGAGGTTTCGCCCTGGTTGCTCCCGTCCCGGACTGTCTCTCACCCTCGTGACCGTTCGGTGATCACCCGCCCGCTCCTTGCCCTCCGGGGGGTCATGAGAAGGAAGGGGAGAGGAGACCGGACGTCCCCTGACACTATTTTCCAAGGAGCTCCCCTTGGAACGGGCGTCTCCCCAGTCAGGACAGACTCCCCGGCTCTGACTTCATCCCGCGGAAATGCCACCGCCTACCCGTCGCCCTCTGGCGCAGTGTTTTGTCAGCCTTCCACGTCGGCGGCTCTTTTTCTTCCTCTTCTCTCTCTCTCCCTCACTCTCTCTGCCTGCCCTCCTCCTCTCCCTCGTTTCCCATCTAGCCCACTCCTTGCCTCGACGCCAGACGAGATTGCTGCGGCATCGCCGCGACCCTGGGGCCGCCGCGCGGCTGCGGCTGGAGGCGCGACGCTCCGGAATACACCGCTTTGCCTGAAAGCAGCCGTCGCCCCCAGGGATCATCCTCTCACGAGGGAGTGGGGGTAGGGAGTATAGACGCTGGAAGATCCCTCCAGAAGTCCTCACCGCTAGGATTTTTTCCAGCGGGGGGATCGGTCCGTCCCGCTGCAGGCCCGCGCGCGCCGGTTCGACGAGATGTGCCTCCCGTGCGCCCCAGCAATGGGAACGCTGCAGCCGCCCATCTTCCTCCTTCCCCGAACCAGAATCCATGTCTTGCTCCCCCCTCTCCCCCGCCCCTTCTTCCCTGGGCCGTGCAAGATGCGAGATGTGTTCCCGCGGGACGTCCGACGCCTGGCAGACGCGGTGGCAGAGGGCGCTGGACCAGCGACGGCGGTGCTTGGAGGCTCTCTGCGAGCAAGGAGGCATTTGCTACTCTCCCTGCCACAGGCCGTCTGGGGTGGCGTGGGGTGGGGGGTGCTTCGGCATCCACTTGGTTTTGGAGGGAGCCCCTGCGGAAGCGACGCCCGCTTCGCCGCACACGGGGCGCCGACTGGAGGAGTTCCTCAGAGGTGCAGCTGCGTCCTTCTAGGGCACGAGTCGTGGAGGAGGTAGGAGGAGCAGGAAAGTTCCAAGCCCCCTCCCAGAGCGGGGTGGTGGGGGACGTCTGAGTGGAGCGGGCGAGCAGGCAACGCCAAAGGCGACAAGGGGAAGCTCCAAAGCAGCGGAAGTGAGGGACGGGAAGAAAAAAAAAAAAAAAAAAGGAAAAAAAAAAAGATAGCCAAGGATGGATCGGGTGCACTGAGGAGAGGAAGGGCAGGAAGGGGAAGCGGGGGAGGAGGAGGCTGGCGGGCTGGGAGGACACCGGAGAAGCCAAGAAGAACAGCGCTGCTGCCGCGAGGGCTCAATGGCGAGGGAACGACGCCGGCACGAGTCTGCACCGAAGACGCAATGGGCAAACGCTTCGCAGATCTCAGTGCAGAGCGCCGCGGATGCGATCGGGAAAGTCGGATGGAACTTCGCTCTCGCTCGGAAAGCGCAGATCGGAATGCTGGCGAGAGGACGGCGACGTCGCAAGTGCGGCTGCAGCACATGCGCAGAATGAAGCCCGGCACGACGATGTGGGATGCGGCAACAATGGAACAGCGCACAGACGGTCGACAACAATGAAAACGCGCCGACAATGGCGAAGGATTTACAAAAAAGGGGGAGACAATGAATGAAATGCAGCAAAGCAAGACGGGAGCTAAGAAGAGCTTACGTCACGTTACGTCACGGCGAATGAGACATGATGGATAAATAGAGTACATACGGGGAGGGAGAATGTGGCGAACAAAACGGCACCTCCAACGGACGTGCAATCGAAGAGCGCAAGGGCGGGATGTACTGCGTCAACGTGGCGAGCACGAGAGCGGCATGCGGCGAATGCGGAGTGCGGTAAGCACCCCCCGGCGGAAAGTCCGGTGGCGATGAGTTGCCGGAAGGGCAGGGGGGGAGGGACGCAGTCCTCGCGGCAACGGGCGAAGGCGCGTGTCCAGAGGGGCGTCGAAGCCGGATGCGAAGAGTGCAGGAGAGGAGAACGCAGTTTCGGAAGACTTACAGTATCCGGAAAAGGGAGGGATAAGAGGAAGGGGGATGGCGAGGAACCAACCGGGATTCGGGGAAGGGAGCCGTTCCGAGCGTGCGGAGGAGGAGCCCACGTCCGGGTGCCACCGCCGTTGAAAGGAGGCGGTTGCCGGTCCTCTGGACGCCGAAGGCGTGTCTTCCGGCAGAAAGACTGACTCGGCGACCTCGAATTTTTCTCTCCCGGAAAGCTGGGAAGGGGAGGGGGGGGGGGAGAAAGAGGAGGAAGGGATCGCACCTGTGCAGCTCGTCTTCTGTCCCTCTGGAGAAAGCAGTTCGAGGACGATGAACGTGCCGAAGGGTCTCTGGGAAACTCCAGCGAACTGGTTCCGGGAGGAAGGGAAGCCTCTCCCTGGGATGACTGCGTGGGGGGGATGGGGTGAGCATACGCGTGGGCATGCCGTCTCTGGAGGACGAAGCTCTTCCTCCGGGGCCTCACCCCGATGCCGTGAAGGCCCTCCCGGCCTCCGGGAGGGGGGGGGGAAGGGCGCCCAGCCCAGACTCCGGGAGGTTCCACTCGCTTTTCGTTGGCGTGAGCGTTCGGTCGGAACGCGAGGATCCGGGACCCCTCCTGGGGATGACCGGGCTGGGTGGGTTGGGAAACCGCAACCGCCTCCTAGGAGAGCCGCCTCTGAGTTTGTCCTTCCTGCTGGGAACCTCCCCGAGCCCCTAGGCGATCCGCAGACGCGTTCGCCTGGCGAAGAGCGTCCCGCCAGAGGCGTCGTAAAGGGGACGGAGGGGACGGGCGGTCGTCCTGACCCAGTGGCGGGTGGGAGCTGCAGCTGCCACCGGCTCCACAGCCGCGCGGGAGCAAATCTTCCTCTCCGCCGGGGGGCGAACCGCGCCCCGAACTTCGAGGGTCCAATAGGACGGGAGAAAGAGCAGACGTAGGGCGGGCGAGTGCTCTCCTGACTGGAATCCTCCCGGGTCCGCCTGGGAGGAACTCTCCAGGAGGCGGAGACTCTCATCTCCCGTCCTTCTTCCTGGACCAGCGCTCATAAGGAACCCGGAGGAAGAGAGGGAGAGGGAATGGAGGGTCGGAGGCGCTGCTGTCCCTGGGCGGTGTATGTGTGTATGTGGAGAGGGCCCGCCGCTGAGAACTTGTCCCCCCCTTGTCTTGCACTTGTACTCCTTGCCCCTCCCTTCCTGGAACGGGTAGAAGAGCGCTCCGAGGAAGATTTCCGGCCCCGAGAATGCTGCCGAAGGACGCGCGGTCCTCCGCCTGCCTTCCCCGGGCAGGGGGAAACTGCCGCCATCCCTGGGCTGCCCCGCCCTCGGCAGAGGCCGCAATCTGCTCCGCAGAGGAGAGACGCCGGAGGCCGCGGCAGCGAGAGGGCCTTCTGTCGGCGTCTTTTCGTGGCGCCTGGGAACGTGGAAGCGCCTGGGGGCAGGAGTCGAGGGAGGGCAGCAACGTCCGCGGCTGGTCCAGTCCGTGCGGAAACGACCGGGCGAGCCGCTGGGACCGCTCCCTACCTCTTCGTCCCCTCCGCCCCATTATTTACATCCCTTTTTTTTGTTTGCCTGTTTGCTCGCTGTCCCCCGCCCCTTGTGGCTCCGGGGACCTCTCCCTCCCTCTTCCTGAGGGGAATCGCGCTGGGACTCTGCATTCCCAAGGGAAGGTCCTCTTCGCTTTGCCTGCTCGAGCCCCGGGGCAGCCCCGGGCAAGGTCCTTCCTATCCCCCTCTCTTCCGGCACACCGAGAGAGCGGATTAGAGGAGCAACCGAGCGTGCCGGGTCGCGCGCGCCCTCCGGCGGCCGAGCCGTCGCTCCCCCTTCCCCGCCGCCTCCGGACAAGAAGGTGCTCCAGTATCGATCGATTGCTGATCCTGGAGAGTCCCAGGTGCCTCAGGAGAGGAGTGGAAAGCGCGGCTTTCAAAGGGAGCCCCCTTCCCACTCCGGGCCCATAGCGCGTCCGCGGAGACCGAAACGTCCTCGCTTCCCGGCTAGGGAAGACGACTGGAGGGTACGAGGGGAACTCGCGGAGGACGGAAACTGTAGCTGGGCAGGGAACGACCGGATGTCGTAGGTGGGGTACTCCTAAGGGGGTCCCGGAACTCTCCGTCTACCCATGAAAGAAAGCGGGGGAGACGCGGGGGTCGATCCGTGCCTCCCCGCTCCCTGCGCGTTTACGCCGCCTCCCGCCGCGGGAGCAGCGCGTAGGGACTCGCGCGTGCCCCGTCCTCATCTCATCCCCACTCCCCCCTATGTCCTCCTCCCGTTCTCCTTCGCCTCCCCTCCTCTCCTTCTCCTCTCTTCCTCGGTGCTCCGCAAGGACCGAGGGATGGAGGGGCGGTATCCTGCGGAGTTGCTGTCCCTCTCCACGGGTTTCCTCCTCTTCATCTGCTGAGCCTGCGGGGAGCGGAGGCACCCCTGCAGCCAGCGTAGGTGACCGAGAGAGCAGCAAGCACGGGCAGCGCGACCTGTTCTGCCTTCGCTGCTACTGGGCATGGCCTTCGCGCGAGGACTAAACCCGGAAATTCCAGTTATTTTTGGAACAAAAAAGAAGGGAGAATTTCAACTCGGAAGGGAATCGATCTGAGCCTCCCAGTCCGATGGCCTGTGTGGTGGGCGGAGTGGGGAAGAAAGGAGGGTGGCTCAAGCGATCACGACTCTAGGCTCATGAAGGAAAGGGAGGGTGGGGGGAGGGAGACGCGGACACGCAGCAGTCGAGGGAGGATGTTTCTGTGAGTAACAGCAGCAGCCTCCCCTCCCCTTGGGACTCACCCCATCCTCCGCTCACCGGGTGTGACGCCGGCATGGCACTCCGGAAGGGCAGGCGCTCATCCCGGCGCGTCTCCGGGAGATGATTCCTCTGCACCCGCAGGAGTGGCGGCGGATGTTTATTTTTAGCAAGAGCACGCCGCTGTCAATTAAACAGCCGCGATCCGAGCCGGGATGTGCGCGCGCGTGCGCCCGCGACAGCCGAAGGGGCAAACGGCAAATTCCCCCCTCCTTCCCCCGCTTCGTCAGGGGCAAAGCAAAGTCAAGGCGGGGCAGCTCTCCATTCCACCATCGCGCACGGCGGTCGCTCCAGAGCTTTCCCGGTTCGCGCGGCAGCATCCTACGACACCCCGGGGTGGGAGTCGCGCCGGGAAGTGGTGGTCTCGTCCCGCGTTCCGCACGCTTCCTTGCCGCGGGCGTCCCCGAGGGTCGCCTTCAGGCGACCCCACGAGGCGGGCCCGCGTCGAGGTTTCACGGCGGGTGAAACCTCGCGCGGGTCCGCCTCGTGGGGTGCTCCCAGCTTCCTCTTCCTCAACCAGGCGAGGGTCGGGTTCCCACCAGGTTGAGGGTTGCTCGCTTCGTGCCCTTTCTTTCTCGCTTCTACGTTTCGGGGACGGGGGGGGGGGGAAGCTCCACGAAGGCACCACTCGTGATTCCTGTCCACTTGCGTGCGGTCGTCGATCAGGGACGGGGGTTCCCTGGCGAGGACGCGCGCGCGATCCCTGCCCATCATTTCCCCGGCCCCAGCTTCGTCCGATAAACGTCATCCAGGTAGCTGCGGGGCCGCACAAATTCCTTACCTGAGAAGCCCGCAGCAGCCGCCGAACGGCGGGCCGAGGCCGAGGCAGGCCAGGAAGCTGCAGAATGCGCTGCAGAATTCAGATTTATTGGCGCACGTGTTCCGAGAGATAAGCAGAGAGAATCCATCCCGCGCAGGCCGCGGCGCTCGCGCGGATTAATCGCCTCACTTGTTGAAATGGGACTACTTTTTCCGCCGATTACGTCACAGTAAATATGGCAGCGTATTCAGAAATGCAAACTGTGGACGATTAATCGCATTACTTTGAAAACTCATTTCGCCGATTGTTCCAAGGTGGCGGAATCACGAAGTGCAAAAGGGTTCCTTGCCCGAAACGATGCATCCTGTATCCTGAAGATTATTCTTTTTCTGAGGCAGAGGAGAGAGGCTCCGTCCATGAAGGGTTCAACTGAATTGAAAACACAGGCACACACGATTGCCATCATTAATTACCAAAGTGGTCCAAGATCGTGAATGCGGTATACGCAGGGCCATAAAGTACTCTGCCAAAGAGATGACAAAAGATCGAGTCTTGGAAGGGCCCTTGGTTCCCGAGTGCGCCTCAACGTCTCATTAAAGGCACAGCGGCTTTCTCGCGCGCTGAGCTTCTTGGTGCCCGATCCCGGCTGGAAAATTCCCTCCTGCTTCTCCGCGTTCTTTGAGGGTGGGGTTATTTCCATCCTGCGTGTTCGAAAGATGCCTGCTGAGGACGCCAGATACCAACGCGGATTCACGTGCTTTCTACCACAAGAGTGTCGTCACTGTTCTGGGGGAGAGCTTCGTATCGACGGAGCCGCGCCTGCGAGCGCCACTCTCTTCCTGAGAGTTCTTCTTTTTTAATTGGAGGATTTACCGTGCAGTGCTTTTTTTTTGTGTGTGTGTGTGTTTTTTTTCTTCTTGCTATCCCCATAAATAATCGTTTTCCATAAACGGAGGTGTTGATAAGAAACATAAAGAACAAGAGAAGAGGGGGGGAGGGGGTGCCCCTGAAATGGCAGCTAGGCTAGGCTAAACACGAAAGGATTGCTGCCGGGGGGTGGAAAGCGGTGAGGGGCGACACACACACAACTGCGATGTGTACGAGGTTTCGTTTGCCGTTCACTTCACAAAGTGCTTGATCATCCTTCGTAATTACGAAGCTGTAATGATGAGACCGTAAATCATTAGCGGGTTAAGTAGCATGGTTGAAGCGATAAATTCTCTTCCAAATTACGTCAGGTGGATGCAGTTTTTTTGATTGATTTATTTAATACTCTCTCTCTCTCTCTCTCTCTCTGTGTGTGTGTGTGTGTGTGTGTTTTCCTCGACATGTCCCCCCCCCCCCCCCCAAGTTTAAGGTGAGTTCGGTCCGCTGAAATTTCGGTGCTGCTTCCGTCGAGTGCCTTTTGCCGACCACCCGAAAAATGATGGCTTGAGAAAGATCTCGCTAATTGTTCCTTTGCCTCCTCCTCCTCCGAAATCACGAAACGGGCTCTCCGGGAAGCCATGTAAGCAGCATTCATCGCTATTAATGGAACAGTGTCATTACATTATTCCAAGTTAATCTCCGAGCAAATATTTTTAAACTTTTACGGGCAAAGAGCCTTGGCTCACGTAGACGACGGCGAACCCCCGGTTATCCGTTTTCAATTTTCGTAATTAGGAGCGAAGGAACGGGAAGGCAGCCTCGGCTACCGTTATGGGCACCATTAACACGAAACTTGTGCATAATGTCTCGCTTAACAACGGAGAAAATTTCTGCCACTCTTACGTGGACGTCTCGCCTCGAACCATGCAGGTATTTTCGATTAACAGGACCGGGATTCAATTAGGAAGTGGCGCGAATGAGAGAGGGAGAGAGGGAAGGAGGGCGGGGGGGACGTCGAGGCTCGGGACTCGTCCATGACGAGGCTCTTCTCGGCCTTCCCCACACTTCGGATCTTGCGAACGCGCTTCCGGTCGCCGTTCCCGACCTGGAGGGCCTCTCGGGGGTGCGCGCGCGCACCCCCCTGTTTTCGCGTACGGCGAAGTGTGGCGCCCCCCCCCGCCAGTCCCTCCCTGCTATTGTGGCGCGCGAGCGGGCGGGAAAGGTTGAAGGAGGGAAGGGGGGGAGCACGCTCGTCCTTCCGCGTCGCCGAGTGCGGGACGTGCCATCTACCGGCAGCCGCTGAGCCTCTCTGACAGCCCGCATTTCCTCGGCGCCATCGATCAGCAGGGCGGCTTTCGATCCCATCCGGGAGGACTCAGGCGTCCTCACCCGAGATAGGAGACGCATACTCTCTCTCTCGGCGGGAAGGAAAGAAGAAGAAAAAAAGGAAAAAAGACAGCAGGGCAGAAAAGGGGCGAAATCGCTGCTGCTGCTGCTGCTCCCTGCGCGAAGTGCGCGATGGATCGCTCACGTGGCGGCGCTCCCGCGGGCCAGGAGCGAACTCTGCTGCGAGCGCGGCTCGGCACGCGCGCTCGCAGCGGACCAGGAATGCTGGAAATTTGCAAGTCCGCCTCCGAGGTGTCGTAAACAGATGCCCGAGACGGCGATGGAATCGTCATTCGCGTCACGGAGAGGAGCCTGGGAGGGGTATCCGGAAGGGGGGGGGGGAAAGCAATCGAATCCGCTCCGGAGATCCGAACGGGACCGCTCCTCCGGCTGGGGGTAGGGGAGCGATCCCCGGTTCTCTCTGGGAGCTACTGGAGCGCCGTGGGGGTCTCCAGCGTGCTACGGAGGGCTCCGCATTCTCCAATCCCGTCGGCTCGCAGTGGCTCGCGGCGCCTCCTCGAGCTCCACCCCAACTGGCTATCGGGAGAGTCACAGTCACCGCGGGACTGTCACGGGACAGTCTCGCGGGGAGGTGAAGCGCCGCTTGGCGACGAAGCCGCGCCCCCGGCCTGGACGCTGGGGCTCTGCCCCGCACCCCAGGCTCCGTTGTGGCGGATGGGAATGCGCCGGAGACTCGAACCTCCGGTTCAAGGAGGGAACGGGACTGCACTCAAGGAAACCAGAGTCCGGCTCATGCGTCCGTCGTGCGGCCGCTGTCCGAGTCGCAGCAGTCGGTTCCCCTGCTGACGTGGGCCCCGAAGAAGACCCGGCTCTTGCGTCCGCTCTGGACGCAGGTCCTCGTCCGGGACCGAAGGAACGACCGGCGGCAGAGAGGGTACCCCGCTTCGAGGGCGGCGAAGGGAGGCGTGTCCCCGTTCGATGCCGGCCCTCTCTCGGCTATGACACTCCCGCGCTCGGGGCCCAGAACGTCCTCTCCCCTCACGGTGGTTCCGCGAGAGCAAAGGGCGCTCGGGAAGCGAGGTGGAGGAAGAGAAGAGCGGAGGAAGGGGAGAAGAGGGGGGGAGGGAAACATTCCGGGACTCCGCCGAGCTTTTTTCCTCGTGCCTAAATTTTCCCGGCGAGCCAGAGGCATGGAGGGAGAGAGGGAAGCAGGGAGGGAGTCGAAGGCAGGAGATCTTCGCGGTCTCCGATCTTTGGAGCGTGCGACGAGGAAACCCCGTGATGAATGGTGCGCGTAATGCACCCTCATAGTCGTCATTAAACGGGAGGACCGCAGGTAATGCGATCTCGCGGGTTACGAGGATGATGAATCGGATTTTCTCAAGCAGATTGCGGGGAGGAAGATTTATGGGCATCCGAGGGACGTAAATCATCTCCGCCGTGAAAGATCACTCGGCTTGCGAGCGCCCGGTTACGTTTTCGATTAAGTCTTCCGCGTACCGCGAAGGAGAGAGAGACGGAGGAGGACGGAGGCGGTGGTGGGGCAAGGTTTTCCCGTGAGTCTTTCGCCAGTGGCTCCGTGGCGCGGGAAACCGTTCCTCGGCGTTCCGCCCCTCCCCCTTCTCCGTGCCCCGATGGACAATGCCGGCGCGCGAAGTCCGCCCTCCCTCTCCGCCGCGATCGCTTCCCGGCCTCGTTCATCATCATCCGAATGCTCTGCTGCTCCTGCGAAAGAGGAAGGAAGAGGAAGGAGGAACGTGATGAAACGCGAAGGCAAGAGAGAGATTTCCGGGATGGAGCCGGCCTCCGGAGAGGCAACTGGGGAAGAAGGCGAGCAAGGGGACGGCAGCCTGAGGGGACGGGGGAGGTTTTTCTTTTTCTTGCAGTCCTGCGAGCGTTCACCGTTTCCCTGCACTCCTCCCCCCTTCTCCGTGCGCCGAAGCTCAGGGGCTCGGCGGCAGCGGCGGCGCGCCTGCAGCTTCAAGGCGCGAGATGGCACGCGCGAGCATCAGAGTGCTGGAAGAGGAGCGGAGATCGGGAAAAGCCTGATCGATTCGTCCGGTCTACGAGGGTTTGCCCCAGCACGCTTGCATCTTCCCCTCTTCCTCGCTCTCTCTCCCTGCGGAACGGACGGGGAACACGCGCTCGTAATGAGCCGTGCACGCGGAAAGGAGAAAGCGAAATGAAACGTTTCGCCCGCCGTTTTCTCGGATCACTCAGCAGTTCAAGCACGTGACGTCAGAGGCTGACATCTCGAGCAACCTGCCGAGGAGCAGGCTCGCGGAGGTCGCTTCCGCCTCCGTTCCGGTTGCTCGCATGCGCGGATGGGGGAAAATGCAGGGGGGCGGGAGCAGGACTTGAGCATCATCCGAGGACCGGTTGCTGAGCGGCCCCTCGGTCTGCTGACTCGAGAGTTGCGACCGTGGTTTTCCCCCGCCTCTCCTCCCTCCGAAGGTGCTGCGGACCGCACCCTCTTCCTCCCTTCTAGACCTCCCGATTGGCTGGGGGTAATGATGATCAGGAGGCTTGGTTCGCAGTGTCCGTCGCGTTTCCTGTGTGTGCTGCTCCCATGGGGCTGTGCCCAGTTGCGCGCGCACACGTCAGACCTGCCCGTTGGAACGCAACGGATGTGCAGCAGACCTACATGGGCGCGCCCGCTTCCCCACTCCCTTGGCAACAGAGCGCACGCGCATTGGGAAAGGAGAAAAATGCGCAACTAGGAGCGTGGAGACTGACCCAGGTCTCTCGGAGGGCGAGCCGGATATCAGTCGACGACACGGCAACAGGGGCGCCAACGAAACTGCTGCACTTTCACCGGTGCTCCTGGAAGGTGTATGTGCGGGGGAGAGGGATAAAAGAGGAGCGGCTCTTGAAGTCCCCCTTGCTCCCGAGTGCATGCCCGGATTTTTCTTGCCTGGCTGTGTCCAGGTGTTCCGCTCCGATCTTGCATGTCCTCAGGCCACTGACCCTTCTCAGAGGTCTTTCGTCCTTGTCGTCTCTTCTTTCTCTTTCTCCTGCAGATCTCAGGAGGAGACAGCCTCCGTTCCACCTTCGAACAGCAGGGGGAGGGATGCGACACCCCTCTCCTGCGTCTTGGGGGTGCAACCGGGTTGGCAGCTGGAACCGCCACCCTCCTGTGGAATGCCTGCGGGCAAAACAAGCCGCTCCTTTGCGGAAGAGTCCCGGTCCATTTTCTGCAACTGGGACGGCGCGATCTGTATCCTTGGGAACAGAGACGTTACTTCTTTGCCCGGCAACAGGCGCTCCCGCCGACGCTCGGCAAAAACGAAAGCAGAGAGCTCCCAGTGTCTTCCTTCGGAGGACCAGCTGTTGGGGGGGGGGGGGGGTATTGCTCTAGAGAGCCTCTCTCTCTCTCTCGGCAGGGAGTCGCCGGAACTGGCGCCACCTAACAGATGCTGCCAGTGGGGCACGGCGGGGGTCGCAACTGGTGGAACCCCGGCCGGTTTCCCCAAAGTTTCCCCCGGAGGGTAGCTGGTGCTCGTCTAAGCGGAAGGAGAAACGCAGTCTCATCTGGTAAAGCGAACGATTAGAGGCCGTGGGGCCAAAATGACCTCGATCTATTCTCAAACTCGAAATGGGCGAGATGTTCGGCTCAAGACGTTCGCCAAACCTCGAAATCTCGGACCCATGAGCGTCCAGTGGGGCCTCCTTCGCAAGCAGAACTGGCACAGTGGAATGAACCGAACGATGGGTTACGGAGCCCGATGAGACGCACATCGGATCCCATGAAAGGCGTCGGTTGCTATGGACAGCAGGATAATGGCTGCGGAAGTCGCTCAGGAGTGCCTAACGACCCTTGCCGAAGCAGGACTTGTCCTAAGGACGGCTGGCACTCACGCGTCGCGCCCACCACATCCAACCACAAGGACAGAGTCGTTCCTGCCTTCTGGCGTTCTGCTGCCGGAGACCGAAAAGTCGTTCAGATTCCGGGGATAGGAGGGTCACGGAGGTGCGCGCGAGCTCTCCTGGAGCCATTGCCGGCTCTCATCTCGGTGGTGGTAGCAAAGACCCCAGCGAGGTATGATCTAGAGGAGAGTTCCGTGAGAACAGCCTCTGGGCATGGTTCAGTCGATTCCAAGCCCCCAAATACCGCCTGTGGGGTACGGAGAGGTTCGCGGAGGATTCCTCCCGGAACGGGCCCGCTGTGCAGTGGTGGAGCGGTGCGGACCCACGTGCTGGAACCTAGAGAGGGGACTGGGCGTTCCATGAGGCTCGGCTGAAGAGGTGAGGCGGGGTCGCAAGAAAGGCCCGGAGCGGTTTCTAACCTCGCGGGTCACCCCTCCGCCACGCATGTGGCGCCCATGCGCGCACCTGCGCGTGACGCAGGGTCAGAGGGCGCCTCCGCTTCTGGAGTTGGCGTAAACAGCAAAAGTGTGGGTTTCTCTGGCCTCCTCCCCGGAGGGAGCCTTGGTGCCAACGGGCAGAGCACTTTGGATCCCCCGAGATAGGGCCTTGGGCCGCTACCGTCGGTCCTTCCTGCGTTCGGGGCGATGAAGACTGGCCGGGGACAAAAAGGAGACGACCTGCTAAACGAGACCGCAGGAACGCCCCGAGGTCGGTCCAGTGTTGGAGGTGGCACCCCCTCTGTGTTCTTCCGCGGGCACCAGAGGAGGAATAGGGAAGAGAGAAAGGGGATGATTCTTGCGATATCGCTGACCCGGCCCCTTTCTTCCTCCGTGTGCGAAACTGGAGACCGAGAGGGAGGAACGCAAGGGGACTCGTGGGGTGGGAGGGAGGGGGCGGAACGAATCGTACATGATAGCTGCCGTGACGATCTGATGTGGAGGTCTGCATCCCCGGCGAGCTCTTCAAATGCAATGCAGCGAAAGCTTCAAGGACACATCAGCAATTTCGGTCGCAGGGAAACGCATACACCCCGTGATGGACTCTCCTATTGGGGACGGCGTTATCCTTGGTCACCTGGCGACTTTGACAACCGCGCTAAGCCGCCGCCACCGTGCACGAAATGCCTCCAGAGGACGCCGGAGCGCGAGCGAACGAGGGAAGGCGGGCAGGAGCACTTGGCACTTGCAGGCGAGGCTTTTCGTTCTCCCGCGACCCGCCAGGTGCCTCCGCCGCCGCGGAGACTGGGAACCTCGGCGCGCGTAATCCCGATTCACCGTCGCCGAGCCTCCTTCCTCGTCGGGAGGAACCCGAAGGAGATGGCGCAAGCTCCCGAATTGCTCCCCCTTGCAGCGATCGAGAGCTGCACGGTTTTTCGTTCTTGTCGCCATGTGCCGAAAGGAATTTGTCCTCTATGCGAACGCGCGCGCTCGCGCGTGTGTGGGTGGATGGGTGTGTGTGTGGGGAGGGGAAGGGAGAAGCGGGCAGGGAGGAAATGAAGAAAAAAAGTTATCACCGCTGCATCAACCAGCGACCCCTGGATTCGAGGCGTCCCCCTTCAACAGGACGAACCACGAAGCCAACTGAATGGGGGCCTTGGGGTAGAAGTCAAGCGGGAGTCAAGAAACGAACGGTAGGGGGCGTCTTTTGAAGTGGAATGAGATGCCTCAGGGCGAGTCGATTGAAAACGGGAGCTCCCCTCTGCTGTTCCCCCGAATTCTCTTTCAGGTTCGGTTCCGGAGGAGAAGAAAACCTCGCATGGAAAACTGGAGCACCGAAAGGCGAACCGGAGAGGAGGTCTCCGGACTTCAGTCAGCCAGCCTGAATAAAGAAGAGGAGCTCCCTTTGTCAAATCGCTTCCCCTCCTCCCTATTCCCTGTTCTTTTTCGATTGTATCGGAAAACAGCCCGCGACTTCCGGAAGAAGTTTGCCGGAGTGCCTCGTGGTGGCAGAGCAAACTTTGATCAGGTTAGAGGCTGTTCCAGGATTTCGTCCCCCGCTCGCCAGACCGTTTCCTGGAAACGCTGCCGGGGTAATAGGCGCGCGCTTGATGGCGTGCACGTGCGTGAGAGACTGTTTTCATTAGTTAAAAGCAATAAAAGCCCGCAGAGGTCAGCACTTGCTGATGAACGTCTGTCACCGGTACATCCACTGAGGAACGATAAGGCCTGCTGCGATCTCGCCGAGCATGTGGCGGGCAGGCAGCGGACCGTTCTCCCACCGAACGATAAACCGAAAACTTTATGGCTATTCGCTGTGCGGAGCTGCTGTTGTCGGCCGGAGAAGAGGAAGGCGGGAGCTCTCCACGACTCCCATAAAACGGGACGGTTCTCCCTCTCCCCTCGGATGGAGGTGGTACCGAGACGCCGACGAGAAATTCCGATTGCCGCCATGTCCTTGGTCCGCTCGCTTGCCCGGCAAGAATGTTCGCTGCGCGTGTGCTCGCGCGCGCACGACATCAGTCCCGAAGGAGCAACAACACGAGCGCTGGGACTGCGCCTGGCCGGGACGAAGAACCCAGAGGCAGTGTGACTCCGGTCGAACCTCTCGGCGTTACCGACGTGCGAGCGAGTCGTAAGAGTCTGGGCATGGAGGCGAAGAACGAATCCAATCATCATCTAACGGCTGCTGGTTCCTTCCGAAGCTTCCCTTAGCATAGCCGGCACTCGTCAAAGCGGAAGGGAAAAACGAAATTCATCCTGGTATAGAGGGAGCGGTTAGAGGTATCCTGGGACCGAAATAACCTCAGCCTACTCTCGAACTTCGAATGGGTGATGATTCCCGTTTGCCTGAACGCTGAAGCACGGACTGTCTGATCCGTGGGGGTCAGTTGTGGTAAGAGGACTAGCACTGAGGCTGAACCGAATGTTGGGTCGCGACGTGATGTCCGGCGGATCCCATGGAGGAAAATGCTGGTTGCTAAGGACAGCGGGACAGCTGCCGTGGAAGTCGGAACCTCAAAGCGGTGAGTGCGTGATGATGCACCTGACGGAGCAATCGACCCTGGAGATGGAAGGAGCTCAAGAGACTTGGAGTTTCGTGAGGGCTTCCCCTCAAAAGGGAACAAGGGACCGTCCATGGAACGTATGAACTCCTGGTTGCTGGATCACAAATGCGGGAAGGAGCCACGGTGTTACTCTGATCGCTGTTGCAGCCCATCCTCCTCGGAGAGAAAAACAAGAGAGAAGGAAAGCTGGCATTCGCCCAAATATAACGGGTTGATTTTCTATGGTTCAATTCTTCAAGAGTACACGCTACTGCAGAGATCGGGAACACTCGGACGAGTGACGTCATCCTGCTCTCGAACCGTCATCACCCGTGATTTCGGAAAGCGGCCTTTCCTCAGCTACTTGGCGCCGGTGAAACTCAGAAGCCGGCGACCTCCCACTTGTACGAACTTCCTTACGGATGACCTCTGCACGAGCAGAATTCGTCAGTTTCTCGGACTCGCCGCAAAACCACTCCCTCTTGGGACCGTCCATCCAAGTCGCAATGGGCCATTTCCATTGCTTCCGGCAATCCTGGGAACAACCACACTCTTCATCCAGGGGAACATCTTCGCTGCTGTTCTGGAATTTCCTTTGTAGATCGGACATGCATCAACCACGCGCGCCACTATGGATTTACCTCGATGATCTTTCGGCACAAGAAGGAGAGGGCGCAACCCTAAGTATGGGGAAGCCCGCTTTGGATTTAGGGCAGACATTTTCTCGTGACACGATAGAGAGCGGGCATCTAAATGCGAGAGCTGCTAAGCAACAGTCTGGATTTCTTTCACTCTTGGGTGCATTCGACGAGGATCGGAAATGTCTTTTCACAACCACTAATAGAGAAAGAGGGGTGAAGCGTATGCATGAAGGATGTGAGGTGCAAGACCCAGCAAATGGGTCTCTGGCCATTTGTCGGAGAGAAGGAAAATGCGAAGGAGGCACAAGGTGGAGCACGTTCTCCCCTCAAGCCAGTGCGAAAGGGAGGGCGGGTATCAGTTGACCACTGAGTGCCGTCCCAGAAGGCTGTGAGCAGACACATGGGGAGTCGACAGCTCAATGCACGCAGAATGCTCCCCCCCTCCCTTCCTCCACTTGCCAGGCGATGATTCGATTTCACCGTTACGCAGTGGCTTGCTCAGCAGTCCTGCTGAGAGGAATTCATCATCCGGTTGAGGTTCACCACATCCTTCCTGGTACTACCAAACTTGGTAAACGCAACACGGGATAGGCAAAGGCTTGAGGACAATGCAATCTAGCAACCGTTGTTCGATTGCAATCCTCACGCGTAGCCTCTCTCGCGGACGCGTTGCCCTGCGTCTCGAGAAACCACCGTATCGCAGCGAGTTTGCTCCTCCCGTACCCCAGCAAGCGCTGAGGCGTCGAGGTGATTCCTTTCCCTTCTCCCTCGTTTCGCTCCCTGCCTTCTTTCCCCCTCCCCCTTCCTGTTCCCGTTTCGCTCCCCTCTGCAGCTGATAAAGTTGTATTGCGGGGTTACCTAGGGAAACTGCTCCCGTCATGGTGGCTGCTTCCGCGTGTACTCTTGAAGCGGGAAGATTTACCAGAGTTTCTTGCGCACCTTTTTCGGTTCAGCTCCTGGGTCATGTCGCGTCGTAACGCATCTCTCGGGAAGGGGAAGCGGGGAGGGGAATTGTCTACCTCTCCTGAAGCAGGGATGCCCCCCTTTTTTTCCCTTGGAAGAAAAAGGCGTAAGGAACGGGAAGACATGCATCCGCACTGCGCCTTCCCTTACGTCGTTTCTCCGTCTGTCTGTCCGATAAGCCTGAGAGGGAGATCTCGGTGCTCTCCAGAGCCTCTCTAGCCAGCTACGGTACCAATGGTGACGGCCTTCCTTCCCTTCTCCAGAGCCGCACACCTTCCCTGGAGCAGACCTCATGTTTCTCCGTCGCCGGCATCCCCGGCGCCTTCTCTGTCTCCGGGTTTCTCCAGGACGCTGACGCTCCTCCACCTGAAACGCCTCCTTCCCGGGAGCAGCAAGCATGCCCTCTCGTCCCTCGCTCCGCGTTCTGAGATCCACGACCACGGATAGGAGGAAGCACGACCAAGTAATCCCTCGCTCCGGGAGGGGGAAGGGAGGGAAAAAGCGAGGGTGTCCTCAGGTCCAAAGCCGAGACAACGCCACTGCTGAGCCACGGGAGAGTCACTCGGCGTCAGAGGTGACGTAGAGGAGTGCGCGCGCGCACTTCCCAGCGGCGGCTCCTCGAAACCTCACGGACGGCGGCACCCACGCGCAGGAGACTCCGGGAAGGTCGGTTGCCTCCGGAGGACGGGAAGGGGAAACACGGAGCAGGGGTGTGTGCTTTCGGGCGAGCCACCAGGTAGGTTCATCACGTTAGTGTACTCCCCATCCTTCCAGCGGATCTCCCCGTCCTCGAACTTTTCGTCCCTGGAGTCCTGGGAGCGGATTGGGAGACGGGGAGAGTTCTCCCACCTATCTCTGCTTCTTTCCAAGTTCTTGCTGTCTTCTCTCTTAGGAAGTTTCCCTCACTGAGGCAGGACAGAAGAGGACCGGTCCCAGAGATTCTTTGGGGAAACTCGGAGCCGGAGTTCCTGGAGGGGTCTCCTAGACAACGGGGCCAATCGCTCTAATTCTAGCGCACAAGCGGGGAAGGGCGTGGTAGCAGTCCGTGGGAAAAGTGATGGGCGGAGGCTGTTACAGCCGAGAGTCGACAGTCCTCCGGACCGGCGGGCCTTGGGGGTTGTCTCATGAGGAGGAACCGAGGCTCGAGGGGCGCTCATCGTCGCTGCCGTCATCTGCCAGCTCCGGAGCTCCTCCCGTGGTACCAGCGTGCGCGCGCAACGCCTCCGCAGCTTTCGTGATTCCAGTGGGTCAGGCAGCAGTGCGGCACGCCCTCTTCCCCTCCTCGTCCCTTCTCGCCAGGAAGAAGACGAAAAAAGAGGAAAAGAAAAAAAAAAGAGGGAAGGAAAGCAGAGGGGAGGGGACTGGAGGGTGCACTTGCTGACGATTCTCAGGCCCCGATGGGAGCGCCGCACCCTCCCTGCTCCGCTGGAGGAGGGATGGCGGCAGCTCTGGCGTGCCAGAGGATTTCATTGGTCGAAAGAAAATCGATTTCTTCTTTCCAGTAGATTTCGGGTGTTTCGCGCGCGCGCCTGGAGGACAAATTTCGCGTGGGAGGTGGAGGGGAAAGGGGGAGAGGGAGTGCCTCTCGACGGGGGACGGCAAACCGGGTGGGGCGAACTGGATGGAGCGCGAGAGGCAGACATCTGACACTTCGCATAGATAGCCGCCTCCGCTGCACGGTAGAGGCGCTCTCGTCGACGGAGGGGGCACCTGTGCGCCTCTCGGCATGGCTCGCAGGATAAGTTCATGAAGGCGTACTCGTTATCCCGAGAGGGAGCGATGGGGTGGAGGGGTCTATGCCTTGTCCTGGCGCCCGCCCCCCGTTCCAAGCGGAAGGAGTTCTGGTACGAGAGCGAGACTTCTCCCTCCAGGAGAGGAACCATTCTGCCTGTCCCTTTTCCTTCCGTCCCTACTCGGTCGAGAGAGGCCCCTGCAGTAATTTTCCGGGATCTGAAAGGCGATCCCTAGAGTCGATGGGCCCTGGAAGACCCGCTGAGGGGTACTCTCGAGCACGCTCCCGGTGGTCCGCCGGCTGGTCCCTCCGCGGGAGATTGCGAACGGCTCTGCCGGTCGCTGTCGCCGATCAGTTCTGCAGAGACTGCATCTTCCGAAGGAGACTGCGGAGACGGGAACCTATGGGGACTCCTACCCTTTCTCCTTCCACCTCACCGCTGGAGTAGGCGCTCGGAGCACGAGGTGCCCAGGAGAAACCTGTTAGAAGGACCTCCTGCGGAGTATGGGCCCGGCCTACTCGCTTCTGGTTGTCCCTCGGCTGCGTGTGCGCAGCGTCTTGGAATGAATGCTGTATGGCCAGGAAGACGGGCGGCATCCCAGCACTGCCTCTTCCTCTTCCGGTTTTCGCGTAGGAGGCGTCTTCCTCCTCCCCTCTCGAAAAGCCCCCTCCGCTCGCGATCCCGGGTCCCATTAGCACGTCGGCGGGATGCTGGTCGCTAAGAGGGAAAGCTCCCTTTTGAGGGATATCCGGTGCGCGCGTCGTCGGCGCGAAGGGGCAAAATCGAATCGTCGGGGTGAAGAGTGCAGCAGCGGCGACCGAACTCGCGCATGCGCAGCTCAGCGGCGGCCAGCGCGCGCTCGGAGACTGCGGCGACGAGTGGCTGCCTCTGTCAGTTGCGCCTGGCGCTCCGCTGACTGTGTATGTCGGGTGAGGGAGATGATGGTGTCGACGCGCGAGGCCCTGCCGCTGCTGTTGCTGCGCGTTGCTGCGCGGTCTCCCACAGAAGACAGGACTTTTTGCTGTGGCGTGCCCCGTGCCTGATTCTGGCCCCGCCGGGAAGCAAAGCACAGGAAGGTACGTTCCCGGCAACTTATCTCTCTCCCTGCGGGCATACGTTCGTCCATTTGCGCTCGGTGCTCTATCCCAGCGCAGAGCCGACCTCCCTCCGCCTGCGGAAGGCATGGAAGTTGCTCCAGCGCTTTCCCCGTGTTCCCTTGCTCCTCCCTACACCCCACGTTCTCCAGAGCGGCTTTCCGCGTGCGCTTGCGAGTACGGTTCAGCCGCAAAACTCCCGAGCCTCGGGCGAGCGAGCGGTGACTGCGTCTCGCTGTCTTGGAGGAACCTGCGGCTGCCCGCCTTCAGAAACGATGGGTTGCTCGCTGCCCCCTTAAGGAAATACCGAGGGCAGCGCCCCTTTTTCAGAAGAGTGGATGCTGCGCGTGCGTGCAAAGGGGATAGAGGGAATTTGTCGCTAGCCTTCGAGAGGTGCGGCGGCGCTGCGCTTAGCGTTCTACCGCGCGCGCCTTCCGGCTTCCGGTGCCGCCCGTCCGGTCTCCCTGCGCGCCTTTCCCTTCTCGACCGGGCACGCGGCATGATGGTGGAGAGAAGGATGCCGGAAGTGCCGTTTCTGGAATGGAAAAGGGAGGGGGGAGAGTGCCCGGAGAAACTTCCTTTTTTGTCTTTTCTTCCGGAGGTGCATACGTGTGATATGTCCGCGCATCCTGAGCGCCCCACGTGGGGGAGGAAGTGGTGAAGGGAGAGTTCGGGTGGGGCAAGTGGGAGGAGGAGTATGCGGAAGGGAGAATCCTGGTCCTCCTCATCTGTCTTGTATCCGCTCTTCAGCACGACGTAGAGGATTCTGCAGTCTGCTGCCCCGGTTTCCCGTTTCCCGGCGCGAAGAGGGTGCTTTGCGTTTCCTCGTGAGGGGGTTCATCCCGTTAGCGCTTGGGCATGGGACGGAGATGATGGTAATGTGGACGCTGCTGCTGCCGCCGGTGCCGGCTCCTTCCGAGCTCCGGATGATTCACGAAACAGTCGGCTCCTCCGTGGTGATCTTTCCTCCAGGGTGCTGCTGCTCTTCGGCCGCTCCTCGCAGGGACTCGAGCTACCTTTCCGGTCCTCTTTCCTGGCCTTCCCAGGGTTTGAGGCGGGGTCGCTCTTCTTCCTATAGAAGTTCAGTGCCTTTATCGAGGGACTCTGGTGAGGACAGCAGCCAGTGACTCTTTCCCCACCCGCGACACATTCCGGGTGTGCGGAAGACAAAACACCGGTACGGAGACGCGTGCAGGAGGGAGGGATAGGAGGAGGGGAGGACAGAGTCCCAATCGCTCAGCTTCTTCGTACCTACCGCTCCCTCCAAAAATACCACCGGAAGCGGGTCCGCAGGTTTGAAAAATAAAAATAAAAAAAGAGGGGAGACTGGTCCACGTGCGCTGTCGCGAGACGCAGAGTCCCTCGAGTCTACTCCGACCGTGTCCCGCGCGCACGCTCAACTCTTCTCCCTACCCTTTGCCACCGCAGGAGCTGGCGGTGCCCAACTATTCCGAGCCCCCTCTTCCCATCTCCCACGCTGACCGATTGGCCGACCACCACCCCCTTTCCCTTTTTTCCCTCATCCTGCCGCAGTCTGCGCTTCCATCGGCACTGCAAGAGAGCTCGGGTGATCGCACCGCGTGCTTTCAGCCCCCTCCCCCCTGTCCTACCCCTCCGTCATCCGGGAAAGAGGAAACGAGCGAGTAGGGATCGATCGGGATCGCCTGTTGGAGCGGCAACAAGCCGAGCAGAGAGCGGCCGTTCCCGTCGCGGCGTCGCGAGGCATCTCTCGGGGCGCGTCCCTCGGGCATCTTGGACTGCTCCAGTCTCATGGGCCCCTGACCTCCCAGACTGAGAGAGGGGACTCCTGGGAGCATGCTCGCAGTGGCCCCGGGAATTTTCCCTTTCTTCTTCCGAGGTGAAGGGAGGGCTACCTGTAGGAAGGGAAACGCAGCCCCTCGTGACGGCCAGGCCAAAGTGATCCCTGGGGAGGTGAGCTCTCCTCCGAAGGAAGCCCGCATTTGGACCTACCCCCTCCTCCAGGTCGCGCGCCTCCTCAACCGACGCTGCTGTCCGACACTGGAGCTGCGTTAACCACCTGTTGCTGCCGCCTCCTTAAGAAAAGATTCGGGAGCGAGCGGGTCCCATCTCCTTCCTTTCCCTGTCCTTTCGTCAGAAGCGTTCGCCTGCATCCGCTCGGGGAAGGGTGTCTGCCCCGGGCTTCTCGGCGGGCGGTGGAGTCAGGCACCTTCCAACGAGGTGGTCTCCAAGGCAGGAGTCCACTCCAAAGGATGGCTTCATGCCGGTCCCCTTGTGGGTTCCCGCACTGCGCTCTTCAGCAGGGGTGCAGCGGGAGAGGGGAACGGAGAACTGACTCCCCTATAACTGCTTGTCCTCTGCAGGGCACCCCCCTCCCCCCCCCACCATCACCACCTTGTTTCCCTTCCCTCCCATGCATCGTCACGCTTCCCATCGTAATTTTTTTTCCTTCGCAGCTCTCGCTCGGCGCCCATGAGCAGCCGTCCGCGGCTTCCGCCCCGACCGAGCGCTGCTGAAGCCTGATGGAGCAGCATCCCAGTGGCAAGAGGCAGCGGTCCGCAGCCGCTGCCCGCGTGAAGCGCCAGCGCAGCCAGGAGTGGCGGCAGAGAAAGTACAGCTCCAGCGACGAAGAGCCTCCCGCCACGTCTTCCTCCATCCCGGGTTACAGGGAGGAGTACCCGGAAAGGAACCCGACGGCCGCCTCCCTGCTCAACAACTACGCAGGTGATCTTTTCTGTTTCTTTGCCCTCCCTGCCAGGGAGAGAGGCTCGCGCGCGTCCCTCCCTCCCTTCCGACTGCACGCTGGCAACGAAAAGCGTTCGGCGGCAATGGGCGAGCGCGGTTGCCTTCGCCCTCGAGCCCGTGGGAGCTCACCGGTTGTTCCGGATGCGAGGGAAGCCTGCGACGGGAACGACGCGGCTGCTGGTGCCGCTGCTCCATGCTTTTCCGCTCCCCCATCGATCGAGGGATTGGGGGCAGGTGGAGAGAGACTTCCTTCCGCTGCCCGCCAGTGCGCGTGCGCGCGACCATCGGTCTCCTCCCGAAAGACTCGGTCTCGCCAGGAGGCGCAACGAGTCGAAGGTCGTTACTGCCGCTTCTTTCCGCCGCCGTCGCCATCCCCTTCCAGCACTCCTTCAGCCGCGACGTCCCGCGCGTCTCAGTCTGCATTCTTTCCCTGCCTTCCTCCTCCTTTGGTGCACATCTGTCCTCGGGGCTCAGGCGAGCACGAGGGAAGAAGCCGGCGGTCACCCTCCGAGGAAGAGGCGGCCCCCTTCCTTTTCTTCCCCCTTCCTTTTTTCTGCGGGTGACGCGGTTGATCGTGTGGCCGCGGAGCGGGGGATCTCCGGGAAGAGAGTGCGCTGTGGAGGTATGCCGTTCTTTGCGAGGACGCCGCCTTTCGCAACGGGGATCATCCAGACGCTCCGTTGCCCCCCTCCCCTCCCCCTCGTGAAAAACGATACATAAATAAAAATCTTCCTCCCTAGCGCATTCAGCGCGAGGCCTCTTTTCCTTGAAGTTTCCTCTGTCACAACACAAAAGCTCGCCCTTCATCATGGGATGAATAGGGGAAAGTCTTTCTTGGAGCGCAACGCCATGATCATTATCTTCCTGCGTAACACATGCTCTGAAAGCCTGATTACTCCGAGCGGTTTTGCTTTTTGTTGTTGTTTCTTGTATTTTTTCCCGTAGTAGAGCGTTTCAGGTCGCTATGGAGATGCGGAAAGTACTGCAGGTCACGGCAGTAGTACTCTGCTGCCGTCCCCGGGAAGCATTTGGGCACGGCGTTTCGCGTGCGACCCGCCCTGCGTGCACGCGAGGAGTTTGCCGTCCGGGAGCGTCGAAAAGGAGGTCCTAGGGGTGCAGGATCCAGAATCTGGTTCGGTGCCTGCGAAAACGGCAAGGCGTGAGCGGTTGGGAAGGAAGAGGAGGAGGAGGGAGGGAGGGGTCGTTCGGTCCCGGACGTGCTCGGGGCGAAGCGTCCGAGGGGCACGGAGACGGCGAGATTTGCGGGGAACTCCAAGGGACGTGGATGCTTGCCGGGCGCGCATCCGGGAAGGAAGAGGAGTTGCGTGCCACGATCTCCTCTTCTCCGGACCGACGGATGAGAAACTACTCGCGGATGTTTCGGGGCGCTCATCACCCGACGAAAAGGGAAACGGAAGGAATTGTTTGCGTCGATAAAACTGGAAGAGGGAGAGAGAGGGAGAGAGAGAGGGGAAGGGGAAAAAAGCAAAAATCTGGGTGAGACGAGAATTTGTGGGGCTCCCTAGAATCGCTGTCAAGTGGCCCAAACCATGAAGTTTAATGCACTTTTGTTTATGGGGCTTTATAAATTTAATTCCGGGAAGGAATGAGCTTTATTAGGGGAGTTGATGGTACACGCTATTTCGATAGGGACTCTCCACCGTGTTGGAAAATCAAATCAGAGAACAGCAGGACATTTGGGCCATGGCATCCAGCGAGTGAGCCAGCCCTCGGAAGCAGACACAAGATAATGAAATCCTATTGATTTGTTAGACCATACCGCTTGTTGTCATGAGAAAAGAATCCGTTGGAGGCTGAGCATCAGCGAACGTTGATTTGAAAGCTGGAGCATGCGGGCAGCAATCACATTCTCCTTTTCACGAATACCCTTTCAGCAGTGAAGGGCTGGAAGAGGAGGTATTCTTCCTAGGGTCCCTCCCCCTGTTTCTCTGTCTCTCCCTCTCTCTCTCTCTCTCTCTCTGCCCCCCTCCCCACGCCTCTCCCGTTCTGCGACAAAGTCCGAAATTCCGTGCCTTCGTAGCTTCGTCCACGTGACGACGCGGCGAGGAGTGGCTCTTCTTCTCCGCAGGACCGTTTTTCCGAGATCATTCGGTAAAGTGTCCCTCGGCTCATGAAGTCCGTCGGCTCCGGTAAATTCCTGTGCGCGATGCAGGAAGGATGGAGGCAGTGTGTCATGAGATGATCGTTTCCAGATTACTTTCGCTTCCCTTCGTGCTTTCTTCCGTTACGTATGCAATTAAAAAATGGGATCCGTAATCCTCCTCCAACCTGAACCCCTTTTGCCCCCAATCAATAGATCCCGTGATTGCGTCCGCTCCCGGCTCTGCACTGTTTACCGAACGTGCCTTCTCCCGCGTTCCCGGGTGAACACTTCTTTTAAGTGTTCTGTGACAAAATGGGCTCCGGTCATCGCAACCTGGTGTGCGCGTGTTCGGCCTCTCCCGTGCTTGCAAGCCTCGTGTGCATACGTGCAGCCGAAGGCAGTCGCGGTCAGTGGAACACCTCGGTGTGTGCACATTTCGTGTACACGAATTGCAGCACCGCCGTGCGCAAAAGACGATTGCAAAAAAAGATGTGCTATCTTATCGCATACCGCTTCAATTCTTGAGGAATTAGCATATCCGTAAATCAAGGGTGTTTCGTAAGTGAAATGATGGGGGGTGGGGGGGGGGGATGACAAATCTGGCAACGAAAAATGAACGTGAAAATTCTCAAGGTGCAGCTACTTTAATATCTGGAAAAAAAATATCCCTGTTGTGCATTTTTTTTTTTTTTATTTGCATTTTTTTCTTCGCATAAGCATTAATCTTTGAGCATCATCTTTTCGCCCACGATCACGAAAGAGAGCAGCATTGTGTGGAGACGGATGCGGACCCATCAGGGAATTTTCCCGCATTAGGTCCCGGGTCACGGGCTGTCCGGTGCACCCCCATCCATTGTTGTGCCCATTTTTATCGTTTAATCGATTGCGCCCTTTGAAAGGAGGCTCTGGTTCGCCGGGTTCATTCGCAAGAGATAAATTCATCCCCTAATCCCTGTGGTTCTTGCAGCACGGCAGGAACATCTCCCGTTCCCCCGTGCACGTTTGGAAGGCACGGGAAGCAGCAGCATGATGGGAATCCGAAGTTGCTTGTAAATAATTTACTCCCACCTGTTCTGCGCAAGAGATACTGCCTCTGGAATATGCGTGCGAAGCTCTCTCGCATCGAACTTCAAAAGCCCAGGGTGAAGTTAAGTCATCAGGAAACGCAAAAAAAAAAAAAAAAAAAAGGAAGAAGAAGAAAAAAAAGGAGAAAGAGAGAAGAAAATCGGAATGCCAATCTCCCTGTCAAAAACAAATACCTTAAACACACAAATGTTGGATCTGAGTAGTGGCGACTGTGGGAGGAGGGTGGAGGATAAATAAATGCAGTTGATAGGAATTCGGAGATGACAAAAGTTCCACGGGAAGACGTGGCGTGGAGTTTCCGTTTAATCGCGGGCATTTGCAGCAGAGGAGGACTCCGTGTCGCTGGCGGTGTCCGTCGGTTCGTTTGTATGCTAAATACGAGCTCATCGAGCGTGTTTAAGCCTGATGTTAAGTTCAGCTCAGAAAGGATAATGCGCTGACGTAAGATTGATGATCTTCTTGGGAGATCGAGGAAGGAGGGATGAAGCTGTGGGTGAGCGGTGCGATGCGAGCCTTCGAACCGGCAGGGCATCGTCGGAGGGCGATCGGCACAGTTCGCTTTCCGAAAGTTCCCCGTCTGCGGGAGACGAACGTCTGGACTTAAAGGGATAAGGAGAGGGGGAGAGAGCGCTCGGGAATTGCAGGAATCTCTCTGGTCTGAAAAGGGACACCGTGAACCCGGACGCAACTGCTTATCCACCAATTTCCCTAATTAAGGTGTGGCACAAAGACTTGATCGATCGATCAATTATTTACTCGAGCCGCAATCGATTTTTCTTTTCCCTCCAATCGGTTGCTATTGTGCGCGAAGGATGTCCAAGAAGACACGCTGCCCGTGGAATGCCAAAGGAGGATGCGGCACACCATCCATCATGCTAAAATTTTGCGTAACAGCTTTCTCTCCTTTCCGTTTCGAGTTGGCGGCGCATCGCGCGCAGCTTCTTTCACTTTCCGCCGGGGCCACCCCCGTCCCTCCCTCCCTCTCCTCTTCTCCCCTACGCCCGTTGCCACGTCACGCCGGCCGCCGTCTCCCTTAGCGCTCGATTACGCACATTCGAGAGCGCCCCCTCTTGAGAACGCGAAATCGACCGAAAGTCCGGTTCGGTACGGTGCAACTCCACTCCATTTCACTTTTTCCAAATCAAATCCTGTTGTTTCGCGGTACTCAAAACAAAAAGGCTCGTTTCGCACCCCCTGTTCCCGTTCGCTTGGCGCGCACGCTTCGGCGGGCGTCTGACTGCCCGGAATGCTCGCGCGCTGCGGAGTTAACTCGCCTTTCCTCGGGACGAGGAGGAGGAGGACAAGGGGTCACGGATGCTCTTCCCCGGACCGCGCGTGCTCCGAGAGCGAGCATGCGCGGTGGACCCCGCCTCGACCCGCTCTGTGATCTGCGGGGCGTGCCCCGTCAGGTATGGGGAACGAGTCTGGAGTGCAGCAGCGACCACGAGTGATGTCCGTTTTTTGGAGAGCGGAGGACCCCTTGTGCTCACTTGTTGCGTCGGAAGCGTGTCCTCCTCGGTAGCTGGGGAGGGGAGGGGGGGGGGAAGAGCAGTTTAGTTCCCGTGGTGTTTGCCCCACTCCCCTCCTCGCGTCCCGCGGGAAGCGCGCATACGCAGCAAGTGGCGCGCGCAGGCGAGGCGCCACTTGTTAAGGGCCTCCCGTCGCGTGCAGGTGTGCTCCTGGCGGGGCGAGGGCATGTCCCCGTGCGATCGCGCGCGATCCTCCGAGTGATGATGCCGTCTCCCACGTCCCTTCCTTCGAGCGATGGCCGCCGTTGCCCCGTCTTCGCGGCATCTGGTAACCCTGAGAGGGTGAGTACGCGAACGGGCAGGTAGCGCGCAGAAGACGCCGTGCCACCCCCGAGCGGACTCCTGCACGGGGCGGGAGGAAGAGGAGGCAGGGATGAAGGTGGGATCCCCCGGCTGAAGTGACCTGGGAGGCCTCCTAGCCAGGGCGACCCTCTATCGGATGCTCTCGCCCTCCACGCGGCGCCGCCCGGTTTCCATCGTTAGCAGCAGCGGGTAGCGCGAGAATAGCGGACTCCATGGAGAAGCGGGCGGGCACGGTCGCAGGGCGGGCCTGTGACCACCTACTCGCCCTTTTCCCGCGACCCGGTTCTCTCCTTCCCTCAGCTGCTCAGCTGCAGGCGTCCTGCTCCCTTTCCTCCTTCTCTTCCTCCTTTTGATCCATGGACCCCTCCGTCCCTCGAGAGTGAGGGTTGAAATGGGGGTTCCCTGCGTGCCCTCCCGCAGGCGCGCTCCGGGGCAGCGCTCGGCCCACGTCGCGGAACAGGACGGGTCTCCTCTCCCGACCAGGAGTGTGACCTCGCGCGGAGAGGTCATTCCGGTGGAGCGCCGCGGCCCTCAAACGGCCAAGGAGGACGGGCGCAGCTGCCGCCGCGATCTCCCCCGGTCCTCCTTGAGCGGAAGCTTTGGCCGGGCCCTTGGGAAGACCCGCTCCCAACTCCACGGGGTTTGTGCCGGGCCTGAGTCCGGCTGTCATGGCGAGCAGCGTCAGAATGGCAGGGGCTCTCCCCCCTCCCTCTCCCCTCTTGCTGCGAGCGGCTGCGGGGGGACCAGCGAGGCGCGCCGTCGTTCCCTTTAGGGCCGTTTCCCTGCGCGAAGGAGGCCTCTCTCTCCCTCGACGAGGTTGCGGGGGAGGGCGCCCGCGCTTTATTCCTCCCCTTCCACCCTTTGGAAAAAGGAGGAGGAGGGAAGGAAGGGCGTTGTTCCGGGAGCAGTGGGCCGCTCACGTGACTCACCTTTCCCCCTGCCAGCAGATCGCGCCGACCCGAGTGCCGCCACCGGTGGACTGTCGCTCCGCGACCTGAATCCCGGGAAAGCGTGGCGCCCCCAGCAGGACGTCGGAGAGGAGGAGGCATCCCACTACGACGCCAACTACATCAACCCGGTCGCCTGCGGCGCTGCGCCCATCAGCCAAGGCGAGTGACCTCCTGACTTGCTTTCAGCGGCGAGAGCTCCCCTCGGGAAGAGGGAAGGAGGAGGAGGGGTGGGGCGCTTTGCTGTCGACTCCTCCCCTCCCTTTCATCCTCGCGCTCAACGCTCCCTGACCGCCGGGCGGACGCGCGACGCCCTGCGAAACTCACCCGGGAAGGCCCCTCGCGGTTACCCCAGCTCCAGGAAGAGAGCGGACGCTCCTGCACTTCGGGGAGGAAAGGTGCGGAGGGATGGACGGCGGATCCGGTCGGGTTCTCCCTGAACGGAAGAGGATGGGGGTCGGGCTTCGCCCTGCTGCGTCCTCCCGGAGGCTGTGGGAGCAGCAGCCCCCGGCCGGGTGGATGCGGACGCAACGCCCCCGCGTGCGCATCTGGCGATGCTCCTAACGCCATCGCCCGCGGCAAAGGGGGGGCGTCCGTCCGTGCGTTCCTTGCGAGCGGACGCGCCGAGAGAGTGCGCGCAGATCTCGGAGTCACGCGGGGAGGAGGGGGAAGCGGCGAGAGCGAAGGGTGAGGGAAGGGAGGGACCTAGTGCTTGGTTCTCTGCGGGCACGAGGGAAGAGAGGGGCACGCGCGACCTCCCCTCCCCCCTTCCTTTCCCGGCTTTCCGCGCGCTGCCGGCTGCGCTTCTCTCCCGACTACCATCCCCGGGAAAAAGGCAGGTGGGAACTCCGGGGCGTGCCCTCGGCGGGTTCTCCGGGCGCTGTCCTCTCAGGAAGCCGTCCCGCCTCCGATTTGCGCGTGCCTCGCCCCGCGGTCTTCGGATGCTTCCGGCGGGTCACCCGCGCGCGCGCGCGCTCGCTTCACGCAGCCGACCGAGCCGACATCGTGGATGTGGGCGCGGCGCCGATGATGTCCGGAGATCCTGAAAACATTTGTGAACGGCGGGAGCGGCGTGTGAAATCGGGCGTGCCGTAAGGGGAGGAGGATGCAGAGCGATGTCAGTGGGTCCTCCGTGATCTCGGAGGCGAGGGCTCGGGAAAACGTGCGAGGAGGGGCGAGAGGGGGGGGAAGAAGAAAAAAAAACGAAAAAAGAAGGAAAGAAGGAAAAGTCCGCACATGTTTTTTTCCCGTTTTTCAAATGCCTTTTTTGGATGGACGAACTTGCAGTGTTCGCCAGCAGGTGGAAGAGAGCAGGGAAATTCGGTTGCTGTGCTCGCGCCATTATGGCGGCTCACGCGTAAACGCGGTCGCGTGCGGATGCGTCCAGCGGCCGTGCAGCTGCCCGTGTGCCTGCGTGGAACACCCGTTATGCGTTTACATCCCGGAGTTGGCCTTGCTTCCCGAGGCCGTCGGGGATGTCAAGGTGCGTGTGGATTATTAAAAAGTTGGTCCTTTCATTTCAAAGGGGGAGCCTCCTCGAATGGTGGAAGCAATCAACATACGTTAACCAAAGCTGGGATTCAGCTTGACGTGCTTCTCGTTGGTTTGCCCGTTGCGTCCCCGCAGTTTGTGTGGATTTGGGTTTGCCTTTGCGCCTTCCCTATTTACCTTTCAAAAAGGGCAAACGCGCTTCCTTTTTGGTCGGCGTCGTTTGAGTTCGCTTGCCTCTCTCAGATCGTTAGCTAAAACGCTGTCGAAATGGTATGCAGTCGCAAAAACATCCTCCCAGTAATAAAGAGTAATAAATAATAAAGAGTTATCAGTGGTGTCATCAGCAGATACATCGATGGTTGCATCGGAAAGGGTAATTCACGCTTAAGCCACCACGCCTTGTGATGATTTCTTCAAGGTTCTCGTTCGATTTCGCCTGCGATTCCCCACTGTTTCTTGTGGTCCGTCCAAAGGTTGCGTTCGCGAATGCCGTGCCGGAGTTGGGTGAATCAGGGCGGAAAATTGGTCGCGATGGGTCGTTTGCTGAAGGGCTACTTACTACCCAAGCACTCACCCATCTCACGGGGCGAGCGAGCCCTTTAAAAAAGGAATCGACGCGTGCCGTTCAGTGAGAGGGAAGGGGGATAGGCTGCTTCATGTGGTAATCGTCAGGATGATCGGAAAGGATGCACTGACCTTTCTGGTTCCACCCGATCTTTTCTCTCACGTATTATCCAGCCACGGCCCTTTTTTCCTCTTACAAATCCCCCCAAGATCTGTTTTGTTACAAAGATCAAGTGGATGGGGCTCCGCTCCGTTGGGGCTGGCACCCCTGCCAGTTGCGTGTCACGAGCCGCCGCGTCGTCGGATGCAACTTGCGCGCGTCCTGCTTTTCCCGCGAATTTCGGCGCCGTCCCCCGCCTTCGTGCAGAACGAAGCACGGAGCGGGGTGCCCCTTTCGGGAGGCTGCGCGAATCTTCTTCGTTTTCCGGGAGCGTCGCCTGGCGATTCGTTCGCTGCTGTTCTTCCGTCCCGTGTTCCCGATTGATGCAAAAGGCGGCGCCGAACCTGTGCCACCGCTTCGAGCGCTCTGCTACGCGCCGCGGCGATGGGGCGGGCGGCGCAACCTGCTCGCTTCCCGGACGCAGCCTAATCCAGTCGGGATTCCATTTGTCATCATCGTCAGCGCGAGGAGTAGCGGTAATCCACCCCTGCGACGTCGGGCGCTCGGGAAGGAGCTTTGGTACTCCCATTGTTCAGTATACTCCTTGCGTTATTTCCCCGCCCTTTTCGTCCCCGGTTCGATCATCCGCTGCTTAGTCCTAGCGCAAATCGAAGATGTGTACCCAGGCCTGCTAATTAAGAAGATGCTCTCATCCTTTTCGGAGCAGTCTGTTCCCGTCTTATCCGGTGTTGGTATCTGCGGAGAACGGATCCGCGGCGCTCGGGGTTGGATCTCCCCTCTCCTCTGTTTGTTTGTCTTTCGCTTGTGTAAACATGCTGGAGGAGGACGCACGTCCTCGCGCATCCGCTGCACCATCACATGCTTGCTGCGCGGCGTGGATGCGGTCGTTCCGCCACGGGCGCTTTTTCCCGCTCATTCCGGCAGCCTTTCCTTGGAGTTTGCCGGTAGCAGCGACCTCGTGTACGAGCGAGCCTTTCGGCCCGAAGCGGGCCAGGAGTGGCTACCCACCTTACTGCCACCCACCCCTCGTTGCGAAGCGCTCCCTCCTCCTGCCTCGAACTGGGATGGGAACCCTTTCCTGGAAGGGCAGGGAGCGCCGCGTTTTACTGTGGCTGGGGGAGCCCATCGCGCTCTGGAGGGAGACGATCATGTGGCGGGGGAAGCGAAAGCGGAAGATAGCCTTCGGCCCAAGTGGCTTCGCCTCCAGCGGGGTCAGGTTTGGTGCGGCCCGCGCAGGGAAGGTCTGCGAGTGGACTCCGGAGTCACACTGGCTGCTGCCGCCGCCCCCTGGGTTTGTGTGTGTGTGTGTGTGTGTGGGGGGGGGGGGTTGAATGGTGCGGGGTGTGTCCGCTTGTCTCCCTCCTCCTCCTCTTTCGCCTTCAGCGCATCTTCCCAAACGCGGCAGCACTCCCAGCAGGACGCGCGGTTCCGCGACCGCTGCCCCTTTCCGTGGCGGCTTCCACCCATCGCTGCGTGGACCCCTAGGGCGAGGAGAGAGGGCGTGGGGCCTCCGAAGCTAAATTTCAGCATCCGGTGTTCTCTCGCCCACTCTTCCTCGTGGGACGGATCCAGGGAGGAGTGACCCGAGGAACGAGCAACGAGCTCAAAGACGGTGTTCGCGGCAGGCGAATCGGGAACACCTCCGGAACAGGCTAGGGGAGAGAGAGAGGGACAGGGGGGAGGGAGGAAGGAAAACAGAAGGACTCGTCACGCGTCGCCGCGTTTCCGGTTTCGTGACCTTGCTCACTTCTGGTGGTCTCCGCGCGGCTCCGTTGACTCGCAGCTTGTCTGACATCTGCCCAGCGCGACCCGCTCCTCCAGCATTGGCTCCCCCTTCATCCCCGCCCTTGTTGTGCGGTCCGAACGGCTCTTAGTCTGCGCACAAGGGGCTCTCTCGCCTTTCTCCGCCAGAGGACTGCTGCTGATTTGCTGGGGTACTGAGGACCGGCCGGGGCCCTTAATCTCCTCTCCGGATTTGTGGTGCAGGGTCGTGGGTGTCCCCCCAGAAGTCAGCGGAGCACAAGCCCAGTTTCGGTCTCTTTCCTAATCGGTTCCCACGGGATTTGCCCGCCCGTTCGAAAAGGTTCGCAGGAGCTGCGAACGCTTCTCCAAAGGCGCCGCGGCGTCCCGCGCGGCACTCTCCTTCTGCGTTCGAGGGAAGCGCGCGCCAAGGGCGGCGCACGCTGCTACTTGAAATGGAGCCATCCAGGCAGTTCCCTCCCGCGCGCCATCTTTCGGGAGCTCTCGCTGGACTGAACCCGCCTCCCCCGTTACGTCGCCATTCGATTTCCCCACGCGCGGAGGAGCAGCCGGCGAGGATGGATCACGTGATTTCGTTCCCCGGAGTGTCTCCTTTCTCTGGGAAACTGTCGGCTCGGCAGCAGCGGGGGGGGGGGGGTCGATCTCTCGGAGCAGCAGTCCGCAAATCGACGCACCCCTTCCCCGCCTCTTCTTCGTAGGCGACCCCCGCCTCCCCCTCCCCTTTCCCGTAGCCCGTGGAATTGGGAAGAGAGCGGATTTAAGAGGCCCTTCGTTCACCCACCTTCTGCAAGCTGGGAAGCGGTGACGAACGCGGTCGCCCCCGGGAGCCTGATGGTGCCGGCGGTTCCCTTTGCCGACTCTGCGGCGCGGGTCCCTGAATCGGGCCACGATGCCCTTACCTTCCTGAGTGGCCGTTGAACCCGAAGGGCGGGACCCCCTCCCTGCGGATAGCCACGGGCGTCCTCGGCGGCCTGATCTTTTTTGTGTTGACGTGTAGCGGCGGCAGCAGTGGCTTCTGCCGTCAGCGCCCCTCGGAGGCAAAGCGCTCCGGCGACTGTGCGCGCGCCCAGGGGTGCGGCCCCTTCCATTCCGGGCGTTCGAGATAGGCGGTGCGGGGGCTCGGAAATTACCCGATTTCGGGGGCGCGGCGTGGATCCAGAGTCCGCCTCCCCCCCTCTTCCGCTCCCCCTCCGCGCGCGCTCACGCGTCGCCTGAGGGTCCCTCTTGCGTTGCAGTCATGCGGCTGCGATTTCTCCCTCTCTTTTGCCTCCCCTTGGCGCTGTCCTCACATCTCCTGCGCTCCGTGTTGCCATGACTGCGCGGTTTGGAGGCGGGGACGTGCGCGCCGCAAGGCGCCTCTGCAAATGGGAGAAGCGGAAGAGCTCCCGTTCAACCACCCGCTGAAAGCTGGGAAGGGGGGAGGGGCTGTGATGAACGCGATCGCCCCTGGATCCTGATGGTGCCTCAGAGGGGTGGACAGGGAGGAGAAGGGGAGGGAGAAGGGAAGCATCGATGACACCGCGCACCGGAGAGCGCCTGCCTGATTCTCCTGGTGGTGCTCCCTCCTCCGAGGCGCCGCTGTCCCGGGGCGAGCAGCACCCGGATGGGCCGCCGTTGCCAGCACTATGCTCTCCGGTGTGGATCTGGGGGCGCCTCCTTCGTCCTCCTCTCGCCAGATGATCTGCTCGCGGGATGCCCTCCGCGGGGCGGACGGGGGGCTTCTCCTCCCCGGAGCGCGCGACCTTTCCCGCGCCCCTAGTCGTCGCCGTCTCTGACCCGGCGGGACGTCTGCGCATCCCGAGCTCCCTCTGCCGGCTGCTGCTCGCGAGCGGGACTTCCGGCGCCGGACCTCTGGGTGGTGGCGATGGCTGTAAAAACGTGGTGGGAAGATGTGTCGCCGTCGTACGGGAGATCGGAAGCTGAGATGGACCTCGGGATCGCCTCCCCGGAAAATGGGAATCCCTCCTCCTGCCCTCCCTTTCCTTCCACCGTCCTTGGATCGGCATCGCATTCCGTCACTCGAGCTGGAACGGATGACCCTTCGGTCATCTCTGATGCTTTCGTGCCTTCCGGCGAACCTCGTGGTCCCCTCGGGAACCTCTCTTTTGCCCACCTGCGCCGTCTGCCTCCCTGCTTCCTGGCCTGCCGCTCACGCTCCCATCGCCCGAGTGTGGAGGAGCCCCGTTCGGGGACGCGAACGCGTGCCACCGTTTCCCGTGCCCGCCGGGGCCAGCGAGCGGTCCTCCCCCTCATCTCCCGTCTTTCTGACTTACCCTGTTTTCTCGCGGCCCTTTGTGAGCGTACGGCGCACGCCGATTGCGGCGGTAGTGGGGGAGTCGTCTCCCGGAATGCACCCCATGGGGGCGACTCCTCTGCCCCCACCCCGCCCCCCTCTTGACTTCTGCCCCCTTTTCCTCCTGCTCCCATTGCTGAGTTTCTGATCGGGCTCGCGCTGCTGCCCTTCTTCCCCACCCCTTAGTCGACGACGGCTTGGGCCTCTCTTTTCTTACTTTGGGACGTGCACGCGGGGGGAACGCGTCCCCTTCGTTTCCCCCCTCATCCCGAGGTGAGGAGGAGTGAAGGGGGGGGGGGGTGGATTCTCTCTCCTTCGCTCTTCGTGGAGGGTGTTGTGGCGTCTCTCCTCCTCGTCTCCCCAGCTCGAACCTGCCTCGAGGAGAGTAGTTTCTGGTGCTTTTGCCCCTCCCCCTCCCCTCCCCTTCTCCTCGCCGTCTTTTCAGTCCGCGGGATGAGGGCAGGGATTGCCGCTTCTGATGCCAGGAAGAGAGCGGCGAGGGGTATCTTGCTAAGGATGTCCCCCAGGGCGTTCCCCTTCCTCGATTGCTCCTCTGTCTCGGCGCCGGGATGCCAGGGGGCGATTCTTATTCCTGGACCGCTTCCAGATTTCTCCAACCCTGAGAGCGTCTGGCTGTGCGGGAACGCAGCAGGGCTGACCCACGGGCCGAAGGACATGCAGTTCGCCAACATCGGCGAGGACGCCTACCGGATCGACCCGGTCCTCATCTCCAACCAGATCGGGTGAGTCCAGCCGCGCCCTTCCTGTCGCCGCAGGGGTGCCACTCCCCTCGCGCGACCGGGTGGTGGGGTGAGTGGGGTGGCGACGAATGCGGCGAGGGTGTGTGGGGTCGAAGGGAGGGGAAGGGGAGAGAAGGGGATTTCTTCACGGGATCTCTGCTCCCCTTTCGTGCGCGAGCGGGAGGCGGCGGCGACGGCGCTTTTCCTCCCTCCGATTCTGCGAGGAGGACCGCGGTGCATCGGCAGGTCCGACGGATCCTGCGCTCTCCTCCTCCTATCCGCTTTACGACCTCGTCTACGCGCTGCCTTTTACGGCTCCAGCGGCTCCAGAAGTGCTCCGCTTCCGCCTTTCCCCTCTCGCCCATAAATTCGCCGTTAACGGGGGGAGGGGGAAGAATATTCTGGAAATCCTGGAAGCAGCAGCAGCTTCCCGATGCCCAGGGCTTCTTTCCCCGTGCGTTCCCCGCGCCGGTTTCGGCAGCAGCTCCTCCTCCTCCAGCGGTGGCTGCCGCCGCCGCCCGCGAGCGCTCGCCCGCTCCTTCTCGGCGAGGAAGGGGGGAAAAACCCTGGCAGGAAATTCCCCTTGCGGGCTTCGCGTCGGGGAAGGGAGAGGGAGGACTCCCATGTCCTCCTCGCCCGCAGAAGCCGCCGCCGCCGCGACCGGAAGGGCGGGAGAGCAGCCGGGAGCGCCCTTCGGGAGATTCCCTCCGGCCTCCTCCTTCCTTCCTTTTGCCCTCCTTCCGTTTCCGCCCCTCGTGTCCCGGAACCCCAGCGTTTATTTTTAGATGCCACCGACCGTCGGGAAGCGCGTCCGCTGCTGTACCGCTGCAGCCTCCGCCTCCGGCTATCTTCCTGGTTCGGCGTTCGTCTCGACTGCTTCCCTCCGGCGGGCTCGCGTCGCGAACGCCCGGAAAGCGCTGTCCCTCCTCTTCCCCCACGCAAACTGTCCCTGGAGCGACGACGATGGTATGGTACCCCCTCTTCTCCCAGGATGCAGAGCTGCTGGCACCTTTCGTCTCGCGGGGTGCGCCTCCCTCCTGGTCCCCGAGGAAACTTTCTGGCGCAGAGGCGGCGAGGAACGCAAGGGGGGCGCTTTGCGTCCTGCTCGGACTCCGGCAGGCATCTCCTTCTCTCCGGGGGTGCTCGGCGCTCTCTTTCCGCGGAGCCCCAAGCGAGTTCTCCCACCTCTCGGTGACGTCACGCGTCTTCCTCCCCTCCCCTTCGAGACGAAACGCCCCTGTTTGTGTTCGTGGCGTGCGGTGGGTGTTGCCCTCGCCCTTCCCCCTTGGCGAGCTCTTCGTCATTCTGAGCCGCAGCACCCCTTCAGCCCTCCCTCGGTCAGCGCGCCCCGTCCGGCGGTGCTTCATGACCCCTCGTCCACCTTCCTCCTGAAGCGCGCGCTTCTTTGTCCCTGCCGCTCGGAGGAAAGGAATGCGCGCGCACGCTCCCACCCTTCGCCCCTCATGGCGGAGGCAGGGCCTCCCTCCGGCCTACGCCGCGCTCCCCTGTCTCCCGTCGCCGTCTAATCGCGGTCGCTGTTTTCCCCCGATTCGGTTCGGGGAAAAGCGCGTCCTCCCCCTTCTTCCCCTTTTCGCGCGTGTCCCTCGCCGGGAACGGCCGCTGACGTCCTGCGGTTCCTCTCCGCGGAGTGGTCACAGACCTGGGCGATGATCGCGGTGCGGGTGGCGACAGTGGTGACCCGGGCTTTTCGATACCTCTGAGACACAGCTGCGTCCGGCGCGGACTAGAACGGGGGGGAGGGAGGAAGAACTGCCTCCTCCCCCACGGAAGAAGATGAAGGGGAGGAGGAGGGGAAACGCCCTTCAGGCCTGCCTCTGACTCCGTCCGTCCGCGACAAATTGGGACTAGCATGCTGCCATTTTTTCCGTTTTTTTTTTTTTGGCACCGCCTGATTCACCACGTGCAGGAGGAAGGAAAGGGGGGGGGGGGAAGCAGACAAAAGAAGAGCCAAACCCAGGAAGGCGAGGTGAAGAGGAACGCTGCAAGAGTTATCAGCGTCTGTCAATTTGTTTACGTTCCCGTGATTTATGGGGCCCTAATCGTCCCGGACTCTGCCCCCTGCTTTCGAAACGTCTCTTCCTCCGTCTTCATTCCGCTCAAAGCGAAACTGGCGCCGCGGAGTGCAGCGTCTCGCCGAATGCTTGCTTGCCCGTTGCCCCGGCGACGCGAGGAGAACGTCGACGCCGCACGCGCGCTCCTCCCTGGTCCCCTCTCTCATTGTTCTCTTTCTCTTCTTCTTTTGGCCTTCGTGCCGCTCGGTGTTCTGGTAGCAGCGAAATTCCCCCTCCCCCTCCCTTTCCCCTCGTTGCTGTGGTAACTCGCAAGGGAGGCGCTGTTCGAGGCGTCCCTTTGCCACTGCTGCTGCTGCCCGATGCCATGCCGAGGAAGCGAGCGAGAGCGCCTTCACCGTGCGCCCCACCTTGGGAGCGTCCGGGAGGACTTCCGCGGCACCTGGTGCTGACACATCGAGGGGGTAGGCAGCATGCCGGCGTCCCCTATTCCCTCCTTCCTTGTTTCCGTATCCGGCGCGGCTCCTGCTTCGCTGACGTCCCCGGCTCGAGGTCCCCTGGCTGCACCTCCGAGCAGTCTCCCCACTGCAACTGGGTGGGTGGGGTTGCATCACTTTGCTGGCCGGTGCTCTCCCGCCTTCCTCTCCAGTCCCCGAGTCTGACACCACGTACACACTGCCGCTCGCGCTTGCGCGGCTGCCTACGGCCTCGGACGGCCGGTTTTCGCGGTTCGGGGCGAGCAGGCCTGCTTCGGACTGGGAGAGGTCACCATCTCGGGCTGGTGAAGCGGGGACGCGGACGGGGTCCCGGAGGCGATAGTGCCTTCGGACATCTGCGGAGGACCATCCTCGCGCAAGGAAGTCGTGCATGGGCTGGAGGGGGCGAAGTGTTCCGCTAGGTTCTTCGGACTTGATGCGCATCCTCTTTCTAGAGGACTCTTTCGCGTTCTGGATGGAACTTTGCGCCGGGAGTTCCTGCCGACCCGGAACTGTCAGGGCTCATCCGCTGAAGGTCACCAGCCGCAGGGGTCTCTCGGGCGGGGGCAACGAGAAAAGATGCTCCTGGCTCCCTCCTCCAGGGATGGAACCGCTAGGGCGCCCTGCCTGTCGTGTCTCCACGGAGAAGAGGGCTGGGGCCGTTGTGTGCCGTGCGCATTTTTTTTTCTCTTCCTCCTCTCCCCTTCCCCTTCTCGACTAAGGTGCCCACTTTTGGGGCCCGGCCCGTTTCTGTTGTCTCAGAGGGCTCTTACCGCCATCCTCCTTTTCCGCCTGCATCTCGCCGTTTCTCTCGCCCTTCCCGCGTCGAAACGTAGCCGTTAGCAACCTCCTCCCCCCTCCCCCCCGCAAGGATTCGCTGCGCGACGGTGCTCCTTCAGAACAAAGGTCATCCCCATCCCCTCCATTCTCCCTCCTCTTCCTGTGAACGCATCGTTGGCAGTGCTGGTCGCATGGGTCGTTCGCTCCGCGGCGGTCGAAGCCCGGAGGCGCGTGGGCGACTGGGGTGCACCTGCATTCCGTGCACGCCACACACGTCTTTGGAAGGGGGGGGGGGGTCATCGGGGTGGAGGAGGAGGCGAATTCCGAAGGCGTGGCCCGTCGCTCTCGCTTCCCCTCCCGATTGGGCTTTCGGCAATGGGACTGCTGGCTGCTGCTACTTCCCCGAGCCGTGCCCCAGCTCGCGTCGCCCGCGCGGAAGTGTCCTGGAATACGATCCCACAAGAGGGTCCCCTTTTTTGCCGAAAGGGGGATGACGTGGGGGAAAGGCGGGGAGAAGTGGAAAGGAGTGTCTGCCGCCTGAGGTGGCGTCGGGGAGAGAGACGTCCTGGAACGTCTGCGCGTATCATTCGCGCTCCCGAGCGTTCCCGTTCCCGCGTGGCTTGTATGAGGCGGTACGGTTGTGCACGGGCAAGGGGATGACGTCATCTTTCTTTCAGAAGGTCCACCCTGCCGAATTCTGAGGACATGAACTCGTGCGGCTCGTCGGCTCCCGGTTCGCCACTTCACAACAGCGACTTGACCGGACCCATTCCCTCCCTGGGCCCCACCCTGACGTCTCTGCCTCCCCACGTCGTGTCCTCCTACCAGAACTCCGCCACTTTGCCTCTTTACGATGGGACGGTGCTGGTGCGCCGGTACAAGTCCTCACCCCAGTACCTTGACAGGATAAAAAGCAGGTGCTCCTGGAAGCTGGCGGCCATCTGCCTGCTGCTGACTTCGGCCCTGCTCCTCGGCATCGTCGTCTATTTGATCGGTGAGTCGAGGCGCCTCAAGGAGGAAGGAGACTCTTGACTCTTGTCTTTTTTTTTGCTTTTCCTTTTCCATTTCGTCGACCCGTCTAGCCCTGACCACCTCCCACCAGTCTCTGGAAGGAGAGTGCCTGATGTTCAAGGAGGACTCCCCGTTCGGCTTGAATTCCCAGAGCAGATACGAGCTCCCTGGCTCTCCCAGCCCTAACGTTTCGTCCACGTCGTTGAGAGGTCAGTAGCTCCCTGCCTGGTTATGAGCCGATACAGCAGCAGTCTGAGTGCCCTCCCCCAGCTCCCCCTCTCCTCGGGATGCGCACGCACCCGCCTCGAAGCCTTCTGGAGCGGATGGGGTGAAGGCGGGTAGAGGGGAACAGCACTCTCCCTTCTTCACACCTCTTCGTCTCCTTCCGTAAGGACAGCCTTCAGTCACGAAAGAGGGGTCTGCTCACCGGAAAGGTCTTTCGAGACCCCTCTGGTGACCGCGGCTCTCCTTTGCGTATCTCCGGATTCGGTCGCCTCGAGGCTCAACGGAGGAGAAACGCCGGGAGGCATCCTCTCGCACCCTGCCACCTGCCGCGACTCTTCTCGCCGCGTGTTTCCAGGCTTATCGAGCCACGCTGCTGCGGCAGCTGGAAGCGTCGCCGCCGTCGTCGTCATCTTGGGTCTTTGCGAACGCCGCCGCCCGGTCATTGCGCACGCGCGCGGCCTGGAATTCTCCCAGGGACCGTTGCCAAAGGGATACGGCATGGCTGGCGGATGCCGTTGAGCGCGGCTTCACAGTCCCGCATGTGTGGCGAGGTGCCCCACCCCTTTCGTCGCTCTCCTTCCCTGGGGAGAAAGATGGCGAGGAAGGTCAGCAGGGGACCCCACGATCGCAAAAGTGAATGGCCCACGGGGTCGTTTTTCTCGGGGTTTCCGACGAACTTTACAGGGTCGCTGGAGACCGAGATGAGGGGTCAGAGGCCGCTTCCCGCGTTGCCGCCGCGCGCGCGCTTGCGTGGTCCTTCCCAGCCGGAGGTGTTGCTGTCTCTCCGAGCCGTCCCGTTGCCTTTCCGTCCTCCCTTTTTCCGGATGTCTTCGCGGGCGAGTCGGCATGGTCCGTCGGCGTCACGCGGTCCGGTTCGCCGCCCCCGCGAAATTGCAGGGCGAAAATTCTCGTGGCGACGACACCCACCCGACGCCTTCCCGGAGGGCGCATGTTGCGGGGTACGGTGTTCCTGCTCTCGGGTGCGACGAAGACAAGCCCCCTGCCCTCGCCCCGCCCTACGCCTCCCGGACGAAGTGGAACCGGTGCACACCCATGCCTTTCTTCGCCTCCCGCCAATTAGGGTTACGGAAGACTCGGCTCCCCCCCCGGGCGGATGCCAGGTTCCCAGTTTGAGCCAGACCATCCTCCCGCCCACGCCTCGGTCTTGCGCGGCTCCTATTATGCGCCACGGTCGCCCCGAGTCGACGACGGCTCTCTTTACCCGGTGCTCGTGGGGGAGGACGAAAGCGTCGGCCAGTCTTTACGTGCGCGCCTCCGTTCGCCCCTTCTTGTCATGGGGCTCGCACAGAGGTCTTGCCGTCCTGCTCCTGCGAGAGCGTCGGGATCGCCCATCGGAAGCACCCTCCTCTTCCTCCTCATTCGCTCCGCGCGGCTTCACCGACAGCTTCGAGCGCCAGTCCCGTCGCGCGTCCTCCGGGAAGGGCAAGGCGTATCCAGACCGTGCCGCAGGGAAAGGGCCCAACAGAGGGAAGCTCTCCTCGCAGGCCTCCTCGTCCAGGGAAGGTAGAACGACTTACACAATCCCCTGGGTGCGTCCGAGCTGTTTCCTTCTCGTTGCCCCGCGCGACGGCATCCGCGAAGGGATGCTGCGCTCTTGAGGACGGTGCTGCTTCCTGCGGCCACGGGCGCGACGCGGCGCATGCGGCCGCCGCCTCACGGCAGCCGCGGAACGGCTTTTCCGCGCTCCGCTCAGGAGCGCAGAAAAAGCTTCGGAGGTTCGTCCTGGACGGGGGGGGGAGCGATGCTCATCGTGTTTCGACGGGAAGAAGGCTCAGGAGCAAGGAACGCACCAGGCCAGCGTGGTCATTTGCCACCCGCGGATGGCGGCCGCGTCTGCCGAGAGGTGGAAACCTCAGCGAGGCAGCTCGCCCCCTTTCGTTCGTCGTCTCCCTTCCGGCCGGACACCCCGTTCCCACAAGTCTCACTTGCGGAACGTTTCCCCGTTCTCAGTGCGTTCGAAGGAGGCGTTCGCCGTCACCTCCGAGGGGTGCGTGGCTGCTCCCCCACCTGCTCCGTTGCCCAGTGCTACCTCCCGGAGGGACCTTCCTTCCTCCTTCCCCCGAAGCTGCACAGTTGCACGGGAGGTGCTTCTTTTCCCAGTGGCACCGCCTGTGATCTGAGCTTGCAGGAGGTCCGGCCCAGTGGGCTTGCCGGTGTTGTGCGCGCGTGTATCACTCCGTTGCTTGCGTAGCGGCCCCCCCTCCCCCCCCCGAATCCCCCTCCACGCTACGCGCGGGCCTGGGGCCACAGTCTTCCTCCTCGATCCTGCTCCGGGCTGCATTACCCGGTTGAACCGGTGGATTCCTCTCCGGGGGATAGGGAAGGGCACGTGCGACTCCTTGCGCTGCGAGCGTCCCGCGTCGACGACGCCCGGAGCCCGCGGGGGAGGACGAGAGGGTCGTCTGACCCTTTCATGTGCGTGCCGTTTGCCGCCTCGGGGCTTCGTGCGCGGGAGAGGCCACCGCGCTCCGTCTCCCCGCGTTATCCGAAGGCGCGCGCGCGATTCCTCCGGGCCATCTTTCCGTCCGCTCTGCTGCCCGACGACAACCTCGTTTTCCTGTCCTCGAACTTAGGCCTGCCCGGGTGCACGATTCGCCAGTTCCGGACTCGCGCGAGACGGGTGCCCCTTCCCTCCCCCCCTCCCTCTCGCTCGTGGGGAACACGGGAAAACGCTGTTCGATCTCTTCGGAGGCTGAAAAGATGCTGTGGGTCCTGGCGCACTGCACTTGACGTGTTTGAGATGTGCCGCGAGTGGTTGCCAAAGGGAGTGCGACGACGCTTCGCGGGACGGAGGAAAGGGGACCGGGAGTTCGATCGGGACTCTGTTCTGCGGGCGCCCTCTGGAAAGGGCGCCGGCTTACATCAGCCGGTGTTTCCTCAAGAGGGATCCTGCGGCTTCCTTTTTCGTGGTCCAGTGGACGCCGAGAGTGGCGCGAACGCAGCGTTCCCCCCTGGAGGTGAGGGAGCAGTTGAAGTGACAATCCGGGTGCCTGCGCGAGCGCCACCGCGTAAGCGAAGCAAACGGGTTCACTCTGGGAAGGACCTCAGGGATCCGTGCGCGGGTTTGAGGAGACCACCACTTTTCCCTCGCGGGGCACGCAGACACCCGAAGCAACGATCCCGGCCGTGCATGAAAAAAGGGTTGCGCTCTCCCGGTTTCGGCGCTCAAGAGTTCCCCTGCGTCGGCGCGTTCCTCATCGTTGGCCGGGCCGCGCCTGGACCCAGTCCACGAAATGGGGACTTCGCGTTCTCTCCTTGCAACGGATTTCGGGCGTCGGGGAACCGCCCTCCATTCGGAAAAAGACCAACGTCGTGTTCCGTCACCCGAGTCTTCCCGCCCTTCCGCCTCGCGCGCACAGGTCAACCAGGTCGCAAACTCGGCGCGAAACGTGGGATGAGTGCCCTCGACGGCGTCTCTCTGAGCACCCCATGCACGTGCCTACTGCGACCAGCCGCGACGCCGGCGCTGCTTCCGAACGCGGCCGTGTCCTTCGCAGGGCCACCGCCTCCGCGTGCTGCTGGTCCTCTGTCTTCTTCGACGGACCGTAAAACATTCGTTCCTCCTTATTTTCCGGAGGAATCGCCGAACCTCCATGAATTCTCCGAGCTGCTGTGGCCGGCATGCTGTTGAGTCCACCCTCGATCTCGCAGACTTCCTCTGCAGCACGGACTCGGCTTGATTGATGGGCTCTCTTGAGAGAAGAATCCGTTTCAGGTTCCGTGACGCCGACGGAGGAAGTCGTGTTCTCCATCCCTAAAGTGTGGTACAGATGGCCTGCGATAACTCCCGTTCACCTGAACGACTTTTACCAGCCCACGATCCAGCCCATTGGATACTGGAATTCAGAAGTGCTCCTGATCACTTCGGGATACGTATGGTTTAACCTGAGCATCCCATCGACAGCGAACCTGGCGTTTTTCGGTCGCCGGAATGTCGCTCCCACCGTGACCCAGTACGACTTCTTTGACTTCATCAACTCTGGTCACATAACGACCAGGTCAAAAAGAAGTGCTTACGTTTCCGCAGAAGGTCTGCATGTCCCTTCGTCGCATCCATCCTTCGCGAGTGACTCTCATCCGAGTGACCTCTTCCTGTTCGCCCCTAGTGACCACGAACGTGTCCGTTCGAAACGATCCTTCCCACAATCCAACGTCACCATGCTGCGATTCCTGAATTCGGGAAAATGGTATGTGAGCGTCTTCAACGACGACTTGGAAGAGGTCAAGATATCCTTCACCATGGGGACTTTGGACTTGCCTGTGCGTTGTCCCAACGACTGCAGCGGCCATGGCACCTGCTCGGCCGGCTACTGCGAGTGCGAGCCTACATACGAAGGATTGGATTGCTCCAAGAGTAAGTCCAACTCTCTTCCTCCTCCTCCTTCTCCCCTCCCCCCGTCCGCCTGTTTCCCGTGGTATGGGAAAGGCTCCTCCAGCCGTCCCTCCTACGCGGGGACGCCAGCGGGAATCGGCGAAGACGAGAAGCAGCAATCTGTCCGTGTTCGGCCCGTTGCGCGCTCAGCGACGGTCGCGGTTGAGGACGCGATTTCCGGGTAACTTTCCGGAAGCGTGACCATTGCTGGGGAGGAAATGTTTCGTCCGCCCGTCTCGAACCTCCTATCGCTTGGACAACTGCCTGCATAGCGCAGGGAGCAGTCCCATTTCCGGTACGCAACCGCCTATCAATCGCAAAAGCTGCCTGTCGATTCGACTTCCCGAAAGCCCCGATCGCCGGCGTGCATGCCGGCATCGGTGGCCATCAAAACCCGCACAAAATTGCAGGTATCGAGCCATCTCTTCCGCTCCTGCTGCTGCCGCCGCAGCTTTTTATCTCCTCTATCCACGATTTCTTTCTTCTTCCTTCTGCGTTCCTTTCCCCTCTTTCCTCCTCCTCCTCCTTTAGTGAGGAGCCGTTCCTTGTGATTCTGTAAATTGCAACCACGAGGGAGATGTTCCAATATCTGTGAAGAACGCTTCGCGAAGCTGCCGCTGTGCAGATCATGCTCTAATCTTGATAAATCTGTACACAGTATCCGAGTCAGCGACAGGCTACCGTTTTCTGGACGCAGCGTTCGTTAGGCTGCTCCGAGAGTACTTACACGTCCCAAGATATCGAGAAGAGAGAGGAGCTTTCCGGTGTGAAATCGTTCCGTGTGTCGGCACGTACCGTTCCTGGGGGAGGAAGGGGGAAAGGAGGAAAAGAACTCCTCCCCAAAGCGAGCCACCCAATCCTACTTCTGTTGAGTGTGAGGGAGAGGCTGCGTCTGAAGCTTCCTCGGGCAGGTGGGATGATGGCCTTTACTTGGCTGCCGCTCAAGGTCGGGTGGCGGAACAGATTGATGATGGCGATGAAAAAAGAGATGATGATGGTAAAGCAGCAGCACGGAACGGTACGTCATAGGTTTTGCTGGGACACTCCGAGTGGAGCTTCCCGCTATCTGACCGCAAGCTGACAAGCGTTTTCCCTGGGGCACCTTCCCTCCTTCCTTCCTTTCCCAGAATTCACCTCCGGCGTGATCTGGAAACAGCTGCAGCAGCAAAAGCAGCCTCACGTCGAGAGAACTCCCTTCGGGAATGCAGGAGCTGCTTACATAAGGGCAGCGAGGACGCAGCCCTCCGTAAACTGGGGGGGGGGGGGGGGGGGGCAGAGGGGACTTTGGAAGAACTAGGGTTGTCCTTTGACCACGAGCGGTGGTCTCTCTGTCTTTGTTTTTTATCTTTCTTCGGGCCGATTCTCCCGGGAGGATGGCGACGGATTCTGCGAGCGGACCGCGTGGCGGCTGGGGATTTCGGCTAAAGAGAGGCCGTCGGGCTCCTCTTCCCCTCTCATCCTTCTGCTCTCTTTCTCCCTGCTCTGGAAAACCGATAGTGGACTGGCGGCGGCGGAAAGGATTGCAGCAGCCTGCCGGCTTCGTCCGCTCTGCGCTGCAGACCCCTTTTTTAAACGAGGGTTGCCCAGCCTGCCATCGCCACCACGACGAGGACAGAGGCCTCCCTTCCTCCCGCTGGCCCCTCCGGCGTGCTCTGGAGCTTTGGGGAGGCGGCCGCGACTGCTAGGACCTCTTTCCCTTCCGGACGTCGGAGCGGCCGTAACTCCATCGGCTTGCCGACCTCTCCGTGCGATGCGCAAGAAGTCTCCACTTGTCCACTTGTCCCCGCTGCGTGGAGGCACCATCCTTCCTCCTCCTCCCCGATGAGTTCCTGAAAGGCGGCTGCCGTTGCCTCTTTGCCTACGACCTTGCACCCTTGGGGGAGTCAGAAACGCAGACTCTCCGGGGACTAGAAGAGTGGTCGCCGGGAGCGGCGGCCACGATCCTCTCTGGGACCTTTCCGCCTTCTGCGGAAAGAAAACGACGGCCATCGTGTGCTGTTTAGGGGGAGGGGCGAGACTTTCTGGGAAGGACGCACACCCTCAGTCTGGCGGACACAAAACGGGGTTTTCTCCGCGTCTCTCGGTGCGCCGACTCTGCCCCTGGAGATGACGGCACCGGCGGCGCGCCGCCGCTTTCTCGAATGGCCAGCTGTCCGCTCTCTCGGGGGAGGGGGGGAGCCAGAAATGGCGTGGCAACGTCGTGGACGCTTCCAGGAGTTCATTTCCTCCCTTCGTCGGGACGCTCTCGGCAGCCCAGCGGTTTCCCGTCAGTAGGCGCGCTCCGTCCTTCTCCGAGGCTGGCGAATAGATAGCTGCTTAGAGGAAACTGCGGTGTGCCCGCGGGCTCGAGACAGTGGAACACAGAGAGGGGGAGGGGGAGAGCAGCTCATCCGAACACGTGGCGTCAGCCCGTGACCGCGGGGTTATTGAAGGCGGCTTCTCAAAGGTGCCGTTGGGAAGCTTTTCCGATGTAACCATCAAAGGATTGCAGCAGAGTCCCCTGCTCCGCCCGTTCCGGAGCGCCGCCGGGCATGTGGGGACATTCCTGGATCTCCGCAGACCCTTCCAACCTCGCCGTCGCAGGGAGAAACGGCGACCGGAAAGCGAGCTCCCTGCGTTCGCTCAGATGATCAAGAGGAAGCCTTGCTCCCCCCGCCTTGAAACTTGGAGCGCCAGGATCATCCCAGCGCCTGGACCCTTGGGGGCATGGGACACGCCAGGTTCGCCTGCCTTTTAGGTCCACCGAAGTATTCTCCCCTGTCACGACCCTTCTTTTTCGGCATTCCCTCTAGGCATCTCCTCTCAAGAGCGGTGCTCTAGGGACCTCTGGTGTCTTCTCTAACGGGGCGTGCTGTTCTTCCCCTCTGGTTCTCTAACCAAGAAGGGAAGACTTTCCTTCGATCGACAGCGAGGATTGCTGGCGTCAGCGGGAATCGGATTTCCGCGGATGGTGGAGAGACAGTGGTTCCGGGGAGCTGCCGTCTTTAGTCAGATTCACCTCTCCCTGACGGCGACGGCGGCGGCGAGTCCTGACTCGTTTGCGCCCATGTCTGTTCGGGCGTAACTTGGCAGCGTGTCGGCAGTCCGATCTGATGTGGCACTCCTTCCGGACCCAAGCGGGCCCGAGGAAAACCAGTTTGCTGGTAGCGTTCCGGAAGACCGGAGGTCGCGAAAAGGGGCCCCGGCGGCGCCTTTTCTCTTTCGGCATGCTCCTCCTCCGTGTTTTATTGGCTCGGTGGAGCGCAGCGGCGAGCCTGGCGCTCGTGCTGGAGCTGCCGGGCGAACACGCACATCGGCTGGATCGGCAGGGACAGGCGGGATCACGGGGCAACGGTCGAGGTCAAGGTCAACTCCGGCGCTCTGCTGGAGGTCGTGCACCATCACGGGGGTGGTCTCGAGTTTCTGACACCCACGAGACACACGGCAGCGCAAAGCAGATTTCGTTTCTGTTGCCAGCTGGGGCTTGGATGAGGTCGTGTGACCCCGCGCCAGTTCGGCCTCCGGATCCCTGGCGGCACCAGCTATGTGCTGCCCACGCTGCTTTTGCTCGCTCACGGTTCAGAGGAGCGGAGGGGGTACCTTTGCCGGGGTTTCCCCCTTTCCCTTCCCCCCGGCTCGGGAGACTCGCCTTTCAGTCCGGAGCCGGTCCCACGATTCCCGCCCCAGCCCGCATTGCTTCTTGGGGGCACTGCCACGCGTCATCGGCGATCGCGGAGGGGGTATTTCCCCCCCCCCCCCTTCCCTGTCGGGTTCGTTTCGGCAGGTTCAGCCAAGTGTCTCTCTAGGGCGTGGAAATTCCCTCTGCACCGGGGCGCGTGCGGTCTCTCCAGGCGTGCGCAGCACACTCACACGCTTCAGCTCCGGACCTTCCTCCTCGAAGCCGGGACGCCTGCCGGGCACCTCGCGTACCTCCCAGCTAGGAAGTGCAGGAGGTGGAGCGCGCGCTCCCGGAAGATTCCGTCTCGCGTAGGCTGCGCGACCCCATCATTCCCCCTCCTCGGCCCCGCCTCCTCTGCCAAATGCGTTCGATTCCGTCGTCAAGGCAGCGGCACCCCTTCTTTGCCTCTTGCTACCTCGCACGGGGTCGTGGAAATTCCATTCATTCCCCAACCCCGTTTTTTCCTTCCTTCACGGTCTTCCTCCCTCTTTTTCATCTGAGCTGCCATCAGTTGCTCCGACGCAGATTCCTTAAAATTTTTCTCGGTGACGTGTTCTGTGGCGCTCCCAGCATCCGAGGATCAAGTAGCGCGAGAGACTAATGAATCGATGCTGAGAACGGGACGGAACGGGTCTCTCTGCCAAGTGATGGCAAGTGATGGAGAAGGGAGGGCGGGGAAGAAGTGGATGAGCATCTCGGCGCACCCCCACTCGCGTAGACCGCGGACCCGGTAGTGCAACCCGCTCTGCGACACGCGGTACGCCGGAGGGGGGCGGACGGCAGTGACAACGACGGGAGAGGGGGGAGGAGAAAATTCGGCGGCAGTCTCTCCGCGCATCCTTCCGAGCGTCGGCGTCCCTTCTTTCCCCCGGAACCTCCGCGGACGTCGTCGGAATGCGCTCAAGGGGCGCGCGCGCGCGCGCGCGAACGAACGAGCGAACGCGCGTGGCGCCGCCGGCCCGCCTTCACCCCGCGTGGTGCTCCCCCTTGTTTCAGGCGCCACGTGCCACTCCTGGAGCGGCGGTACGCGCTCACGCTTCCCGGGGCGACGTTTCCACCGCGAAGCTTTTTGCCACCTTCGGAGCGGGAAGGCGCGCGCGCGAAATGCGCGCCGAAGGAGCCGCACGCACTGCCGATTTCCGGAGGAAGGATACGCGTGGTCTCGCTGCCGCCGGTCGATGCACGCGGTCATGCCTTGCTCTCCAGTCGCATCCGTCAGTCCGTTTATTCGGACCCCCGGGAGGGGAGGTGGGGGCGGGGATCAGGGGAAGGGAGTCTCCGTTTGGCGAGCGTCGTGGTGTCTCTGTGCGTTCTCGGGAGGCCCGGATTTAATCCGGTTCCGGATCTGGTACTTCGTCGGAGGCAGTAGCAGACTCGCTCCCTAAAAGGAAAGGAGAATGGTCATTAAGTGCGTAAACCCCCTATCGAGCAGATCCGTGCGATAAGAAAATTTCGTGTTACACATCTCTGACCGCGCACGTATCCAGGATCACCCTTCATACTCGAATGTTCAGGCATTTCTAATTATAGTTTCTGCATCTAATAACCTCCTCATCGGAAAGTAATTTCGCGTTTAAATTGCATCCGAAAACATTGAGCCGTTGGATCCACTACGGAATTACACACATTATCCAGCTTCCAAAATTAATCGGATAAATCATTTTGTCTCCGAACTATGGAGGAACCTGGAAAGCGCGGAAGGAAATCTCGGAATCGAAGCGTTCTCCTTGTTGAAGTCCCCCCCCCCCTCCTCTTCCTTTTTTTTTTTTTTTTTTTTTTCTTCCCTCTCATGGCTTCGCCCTCCCGTGTCACGACCATGGCCACGGTTTGTCCGTCTCCATCGTGGTTGTTGTTCTCCCCCCCCCCCCACACACACACACATTTTTTCTGCTTGCCCACGAGCGTAGCGACGGCGAAGAACAAACAATCCCTTGTCGCGCTTCCTTGTGCCATCGTAGTTACCACAGATCTCCCTGAGAACGTTGCCGCTTGCCACTCGTACCGCAGGGTCGAAAGAAAGAGGCGGCAGACACGTTTTGTTCTTTCTCCTTTCGAGAAACTATTAATTTTATGGCACGCCTATATTGGGCAACAGAAAGCCTTCCTGCCAGCCGTACCGAAGAAACGATTCGCTTTGTTTTTTTTTTTTTTTCCCTTCCTCCTCCTCTTCTTCTTCTTCTTCTTCTTCCTCCAGTTCTTTTGTTTTCGCAGTTTCCAGAAGTGGATCCGATTTCACGTCCACTTCGTTTATGCCGTAAGAAGAATGGTTCTCGGAAGCGTGCGGCCCTGCAAGGCGCTCCGAAGTGCGCGCGCCCCATTCTTTTAATTGCCCTTAAAATTCGGCGCTGTTCGAAGTTTCCATTCCGGCATCCCCCCCCCCCACATCCGTTCGGGTGGTTCTGTCGGCTCCGCGCCCGTGGAGAACCCGGGTGGTTGGGTGGGAGGGCGGAGGGGAGGGAAAGCAAAGCTCCAAACCCTTTTTGCGCCCATGTAATTAAGCGTTGTCAGGAGGAAGTGCGAAGATCCGGCAAGTCGAAAGCTGCAAGTGCGTTCGGAAGAAATCAGTGCAGACGCTCGACGACTGGGGAATCGCAGATCGAAGAAGTGTGGGATGCTGTGCTCTTTGGAGCATGGCGAGGAGTTGTCCGTGCGGGCGTGTGAACTTTGTCTGTCGCGGTGCAGCTTTACGATTTCCTTGGCCAATTCTGGTCGGTGCCGGCAGTGGCCATAACTCTTTGGTTTTTTCGATTGCAGTGAGGGGAGGGGAGGGGGAGGGGGGAAAGGAAGCGGTCGTTGGGGCGACGGGCAGAAGCAGATGGAGCGCGCACTCGTGGGGGTTCTTTCCGCGCGCCCATTTGGGGGAGGGAGGTCGCGTCCACCACCGTTCGCGCTGGTTCGCGGCGCTGTCGGATTTTTCTTCCCCCTTCCTCTCTGTGGCCTCCTCCTCATCTCGGCTCGAGGACCGCCGCCACCCTGGAAAGAAAGCCGGAGACCCAGCCTTGCTTTGTTTTCATAGCGGATGCAGGTCAATGGGTTTGGTGTGACCGCCAGGTTTCGAAATGATGCGGATTTCGCCTCACCTGCCATTTTTTCCTTGACAGTGAGTTGCCTTAAACTCTCGGCGAGCGGAAATTCCGACAGATCGCTGTTGTTACCGAAGGTTTCATCCCGAAAGAGAATGCCACGGCAGGATGGCTTCCCTTTCGTTGTTTACCGTTTATGATGTCGGCGGAAAGACGGCGCAGCCCCCTTAATTCGGGGGATTATTTTTTTTGGAATGTGTCCAAAACACGGGCGGATGGAATCATCTTTTTCGAATAGATTTTTAAAAAGGGGGGAGAGAGGACAAAAAAGAAAAAAAAAATCCTGGTGATCCTGTAGAAAATCAATTATCTCGTGCGTTTACCCACAGAACTTGGATAAGAGCTCGATTCCCCCTTTCCTCCCCCTCCTTTCGGAAAACGACTAACCTGACTCGCGCAGTAAAACTATCCCGCTCCGCTCCGACAGAGCCATTGGGATAGCCTTGGATCGAAGCTTTATAATGTTATAAAGTTTATGATTTCAACAGCTGCGTTCAAGATGGCCATTAAGAAAGCATCGGTTCTTTGGTTTCTTTTCTCCCTTTTGCTTTTCTTTTTTTGCCTTCTTTCCCTTTCCTTCCTTCCCCGCTGACCAGCGCACGCTGCGTACAAAATCCCGGGCTTTCCTCACTCGGACTGGGGGTTACGCACGAATCGTGAGGTTCCCAGCCACGCCGCCTGCCTGGACCAGCTGCGCTCCCCAGCAGCCTGTGAAAGAACGCTCGGCGACCGCTACTCCCCAGTGGGTTTGCATCCTCCTTTCGGAAGGCCGCGCAGTGTGCCGTGGAAAATGTCGTCGGCCCTGAGTCTGACCCGCAAGCGGCACCCCCAAGCAGTCGGTGCCTCGTCGCACGTTTTCGGGTGTTCTCGGATCGAAAGACAGCAACAACAAGAGCGAAAAAAAAAAAAAGAACAGCATGGGTAATTGTGGGCAGCCCGTAATGGCCATGGCCACGTCCTCCGGGGTCTCCGCTGCCGGTTCGTAATTCCATTTCTTCCCCGGAGGGAACCTGTGAAGGTCCTTGTTCTTTCCTCCTCCGAAGGGACGCTTCCCTTTACTCTGAAGGGCACTCCCCGAAGGGAGCAGCGCTCTTCTTAACACTCTGGAGAGGAACCCCCCCCCCCCCCAGGGGGATATCGACCGGTTTTACGGTACGGCTCCATTTCCACAAACCGGAAGGGAAGCCCGAAAGAAACCGACTCCTCGATTTCTTGAAGGACCCCCGTCGGGTCCTTCCAGGAATCGATTTCCAATCCCGACCATTCGATGGGGGACATCCGGTATCCGGCACTCTCCAGTGCTGCCGCACCCGGAGCCCGTGGACATCCTGCGTGGGGGGGGGGGGGGGCAGGGGGAATGGAAACCCGCGACACGTGGCGCCGCGCGAGGGGACCGCAGCCAACGCGAGGGAAGTAGCTGAAGACGTCAACTGTGTGTGTGGAACTCGCACCTTCAGCGGCACTGGGAGGGACCGCCGGGCACCTCGCCCGTTCCTGCGGCAGGAGTTCCTCAGTACGTCTGCAGCCGCGGTGAGGTAGCAGAATCCCTCCGTCGCCTCCACCCCCGCGAGCTTGGCTCGCGCGATGGGAAATCGGCGTTCATCGCCGCTCGGATTCCTTCCATTTGCCGTCTCACCGTGTGGAAATTCGCGAGACTTCCTTCCTATGCGATTCCGGGAGAGCGCAGCAGGGATCGCGCGGTTTCCCGCTATTTGTGTTATTCGGTGCTCCCGGCTCAGCTGAACGTCTGCTGCGTTCCGCAGACTGGAGCAGCGGAACCTTTCATCGCGGTAGCATTCCCGTGGATGGTTCTTCGTGACCGCCTCGTGTTACGGACGGACTTTCTCGTCGTCATCGTCATCAAAGTACCCAGCGCCCGCGCCTTGCCGCGGCATCTCCGCGTTCGCCTTGGAGCCTCCGCGTTCCCCCCTCCTGCATTCTCGTGGTGGCATCTCCTGTGCGCCCATCCATGCGTCCTCGTTCGGTTCCCTTAGACGAGCGTCCTCGCTCCCAGAATGCGTCTTCGGGAGTGTTGATGAGCAAGCGCAAGGGCCCGCATGGTCTGCATGGCAAGAAATGGTACACCGAGGCTGGTTGGGTGAGGTCGAAGGCGCCTTCCCTTGTTCACGCACTTCGGACATCCTCCCCGCAGCACTGGCTGGAGCAAGACAGCGGAGGTTGTTCTCGAAAACGGCGCTGTGCAGGGCGCCGAACACCCGAACATGGTGCTGCCCTCTTGCGGACCGAAAGCAGCTCGCACGTTGCTGGCGCCGAGCGAAAGCGTGTGCGTTTTTTTCGCTCCCCCTCCCCATTCCCGCGTTTCTCCGGCGCCTTTTCGAGCCCTTCCGTGGGCCTGCGAACACACACCCCGGCGTTTGGACGGCTCTCGTGGTCGCTTCGCCCCGACTCTTCCGCGAGTAGCGCGAAAGGACGTGCAGCGACTAGGAGGGCGCCTTCGCGGGCATCGTCCTTGAGTGCGGGCACGTCTCGGGTCCCAGGGTGAGTGAGACCGGTGCGCAGGTAGCTCCGGCGACGTGAGTTCCTAGGGAAACGCGAAGCTTCCCGCGAGCCGCTCCGGTGAGCTCTGCCTGCCCGCCGACGTCGTTTCCCCCGGGTCAAGAGCGCGCGCGCCCTCTGGCTGGTTTGACATCTCCGCAAACTTTCAACGCGTCGCTTCACGTCCAGACAAGGAGCCGTTTCGTCACGGACGTCCTGAGACGGGAACCGCAGCTGCTTTCTCGAGACTCTCCCGTCATGATCCGCCGGCCGTGCAGCGGGCAGCCATCGTCGTCTTCGCGAGTTTTTTGTGCGTTTCTTGCCCGGCAGGTCAACGACAGCAGGGCTCCTCTTGTGGAAAGAAGAATCCCTCGACGTTCGTCCATCCGAAACGAGGTCTGAGCTGCGAAATCCTTGGGCTGGCCCATCCTCGTGTATCGACTCACGGAAAGGAGCGGTCCGGTTTCCCTGATCTTTTCAAATCCTCATGCGGTTCATCCCTGTGACATCTTGACAGCTGTGACAGCGCATCCCCATTCACTAGGCAAGTGGGATGAAAAAAAACCGGCAGATGTTTTTCGAGAGCGGGCATTTCGCGAGGTCGCATCCAGAGGTGGCATTTCCGTGTTTCTGACGCGAGCTTGAAAGGGGAGGAGGTTCCCCCAGTCGTGCGTAGGAATGGGGACGTTCCGAGATCTTCTCGGCCACCAGATGGAGAAACTTGATGGAGATGGCGCGGCTCCCCGGACCGCAGTAGTGAGAGTAGCGTCTCTGATGCATCAGAACGTAATTCGGACCCGAATGGATATGTGCGGCTGCTGGCAGCAATCGATCCACGTAGCGCGCTCGCTTCTTCTCCCGTACTTTACGTTCCGCTTCTTAGGTTCCCCGAGGTTGCGGCGGTTTTGGTTTTGGGTTAGGCCGTTGTGTCGTTTTGATTTTTTGTAGGCCGAAAGTCATCTTCCCGGACTTTTCGTCCTCTCTAGTGGAACGGAGAGCTGCACTTGACGTGTCTCGGCGCGGCTTCCCTCCCGCGTTTCGTTGAAGGTGTTTGCAAGTGGACACGTCGTTGGCAAAGGTACGCGTCTTTGCCAAAGACGTATGTCCTTCCTTTCATCGATGCGGCGAGCTTTTCACTTGTCTGGAGAGATGGCAGCACCAGAAGCCGAGTTCGCGACGCCTCCCCCTTGCTTCTTTCCTGGGATCACGGCCAAATGGAATGTTTGCGAAAACCTGGAGAGCCATCCGGTCTTCGCCTCCCTTATTAGCGCTAAATCCCCTTCTGTTTCGATCTGGGATCTTGTGTGGTCCTTCGTGTTTGGGTTGTCGTTTGTCTTTTTACGCTCGTTCTTTTGGCTGAAAGTCCCGCATTCATGCGCTTTGGGGCTGGACCGAGCTCGTCGAATCATCAGGAGAAAATTCACCTGTCTTTTTTCTTTCTTTTCTTTTCTTTGCTCTCCCCTCTGCTGGCCTATCAAAAAGAATGAACTTCGAGAAGAGGTCGCTTTTCTGTCTTCATGGAAAAGCAGTTCTTTGCTTTTGAAATGCTTCGTTGCGGACCTCACTCTGACCTGCGAGTGGTCGCATCTGCGCGTCTTCTCACCTTCGGAGGCCGTTGCAGCTTTCGGATGCGCTGCAATTTTTTTTTTTTTTTTTTTTTCTTCACCCGTTCGCACTCGATTTCAACCTGTGGTCGATGCGGTTCGATCTGGAGGGGGAGAGGGGAGCATGGGGAGCTCCGAAAGAGACCATCCGAGGGAAGCACGCAGATTCCCACGGTCTCTTTTGAACAGAAGAATCCTTTCGAAGCACCCCAGCTCAACGTGCGCGAGCGCGGTTCCCGGAGGAGGGTGGCTGCATCGCCCCATTGCACTCGTGCGTTTTCCACCTCTCTCTTGCACGTCGTCCACTCCCGTGGTGCTCACACGAGCGCATCCTCTTCCTACACAGCTCCTGAGGTAATCGCGTTCTCAGCGAAGTCTTTAAGAACTCGTCACTCGTGGTTCTTTTGCCGAGTTCCCCGAAAAGGGTTGTGCACCTCGTGTGTCTTTCAGGCGCCTGCTCCGTCCTCTGCAGCAACCGCGGCCAGTACCTAGGAGGAATGTGCCACTGCGACGAAAACTGGAAGGGTGCCGAGTGCGACGTGCCCGAGGACGAGTGCGAGGTGGCCGACTGCAGCAACCACGGCAAGTGCATCAGCGGCGTCTGCTACTGCGACCCCGGATGGAAAGGCCTTCACTGCCACATCGGTACGTCCTCGGGGGCGTTCGGCACCGCGCCCGTCTTCTGCGAGCTCCTCCCACTTTCCCTCCTCCTCCTCCTCTTGCAGAGGACTGCGTCGACCCGACGTGCTCCGGACACGGCGTCTGCGTCAAGGACCGGTGCTTCTGCAAGGCGGGGTGGAAAGGCAGGAACTGCAGCGAGCTGGACGAGCCGTTGTTCCACTGCCTACCGGACTGCTCCGGGCATGGCGTTTACGACAGCGACCACGGCGCCTGCACGTGCGACTCCCACTGGACAGGAGCCGATTGCTCGGAAGGTGAGGTTTGTTCGCACCTCCTCCGCACGTGCGCCCTAGGGAGCTCCGCGAGCGCCGGCCGAGCGTGCTGCGGGCGGAGCGCGCGGCCGAAACCCTCCGTTCCTCCCAGAGCCCCCGCGGACGAGGAGCGAAGCGGAGTGACGCTGCTGCGTGCGGAGCGGTCGGCGCTCCTGTGCGCTCCTGAGGACAAGGCGGCCTCCGCTAAGGCGCTCCCCTCCGCGAGGTGGCGGGGAGATAAAAGTGCCCGCGGCGGGACCCCCCCCACGCGGAGATTCGTGCGGGGTGATCGGATGCAGGAGGATGGCCGAGGATGAACTTCGGCGGGCTCCCATCCGTCCCTCTCCAACCCGTGCCTTCCTTCCCGAGCTACCGCCCCGCGGTCTGCCGTGATCACGCCGAAGGAAAACAGGAGGCGCTCGGTCCGTCGAAGAAGCTGCGGCGCTGTGCATCTGCACGCGTCTGCCGCCAGTCGTCGGCTGGCACTCTTCCTCTGGATGCGGATGCACCTTGGTATTTGCACAGAGGTTCAGAGGAGGAGGATCGGGTGAAGACGAGTTCAGTGTCCATAACGCGGAGCGAGGAGGAAGCTCGTGGGCAGCCCAGATGGGAAGTTCGTCGGACCCACCTTCACGCCCCGCAGAAGTGCAGAAAAAACTTCCTTGGTGATGATGGCATCGGGAGATGATGACCCGGAGTTGCGCTTCAGCGCAGTGATAGACTCTGGGAGTACCGTAGACGGCGCTCCTCCACGTCTTTCCTTGTTCAGGTGTTCCGAAGGTGCTTCCGACGTTGCGGGCGAGGACGTTAGGGGAGGGAGGGAGGTGGGCAACTCCGAGGAAGGCGCGGAGCCAAAAAAGGGGGTGCAACGGAGAAGGGGCGGCGGACGGCTGGGCTTTGGAGACCCGGACTCAGTCCTCACGAAGGGCGGGAAATGCTGGCGCGGTCGTCGCGAAAGGAAGCGGGAAGCAGGTGGAGTTCCCGAGGCCAGCGCCTCAGGCGGGGAATGGGAGCGTCACGCGCTCCGTCGGTTATCGGGACTGGGGAGCTCATCGGAGGGCGGGGCGAGGAGGGGTGGATGGACCGAGTCATCTCTTCCGACAGGAAGTCTTCCTCTTCGCTCTGCTGCCTTCACGACGGCCGAGAAGAACCGAGGCGCTTCCGAGAGACCGACACTCCCGACGCCCTCCAGTGCGGCTCCCTCGCGCGGCGGCCGAGGGTGATTTCCTCCAAGTCGTGCGTCACGCCTGCCGCGCGCGCAGACGAACTCGACCGAGGCCGCCCTGCTGCTGCGGCAGGTCCGCCGCCGTCTTTCCGCCTGTGGAGTGCCCGGTCTGGAGCACCCTCGACCCTGAGAAGGACGCTTCGCTCCCCGTTCGTGATTCAGTGGGATTCGAGGTCTCGCGGGAGGAGCCTGTTGTGTCACCATTTTCTCGCAACTGGGGTGCGGAAGACGCCCCCCTCCCCCCCTCTCTCCGCCGCCGGCGTCCCACGTGGCGTTACGTGCATGTGACCCTTCGAAGCTCCGGGGAGCGACCCGCGTTCACGTGATGCGGGAAGGGGCGGAGGGTTGCGCCCTCGCGGAGCCGGGTGGGGAAGGGAGCAGGAAAAAGGAAAGGCAGGAAAAAGAAAAGGCGTCTGACAAGGGAGAGTCCTTGCTGAAAGGAGAGGGGATCCCGTTGCAGTCGATGAGGACGGGGAGAAGAGGAGAGCAGGACGGATTTGCGCTCCGCGCGCGCACGTGTGTGTGTGGAGAAGGGGGAAGCGGGAAAGGAGAGGTGTCCATGAAGGAATCCCCCCTCCCCCTCAAAAAAAAAAAAAAAAGTGCACACCCACCCACACACAAACACAAGGAGATTCCGGCTAAAGGATTTCGCTCCCGTCTGCCAGACTGCCAGGGGAGATCCGCAGACATCCGGAAGCTGCAAGCGTCTCTGCACAGCTGCAACCTCACGGCGGTGCTGCTTCCCACGCTCTTAGATCTGCTCTTCCTCCTCCCTCTGGAGGGGGAGGGAGGGAGGGCAGCGTGTGTGAAAAACCGCGGCCTCTGCACCTCGCGGGCGCCGACGACCTGCGGCGGGAAGGCTCCCCTGCCGCGTGCGGTTCCCGGGAATGCCAAACCTGATGAGGAGAAGAAAAAAAAGGGGGGGAGGGGCAGGGGGGTTTGTAGCCGTCACCACGAAGACCTCGCGGCACTTTGCAAGTCTCGCTAAGAGGAAGGCGCTACGCGCGACTTCTTTTCTTCCCTCTTCTCTCCTCTCTTTCCTTCTTCCTCCCCTGCCCTCCCTGGTTGCCTCGACGCTTCTCCTTTATTCCTGCTCCTGCATCTCGTCCGTTCACCGTAGAGAAACGGCGAAGACGAACGGAAGTGAGTGGGGTGGAAAGGGTTGAGAAAAAATTCACTTTCGTGTGGGCGCTGGATGGGGCAGCAGCCCACGAGCTTCCGCCGTCCCAGGCCCGACTGCCCTTCCTCCTCTTCTCTCCTTGCACCACAATCACCCGCAAGACCCAAGGGAGATCTCTCCCAGCGTTCCCGAGGAAGGCGCGCGCCCTCCATCTTGGACGTCTTTTGCTCCTGCAGTCCCCCATTTTGTTGCACCGTGGACCGGGCGGGAGTAAGGGAGCGGGTCAGTTGTCACTTCCGCGTCCTTTCGCTTCCTTTCCCCCTGACCTTCCGGGAAGGCGAGGCAGGATATGGAACTCCTCTGAACTTCCGGGGAACCCCGAGGGAGGTGAAGAAGCCAAACAGCCGTCTGTCGCGCGCGACTCTCTCCGCCTCGGACGCTGCCCGCTCCCTCGAGGGATTCCAGACTGTGGCACCACCTGCCTTTCTGCCTCTCGGCAATGAGTGCTTCCTGCCCCGAGGGACTCCGAGTTCTGAACTCCCACTCTTTTCTTTTCCGATACTCCAGTGCTGTGCGACCTGGACTGCGGCCAGCACGGGGTCTGCCTGCGGGGAAGATGCGAATGCGAAGCCAGCTGGGAAGGCGACCTGTGCAACGTGAGGTCCTGCGACCCCCGCTGCGCCCACCACGGCCAGTGCAAGAACGGGACATGCGTCTGCATGCAAGGATGGAATGGGAAGCACTGCACCCTTGGTAAGATGCGCGACCAAGAGGGTCACGGGAGCGCGCGCTGCCTCTCCACTACCCCGACTCACCCTACCCCACCCCAGTCGGCTGCGAGAACGCCTGCAACAACCACGGCCGCTGCCAGCGCGTCAACGAGAACACGGAGTACGCCTGCGTCTGCGACCCCGGATGGGCCGGCAGCGACTGCAACATCATGCTGGAGACCATCTGCGACGATGAGGTGGACAACGACTTGGGTAAGAAATTTTCTTTTTTTCTCCGCGTCTCCCCGCCGCACTAGTGCCGGGAAAAAAGAGAGGGGAGGCAGGAATCGGCTGCTGCGAGGAGGGTTCGGTCAGGTCCCCCTTCCCTCCCGGGCTTCGCCTCGGACAAGATCGACTCGCTCCTTCCCCACGGGCCCGTTTTTCCAGTGCGCTCGTCCTCATCTCGAGGTGACTTCACCCTTCGGCGGAGGATAAGCCGTTCGGACCCGGAGCGAGGGCTGCTAGCTGAGTGCCTCCTGGAGGCAGCCACCGTTTCACCGGGAGTTTTCGTCCGCGAGGGGAGGGGTCCCATGCGGGCATGGCGCCCCACGCCTCCTCCTCCTCCGCATCTCAGGCTCATTCAGGGCGATTCTTGTGTCCCGATGCTGCTCTCAGTGTACTGAACCTTCCCAGTTTCTCTACGAGCTATTTGTGCGGCAGGCAGCCAAGCAGTTGCCCCGGCCGCCGCGGAGGGGGACACGCGTGTAGTGGTGGCGTAGTGGTTGGATCTCTCTCGAGTGACCCGTGAAGGGGGCGCCAACCGCTTTGCACGGAAAGCCTGGAGCGAGAAACTTCCGTCCGCTTGTCCGATCGGCGCGCGTGGAAGCCGCTCTCGATCCTCCTGCATCTGGACCGGTGTTGCGCCTGGAAGAAGTGAGCTCCACCGCAGATGTGCATCCTCCACCGTGCGAACTGGTCTCAGGAGGGGGGAGGGGAGGAGGAGAGGAGAGGAGTACGACCGATGTCTCTGCCTCTTGCCAGGTTGGATAAGGCCATCTCTCCACCTGGGAATCTCAGCTCTTCCTCACCCCGTCCCCGAAAGTGCGCACCGGGAGTGATACCTCGGCAGCATCTCGGCCGCTCGACTCTGGACAGTTGGGCGACTTGTTTTTGATCGGGACAGACACACGGGATCCGCAGGGAGGGGGAGACTGGCATCCACTGCAGCTAAAGTCCCAGCTCTGCCGCCTCCAACTTTCGGATGCACCTCGTCCTCCGCTTCCTTGGGCCTTGCTCGACCAATAGGAGGCTTCACATGGCTGATGCGGGCACACGCGTCTCACCGCTTCCAATCCCTTCCTGGACTGCGGATCTCTGTCGCCGCTGTCTTCCTCCTCTCGAACCCTCTGGAACTTCTGGCTCCAGAAGGAGGGGAGCAGCTGCGTGGACTCCCCTTTTGCGAGGATTTTCCGGCAGAGCCGCCGGGTGTCCCGCGCGTCGCCCGTCCCACCGTGAAGGAGACTTCACCGCGCTGCTGCTGCGCTCTCAGCGCACGCGGGCGCCTCGAGGGGACGCGCAGAGCGGGGAAGGGATCTTCGCGCCTACGCACAGATCCTCGCGGGAGGCGGTGGTGACGTGTTAGCGCTTTTCGCGGCGTCGGCCTGGCGATGATTCCGTGGTGGACCGCGGGACGTGCAGGGCGAAACGGCGTCGGCACGCGCGCGCACCTTGGTGACCGCCTGGCCAGAGCAGGCGGGATGAGGAGGAAGAGGAAGACGCGAGGAGCGAACCGCCTCTGCCCCCTGCGTGCCCGCCAGTCAGGGGCGCCACGACTATGTGGCACGCCGTCCCGTCTGTGTCTCCTCGTCGTCACCTCCTGACTCCAGAGGGGCAGTCACGCGTTGCTCGCTAACCTCCGTGTTCGAGGAATGGCGCACCCGGTACCGGGCGAATGCGCGCCGCAACAGCTGAATCTGCTAGGAGGTCCTGGATCTCGAATTCCGGCCACGAGGATCAGGGGGAGTAGGTGGGGAGGACGCTGGTTGCACCCTACTTACAAGGGAGGCTCCCGACACCTCAAAGGTGGCGTAATGTACTCCAGAGAGGTCAAACCAGCCACACCAGCCCTCCCGAAGAGGAAGTAACCCTCGCCAACCTCCGTGTTCGAGGAATGGCGTATTTGTGCTTCCCTCTGCTTCCCTCCCTTTCGACAACAGCTGACCTCCGTGTGAAGCCATGTGCCCATGGTTGACCCCCTGACTTCCGTGTGAAGCTATGCGCCCATGGTTGACCCCTTTTCTGCTCGAGACACTCGGGGTCCCGTTGCAAATACTCCGCGGATCCCACGATCTTCCCCGGGCATATCCCTTGACGGGGGGAGGAAGGGGAGCCTGGAACGCGAAGAATCGCATGGGAGCAGGTCCTTGCGAGGGGATGGTCCTCCCTGGGGGGCCTTGCAGGACCAAGCGATTCCCTGGAGCATCCAAGAAGACCGGGGGCGCGAGAGAAAGTCCCGCTCCGGGATGTTCTCGGGTGACTCTGGCAGCTGCCAACGGGAGCCACGGGAGGGGAGTCCAAGAACCAACGACAAAGGCACAAAAAAAAAAGAAAAAAGAAGGAAAAGGGAGGGCAGGAGGGCGGCCCGTTGGATTCAAATGGGGCGCATCCATCCCGCGGAGGGGGAGGAGTCTCCCCTTCCCCTCCTCATCGGGCACGCTGCCCGCGCGGGAGACCGTTCGGAAACTGATCCGCTTCATTTCCGGGTCCCCGTTCTGCGATTCCCGCGATCCTCCCTGTCGCCTCTATTTATAGCGGGCTGCCTCCTGTGCGCGCCAGCGTTCCCGCGCGTCTCGCCGCCCCCAAGTCGGTGCGCGCTTTCGGCTCCGTTCGGGCGTGCCCCGGCGCGTTCCGCTCCGCCGCCGCTCGTCCCCCTGCGGCGGATGCGGCTCTCCTCCCCGTGGAGGGAAGCAGGGGCGTGTCGCCTCGTCTTGCGCCCGCGCCTTCCCTTCCGGGGAGGAGGGGGGAGGGCGGGAGTACTCGGGACCGTCCCCACGCTCCTGGCTTTCCTCTGCCTGCAGGAGCAGGGTCATGGTCCCGCACGCGCGGTCACAGTGGGCGTGCCCTGCAGTCTTTCCGTCCCGCAGGAGACGCGTCGGTTTCGGGGCCGGCGCGCGCGGGCCACGCGCCTCGGGATGCACCCCGCAGCCCCTCCTCCGACGTCACTGGTGCGGAAAAGCGCGGTGGGGCGGGACGGGTCTTCAGGACAGCGATGGTCAGAGGGGGCTCTGCCGCGGTGCCCTCGCTCGCACGTCCAGTTCAAGGAAGGGTAGGGACGAGCAGCTTCTCCTGTAGGCTCGAGGGAGCTTTTGGCTCACACAAGGGGGGGTGGGGTGGGAACGATGGTCACTCCTTGCGGCCGCTGCCGGCGGTGCAAGTCCCCGGCGCCTTTCTTCTTTTCCTCCTTGCAGACAGCCTGCTGGATTGCTCAGACAGTGAGTGCTGCAGCCAGCCCAAGTGCAGAGACCACATCATGTGCCTGGCGACCAACGATCCCATCGAGGTCCTCCTCCGAAAGCAGCCCCCCATGGTGACGGCGTCGTTCTATCAAAGAGTAAGGTTTCTCATAGAAGAGAACAGCGTGCAGAGGTACGCCAGGAAAGATGAGTACAGCGAGAGGTAGGTCCACTGTCGCGGGCGAGGGATGCGCGCGCGCGCGCATCGTTTTTTGTTTCCTCTCGGCGTGGTAGGGAAGGGGAAAGATATTGCGAGGTCTCCACTCGCGCATTCCCCGGTGGGTGCGCGCTCAGTTTTCTTGTTTAGAAAGGAAAAATGTAGGGGAAGGGGGAGATCGTAGGCGGTCATCTGGGTGGTTGACCCGCCCGACGTGGTTTCGTGTGCAGCTTGAGCGCGGTAACTGCCCTCGTTTCCTACCGCCCCTCTTCCTCCATCCCCCTTTTTTCCCCCCCGAGAGGAAGGAGAGTATAAAAATGGGTGGGGAAGGAACAGACAGATACCTTCCCTCGTGGCAGGAAGCACCGGGTAACCGTTTCGCCGGTGCTCGGGTCGAGCCTCTCTCACCCCGCGGTATAAGGAAGAAGGAAAAAAGGCACATTCTGGAAACCTGCAGACGGCAAGGGGACCCAGGCAAGAGGGTCAAGAAGGGCGCATCTCTTGGGGAGGCCCGTAAGGCTTCGAAGAAAGAGGGGAGGACTCGCGTTTGACCCTGCTCCCTTCACGGAGAGGACGGACAGTTTTCCAAACAGAATCGGAGCTCCCGGCCAAGCCAGAGGGCGGAACGCAGGCACGGAAGTCCGGTAGTGGGACCGCGGGACTGAGGACTCCTTTTTATCTGAAACCGGACCGCGCGCTTCTCTTCCCCGAAACAAAGAGGAGCGATCACGCCTCTTCGTCGCCCCGTGGCACGGAACAGAGCCACGGTGGAGGCGACCCAAGCGCGCTGAGGCCGGTCACATGCGGCCGCCCCCTCTGAAGCGAGCCGAACCTCGGGAATGCCTCTCCAGAGACCCTCCTCACGTTGCGCGGGGCGCCGCGGCCACTTTCCGGAGGGCGGCATTCCCCCGCGCGAAGAAGGTGTCCGGCTGCTCCCGTTCGGAGATTGCCGAGAGTCCTCAAACTCCTCCTCTTGCCTCCCCTTTCCTTCCCCCTCCCTTTTTTCCCGGTCCCGCGGGGTGAATCGTGCGCGTGCTGCACGCTCCATCGGTTCCGGGATGCGATCCGCTCTCCCGAGGCGGGACTCAGTCCCCGCGTCTCTTCCAGCTCCTCCGACTTTCCTCCTCGTTCCGTGCTGCCCTAGCGGCGCACGACCTCCCGCCTCCTCGACGGCCGCCCCTTCCATGGATGCGCGACGCTCCTCGCCACCGGGGTGGCGCCCCCAAGGCACGCGACATCCCGAGATTTTCTCGCACGGGAGCGGCGCAAGCCGAGGGGGACCCGGAAGAGATCCCGGGGGGGGGGGGGGAAGGAACACGGGGAAGGGATGGGGTTGCTCTTGGCATCGAGTCCCTCTTCCCTGCTCCCCCGGGACCAAACCTCCGGCATTCTTCCGGTCCGACGGATCGTAGCAATCAGAGGAAGTGTCATTGGTCTTGCATCTTTCGTCATTGGTCTCCCTCCTACCGCCACTTTGGCAGGGCTCCCTCCCCAGACGGGATCCTTAGAAAGCAAAGAGGCGAACGTCTGCACGGATGCACGGGCATCTTCCGCTGATGCTCCAGCTGGTTCGCCCGAGCACCGAAGGTTCAAGCTGTGGGCGAGGGTGGGGATAAGGATGTTTGAGCGCGACATCGATCGTTCCTCCGTGACAGGAGGGGCCAGGAGGTGGAACGATATGACGGAGCCTTAGCGGAGGAGGGGGAGGATGGTGCGCGTGCATCGTCTGTCAAGAAGCGGCATGCAGATGTCGGCCGGGGAGCGACGCCGACACAGGGCAGGAGCCGATGCCAGTGCTGCGGGGAGGGCCAGGGTGCTCGGGCTTACGTTGCCTTGAAAGGGTATCCTTGGCTGCTGGAAGACGACGGGGGGGGGGGGGGGGAAGCAGGTTGTCGGGGACAGGGGTCACTTGGTGGTGGCTGGCGGAAAGTTGAAAGCTTGACTCCCCTCGGTACATTTTCCGGGGACCGTCAAATAAAGACCAGAAAGCCAGCGGGGTCTCCGTGACGGGCATCCACTGGCAAAGAAGACAGGTTCTCAAGGAGCGTAGGGGAAAAGCAGGAGGCGACTTCTCTCTCTCGGCGCGGGCGGTGGTGACTTCCGGCTTCAGATCGCAGCAAGAAGAGACCTTGGGTCGCTCTCTCGCAGCGGACTCAAGATGCAGCTTCTCTCTTCTAATGGGTTCGAAAGTCTTGCAAGACAGACGGTACACATTCCTGGCTCGTGAAGGAAGGGGTTTCCGGGCGCCTGGGATGCTGGCGGAGAGAAGAGCAGCAAAAATCCTCGGCACCTGAGTAGGCGAGTCTTCCAGAAAAGGTCCGTTTCTTGCTTCCTTTCGTTTGGGGTGCGCGCGCGGCTCATGCTTGCATGCATGCAGGCGTGCGTACGTGTGTGCAGCGGGCGTTCCCAGATGCTTTTCGTTGAACGAAAGTCCGGATGACCGACCGTCTGGAGCGTCTCGTCTCCCTACCGCTTGTCTCGAAGGCCTCCTCTCCTCCCACTGTCTTCAGCAGCGTCCTTCCTTTCCAGCGTCCGTTCCTATCTTTCTGCTCCTTTGCCCTGGCGCGTCTTCGCGGGAGAGGCCGTGCGCAGTTTCCCCACCCCCCTTCCCTCCATCTCTTCGCCCGTCCCGAAGAAGAACGTCCGAGATTTGCCCGTTATCCCAGTTGTAAGCTTTGTCCTGTTATGGTGTTCATGAATTTGTCCCGTTTTGTACTTTTTGTCATTTGTCTTTGTGATGTCCTCATGTGACTCGTCTTACTCTGTCTTTCCCTGTAACGTGCTGCTCTCAGCCAGTTCTGGAGCGCCTTTGAACCGCGGTAAGTGCCATCACCTGAAACCTTAACAGCAGTATTGATTTCAAGAGCTCTCTGTTCTCAGCTGCCTTTGTTTGGCACCATCTTGAGTTTCGCTTTGTCTGCTGCCTTTTTGTTTTGTTGTTGTTGTTGCTGTTGTTGTTGTCGTTGTTGTTGTTTATGTCTTGTTTGTGTCCGTTCCTGCTGACCTGTCGTGAGCGTGAGAACGGCGGGGCGGCGACGCGGTTCAGCCGCAAGGCCCTCCACAGTCCCCAGCCTCCATCTCCCATCCCACTTCCCTACTGCGCGCCACCCGCGGGCGGTGCGGCGTCTTCTCGCGGCCGCCCCCCGAAGCCTCGAAGGATCGGAAGGCTGGGGAGATGACGGCTACCACTCACGTCTCCACATCGAGCACTTTCGTTTCTTTTCCTTCTGGCTTCTTGGTTTCCGGTTCTCGCCTTTTCGCTCACCCCCCGCTCCAGTCTCATCCACCTCGCCCTGAAGTGGGACTCCCCCAACCCCACCCCAGCTTTCAATTCTTCGGAGGGTCCTCGGAAACTTCCAGAAGACCCCGGAGGAGAGCAGCTTGCTCGTGGAGCAGAAGGGCTGGCGGACACGCTTGCACGAAAACTGAAAAGAGTCCAAGCGATCCCCCTAAGCTTGGGGGAAGAAAGGCCGTGGAGTGTCCCTGTTAAGGCACCCGCGCCGCCTCCGTGGCAGCGAGCCCGTGCTCCGGAGGTCGCTCCTTGACTTTGGGAAATCACGGAAAGTTGTCCCCGTCGCTATTCCTGTGAGGCTTCCTGGTGGGCGTTCAGTGTAGCTGCTGTGCTTGCATGAACTGGTGTGTGGTGCTGTGTTGTGTGTGCACATGTGCACATGCACGTCAATCACTTTTGGTGCACGTATTGTCAACAGCCTTTTTTCGTAATGTGTGATGATGCACTTTTAAGTGTGTTGATGAACACGTGTTGCGTGTGTCAAGCGAGTGTCATGCCACCACACGTGATGGCTTCGCGTAATGTGCACATCGGCGTGCTTCCTCGCGCGTCTCCATCAGTGGTGTTGGGGGCTCCGGGAAGGGAGGCTTCCTGTACATCCCTGCCTGCTGGTAGTCGCGTCCATTCTGACAGCTGATGAGAACATGTCCCCTGCACTGTACATTCCTCGCACAGTATACAGTAGTAATGTCTGCGTTATCCGTGTGTATACGTCCACGCGTGCTGGCAGTGTGACATGTGCTCCGTTGCGTGCAAGCGCGCTGTCATGAAATATGGCGCCGGCGTGCCCCTGGCAGTCCCTGGAAGACGTGAGGAACAGCCTTCGAGCAGCCCCCCCCCCCCCTCTCTGTCTTTCTCTCCGTTGCCGCCACGTCTGGGGATGGGGTGGGGGTGGCGGGGGGAGGGGATGAAGTTGGCTACTCAGGGGATGGACCACCTGGTCAGGCTAGTTCCAAAGCAGTGCTGGCTTAACGCCCCTGAGTCTTTTTGCTTTCTTGTTGTCTCTGCGGAAGGAATCGTCGCAGCTCGTACTCCCCACCTGTTGCGCCACGCCCGAGTACCTGCATTAAGTGTGTGCAGTGTTGCCAGTTATTTTCTTTCTTTTTTTGAGCCTCCCGCTGACATGTCTTTTGGATGGATTCCTTTCATGTCTTCTGCCTTCTTCCTCCCTTCTCCCCCAATCGGACATCGAGTGATTTGAGCTCACAAGATGGGTTGCCGTGTGATCTTCACCGCTCTGCATGGACGCTCTCGTCGTCTCCTTTGTTTGGTTTCCTTTTTCTTTCCCCTGCGTTTGTTTCTTGCTCTCCCGTTTCCGTCTTTGCATCTCGTGGTATTGGAGTTCAGAGAAGTGTCTGTTCCTGCAACGAAGTTCCCCCTCTCCTGAGGAATTGAAATGCTTCCGCAGTGACTTGATGCTTTGGTGCAAATTTTGTCTCCTTCGCTAGGGAGTGGGGAGCCGTGTGAACTGATGAGCCTCGTTTGCGTTTTAGACGTGTGTCTGTCGTTCGAGGTCAGGTTGTCACCTCTAGCGGCCTGGGCATCATCGGCATCCGGGTGAGCGTCGACAAGGATCCCCGGTTCGGGTTCACCCTGACCCGAGAAGGCGGTTGGTACGCAGCCTCATCTCTTTTCCTTCCCGTGCGCGACCTCTCGCTTGCTTCCCGCGACCAGGTTCGACATCATGGTCAATGGAGGAGGTGCGCTGACCTTGCAGTTCCAAAGGAGCCCGTTCTTCCCCCGCACGAAAACAGTGCTCGTCCCTTGGAACCAGATCATCGTCCTGGATCCCGTCTCCATGGTTACCGAAGGCAAAATTCCGGAGAAGGAAGGAAGCTCCGTGTTCCAGATGGAGGCGTGTTCTCGCCATGACTACGAAACCCTGACTCCCGTGATCTACAGCGCACGTGGAGCCAGCTCCGTCGGGGGCTACTCGAAGCAGACCGTCGTGTTCACCGAAAACCAGGTAGCCGTCCGGACGGCCTTCGCGTCTTCCGCACTTCCGCTGCTGCCTCAGGTGCTCCAGGAATCCATCCTCCTCCCCGGGTCTGGTGTGCGGCTGCTGTACCACAGCAACCAAGCATCGGGGTACTTCGCCACGATCGACATGCAGCTGACGCCGGCCAGCATCCCCTTCGACCTGCAGCTGGTTCACTTGAAGATAGTCATCGAGGGGGACGTGATACGGAAGACCTTCGAAGCCGATCCCAACATAACGTACACCCTGGTTTGGAATAAGAGAAACGTGTACCGGCAGAAGGTGTACGGATCGAGCCTGGCCAGGATCAGCGTGGGCTACCAGTATGACGGATGCAAGGACATCATCTGGGAGGTTCAGACGGCGACGCTCAACGGCTTTGAAATGGACGTGTCCGACATCGGGGAATGGAACCTGGAGATACATCACCGCTACAACTTCTACGAAGGTAGCGACTACCGGCCGGTTCGTCGGATGCAGTCTCTGGAGAAGGCATCCTCTCCTTCCTCCCTGTAGTCGTCCGCAACGCACTTGCCGCGAACTTTTGATTCTCCCTTGTCGGGTCTGCTCGCATCCCTTTCGACTGTAAACTTCCGGTTGGTCTCCTCCTCCGGCCCCACTGGAGTTCGGACCGCACCGTTCCTTGCCGGTTCTTCTACCCTCCTGCGTTGTTGATCCGTCGGGTCGGATAACGTCGTACATTTCGGTCCTTAAGCTCAGCTGCAGAGGCCCACCTGTTCGCGTCCCGCGCTGAATTCCAGCCGTGCGATTGGTGAGCTATCTGGCAACTCCCTTGAAAGGCGTCGTCCAGTCTCGCCTGCTAAAGGTTGAGGTGGCATGGGGTGTTCAAGGAGGAAGGGAAATATCAGGAGCGCCCTCTCTCTCTCAAATGTCTTTAGTTCATGGGGGTCGCAAAGCACCAAGAACGGCGGCGTTCTGCAGGAGCCGGAAGTTTCCAGACTGTGCGCGGTACCGGAACGGCTGTTTTACCGACTAAACTGACTAGACTGTGGGATCACATAGAGGGAAGGAGAGATCGGTTCTGTAAACTCTGCACCAGCTTCACTTTCTTCCCATCCGTGTATAGTCCGTCCGTGCACATGATTGCTTCGAAAAAACCTCCGTCGACGTGCGACCTCCGTGTGCGTCGGCTGGCATGAGTTCGTCAACGCTCTGTCTCAATCCAACAAATATCCCGGCTGTGTCGGTGCCTCATTTTCTTCGGGGCACAGCCGCGTGATCTTCAGCCTATCCCATCGTTTCTTTATGTGAGGAATTTCTGGATGCTAGAGAGATTCAACGTCTGGGTGCGGACGGCTGCCCGAACCTTTTTCGTTGTCATGGAAGCAGCGAGGTCTTTGTACTTGGTCTCCTGTCTCCACTCGAGCTTCTCCTAACGCTTCGGGTGTGCTATTCAAGGTGCAGGCGACCTACAGGATGATTTGTTCCTCTTCCCTTGAGCGAAACCGGATCTGGACGGAGACGGCATCGTGATCCTGTCCGTCTCGGCAAGATGACGGCATCTCCCAGCAACCAACTCAGCCGGAACATTCACTGGATGCGTCGACCAAGACACTCCCCCTCCACTCAGACCTACCGAGCGTAAACCTACTTGGTCCAGTCGCCTTAGAAAAGAACCACCAGCCTTAAACCTTTTTGCACGACATCGGGAATCCATCAAGCAGGGCCAGGGCTTGGAACAAAGATCCCTCACCCACTCCCGATGTCTAGCAAAAGGCTTCGAAACTGACCGCCGCCGCAGGGATGGATCACCCCTACAAAGCCCTCGCCTCGACTAAGAGCGCCCTCTCCCCTTCTTGAACTCCCTCATCCCGTCTATGGGAGCGGTCGACGAAGCTGTACAAGTCGAGGAAACGGTGGAATCTGCGGAAAATCCCTCCCTCGCATTTCTTTCGTACGAGCTTGGATCCTTGGACCACGCGCTGCTGCTCAGCAGGGCGAGGATTCCGAACTGACAGGAAATTTTTTTTTTTTCTTTTTTGGGAAAAGAAATTTCTGGGATCCTCCGAAGGAGTGTTCTGGAAGCTTCGATGGAGAGTAAGAAGTTCCCGCAGTCAGCCACGTTGTTAGGCACGGGTGGTGTGCAGCGTTCTGATGGGTCTCGGCAACTTTCTCTGCTTAGCCTCCCCGAAGAAACGGGAATTGTTTCCCTTCCAAGAGCGGACCGGGTCCCGTGGAGTCGGACATCACGGAGGGGAGAGGGTGTGTTGTGAAGCAGCGCCCAACTTGCTGGGCTCCTTGTGCTCAAATGGGGTGTACCTCCGTGCACCTTTTGCCCGCCCACCTCTCTTTGATCGGAAGTCCCAATTTTTCGTTCCTTCCGGCCCACGATGCTGGAGAGAACTTCCCTCGGAAGAGGGACGAGCAGTCTTCTTTGTTTTCAATCCTGCGAAAGGGTGTGTTCCCTTCTACCGTTGAAGATGAGGCGCGGAAAGCGGGTCCAACGGGGTCGAGCGCCGCTGGCAGTGTGCCGCCTCTCGAGAGACGTTGACTGCCGGTGCGCACGCGCGGCTCGGGTTCCATGCTGCTGGCGTGAGCGACAAGCTTCGTGACCATGCGCGGACATTTGGCTTCTTTTGCCACCGCTTCCGATGGTGGCGATTTTCTCTTTTCCTGCCGATTTCGGTTGGTCCCCTGCGCTGTGTACCGTCTTTCTTTCGTTGGCGTGCTTTCGGTTCCGTCGTGTCTTGCTGGGAATTTCCTGCTGTGTCGCACTTGCCCTGCTCGGCGCAGCCCACCACTGTTGCCTCTGCCCCCCCCCGCTGGTCGTTCCAACTTGCGCGGCCGATTCGTGGTCGGGTGGCCGTCGAAGCCGCGTCCGACTTCGGGGCGCGCGACGGCGATTTCCCGCTGGCCTGTACTGGTCTCGGCGGATGCGCCAATCGATAGGCGGCGGCTGACGGATCCCCTCCGTTCGTTTCGTCCTCTCCCGCCGTTGAGTTCCTGCGACAAATTGGATTAGCTGTTCCCGCCTATCGATTTTCTTCCTGCCTCCGTGCTGAAACGAAAAGGTGGTTTGAGGTAATCTGGGAGATCGGTCTCAACGCGTTCGAGGGGGCGCCGCCTCATTTCGGCAGCGGCGGCAGCGATTCCGTGGGCGAACTTTCTAGAGCACCAGCTCTCTCGTCCCCGTCCTTCCGTGCATCCTTTCCTCCCCTCGCCATTCGTTGCTCCTCGTAGACGCTTCCTCTTCTCTTGTAGCACCGAGCTTTCGCTGCCTGCTTGGCGTATTCGCAAGACGCAGCGAGGTCTCGTGGGGACGCACAATCGAATCCGCGGGTGCATAAATCGTAAAGTAGGGATCTCGCAGACCACGGAGGTGTTCCCTAGGAGGGAGGGGAAGGAAGGAATCCCTCCCTTTACGCCTTCCTTCCCTTTATGTTTTTTATTCCTATTCTGACGTTTTCCGCTCTTCCTGTAGTCCAGAATGATGGGAAATGAAACGTCGGGGACATGCCGACCAGGAAGGCTGCTTAAAGTCTTCCCTGAAAAGCCGGTGGCCCGGGATTTCCTCGTGCTCTGGAGCGCGTCGCTTGCTCATTGTGCTGCCCGGAATAGTTCCAGGATCGCATCTCCGGTCATCCCGCTGTCACGTTCGCGATTTCTCCTCTTCGGGCCACGGTTCCCGTCGATGATAAATGAGCAGACCGAAAGGAGCGTGGGATGAGGGAGCTCTTTTACCTGGAATCCTCTAGGGATCCGCACCACATCTCTTCAGCCTTTTTCCGTTCCACGGGTGCCAGGGGGATGGGAGAAAATTTCCTGGACTCACTGCTCTGCGATGTCTGCGTCCCGTGGGGGGTGCCGTTCTCACTGAACAGTGCAACGGGAGAATGGGGGGGGGGGGCAGGGAACGGTCGAACAACGGAAGGTGTTTCTGAGTCGATTCTATTTCTTATTCTTCAGACAGTCGCGCTCCCTCTTGTGCGAGGTCTCCGCCGGCTTCGTCTCTTGGCGTGGACGACATCGCTCCCTGGGAGCAGCAGCAGCAGCCCGCTTTCCCGTTGAGCCGGTGAACGATTTCTCCCTCTTCAGATGACGCAGTGTTGCCTCTGGGTGCGGTTTCCTTCCACCGGCCTCTGCCCGCTGCTGTCTGTGCGAGCGGGTCGCTTGGTGCCATCGACGTCACGAGTCGCTCCGCGCCGCCGGGTTTCCGCGCGCCCCCTTTTATCCGCGACAGCCGTGGCCTCGACGCTCTTCTGCCCGCTTTTCCCACGCTCTTCCCATCTCATCCCGGATTCCTTTTTGGATTGTTCTGGAGAGCATGTGCGCGCCTGCATCCGCGCCGACCTCCCTGGGTCCCCGTGGACTCCTCTTGGGCGACCCTGGGGAGTTCTGTACGAGATCCACACAAGGAAAGCTCCTCCGGAGTTCTCAGGCGATCTTCGAAACCCACGGGATCTTCGGAAGGTGGCATTAGAAGGAGATGATAAAGTTAGAGATAGGAATCCGCGTTGCCGGAAAACGACGTCTTCCTTTTGGGGGGCACGAAAGCGCAGCAGTGGCTTCGTGGGGCGCGGACAACCACGGCCAGTGTTCGAATCAGCGTCTCTTGAAGATCTCAAGCGGGAAACGCTCTCACTCGGAATGTCTCCTGGCAATAGGATGCTTAAGGATTCCGCGATTTCCTTTTTTTTCCAAAAAAAAGGGGGGGAGGGCTGGGGAAAAGGAAACTGTATCGGCGTGTGGATCAGCCTGTAGTATCCCCTTGTTTCCCATTGGCTGATTCGGGTCATCGCGCTTGCCAGCGTACAGCCTGCACGGTTCGTTTCCGGGGAGACGATGTCATCTGGAAGACGCTCCGGATTCCCAAAGCGCTCCCTGACCGACGTCTGCATTTATCCATCATTCCTCCTAGGTATCCTGCAGAAGGGCGACGGCAGCAAGTTGAGCTTCAAGGATTACCCTCGGGTAATCCGCAAACTCATGGGCACCGGCGCGCAGAGGTCGCTTAACTGTGAGTCCTGCAACGGCGTTGCGACCGCCAGCCCCCTGATATCGCCCTTCGGGCTGAGCGTGGCGTCGGACGGGACGCTTTACGTTGGCGACTTCGACCTCATTAGGAAGGTCTCCCCCGAAGGGAACGTCACGACGATAGTCCGGCTGAGGTGGGTTCGCGCGGCGGCGGCGCTGCATTCTCCTGCGCACTCCGGCGCCCCTCCCGCGCACACCCTTTTCAGCGAGGGCGTCGCGGTTCGGCCCCGAGGGCCCGAAGCCTTTCTCACCCTCCTCTTCCTCCCTCGTCCTTGTCCCCCTTCTCTCTCCGTAGTGACCTCTAACCTCCCTACCTTTTTTCAGTCCCACGAGGGAATCATACAAGTACCACCTGACCATATCCCCCGTGGACGGTCACCTGTACATCTCCGACCCCGAGTACTACCAGATTTACCGCGTAAAAGACATGGACAGCTTCGGAGACGGAAGGGACAACCTGGAGTCCGTCGTTGGATCCGGGGAGCGGTGCGTTCCCGGTGACGATTCCCTGTGCGGTGACGGGGGACCGGCACGGAAGGCCAAGCTCTACCACCCGAAAGGTTGGTGACACGCACGCGGCCCACGCCCACCGACCCCATTCCAGCGATCGCCATATCGGAGGACAACATCCTGTACATAGCGGACGGGTCCAACGTCAGGTACGTCAGCAGCGACGGGCTGATGCACACCCTGATCGGCCACTACCGCAACCAGCAGCAGTGGAAGATTGTGCCCTGCAGCTCGGCCCTGCGGCTCGAGAAGGTGAGAGGAAGGCCCCTCCCGGAACCGCGGCCGGTTCCAGGGGAAGGGGAGGGGGGTATTCGGCGCCCAGTTCAACGGTGACTCCTTGCTGGCAGATCGGGGAAAGACTAGTTGGCGCGCAGCACCAGCGGTGACTTCTCCGCGCAGGTACTGCGGCGCCCTTGTCTCGGGGGAGGAGGAGGGAAGGGGGAGCAGTTTTCCAGGCAAGAGGGGGTGTTCTTGGGACGCGGCCCCGCATCACACGCAGCTTTGGATCGGGGGGATCGCTCATTTCTGCAGCCAGGACGTGACTGGCGCCTCGATGACCCCCGAGGTCGAGCAAAGCGGTCTCCATTCCACCATCTTCCCCCTCCCTCTCTCTCGCAAAGAGGGTGCCTTCGTGGACGAGACATTGCCGTTCTCCTTCAGCGCACGTCACGCACCCTCCCTTGGAATGCGGAGAGCGTGCGCCATCTGCAACCGAGGAAGACCTGCACGCCTCTTGAGTAGCCTCCGAGCGACCATCCCGCAAAAGATGGCAGCAAGCGCCAATTCCGGGAGGCGGAGGTTCTCCCACGGGGAGGGGGACACTGGCCGGCGCGAGCGGGGGAGGAGGAGCAGCCTGCTCCTTGGAGACCTCGGACAGACCGGAGATTTTCGCGCACTCTCCGCCCCGCTAAGGCCGTGCCCACGTCCAGGTCGCGCGTTGGCTCTCTCGGAATGCCCCCGGCGAGGCGGTTGCCCAGCTGGTGCTCCTTGCAGATCGTTGATGGAGTGCCGGAAGGAGGTGAGGACTGATGCGCGCCCCTCCGTAGAGGCTCGGCGCCTGTGATGTCGGTGGCAGCGGCAGACGTTCGATCTCGACCGAACGTTTTCCAGCCCCGTTCGGAGCGCGGAATCGCGCTCCAGCATCCACCGAAGGGTGGAAAGCCCCCCACCAGATGTGGACTTCTTTCTCTTAGCCTCTTACAAGGCCACTGAATGCAGAGAGGCCAGCCGTAGGTCGTTCCTCTGTGGAGAAAGCACTCCATCCTTCAGGTCTGTGGGCGCGGGATGCGACCATGGGGTGAAGATCGTGCAGGTGCATCGCGCGTAGGGGTTTCGTTCAGCTAGTTGGCACATTGGGGGATTGCTGTTGATTCAGTGACGTCATGCTCCGTCGTTTTATGGGTGCCTTCTGCTTCCTCCTTCGTCTCCGCATCGAGCTGTCCTCCACCCCCATGCTGGGGACGGCTGCTCCACGTAGGTGATAGGAGGGCCCGCGCTCCTCCCTTCCCGCTTTCCGAGCCGACCTCCCGGGCATGCATCAACGACACTCACCGGGGCGGCGGCGGGTCTGCTTGCCGCGTCCGGCCCATTTCCCGAGGACCCGTGCGCTTAATTCCGCATCTCCCGGCTCTCCCCATGAGTGTTCCTCTTCTTTCGGCTGGGAGACACGCCCTTCCTCTTGCACAGGCGAGCGCAGCAGCTGGAATCCGGTGACGAGCGTTCACTGCCCGGCTTTGCCCTCATCCCCTCCCACCCCGCCGCCCAACGGGACCCGGAGCGCATGTTGACCAGAGTTCGTGGGAAGTCCAGGAGAAGGATGGGGGAGTAATCCGGAGCCCTTTCTTCCCTGGAGGCGCAGAAGGCGGGAAACGTGTCGTGGCAATGGCACCTCAACGGCCGAAAAGTCAGCCGACTCTTGCGAAGTCATCGTGGCGGGAATGGGCATGGCTCTCGTGCGCTTGGTCTCGCTGCTCGTCACTGCGTTCGGGATGCTTCCCCACCCACCCATAAGTGAGGAGGCGGTCGCTCCTTTCCCGGCGGCAATGTGGGAGAGTATCAACGGGAAGGCAGTCCGCGGGGAAAAGAGGAGTGGTTCCTCTCTCTCTCGGGTCAGGAGGTGGGAGGGGGGAGAGAAGGGAAGGGAAGCGTGGGACGAGGCGGTGACCTCTTCCTCCCCTCCAAGCAATCGGAGTCACTTTGACGCCGTGTGTATCGCGCAGGTGCAGCTCCACTGGCCCATAGGGCTGGCCGTGAGTCCCCTGGACCGCTCCCTGCATATCCTGGACGACGGATCGGTCTTCAAGCTGACCTCCGACTCGAAGGTGCGGAGGATTGGGAACGTCCCGTCGCACTGCCAGGGCGACGGCCCCTCCCTCTCTTCGGGTGGCAGCCCTCCTCACGGCCCGGGCGACAAGCCCGCCCTGGGCACCGTGGTGTCCGTGGCCTTCGCCCCTAACGGCGACCTTCTGCTGGCCGACGTGGACTCGAAGAAGGCGTACACCATCCGGCGGCTGTCGCCCACCAGGGAGCTTACCACGGTCCACTGGTCCGAGGAGTGCTCCTGCAAGAACGGCTCCTGCTCCTGCCCACACGCGAGCACGGACGGCTCCTTCCGGGCGGTGTCCTCCATCGTCGCGTCCCCTAGTGATGTCATCTACGTGGCAGACCAAGTCCACCGGTGCATCTGGACGCTGGAGCAGCTGCTCCCCTCTCCCGATGAGAACAGCGACTACCACATCCCCTACCCGGCCACCAACGAGGTGTACGTCTTCAACAAGTACGGCCAACACATCGCCACGAAGGACATCTTGTCCGGGAGATTCTTGTACTCCTTCCTGTACAACGTCAATACCAGCTTCGGAAAGCTGAGCAAGGTCACGGACAGCTCGGGCAACAAGCTGTCCTTCCTGCGCGACTATCGCAACCAGGTCAACAGCGTGGAGAACACCCAGGGGCAGAAGTGCCTGCTGAAAATGTCCCGTCTGGGGCTGCTGGAAAGCCTGGCGACCTCTCCCAGCTTTCGCATCGAACTGCAGTACAGGGACGACACGGGGCTGCTGACCAGCAGGACAGACCCCCTTAGGGGGACCTTCCTGTATGACTACACCTACGAAGGGAAGCTGAGCTCCGTCGTCATGCCCACCGGTCAGATCCTCAGTCTCGGCTCCTCCCTGTCTCAAGATGGCGTCTTCCGGGTGGTCGTGGCCCAGGGCGGGGAGACGCTGTATACCGTGGAGAGGGCCCTCGGATCGAACTGGCTCGAGTTCAGGGAAGGTGAGTGCGAGTCCCGCGTCCCCGGCGCGTCACGGAATCCCCTGGTGTCTGCCTCCCCCTATTTCTCTGGCTCCTGCCGCGCGTCTTCCGGACGACCGCTCGGACAGCCGTGCACACCCCGCGCGCGTACGCGCCAGATCTGAGAGAGACTCTCCCCCTTTCCCGGCCAGCAGGAGAGAGAGTCCCTCCCCTCCCTTCTCCCGCTAGCACACGTAACGAGCGAGCCGGCGGATTCCCACCAACGGAACCGCGCGCTCGCCCAGCGCAGGGACCGCTCCGGACCCAGCGGGAAGAGGGTTGCCACCACCAGCTACTGGTCCCGCACGGAACACTCCCTCCCTCCGCCACTGGCACGGCTGGGCGCGAAATCCGGGGAGGCAACCACATGCGAGATGGTGACCCACGCGATGCGGTTGCTGTGGCTGGTGGAGATCATCGCTTGGCTCGAATGCTGCGGAAACAACAGCAGCTGCCGTTCTCGGGAAGTATCCTTCGGATTTTTTTTTCCCTCCCCTCCCCCAGAGAGAGAGCGCGCCCTCCTTCCATTTCGGGTCACCCCCGAAACAATCGAAGACGAACTTCCTTCTTGCTCACTCTCTTTCCCTCCTCCTTCCCTCCCTTCCAGTAGCCTTGGGACGCAACGCCGCCGCGCAGCTAGCGTCCATCCCAGCCCGGGGTCGACAAGCCGTTGCCGAGAAACCGCGCTAGCGCGCTCCCGTGGTACGCAGTCCGGCAGTAGCGGACCCTCCGAAACCGCTGCCAATACGTCGCCCTCCCGTTACGGAAGCGCGGCGAAGATGCGGATGGTGCCCAGGAGAATCCGTTCGGCAGCAGATTCTTACTGGGGGACGGTTCTTGTCGCCGCCTTCCGGCCCCGGGTTAACGCTCCTGCCGACTTTGACGGCGGCGTCCTCCATCGGAAGGCCGCCGAGTCGGACCTGTTTCCTCCCTTTCTCCTCCTCATCCTTCCCTCGGCCCATTTTCGTCAGCTGATTCCTCCGCCGCCCTAGGTGACGTGGTGAGCAACTCGTCGACGACCCTCAACGGCTCCTTCGCCGTAACCACCAACTTTCGAGCGTCCCTCAAGGGGTCAAGCTCGGACGCGTCCCGGTTCCTGGAGCCGAGCTTCCCTGCCGGGGCAGACATCTCCCGACCGCCGACGGAGCAGACGCTGTCGGTCCTTCCGGATCTATCCAGCCACGTCAAGTGGAAAGCGGCCTTCGAGCGCGGCCTGCGTGGCGGTGAGAGGCTGGTGCGGAGGGAGCTGTGGGTGAGTCCCAGGAGGGAGGGAGAGACCGCGGACCCTCGTCACGGGCGGCCTTACCCCCAGAGCAACGACAGCCTGGTGCTTTCCTCGGAGTACGACCAGGCGGCGTCCCGAGAGACCATCTACAATCACGAGAAGGAGGTCATCCTGACGGTCGACTACGGGCCTCCTGGCTTCCCTATCAACTGGCACCCGTCCGGCAGCAGCGCCCCCGTGAAGATGAGCTATGACCGGTTTGGGCGGCTGATCAGCTGGTCCTGGGGCGACGTCGTCGAAAACTACACGTACACTCGTCAGGGATTCCTGGCCGGGGTCAAGTACCCCAACGACGGAGTGCTGAAGATCAGCTACACCCCCGAGGAGTGGCCTTCGGAGATCGTGGTGCCCAGCGGGCGGGTCTTCTCTTTCTCCTATGACCGCGCCGGGGGACTGCGGTTCTTGACGACGCCCCGAGGCGGCATGCACCAGTTCCGCGACGAGCTGGTCCTTGGGTTCTTCAAGTACTCCTACACGCCCCCGGGGCACTCGAAGGCCTATGTGCAGTATTACGACCAGCAGGGGAAGTTGCTGCAGACCGTGTACCCGGGGAACACGGGGAAGGTTCTGTACCGGTACAACCCCTCGGGCGACCTCTCCGAGATCGTCCACGGGGAGTCGCTGATCCGCTTCGCGTACTCCAGGTCGGTGTTGCGATCGGTGCACCACACCGGTGCCCACCTAGACTTCAGCTACGTTTTCAAGCCGGATGGCGTCCTCGTGTCCGAGGGCCGCGTGGAGCACCACCCGCGCAGCGGGCTGTCCAACGCGCGCTTCGTCTACCGGTACGACGATCGCTTCCGCATCGCGAGCGTGCGCGTGCGCATCGCGGGAGTGGAGCTGGAGGAGCACTTCCGCTCCCGCGACCCCCATAGCGGCTTCTCGGAGAGGGCCGGCCCGTTCCGGGTGACCCGCGTGGCACCGAACCACACCACGCTCTTCGACGGCCGCGCCATCTTCTCACGCTTCCTCGACGACCACTTCCGCGTCAGCCGCCTGTCCCTGTCCCTCCAGGGCACGGAAATCTACCGCCTGGACCTGGCCTACGACCGCAGCGGCCGCATCTCCCGGACCAGAATCGCAACGAGGAATGCCGGCGTCAGTTCGTACATGAACGCCAAGAACTATACGTACGACGCGGACGGACAGCTCGTCCATGTGGACGCCCAGGAGCCATGGCACTTCGCCTACGACGACAACGGCAACCTCCAGTCGCTGTCCTACCGCGGCAACGTCATCCCCATGGAGTACAGCATTGAAGACAGGATCGTCCGCTTCGGGGAGGGCGAGTACCGCTACGACGCCCGCGGCTTCGTCGTGGAGAACGCCAGGGAGGAGCACTTTCTGTACGACGCCCGCGGTATGCTGGCGCGCGCCTCCAAGAGGAACCGCTTCGACGTCCGCTACTTCTACGACTATCGCGGCCGGCTGATCGCCAGGAAGGACTCCCAGGAGAACGTCACGCAGTTCTTCTATGCCGACCTGGAGCGCCCGCACCAGCTGACGCACGCCTACAGCCCTCGCAGCGGCGAGCTGTCGCACTTCCTCTACGACGAGGATGGACGCCTGGTCGCCATCGGCTCCAGCGGGGGTCAGAAGTACTACGTCGCCGCGGACCAGTGCGGCACGCCTCTCATCGTCTTCGATCAGCGCGGCGAGGCCGTCCGCGAGACCGTGCGCAGTCCCTACGGGCACATCGTCTACGACTCCAATCCCCACTTCTTCAACCCGGTGGACTTCTGCGGGGGCATCCTAGACCCCCAGACCATGCTCGTGTTCCTCGAGGGGGGCAGGCTCTACGACCCCCTCGTGGGGCACTGGATGACCCCGAGATGGGAGGACGTCCTGTCCACGAGCGACCTAACCAAGTTCCATCTCTACCGTTTCAACGGCAACGACCCTATTAACACGGTGCAGGACCGCCGACCGCCTACCGGTAAGAACCGACACTCTTCCTCCCTACGGCCTACATGCCTCCAGGATGAGAGGGACAGAAGGGGGGAGGGGAAGAAATCTTCTCTCTTATGCCTCCCTCAGGGTTCTGAGAACATGCTGGGTGGGCGGCAGTCTCCGTTTTTAGCAGATTCGGAAGGGAGGGCAAGGTCTTCTTTCCTCCACCTCCCCCCCCCTCGCCTGCCCCTGACGCAATCGCGGAAATGCACTAGAGGGCGTTCCTCCCGAGGGAGGCTGCTAGAGAAGGACAAAGGAAGGAGGAGGACACGTTGGCGCCCCTCTCCCCTCTGTCTTTCCTCCGGACCTACTTAAGAAAAAGGGGGTGTCGTGGAGTCGTCGCGACGCAGGAAGAAGGAAAGAGACAACTCCCCCTCCCCCCTCTCCGCAGACGACATCGCGGGAATGAATGCTTGCGCTCGAGGGCACACGAAGGCGGCTCCGCGACGACCACAGCCTGCCTTCACCCCGGAGCGCACGTGCCCTTTCGCGTCTCCCTCCTTGCCTGACCTCCGGACCTCTTTCCAGATCACACGGAGTGGCTGCGGAGGCTGGGCTACGACGTGGACCTGGCACTCTTCCGTCCCGCCGGCAGCGGACCTGCGGCGACTCCCCGCAGCTTCTTTGAGCACCACGTGAAGGTGAAGTGGCAGGACGCGCTTCCCGCCCGCCCGCCCCCGCGCCGGGACTCCGCTGTGCGCACCGCCTCTGCCATGCTCTCCCGCATCTCCCAGAGCAAGTTTTCCCCCGCGTCCGTCCCCTCGGTGTCGTCCTCCATCATGAGGAGCTCCCCCGACGTCGTGGCCTTCGCCAGGCCGGTGAGCCGGATCGGCCTGCCCCTGGGGGACGGCGTCATCGTGTCCCGGGTGGACGGCATGGCCGTCGTGTCGAGCGCTCCCAATGCCAACCCCATCTACAGGGACGTCTTCACCAGCGTACTCAACCAGTCCCACTTCCTGGACGTTCACTCCCTGGCGCACACGCACGTGGTCTTCTACTTCGCCAAGGACACGCTGCGGAAGCTGAACGACGACGTCGCGCAGCTGAAGAGGCTGGGTGGATTGGTCAATGTAACGACCAGCGACCACGAGGGCAGGGAGAAGCACATGGACCTCCGGATCCACTGCTCCAACCTGCTGCTCCACATCCGCTACGGCACCACCTACGAGCACGAGAAGCACCGCGTGCTCAAGCACGCCCGCAGGCAGGTGGTCAAGATCGCCTGGACCAGGGAGAGGCAGCTTCTGAGCGCCGGTCATCCGGGAACCGCCAGCTGGTCCAAGGAGGATGCTGAGGAGATCCTCAGGCTGGGCTACGCGTCCCGGTTCGAGGCGGAGTACCGCCAGGATGTCGGACGCTACCCGGAGCTCGCTGACGATGTCCTCAACGTGGAATTCCGCAGGAAGAACGCGACTTCCAGGATCCTCCGCAAGAGGAGCGGTGAGCACCACCGTCAGCAGCGCCGCCGCCGCCGCCGCCGCCACGCCTTCCTCGCAGACTTGTGCCTCCGCCCCAGCTTGCGGTCCTTCATGGGCCCGGCCTGCTCCGCCTGTGCTGGTCGCTGGGAGTAGCTCTGCGGGCCGGAAACGCCCGCAGGCGAACTTTCCCGCAAGACAGGCGCGGAAGCGGCAAGCAACGGCTGCCGGCAGGGACGCGCGCACAGGCGCGGACAGCTGAGACGGCCCACCAGGAAGCTCTGCTGCTGCTGCTGCCGCCCCTTTGCCCCCTTCCCCCACCTTCCTCCCAGCAGTAAGCGCGCGTCGGCTGCCTCCCCGCCTCTCATCTCCCTCCCAACCCGTGTCCGTTCCCTCTCTGGACCGCGTCTTTTCCTTCCTCCCCATCCCCGCGAGCGAGCGAGCGACCCCTCTCCCCTCCCAGGGACTCCTCCCGGCCGAGGAAGCCTCCGTGATACGCACTTCCGGCTCGGCCGCCACTTCCGGGGAGAGACAGAAACACCAAAGAGCAAAAACCCTTAATTAAAGTCTATTTTTACAGAAACGGGTCATCTTTACTTTCCGCTGACCTCGGAGACCTCCCGAGGCAGTCGCGGCGGCGGCGTCCCCCTGACCTTGCCAATTCCCCCTCCTCTGCCCCCGCCCCTGCCTGGCGCAACGCCGAGTTGACCTAGGTCTCTGGCCACGCCAGCGCTTCCCCACTTGACCCACCTCCGAGATGCTCGGCCAGTCCTGGACCCTCCCCGAGGACACGAGGGCGGCGGCAGTGGTCTTTCTACCGAATCCTGCTTCGACAGGAGGCTGCACATCCACCCACCCTTGCAAGAGAGGGGAGGGGGGGCGCTGGACTTCCACCGCCCCACCCACTTTTCGCGCGGGAAACCACGGTTCCTCTCGAGAATGGGCGCATCTCCCTCTCCCCCCTCCACCCTGTTCTGTGCCGTGGTCACGCATGGTGCGGGCGTTTTCCCTTTTTTTTCCGTTTCCAGCGCCGCCCTCGTAGCGAGGTGGAGGAGAAGAAGAAGCGTTCGGACCGCTGTGGCCACCACTTGCATCCCGGGGACTCTTATGCGCGGCCGACCGCGTGGGGGGCATCTCGTCCCCTGCTTGGAAACCCCGAGCACACGTGCGCAGCTGCCCTGGGCACCCGTTTGCAGCAGTGCCTCGGGACCTTTGCCTTTCCACGGACCCGTTCCGGAACGGGGTCTCCGGCAGTCGCCTTTGGGGATGGACGTACTCCTCCTTGGTCCCCCGCACTCGCTCCAGGGCGCAGCGGTGAGGAGGAAACGGACGGCGCAGCGCCTCGACTTCGCTTTGCTTCGGGCGAGCACCACCCGCCCACCCCAGGGAAGCGCTCGTCGTCCACGTCTCGATTTTCACCCGGTTTTCGCCGGGGCGTTTATTTAGAAAAACAAACTTTTGACACGCGCTGTGGCTGGAACAGTGATCCAGCCGCACTCGGAGGTGCCACAGAACTTGCCGGGTCACCGGTTCACAGACCGGTACGGTTCATCACGGCAGCAGGGGGAAGGGGGGGCAAACAAAAAAAAATAAACAAAAACAAAAGAAAACGTGGGAGGTTGCGGGAAGGGATCACTGTTGCTGCTGGGGCCGTTGCATCCTTCGCAGGATGTCGGCAGGCTCTCTCTGAATTGCTGGATCCAGGTGGGGCGATCATGGTCGCCCTCTCCGAAAATTCGGCGGCGCGCTGGATGGCATCCTTATCGCGAGGTCCTCCCGTTGCCTTCCTCCAAGCAGCGACGATCCCGCTAAGGCAGCACAGGGCTGCTAACGAGGCCGCAGGTCTAAAGGCGTCGGAAACGAAGAGGGCTTTTAAGGCGTCCCTGGGGTTGCAACAGGGGATTCCGATGGGCGCGGCAAAGCGTAGCCAAAGGGGCCAAAGGGCAGCACAATCCACATGGAAGTGGAGGAGGGACTTCCGTTCCCCACACCTAACACAATTGGGGTTCACCGCTCCCCGGGTCCAATGGTGTCGGCGGGTGTTGCACGGGAGTCCCCAGTGCTGCAACAGTAGAGCCGACTCCTGCCATTTTAAGGGGAGGGTGGAAGTGTTCATGAGCACCGGGGGCCACTTCAGATGTTCAATGGGAACATCGAGCAGCGCGCCACAGCGCAGAAGTCCATGGGGAGGCGTACTCGGGGTCGCAGCACCAGTAAGCTGGCCCGTCTTCCACTCTCCTGTCTTTCTCTCCCTTCCGGAGATTTTGATTGTAACCTCCCATTTCGCCGCAACATCGCTGTCCCGATCTTCCCTCAGGAAAGGCAGCGCAGCAGCGAGGGGAGTTCTTCCTGCCTACGCACTCTTATTCGGATCCTCCAGGATCTCTCGGAGCGTGCAACTTCTGTAGTGCCCGAACAGGAACCGGCTTGGTGGTTCCTGTACGGCGCGTTGCATGTCGCTTTGTTCCCACGTGCGAACGGTTTCTTGCAACCAGGCACTACCGTTCGCGGGGCGACAGGTGATCCATCCATGGTGTTTCCGTGTCATTGCAGCCACCCTCTGTAGCTGGAGTCCGCATCGATTGATGCGGCGGCAATGGAGTGCAAGAAAAGAAGTGAGTCTTGTCTTTCCGGTGGCTTGCATGACGAGGAGGCGCACAGGGACGGCACCAGCAGGTGCACCACAACTAAGCACAACGGCCATCATACGGAAGTGGAGCTGAAGCTCCAGCCGCTCCAACGGGATGCAGAGACCGCCGTCCCGACGCGGAGCGCAAAAGTCCTTCAAGCGGACTCGGGCCCTCCCATTGCCCCAAAGGGCGATACGGAGGAGGTCCTTCGTTCGCTTTTTGATCCTCTCTGTGGGGTTGCAGACAAAAAGCAGGGGACGGAGGAGAGGAGACACGAACGCGTTCCAAACCGCGGCCCCGTTCCTTCAGGAAAAAGCTGCTGCCTTGGAACGGGCCGATCGACGTCTCTACTTTTTGGAGGCAGTGGGACCACGCCTCCGCCGGAGGATAGTCCCCCAACGGCATCCCGAGGTACTTGAAGTACCTCACCGTAGGGATCCCCAAGCAGACCCAGTCCTGCTGCCCTGCCCACGCCTCACCAACTGGCATCATGAACTACTTCGCCCGGTTCACCCGTAGTCCCGTCCCGTGGCTCAGCAGGTCGAAGCCCTCGACTGCCGAAGTCGGGGTGGACATGGGAAGCAGCAGCAGAAGGTCGTCCACGTATGCTGACATCGCAGGCCTACCGGGACAATCGTGCGTCAGGTGCGCCAGAGTTTCCCTGTACACTCTCAGTACCAGTCGGCCACGTCTTGAGGACTGCGCGCGAGGGACGGCGTCTAGGAAGAACGACGCCCCGCAGCAGCCCGGGCATGGTGGCCGGGGCGCGAGGTAGGGAGGAAAAACAGTCCCGATGCTGGCGCGTCTCGCCTTCTACGCGAGGGCGTGGCGGGGCGACAGCACGCAAGCGTTTCCCAGGAGACGGCGGTGCTCAGGAGCTGGCGTTCCGCGCGTTTCTTACGAGGCTACTCCCCAGCTTCTTCTTCGACGCATCCTTTCTCTCCCTCACCCCCTCCGCTCTAGGTCATCCGCCGCCTCCCGTAATCCCGGATGCGACGCGCACCGGGCCAACTTCGCGCTGCCCGAGCTCTCGGTAGTCTGGACATTCCCCGTCCTCATCCACGCGCCAGCCTGCTCCCGGTTTCCACGGCGACGCGCACGATCCATGCGGTTTGTGCTGTCGCGAACCCTTCCCTTCCTCGCGTGCTCTACGGCGGACTCCCGGAAAGCCGCGACGCTTCCAGGCGGGCGGATGCCATTCCTGCCTGCGTGCATGCGAACGCGCGTCCTGCGCACATCTGGGGAAACGCCTTCCGGGCAAGTGGAAACCCCCCTCTCCCTGGGTTCACCCGCTGTTTCCGTTGCTCCGTCGTCCGGGAGCGACGTGACGGGCGGCAACGGCCCCAGAGGTCGTGCCCCTTCCCCTCTCCCCCTCCCCGTCCCTTGCGACGCGCCCGTTTCCAGGGAAACGGAGGACGGAAAGTCCGGCGTCCGTCCGGGCGCCGCAAGAAGACGACTCGGTCCGGAGTGGCAGCAAGTTCGGCGAAGGCCGCTTCGTTCTCCTGGGTGACGGACGCTTCTCCTGGGAAGCTGGAGACCTCGGAGCCGGCTTCGGCGCGGCTTCTGTCCCCTCCCCCCTCCCGCCTTCAGCGAATACTCGCGCGCTGAAGGCGCGGGTGGTGCGGCAGTATTCGTCACAGAGGGAAGCTGACGACCCGAGGCTGCAGCGCCCCGAGCACGTGCTGACGAGGGTCTCCAGGACGACCGCTCCGTTACGGCGAAAGTATAGAGGCAGATAGATGTCCTGCACTTCCACTACCACTTACGTGATCCACTCAAGGAAGAAGGGGGGAGGGATCCTTTTTATTGACTTCTTTCCTTCTGTCGGGTCCTAGGAAAAAGGAGGATGGGAGGGGAGGGAGGACTGGGCGCCCACCGTTTCAAGGTAACTGCTAGTGAATGTGGAGCAGGGGGTTCCTTTCTTCCTTCCATCTCCCGGTGTCCTCTTCCTCTCCTTTTGGAAACCATCGTGAATTGAGGTCGTCATTAAGCATCTCCTTCTTCCCTGGAAAAAGATCAACTAATCGAAACTTCTAGTAGTCTATAAATAGGCACTCGGCATCCGAGGCCTCTGGAGCGCGTGCAATCTCTGCACGGCTCAATGCGCGCGCCTTCAGCTCCTTGGTCGCGTTGTTGGAGCCGACGCGATGCTCGTCCGGGTGGGGGTGGGGGGGGGGGACCTATTTATACGCGTAACCTCTGCCGGCGAAACGCAGGGACCCTCAGCCGCTTCGTCTCGCTCGCGTTTCGCGCGGCGCGAGGGGGAGGGGAAAGGGGGGGGGAGGGGAGAAGAGGAGCAGCGCCTCTGCCGCCGCTCTCCACTCCTCGCGCGTTTCGCGTAAATTTTGTCAAATGCCTTCCCGTCACTCCTTCACCTTTCACTGGCAAATTAAAAGTTGGTTCGCTCTTTGGAGAAGCAGAGGAAAACTTTGCCAAAGTTTCCAAGTACCGCGCCTCGAAACACGATCTCCCGAATAGTTTGAAACTTAATTAGCTGGTTTCCATGTCGCCAGCGCCACCATCTGCGGGACTTCGTCTAATCGTTGCTTTAAAATCCCGCGCTCAAAAGAACATCGCCCGCACCGCTTGCAGCTTGCTCGGGCGTCGGGAGCGCTCCCGGACCACGAGCCATTTGGCAAATGAATGAACAAGCAGCCAAGAGAATAGGCTGCGCGGGGGGATGGAAGGGAGGGGGGGGGGGGGGGCAGCCAGCCAACAAACCGTCGTCTGCGGAAGTTCTTTACGTCCGTCAGGGAGGGTTTCCTTCTTTCTCCGTAGCCACACGAGGAAGGAAAGCAAACACACACACATACACGCGCACGCATGCACGGACGCACGCACAAGAGATCCTTTCCCCTAATTTCGAATGCTAGAGGGAATTTTAGCGTGGGCGAGCAACTTTCGAATGTCGTACCAAGCCTTGGGTACTCCTTGCGTTGATTCGAAAATTTAAAATACAAATTAATGTGTCTGCTGCTGCTTTATCAATGAAGACCGTCCAATCAGCGACCGTCGACGTGATATTGGTAAGGAAGGCATGGCGCATGCCATCCCAGCGTGCTCTGTCGTCTTCCTTTCTCACGCTGCAAGCAGGTCAGCTGCGGTTAACTAATGGCTAACTAAAAGCAGGGGCTTCACCTTTTCTGGCGTGCCTCAGATAGCCATGCTTTGCAAAGATCTCGGGAGCACCCCCCACCCGCCCGCCCTGCCTGCACTTTGGCTGTGGGATCGCAACCTTTTCCGCCCCTTTATAATCCGATGTTGGATCACCACCGTCCAAACCGGAAGAATTACTCTTCAGCAGTTGATATCGACGGTTTTGTCTGATGTAACTAATCGCAGACGTATCACAGTGACAGCTCCAGCGTCTCTACGGGTTCTCACAGAAACGCTCAAAGAAAAAAAAAAACTCTGCAATAAAGCAGCTAAGAAGAGGGAAAAAGTGGAGAGGAAAAATATGAAGGAATCGCTCAGCATTGTCATTCAGTCTCGGTGATCCGAGCTGCAAGAAGTGGAATCCACAATACGTTACTTTGTCAGCTTGTATACAGATAAATAAGATTGGCGGAAACAAATAGCATTTCTTGATTTCCATTCAGGATGCGTACACACGTTCTCGTGTTGCGCACTCTTATTTTATTAATGTAATGATCTATTGGGTGTTATCCCAAAGCTCCATAAATTAAATACTCCGGAATGAAAAAAAGAGGAAGAAGATTATTGCCATGGCAATATGCTTTAATAAATTCTCATTTTCTTTTTCTTTTTCTTTCACAGATGGAAAATTCCTTTGTATGTGCGTCTGGGCGTAATGAGATATACGGCCGGAAACACGTATTGTTTATTTGTCGTCTTCTAGGAGGCAGCAAATGGTATTTTTTTGGGGGGGGGCTCTTCTGTCTCTCCTTTTTCTTCTTTCTCTCTCTCCTAGCACTCCCAGCTCATCTAGCTGCGGTGCAACGCACCTCTGCAGATACACTCATCACAGAACTGGCATCCTTGTAGGTTTACCGTGATTGCTTTTTTTTTTTTTTTTTTCTTATTGTTGCTTTTCGTTTTCCCCATTTTTCGAGTGTGGCAACCTTGCATCAAGACGTGAATGCCATCAAGGCGCTGAAGCTCGGCAACGGTACCAATGAAGCTCGATGCTCCTTAATACCAATTTTTGATTTTGATTTTGCATTTTTTTTAAAAAAAAAAAAAAAAAAAAAAAAAAAATTGGCAGTCGCTTCGAATGATCTGAAAAATCCGAGAGAGAGAGAGAGAGTCGGGAAGCTTCCCGAATTTTCTTTGCGCTTTCCCGATTTTTTTTTTGTTTTCGCAAACAATGAAAAGGAAAGAAAGGAAGGAGTATTATTGTTCTCGGGATCATCAACAGATGTCACCATCCAGTGCTTGTCGACAATCCTCTTCTTCTTCCTCCTCTTCGCTGTGGACCGTTCCGAGTGCCAAGTTTCACACGGATCGCTCGCTATTAAAAGTGTGCCGTTTGATATGCAGAGGCATTACAAATGTGACGCTCGGATGACAGGCAGGACAGGCTGGACCATCCATCCGAGTTTTATCCGTTGCTGCGCCCAGCACGCGCTGGTGCAGGGAGGGAGCCCAAGTGACGGCTTCACTTGGTCCCATATGCAATGAATCTTGTTTCCTTCATTAGTGGCATCATCCTTCCATTTTCCGAAAGCTTTTGATCTTGGGAATCTCAAAAGGCAATTAAGATCAACGAGCCTGTGTGATTTAATAAAGTTTGACGATCGGGTTCGTGTAGGCATCTTTTTTCATCTCTCCCCCAAGGTGTCATCTCGCTAGCATTCAAGTGTGCCGTTACATCTCCGGTTTCTGTGTTGCGGATGAAACAAAGTGCTGCGTTTCTGGCTGTGGAAGAAGCGATGCGGACGTTTCCGTCATTTGGTCGATCAACCGCTGCAAGTTGTTACGGACGCATTAATGTTCGAATCGACTGAAATCAAATGGGATGAAGATTAATGGGGACTCTAGAAATTCGCGGCAGATCGGATCTTTTTCATCGTTTCTCGTATCGGAGTCCGCGCCTGGGAACATCTTCCTCAGCAGTGCGTCTGTTTTCGCTGAAAGTTCCCAAACGAAAAAGACGAGTCTGCCGATGGTGACCCCAGACCCGTTCTCTTCAAATGAAACCAAAGTTGTCGTTACTTTCCTCAGCACCATGAGCTGACTCGCACTTTAACAGGCTGTCTTCAAATGCTGGAGGTTCCGCTGGATGCTTTCGTTTCGATGCCTGGCACAGCCACCTTCGCCAAAGCCTGGGAGCAGTGTTTTGTGAACATTCGGATGTCTGCGTTCAGGAGAAGAACACGTATCCCTTGGTAATAACCGGTATATATCTCGGTGTGGTTTACTTCGCCAGTGGTTTCCGTCTAATCCAAATTGAGATTGATTGAGGAGCGGCTGATTTATTGAGGAGAACAAACTCCGAAAGATCACATTTGCCTAGACTTTGAAACTATCGATAGGTTCTCGGAGCTTCCAGGAAGTAATGGAAAAGTTTGAGGTGCTTTATCTGGCAACTTTAATGCGTTTCCCTGAACCCAGAGATCGGAAAAATCCATTCTTCCCGCTCCCGGAGAGGAGCATGGCAAGCATCTTTCGAAACTGCGTCATTTCCATCGCTATCCAGGCATTGATGGCCACTGAATGGCAACAAAAATCTGTAATTAATAGTTCATTCCTGTTTGGATACAGGAAGGGGTCGAGGAGAAGCGACTCGCCTCCAGATCCGGCGTTTTGTGTTTTGCATCCTTCACGGGATGCACGCTCATGATGCCATCGCACGTATGTGATTCATCTCACGAAACATCGTCATCCGAAGCGCACGGATGCAACAACAACATTTGTCGCATCACAAATGCTGACAAGGAGATTTAGCGCCATCTATGATGGTTTCCTGCAACTGGCGTCCGCCTGCTGATGGATTTAGATCGTGCTTACGATAGAAGGTTCGCAGTTATCGATTCTACATTGCCGGACCTCGAAGCGTTCCGGCCTAGTTGCGCCTATTTCGTGTGTGGGATCTCGGGCGTTCCTACAGGTGGTTCCTCATTAGCGCAGCGCATCCGACCCCATGGGCCCCTTCTTGCGCTGAGTACTGCATCGTTATCATAAGCAGGCCCCGCTGAAGATAAAAAGCATCGGTTTCGGGCAACTGTTCTGGAGAGCAATTAGCTTGCAATACTGCGGACCAAACCTGCCAGAGAAACGGAAGTCACGGTTTCAGGAGGTTTTCCCTCCGCAAGAGGAAAAAAGAAGAACATCTTCGAAATTCATCCTCGAGGCTCCCGTTTCCAGTTGGGAATTTTTTTTTTTTTTTCCTTTCCCTCTGAATTTTGCAACACATTAGGGCCGTCCCGAAGAAGAAGAGCTTGTTTGCTCTGCGTGCCATTCCATTCCTGAAGACGACCTCTGCCCAGGGTTTCGACGAACAGTTGGTGTTAATAAAGCAGAGACACCCAGTTCCGAGCAGTGGTACTTTCCATCTCCACTCGTTTATTTGTCTTGACCGGCAGTTGGCATGGGATCAACTCACGCGTGTGCAAGGCTCACTGGGATAAAAAGTCAATGACATGAGGATGCGCTGCATTAGCAACTCACGTTCACCCCTCCATCCCCATCAGTGCATTGAAAGTTTGTCGAAGGAACTCTTAAAACGTTGGAAAACATGGAAAATTCCACACGAAGTTTTCCAAAGTTCGCCAAGTGCGTGTGTAATTCTGGGGTGGCATTGGCAGCGTTCTCGGATGACTGAATTCAAGTGGAAATTGATTGGGAAAACACAAAAGCAAAAACAAACAAATGGCGGCGATCGGTGCCCGACTAGGATATTAGAAAATACTTTCTCTTTTCCCCTTGTAAAAGGGGGGAGGGAAAGAAGGAAGGAAGGAAGGATGCTTGCCGTTCTTCGAAGATCGAGGTGCGAACGAGAGTGGCTCCGACTCTTCCGACTTCCCCAAGTGCGTTGAGATGGGTCCACGAGCAAGCCCCGCATCTTGCATCAAAACAGAGTGGCTCGCATTCATCATCCTGCCGTTTCCTTCTCCGTTTTGCATGTTAACAGCGCGCCGCAAGCGTGAGCCGATGATGATCGCACAATGGAGCCATTTGTCTGCCACTCCGGCCGACGCAGGAATCCCCCCGCCCCCACCCCCACCCACCCCAGAAAAAAAAAAAAAAAAAACATCCGGCGGCGGCGGCGGAAACCCACGTTTTCGCTTCTTCTCCATCTTGAAAATCAAAACTCGATTTAAAAATCAATATTTTCAGGAGGCGATTTCGGCAAACACACACAGAGGCGTGCACGGCTTCCCCAGTGTGTTCGTACACGGAGGACGGCGGATGGGAACGATCTACACGGAACTGTGTACACGTACGGATGCGTGCACATGGCGGACATCCACGCCACGGAAAAGAGAAAAAAAGCAAGGCAGGAGGAGCGCGTCAGGGAAACGGTCCAGAATCTTGCCGCTGCGTCGCAGGGATGAAGGACCCGGGATAAAAAAGACGACGCCATTCTAGATGCGGAAGGAACGAGAATATGATTTGCGCTCTTCCTTCCCCCCCCCCCCTCACCCCTCCTCCCCTCTTCAAGACGATGATTAATATTTTGCCGAAGTCAATGAAATGCAAAAGGAAGGGGGCGAGGGGGGGGGGGGAAGGGGAACAACAGCAGAAGAAAGTCGGCACCAGCGCGCCGACCGTTGCTCGGAACGCGAGGACCCGTGGCTGCAGCACGGGAAAACTTCTCGAGCCGAAGACCTGCTCTCCTTCCCGCTTTCCCGTGAGTGCTCGAGGCCGGCTCGGAAAGATTCCGTGCCTTCCACGAAGCCGTGGAGCTTCTTCGGTCAGAAACTGTTGTATAATTTACGGTGTGCGATAGGGTCCCCGGCGGCAGTCGAACACGGCAGCGTTTACTGCGCCGTAAAGCCGCATTAGCGCTTTCTCTTCCCGAGCGCGCGTCGCTTACCAGCAGCTGCATTGTTGATGAGGAGTGGGAGAGGCGCGTCGGTGCGAGCGAGCGGAACGGCGGAGCGCGTCCGTGGTGCGCAGAAGGTAAGCCAATCTTCCGGTTGGGGGTGAGTTGGCCTTCGCTCGCGGTGCGTGCGTCGGGGAAGTGCTCGCGCCGGTCGTCGAAGGAGGTGGTCACCTCGGGCGGGCGGGCGAGTGCGCGCGCGTGCGCACGGGCGAGCCCGACGCGCGCACTCCCTCCTCCGCGCATCGTCCGGGAGGAGGGATGAGTTATGCACGGCTGGCCGAAAGCGTTCGTGTGATCACATTCTTTCAAAGGATTTTTCCTCGCCTTCCACAAGAGTGTCACTTTTCCGCAGAATTATGATGGCCATGAATTAGTGGCGGAGTGCAAAGTGTGAAGAATTTATCAACCTGGCGGTCATTTTCGCCGGTGCCGCCCCTCCGGCGATCTTCCCCTTGTTCCGCCGGTATTGATTTTGACGTAGTCCGATACTGATTACATGGCCGAATGGTAGCACGTTGACCGTCTTCTTTCCCTCCGGACTCTCGCGAACGGATCTCAAACACGGCGAAACGCTTTCTCCCGTTTTATTGGAACGATCGACCCTTTTCGCCGGACTTTTCTGTTAACCTTTCGCAAATATATTGGGTGTGAGTTTGTTGGCTTGAGTTTCAGATTATTTGCGTGTGCGTGTGATTTGTGGATCTCCTGTACACGTTTTTCCCGTATGCTATTGCACCCTACCAAGGGCATAGCCTACTTTCTCGGGAAAATTCATTAGTCATCTAGAAATCACCAATTTATCTTCCGTGTCTCCTAGCATTCTGGGAGAGATACATCATTTGAGCCGTTCTGTCTTTGTCTTGGAAATCCAGCGAAGGGAAGCGATTGCCTTCCTGGACTGAATGGTATCTCTCCATCCCGAAGTGTCCCTGACCAAATCGTGGTCTTGGATTGCCCTTCTCGATAATTGTTTAATCTTTTGACCAACGGTTTTCGCCCTGCGGCACTCTTCCATTCCACAGGATATTCCTCCAAAACGATCTGTTTTTTGCAAATTCGGACTGTGCTCGTCGTTCCGCACATTGCCCTCCAAGGATTTCTGGTGGCACCCTGTCCAACGTCCGGAAAGCCACAGCACCGACCGCAAGCTTCTGAGGCTCTCTGCTTGCTCAAAAGAAATCACGGAGTTGATCAGAGTTACGTTGTTGCACATGCGTCCTCCATTCCACGATTTCCCCTGTCAGAGGTCTCCAGGACAACGCAGAGGATTCCCTGCACCATCGTCTTTCAACCGCCGCGTAGTTTGTCGTTGTGTTTCTGCAAACGGTGCTGGCAGCGCCAAGTGGACCGGCTGCAAGAGGACATGAGAAAAATGAAGATGAAGTCCTGTTGCTGCCGCTGCTGGCTCCCCCCCTCAGGAACCAAGGTCTCTTCCAAGCACCGGACCAAGTGGCCTTGCTTCCAGAACCTTCGTTCGTTTGGTCGTCGTTCGTTGCCTCCGTCTGGAGGCATCTCGAAAAGGGAAGAGAGAAAGGAGTAGGCTCGACGGGACGAGCGAGCATCTCGGACGCGAAGACCTCGGGAACCCAACGATGCACCCTCCCGCAGATTTCAAGGCCTGCAGATGTGCGTCAACAGCACTGACCAGCGCGTCGTGATTCACACCAGCGAACGAGCAGTCCTTGCGCTCGCCCAGACGTGTGTGAAACCCAACGAAAGAGTGCAGCTGCCGTGCCCAAGTGTGGCACTGCCGAAAATCGCGGAAGAAAATTCCAGGAAAGGAGAAAGGAGCGATTGTTAGAGTGAGTAAATTGAGGAGGGCGTCCGTCCCAGACGACCGTGACCTCTGGCTGAATGATCGCTCGCCGTTCGGAAGAATCTGTCATTATAATAATTGGCTTGATGGGATAGGTCGTTGACGGTCCTTCCGTTCTAAAACGATGAGTGGTGGAAAGCAGGAACGTCGCGATGACTCGTCTGTAAAAAAAAAAAAAAAAAAAAATCAAGTGGAGATTGCCGTGGCATCTTTCGCTTTTTCATAAACAAACAAAATGCAGTTCCAATCATTGGTTCCGTTTTCTCTCTCTCTCTGTCTCTTCCCGGGGAACAAAGAAAAAACCTCTCTTGTTTCCTCCGCACACACTCGCCTGGATGGTTCTGCGTTTCCAGAAGTTTCGATGCTCCTTCACTGTCAGGACTCGGCCGCTCCTCTCGACCAGCTGCTCTTCGTTTCGTGCTCCGCGGGGTCCGGACCGACTTTCGACTTGACGTAGCGCTGATGCTGCGCTAACGGTGCGGTGGATGCCAGGTCTGCGTTGCTCCTGTCAGGCAACGCGCGCGCGCGCGCCTGCCATCTTGTTGCTCGTCTGGCGCGTCGGATGCCAGCAGGTGGATCTGCACCGTCAGCGCGGTCAAGGTTGCGCGTGGTCTGCCCAAACCGATGACTCTGGTCACGTACTTGAGTGGAACTGACCACCACCACTCATACCGCGGTGCTGCCTTCTGGGATCCTTTCGTTCATGGAGCTTCCATGGAGCGCTCTCCGTGCTGCGGGAGGGAGGGGGAAGGCGAAGAGTGTAGAATTTTCTCAGAAGGGGAGCGGGTGGCCCGCCGTTCCTGGCCCGAAGGCGGCGCGCGAGACTCGCCCAAGCAGCCATCCCGCTCCGTCGTGGTGCAGCGGCGAATCCCTTGGTAACGTCAGGAACTGGGTTTATGCCTTCAGAAGAGAGAGGAGGGAGCGCCATTCGGAATGGTCCTGCATGGGAAGACGGGCGACTATCCGCGTCCCAACCAGAGGGATCAAAACAGAGCCTGAAGGCGACCCCGTGGCGCGCGCTCCCGGTATGGGTGATCTCCGCCCACAGCTGCTGCTTCGCGGTTCCTGCCTTCCTCCCCGGGAGCAACGCGCTCGCTCCTCAAACGAGGAGCGTGCTGCTTAGGAGGTGCCTTTGTCGTTCACCATGACGGAGTGCGCACCATCTTGCGCTGGCGGGAGAGGCAGGGGAAGCTGGAGACGAGCGACTCCGGAAAGAACCCGCCTGCCACCCTCCTTCTACATCCATTTTGCCTCTGCGCGCTTTATGGAAGCGCGTCGGGTGCGTCGCAGGTCCCGGAAGCGGTGGCGGGGAAGCGGCGAGACGGTTGAAGGTGCGAGGTGGTCAAGAAACAATTTTCACTGATGACCCAGGAAGAGAGCGGTCGCAGGGCAAGAAAGGGACCGCACGGCTGAAGGGGAAAGCAGTTCGGTCCAGATTCCTGTGAGCTTCGGGAGGAGCCGAGAGCACGAATCGGCCGGCGCGGAGAACCAGCGGTCTTTCTGTTTCACCTTGTTTTACTTACGCAACCGATCCCTCCTTATGTCACTTCCTGAAGTCCGTTCGGCGGCAGTCTCATCGCCGGAGCATCGGTTAGGAAAGTGAGGGGTCGGCGAGAGCTTATCCTCAGCAAAGAGGCCCGCGCCGTGAGTAGGAAAGGGAGTAGGGTGCGCTCACCCAAACGGGATTAGCCGTTTCCCATAGGGTTTTTTCGTCCTCCGGAGGAGGACGCTGCACAGAGCGGTCAGCGGCAACTGACCATTCCGTGTGGCGAGCAGCGAATCAAAGGTAGCCCCGGGCTCCTGGAATACGTGGCGACCGGAGGAGGAGAAGGAAGGATACAACGTTCGCTCGACGTCGTCGCGCATCGAGCGAGCGCCACCGCCCTTTGCCGGGACCAGTGGCCGTCCACGACGAGACGGCGCAGATCCCTCCTCTGGACGGCAGTGGTGGCGCGTCGGGACGTGCCGAGAGTGAGGGTCTTTTCCGGGGGATTTCGGGAACGCAGCCGAAGGGTCGCGCAAGCTCTCGGGGGATGCTGCGCATTCACACCCGACTTCTGGCACCCTCCAAGAAAGCGGCAGCAGAAGAGACAAGAAGCATCTCGGATGCATCCTTCGGGGGACTCTCTGGGGAGAGAGACGCCCTCCTCTCCCCCATTCGCAAGCACTGCCACTGCCTGCCTCCTTTTCGGTCAGCCCGCAGCTGCCGATCGCAGGAACGGCCGACTCAGACCAGCATGAGCACCTTTGTCGCGAGACCACCCTTACGGGAGCGAGGAGGGGGGAGAAGCTCCAACTCGGCACCAGAAGGGGCGACGCCTTCCGGAAGGTTTCGCATCCTCAGTGAGGGACATCCATGGGAGGGGGGAGGGAGGGAAAGGAGCCTCGGTGAATGCCTACGGACGGCCTGCCTTCACTTTGTCCTCACAGAGGATGCTGCAGGATTGCGGTCCCTCCGCTTTCTCGAGGTTGTCTCCCTCGGCTCTTGCGTCGCTCCTGCTTCCCGGTCCGCCGGATAGGCGCAACCATTCCGCGCGGTCCCCTTTGCCGAAACAACGTGTGGATTCACAGGAGCCGTCCTGACAGCGGCTTTCCAGAAGTCCGTGGTTCCCGAGGGTGCACCGCTTTTTCAAGAGGCGCCCTCACCCCGGATCAGTGTACAGCTCGTAGAACTTCAACTTCCTGTTCCCCCTTGCCCCTTCCCCTACTTCCCCTCCCGCACAGTCTTTCTATGGTACCGGGTACTCGGTATGATACGCCTTGTGATGTAAGAACGCCGGTGCAACGCTTGCTGTCGCCCATGCCAACGGTGATCTCGACCCGGTGGGGTTCCAGCCAGGCACCCGGTAATCACGACGACGGTCGGGATGGCGGAGACCTCGGACTCCAAGAGAGCCAGAGAGCCGCCTTCTCCAGAGACGAAATAGCAAGCTGCGAAAACAGGAAAGCGTTCCCGGGCAGAAGCAGTTCTTGACTCGCCAAAAGCAGGAAAACAAAACGGGAGGGACAACGGGTGCTCTGACGGATTTAAAGGAACCAAGGGAGAGGGGGAAGCACCGTGGATTTGAGGGGAGGGGAAGGGCTCGCCCCTTGGTTTCGTTTCTACCCTCCCGGATGAACGGGCCCAGCAAGATCTTCCGAAACTCGGCGGGGGAATTCCCTCCGCAGGGAAGGAAAGTCCGGGACGAGTGGTGTCAATCTGCAATGGAGCAGAGGTCTCTGGATGCGTCACGTGAAATTAAATTCAGGCATGATTGAAGATTTGTTCCTTGGCTATTAACGGGGGAATCGCCAGAGCGATTCTTGAAAAATTGGTCTTTTACGGAGTTGACGTGAGCAAGATGAGAGGACGAAGCCATTACGAGTGCTGCAGCCGTTAGCAGAAAAACGAATACAGTGCACGGAGTACAGGCGCGCCCGAAGAAATCGCACCGAATGGCTTCCTGTCCCCGTTGCCGAGGGGTGACCGCGCCTTCTGAAACCTTCTGAGACTTTGCGAGGCGTCCCACCGTTTGAACTTTCCCAGAAACCGAAGGCATTCCAGGGTTCGAGACATTTTGGTGCGCCCTCCAGACGCGGTCCTCACTGTAGAGAGAGAAAGAAAATCGACTTCTAAACAGACCGGGCTCTCGTCACTCGCGGGAAGACAGAAGCGGAAGGGTACTCGTCCGACCGGAAGGTACGGCCCTGCGGACGCTTCGATGGCCCCCATTGGAGTGGGTGTCCCCCATCGCACTCGCAAAAAAAAGCACCGGTTCTTTCCAGACAAAACACAAAATAAGTCACGTTTGGGAAGCCGTCATCTGTAACGTCGGAGAAACTCGGCGCTTCCCCATCTCTCCAGCGCCTCCAAATTTCGCTGCACCGCGATCTCCGCGAGGGATAGGCACTCGAAATTCGTCAGCTGATTTTCTCAGCACCTCGACCCAGAGAGCACAAGTTCGGAGTTCAGCTCGAGTTGGCATGCCGTGGGCCCTCCAGGAAGCGCGCAAGGACTCCGGCCTGCGCCCGTACCGAGCGCTCTTCTTCGTGTCTTGAATCTTCGGCCTTTGAGCGCGCGCGGGTTCCGCAGACGTTCCCTGGAGCTTCCGGTTGCTCTTGCAGAAACCAGAAACATTTCTTTCACACGTTGCTTAACATGGCTTTACGCGTCCTCGTAGTAGCCAGAACTGAGGAGGTCGGTATGTCTTTCCTTGTGCATGCACTGTACCAACCGAGGTCTCCACGTGATGCAAGCAGCTTTGTGTGCTGCCTTAGCTGGATTGCCGGAGAAGCTTCAATAACTAAAAGTCCGTTTTCAACTCATACGGTAGGACGTGCTTTTTGTTGTTCCGCTGTTTTCTTTTTTTTTGCTTTGAAATCAACAGCAAGAGTACAGACTGTTCCAATCATAAATACTGACTTATGTTTGAAAAGCATATTGGCTATTGACTCGTTCTGTCCTATTTTTCTCTGTTTCTTGTCAGTGTTATCTTCCAGCGAAGATTAGTTTCGCGGAAACTCCCCTTATTAAGTTCTGTAGGCGCTTCACTGTCACTGTCAAATAGATCGAAATAGAAGGTAAAAAAAAAAAAAAAAAAAAAAGAAGAAGGAGAAGAGAAGAAACTGCTCGTGTAATAATGTAGTTAATTTTCCCAACGCTTTTTCAGCAAAGTCACTTCACAGCTCTTTTGTCAGCCGTCTTCTTGTTGATTCCCCGGCTCAGAGGTGTAAGCCAAGCTCTCTCTCTCTCCAAAAAGGCAGTTTATACGATCCCGTTTTAGACAGAGTTATTGTCTGCTGGAATCATCTCTGTCGAGGGATGGGAATAGGACTTTTGATTCCCACTAAGGATCCATTCAAAGTCTGCAACAAATTTGGAGAGTCAGAGTTTTGCAGTTGGCAGGGATCTCCATTTAGTCCCTTTATCCGTGTCCAGAATGCAGCTTTTCCTTATTATTGGTGTGTGGATGAACACGGAAGTTTGATACCACCTCGTCGCGCTCATTTTCGCATCACGATTCGTATACTGATAGAGTTCGCACTGCAGCAGCAGCAGTCTTCATCAATCTCCGAGTGTAGTGAGGGTATGCCGACCCATCATCGTCACTTCGTTGCCTTAGACTGCAAACTGAGCAGGGCATTTTTTCTTCTTCTTTTTTCCCCCGCGTGGGTGTCACAAGTTTTGCCCGCGTTTCGAGCCCCGTGCTCGACTTACATCCATCTCTCATGGCCCCACTGCGACCCCAAGTTCCGACGCAAGTTTTCCGAGATGTGAACTTCGTAGCACAACAGTCATTTTCCGGCTTCCATTCGGTACTCAGATTCTGCGAAATCATTGCAAAGTTGCACGCAATCAAGCATTTCTAATGAAGACGGAATACACAAGTAGTTTACTGCATCGTAGCACACGAATGTGTGCCTGTCCTGCAGGCAGGTGCTTTTTTTCTCGAAGGCAGCCACGAAGCCGAACGAGCTCACGGACCCGTAGGGAAGTGGGACGTTTTCAGCACAATGGTAACAGATTAGAGCAATGCTTGTCCAACATCCGGATGCTCCTGCATGTGTTCTTGAAGGTACAGTCTCATCATAATTCAGAAACCCTGAAAACTTCTGACAGCTTGCTTTTACTTGTGATTCGTCCTGCATCCATTCATCGGATGTTCTTTTCAATTCTCTTCCCCCCCCCCCCTTACTCCCCCTTTCTTCTGTTAATTAGTTTTTCTTTTTTTTTTCTAAGAAGAAAGAAAACCCAGATGCTTTGTCTTTCATTCATTGCTTCTCGGTAGGAGAAGATGCTTGCATAGCATTTTAATGATGTGCTTGGTGTGTTTTCTGGTAAATGTTTTGCCGGACCAACGGTTGTGCTTTGGTGCGTCCCTTGAAGCAAGTAACGTGGTGACGGATATCCCGAAAGTCAGCAAAGTGCACAAATGCATCCAGCATTATGCGTATAAGATCGTAACACTGGATGGCTGGTAGATATAAAGTATAAAGCACAATGAGAATGTGGTTGACGGCACCATGGGATACCCATAAGAATCAGATAAGGTGAAGACATCAGAACGATTGATAACACAAGATAAGGATGGTTGATTCGGGGTTTCTTCCGTCTGCATGCCTTAAAGTGCACCAACAGCAACAATGCGTTTGGAACGTCGAAAAAGCAACCTTTTTCGAGTCGAGCATTTCCGTTCTTTCCGGTTTCCCGATTGCGAAAGTGTGCCCGTGTGTTTTAGGTGCCGATTGACTTCCAGTTTGCTAAGTGGGTGATCGAAATATGCTTCGGAGGAAATGTTTGGTGCAACTGGGTCGAGTTCTTCGCCGTGAAGAATCAAGATACCTTGGGACGTCCACCAGTGTCCAACCGATCCGGGAACCACGGGCTGAATACACGAAAGTGTGTATGGTGCTGGCCGGAGTACCGTAAAGCCACGTCTTGTTTCAGATTTTCATCAACAATGAGTGGCACAGTTCAGTGTCTGGTAAACGATTTCCCGTGGTCAACCCCGCCACTTTGGAGGAAATCGCTTACGTGGAGGAAGGAGACAAGGTGAGAATTGCACATCCGCAGTGGTTCTGAAGGCTGTTGGCAGGACGATGTTGATAAAGCTGTAAAAGCTGCGCAAGATGCATTTAGCCCAGACTCGGAATGGAGATCCATGGACCCTTCTCAGAGAGGGATTCTGCTCAACCGTCTGGCCGATTTGATAGAAAGAGATCGTGTCTATTTGGCCGTACGTGACTGGAACTCTTATTGTCGAATGAATCTTTGTGCAGAGTTTGGAATCAGCTAACAATGGCAAGCCAGTTGCTATAGCTCTGGATGTTGACCTTGATCTGACAGTGAAGTGCCTGCGCTATTATGCTGGCTGGACAGACAAAATACATGGGAAATCAATACCCATAGATGGATCCTATTTTTGTCATACTCTAATGGAACCTGTTGGTGTTTGTGGACAGCTTGTATCCTGGAATTTTCCCTTGCTGATGCTGGCCTGGAAATTTGGTCCTGCCTTAGCAACTGGTAAACTTTGTGCATGGTGTCTTGGTGTCAGTTTCATTTCATAGGAAACTGTGTGGTTATGAAGCCTGCAGAACAGACACCCTTAACAGCCTTATATGTGGCTGCTTTAAGCAAAGAGGCTGGCTTTCCTCCTGGGGCAATAAACATTGTGCCTGGGTATGGTCCAACTGCTGGTGCAGCAATCTGTTCACATCCTTATGTTGATAAAGTCGCCTTCACTGGCTCAAGCAAAGTGGGGATTCAAGTGATGCATGATGCAGCTGATACTCTCAAGAGAATCACTCTGGAACTTGGTGGCAAATCACCGATTCTTGTCTTTAACGATACAGATCTTGAGGAAGCTGTGGAAATGGCACATTTCGGTCTTTTCTTTAACCAGGTTAGTTCAGAGAGTTGTCTTTATTTGTGCACTTTTTCCAAATTTATGTTCCTTCCCTCTCTTAATCGTGGTTGCCCCTGAATAGCAAATGGTGTCTTGCATAGCACCATCTGCAAACAAAAAAATTTGGTAGTGTTGTAACGTGTTAGGAACGTGTTGCTTCCAAAGAATGGCTGCTGAACAGTTGAGGAAATCTTGCTATGGAATTCTTTGCTTTTCATTCTTTGTGAACAAGCAGAGCGAACAGTGAATCAGTTGTGCCTCTGCACTGGCCGACTTTTCAATGGTAGGTTCAGTGGTAGGCTTCCCAAGGATGGACAAATCTTCATGAATTTATAAAAGAAGGTGTAGGAAAGCTGTGGCACAAATGTATGCCCGAAAGAATCGCGGTTTTCCACCACCAACGATTTGTCCCCGCATTTAATTACAAAGTACACGATGGCTCTGTGTGTGGCTCTGTGAATGAAGCAGCTTCGCCACATCCCAATTCCACCCGTGGAAAGTTGTGCAGAGAGTCAGTGTTAGAAGCCAGTGACTTAAACCACAGAGTGGAACAAAAAGCACATAAACGAAGCCAGCAACGGAAATGCCGGAAATTGTGCGGAAACAACTGCGCATTTTTAATTTGGAATTAGTGTTGAAGGTGTATAATGGATTGCCGGCTACACGGAAATTTCACGTCAGTGTATTCGATCGCATGTGTGTATTCTGTGGTTAGAATTGGTTATGGAAGCTTGAAAATCGAAAAGTTGGAGCTGCAGGTGATACTGATGTTCCAGCAGCAGATGAATGAAGGCGCGAATTCAAAGGTTTCTGGCCGCTGCACCTCGCTGCAAATCCAGTTTACTGAGGTGTCTGATGGTGGTGGTGGTGGTGGTATCTACATTTCAATGCGTAACCATTTCATTGCAAAAATCGTTCCCTTTCCAAACCATTATGGGAACATGAAATATTTGAAGGTGGACGAATGAGAAACAGATATCGGTCCATACATCAGAAAGAAACAAGAGGTATCTCGTGATAATTCGGTGGAACACGTGTACAAGTACTAGTAATGTTCCGCTTTGAGGCTCATAAATGTGCTGTCTCGTTTGTTTCCTGCAGCTCCAGTAAACCAAGTAGTTGTTTTTAAGGGCTGCAGGAACGGCCATTTGTTACATACAAGGTTTTTTGGTGTATCGCAGCATACTGATGCGGCTTATCTGACGTTCAACTAAATAAGCTTCGAATACCTAACCGATGCTTCCAAACTCTTCCGGTACACGCAAGTTCAATATTTCCATTAAAAGTAGTAAATGAGGGATGAGAAGAAACATTAGGTGTAGTCAGGTGAGCAGGACTCTACCGAGGTTATGAGAAAAATCCATTGGCTCGGAGAACGATGGATGTGTAGATGGCTAACGTGTAGATGAGCCAGCGTTCTCGAAGGGTCATTCGCGCGGAAAAAGTCATGCATTCATTAATATGTATTGCCCTTTATTGAAATTAACTCCTGCTTTTCCATTAATAATCGTTGAGACAGCTAGCTCTAGGATAGGAAAGCACTCTTCGTGTAATCATATTCTGAGCTCATGAGGTAAATCTTGAAAAATGCATATGAGCACATTAGAATAAGCTCATTCTACAGTCGCGATATTTACTTTTGATACACCCGATTTTCGGCTAATGATTTCGAAGCAAGCCATCTTTGATTGAACTTGCGTCTTTTCCTTTTCGGAGATGGTGTCCATTGACTGTTTCAGGGCTCCAGCTACTGACCTCTAAGATGCTTGCGTTGTGTGCTTGGAATTTTTGTGTTTTCCTGGGTTTACCCAGCTCCGCGTTTAGTTTACTCTACTGCTCCTTTGCCCGCGCTGCCATTACTGCTGGTCTTTAGGTCAGTAGCATTACTGCGCCCTGCACCTAAACTTCTTATGCATGCATTCCTGCGAACCGTGTGCAGACTGAGCCATTGAAGCACAATGGAATGATAGATTTCATGCCTGTTGTAGAAAAGTATCTTTGGATCTTCTTCAACCTGTGGAGATTGCACAGCTTGAAGGAGAAATGCCGGAAACAAAAAATTAAAAAAGATGCTTTATCAGGATTTGGACGGAGCAGAACTTGTTGTGCGGGAAGAAAAGGAAAAAAAAAAAAAAAAAATCTAAGTCAGAGGCTTTGTCGTTTGTGCTTTTTGTCCAAACAGTGCGCTCATATGCCCTTTTTTGCATGCGTACGTTCTCCACTCCCTTATGAAACTGATAGTTTCCAGCAGATGAGAGGGAGCATTGTGAGTCCTTTTTTGTCAGAGATATCTTGGGAAACTGTGGAAAGCTTCTCATGAAGACCCTCGGCCAGAAAGCATATTCGCAGACATTTGGAATTTCGTAAATGGTACGGATCTGCCTTGAGCGCCGAACAGTGCAACGTCTCCAGAATCCTTAGATAATTGTGGCGGATGGGAGACTGATTTTCGAATGTCATGTTCGAGCACGATCAGTGAAAGGTTTCGTGTGGTAACAGGCAGTTGAGAAAGACAGAAAGTACATGTAAAATTTACGAAACGATTCCATGGTAGCAGGCAAACATGCATACGGATGGATCTTTTTAAGATGTGAAGGACCTCGTCGAAGAATTCTTCGTAAAAAATAACATTCATCGATTTGAAAATTCATCTTTGATGGACGTTACGTTTCACCTCACTTGGCACGCGTTTGCATGAATTATATTCTATCGCATGTGTGTAGATACGTGTAGTGAATACTTGAAATATTGGACTCTGACACCGGAGAAACGGCGTTCCCACGAAGCTTTGCATGCTTCATTCAGTTTGTACGTCTTTTTTAAAAAACAAACAAACAAACAAACCGGTTGCGTAGCAGGTCTCCCTTTCACTTGAGAGATTTAGATTTTTGATGGATTACCGACTCACAGTGCCAACTTGCTAGTCTTTACTCTTCTCTGCAGCCTTAATTCAAATTTTGTTCCTGGTTACATGGAGCAAACTTGTGCGGAAGCGGTGGCGCCATTTCCAAAAGGTGTGCACTGGAAACATGCAGCTTTAATTCCAAGTGTCGCGCAGCTAACATGTGCATGGCACCCAGTGTAGAAGGAACCAGGATGCTATTCCAGATATCAAGCGCTCGTTTGATTGCAGAGGTTCGCTGGCGCCTTCCCGCATTCAGGTCAACGTGGGAGACGCGAATACAGTTGGTTGCCGCAGAAGTCGCAGACACCGAAAGTGAAAGAAATTCATTCTTAGATGATCTTGTGGATTCACAGCGAAGTGATCTTTGGACTTTTTACTCTCCCTACTCCAAGTCTCGCTCCTTGGCTGCAAATCCAGCGTGCTTTTCGACAGTCATCATTTTGAGGAGTCACGTCATTTGAGAAACCTTGTGAACCCCGTAACGATTCGTACGTAGTCGATCATACAGGAAGTTACGTGTGAGTGTGGCGAAATTCATTTGGAAAACCAGCACTGGTGGAGCCTCTGAACGGAAATAACGCTCATGGTGGGGGTTCGTGATAACTCGAGGGTGAGCAATGCTCTTGCACGAATGCCACTCCCTCAAGCATGAGCATGCGAACTTCCCTATCGGACTGGTTCCTCCCTCGTTGGACTACCCTTCAAGCAGAATGCGGGAAGGGAATTGCGGAAAGAGACTCCCACATTACTAATGCAATACTCCCGCGATCCCTGACTGTCACCAACGCCAACGCGTTGATGCGCCACCAAAGCGTTGCACAGACGCTGTCATTCTCCGAGGTTTCAGATCGCAAGCTTCTTTGAATTCTTGGTAATTTAAAGATTCCAGCTGGCTGAGCGAATGAGCGGTGCCTGGAAAGATGCGCGCATCTATCGGGATCGGCATCCACGTGAACTTGTTCCGTAGGGGCAGTGTTGCTGCGCCGGCTCTCGCATTTTTGTGGAAGACACCGTATACAAGTCCTTTGTGGAAGCCAGCGTCGAACGAGCTCGTTCCAAGAAAGTTGGAGATCCGTTCGATGCGTCCACAGAACAAGGGCCACAAGTGGACGAAAGGCAGTACAAAAAGATCATCTCGTTGATCGAACAAGGAAAACAAGAGGGTGCCAAGCTTTTGACTGGTGGACGACCTTTGGACAGGAAAGGGTACTTTATCGAACCGACGGTGTTTGCTGACGTGGGAGATAACATGACCATCGCCAAAGAAGAGGTAGCTACCGATGAATGCTTTCCTGCATGCAGTATTTGTATTTGTAGATCTTCGGACCTGTGCAACAAATAATGCCCTTCAAGAATGAAAAGGAGCTGCTGCAGCGAGCAAACAAAACTGTGTACGGACTGGCGGCCGCAGTCTTTTCGCGTGACTTGGATCGCGTTCTGCGTCTGTCGAGAGGGTTGAGGGCCGGCACCATCTGGTGAGTGCCTCGAAAGGGGGGGGGGGAGGGGACACGGACACGAGAGAGTGTTCTGCGCATTCCTCTGTAGGGTAAACTGCTACAACGTCTTCGCAGCGCAAGCACCCTTCGGAGGGTTTAAGATGTCTGGATTTGGTCGCGAGCTTGGGGAGGCTGGTCTGCACGACTACCTCGAGGCGAAGACGATCACCATGAACATTCGACCGAAGCCCACGTAGGCTCCCGTGGCGAAAGGGGGGCCCATCGCGTGCCGCTCAAAGGGCAACCACGCGTCTGCTCGGAATCGGGCTGTTTTGGGGGTTCGCGTCCAGCTGGAATTCCCGAAGGGCGATGTAATTCAGATGAATAGAAATGCAGCAAAAATCTTCTCGAGTAGATGGGAACGGTGGTGTTTCCTCAACTGATGTTCCTCAGTCCGTGGTACTTCCCGAATTTTCAGGCAGCTCCAGACAAAAGCATCTTCGGAGGTCACCGTGCTCTGCCGGTCTCGATGTCTCACGTCCCGAGAAGGCCCGACTTTTTCGCAGGTAGGAGAACCTGCTCACCCCACCCACCCCCATCGCCTTTCCGGACGCCAAGCGGGCCCGCCCTCGTCGCGTGACCGGCAGCGGTGTTGTCCCGGAGAACGACCACGAGGCCCCAAAACTACCAACAGATTCAGCTACTGTAATTCACTACGTCGTGCTGCATCCGGTCGAAGAACATCGTTCTGCGGCGGCGACCTTTCAGGGACGGAAGTTTTTCTTGAGCGGCTGCCAGCACTTGTTGTACTGCTCGTCCAGTTCTTTGCAGTGGCTCGCCCAGGAAGTCAGCGCCCAGCTCAGCGACGACTCGAACATGAAAGCCTGGAACAGAGAGCAGCGGAGCATGAGGACGGGGGCGAGGAGGGCGCGCTGCCGCTGGGCGTTTTTTCTGGCGCAAGCCCCTCCCGACAGACTACTGCAGTCCCGGGGGAACCATAGACTTCGCTCGAACTGCAGGGGCCGCCCGAGGCTCCGCCGCTTGCGCGACCGTGAGCAGGATCTTTCAGTCCCTCGCTGGCCCTGTGTGCCCCCCCCCGGAGGGAGGGAGACTGCTCGGCGGGTGGCCGTGGGTGCGCTTCGTCGGCTCGACCTCGAGGGGTGCGACTTCTGCTCCGAGTCGGCGGCGCTGTAGATCGGAGCCTCGACGTCACGCGTCGAGCCCTCCCCCCCTCCCCTCCCCAGCAGCAACCCCACCTGCGGTGAGGTCTCCGACGTGTGCTGCTGCTGCTTGCAGAGGCAAGTCTTCCCACGGTTGCTGTCGAGCCGATCGGAGGATTCACGGGACTCTCGCGCTCTCCCGGGATGACCCCGACTCTCTCTCACCTGACTCCAACAAACACGTCATCGGTGCCGGAAGCCGGACATGGGCTGAGGAGGAGCGGGAAGGCTTCCGAGAAATTCCACCTGCCGCTGCACGCGCGCGCACCTCCAGTCTCCAGATCGCACGCGCCGCTCCGTAGGAAGCGGCGAGCGAGGGGGGAGGAGGACCGGAAGAAACGGCAGGCGAAGAGCGCAGCAAGCAGCTGCTGTGCGTCCCCCACTCCCCCTCAATGCTCTCACAGTGCGCCCCAGCAGCCAGGGAACAGCACACCATGCTGCCTCCCTTCCTTCCAAGGGATGCGCTGCTTCCGGGAGAAGGCGCTCCCAGCAACCAGGACATAGAGGCAGGGAGACTCGGGGACCAGCGAGGCAACGGAAGGGTCCCCTCGCCTCCCCTCGTCGGAGACCTTCGCCCCAATCAGCGGAAGGAAAGGACCGGCCCGAGGTGTCGACCTCCGGGTCGGCGCCTCGATGAAAGCCAGCACAGACCTCGCTCCGCGGTTTCCTCTTCGGAGGAAGGGCGACGTCCCTTCCGTCCGCTCGGGGGTCTCTCCCGGAGTCAAGGACCCTTCGCTGGCGGCCGGCTACACGAGGGCGGACACTCACCTGCGTTCCCATGGCGACTTTCTCCGGTTTCAGCTCCGCCTCTGAAGCTGCCTGGAAAGTCTTGGCGTCTGGTCCGTGAGGGCTCATCATGCTGTGCAGAGACGCTCCTCCCGGCAGGAAGCCATCCTTTTTGGCCTCGTACTCGCCGCTGATCAGCCCCATGAACTCGCTCATGCAGTTGCCTGGGGGTCCGCGAGGCGTCGGCGGTGGAGGGACGCAGAGGAGGAGGGAGAGGGGGGGCAGGGGTGCTTACGGTGGTAGTACGGAGGCCGGAAGGTGTGCTCCTGCACCGCCCATCGGGGAGGGAAGACTACGAAGTCGGCGATAGCGGTCCCTGGCTTCGAGGAAGGGCAGGTAAGCACCGTGAAGATGGACGGGTCCTGGAAAGGGCGCGGGCTGGCCCCGGATCCACCCCTGGCAGACTCAGGAGGATGCGTACGCAGTGATCGAAGGTCACCGAGTTGACGGCGCAGAAGTTGTCCAGATCGTACTTGTAGGGGACGTAGTTCCCGTGCCACGCGACGACATCGAAAGGGCTGTGATCCTGGGTCGCGACGAAGAGCTTCCCCTGGAACTTGTTGACGATCTGGAAGGGCTCCTCCTTCAGGTCACAGGAAGCGCACGGAGTCAAAAAGTCCCTGGGGTTCGCGAGTCCATTGGCCCCTTGAGAAACGAGGTGAAAAGTGTTTTTTTTTTTTTTTTTTTTTTTTGGGGGGGGGGGGGAAGGATACGGGGAAGCTTACCGATGGGTCCCAAGTTTGGGAGGAAGAAGTGGTCGTCGAACACTTCCAGGATGTATCCCCTGCTCTCCCCCTGGACCGAAACCAGAAACTTCATCCCTTGCTGAAAGACAGGGCGATCCGCTGTAAAGCCGGGAGAAGGAGAGGAGCAGCAGTTGGGGGAGAGGGGAACGCACGGCGTCGTGAGACTGCAGGAGAGAGCGCAGCAGCCTCTCAAGCCCGACCCGCTAGCCAGTGGCGCAGGGAAACGCGCACGACCTCCGGGTTGCTCTTAGGGAACCTCGGGTCGGCGCGATCTCCGGTAAGGCGCGTAGGAATGTTGTGGGAAAGGACACTTTTCCCCTCCCCTCCCCCCTCGCGAGCCCGGTCCCATGCGGAAGTGGATCCAGGTTATACGGGTCAGTGGTCTGATCGCGGGTCATGTTCTCGGGATGCTCGCCTCAAGGAGGCACTGATCCCTGCCGCAGCTCATGCGGGTCGTAGCCGTGCGCGCGGCCCCGCGGAGGGGAAAAAGGCGAAGGGGCCGGAGCGATCCGGCTCCCGCCAGGCGCGGCGTTCTGGGAGACAGAGCAAAAGAGGGAAGGGCGATCCCCTCTCCCTGCTGCTCCCTTCCCTCCTCTTTGCTGCCCCATCCCTTCGCCGCGGGGCTGGCATGTAATTGGGTGGCGCTGCCAGCCCGTTCCCTCTGCCACGTGGGTATGCCCTCGGGGCGAGGCTCTTGCTCGTCTTCCTGGAGCTCCGTTTGGACCGGTCTAGGACAGGGCGAATCCTCTTCGCCGCCGGGAAGTGGGTCCGAGCTGGCAGGCAGGCAGGCAGGGCGCCCCTCCCCCCGAGGGCTTCTCTTCGCCGCGGCCGCCTCCTCGAGCGCACACGCGTTCCCTCCAGTCGCAAAGGGCCCGGACTCACCTGTATAACGCAGATCTCGTTGGGGCTCACGTCGATGACGCCGAACTCGGTGACGATCTCCAGGTCTCCTTGCTGAGGAACTGCAACACCAAAGGCAACGTTACTTTCGGACTCAGGTCAAGAGGGGAGAGGGGGAAACGGGATCCTTGTAGTCGGGCTCTGAGGGAAGGGTTTTCCGGTCGGGGTTTCCCCAGAGGTGGAGGAGGGGGAGGAAGAGGGAAGGGGAGAGCAAAGAAGAAGAACAGAACCTATGAGGAAGTCCCCGTCGCTGTTGTACAGCGCCGTGCCTTCCATGGGGCTGTTGCACAAGTACACGTGCACGGCAGCGCCGTGGCGGCCCCTTACGTCTCCCGCCCCGCACACCGTGCGCAGGCCTTGCACGAAGTCCGTGGGCTGCTCCTTCCGGGAAGGAATGGCGAAGGAAAACCATCTTATCTGCCGGCAGAAAAGGGGAGCGGGTCCAGTGACCGGCACTCTCGGGAGGGTCTCCCTTGCCTGGTTCGGGGTGGGATGCGTGGTCGTCCAGTCGTCGGACAGGCCCGAGTCGTCGTAGGGTCGGAACGGCTCGTGAACGACGGAGGGTCGCATACGGTAAAACCAGGTCCTCCTGTTCCGCTCCCGGGGCGCGGTGAAGGCGGTCCCTTGGGGAGGGAAGCGCGGGAGGCGCAGCGTAGCCTCCCGGGAAGCTGCGCGCGCGCCCCGGCCTTACCAGAGAGCTGCTCCGCGTACAGACCGTAAGGGCACTTCTGAGGGCAGTTCTGCCCCTGCGGCAGGGCGTCCGGGTAACGGACGTCGGTCGAGGCGAACTCGTTCCCGAAGCCGGACTGGTACTGGAACAGAGGAGGAGGAGGAGTCGGCGGGGCGTGCACCGGGGTCGAAGCAGCCGCTTCGCCCGGAAGCTGCCAGGCGGGGATTCCCCACGCGCTCCGGAGCAGCGAGTCCGCGAACGCGAAGAGGGAGCGGGCGCGCGGGCTAATTCTCCCTCTCCTGGAGAGCCGCGACCTACCCTTAGCGCGCGGAGAACAGTGTCGGAGGGAAGTCCCTCCGACACTGTTCTCCGCGCGCAAAGACGCCTCCACCCTCGTCCCTCGGGGACATCCGCCCGCCCTCAATACGACCGAGCGCGAAGCGACCGTCGCCACCTGCAGGTGCATGCCTGGGGACGGAAATGCCCGCGAGGATGTGCCTCGGGCGTTCGGCAGCTGCGGCTGACGCCCGAGGAGCCACGCTCCCCAGTTCCCCGACCCCGAAGGGGTCGCAGAACAGGCGCGCGTCCGACCTACGGGCTCGCACGATCCTACAGGAACTACGAGTTGGCCGCAGGCCGCTCGAGTGCTGTCACCCTCGCAGCGGTTTGGTTCACCCTGAAGGCGGTAAGGGGGGAGGGGGGTTTAGATCCCTCCTGCAGCACGCGGGGAGTCGCCGTGGCCATCTCGAGGGAGTGGCTGCTGGCGGCGAGAGGCTTGGAGTCGGTGTGCCTCCGGGACTGTGCCGCAGGAGAGCCAGTTGAAAAGACCGACGTACCCGAAGCGGGTACCCGGAGCAGCCAAACGCTCCCAAGGGCGCCGACGCGGCCATCCCAGGCGGGTGCGAGCGACCTGCCGCGCAGGTACGCACGCGTCAGGAGACCAACTCGCGGCGGAGGCGGCACGCGACGGACCCCCCTCCCCCACCTTGCCCCGATGGCGCCCACATCACGGAAATCAACCAGCCACCGTTGTCGCCGCAATCGCGCGATCCCTGTTCCCAGGACGCGCCAATCGCGAGGCGCTGCTCTTTCTATCCCGCCACCTCTTCCGCTCGGAGTCCCACGCCTCCGGACGATCCGCCGTAACGACCTTTCCCGACGTTCCCGCTCTTCAGCGTTCCCAAGGCGCCGAAAAAGGACAGTGCCAGCGCGCGCCGCCTTCACGCACAGCGCGGGGTGTTTCCTCTTACCTTCAGCAAGCGCTTCACCATCTCGCTAGGACGCGTGGGGGGACCAACTCGCACTACGGCTTATCTCGAAGCATCGGGTTTCTCAAGGCGCTCTTCGACGATCGCATGACCATGGACAGGCCTCCGGCACTGGGAGGGAGGGAAAGCTGGGCTCTAGAAGCTTCGTTTGCCCTCCAGCTTTCTTCTGCGTTCTGTCCGGATGGAATTTCCGCAGAGGAATCCGGGGAAAAAAAAATAAATGAAAATAAAATAAGCGCGAAGCTATCGTTTGTTGCTCCGATTGGACCACCACCGCCACCAGTCCCTCCCAACACTGCTGAGATCGGCCACTAGGTCGAACGTGAGGAACCGGTCGGGAGCGGGAGGAGGAGGGGAGTATGGCGCCCTCTGTGCACGAGTTGGCAGCAAAGAGTGCCGCCAGGCACGTCACTCCTGAAGGACGCGAGTGAGGAGGGAACGGGACTCTTCCGGTTGCCTGCCTCCCGCGCTGCACCAACCGAGAGCACGTTCCCAAACGCAGCCGGCATCGGAACCCTTCCCGGGCGAAACAGTCCCAATGATAGGGGGACCGTTTTCGTTCCTCGCTTCCTGCGCCTTCCGCATCGAGCGCTTTACGCTCGCATTTTTGAAGGCCAGTCCCACCCCACAGGTGAGCAGTTGTCCTGTCACGGCAGCCGCAGAAACACGTTCAGAAGTGTCCGCTACTGAGCTACCTCCCGGGGATACTGCGTGCATGCCATGGCACGAGGCCGCCCTCCACTTGGATGGACGGGCCCTTCTATCGCAGTGAACAGTTCCGCCTCACGGAAATGGAGCGTTGCAGTCTCCGGAGATCTGCATCCCACATCTTCCCAATTTTCCCTTATCTGGACGATCCTTGTCCTTCCCCCCCGAGCGGATGCTAACGTCACTCCCGCCATTCCTCATTTTCCTTCTCCCCTCCCCGAGTTGCGGGATGAGACTTGCGAACGTGACCTCGAGGGGAAAACGACTGGACACTAACGCACCGCCGCTAGCAGGAGCACAGCAACAGCAGTGAGAAGTCCCCAGCCTCTCTCAGGATCCTCCCTGTCGGAGTTGTACACAGTCAGCATTCGGCCACCGGATTCTTTTCACGTTCTCCATCTTCAGGACGTCAGCCTGGTACAGCTTTGCATGGACCTGAGCGCATGTTTTCGCACGCTTCCGTTTCCGGTGTGGCGCAGCAAGGTCAGTCGCTTTGAGAAACCTCCGCTTGGTAAGCGGATAAAACAAAGGCAAAAGTAAGGAATGAGGAAACGGTAAGCCCCCCGCGTAGATTTCTACGCAGCAGCGCCTTCCCCCCCCCCCCCTCTCTCTCTCTCTCTTTCTCCAGCCACAGCTCCTTTCACACGTTTCCGCACACCGAAGCATCTTTTTTGCTCCGTAGCAGTTTTTTGCAGTCAAAAGGTTACAACTGAGTACGCTGAAGCTATTCGGCAAGGGACTTTCTTTCCATGACCGAAAGTGATGGGTTCCAATAGGGTCGGCTGCTTGGCACTTGGCCTCAACCATCCACTAAAATTCAATTGAACCTTTTGCACAGTTTCCAGGTGAGAAGTTAAGGTCCCCCCGGTGGAAGTCTTCGCCTCTTGGCACGGTTCTTGGGGCGTAGTCACAAGACACGAACGAACCAGTCCGTGCCGAGGACGCCTTCTTTGCACTTTCACTTGCATCTCTAATGTGCTTCTATGCGTATCACAGCGCATTCGTATCGTGGCGAACGGATGGGCTGAGAACAGTTCGCTTCTCTTGGAATTTTGTTTTGGCTCGCTGTTTCGAAAACAAAAGCAGAAGGCGCTTGCGCGCAGCCTCCCAGCTCCAAGATTCTGTTCCAACGGATTGGAACGCTTTGCCATCCTGCCCATAGCGGAAAAAAGGCTACAGAGTATCGACTGATGGCTTGTTGCTTAGCAAATCTCTGCAGGTTGCCGCCACGGGAAACTTTTAAGCACAAAGCCGTCCATATTCTGAAAGATACGCTTAAAAAAAAAAGACACTTTTCTACTTTTTGATCTATTTTGTCATTTTTTCTTTACTTGCTATAATGGTGGGAATGGGTGTAGATGAGCTTAGCTGAAGTATCCTCATACACTGGAAGACAACATTATTAGAAATGTTTTTCGTCACTTTTGCAGAGATGTTTCCCTACCACTAGTTGATTCGATTATTTGTTCCCTCAGCATCTTGGGTTTTCTTTCCAAACTTCTGGTGTGCCATGCGTTCCTAGGTATCAAACTACTTGCAAAACGACCCGACTCAAAATCTGTTGCTGGAATGGCTCTGGAGAATCCTTCGCGAATGATGTTTCCTCCGTGTTCTTCATGGTTCCTCGGTGCCTTCTTCCGGGGTGAGAGCATCGTCCAGATCATCTGGTTGCGCTGCATTTTTCCTTCCTACATGTGATGCATAGATGCTACTTGAAAAGCGGATGCAGGTGGCAGCCATCCGCTGCCGTATCCTTATCAGCTTCTTATTCGAAGTTCCTATGTATTGTAGAACGTTGTCGTTTTCAGGATCCCATGCTCCAAGTGGGCCGACAAGGATCGCCTGCACTTTGGTCATTTTCCCAGTGTTTCCGAGTTGCGTGGCGACATCCTGGTATCTGGCCTTCTTTATTTTCCTGGATGTGGTGAACGCCTCCTTTCCGTTTTCAAATGGAGATGGAGGAGATGTCCAGCACACCTATTCGATCGCTTTTTTTCCAAAACCAGGTCTGGTTTTAGGGCGGAGGTGGTTCCTGGCACTCTGCGATTACTCGATACCAGAGTCCACTTGGCTTCATCCATTGCGGCCTTCTTGACAATTTCCAGGATAGCATCATGGCGCTGCATCGCCAGAGGCGCGTGCTTTTTACATCTGTTGAGCACGTGTGATAAAGTCTCGTCCTCGATTCCGCAACGCCGATACATTCTTTCATGAACCTTCTTCGTTGGTCCATCGTTTAGGGGCGGAAGGTTCAGTCCTGCCTCATGGATGAACCTGTCTGTAGTCTTGGTATCTTAGGTGGATTCCGTTTGTATGGAAGAAGCTTGAAGAGTGATGCATGACCTTCCACACACTGCATGGCCTTCCCTTGACTAACGTGGTTTTCAATGAGGGATTGCCATGGGTGTTCTCGTTGCAATTGCACTCCTGAAATGCTAAAAGCTAAAAGCTTTGAAAACTTATCTTTAGATGAACTAAGGAAACAGTGTCCTAGAAAAAAAAAAATAAAGACATATTATTATCTTAAATATTTTCCGATAGGAATTGGTTTACTTTTTGAAAGATTTTATTTAGCCTTTGGATTAATACAAAATCTGTTGCTGGAATGGCTCTGGAGAATCCTTCGCGAATGATGTTTCCTCCGTGTTCTTCACGGTTCCTCGGTGCTTCCTTCCGGGGTGAGAGCATTGTCCAGATCATCTGGTGGGGCTGCATTTTTTCTAAAATCAGATAAGTACTAGTGTATTTTGATCTCCAATGTTGTCACTTCTGTTGGTGTTCTTTCTCTCTTTACTAGATCCCCTGAGATAACTATCTCTTGCCAGACTCTTGCAATTCCAGACTTGAGAATCTTGCTGAGTTGATGCGAGCAATCCTGCAATGCACCATATTTGATTTTCCATCATGGGTCTTTGAAAGTTCCCTTGAATGATCATCAGATTCCACATGTATCGTCTGGAGGAATTGCGTGTCCTCAGTGCCTCGTCAAGCTTTACATTCCAACATTTATCTATGATCATTAGGTGTTCTCCAAACCGTATTCGTTAAAACTGGATTTCCTACACTTCAATTCCTGCCTTCAAGCCTGTAAAATGTACTCCTTTTGGTGAACTAAGGGAAGCCGAATCCACAATACTCCTTCTAGATTCCGCAATAAGTAGCATCACATTGGTTTACGGTTCATCATGTACACTGAGTGTCTGATTCTTCCCCACCAAGCAATTCACGGTCTCTTACACGTAACGATCTGAGCTAATTCTTAAAATTGCACCTCATTTTGCACCCCGGCATCACACTAAAGAAATAATCTCAACCCATACCCCTAATGAAACTTCCAAACTTCTGCTTTGCATCTATCGTAGTTGAATAGGCCTTAAATTCACCTACTAACCAGAAAGCAAGGTCTTGAAGACATTAACGGTAACTCTTTACATCTTGTACTGCTACCTCGTAAGAATCAAAGAAATACTTTGTCCGTTTTGTCTTTCCCCCAAAATCTTCCCGAGCCAATGATGATCCTTCTTATCCTCCGAAGGAACGATTCACACACATAATCTGCTAGAAAACTTCGTAACGCATGCATAATGTATTACGATCAGCTGTCACGAATTTTTTGAAGCACTTCAACTTGCAATTAGCACTTATCCCTTTAGTCTCTACAGAAAAACTCTGAAACCGATAATCTGCATTTTCTTTGTTGTCTTACGGACTCCAAGGTTCTGAAGATTGCATTAAAAATGAATCCGTTTGGTTTTCCCTCTCATCAGATCCATTTTCTCTTCACTGTATTGTTCCCTCTTCTTCACTGCTTTGTAGAACTGTCCAGAGACTTTGCATATAATCACTTATCATTTTTGCTACAGCTTTGATCTTTAGACTGATGCCACAAAAATTGCATACAAAAAATTACTGCAGCTTAAAAAACTCAGATGCACACCAGAAAGTAAGTTCTTTACATCCGTAGAGATCAGGAATGATGGAAGTAACAAAAGAAACAAATGAAGTGATTGTGGAAATGCAACAGTGCAGCTTCTAGAAATGGATTTTTGCTAGCTCTAGACTGAGAATGGAAAGATACTTCTTGCATTATTTAGGAAATACATGCAAATTTTTATTGTCATACTGCATCAACATGGTTGTGTTTCTGGTTCCAGATCACTGAATCTCTGAAAAATTTTCTCTTAAGATTTCTTGCCGAGCAAATGAATGAGATTCGAGCCTACAAGAGCTGTGTGTACTGTTATGCATTCTACAAAACAGATCAACATTTAACCTTGCAGGAGTATTTTACAACCTACTGGGCTGTAATGTTATTCCAGGCAAAATATTAATGTAAACATAAGCATTTCCGTGAAAGGCCACATTTTTCGAGTTGTAAAATGTTGGCCTAGGTAATATTTGGAAACAAGTGCGTTCATACGATAGATTGGATAATAAAAGGCACTTGGTGCTCTGAAACTGAAATAACACACAAACAGTTCATACAATGCATAAAGCCAAAAAAAATAGGGGTACCTGGCTTGCAAAGTGAATTCCTTCATCCCCTCCCTCCCCCAAGAAAAATACGGAAGTAACATAAATAGAAAAAAGAAATGTATATACACTAGCATGCAGAAGTGATCACCATCAAGTGATATAAAATATTTATATTTTGTTCCAAATACGTTAATGTAGAAATGCTGTTTCATCAGCAAACTTCACTTATCCGGCACGTATGGATCAGCATACTGAGAAACCAAAAGCTGCTTAAACACACGCAAATGCACAACAACTTTCAAATCATCACCAGGAGTACCGATTTTCTCAACTTCAACCCGAGATACATTTAAAATTTCATTATTATCTGAAGATACACTCTGGATCAAGTCAATTTCATCCTCAACGTTTATCTGGAGTTAAAACTTACACATAAAAGTATAGAGTTGATCGTCTACCTGTGCGCTTTTCTTATCCGGGATTTTACCGTTGATACGAATCCTTCCTTCATAAAACTTCTCATCTAGCTTGCTAGCAATGTATTTACCAAATTTTGAAACCACGCAAATTCAGTTGAAAGAATTACCTCCTTGACATTTTAAGGCCAGCTTTCAAAATTAAATCCAAACGTGGAAAAAGAACCTTGGTTGTTATATTTCGGAAACTTTTCCCAGAATTCCTGTCATTTGTGGAATCATCATCATCGTCACTACTGCTGTCAGTTTCCATCATATCCTTAATATTGAAAGCATTCGGCAATCTCATTCAATTCTTTAAATTGTAGGAACCCACACCACAGTATAATGTTCAACGACATTAGATTTTGTAATTTAGAAATATCAAAAATTCTGCATGTGATACATAATGTGGCTCAATGAGAAATACAAGAAAAACACATTTTCTCTTGGTGTGGCATTTACATTCAACTCCTGAAGCTAGATTAATGATTAGTTTTACTAACAGAATAATCCAAAATTTTATTGCTCTGCAACGTTATATGGCATGCAAAGGGATACATGGTAAAATTAGGATTTACTTTCATGAACCATAAATTCAAAACAATAAACATCCATAATGATACAAAATGAATAACCACCTCAGGAAAGTCAGGCTTTTTTTCTCTCCAAAGGAGCTGACTGCTGCTGATTGGTCTGACATGAGTATTTAAGTTTACTTTGTTTGCTGAAGACAAAAGTGGTGGCATTAACACTGTATGATGGAAACTAATCCTCCACAACATGGATGAATACCATAACTGACGATTTAGCCACCTCATACCAGCCCTACAACACAGTTGTAGAATAATATGAAGAACACTGCCAACTCAGCTGGAGGTTTTAGAACACACAGTTGCAATGCATTCCTCCAATGAGTAGGCAAAGAAGCACTTCAAAATGCATCCATTTGCTATTAATTAAAAAAATGGTTGACAGAACTTGCAATCAGTTTACTACAGAACACAAGACCTATTGTGAACATGTCAAAGAATACTTTTTTCCAGTACACTCAAAAGTCCTATATCTGAGTCACTGATGGTGGGAGAAGATACTTTCTTTTGTAGAGCATTAACAGGAAAAGTTTCTAGCTTATCTCAAGGACAATGTTATCATGATTGGACTCTTCTGATGCGGAACTGTGATCATCGTGAAAGTTCAATTGATTCTCATTTTTCAAAAACTTATTAAGTAGATCGCAAGCTGCAAGAATGAAACCCAAGAATGGAGGGGAAGGTTTCAAGGGGCGACTGAGGTATTCTGGATGAAACTGCATGCCAACATAATAAGGATGATCTGCTAATTCCATAATTTCCATTCGGTTCCCCTCTTCATCAGTGGCTAAGTTCAGAATTCAATTTGATGCTTTCTTCTTTCAAATCAATGAGTATCAATGAGTACTTACCCACAAAATGCATTCCTGCCTGTTCAAACTTGTTGATGTACGCTGGATTAACCTCGAAACGATGCCTGTGTCGTTCCTGGATGCTTGCAACATTACCGTACAATTGCCCTACACCATTATGATCATCATTTAGTGTCACCTACTAATTACAGAGGATGCTTTCTGGAAAACAGTGCTCCTAGCACCTAGACGCATAGTCCCTCCCAGATTTCCATTTGTATGTTCTGGCATCTCAATAACAACAGGGAAGGGAGTATCAGAGACAAACTCTGTGGAATTTGCTTCTGACATTCCTAATACATTCCTTCTCACAAAAAAGTGTTTCCTGCTCTCCATTCTTTTACCTGGCAAATTCAATAACAGCACACTGATAACCAAGACACAGTCCTAACAAAGGCTTCTTCCGAGATCTTGCCCATCTACAAGCTGCTACCTTGCCTTCAATACCTCGCTGTCCAAATCCTCCAGGCACTACCACTCCACTACCAACAAATACATTCAACATGAGATTTTCAAATTCTCACTGGCTGCTGCATAGCTGAGACCATGCCCAATGGTATTCCACAGGAGACGTATGTTCAGCTTTGGGTTCTAAATAATCCGCCATTATCATCTACATCAAAATATAAATGTTCTTCATTACAACTTAGACTTGCCTTCAGATTTAGCTTCCGACTAGCAGCCAGTGCTGCATGTTCCAATGATTTGATCACAGACATATAAGAATCTTCCAATAGGCTGTATTTGCCTACCAGCGCAATCACAATTTCCTTTTTGGTGCTTTCCAGTCTGAAAATACATGTACCTCGCAGTTCGGTGAATTCGAAATCAACCTACTTCTGAATTAACAAGTGCCAGTTTTCTAAGGCTAATTTGGGGCTTTCCTGTGTCTTCAACTGTAGTCTTTCTTGAAGCAACCTGGCAACTCCTTGTTCCTCGAGAACTAACGGAACTTCGTACACTGATGAGCAGTCAGGTAAAGCAATGACCTATCAGATGTCATACGAAATGGAATAGTTGGTGAGATACATTACACACTTGCTCTGTTGTCACATGACAAAAATTTGAAATTTTCTCCTTCACTGAATCAGGGATGGGCTTCTCACTACGACAGATGATCAAATCAGGAAAAATACCTAAGGCTCTCAATTCCCTAACACTAGCTTGAGTTGGCTTTGATTTGGATTCATTGCTCGTTTTTAACTATAGTAATTTGTTTAGCCTTTAACCAAATGATGTACGACCTTACATAAGGAACCAGGCTCACATGAATGTTGCAAAAGTTCTCCTTCTTTACACGAAATTGGAACTGCCGAAAAGCCTCCACAAACGGCATGCTTTCGATATCACCCACAGTACCTCCTAGCTCGATGATGCACACCTAGAAGTACCACACCACCATTCATCATGATCTTGATGAACTCACATAATTTGTAAATGTAAACCCTCACTACTTTATGTGTTTTTAATATGCTAACACTCAAAGCTTCATTGAAAACTATAAATTCTTGCACTACTTGAATTTGGTATTTCAAATTTAGCACAATAAACAAAGTACAAACATGCATTATTTACTTCTGGATTTTCAGAACCCACTGGAATTACGGCAACTCGTTGCACCCATTCTTGGATAGCATCAGTTATATGTGGAATTACTATAAAATAGAATAAAAATCACATATCTGCAGCACACTTGAGCCCAAATTTCAAATGCTCATCAGTACAAACACCCAAATGTTCACTCATGATCAAATGCAGATGTAAATGTTATTTACTGAATTCCAGTAACCCAAACAAGACTTTTTAAATTATAATTAAGTGATCCATGAGAATATAGAAACAAAACAGATTTTCACTCAATAAAATAAAACAAAATATAAAGAATATGTACAATCTTTCGAAAAATTCTTCGTCTCGCAACAAACGACAATAATCAATTTTGCAGGGCAGAATATCATGAGATCCATATGCATACTAATATATACATAAGTACATGTCAGTCATTACATATGATGATTTCAGAAGATTCCAAATATCTGATAGAAATAAAGTAGTTCCTATACACCTAACTGCAAACGTCTGCATTTTGAAACAGGGCATTATCTACTTTGATAATGACTTTCTGACATCACAGAACATACATATAATGAAAATGGGCCACTGAATTAAGTTTATATTCACGAAATTTCGTCAGGTTAATCCTAAACAAAACATTACAGTCATCCGGAAATAAATGCTCGCTCATTCCTTGAACTCAATAAGTGCCATTTGTGTTTGCTACATTCGCATTCTTTAAACATCAGGGCACTGACATGCTTCACTGGAAAACTCAATTTAAGGATACATGCCTAACACAAGCATAGGGTACTTACCTTGAACCGTTTTACCCAAGTAGCAACCTTTTCTTTCCTTGTCGATAACGTACTGATATATTTTTCCTGTAGTCAAATTATTATCTCTGTGAAGGGTAACATCTAAAAATCTTTCATAATTGCCTAAATCCAAATCTACTTCACCGCCATCCTCTAGAACATACACCTCTCCTACAATTGTATGGATAACTCATGTTAAGTAGATCCGTGCTATCATATACACGTGAATGTGTTACCGTGTTCATATGGAGAAAAAGTTCCGGCATCTATATTAATGTAAGGATCAATTTTGATAGCGGTCACCGTAAGGCCATGGGACTTTAAGATCGTTCCAACTGAACTGGCTATAATTCCTTTACCAATTCCACTGAGCACTCCACCAGTAACAACTATGTACTTCATTTTGTCAACCTTAATTTACAACAAAAGAAAGTCAGAACCCAAGACTCAGGTCACGGGGGTCACAACAGTCGGCACTGTACTTTCAAATTAGCAACGTGCTCGCGACAATCACCAATACCAAGTCTAATCATGAGAGTTAGCATCAAATTTCAAAAATAAGCTGTAGCATTATTATCAGGGAATCAAGCATAAAACAAAACTTAAATTTCATTGTTCTTACTAACCAACACTGTAAAATTATTCTTGTTTCTCTAATTTCTTTATTCATATGATCTGAACATATGATTTATATCTAACGACATTATTCTGTACATTCTATAATAAATTTCAGTGCTTTGTTTTTATGCAAACTTCAGAAGACATCGGTTAACAAAAATGAATAACTAATGCAGCACAATCTAGAATAAATGATTGGAAAAATTTCAATTTCTGTATTTTATGCAATCCAAAGATTGGAAATTTTTCCTGTAGCTTGGAACACCAAGGTTTGTAAAACAGAGGTTAAGAACTAAGAAAATGGAATAGATCATCTGCTGTGCTCTTCAGTCCTGTTTCATTCCTCTGTTTACAAAATTCAAAAATACAATTAGAAGAAAACCGCAACTTTTCTCGGCATGATACGATTCTTCTTTATGCTTTTGCTATGTCAAGAATTTCTGTAACTTTGTAATGATAATCTGAAAGTTCCTTAAGCGAATCAGGAACAGTTAAAACATTTGCACTTCTATGGACGTGATGGGTAACATGACGTAGAAACTTGATCAGTGTTGCTCCATTTCGTTTTATAGTGAACGTACTAGAACGGCTACATTATCAAATTATAATTCCATCATAAAAGATGGAATTATAATTTGTTTGAAACAGCTCATAATACTGTTGGTGAATTATACGTCATCCCTATGAATGGATGTACTTATATGTTACCTAAGCTTCCACAGCGCTGCTTTTGCTGAATCATCTACTTCCTCAACAGGATAAAGGTATTTCTATTGTTGCATTTGTCTACCTTGCACTCGGTCACTGAAACAAAGGAAGTCGACTCTGGATGCGACTCCTACTTATGAATCAAAGCAAAATGTTTGATGCTTCTTGGCATTGATTTTGAAGGAATTATGTCCTGTTCTTCCATTAGACACAGCTGTAAGTGGTGAGGGAGAGAGAAATGCTGTGTAATTGAAATTTCATTATCTTAGATTATACACAGCTATTCCAAAGTCTGTTTTGTGAGCTTCTCGACCTCATTCGTCTCTAGCAATGAACATATGATCATTCGTGACCTCTCAGACCCTTTGGCTGAGCAAGAGTGCTTGTTTATTTAGATCTGAAACTAGCATTAGCAGTTAGTATCTACATTGCTGATATCGTTAGGGTACTTTGGATGAAAAGACCGTTCAGAATCTACAGAAATACGAGTCACTTTAAGACAAAGAAATCATTGGAGAATGGTTTTCCCTTGATGGTATCCAAATGCATTGGATTACAGCAGCAGCAGTGGCTTTTTTAAAGAACGGATGATCGATTACGATGGAGCGCGACCAGCATTCTTCGCGGGTGGACAGAAGACGAAGGGGAGCAGCGCGACTCGACCTCTCTGACCTCTGGACACACGAGGGATGCAGAAAGCAAGCCAAAAGGAGAAATTGTCCACTCTTATTGCCTTGCCGCACCTCCTTCAGTGAAAAAAAGAAGGCGTAGACATTGAACATACTTGCAGCAAACACCAGAAAGTCATCTTTAGAGATGCTGATATAGTCACAACTTGAATTCTATCGCATAACTTCGCCTTATGAGCATTTGCGGAATCGGAAATGACCATACCCCCCGCATGAATATCAGCACTTGTAAGATAAATAAATTCATAGTTAGCTATTTTATTAACTTTGCATTCCTACAAGGTCCCAACTACCACCCTCTCGCTGTTTCATTCAAAGTTCATTATATCAGGTGGCACTTTTGTGTTTGCTTGTAAACTACGTGTCACAGCATATGCCATGAGGGTAGTAACCATTAACTTAGTTTCTAACCAGAGATGGACTTCACAAATCCAATCTTCAGCTACTTTACGGGCTTCTCCCTTGAGAAGATTCATGTACTGAACTGCAAGCTGCAAGTCATCTTTATCTACACAGCTTCTTGCTCTACTCAGGATATCATGTGTGGACAATTGATGGATATCAAGTGGATCATTTCTCAACTGCTCCAAAGATAGTGATGCTTTCACATTCAGAAGAAACAAATTCTGCAGATGTGACAACACAAAACGGAATAGCGAGAAATGCTGGAGGTCTACTAAAGCACTTCGATGACACACAGTATACACCTTGTCAAACCGAACTTTGAGGGCTTCTTTTGGAAAAAGCCCACGACTGCAAATAATGTCTGGTACACATGAGAGGACAGTTTTAACAAATGGATCATTATCTGTGAAAAAATTATGAAAAGAAATCCAATAATCTTTCCTTACCAGAGACGGCATTTATAATTTGAAGCTGATGACCAATAGGGGTAAGTTGATCTTGCCAGCATGAAGTGTCTGATGATCCTACATGCAAACAGTGCAGCAAATGCTGGCAGCTGAGGTACAGTTGCTGTGCCTGCTGGTTTGCATGATCCAATTTCATCCAGGACTTCAATGTACATTGCAATCCGTGGATTTGTTTGAGAGCTGCAGCCAACTGTTGATGGTAATGTTTTTTTTCTTTGATACGCTCAGTCTCTAATGATTCTTCAAGTTGATGTCTGAGTTCTTCTTCTTTTAAGCGAATGATTTCATGAAGGTATTCAGAAAACACATTTGCTTGCAGGTGGATCTTTTGTTGCAGTTCCTGACTTAATTGTTCTTTAATCTGGTCTATCTAATAATTTTGACCAAGTGAAATGAAAGGTTTCTTCTTGGTACCAACCTCACGTTCATAAGTAAGCTTTTGTTGCAGCAACTGTTGCTCCAAAGAAATGTTTTTCTTTTGACTTTCTTCATTGAGATTTACTTTGGCAAAATGATCTAAATGCATTTTGTGAATAATCTACAGACATCACTATAAAAACAAGCAAAGCATAAATCTCTAACCTTTTGATGAGACAGCTCCTTTTGCAACTTCATTGCATGGCGATATGCATGAGCAACAATGATATCCAACTCTTCTTCTCTCAATTTGAAAGGAGGACTGTCTGTTGCTAGCTGTGGTAGTAATGCAAACAGCTCTGTCTACTGCACAATAGAGAAACCCTACTTCTAATGGATCATGCTTGCCTGTAATTGTTTCCATCCTTCTTTCACAAGTTGAGCATACTCCTCTGTAATATGTCCTTCATGTAGGCTTTCTTGTATTTGATCTTTACAATTTTTAACAGTGGTCTTCACTTCTTGGGCAAAGGAGATAAGACTTGGAGAAGATGAAACCAGGGCTTCTTGTAAGAGATTTCTTAGGATATTGCCTGTAAGATGCTTCACAATCCACATACTTACTGCAATCTTAATTCATTTTCTAACACTTCTTGAACAGCTTTTTCTTTCTCTGAATACAAGCAGGATGCAGCTTCTAATTTCTTGCTATCAAGACTTTCAATAGCCTCCTGTAATGCAATAAGATGAGCTGCAAGAAACCGAGATTTTTACATTTCATTCTAGAGTCTACTTTTAAAACTTACATCTTATTTTTCTTAAAGCTCTATCACAACTAGCCAACAAAAGCTGTGAGCCCTCTTCAAGTTGCTGTTGCAACTGATTACCATTCAGATCTTCCAAAACAAAATATACTTTAAACAATCATAAAGTAACACATTTTAGACGAACTTAGAATATAATGACAGAACTGAAACTGCAGTGTGAGAAAATAAGTCATTTTGGTAACTAACATGATAAAGTTAAGAAACTAATGAGAGGAGCAAGGATCAAATATACCAAAATGTGTAGGTATAGTACATACATCAATTCAAATAAATAATTTACCTGACACTGCAGCATTTTCAGGTTTTTCATTACTGAAAGAAATTGAATCTACATAAAACAATATTTTTTTTTAAATAATTAAACCACATACACACCAGGTGAAGGAATAGTTTTTTCATCATGAGGTATGTTTGATTCATCCGTGGCACTCTGGGAGCTACAATCAAAAATCAAAATCAAGTTGGCATATGATAACTAAACAGTTTACCTGCTGTTTATTATGTTCTTCCGTTTAAATATCTGTTCAAACATAACTGCAGCAGAATTGGTTAAATCAAGAGAAAGCGATGAAATTTTTTCTTTGGAAAATTTAGCATAATCAGTGAATCTACATCACATGCATAAGCTACATGACTGCATGCATGTCTCTGCCAACCTCTCTAAACCACTGCTTGTTTTCCATGTATCTACATTTGTATCCAGCACATATTTAAAAAACTGGGCCATCCCAGGCAATGATTCCAGTTTTGAGCGGAAAGACTTATCATATTGAGCATAAGCATATAAACCTCCTACAGCTCCAGCAGACAATGAAAATACACCCAGTACTGCAGTCATTCTTCTGCTACAAAAAAAAAACATCGGAAAAAAATAATACAGCTGACCTGTGGATTTCTGGTTATTAATTTAAAAATTAAAGGAAACGCAACACATACAAAAGGGAGCTTATTTAATAAAATAATACCACTGAGGCTATGAACGATAATAAAATTCTATTTACGCTCTTTTTAGGGTCCCAAGTGTTATTCAACATGAGTTACTGAAAAATGAACACTTAACTTACCGCCTTAAAGTAGAAAACCGCAAAATACTTTCCAGTTTCTTCATTCTAACAATTAGCACATTAAACCGTGGTTCCTAATTGTTGTAAAAACATTTGATTAAATAAAATTGAGTTTTAAAAACTACAAAACCTAGATTGATAACGTACTTGAGAAATTTTTATTTACTGAAAACATTTTAAAATGAGAAATGTCTTTACTTGCATTCTTAACATCGACTACAGGGCACACATAGAGAGGTCACCCTAAGCGCACGTCTCTGCAAGGTGCCGGGATTGGTAGGAGTACCAAAGCATAGCACCTCTCAGAAAACGGAATTTAATGAGGCATTCGCTTTATTTTCATAATTTTCAAATAATTCTCAAATATCAACTGGCTTGCGTTGTAAGCTTTTCACTAATGAAATTGCATTAAGAATGTGAATTTACACAATGTGAAAAATCCAAAGGATCAAATCTGCTTCTTCTTTTCTTTAATTTTCTTCCATTTCCACCTGAGATTTTGATGTTCCAAACAAATGGGACGATTTCAACAATGAATACAATGAAATTGCATCCACGACATTACAGTTGAAAAGATGATCAATTCTCAGCCTCACAGATTTCATACAATTTTAATTATGGCCCATGCACATTTGTATCGTCTTGGAGAGCGATTGAACTTTGCAAGCATAACTTAGATATAGTTCCCGTACCAACTTCAGATGTCCATAAGTGAGCTTTCGTTTCCGATATTTCTGATATAGGAAGCAGCGATAGCAGAATTTTGAAGATCACAAATGTCTAAGTAAACCAAATGGAGTGGAGGAGAATTAAGTTACTTTGATACTATTAAACTTATTCCAGCTTCCTAAGTTGAGCTGAGGGAGTGAAATTTCTTGTTAACGAAAAAATGATCATATTAGATGAAATTGTGAATAAGTATAACTAATTCAGGGCATGCTACTTCCCTTTAAGTGCATTTCGAAAACAGCTTATATGCACTGCTTTTATCTAAGCCATTGAATTATTAAATTATTTATCACTGTGAAAAGTAAATTTGCCGTTTTTCAGTTTGCTGACACACAGAGATAAAAGAGACTTACTTCCTCTTTTTCAAAATTAGACCTACCCTTTTCATTTCAAATTCTTTTAAGAAGATATCTTGAAACCACGAATACTATACTTTTTTGGTATATTATTTCCATTGACTGTAGGAAAAAATAAAGCATATAGTTTGAGAAAAACTAAACTATGTTATCGCAATGTTGCACTGACTTTGGAAAGATTTTAATACTCGAAAGTTTCGGCAGAAATGTCCAAAGCAATTTACCTATAAATTTTCACTTTCCAAATATAATTGCATACAGTGAAGTCTTCAACATCTTCCATGCTATATCTTTATTTCTTTTATCTGTGTTTATAAAAAAGTTGATGTATATTAAAAGCTAGTGTTACATGTTCCCAAGAAGATACCAGCATCAAAGTGTCAAGAAACTACATGTTAATTTTCATACTTGATGCTTTGATTGAAAACAGTGACCACCCAAAATGAAGATACTCCCCACTACCTCAAGGGTTGAGAATGTCATCCGACTTTTATCAAAAAGTTATCATGTATTTAGTAAGATGCAGGTATTATTCTTAACGCGAACAGTTTTAAATCAGTCTCTATGTCTCCCTTTTTTTAATTACGTAATCAAGAATAACATTTTTAAGATTTCGAAGTCCGGAAGCCATTGATTTTGCATCTGTTTGAAAACATGTCCTACTGCGTTCCAATGGTGTGGCATTAACGACAGCAACTACTACTTCTTTTTCCAGTTATAAATTAAAGTCTTCTGAAACACCAAGGCGAACTTGTTTTCTGGTTCGAAATAGGGACTTGGGTGTGAATTACCTTTGAAGAACTAAAGGAATGATTAACTGAAATAAAAGATAATCTATGAAATTTCCTTTAGGACAGTTACTCGAAGAAAAAAGACAAAAAATGCAACTTTTCTCAAAATTGAAATGAAGGTATTGAAAGACGTCTATGAGTGGCTGATTAGCTTACTGTGGAGTAAAAATAAGATACGCCTCACTGCTAAAGCAATAAATGTTAATGAAATTAAAATTAATGTATATGCAGTGAGATTTTCTTGATGAGTAAAGATAAAGCAATCGTTTCGTTCATTTTGCAAAAAGAAAAAAAAAAAAAAAACGACAGTGATCATAAATTTGTATTTGTACTGATAAATCTCTTTGATTCCTTAGTTTTTAAAATCATGTATTCACCAAAAGAATAATTAGCATCACCGTTATATTTGTACACCTTGTAGGATTTCTGAATATTAATCCATGGCTTCTAATGTTCTTTCTTCCTCTTTGGTCCTAGAATTTATCTCTTCTCATATTCATGCCTTTTAAGTTGCAAATCATTGGTTCCACATATCGAAGATCCAGATCAGTGCCTAACTAGAAGCCTGACTGGCCTACATAAAAAATTAATACCCGTGAGACGTTTATTATTCACCTCCAGATTCACTTGCAGTAACGTGTACATTTCGAGAATCACAATAACAGATTACGGTTCAGACCTATAGAAAAATTGTGCTTCTATTGTGCTCATGAGAGCTTACAGAATGGTTCCTGCGAAGGACCGTTGTCTTTCATGAGCATTCAAATCTTTCAACACAAAGGAACCTATCTGCCGAAAGAAATTCTTTTCTGCATTATTTCATAGAAATTCAGTTAGTCAACTTGCTTTTATGACTGTTTCCAAGATAAAGGAATTGTACACAAAGAAAAGCCTGATGAAATTAACAGTAATGTCTGCTCGGAATTCCTGACAAGAGTTTCAGTGTATCTGAATGCTCCGATAAAGACTACAACAGCTTCCTTTTGATTATGTAATTTCAACACTATATGAGTAATTCAATTGAAAGCTCGGAATCGATAATCTATGAGTAATGGGACAATTCCTCGAAAGCTGAGAAAAGGAACTTTCAGCTACTTGATCTCCTCGGACACTAATGTGGAACCTTCTAAACTTAGAGCTATATTCAAAGATAAGCACTTTGAAGTTTCTGAATTCGGAATCCTCTAGGGATGCAAAAGCTTCCCCGATGAATTTTCACTATACTGTAAAATCTAGTTGCTCATGCATATTATATAATAGACGAGTGTACGAAAGCTTTTCATTTAAAGATGAAGTTCAGTATGCAGAACCCACTTTGTACCTACTTCATTATGTAATTTGTTCTTTGTCATGGAACATGGGTGAGAATAAGATGAATTGGTGCCCGTGTATTAAAAATGAACACGAATTCTTTTTATCTGAACAATTATCGCCATTTCTTTTAGCATTTCGGAAGCAGAGTTCTTTTGCTAAAAAGTCTACTCCTATAAGTTGCGACTCGTTCAATTTTGTAAACGAAGAGGGCAATTTGTCGCCAATTGGCATTTTTGTGCCCCTTGCACAGGATCTCGACAAATTTTTCAAATTAACTGAATTCTAGCTCTGAAAAAGTGAAAGTTGATCTAATCGTGACATCTCGGGTTGCAAGGTTTTCCCATATTCTGTTTTGTGACAACGAGTTGAACCAGACAGCATAGTTACGATTTTTTTTTTAAAAAAAGAAAAAAAAAACTTCTGGAACAAATGCACTATTTTGAATCAATGAGGGTTTTTTCCCAAAATCTTGCTTTAGGATGATTCAGAGTTGCAAACATTCGTTTATATTGGACGTGTGTTCGTTCCATAATGAAAGTTTTCGCGGGTTTCCCATGCACTCCCAAAATGTTTCAGAATTTTTGAGGATGCACTAGATATTTTTTGTGGAAAAAAAAAAAAACATGAAGTCCAATTTTCTTTTTTAAAACAAACTTGTACTTCCTTAGAAAAGTTTCTGCCCCTGAAAAACAAAAACGAACACGTATGAAGCGATATTGCGAGTTTTATTTAATGACAACTCGGTAGAATCGCAAGCACGTGGCAACTCTTGCACTCTACCACAGTTGAGATGATATCTGTATAAATATATCTGTTTAAGAGATATATCTGTATGAATATATAATACATCTGTATAAGAGACGAACCATTACTTACTGTGTGACTAATTTAGGAAGAAAAAAAATTGAATTTGCCTGCTTCCTAAAATTCCTAATGAATCAAGCCGAACCTTATTATGAACGAGAACCATGGATGGGGAGCTTACGGGTAAAATTATCACTCTCAGTGGGTGATTTCTTTTTGGAGATCACTTGATATTTACGAGCATAAACGACATTTGAAAAAAAGATTTTGCACCGACTCATGCGATGGTATCTGCCGACTGCCATGCTATTTGTACTACAGGAACTCTACAACGGATGGACCTCCATCAAGTTTTGAGAGCTTCTGTGATTCTGGACGAAAATAAGGACGACTGCTTCACATCTCAGGTTGCATCTCGTTCCCATCCATTGGAATCCTAAGGACACTTCAGCTGTTTTATTTTACTCCACACCCAAGAATGAAAGACACGTTGCGCGACACTGGATGAGCGCGAAAGTGCATGTACGGATTACAGTGCACCAAAAAACAGGGTACACCCACCCACCTGACTACAACTTCTTGATAAAGATACCTTTCCACGAATCGAGACTTTTAGCTTGTTTGTTTGTTTGTTTTCCCACTGCACATAAGAAAGAGTCAATCATGCCCATTAACGGTATCTAAGTAGTATGTATTAAATTTTCATTTCGTGACATGTAAAAAAATATTGCAATTCTAAAATGGACGAGGAAATAAAACCTGGATATTTTGTTAGCCAAAAAAAAAAAAAAAACAAGCATATGGTTCTTTTGACCAATGAGTTCCCACAATTGAGCGAACAGATTAACAGTCTTTCTTTACTAAGTATATTTTCTCTTCCATAGCAACTATATTTTTGCTAGTGCACCACTATATTTCAAATTCCTGCAACTAATCTGTTGGCTAGTCTTCTTTCAATGTACAGAGATTTCAGAACTTAATTCTTTCCAAGAACCACCTATTTCGAATATGCAAAAAAAGTTTTTTTTTTTTTCATTTCAGTTATAGAAAATTACCTGGGTGTTTGGTAAGGATGAATGATCCACAATTTTTTTGTCTCTCGTTTGTAGCCTCGCGGTTGTTTGAGAAAACGATGCTTTTGTTTGAATCGGTATTTGGTTTTCGCTTTTCTCTTCAAGGCATCTTCTAATTTACATCCACTCCCGGGTTCCCGGGTTGAGGTTTAGCATTGTATTTCATCTTCAAAGTGTTTGATTAATATCGGGAGATGAGGGATCTTTTGATCCTCGCCCACTCAGCAGCATGGCAATAGGTACCACAAACTAAAATTCATCGTCACGGAAACCTAAAAATTTCATGTCATCAAGCAACGGGTTAGAACACCTTTTTCCCTCTCTCAAGGAAACCTTGGCTTTGGAAGGAAAACAAGGGAACTGACATTTAATTTGGATTGAATTGCGAACGAGCTTTCCCAAACACTATTTTATTTTTCGTGCATCACCAGATACACAAACGAAGGTTCCAGCGTCGACGAGCAGCGTAGTCGTCAACTTGTTCATCTCGTCGTTTCCATGATGCTTTTTACCTAATATCCCCTAACCCAATTACCAAAAGTAATGGATTAAGAAATTCCTCCCGGTAATCGTAAGTCGCGCATTATAGCTGTCTATGCAGGATGGATAGTGTGCGAATGAATGCATGTCTGCATACTTAGCTGTACCATATACTTGTGGTGGTATGCATATATCTAGATGGAATACTGCTGTAGACCTAGTCACATCTTTCCTAAGGCATACAGGTCAAAGTTGACTTGCTACCTACTGAACTCGTTAGCTCTTGAGTACACGTTGTTGAGTATGAATAGAGTTTGCACCATTTTAATGCGTCCTGCAAATCAGAATGTTCGCAATTTTCTGAAGCTTCGTATTTCGCATTTTAGTTGTATTTTGTATTCCTGCAGCTTTGTTTGGTTTCAACTCCGCGCAAGCCATCTGTCCATACTTCCAAATGTTCGTATACATTCCTTATGCACCTATTTTTTGCGAAAAGCTGTGAGTGGCTCTGATACGCTACTAAAAGCTTTGAGGGAATGTATGATTTCAACCACAAGTTTTTAAATAGGAAATACTCTTTATCAGACCTTGCATTTATAATCACAATCATATATTTTACTGTCTGTACGCTCATCTTTCTTCTTTCTTTCATGTTTCCCTAAAACCCTCAACATTTGTTGAATTCATTTCTGGTTTTGCATTGATTTCTGCCGCGTATACTCTTGATTTTCCTATGAGAATGCTAAAGTACTTATTGATCTTCACCCAGCTCACTAATAAGAACAGTCCACATTTTTGCCAACTATTTTTCGACTTTATGACATACCATAAATTCCGAAAAGCAAGAGGAGTATTATTCCAAAGATTCCCGCTCCTCCTAAAAATATCCCAAGTCCTTCTACAACCGGATGTTCCAGTAGATATATCCTTCCATTTTCCCAGAATTCGGCAAATTCTTCAGCTAATTGTTTTACCATCAGAGACATCAATGAAAGGTGAACTTTTTGGACTAAAATAAATCAATCGTACAGTAAGTATTATTAAATACACATGGTTCATAAACATGACGTTTTGTAAGTCCTATAACATCAGGTGTTCATAGAACCGGTTTTCAATGAAAGAACTGATCTAATCGGTACATCAGCAAAACAACAACAACAAAAAAAAAGCTAATTTCCTACGAGAATTCCGCTTTCTTTGCAATATGGTGGTCATCTCAACAAGTGGATGTTGGTGGTTTGGAAAGCATTAAAAGGGGGGGGGGGGGCGGGAATCGGATTCTCACAACAGAAAGTAAACGATGATTTTTCGCAGAGGACCATCAAGTCAAGGAGAGGAAGAGGCAGGAAAGCAAATGGGAAACCACATGAAGACATCCAAACTGAAGAACTGCGCGGATCTTGAAGACGAAACAGATCAAAAATTCCTTCCTTTCAAAAGGGATAGCCATCGGTATACATTCCCTTGTGAAAGATCTGAATGAGTATTTACAAGCAAGGTAGAAACTGAATTAAGATGAAAGCGGAGGAAGTGTTGAGCTGCTTAAGGACGCGCAGAACGTCCGACGGCCGAAGTACTTCAAAGAGAAATGTCTCGAAGCCATGGGGTCAAAAGATTACAGATCAAGGGATTTCCTTGGATTTATTTCCGGACTCATTGGATTTGTGGAAGGCATCTTGAAATGTTGGAATGCACTGAATATAAAGGAAATCGTATTCATCAATTGTGATGACTGATTCACGTGCTAAAAAAACACAAAAACTGAACTCCTGAAGGGGAAACCCTATTCTGAAGAACATTTGGACTGCATGCCTACCATTTTCGAGTAAAACTTATGCTGAAGTACAATTTTTTGCCATTTCAGTGATTTTTCGTACAGGCAATTCGGCTGGCTTTTATATCGACTCGAAATACGTGAAATTCTGTGAATAAAAATTGATGGAGTACACGGAAAACAAAATTTAGCATTCGAGCATTCATACATGCGAGCAAAGTCCTGAATAAAAAAAAAAAAAAGGAAAAATTCGATATTTTAGAAAGCGGTTGTTGCTCTTTTTTTTTTTGTTTGCAAGCATCGGTGTGTGGTAGTCTTAGAATTGAGCAATGGCAGGATAATTTATTTGTAATAAAAACGACCCAAAGAAGTGGCAGCAAAAAGGTCAAATCATGAACGCATTCTGCTTGTCTTGCACAAAGCTGCAAAAATGAAAAGCCAGAAAAAACCGAACGCATGATGGGAGAAGGAAGAAGAGAAAACTCTCACAAACTAGAAGTATTATGTGGTTTCCTTAAAACTGCATCTGCATTCTCATCTCGTAGCTACTTTCACGGGAAATTCCACCGAAAATGCATCTTTTTTTTCGAAGACGGAAAATGCGTGAAAAAAATGCAAGGAATATCGTGGAACACTGGATCTCGAGCGGATCGGTTTAGCAGTGTGTGTACACAGTTTCCGTAGGAACCATGAGCGAGGATCCAGCCCGCAAGTTTCGGCTGGGATTCGAAATTTTAGGGACTCATCCCTGGAGAGAAGTAGGATATTGGGTACAGCGACCTCTGGTCGATTCGTCGACGTCCACTTTCAATTCGCAGTCAACGTGGCTTTCTTGGAAACTCGCACAAGGAAACACCACCATCACCAAAGTGTATTCCCGTAAAGACCGACTTCTGATCAGCGTTGTCCGAAGAGATCGAAAATGTATGTACGAGTATTTCGCCTTCAGTGGTACTCAGAGTAACACGAAACCGAATATTAGGGTTAACTGTTGTTCCGATACTTGTCAACAGCTTGCAGTTCACCTGAAAAAAACAAAGACTGAGTAATAAGGCGTCATTCCATGGCTTTCTTTTTTTTTTTCTAGCCGCCACCATTTCATTAACCATTCCTATTACCATCAACCTCTTTTCTCATGATATGCAATCGTTCTATTTCTCATCTATGTCGGAGGCATCTTAATCATTTTTTCTTACATAACATCTTCAACCTTTACTGAATTATCCACATTTACTCTCAAGCCTCTAAGCATTAAACCACCAGTACCTTCCAACCCGACCAACTTCCCTACCCTCATCCTCCTCATCTAAAATCCTACTCTCATTACCCAATATTCCCACATCTTGATTCCCAATTTCTTATGTAATATTAACACCAATTATTATTCCACACGTAATTATACAAACCAAAACACCCCTTCGCCCTCTCCATTAAAGAGAAACCTCAACAAAAAAAAAAAATCACCCGCACGATTGACATACCCACACCATCAAATATTTCTCATTCTTGAAATCTAGGTTCTTTAATAGGAATCTTCCCAATTAACCAACTATAGTGACAGGCATCATTATCCTATTCAGCAATGGAACCATGGATTCGGTTGCACTCTGCAGCGTTTGAGCACAACAAGCATCCTGACATGAAGCCGAAGGATTTTCCTTACTTCATCGAAATCCGTCAAATGATGAGACGTGACATTCAAATGACGGCGGGAAACCAATCGGCGGCTCGGATTCCCACCTCAGAGCACATCATCAGTTCACGATGGCATTTTTTTCTTCTTCAGGATTTGCCAAGTTGAAATGCAAAAATTGGGATCATTGCGTTCCGATCATGGCTGGGAGGTTTCCCGCATCAGGTGGTCAAACGGGCCATCTTCCGAAATTTCCGTCCGTCTGTTAGTTATGTTCTGATTCGTAGACTCATCTTATTCCGTTTCTTCTCGGAAACTGGTTTCAAACTGTTTTCGTCTCATCTCCGGTCAGCTCCAGATTCTGCTCCATGGATCGGCATCTCTCTCGTCACACGTCTCAAATAGACCCAATGTTCCTTCGGATTGACTCTCATCTACGAACCGTGCACAGAATGCAAAAGGAAAAAGAAAGAACTGTTTTTTTTCTTCTTCTTCTTTCTTTCAATCGCAAATCATTTTTGCTCTTTCATTCGTCATCATTTCCTTCAGAAGTACAGCAAGTGCTCCCCCCCTTAACGAACAGAAAAATCGAAATGTGCCACATAGGCTGTTCACTACACTTTTGGAGAGTCTCCGTACTCACCACAACGGTTTTGAGAGCACCAATAGCAAGCAAATCCTAATTGCAACAACCTCAGTGGATTGTCTTCAGCACACTGTCTTCTTCCACTGCATTCAAATTCAGAAGGAAGAACGAGTCTGAGACAGCCAACAAATCAATTCTTTGGTTCGGGAAGGATAAGGAAGAAACCAAATTTTTAATTCCTATGCCGATTCACAAATCTGTTTTCCTTTTTTTTTTGTTGTTGGTGTTTTTTTTTCCACGATAATTGTCAGCAAGAGACCTGAACCTGAAACGAAAACCTCAACGGGCCGAAAGTGAAGTTCTTGGAAATGTTGGAAGTGATTCTTCTGCCCCTCAAACACTCTATTCGGAGCTCTTCGTTCCAGATCCGGAGTGCTCAGAACTCGGTGTGATCTTTGGAAAAAATGCTTCCGCGTCCCATGGATGAAAGAAACGAACGAAGGAACTCCTCGGAGAGTGTTTGCTTACTTTACTTGCATTCCGACCTAATCCACAATGTCCCACTTTTCCCTGAAAACGTTTGCAGGAGAACCAGAAATTGAAATTCACAGGCTGCGGGACAAAGCTGAATAACTGTGATGAAGAATGCCTGCTAAACACATTGGGAACATTCAGATTCGCAGTGGAGAAGCAACAGACGATCCCGATGGGGAAAATAGAGTATAGTATTTGCATCAAGGACCCGTATAAATAACTTCACGTGCTCCAGAAGTTATTTATGCAATTAAATCTCCCAAACACGTAATGAAGCGGTTTTTAAGAATGCTTCAGTATCACATACACTGCATGAAAACTGATCTCTTGTTTACTATCGAACCCATCCTGAATGAAAGACAGTTCCATGAATCAACAAAGTCCTGTGTGATGGAACTCCCGAGCTGTCATCTAAAACATTTAAAGTAAATTAAATAAATGCACACGGAGCTGTTGAATCACCGAACAGGAAATCATTACAGTGCTGCTTCTATGTTTAGCGGTAATAGTCATGAATCATAAAAGCATTCCTGAAAAAAGCATACCCCCCCCCCTCCCTTCCCTCCCCCAAAATATAGATAATTATTCAAGTTCTTTTGTTTAATATTTCTGGAAGGGAAGTGGCAGAAGCAACTTCCGTGCAAACATGTTAATTACAAATTTCCTGTTTCGAGCATTTCGTTTCTTTATTAAGAAATTGCTCATACTACGAATTTTCAAAGATGACGGAGGTCAAGCAGCAGCTAATCATTTTAACATGCGTCAAAAATTTTCGAGATGGATGCAGCTCAACGGAATTGTGTGTTAAAGAAAAGCTTGGTTAATAACCGGAAAGGAGCGAGGAAGCATCTTCCCTTAGCTCGAGTTTCCAAGATGGATCGGATGCGATGACCTGACAAGCTGAATCTCGTCCAGAGTCCAGTGTAAATTCAGCTACAATTTTCCAAGGTTTAAAATTGGGCGCAAATGTGGCTGCTAGAAAAATTTCATACAGCACGTAATCACGTGTTACGTATAGGATGTGCATACTTATATTCGTATCTTGTATATTACATGCAGATTTTGTTCGGGATATTTCTAAGTGTAGGAAGATTGAAAGAAGATACGTGGTGATGGGCTCCCAATTTGATTCCCCATGTGTCGATAAAGACATTCCACACTCTCATCATCTCCACAGAAAAATCTTCATCCCCGCGTTCTCTTCTGAGGAAGGCATCTTCCCCAAAGATCTTCCCTTCACGTCTTGAAGTCTCTTCAGCTTTCTGACGAACGGATTCGTTTCTTTAATGGGGTCCCAGTGACTTTCTGCTTCGCTGAGTACTTTTCTTTGGAGACGTTGGATCAGATAAAAGGACACTTCCAACTCTGTCTCTGCGGCCAGGAGCAATGCCTTTCTTACTGATTCTATGAACAAATCTGGAGGTTGAATTTGGGATTCACTTTTTCCTTGGAGCATCTTTAGAATGTTGACTCTTTTTGTACTATTCAGATGAAATTAGCTTTCTGGTGAACATTTGTCTTCAACTAGGTTCATTGCTGGAGCGGGAACTTCCCAAAGATCTTCCTCGGTTCCCGTAACGAAAATTACAGCACAAAGGATTCCAGCTGTGGGTGGAGATTTTCATCATGTCCAGATGAGAATTCCCAGCAAAGTTCTTTGGACGAGATTTAAATGTTCGTTCAATTGCAGATTGAGAAGCTGGTTCTTATTTCCTTCCCTGTTAATGTTTCTAACCTGAAATACATTTTTTTTCTTTTTCTTTTTTTCTTTAGAGGGATCCAGCCGTCCAAACTCGTTTCCAGGACACGGTATCATAGCTAGAATTTTTGCTGAAACTTATGGCCCCCGCAGTAGGCAGTCTTCGGAGATCCCCAGAAACACTTCGTTCGAGACTGGTCTTGAATGCTTTTCGAACACATCCTTGAAAAGTGTTCCATCTGTCAACACACAATTTTAATGATAATTCCGAAAACTGACTTGGGTAGTGCTTTTTTTTCCTCCCCCTATAATTCCTACTCTGCTTTCCAGGGTTGGACTTCTTCCGAATTGGTATAACCTTAACACCTCTCTGCTTAATCTGTACTTTTTGTTAGTAAATTCAATAGATTGACAAAAATGTCTACGAATTCTATGGAGGTCGTTGGCAAAAATCTTGGCAAACGATTAGAGTTCAAGTGTGCGTGATATCTTGTTCAACATTTAGAATTGTGTCAAAGCTTTCAAAGTTGTATACATGTATACTGCTTCGCTGTATCGTTTTGATGTCTCGAGTGCAATATGGCATTTCGGTAAAGATCGTAGCTATTGCTTTTATCCCATCTTCTCTCATGGTTCATCCCCCATCCTCAGCGGGCTCTGCATTTTCCCAGAAGAAGGAAACCAGTACACTGAAGTCCCGATGCTAACGACAAACGCGAAATCTTTCCTGTTTCTCCCAGTCCCACGTTTTCTCATACAGGTTTCGTGAAATCTTCCTCGTGAAATCACTCATCTTTCACTCTCCATCCGGTTGAGCACCCGGTGATGCTTCCGTAAGGTACAGCAACTTCTGTATTCAGTATGATGTGAGATGGGAGCCTGTGTTTTGCTTCTCAACATCAACCACTTGTTTCAGAAACGATCATCCGAGTCAAAGCATGGGGAAACAAACTCCCATCAGAAAGTAAACATGGCGAATTTTCAAAATAAAATAAAATGAAATCTGAGCTGTGTGTGGTAAACGTCCTCTGTGGAAACTTTCAACTCTACAGAGGGTGTACGTTGATCAGACACCACGGAACAGAGTGAAACCAAATACATGCATGATAGAAATGAAATCCGGATTCGTGTTTTTAGATATTCCTAGATGAAATTCCAAGTCTCTTATAACCTACTGCGAATCTGCCAGGTAGATAAGAGACTTTCTGATGTTTGCTTTCGTTTTCTTTTCCGGGGAGGAGTGGGGGTGAAATGGAGAAAATCAGTTCCCCAGTTGAAGTAAACTTCAACCGGTAAATGCAACTTTCAGCTTGAACTTCTGTTTTTGTTGCTTATTCGAATATACAACGAAATCACTAAGGCTTTTATCAACAGAAACGAGAAGTCAAAGCAGAGACACCAAGACTCGTGAGCCAAAAACGATGTCAGCCAAAAACGCAAAATTCGAATCACTCGGAAGCAGATTGGGGCCGTTATCCCAAATGAACAGTTTTACGAAATCAGATCCGCGGTCGGATGAGCTGAGGCGTAAATTTCAGCTTCCAAGAATCTCTTCTCCTCGAACCTTAGTGGAAGCCGAAAATTCTAGACGCGAGAGCTCCATTCGTTATCAACACGTTCCGTCTTCTTCTTCCTTTCCTAGTCTTGGGAGTTTTTCCGCTGAAGCTTGGAAAAATGCACTCTTGCTTTTCCCTTTTTCGAAAAAAACGAGTGTGCGCGAGACCTATGAACCCTCTTATCTTTATTTTTTGTGTGTCACTCTCTTATCACTCGAGATTGTTTCATTGGGCTTACCAGATGAGTTCCTCATTCCAGAGACTCGAACGTGCTGTTGCTAGCTTCACAGCCTCCCCGTTCTGGAGTGAGACGTCTATCAGCTGTTTGCATGTGCTTCTTTCGAGTCTTCTTTACCTTGAAACGAGAAGAAGCCATCATCTGACTTTTTCTCTAAGTGGATCGAAATTTATGCGAATTAGTCCCAAGTAAAATGAAAAATTACGAGATCTTTCTCAAACATGAGAAAACAACACATTTGATAAATTCTGTCGCTTATTAGCACACTTTGAGAAGCAAGTTCCCATACCATCAAAGAAGTCCATATTCCTTTCAACCGACTATTCTGAATGGTATAAAAGCTTGCAACAAAAGTCCTTTCCTTTAAAAAAAGGTTAATGAACTCCCACCCCACCCCCTCTGAAAAAAAAGACGTAACCACATCAGACAGATACAACTGCACCCGTAATTTGCAATATATTTATTCCGTGGTGCATCCCAACGCTGAGCTTGGAAACGGAAAGAGGCTGTACGGGAGATGAATTCGCGCATCTCCATGGCTGCGAACTTCGCCTCCGTATTCGGGGTTTCTACCGGAGGGTCCATCGAATCTGAGGATTTTTTTTTTGACATGATCCCAGGTGAAGACTGAAAGCGCTTCACCTGGGATGCTTTCGTTTGGGACCCTCTGCAAATAAGAGAGTTGTTTATCGGTTGTCATCATGATGAAGTTGCCTCCATCACGAAGGTGGTCAATTATTCATTGAAACAGTTCGTTCCACATTGATTGAGCGTGCATTTCTGGTACAGATGGGTAGCACATACTTTTAAAAACTGAATCCGTTGAGGAAAAGTAGCTGATCATCCTTTTTTTTTTTTGTTTTTTTTTTTTTTTTTAGAGATTTATACCGACTTCAATTACCGTTCTCGGAAGAAGCGATGGATGAAGCAATCAAACTTTGTAGAATGTGCACCAAGCCCCATTGGGAAATTAGATATTGAAATCAAGGACGCAACTGTAAAAGTTGTGCATTTCTTTCCTCTCCGACTGACCGTATAGGAGCAGACTTGGAACAGATAACGCACCACAGACTATGGCTTGAAAGAATGACGTCTGGCTTCAAAAATGGCGCCTTCTGAAAAAAGGTTCCGGCCAAGCTTCCGCTTCCGTTGACTGGATTCGAATGGGCTGGTGTACCGTACAAGCATCAACAGGGAAGTCCTTGCTTGAGATACTTTTTGATTTACCAACCAACACGTCAAGACGTTGGTTTGCTATGGTTGGTTTCACAACCTGACCCCCAGCTGTCGCTCTCGCCTTGCGATAGCCATGGAAACCACCGTCTTGTCGAAAGGACAAAGCTTGAAACCGTCACTCTACAACCAGCGTTCACAAAACGGATGGTTCCGATGACTCATTCTACCTTTCGCCCATTTCGTTTCCCTATAGGTGTTTGCATTTTATATAGCTTTCGGGTTTAAAAATTGATCTTCACTGGAAGCCTGAGTACGATCCACGTATTTTGGAATGATACAGTATTTCAAGAAACTGATGCATCCAAGTATGAAACTGAAAGTGACTTTAAGTATGTACATACAGTCCGATTGCGCATATTCATTTGCCACTTAAAACACAAACATTTCAGCTTGCTTTTCAGATAACCGACTGCAGCATGTGATGTCAACCGGTAAGTCAAAGCCATTTCGAAACCACGATTTCAGCATCTTTCGCAGGTAATATCCAGCGGCGTTCTAAAAAAAACTCTTGCACCACTAGAGTCGACACGGGGCAAAACATTCCACCGAGGACTTTAAAACAAAGCCATAAAGCAGATTCATGAACGATCTGTCGTATCTTCGAACGTTACATTGCTGACCTCTCGGGAAGATCATTTCGCGTCCATCACCAGTCTTTCCTTCACCCAGACAAACAACCTTTTGGAATCGATCAGCCTTCCACCACTTCCAAAGGCAAAATACGGGAAAAGATGATTGATTTCATGACCTGCGATTCTCGAATTTCAGTTCAGTCCTAATTTATTGCGGTGAATCGGTTGTAATCCGCAAGTTACGAAATTCCGGGGAAGCAGAATTACCAGGGAGCATTTTCGTTCTTGGAATGGCCGTTTAGATCGCTGTGATTGTGGAACGACGAGAACGCAGGAGTCCTGAGATTGTGAAACCAGTTAGAAGAACATGGCAGCATACAACTAAAGGTAACACTGAGGAATCCTTCGAATTACGAGGAATTTCTATTCCATCGTTGACAATGCATTTTCGATGACGCAGATCCTACGGATTACGAAAAAGAAAAAAAAAAAAAACTTTCACGGAGAAGCGGCATCACTTATCGCAATGATTAGAGAATAGCTCAGTCACTTAATGAATTGTCCACCTTTGCCGTGCTTGAACTGCAATCATATCATGGCAAAGTATCGTTTGCTTAACTCGCTTTTTCAAAGTCCCCTTTCCTTCTTAATGCACAGCAAAAAATTACCTTTCAAAAAGCGGCCACGTCCGCAAACATAGCAGACATATCGTTATTGCAATGGACGATTACTGGGCTCGATCCTTCGAATCTAATTAATAAAGTGCAATTCGAATCTTGAAGAAGTCACTGGGAGGTGCCCACAGGAACCACACACACACACCCTTACAGTCTTTTGGCAACACTGCAACTCTTGTTCTGCGCAAACCGTATAGTACACGAGTGTACTGAATCACATTCACTGTGAATATGAAACCGATTGTGATCCGTTCACACTTAAAAGCCGTTCCGATCATTCCAGTTCTCTGACAAGGCTGAATTGGAGCAAAGTTATCAAGACCAATCATGTGTTCTAAATCCACATCTCAGACCTTCAGAAGGAGTAACACATACATGATATAAAGTGAGTTCGTCGAAAAATGCCATGTGCTTCATTTTCCACCGAGGATCGACCGCCACGGAAATCTTTTTTTCCTTTTTTTTTTTCAAGGGGCTTTTTTCAGATAGCATGCAACAGTTTCAACCGTGTCGTGGTACCCCTTGGATTGGCGTCTACTACGGCCTTTCAGCGCCGACACAAATTTCACCTCCGTTCTTATAACAACAGCTCGGATCGTGAGACGGAAATTCATGGAATTTTCTGAATCGTAAACATTCCTCCTTCACGTGAAGAGGAAAGTTTGTGTGATCGCTGCTTAACCGCCGAAGAGCAACAGTCCACGGAGAATCGGTTCGGAGAAGATCTTGGATTTTTCACTCAGTCTAGGAAATTCGACAAAGATTAGTTCTGAAAGAGAACAAAGTTCATGGAGAGCATTCTCAAGAAATTCCCGAAAACAGACGTCAGCTTTGAACAGCAGGTGCAAAATACACTAAACTATTTTTTTTTTTTTTCCCTCCCTGTAGCTCTCTCATTCATTTGAATCATTAAATTTTTGTCTCCAAGCATTCTTCTTTATATCCATATATTTGCCACTTGAGGTTGTGAATCCGTATTTCAGGAAGGCAAACTTTTCGGAAAGGCTTTGTGATGCAGCACTGAACGCCTACTATTCATATCGAGACATAAGGATAGACGACATTCAGTAGTCACCAGCAACAAGAAGCCACCCCCCACCCCCCCCTTCAAAAAGAAATGCAATATAGAAGCTGAAAAGGAAAAAAATTCCAAAAAGTACACTTTGAATGATTGACGGTGGGCAGTTCTTGAATTGGAATATCATGCAAACTATAAAAAAGGTACCAATGTATTTCTCTGAGCAGTGAAGTTCAACGAAATGGAAGTTGATGACATTCTGTCCCAATGATCCTATCGAGAAATAGTTGACCATGGTTTCTCGATACTGTCATTAAGAATGGTAACCATCTGAACTCCGAATCGGTTTCAGTTATCTTGGAATCGATCTTCGCATGAGGTGGTGGCATTCAAAGATGGTAATGTGTCTACCACATGACATCATATTGCTAATAGTTAATACTTGGGGCCATAGATAGGAGGATAACGACCGCGGCTTTACGGCCAAGCGCTGCAGAATCAACAAATTGGAAAATTACTCGAAATCCGAAATAATTTTCATCCTCGTGGAAGGAATTGAAGAATGAAAATAAAGAAGCGCTGATTTGAAAAGGAATTAATTTATCTGAAATTATCCTTCGTTTCATCCAAACGTAGTTTCGAAACAGGCGCCAGATTTTGGCTTAGGAAACGCATATGTCGTTTCCACACATATCCACTGATCGAATATCCATTCATTTACTATTTTCATATTCAGTTCATTTTACGTCGTAGAAGGATCTTTTCGGCAGATAAGAACAAAATTAAACAAGGAGTCTCCCGATGAATCTTTCATCTTAGCTGTTCTCTATATTGCATTGAATTAATTCCGTTTTATTACGCTTGTGCAGATTCTGTGTTTTTATGCTTCTTTATTAATGAAAATTCGACCGTTCCTTTTTCAATTGGTGGATCCGACATTCTTTGCCAAAAATGACAATTTGCTGCTTTGAGTTGGAGTTTAGAGTGCGAATTCTCTTGGCATTCGTTTGAAAATTACGCTTCGTGATTAGTATGCCTTTAACATTTATGCAACAGGAAAACTAAATTCACTTGTGCCTCAAAGACATTCGAACACAAAAAATACGTGAGAGCAAGGGCACAACACCTGATCCGGAGATGCATTTTCGGTGGAGCATCACCCCAAAATCCCATACAGTTTCAAAAATGTGTGTTGTGATGGGAGAATCGTCGTAATAGAGAATGGGGAGCATCCGCGTGCACGTGACGTGAGCAAAACTCGTACGTAAATTACGAAAGCTGCCTGTACAGAAGAAGGTGGGAAGCGTTTCCTCAGCGAGCCGTGAAGAAGCTGGCAGTCCTGCAAGATCTTTCGCGGCTGTCGGTCGCGTTCGCAGAAACTGAGCCCTGGAGAACACGGAACTCCCTCATTCCTCGCGGGTCGGCATCTCTTTCAATTCCATAGATCGAAGGAAACGCTCGGGATTTCGATTTTCACCGCTCTGGACCAATTCCTCTCTTATAGACGAACACAGGCATCCACTAAAAAGTCCCGTGAGAACAGCCGGCCTGCATAGAAATGTTTCAACGAGTAACACTCGAATCAAATCGCGATCTTCATTTTGAAAAGTTGTTATCGAAATGTCCATAAAATGACGATCTTCCATCGCATCTTGGCATCCCAATATCTTAGCTATCTAGGAAATCCACTTGGAATCGAGCCGTGAAAGATCGCCCATAATCTTTGGTTGTTTCGTGCCCAGCGAAATGCACTGCGCACGTTACATTAAATTTGCTCCATAAGAGCAAACGAAAATGCCTCGAAGATGCCTCGCCGGATACAAGTTTGAATGAACTTGCAGCCAGAAAGGTCAAGCAGTTACGGAGCTTAAGCATACGTGTACTCTGATGAAGTAAAGGCATTTTTTTTTGTTTTTTGTTTTTTTCCATGCTGGTGTTTTACAACCATACAAAATGTATTTGAAATTTTATTCAGTTGCAAAGTTTCTCAGCATGTTGACCGCAAAATGGTTTCAAGCAATGATTTTCAGACTCAGAGATCCGAGGAATAAAAATACTTTTGCTTCACTTGACCTTCAAATTCAGGTATTTTGTCTGTCCTGCTACTACTACTACTACTACTACTACTACTACTATAAGGACTGCTAGAAATTTGCGATTTAAACTGAAATTGCTTATTTCTCAAGATTTACTTTATTCGTTAACCAAAGAAAAACTCTGCATTTTGGTGACAAACACTCAGAGGTCCATTCAGTGTGACCATACACTGCACAAGCATTCATGGTCATTCATCATCTGGTATCTACTATTGAACACACAGATAGTGGATTCCATAATTAATTTAGAGCAAGAATTACACGATCTTTTCGTATTGCTTCAGAAATGTCGAATGCATTACTGTATTGGGTTTATGTTGTGTCCACCACGGTGGTCCTCTCCTGGGGAGAGGAAGTCAGTGATGTCTTGTGGAAGGAAAAGCGTCAAAGGATTTAGGAGTCGATGAACTCTACCCCTGAATGCTTCTTTTCCTTGCTGAACGAAGAACTCGATTCTTATTTATTTGCAAAGGTTGGTGGACATGATTCTCCCTCGCATACAGCTTCGATGCCTTGCGCAGGTTTCTTCGGCTCCTGAGCCAGCTTCACAGCAGAGGCCAAAGAATCACAACTCGGAAGCTGCTTCCACTGAAGAGGGACGCAGGTGGACCAGGGAAGTGGACGCTGGAGGTCTGGTCAGTTGATGCCACTTTCGACTGCCGGCGAGAATTTTCTGCCACACAATCAACGAAGCTCAACTCCACGTGTTCCTCGCATCGTAAAGACGGTGATTTTTCGATCATTTTCGCTCACAGGAAATGCGAACGCGCGTGGTATGTGGGAAAATTCCACGTTTCCCCCTTATTTTCAGTACTCCTCACTGCTCCGTGTGCCTGGCACATAATCAAATAGAAATTTCGGGCATCACTATAAATGCAGGTATTTCCAACAGGAAAGTTTCCGACAAAAATCCCAACAGAATTTTTCCGGCTCCGCCGCCTGTGCACACTGTGTACGTACTGTACAATTGTTCATTCTTCCTTCGTTATTCGTAGCCACTGAGCTACGAATGATATTTCGCAATCGTTAAGGGAACGACGATTGCATTATTTCATTCATGCGATTACAGAGTGCCATTTTTTCTTAGCAGTTCGTTAGCTTCATAGAGTGCTCTTGTACAATAGCAGCAATAACCAGGAGAGATTATATACGACTGTATTTCAAACTGCATGAGATGTAAGTAAACTGTCGTATTTGCGATCCGCTATCTTGCCATTGGTTTATAGGAAACCGTGAAACTGGATTAAATAGGACGATGCTATTTATCACTGAATCGATAACTCCTTTATCGATTCCGTGCTATGCTTCACAACTCACAGTACAAAGTAACAACACTGTACAAAGTGCGTTCATACCTTTGGAAGTGTGCAGCCTTCATCGGGTGTGTTCAACACTGAGTTGCGCGAAATATTCCCACGATATGAAAAGAATTAAAGTACTTCGATGCAATGCAAGTCGTTAAACCCTGAAAAACATTCGTCCGTTTCCGAGAGCTTGCATTTCTGTTTCAAGAGGGGGCCGCGAGGTTTCCGGACAGCAAAATTTTCAAGTTCACAAAATGGCTTGCTCACCTTGAAAAACGAACGGGATCAAACTCTGGTAGCATCCGTGCTGTTGATTCCTATCGACAAAAACCACACTCAATAGTCGTTAATCCAAAGTTAAACCTAGTCGCTCATCTATGTGGGAATGTTTTGTAAAATCATGAAAAGCATAGTTGGCGAACATGCCGAAAAAAAAACTATCCAAAATCTTCATACATAGCTGCTCTTCCACTTCGTGATAGCCACTTATCCAATATTTATTGAACGTTACCTGGGAAACTAGATAGGAAAATGAGTCAATCATTTCCTACCAGGAGAGATGCTGCTTGGATCCGAATGGGATTCCCGGTGCCGAAATGCGTCCCAACGACTCGGTTTTGAGTGCGGAAATCATTGGATTCCCTGCTGGCCCTTCTGCCGGATTTGCTTATTTAGCTGTCCGACAAATTTCGTTACCGAAAAAAACCTTGAAAACTCGCCCTCCTGGAAAAATTTCCAGTCTTCACGAGCGTTCTCCTAACGTGGAATTGCCAGAAAATTGAGCCTGGAAAGTGTTTCCATGCAGTTCCGTGGGTTTCGTGAGGATTCGAAGGCAGAACTCGAGATTTTCGGTTTTGTTTTCTCGGTTGTTTATTTTGCCAAAGAATTTTCTTTGGCACCCATGAATATGGGAAAACTGGATCGGCTACTCTTTTCCGTCTAGTTCACTATGTGGATTTGAAACCTTGTTATGAAACCATGCTTTGGAAGAACAGGTAACTGCAACCAAAAAACTTAATCATAATTAATTAGTTCCAATTCTCCGGTTCTTCATCATTGCCAAGACTTTCTGGCCTTTTACGACTTCGCTCTTACGCCCCTTTAGAAACTGTCGTTTAATTTTCGAGCTAAATTCTGAAGGGATGCATGCAGCTTGCAAAACAGAAAATGTAATCCAAGTATTCTATGAGCTTCTTCGTATTTGCCAAGGATCTAAAAGATGCTAGCGATGAAGGTGCTGCTTGATGAAAGCAGCGTGCAGCGTTTCAGATAGATCGCTTGAGAGATTAAATGATGGAGAATACAAATAAATGAAAGAAAAAAAGACAATAGATACACTGGCATCGTCCAGTTGTGTGAAACAAATGATCCGACATAAATGATTCGATCAATCGACTAATTTCCTCAAAAAATGAAATGGAAAATGTATCGAAAATTTGCTGTTCAGAAACACGAACGAAGCATTTGGAAGATAGAGGACCTCAAGTGAAGTTCTGTAAGATTTCAGTTTTCACTGTAAGCGTGAATAAAATTTTATTCACATAGTTTTATTTAGGTTGAATCTGAATGGATTGCTTACATTCTATCATTACATATTCATGTGATGCCATCTATGGAAAAGCATGTAGGATAATCTTGAGCTGGGAAGCCTCATTGATTTTCACAAAAGGTGGAAAACGCCTGAACTGGGTGAGCGCACGTTTTCTACATTTGACCGACGAAATATTCAATCTGTGCTTAAACTATGAAGAGAAATTTGCATGCACTTTGTCAGGCAAGAGTAACGAGAAAATCTGTACACTCTGAGGTGGCTTTCTGAGTTTGAAGTCGTTTGCAATCTTTCCCCGATCGCAGTTCAGCCCTTTGTACAAGATCAGGGTACACAGTCTCGGCAAATAGCTTTATGTTGGTTCCCGTGATATTACCAGAAAAAAATGATAAGTACGTATTTAACTTGAATCACTAATCCGTTGATTATTCCGATGAATGGAGTGCAAATGAATGTATTCAAGTCATATTTTTACAGAAGCTGCATAACAACTCTTTGTGCAATTTGATTTTCTCAAAAATGATGGTCGGTTTTAAGCATCCTGCTTCGCTTTTCCAATATGGAACCCTTCATATAGGAACCCTTTTCTTCTTTTTTTTTTTTTTGTTAGAAATTTGTAGGGATAATAATGGGATCGACTGGTAATAGTTTGTTTACAGTTTCTCATCTTAAAGCGAAATTTCGAGACTCGTTAGAAAGACCTAAAATTTTGTAGACCAGTCTTTTAATCCGATTTACCTTTCACTTTTTGCTCGAGATGATGTTTTTGCCGACCCTTAAAGGAAATCCTTGCGAGTATTTTGTGCAAATATGTAACAACATGAACATATGATACGATTAACAAGAAAACTTTTTTGTTTTTTTTTTTGTGCTAGCTATTTTTATTGCTACAAATTCAGCTCACGTTGAATAAACTTCATAAAATATTGAATCCTTCGATAAATAAACTTCGAAAAGACAGCTTATTGATCTGCAATTAATCATCCTTGAGAAGACGGGGTAATTTCGCTCAAACAGACTAAAGCGGCCCTCTAATAATCCAAATTACTATTCCCTTTTATGAAGCTAAGGAAGTTTGATTGTGACTTCCGTATTTGCTGAGAAATCTAAAGGAGTCCTGTAGACAAAAAGAACTCCTTTCGCATCATGCTCATTTAGCATCATCACTGAAGGAGGAGGCTGGGAAACCACCTAACCGAATTTCTACGTTTTCACCATATTATTCGCTTCGATCTGTCTCAGCTTAGTTATCCTCTCTCTTTGTCGCCTTTGTAATCAGCATTTAGTTATTCGAAATTGATGCAATAAGTTATACTAATTGCAATATGCAATTTAAAAGTTTTGAACTATAGGAGTAGATAATTAAATGTTCTTACGGAAAAAATGCAGTGAAAACTACACTAATGAAACTTTAATTTGTTTAGTAAAAGTGGAGTTAAAGTTTCGGAAATGCTGAACACAACCGCAGCCTCGTAAGTGGGCAGAAGCGGAGAGGTAGTTTAATCTACCGTAGTTCTTTTACGATTTCTGTCATATCACATGACATATCACAGGACTGGTCATCAGGGTTCGAGTAACACCATTCAATGCATACGAGGAGGTCGGGGAATCGCGGCGAAAAATGAACAAAGAAAGGACACACGAATTGGATATCTGATGGTGGATTATGGAAGCTGAAAGAGTTGTTCGGTCGCCACTGTCTACGATGCCTCGGTACGCAGCATACAAAAGAGCCATTGGCAGTACCACCACATCCTTATTCTCACATCAGGACAACTGCCCTACGTGTGCCTCAGGCAACATCACCCTGCATATTCGATTCACTTTTCATATTGCTGGTAAAATACCGCAGGCATGCATCTCCGAACTGAGCTGTTTAGCGGGTCTTCCGGAGTGCCTGGTTTCTGAGCTTTCTAAATACTGTCTCTAGCATCTAGAATGTCTAGCTAATTAATTCTCCAAACACAGCCCTCTTCATGAGTGTTTCTGCTGCTGGAGAATGGCATTTGGAGGCCATTTTTGGCTGCTTTTCATGAAAAACCTATTTGCTCTGTACAATATGTTCTTGCCAGCAGGAAATTACGTTCTCAGAGTTTGACTTTTTATTAAAAATGAATTACCTAAACTTCTGGTAAAAAAATAAATGCTTGCCTATATTCACCTCGTAGACACGATTTTTAATTCGCGATCCAGTTTTGAAATTCTAGTCGAAACGGCAGACCTGCATGAGTTCGCGTGTTGATTTAGGTAGCCTTAAAAACGCAGGAGGTTCCCTTCGGATTCCCCTTTTATTATGAGAAAACACACACACACACACACACACACACACACACACACACACACCAAAGTCAGTTCCCTTAATTTTTGTATGATTGCTGTCTACAGGATCTATCATGATGATGATGAAAATCAGCCTTGCTCCATTCAGCATCTACGCTTTGATGCTTCAGTTCCGAGGGTTCGACATTTCCTGCATGTTGGGAGTTCTTTTTTTCGACGAACTCACCAAAGTCACCTCAGTCAGCTCACCAAAACCAATTTTCACTCTGGTTGCCACTTGATGATCCACTTGGCCACACAGAATGTTCAGCTCTTCTTCCAATTACATGCTTATGCTTTTTTCGAATTTGGCACTTCACTAATTATGAAATAATCATTACATCATTTATAAAATTCCTGAAATTGATCGCGAGCATCCAGTAGTTACATCCAATTTTTATCAAACGGTTTTCTGCTACAGAAAAAAGGCATATCGTTCTTATCTTTCAAATATTTACGTCTTCGATCCGATTCGTTCGAGGTTCTTGGTTTCTTTTCAATTTTCAAATTCGAATGTTCGCTTTTGCCTTATTCAAGTGCAATAGTGTTATTCATAGAAAAACAGGATATGTACATACTTTGAATTCTTTATTTCTTTTTCTTATCACTAGCTTAGATACATATTTCAATATTCTACCAAAATTTTTAAGAATGAATCCACAAAGTGCCATTTCTTCCATTTCCTGTGCAGAAAATTCTCCGTTCCTGAAGAAGTAATGAAATCACCTTGCGCATGTCTTGTTTAAAGTATACGTAATATTAATATAACTAATTTAGTACTGAAATTTCAGTTTGCCAATAAGATAGGCATACTGAAGTTAAGACTTAAGTCGGCTAAGATATGGAATACAAAGATACGCGCAATAATGAGGAAAGATTTAACTTGACATATGAATGGCAGCTATAAATAAAGTTCATCATCTCGAAAAATCTGCCTCAGTGCCCTATGAAATGCTGTAGCTTCACTTTTCCACACACAAAACTGACCTACACGTACGAACACATGGATTCAGGAGTGCACCAGTCATCAGTACGTGTTGAATTGTAATGCTGCAGTAGTACAGAACATTAATGGTAGTCAACCGCATCACAAGTAGGCAAAGTGCAGCAGAAAGCCTACACCACCAAGCCTTTGGTGCTTGCTTTTCTGAAGGATGTGTCCCAATCAACATAAGATGGAAAGTCAATTGCTGAATTTCACACCAAGTTACAATAAGAACATTTGGTATGAAAACTAAAATTCACAATTCAATTCTTCATAACTGATAATTACCAGGAAACTTTTGACCACTTTTCATAGTTTGTTTCCCACTGAAACTGCAGTTGTGCTAACAGCTATCAATAGCAGTGATGCATTTATAGATAAACCTTACATCTGAAGTGAATTCTTTGCAGTTGGTATTCTTAGGTTTTCACTGTTATCATATACTGCATACCTTTAGGTAACACAACCATAGAATACCTTCATGATTTTATAAGCCTAGAACATTACACATGTATACCAAAGAGACAGTGTTTACAAATCTCAGCAAACTCTGCAAACATCAGAGATCATTTTTGTGGTTCTTTGCTATACTCAGGCAAACAAAATGCATTTTATATAAGTTCTTTTGCACAACCAACTCCTTGCAAACTAACTTATTGGAGTGTAAACTGTGTCTACAGTTGGTGGAAGCTGGTACCTGGAGATGACTCCAAGATCTCATATCCATACATATTTCCATGTTTCAATAGACAGAGACCACATAACTGAACATCAAAAACATGCGAATGTTTAACAAAGACCAACATGATTAACCTCAGAAGTTTTATTTGATACGATATTTGCAATAATTGAAAATACAATCAATTCATTTCTTATGGAAATAGAAGGATATTATCAAAATCCAAAAAATTGCAATTTTGCAACCACCAAGAGAAATTTCCTAAAATATTGCTTCATATTCATGTGCTTGAGCAGCCAATGGGACACAATTAAGTATGTTAGGAAATGAAAAATCAAGGTACTTCTTAATTCCTTCCATGACACTGAGCACATCAGTTACTAAGAATCTCCAGATTTATATTCACTACTCTTAAAAGGAATATTAATGCTTCCATTTAAACTTATGAATAGATGTGCATAAATTTTTCAACTCATTTCTATATGAATTGGTGAAATCCGATTGTAACTTAATTCCAAAAGCATGCTGAACATTTGGAAACACGAGCAATGCATTTTGAAATAATGCAACAGCTGTTGAAATGTTCCAAAACAAGACAATGCACTGCCAATAATGGAAACTTTAGATAAACATTCAAAAAAATATTAAAATACGTACCACTGGACAAACAGATGCAAATGCAGCAATTGCCACACAGAAAATGCGACCCGTAAACATGAAAAGCTTATAAAGACGTGGCACTTCTGATAATGTTCTAAGCTTAAGGAGTTCCATCTAAAAGCATTCACTGCTACATCAACTTCTAGCAATTACTGACCTCTATAATAAGTAAATTCAAAATGCCAACTGATATTGGCAATATGTAGAAGTGATCTGCTTCTACCAAATTAACAAACCAGAGTGCTCCACCAGTGGTCATTTCTAGCCAAGTGTCATATCCTCCAAGACCACTAGCTAAGTTCCGAAGTGAAAAGGAAAATGCTACCCATGCTGGGACTTGCAACATTATCAGAATACTGGCTTTCGCAGGATGACAATTACTTTCAATAATGTCTTGATGACGAAGCTGTTGCATCTAAATGGGAATTTCGCAATTCTCAAAAACAAGAACCAAACTGTTTACAGCAAGTAAAAAGTGTCTCTTTGACTTTCTGTCATCCCATCCAAATTGCTTTGCTGCTTTTATGGTTTCATCTCTCAACTGTGGGATTTTTTGTTGCCATTTATGGCATAAGGACTGATACCTGGACAAAACACGTAACTAAAAAAAAATTAACAGTTTCTACAGAATCTTAGAGACATTCGAAAAAATTCAATACCTGGCCAATCTTCAAAGGAAAACTAAGGGCTCCTTTGATAACAAGAGTGCTGATGGCAATTGTTTGCCACCACGACAAACCAGTGACATCATGAAGTAAAATAAGCAGCTGCTGAGATGTTTGAACAGGAATGGATTCTGCTATCCACTGAACAAAAGAAGCCTGATGTGCTACGATATTTCCCCACGAGATCTGTCTCTTGCAAGGCTGAAAGAAGCCTAATGGGCATTTATATCTCCCCCCCAATTTAAATAATACTGAAAAAGAAAACTGAAAGCAAATCAGTTTATTGGAATGCATCCCCACCCCCAACCCATCCATCTTTGGTGACATCAATTACAGAATATCGACATTGTCTAAATTCATGCCACCTGTGCTAGGTAAACTGATGCTGTCTGGAAGAGTGAACTGACCAATGGGTAGGCAAGAATTCTAAAACACCAATGATTATCTCAAGTTACGTTTCCTATTACCTTCATCTGTTTAATCCACAGCATTTCTTCACGCAGTTTAGCAAGAATAACATGGTTTGGTCCCCTTTCGGCTGATCCTTGACTCTGAAGACTGGTGATCTCCCGATCCAAATGTTTGGCTCCACCCCAGCACACTGACTCTTTACCATACAGACGCAACAAAGATCCCCAGTTATCAATATGAGGATGAAGTGCCTGTAAGATGGCTTGAGCTGCAAGTTGCTTTCCTTCTTTCTTGTTCTTGCACATCACTTGTGCTGTATGTTTTCCTACAGTCATGATAAACTCATTTTTTTGATGACGCAATGTGCGCATCTCCACATGAATGTGTTTCTTGATATCAGCAATATGAGGGCAGAAATTACGCTGCAGACAGGTGACTAGCACATTGTATGGAAGTGGTTCACTGGTCTTCATGCAGAGTTCAGGAACTCTAACATCCTCAATGGCAATTTGATCAAACAACTACAAAGAACTCAAATAGTGGATACTGCTCTGAGGATCTTACTGAAAGATCACTGGTGGAAGCACATCCTCGAGAACTTTCACTGTCAGATCCCAAGATATCTTTATAATTTGGAATTAAGATTTCCAAAGACGCTTTTGCAGCAACTGCCTTGGCTTCTCTTTTGCTGCTACCCATACCTGTCCCATATTTGATATCATTGATCTTGATGGTAGCATCATATGGTTTACTAGGATTTTCTGCAGGATAAATAATATACCACCTCAGCAGTCTACTTTACGTGTAGAATTGAAGCAGTATGTAACTTGGGACTTGAGAGTGCGCTGCACATATTCATGTAGAATGCACACATGACTCTTTCCACGGGGGTTCAAAATCCATTTGCGATTCTTTTTCTCACTTAAGGAGCCATTGCCACTTTGCAACACTACTGAAAAATTATCTAATGAACCAAGAGTCCAAAAAACCTACCTGGTAAAGTTATTATTTTTGTATCTGCTGGAAAAGAAACTGTTTTTGTTCTTTCTTTCCTCTCGCGCATTTTATAAAACTTTCGTCTCTCTAGCCATGACCTAAGGCAATAAATCTTAAGTGCAATGAAGTTTTACCTACTTAAATTTACGAAGATGCAATGTCTGAAACACAAATCTATTTTTGCAATACTGACGCACTTCTTCTGGTGACAGTGAGCACTCAGCTTGATGATCAGCAGCAGTCTTGACTTCCACTACAATGATATCAATGAATAATCTTCAATCCATTAAACATACCTGGTACTTGAGGAAGCTCCATTTTGGCTGAATTTTTTTTATCTAACGAATCATTTGTTTCAGTTACTGAAAATGAACCGTTTTGTTCAAGTTTTGCTGCTTTGCTATCTTGTTTTCCATTATGCAAATCGGATTGTTCACCACTGTTTGATGCAACTGACGATGCAGACATATTGGCTTCTTTTTCTAGTTCCCGGATGTATTGTAGACAGGGAATAGCACTCAATGGCACATTATGCTTCTAAAAATGGAATCATCACATAGCAATAATGATTTAAACCCTTACTCTGGTACTTCCTGTACCAAGGAAATAAGGACGTGCTAGGGTGCACACTCTGGAGTTCTTATGCAAATAAACTGGCATACCACTATTATGGGTTACCTGAATCCACCCTTCAGGCAAAATATCAAAAGGAGTGCAGCCTTTCTCTGAGAATTGCTAAAGCATGGAACACAACATCATTACCCACAAACCTATCAACACAACTTTCTCAGTTGTGTAACATGGTTCTGGAGTTTCTGTTTCAAATTCTTCATCCTTTTTTTCAGCAGTTCGTTTTCTCTTAAGTGGAATAGGGGAGACATCTTCTAGACCTTAAGTCAGATGACACCAATTAACACAGAACAGTGTCTATAATCATAGAGAACAATACTTATAAAATTCTATCCATTAGAATTTGTAAATCCTTGTAATCAAAGTAGAGAATGTACAAAAAGAACTAATAAGAACAGATATTATAAAAAATTAAAGATACAACAAAACAGGTGCTACAACTTCTCATTAAAACGAATTACTAAAATTTCTAAAGGAAACATATAAATGATTCACAGGCGTCCAAACAAAATACCTTCTTCAAGCATTGCATCAATTTCATCCTGTGGAATATCTGAATCACTGGAACTCTGTTCAAAATCTTGTTCAGATAAATCCATCCTTTCCTCTTCACTTTCTCCTGCTTCATCCAGGATATCAAAGATGCGTAAATTATCATGAGCAGCATTCTCCGTCTGAATTCTTTCACCTCTAGAATTTAAAAGAGTGTCTTCACTGATCCAATTATTGTTGTGACATTTTAAATTGCCACTTAAATATGTAACATGTGACCCAGAAGCACTGCATTTATTTGCCAAATATTCAGGTTCACAACGACCACTTTGATTTATACTAACTGGATTATCATTAGAAAAGGAATTAACAATGCTGCTCTGTTGCTTACATGCATCACTTTTTATCGAATTTAAATTTGCAATATCATTCATTCTTTGAACTTGCTTTGACTCTAAAAAGGAACTTTTAAAGCCAGAAGCATCAGAAGTAACCAAATTGTTTGTTAGCACCATTTCACTATCACTGTGAAAATCAGAGAAATCATCACTTTTGTCAAAATTACCACTTTCTGATGAATTTATCTCTTCAAACAAATCTTCCTTCAAAACACATTTTTTTGGCACCACATTATCACTGCTATTAACTACTGAATCACTTTCAACAATTTCGACATCTGAATCAATCGTTTCATAACATTGATCTAGATTGTTACCTTCAACATCACCACTTTCAGGAATTTGTGACCCTGAGCTAATGCTTTCTAAATCATCATGGTTGGGACCACCAAAAGTAACACGAGGTGAACTAGAATCTGAACTGATATCTTCCAGATCATTAGATTCAACTATCCTGTCAGAACTCTTAGATGAAACACATTCTTGCGATTTGGATTTGGGTTCAAATTCTTGTATTTTTGTGTTGCCAGCAGCAAAAGGTATTATCATCTTATCAAAATTTTCACCGTGAGAGATGCATTTATTTGGAAGACAAGATGTGACTAGCTTTGCATCAGAATCCATAATTTGAATTTTTTCTGATGGAAAGAATGTTGTTAACATTGAATCAACAAAATCATTTATCAACAAAATTTCTTTTGTTATTATATTAATAGAACTAACGAATCAGTGAACACGTCAGTGATTTTAACAAAAACAAAACTTATATTTCCTCAATTAACAAATAAAATCAAGGAGAAACAGCAAAAAGAAAAAAGCTTTCTGAAATGCTATGTGTTTTTGCAATATGATTCTTCTCTTTACTTATTTGAAAGATAAATTAAACTTCAAGTAAGCTCAAAGTGAGAAACGTAAACCAGTTTATTGTTCAGTCTATGCTGACAATAGTTTTCAAAAATCAAATCTGTACTATTCCAATATTCTCCAATCATGCAAGATTCAATTGAAAACACATCCTAAATAACCAACTCTCTACTAGCTTCATTTTATAAAAAAAAAATACATATATTTTTCCATAAGAATACACATATAAAAAATAAAATAAAGACAAAAGAAAACTGGCAAAGAAAAAAAACTTTTTGAGAAAATTGAACTGTGAAAAGATAATAGAATCAAGATGAAAATTCAATTCTAAGATGAAAGTCTCTTTCGATTTCGCATCTGTCGACTTGCTTTCCATACTTTCTAACATGATCCCTACAAGACCCACATATGCATTCAAAATACACGTTCCTTTGGAAAATTGAAACACAGAGCTTCTCAAATTATTACAATTACCACGAAATAATAAAAGCACCACCTAACCATTCAATCGGTAAATATTTGTTCAGCAATCCATCCAATCCCTTTCTAAATTATAACAAGATGGCACTCATGAATTTCCCACAATATTTAACAATACTGATATGCATTGTATATCTGATGAACTCTTCTGTTTACTATACCCAAATCGGAAAAACTAAGGAATTATCAAACATAATCACTTATAAAAGAGAAAGGCGTATTTTTAAAAAGTTGGTCTAAACTTAATACACACTGTAAATGATACAGTCATTAACAAATTTGTACATATATTATCATTTGCTTTCTTCATTTCTCAAATAATCAAAATTCGCATGTTGAGAAAATCAGCTTCCCATTTTTATACTTGAATTTAGATTTGTACCTGGGTCATTTTCTCCGTACTTTTGGGTACTTAAACAAGGGAAGCTGATGTGTGCAGTGTAGTTGCAACAGATCCGATAATTAGCGTGGGAGTGTTCGTCCGAATTGACAAAAAACGTGGAACTTATTACTAAGTGCAAACGGACGTAAAAATTCTGACGTATCGCACATTACGTATAATTAATTACCACATACAAAGAACGACACATCGCGTAAGATGGGGGGAAAAAAATCGCAGTACGACAAGATTTGTTTCGAGATCACAAGACCGGCCGTTTCCAGAAGTACTTTTTGAAAGGACGAGGAAAAGAAAACACTTCATTGTTCTCCCCATATGATACGGCCGACCACACTTTGGCAAGCGCAACGCGTGAAACGTACACTGAAGATCACGCGGCTCCGAAGCATTTTGCGGCTGCTATTGGATTACCTGCTCTGTAACAAAAAAAGACCGAACCATATTCACCCGCTACGAATTAAACACCATGGGAATGATCAGTCTTACGAGGATGGTATGGTGTGGAAAACTGCAACCGGTAATTTAAACGACGGGCAACAGCACAAAGAAATGAATTTCGTGGGCCCCCCAACGCAAATGAAAATCCCACATGAAACCGACTTCAAATGATGATGACAAACCGAAGTTCTGAGTGAAAGGAGACTTTAAAATGATGTGCGTGTAAACTGACTATCAAAAGCAACTCAACCATCACGGATTTCTTCCAGACTCGGGGGATATCTGCGAATGGTGCCTTTCTATTTTTTTGACATGCTCTACGACAGTCTGTCGTTGTCGAAAATAAGCATCTGACAACGAAACAGCCTGTCCGACTTTCATGCACACGAGATAAGTACCATTCAGGAAGCAGTATCATGAGGTTGTACTGCACTGTACTTACTTTTAAAGACACTCAGCAAACACAACCGGATTTAAAAAACTACTACGAGCTGCTAATTCAGAACTTACTGTACGGCTCTAACGGAATTCACGATTTATCATAGAGCTTTCTTGTAGCAAACTGCTGTTACCTTTGTAGATCGCAGGTTCTATTCCCATGCTGAAAAGACTGCAGTGCTATGTGGATGCAAAAAAAAAAAAAAAATTCTCAATTCTGAATACTCCTGGTGATCGGAGAATGTACACTGGACACAAAAGCTCTTAGACTGGTCGATTATTGCACTGGGTCTCGAAATTTTCTCGTACACCTCTATTTGGTGCTTCTAATCAAGCGTGCTCCTCAAACCGAGTGCCCTAACAAATCAAGTGTTACACAAGCTATGCGTTTATTTCCTCCTCAAAGACAACGAAAACAAAAGATCCTCCTGTTGAAAAAAGAAATTCAAACCTAACAAGGTCCACTTACCATTTTCCGAGTCCTTCTAAATAAGATGAATCAATACTTTACTTTCAATACTATTTAATGCTTGAATGCAATATGGTCTTTCATTTCTTGAAAAAGGCTTTTTCATTTCTTTCATTTCTTTGTACCTTTGACATGAAATTCATTGATCTCTCCTTTACAGAACTGGATGTTAATCAAGGTACAAGACGATACCTTTCTGAAGCATGAGAAATGATAAGATCGATAGCGGATGATATACTGTAAGTGAATAAAATGTACCAATTAAATGCATAAAAAGTAGAGACCGTAGATTGTGCAATTCCTTAGTTTTCCATGTCCCACTGTTCTGAGGGAAAGTCAGCAGGATCTCATTCAACTGACGAAACACTAACAACGTTCAAGACAAGGTTCAAAGAAATTCATGCAGGATTTAAAACGTAATCATTGAAATGATGGAATTAGCATTTATTATTTTGATAAACTTACGGCCTATCTTCATATTTACTTGTTAACTCAGTGGCTACTATTCAACAATTTCATTATTTCTAGGTGTTGTGTTGTCCTCATCTATTCTTTCAGAACTTCACCTGCTTTTATCGATACATGTGATTCAAGCTGCACTCAAGGAGATCGATTTCAAGACATGCTGATTATGTAAATAAAAGCAGTATGAAGAGTAATACTTTCTACAATCAGCATTTTGAAAACCGCCTGCTTCTACGTTTTTGGTTCATTTTCCTTTTTCCGGAAGTTGTAGGAAGCAGTTCATATTTCTTGCAGCTGTATTAACATCTTGCTCACATACCGAAAACAAACTTTCGACTCCCAGCCTTCAGGAAAAATTTTTTCTCTCTGCTTCAGGGGAAAAAAACAAAAAAGTAGAAGGGAAGACAATGATATCAAAAGCAGTGATGCATGTAGCGGGAACAGCAATCACCTGCATGTTTCGAACATGATAAAATAATGGTTCTGCACTTGACAAGTTACGGAATTTCAAAAGTTAAGATGATACGTGATGGGAGATCAAACGATAAATAGCTAAATTTGAAAAAATAAAAGAAAGACAAATTCCCAAACAAACTTCGTCTTTAGTGGAAACTTATGAAAAGAGACAATGGCAATTATGAGCATTCATTTAACATCTTGGAGAACAAATTAGAATGAAAACCAAAGCTGTGAATGAGGCTGAAAACTATGTAGCTGTGAAAGAGAGCAAGCTCACAAGTGCAGTTTCTGAAGTAGTGACATGGCTGGATGATATTGCTCAGCGGTCATATCTAAAATATATGGAGAATATATGGAATCCAAGGAAACAGAAAGCTATAAATTTTCAACTGAAAAAAAAGCTCAATAAGAAAAAGTAAACAATAAGGTTAATAGAAAAAGATTTCATAATAATCATGGTATTCTAGTGTTAAAGAAATTCCGAGCTTGAGACCTAGACAGAATGTTTAAAGCGATGAATAAAAAGAGATCTAATATAATTGAACTTCTAGAGTAATGTTGATTCTATCACTACGAATTGAAAGTGATCTCTTGTAAAAAAATTGTCTGTATTTTGCATCAACTAATTGTGTGAAAGAACCATAAGTGATAGTTTCGTTCGTCTTCTTAGTAGTTTAAAGGTTCAACTCAAATGTTGACCGCACTTTGCAGAACAGAAATGCATGAGTAAGAAAATAACGAGGGGAAAAAAATAAAATAAAACAACAACAATAAACTGAATCCTTAGCATCTAAACTTTTGGATAGCTATGAGAGAGGAGCCTGCATCCAATGAATACTTGTAGAACTTATTTGAAAACACTCCACACTTCATTATGATTCAGTGTCTTGGGTTTTCTTCAGATGTTCCTGATCTCCAATTCCAAATAATAGTTACCACCTATAATGTTGGACTTCACTTTAAGAAAGATATTTCAAACAATGATGTAGTCCAAGGAGAAATACAATGAACAAGAAACCAGTTAAATGTCGCACTGAAAGTCTTGAGGAAAGAATATTCATGGTAAGTTCTTTTTCTGCTCGTTTGATTCTTAAAAGCAATTATTTAATAGGAATCAACATATCCTGTTACATTACTTACACACGAGAAGGTTTACTAATAGTGGCATAGAAATCCTCTGCTGAAAACACATGAAATTTTGAAAAGGCAAGTACCGAGTGTAACTTAATGCTGCATCCCATTCATGGATGATCAGATTCTGTAATGGATTTGATTGGAAAGCAATGGAGTTTTCTCTGATGCAGATGTCTTCTGAAAGTCAGTCTGTCGGAATGGAGCGAAAACCGGTAAACTAAATGAGATCGCTTGTCTGTTATAATTTTGTTTGTTTTGTTATGAGTTGGGAAAACTAGATTATCAGAAGAAATGTAGGGAAAAAAGAAAAAAAAAACATGAAAATGAAAATGAGTTCCCGGAACACGAGTTTCATATCGAGATGAGAAATGGTAGCATGCTGTTACATATCTGGGTACTTCCTATATTTTAAGTTACTGAGATTTAGAGGCAAACGGATGGATAAGAAACTGTTTTGTAATGTTGGAATTTCCCTTTGATCATATGAGAGCCTCTGGCCAATTAAGAAATAACACTAAAGTTGATTAAAATGGATTTTTGTGTATATCAAGTAAAAGCAGGAATCAGCTCCGAGAGAGAAAGGAATTCTCAATTTTTCTTTCGCAAATCTCATCAAGTAACTATGGATATGCAATCTCTTGCAGGGAATTCGTGTGTTTTCAGCGAAAGGTTCATCCAGGTGTAGTTCTCAATTTTCACGCGCTCAAATTAAGGACTATTAAAAAAGTCGCTAGATAGTACAAGCTAAAGAATGGAAGGTTCTCATTAATTCCTGTTAGAAAAAGGTATCTGTTTACAGGAACTCGTACATAATATTAAATTCTGATGTTAGACTGTCCATTAAACATTCAAGACCAACTTTAATCTATTTGAAGTATATCGATATGGCAATAATGTTTTCCAATAATAACTACAAAAAGATTTGAAAGAGAATTAAAATATTATTTACTAATACCCTTTTCACAAATCACATATACTAATATGCGATAATCACTATGCCATACAAACTGTACAACAGAATTTAAATTTATGAATTTGGAATGTACTCTCTTATGCAAAAACGTATATACAAAAGGCTTGAAAAAGAAATTCAGCGCCTAGACTTGCTGTTCAGCAAAAATGTGATGAATCTATGAGTTCCTCAACGTTGCTGTGAGCTCATTAGGCATGGGTCAACTGAAAGAAGTTCTACACTCTTCAAACAAAGGAAGCAGAACTCGGAAATATTCCATATACGTACTTTCGCAATAAGTAGTTGCTTCATTAGGCGATGCTGGAAAGCAAAAAAGATAAAATAATGAAGTCTAAGCAAAAGAGTGCTCACTTACCCACAGCAAATATGATTCCAATTCTTACTTATTCTTGCAACAAGAGAATTTGGCAAAACAATTTTGCTTTTTTTTTGAAGCTGATCAAATACCGTGAAATCGGATCTTCAAGGAGAAAGAATAGCACCGCTTTTCTCTTAATTTTGAATAGATTAAACAAAATCTCAGATTATTGATCAAAAGCCTTGTTCTCTCGAAACGCAGAAACCTATTCAGAGTTATAATAAATCTTTGAATGGCATCTCTATTCGCAATATTTCAGATGTCTAAGAGCTATTATTACATTACATATCCCTATGAATCATAGTACTTCTGCAAGCATGCAATATTAAAGTCCACTCACCTCTTGTATACTTCAGTAGCATTTCTGTTCATAAGTTGTAAAGGATACAAAAAGAAGTAAGTAAGAGTTCTTGATAGGAGAAGGATTCTCAAGAGTTTCACGAATGTGACAGTCAAAATATTAACAAGTACAACATCCGGCACCTTAGAATATAAATCCAGCCATACAGTAAGCTATTTAATAAAAGCAAATTGCAGTATTTCCGTAAGGGCTTAAAATGGTCGAATATAAAGATTGTAAAGGTGAAAACACAACTACAATAATCTATACTCTTTAGACTGCTCTCCATAGTATTTATTTTCGTACGCTGCCAACTCCTTTTGCATAACTAGTGTGGGCTTTTATGGGTAAATGAAATGACTTTTGATATTTTCTTGACTACAAAAGAATTGCTGAAAAAACTGGAAACTTATTTTTCTAACATTCATTTATAAACAACTGTAAAATATATATGTACTTACGTGACAAAGGTGATAAATAAACATTCACTTGGAAATAATGCACTCACTGTAAATTACATCAGCGACATTTTTCTCGAAATCATTATTATTAGAAGTAAAAAATGATGCATTTTCTCATCCTCGAACATGAGTGCAAGTATTGAAAAGAGATAAAATACCTTATGAGATTTCTAAAAGATCAAATTCTTCATTGAAGGTTTCCATGCCTAATAACAGCCAAAGTTGAGAATGACGCATGATTTCTAGCTGAATAATCAGATATCAAAGTTTCTATGTAACTCAGATATGTGTAGTTTAAGGACTGCAGATTCTTTTTTTGCAGTGTCAGACACCTTTGTGAACTTTGAAGTAATCTTACTAAGGTTTCATTGACCCCTTTAATCATTTTGCTTCCTTTTTATGATTGTTTCTTTCACATGCTATGAGTGTATTTGTTATATAACAAAAATAACTTTTTTTTCCTATCCCTTTTCTGTACTTTTCTTTGATGTCTAAAACTGACAATTCGAGAAGGATAAGCGACATAGTTGGACCAACGAAATTAGGTGGAATTTATATAACGCATAAGAAAAAAACAATGCATCAAATGCTGACGAGCGATTAACATCAAATTTAAATTTGACTAATCTGTAATCTTTTTGTTTAAAATTATGATCGGCAGTACATCTGTTGAACGGACTGCTTCCCGCCGTACACTTCCGAATCGGACATTGGCTTTTGCGCGAAAGATTCGCTATCTCTACAAGGGTGACACACTTGTTGAAAACATTTTATTTTGAAAACAATCAAAAAAGAAATAAAACAAATAGCATTAAAGAAATGAAAGCTATTCTTGAAAGCTGCAGATATTAATTCCAGACCAGTTTTATTAAGGACGCAAGAAAATTTCGTAATCCACTATTAAAAGAAACCGTAGTGAGAACCTGCATCGTTAAAATTTATTAAAATAAACGCTTATCTGAATCGGATTGTCATATGTTAGATGAAAGTCAGAGAATGTCATAACAAAATAACTCCATAATGATACAAAGTGCCGTTATACATATCTTTGTATACATTTTTTGTACTTAATATTATTGTTTAAAGCTCAGTGTATTAACTGATCATGAAATTGTATAAATTTCGCTATTAAAGATGATTTCAAATCAAAATTTATATATTTTTATCTGAAAAGAACTAGCTTTCATTCTTGTCATGAATTGCAAACATGGAGAATTTTTGCGTTTCTCTTGAATTGTAAAAAAATACAGATATTAATTAACTGTCACGAATATGACGTCCAAGAGGTCGTGTTGTTGTATAAAGAACTTTAACATGTATATGGTCTGGTTTTGTAGGCAATTCAAGGAAGATTACATTTTTTGAAGGAAAACATAAAATACTTGAATATTCTCGGAGGACATGGTTGTGATGATGGATTCTTTTTAATATTATTTATGCAATTGGTGATGGTTATGCTCGAGTATAATTAATAGCTATCTTATCGATTATTTATGTTATGCGTTTAACAATGAATATGATTTATGTTTTCTGAAATTAATAAATTTAAAGCTTTGTAAGCTTACATTTTCTTCTGAAGGAACCAGTTTACATTGTTTCTTTATATAATTATACATTAACAATTAGTTAATTATTTCTTAGTACCTTATATTAGCATTTTTTCTTTCTATTCCTTGTTTTGTGATTTTCTACCAGTCTTTTTATTCATGCATCATATGAGAGTAAAGAGTCGCCATTTCTGGTATGCTTCACCGCAATCCATGAACTAATGGCTGTAAATGCTAACACATTATTTATCAGTATGTATAGGGCAAGAATACTCACTATACAAAATTATTTTCCCATAACAAATGCTTCAAGTAAGCAACAGCTACTTCAAGCATGATCTGCTACGCTACTGTTGTTCAAGGGATATTCTTAATGTGTTAAGTTATAGAACAATTTTAGTATAAAGCACATAAATATATGTTCTTTACGTTAAAATTGATAAATATGCCACCCTCCAATTGAATTTACATCTGGTTCAAGTATCTTTTGAAAGTAAACTCAAGTACCTAATCGTTTGTTACTTTAAGTTTAGTTTCATCAAATGTTGTCTGATAACTCTGACTGAAATTACACTGCTAAGCCCCACAATAGTTTCACGCAGTTGAAGTTGCGAACATGCTTTCAACATTTAATTGCAAAATGCTTGCATAAAGTGTTTTGCTCATGTTACAGAATGGCACAGTATACAACAAAGAATCACATGTGGGGCAGAGGTGGAATTGGTGGTAAATATTTTTTCATGTTATTTTAAAGAAGGAAAGAAAACATCCATATGATATACAACACTAACATATGATTTATTCAACAACTATAATTTATTAATGTATGAAGTTATACATTTGAGGGAAATAGGATTCTTCTTAGTGTCAAAAAGTACCAACTTTAAAAGTTACTTTCCGTAATTTTTGTCAATATGCGTTTTCAGTGTTTTCAAGCAGTTAGAGATTATTCAATTTACTTTCGTGGACTGCTCCTAATTTATACCTAGGGATACTGATTGCCAACCTGGCATTATCACGCTTTTGTTTTGTACGACTGATTGCATGAATAAACAGTTTACAATTTTTAAATCATAATTAATGTACATTGAGTGTATATTGAAGATTCCTCATTTATAATCATATGTTTTGGAAAATCTTAAATAAATACTGCATGACGAATTAAGTGAAGACAGAATTTTTGTTCGGTAGATTGTTTTGAAATTAGTGGTCTTCAATCCTCAGATTAGTAAGTAATTATAATTTCCTGATTCAGTGTAGAATTGCTTAAAGCTCTCATTAAAGTATTTATGCGGGTATTCATTATTAGTCTAGAGTCCTCAAGAATATATGAAGGATGACATTAGCTTGTTATGTGTTATTGGAGTTTTCATTCTGTATGGGTACACAGTTATGCTCTTTAAGTAGGAATATTTAGTTATTCTTTAGTAATGTTTAAGGCACCTGTTTTTGATGATTTTGTTGATGTAGTTTTATGTGGGTATTTTTATCTTAACTAGAAATTGCAATCGAATTTTGTATTGAATCAACGATTTTTAGCTGCATACATCGAAAAATATCCGTGAATCCAGCAGCTTGTACTATTGTAAATCCAGTCTTGATGAACACAATTTAAATATTCACCCATTACCTTAGTAAATAAGAGTAGGTGATTTTCAAAAATGTTCAGTAAATTGATTCTTAGTAAAGTTGTCTTCTGTTTTTATGATTATAATGTAACATCAACTATTCAAGGGAATTATTTTGAGGTGTAGGGAAATTGAAAACAAATTTCGGGAGAAATGCTATTTACCAAAATCAACTTTTATCATTTGGTGAAGTTTGTCATGCTTTCATTTCAGTTTCCCAAGCATCACTTGGATCTATATTAAGTCAGACTACATTGCAGAATGCATCACTTAATAATCAAGCTGGTATAAATGCAGGACTTGGGGCAAATACAATGATTTTATCTCAGCAGCAGTCACCTCAGGTTGCCTATAATACAGCTTTGGGCATGCAACAGGTATAGTGGAAAATTGTTCATTTTCAAAAATCAGTCAGTCCTTAAACACTGAATTGTATCTAAACCTCACATGTATTAGTTTTAACAGGTGGATTGGTTTATGTTTGGTGTAAATTTTTAAAAATCTTACTGATATCTTTCAGTCGAGAACATTTTGAAAATCATAAATAACAGCTGTATATCCAAGTGTAAAGTTTTAAAATTGCATCTCATTATTGTTATAGTTTAACTTATGGTTCACAAAACTTTAATAAAAATGCAATAAGTAAATGTGCTTAATTATTATTATTATTGATTATTGACTTGGTTTTTCAAATATCTTTCAGAATGCTGCTTTGCAACAGACATCAATGTTGGCCCAAGTTCAGGTTTGTAAATCTGTTAAAGGAACTTATTTTGGTTTAATTTAACTGTATGGCATTTCCAGAATACTGTTGCATTGCCTTCTTCTCTGGGAGCACCGGGTGTAGCTCTTCCCACTAGTTTGTCAGCAAATGTTGGCCAGATGAATGCAGTTACTTATCCTACTGCTAGAACTCTTCAGCCTTCAGCATTTGCACAACAGTCTGCACTTTCTCAAGTTCAGAATCAGGCCCAACAACAACAAAAACAGCGTGTGTTTACTGGAGTTGTGACAAAGTTCCATGACAACTTTGGCTTTGTAGATGAAGATGTGTTTTTTCAAATTGGGTAAGTCAGGTCTCCTTGTTTTCTATCATCCATGTTGCTTATAGTCCTGATAGTTGTGTGAAAGGCTCTTTACCCAAAGTGGGCGATCGTGTATTGGTAGAAGCAGCATATAATGCTAACATGCCTTTTAAATGGAATGCAACACGCATTCAAGTCTTGCGCCTTTCACAGGTGCTACCACCATCACAGCAGACATATAGTGGAGGAAGTTATTCTGCAGTACCCCCACCTGGTAAGTTAATTTACATTCATTTGTTTTGATTCTTTGAGAGGTTTTATAGAACATGGCCAAAATTTTCGCCATCCTACCCCCCGCAAAGTATCCCCAGTACGTCACGACCGTGATAAAGGTCGGGATAGAAAAGATGACAGAGGCAGCAGGTATGCTAGTAACTTATGTCACAGTTTGCATAATTAAATGTTCAGGGATAGAGAAAAGAGGGACAGAAGTCATACTCCTCCTAAACGTTCCAATACATGTAGCTGTTCACCCCCTCGCCGACGAGCACGTATTGTTCCCCGTTATATGGTCCAGGTGCCCAAAACTCCAATAGATATGTAAGCCAGTTAGAGTTTTTTCCAGATTTGTAAGCAATGATGATTTTGTTTATGTCTTCAAGGCTGGAAATGAATTTACTCGAGATGCGTCGACGCTATGCAAACCTTTATATTCCATCAGATTTTTTTTCTGCAAGTCTTAAATGGCAGCATTGTTTTCCTATTTATAGACCATTAAATCTTACTCATCCTTGCTCTTTTCACGTTCTTCCTAAAGATGGGAATAAAGCAGAGGAAAGTAGTCCTGCAGTTCTTGATCCTCCTGATGCTGATTACTTATTTTCTGCTAAGGTGGGCATGTGTACCATAAGCAAGTAAAGTAAACGTAATGCGTTTTTAGGTGATGTTGTTATCAATGCCCCATATAGAAGAGTTATATCGGCGTTCATGTAATTTAGCAGAAAATCCCACCGACAATCGAGAAGCTCATGTTCACCCAACTCGTCTCATAAATTTCTTAGTTGGACTTAAAGGGAAAACTGAAACCATGGCAATAGGAGGACCATGGTCTCCTTCGTTGGATGGTTGTAATCCAAAAGAAGATCCGAGTGTTTTGATTCGTACTGCCATTCGTACTTGCAAAGCCTTGACTGGTCTTGATCTCAGTCATTGCACCCAGTGGTAAGAGTTGCGCTTCCAGCATTTTCCCTTTGATCCCCATGTAGTTGTGTGCAGTAATTTTTCCCAACCCTTTAAAAATTTCCCTCAGGATAGGCCATGCCATGACACAGGTTAAGCTGTCTGAGTTTGTCTGTGAGCATGAAAACTTGTGCAGTTTCCTTCATACAATATTTGCTACCTCCTCACAGGTACCACTTCCTGGAAGTGTACTACCGCCGGGGTCGCCAAGGGGCCCCTCGTGTTGAGACAGTAGTCATCTTTCTGCCAGATGTTTGGAGCTGTTTGCCCACCCAATTGGAATGGCAAATGCTGCACACACAACAAAAGGAATCCCCAGCAATTCACCTGCTACCTGACAATCCTGATGAGGAAAAGGCACTTGTTTACTTCCTTCTTCCAGGCGGGTGGGGTAAAGCTGTTTAGGAAATAGATGCTGCTATATAGGGTCAGCTTGTCCTTCCTGGACACAGCCTACCTATTTGCCAGGCAATGTTTAAGGCGTTGATGTCCCTTTTTTAGGAGGATCCTGCTGATACAACGGAATCAGATGAGAAACATGAACCAACCCACCACACAGAGCTTGATCCTAAGACTATGAAGGTTGACTAGGAGCGCTAGCGCTGTTATCATCTTTTGTCAATCTATACATCTGCCTTCTGTGTTGTAGGTGGGGGAGCTGCGTCGAGAGTTAGAAGCACGTGGTCTGAATGCCAAAGGTCTGAAATCACAGCTCATAGCAAGACTGGGAAAGTCCCTGAGATTGGAAGCAGCTAAAGATGCTGAACCAGGAACTGAATTGATGAATCATGATGGTCTAACAGATGGAGAGGATGAAGAACAGCATAAAACTGTAAACATTGCAATCGAAAAATTAATAGTTCTAATTTTTATGTCAAAGGAAGGTGACACCAATCAGCTAGGAGCTGTACATCCCAATCTTCCTGATAGCCCTCATATTCTTATTTATCCTTCACGGACTGCTAAGAATGGAAAATTCGATTGTACTGTGATGTCTCTGTCTGTATTACTAGATTATCGTCAGGAAGATAACAAAGTAACCATGTGTGCTTTTGAATAATGATTTAAAAACCATTTCAGGAGCACTCCTTTGAAGTGTCCTTATTTGCTGAGCAATTCAATGAAATGTTAACTAGAGATTTCAGCTTCAATATTTATCAAGCACTTGTTGAAGCCCCAGATCGAATCAGTGAGGTGAAGTAACAGCAGTGATAAACTTGGTTCAAATGCATTCGTTTCTTAGGAAAAATCCGATAAAAAAAAAAAGGATAAAGGGGAAAAAAAGGAGGAAAAGAGCGTAGAGAAAGAGGAGGAGGAAGATGAAGATGAAGCAGATGAAGATCGTAATGCCAATAGTGATCGCGCTTCTAGAAAAAGAGAAAAATTGAAACAGCACACTGTGCGTCCTCATTTGCTACTTTCATTCATTTATTTCGATCAAAATCATTGTGGTTACATCTTTGATAAAGACTTGGAGGACATTCTGTGTTTGCTTGGCTTGCGACTATCCAGAGCTCAAGTTGGTGACATTTTGATTGGATGGAACTCACATTTGATTTAGATTAAAAAACTGGTGCAGAAGGTTATTGGCAGAGACACGCTCAATTATCGGAAATTGACAGATCGCAATAAAACCAGCCATGCAGAAGATGATGATGCTGCAGGCTTTGTAGCCAACCATATTCCCGTGGAGGAATTAGCTCAGGGTAAACAACTATTACATTATTAGAATTGGCTAGAATATTGTTCAGGTAACAACAAATTGTTGCCTGTTTTTGGGGAAAGCAACACCTTGGAAAATGACACAGGGAACAATGAAAGTGGAGGTAAGAACAACTTGGCATTCACATTAACAGAAGCTATGCAGGAATGGTTATGTATCGAGGAAGTTTGTTGGATGTAGAAAAGCTGCAGCAACAGCTTGAACGTAGTGACAGAGCACGCAGTAATACAGAGGCTTGCTTGAAAGAACTTCAAGAGCAACTTGAACTTGCTCAAAGTACCTGTTCTAAGACAGAGGCAGCTAATCAAAAGTTGGCTCAGGATCTTAAAGATTGCCGCAAAAAGCTAGGTTCCACGGAAGAAAATTTAAATTCTATAAAAGTGAGTTGTTGTTTTATGTTTCTGTTAACTAACATTGCAGATAGAGCTTATGTGGCAAATTGGAAGGTGGGCTGCGTTCAGTATTTCATATTGTCAGTCCTTTATTGGAAACCCATGATCGAGAAAAGGAAAGGGGAATGGAACAAGACAATGAAATGAAGAAATAAATGATCTGCAGTGTTGCCTTTATTCAGTCAGTCACGTCGCTGCTCATATATCTGTAAAACACTATGATTAGGATATGCAAATGATACATATACTTTACCTGAATGTAGGCCTCAGTCAAAGTTATCATTTGTGGCAAAATCTCCTTCACATGAAGATCTTGCATCTCAAACCATTTGCCTGTACCCTAAAGATGAATTATCTTTGTGTAAGGATTTCATGAGGTCTTGCCATACCTTATGAAGAATGTGGCAACGGTATGTGCCACTTCCATCCTGAGGATCACCATCATGTACAATATTGGCCAGCAAGTCATAGACTGTATGCTTATGTTTGCTACGTATTTCCGCACTAAGAAGATCTCCAAAATCAATGGATCTGGAATCCAACTGATAATATCAGAAATATTTACAAACAACTCACCTAATAGGAAAATTCACAATAGTCGGATTTTTTTCAATAAAAAATGTATTATTCGTAAAGCGCTATGTGTGGAAAAAATACAGTGTGATTTGCTGACACATATAACATATACCTTAATGTATAAAATGAGATATGATGGAAGATGAGTGATTTCAAATTTCTTGATAAAGTTCTCTTTGTATGTCTTGTATTCTTTTTCTGTAATACCATTAAACTTGGTGAGCAAAGCATACAAAGAAACTTGTGGAATTATGTTCTCTTTCAATTCATCTTTAAATAAAGGAGGGGGAGGAAGATCTGCAGTCAGGTAAAGAAAGGTACTGTCCTGGACAGTAGCTAAAAAAAACTCATGTCACAATGAACCACTTTTAAAATGCAACTCACCCTGATATTCAGGCAGAGCACGCAATCTATCCTTCTCTCGTTCATCAAATTCCACTGGTGGTATTTTACGAGTTGTAATGCGCATAGAACCTTGGAAGGTACGCACAATTATAGATGAATCCTTAGCTTTGGTACCTCCTAATGCTTGATGCAATGAATTGAGAAACCATGACAAAAAATGAACAGCATCACCTAAACAATGCAAGGACTAGATATAATTTCTTCAGAATACCAATAGGGAACCTTGTTTTGTAAACTGAAATGTCTTTTTACTGCAGAGCACCACTGCTTGGAGCATTTCATGTGGGGATACATGAGCTTTAAAATTTCGGGGATTCCATAACTTGCGCAACAGTTCACCAAATCTTTGAACTAGTAAGAATTCCATATCACCAGGAGGGCGTTGTATGTGCATATAGTTTTCTTCACGCAAAAAGTAATTTCGTAATGTAGGTACGTGAGAGAGAGCCTTAAGACATCTGAATTGCAAAATAGAAAAAACTGAATTACCTGGAGCACTACATTACAGTAATCATTGGCTTTAATGTTGTTTAAGCCAACAATTCCTGGTAGATACATAGTGCCATCATATGCTCTTGTTAACCTATCATTTGTCTCAAGTTGTTCAATATACTTTTGAGTAAATGTTGGTTTCAATAAATATTTTATATCCTCCAAGGAAGAATCTAATGCAAGTGCATGTTTAAATCTGTGATTACATTTGTACATACCAATTATCTCATAATTATCGGGAAGACAATAAAATTTCAAGGTATGTAGATTCAAAAACACATGATGCCTTTCACTTACACTGTGGATGTATGCATGTGTTGATGGTCCTCTTCCTGTAAAAATTAGTTTTTTCTTCCCCTCTATTAATGGTGGCATAGTTACCTTGATAGTACTTCCCACAGATAAGGCATGCATATACATTGTTCCGAGACAATGATATACAGCACAATTTTTCGAAATCAAAATCTAACACATGCCTACTTATCGTATCCAAATAGGGGCATGCATATGTTTTGGATTTCTCTGAAATTTACATTTTCGATAATGATGGCACAGTGTTATAATGACATAAGCCTACTTTCTTCGAAAGTTTCACTTTCATCCTCTGTTACATCAGATTTCAATTCTTTGCAACTTTCGTGATTTCTTTTCTGTCCCATGATTTTCATTAACCATGAAACAAACAGCATAAAAACTGAAAGCAATAAAATAATTGGTAATCTACATGAGAAGTAATTCGACTCGCAATGCCCAACAAGCAACTTCCATATACACTTTACTTAAAGACTCTTGAAGTTGAATTGCTCTTAACGTACCGCAACACAAACAAAGTACACTCTATACCGCAAACACAAACGCTTGCATGAACACTTGCATTTCAAAAAAACAAGGACAGAGTTTCCACATCGGGAATAATGACTGAATGTGAACTTTGTCACAGAGACAACTAACTTTTCTGCTCAATCATTCAGTTCCTTAAATATTAACAGCTGAAAGCTTTTTTCACGAAATTGGCAAAGAATAAAATACATATTGTCAATAGCTTTTCAAATTATGGAACTAAACATATTTCATTATTTTTTCCGTACAACTTGATAAAAGATTTGTAGCACCAAAGTTAAAGCATAATCAGCTTCATTATTTGAAATTTATACACGTTTTATTTTTAGTAATGCTAGTGATAATCATCTGTAGTTAGAACAATAGAAAGTAACCCTATATTCCAGTAATAGTACTAGTATTTCCTAAATCCTCCTACTGCAATTGAAAATAGATCTAACGTTCCCTTGATTATTCCTTAATGTCCACTGACTTTAAAGACTGATGATTTTGAAGAGTACTTTGAAAAATTCCTACATTTGTATGTTGCAATCCTGAGCATTTATTTCCTATCACATTAAAATAAGAAACCGTAATTATTGAGAGATCATTTGCTTATAGCCGAACCACATCCTTAACTAAAAACTTCAAGATTTCATTTAACTTCATTTATATTGAAAGAAGTCCCAGTTTTTTCAAAAGTCACAAGAAAGTTTGCAACTAATGTTATTGCTTGAAAAACCTCAATGCTTTTGTAAGTTATTTGGAGTGTTTTCCTAATAAGGAATCATTGAAGAAAGCATATGTACCGATTAAATCAAGGAACAAAACTGAAGATCACACAAAACTTTCTTAGCGACAACTAAAAGTTTACAGTTACTTCGTGAAAGTGGACAAATCTGTCACAGTTGAAATGCTGATAAACAAACAGATGTTGTGTATGTATCTTACTTATTGCTAATCACAATTCTAATATCTTTCTAAATTCAACAATCCAGATTTGATTGCATGAAAATTTTGGAGATGATCATTTTTCGGCCGTCTGTGTATTTTCGTTGGAAATGAATTTTTAGTATTAATATTATATTTAGTTTGAAAAATAGCTAGACAAAACTCTAAACTAATAGATTTGAATAAAAACTGATAATAGAATAAACTCTCTAGTCCCTATAAAATACAAACATAGTAATATCGATAAATTCCTGGTATTAATTCTCGAGAACAAAAAAATAACGTTATTTATCAAAAAGGAAATAAAAAAGGTGGGATAATTTAGATGAAGTTTTCCTACTGTTGCAGATGTAGAACAAATTACAATTCTACTATTTTAAAGCGAATTTTAAAAGAATAATGAACATAATTACAGGCTCGTTTAGATTAATGGCACACAAACAGAATAACCAACAGATTGGTTCGCACTCAGGAGGGACTGTAGAATTAAAACAAAGAATATCACTGTGTATTCAATCAGAAATTGTCCTGCTTCCATGACTGAAGACGATAATACAGCAGAAAATTTCATTGGCAAGGTGCATGCAAAGGGTTTCTGCATTTCCAATAACATTCGACCAACAATTTCGCATCCCTTTTTTTTAATCTGATAAGACACATACGGAAAAAAATACGTAATGAAATGAGTGTACAATTAGAAATTTAACTCGAAAGTTTCATTTTAATCCTCTTATAAAAGCGCTTTCATTGAGTACGCTTTATCATGGTTTATAATCAGGCTGCCTTCAGTCATAATGAAGATAGAGCAAAAGCTATAATTGTGATAAAATAGTGCATAAAGCAGAATGATGTTCATTTTTCTTCCTCTCGGGGTTCCCAAGAAGTTCAAATTATATTTTTTTCCCCAAGATCACTGGTACACTTGAGTGGCAAAGCAATGATAGAAAGCCATTGGTAGCCAATAGTACTTAGTAGGCAAGCGTCTAGGTTACCAAATGTTTTACAGAGGTACTCAGCCACTAGATTTCCTATATTGCTGCATCTTTCATACTAAGTGGTTCCCATCATTCCATGGTATCACACTAATAAAAGCCATAGTAATTAAAAAGATTCTCTCTCGATATGGGAATATTTTTATCACATATATAATAATGTCAGAAAATATGAAGCAAGAATGATCTATTGAATACAAAAAAAGCTATTCCTACGAAAGACTCATTCACATTCAAATTGTTTTTGGAATCCTTCAATGAAAAGGAATGAATATATTTTGATATTTTATTTGTTGCTCTTTTTATTATTCAAGAAGGTGATTTTTTTTTAGGAACGAAATTATCTCTATGGTGACCGTTAATGCAGAAATGATTATTAATTTTGAGCATTTATATAACAAAACTAATGCGAGTATAAAATAGGAAAAGCATAAAATGTTATCGAAACGAAATGCTCAAAACGTAGGAGACTTCTGTAATATCAGAGCTGAACTTGAAACCATTAGAAACATAGAAGAAAATATGAAGAACCTAGTTCAGAACGCAGAACTACAATTCCTTAAAATGACATGGAACCAGTTTCGTGAACTCTCAGATTTAAGTGATCGATTATCCAGATTAGAAGAGAATGTAATCTTGAAGAACTTTCATATGTCACAGATAGATAAGAGACTGGATTGGATAGCGGATGAAAAAATGAAGATCCTAGATATTCTAAACCATTTAAAGATTGATGAGGATACAAGTTTCGAAAAAAGTCCTGTTCTTGCTCATGGGAGTATGTGTACCTGCCACAATATAGATATACATACACTAAGAGAATTAGAATATCAAGTGGAAAATGTTTCCAGAGAGTATAATGATCTTTGGAAAGGCATAACAAGTCTAGGGGTAATTACGATTGCTCTTCATTTATTCATTAGCCTGTTGAAAATCTGCTCTCGTTGAGTCATAGTGACAGAATCAAGGAAAGTTAAAGGCTCTTTCTCTATATTTCAAGAGCTCAGCAAAATTGCACAAATTTTCGTAATTATATGAGATGGAGAAACTTCATTGGGATCCTAGAAGACGTTAAAAATACCACATTTTGTTAAAAGTATTTCGAGAAAATGGTGAGAAGGAAATGAAATGTATGTTTACTATTATCAAATAATAATTTAAACATAATATATACATGTATGCTGCAAACATATGTGAATATGTGTAAATAAAAACTTTGGTGACTGAGGATGATTTCTTCAATAATCCTAATATTGTTTGGGTTTGGATTAAAAAACGGTTTTAGAATAGATGTTTGTGTGAGAAATAGTCAAAATTTTGAAATATTTTCCATCTCAAGAAGTGAGAAAAAAAAAATTAAAGTATAAAAAAAGATTACTTTGGTTGTATAGTAACGTTTTTAGAGAACCTTTACAAGTAAGGACGTTTTTTAATGGAAATCCTTATTGTGTAAGAAGCTTTTATCTAATTCCTTGATTACGATTTATTCCAGAGTTTGGAGCTTTTGTTTTTTGCTATGGAACGTTATGTGCTCATATTCTCCTAGATAATATTGAAACATTCTGTAAGAAAAAAATTGCAATTTGGGATTGCATGCTTTTCTATCAAAGTGTACCCTCTACGGTTACAACGACAAATTGTTATGGAATTGTGATCGTGTCAACCATATGTTAAGATTACATCACAATTAGTACTCTGTGATAATTGCTGGAACCGATTTCTGATCATAAGCTCGCATACGTGAATGCTATGAAAAAATGGTAACTTAAAAATTGATTTATTAGTTAGTCATCTTTACAGGATGTTTCAGTGCATGAAGCTCATAGTGAAAAGGAAGGTTTCTTGTCCTGATAATTCTCCAGTCTTATCAGAAGGCATTAATTTTCTTTTCCTGCAGGAGAGCCATGATTTTTCAATTCTACAGAGATCACAGATCGTGCAAAAATGATTTCTGTAACATGGATAGGTTTTAACATGATGTAATGCTTTGCATCGGAATTTTTTTCCTGCAGTGCATAGCTCAATATTTGAAAATTTTCATTAAAAGCTTGAAATACACAATTCTATGATTATAATTATAGAGCGTCAAGGTCTTAAATCTTGTACAACAGAGATTTCTTAAATAGGGTATGATTTATGGCTAAAATTTGATATGAGAACAAATGGAGTTCTTTGCACTGTTAATTAAAAAACTTTATCGTAATGAGCAATTACTATCTTTTATTTACAGGTTTGCACAGTGGTGTGTGGTAAACAGGATTGTAAATACATTCGTTAATCTGCTTATCACAAAAATTTAAGACATTTGAGGCAGCAGGATTGTTTTCACAATCTCTTCAAATCAAGTATCCTCCAGCTAGCAAAAATTCGTTTTCATGTGATGGAATACCTTAAGGATAGTATTGGAACAAGAAGAATTTAAATGAATTATAAAAGAAAACATCACTTCAGTCGAGTCACCGAATGATCCAAGTATTTGGAATGAAATTCGAAGTTCTCCTATTTTGATAAATTTTCTATTTCAACTTATGCTTTTTTTGTATTCTAATAATATGGACTACTGCTTATTTGAGGTAAGGTACATGCAATTATTAAAATGCAGAGTTTTCTGAATTGTTTTACGCGAGGATGTCAATTTCATGGATCAAGGTTATTTGGAGCTTCATGATTTAAGAGTTAAAAAAAATAAATGTTTTGGAGATACAATAATTAATTATATTTTTCATTGCTATTTCTTTCTTTAAAGATGCTTTCATTTCGAAAGGCACGTTATCAAATAATTTCATACGTCAATACAAACACATTTCAGGACATCATTAAATACTAGCTTATTTAATTTCATGAAGTCTTTATTCAGATTTCATGGAATCAAATAAACTATTAGGTAGTCTTTTGCCCATCCAAGGAAAAAAAAGGGAGAATTTTAACGAATTCTTTAACTAGCACTCGTAGTGTACTGTGAACTTTCTAAAATATAGAGAAAAGATTGTCCATATATTTGATATTTCAGAGATGTAAATGAGCCCGTGTTTTTCATAAATTATGTGGTATAATCACTAATTCATCCAAAATCAGGATATCTGTTTATATATTTCTGAAAATTAGTGCCTATCTGAGTGATTGTCTTAACTGCAATAAAATTATATATATAATCCAGTCTATCACGTGGTGCAATCACATATTGCAGAAAAGAATTTGCTCATAGTTACTACAAAATTATTGATACTCATTATGAAGCTGCTATGATTAGATGAATTAACTTGGATTGCTTGTGAAATCACTAAAAAAATCGTTGAATGGAATTTTTTTGATAAGTCTATTGTTCTTATAAATGAAGAAAGTTCTTTTGTGTTCTAGTCGTCAGAATTCTTAAAGAATATTTATGACTTTGATATTATTATATCTTTAATACGTGCTATCTCGAAATACAGAATTTCCATCACGTGGAAAATGATGAGTACATGGTATTCCTGTTCCATGTGGAGACGAGCAGGTTTGACAGTTTTGGCAATGGTTGCTGTTTGCATTGCGATTTCCCTGTAGTAATCGTTAGGATCCAAGTGTAATTACCTGCACACTTTATTGTAGTTGATGGTAAATGTGACCCCTGCATTAAACAAGGAAATCAATTCACGCAGTTTTTATTCATGGATTGCCTATGTTTCTGGTAAGCATTTGGCCTTTTCATTCAGATTTAAATATATTTTCTCAGGTATGTTGTGTGATTTGCACCTGTTTTATATGAGGTGGTTTCTATTGTTGGTTGTTTTCTTTTTTCAAGATACGGAAACTATGCTCCCTTGAATATTTCAAGAGGTATCAATTTAAGGTCCATTGTTAATAATAAAAGGTACTATAATAATTTATGAATAATTTGTATAAAATGATTTAAAATAAAAAATTTGCTCATTTTGTTAAGCGTTACTTGTTTCTTTCGTAGTCTGAGTATTGAATATGGAAATCGGAGATCCAAATAAAAAACAAAAAGCTCATCAAATAAGACAATCAGGTAATTATACTTTAAGGTTCCTTGGCACAGTTAAGAACTTGATTTGGATGGGCACACGTTAAAGGTGTATCTATTTGTTATACATCAAAGAGATCAAACTTGTCAACTTCAGAGATAAACATGAAGTTTTTGACATCATAAATTTAATTTAATAATTTCGTGCTGAAGTGTTAGTGATGTGAAAATTTGCAATTCAGTTAAAAATCAAAATAAATTCAAAGTTGAAATGGAATTGCATGTAGTTTCTAGAATAATAACAGAACTGAAGAGGATTGTATTGATTTCAGGCAGAAAGTTTCTTAAAAAGAAAAATCAGAAAAGCAAGTCATCTGATGGTTCCACAGAGAAAAAACAGAATCCAAAGGCATTTACTTTTCATTCTGTTGTGAAAGCTGAACGAAGATTTAGAAGGTATTCTCTATATGCATATTATTTAATGAGCAAGTTTACATAATTCAACAGTTTTTCATGTAGATCCTCAAATTGTTTGTTTCTAACATTGCTTAAGTATTGTTGCTTTTATTATTTTGAATGTAACTTTCCTATATCATTAAAATCATAACAGTAATAAGTGTTAACGCAAGTAAATTTTAAAATAATGATATGTCAAAATTATACATTATATTGTGTATGATCATATGTTTCCAAGCAGCAAAAAATACCACAGTTTTCAGATAATAAAATGTTGATTCGTTAAATGCATGATATGAAAAAAATTTCATTGTTGACAAGGAACCAGAAGTTTGTTTGGAAACGTATTTATAAAGTCTTCAGTGCTATTTATGAAATTAATTATGTATTCTTGATGTTATTTCTCATTACAAGTGTTGTTTTTCTCAGTAACTTTAGGTTCTTTTTTTTTCCTATAAATTTCTTCATAACATATCTGTCTTCAGTGGTGTTGAAATAAAGTTTTAGAACAGTTTCATCAATTTTGCACATTTTTTGAGGATATCATAAGGTTTGCTCTGCTTTGATTATGTAGCATATGTATAAATTGACTACAGGAATTTAGTAGTACAGCAATGCTTAAATAGTTTCTAGATAATCCTCTCACTTGCATTTCATTATATTTGTACTCTTTAGAGAACTCATTTTTTCAAAAACTAGATCAGACATCTTTTTAAACATTAACCAGTTGCGGTATTTTTAAGTCCTCAAACTGTATGCTGTATTTATATTTTGCTTCCCTAAAGAAGTAGTATTTCACAAAAGCATTTGTCTCTGAAAACTAAATGGGCTAAGGCTTTGGACTAAAAATTTAGTTCATACTACATTGTATCATCACACAAGTAAGGTTATCAAAATGTGATTCATTCAATTTTCTTGGGATAATATTTGATTTACAGAAAATTTGGTGCTTTAGTTATATTGGATATGTTTAAATCTATAGGATTTCACTGACTTTACTGCTCTATGAAACCAGTTATTCCAAAAGTTTCATTTCAAAATATTAGAACCTAGTGTTCACATATTGGTGTGTTTTAGAACTCAAGACATTCTCACAAAGAAGCATCATATTCCAGTAGTTGATCGCACTCCTTTGGAACCACCTCCACTCATTGTAGGGATTGTTGGACCTCCTAAAGTTGGTAAATCTACATTACTTCAGTGTTTGGTAAAAAATTACACACGTCAGACTTTGACTGATGTTCAGGGACCTGTCACCGTTGTTTCTGGTAAGTATGGTTTATTATTGGTTATGTTAAAGTGTGATTGTAAGTAATTTTGGGGTGTAAAGCAGCTCTTGATATAAGCAGCTCTCAATGTTGATAGGCAGTACATGTAATCCTTTTCTGAATATGGCATGATTTTAAAAATGTTAAAATCACCAATTCATTACATATTCCATTCTTTAAAGTATTACCAAGGAATGAAAAACTGAAATTAGGAAAAAGGGATAATTAGGGTTCGATCTCCGAATTATTTTTATGGGTTAAAACATTTGTGATAGCCAACCCGATATCCAGTTATCTTTCATGTTTCTTATTGATTTCAGGGAAAAAGAAACGTGTGACTTTAATTGAATGTAATAATGATATCAACTGTATGATTGATTTGGCCAAAATTACAGATGTGGTACTATTGTTGATTGATGCTTCATTTGGATTTGAAATGGAAACATTTGAATTCTTGAATATCTGCCAGGTAAACTTATACATGATTTTGAAACATGATTGTTTGCTAGGTTCATGGGTTTCCACGTTTACTTGGCGTTTTAACACACCTTGATTTGTTAAAACAAAATAAGCAACAGCAGAAAATCAAAAAAAGATTGAAACATCGTTTTTGGACAGAGATTTACCAAGGTGCCAAATTGTTTTATCTCTCTGGATTGTTGCACGGCCGTTATCTTCGCACTGAAGTTAAAAATTTGGCAAGATTTATATCAGTTATGAAGTGTCGTCCTTTAACTTGGCGTAGCAAGCATCCTTATTTGCTTGGTAATGTGGAGAGTTCATGCATTCCATTAGGTATTTGTTGTTCTGTAGCTGATAGGATGGAAGACATAACATCTCCAGATAAGATACGATGTAATATCAAAACGGATCGTACAATAAGCTTATATGGTTATATTCGAGGACTACCTTTAAAGGAAAACATGAAAGTGCATTTGCCAGGTGGGAAGTGACTTATTCTGACATGTGTAGCTCTTACTGGCAGGATGCTGTGATCTACAGATTTCATCTGTCACTCATTTGAATGATCCTTGCCCTTTACCCAACAGAGAGAAAAGGCGCTCTCTTAATGAGAAAGAAAAACTTCTCTATGCTCCTATGTCTGGTGTAGGAGGCATAGTATATGATAAAGATGCTGTGTACATTAACTTAGGAGGAAGCCACTCCTTTGGTGTTTCTACAAAGGTGAAGCATTAATCTTCAATTATTTGAAACTTTCTTTTTAAGGACACTGCAGCAGAAGGAAAACCCGAAATGTTAACTGCACTTTTGGATACTGTGCACACCCTTGATAAGAAACTTCAGAGTAACACTGTACAGTTGTTCTCCGGAATGAAACCAATCACGTCCCAAGACATATCGAGGTAAAAGCATAGGAAGGTTATTTCAGTGGTTTTTATGTCGTGCTATTTCTGTAAGTTCGCAAATGATTGAATGTGCTGAGAATAAAACATCCAGGACTATCAAACGTGTAAGATTTGCTGAAGATGGTAAGGTATAAAAAACAAGGACGAAAACAAAACAGTTTGTAGCGAGAGAAAATTCTCATGCCTCAGCAATGTTAGTAAAACGTAACTGTTCTTCACTTCCACAAGGACAAATTTATCCTAGTGAGGACTCTGAAGAGGAGAGTGCATATGAAGGAAGATCTTCAGAAGGGCATGCACCTTGTTTGCCAGCAAAGGAACAGAAATCGGTAAGTTTGATAACTGGATGTCTGGCTTTATGTGCTCATTCTTGAATTTTCTGTGTAGATTGGTGAACCTAATTCAGAACATGTAAACAAACATCCTTTTGATCGGGAAGCTCTCCGACATAGTGCAACACTCCTAGCAATGCAGAATAAGATTTCAGAATCATTGCTGCAAATTGAAAACTCGATGAAAAATTTAGAAGAAAAGTCAGTCAGTCAAGTGGACTCAAACATGGAGGAATCGGATACTGATGACATTCAAGACGAATTTGCAAATGAAACCTTGAACTTGCAGTGGAAAGCTAATCTTGTTCAGCGAGCTGCAGAAAATTTTTATAAAAGACAGCAACACACCAATCAACTGCAACAGCTTGTATATGGCCAGAGTAAATCATAGTTAACAAACTTTATTGCATGTTGCTCAATATAAATTACAGATGATGAGGATGTAACAGATGAGAAATTGAGATCCAGTGTAATACAAGTGGATGATCTTTTTTGTGTTGTGAAGGATGCTCTGGACAAAAAGCAAACAGAGAAGACAAAATCTCTTGATTGTAGCAAATTCAGTCAACCATTGCTGCAAGATTGGGAACAGGAAAAGGTTGGTGCATTTGATTGCCCAATTTACAAATGAATCCGTTGAAGAAAAAAATGCAATTTGATTTACTTTGTAACCTTTAGGTTCGACAGCAAATAAAAGATTGCTTTGTTACTGGGAAATGGGATAGCAGCATGGATGCTAATGTGCTGCTTCAGCAAGATGATGCTGTACGTGATGAGTTGTATGGAGACTTTGAAGATTTAGAAACTGGGGTGACAAGTGATAACAAAGAAGAAGGTAATTATTTGCAGTCAAGGATGCCGTTTTATCTTCTGCAGAGGAGCAACAAAAACGCCTAAAAAAGAAGCAGCAACTGAAGGAACAATTTGATTCAGAATATGACAATCAAGTTGGCCGGAATAGTGACACATATTTTGATGAATTGAAAAAAGAAGCAGAAATGACGGCCAAGGTTAGAATTTATTTATAATATTTTTTTGTTACTACGATTTGCAGATTAACCAAAATGAGTTTGAAGGAATGGATGACAACCTTCGTATACAGTATGAAGGATACAGAGCTGGCATGTACGTTAGAGTGGAATTAGATAATGTTCCCTGTGAATTGGTGTCCCATTTTGATCCCACTTATCCTCTTGTACTTGGAGGACTCTTACCTGGAGAAGAAAATGTAGGATACTTGCAAGTTCGGCTAAAAAAGCATCGCTGGCATCAACGTATTCTTAAAACTAAAGATCCCTTGATTATCTCTCTTGGTTGGCGTCGTTTTCAAACTGTTCCCATGTATGCAATGCAAGATCACAATGGGCGTAATCGTCTCATCAAGTACACACCCGAGCATCTGCATTGCTGGGCTCATTTTTGGGGACCAGTAACTACTCAAGGAACTGGATTTCTTGCCCTTCAGAGTGTAGCTGAAAAGAACCCCAATTTTCGTATTGCTGCTACTGGGACTGTCCTGGATTTGGATAAATCTGTACATTTGGTTAAAAAACTCAAATTGATTGGTACACCCATCAAGGTGTTCAAAAAGACAGCTTTCATTCAGGGGATGTTTAATTCAGCATTAGAAGTAGCAAAATTTGAAGGTTCTAAAATATGCACAGTTTCTGGCATCCGTGGGCATGTTAAAAAAGCTCTTAGCGGTCCTCAAGGTGCATTCCGTGCTACATTTGAAGATAAAATCTTACTCAGCGGTGAGTTTAACATTGCGCCATTTTGTGTGATTGTTTTCTCTGCAGACATTGTGTTTCTGCGTACATGGTACTCCGTATCAATACCTACCTTCTGTTATCCAGTAACTACATTATTACTTCCTCCTGAAGAAAAAACCAAATGGCAGGGTATGAAGACGGTGGGTCAGTTGAAAAAGGAACGTGGTATACATGTGACTCCCAATCCAGACCATTTGTACACTGTAAGAAAGTAGATGTTCCTATATGAATTATTTGAGTGCTTCCATTTTAGCCTGTGAACCGAAAACCAAAAGCAGTTATGCCTTTAGTTATTCCCAAGAAGCTAGAAAAAGAATTGCCTTATGAAGATCGTATTAAGAAACGAGTTCTCCGTAGTAATGAACAAAAAACAATGAAAGTCAAAATTCCTATCATACCCGAACCCAAAGAACAGGAAGTCTTAAATATGATGCAAATACTGAAAACTGTGTATAGACATAAAAAATGGCAGCAGCATCTTGAAGCTTTTAGGCGAAGTAGAGATCATAGACGAACTGTGAAAAAGGTGGAAAACACCCGAAATCAGCGGCAAAAGCAGTTGAAAAAGAAAGTTTTCCGAGCGTTAGGGAAGATGGAAGCACGCAAATCCGAGACATCCTGATGGTTGGAACACACCTCTTTGCTTTGAAATCCATGCGGCAGCGTATGTTGGGAACGGAAGATCGACAGTGGAATGCAGTCTGTTTTGCTGGCCCAGCGAAAATCCTTGGAAACTCATATCCGAAGAGAATATAATTTCCAGAATTTCTTATTTGTTTTCCCCGCAGATCATTCCATTGCAGATTATCATGCGATCGCATTCGCATGATTCTTATTTTTAATGGCGATGGGTTGCGAGTTTTCCTATGTGATTCGTTGTTACGGGAAAATTCTACTTTAGAACGGCAGCATGTCGAGAGGTTTGTGTAAAGCATTAAACGATTGAAATGTCCGTATGCATTTCGAATAAAGCGAGCGATGACACTTGAATTTATACAGAAGGTTCCACAAAGTATGCTGGGGATTTTTTGAACTATGAATTGTGGAGTTCCAAATCCGATGTGGAAACATTGTGCGTAGGGACGGGTAAATTTTTGCGACCACGGATTGTATGTGCTACAACGGTAAACTCCAGAAGAAACTGCTGGAAGTCGTTGCCCGTTTTTTTGTAATGATTTGTCCAAATTGATAAGGTGAAGTTCACTGCCATGAATGGCTGTCGACGGCGATCCCTGCTTTCCAGTCGCACGTAAAAGTGATACCTCAAGAGAAAAATTCTTCTTGCACGTGAAGAGTTATGTAACCGTAAGATCATGTTTCCTAGTAGCTGAGACCCATCTCTGTATCAATTCAAATTTTGTTCAGTTTGTGCCTAAGGAGGGTCCCACCAAGCGTTAGCTTGAGCAAGAACACAGTTGTCGCGGTGCTTAAACGTTTGTACTGCTTTTCCTTTCACAACGGAAAATAAAAAAAAATATTAAGTGTTTTGAGAAAAGGTGAGGGGAAAAGGCTGACTAGAGCTGTGAATCCCTCAAACAATCTGTGTTTCAAAAAAGCGAACCAAAACTGAACAAAGAAGAATGGTATTGATGTTGCATATTGATGTAAGTTCTGGTATTGATGCCCAAAATGAAATGAAGTGCAGTGCGACTGAAATTCACATTTAATCATAAAGTGTCTTGCAAATGGCTCTCCTACGTGCTCCGCTCATTGAGAAAGATGTGTTTGTTTTAGCAATCTTGATCCACATTGTAAAACGGCGAAAGATTTCGTGCATTTTACCAAGAGCACATGCACAGTCATGTAGAATGTTGGATGATGCCCTTCGTGCCACTGATGCTTATAAAAAAAAGTCGATGAATGAAAGCTGGTTTTGTTGTACCTGCTTGTCATGGAGCTAGAAGAAAATGAGAGGTGCTGCCAAGCAATATTCACCTGCAATTTTCACGCAATTACCTCGGAAACTGAAAAATTGGGTATGCCGATCATTGGCAAAGTATCAAAGCCAGGTTGCTTAAAGAGCTGTCCTTTCTCTTTTGTTTATTTAGCAAACTAATCGATGAGTCTGATAACGTAAGCATCTGCTAGGACTGGGCAGCGCTAGGATGAAACGAGATATGACTTAAAATACTTGTTTTCCCATATACCACGCTTTCCCCCTGAACCATGTTGGAATCACATCTGGTAATCTTGTACTCATTGATTTTGACATAATATTCACCTTCAACAAAAATCCATTTCAACATCAACGATCATGAAGACAAAAACGAAATGATCACTACATAAGCCACTTGCATACCTCAATGTCAGTTCGTCTAGATGCTAACGATGAGAGCATGCCAACAAAAACAGTTTAGTCGATGAAGCTGATTTTGTTGATGAAATTGTCAAGTCTTCATCTGGAAGCGAGTAATGAATACTGAATGCTTTAGTCGATAGATAAATTCAGACATCACACGAATTAAGGTGGAGATAACTTGATGTGTATTCTTGAATTTAGAGATGTGCTCATCTGAAAGAAGCTCATCGAAGAAAGCACGAATGGAGGTAAAGACGGCAGAGTTTAGCTGTCAGATTAGACGAAAACGACCATTGCAGAAGTCGTTCGAATAATAGAAAAGAATCAGATATACTGCAAAAGTTCTGCTTTATATTTTGGACAACAACATCTCGAGCTCAAAATAGCCTGCTAAGCAGTTCCAAGGCATAGATGTTTCCAAGCAGAATAAATGAAAAATTACCATATCCTCAAACCCATAGACGCTCTTCCTCCCCATGAACTGTAGAGTGCTGAGCTTCGGGAACAATTCAGACATGGGGAAGATCCACGAGACGAGCCCGGTGCGCGACTCATAGCTTGCTCGCCACAAGGTTCAGTGAGGATCTGCTTCACACAAATCGTCCCCTATGCACTGCAAGGATCTACCCGACTGAAGCGACTGTCGAGTCATAGGTAATATACCTAAAGGAGTGGGTCCAGAACACACCCTGACTTTACCCTATGTTGGATGGCACTACCGTTCACAAGGATCATCAGATACGAAACTGTTGCAAAATCTGTGGCTGTCATTATAGATCCCTTTTGGTATTATGAAAATTATTCTTAATTATGATGTCATATAGGAACGTTTGGCAAAATTAAGCATACTTCAACTATAGGCGAGCCTGAAATGAAATTTTAATTAATGAAAGATATCACTCCCATCGAAACCTCTTAGTAAACATTATGACATATTTTATGGGTATCAATAGCGGAATTAAGGTTTTTATATGAGTTCAATTCTATAATCAGTGAGAGTTCGTCTGTGATGTCCCAGCATCCACTCTAAATTACAAAAGAGGTTTCCTTAATTGTGACTAAAATAAAGTCCCATCAACATATTCCATGCCTCAATGGTTTTGCTGCTAATTGGTTTTTGTATTCAGCGTATTCTCAGTTGTGCATATGCCAATAGTAATAAAATCCTGGTTTTTCTCATGTTTTTTTTTTATTTACAATTTGGAGTTTTTGGACTGGTGAATGATATACTATTTTAATATAGCATATATTGATAGTGCTATTGTTCTCATGAGGACTGATGTTTTTAGGATCGTTTTTTTAAATCTCCCAATGATCTGTTTTATCATCTGATGAAAACGTTACAGAAGTCCTAGTTGGGAAACTTCGATTCAATTTTCGTAATTAGAATATGATGAGAAGATTTAACACAATCTGATTTTGAGTTTTCTATATCGATAACGATATCCTTTCAAATCACACGATTTAATTACCAGAAAGGCAATCACCCTTTCAATCACAAAAGTTGAATGTGAGGTATGCGTTGCATCGGTGTTGGACTTGGTAATCGCATGTTTCAGCGCAGTGGATCATTTTAGTGTCCTCTAGGTGATCTGTTGAAATAAAGAAACAAAAATATACATTTTTTTTTGTAAGAAATGCTGCATAATATTGCAAGCATGATCGCTGAGCTTGTTTTGCTCAAAGCTTTATGTATTCTACACGTTGCTGTCAGAACCCAACCACAAACAAGTGGCAATTGTGCACTGTTTTATCATAAACAGTTGTAAATAATGCCAATTTTTGCGAATACTATGGCTGATTTCGAAAAATTAGTCAAAGCTCTCACAGACTTTAAATTCATAAGAGGCATGCAAAAGAATGTTAAATTTGAGGCTGATACTTTTAAAGATGATTACTCGTCAAGGTAATTCATGTACTTTCTGATTTGTGCATTGTTTGATACGTTCTCTTATAGACAGAAATATAATGAAGATTTAAAACATGAAAAGGTACAATTCATATCAACTGTTTTGATCGAAATTGTAAACAAAGACGCCAAATTCTTTCTGAGAAACAACAGCTCCCATTTATCTCAAATTTTTGAGATTCTGTTTGTTTTATGTAATGATGCAGAAAAAGATGTTTGCTTGCTAGCAAGTGAAGTGCTTGACAGAATTATAAAGGCATGACATGATTTAATGGTACTTAAATATCACTAAACATAGATTAGTATCTTACAGTGTATCATCTGGGAAGGGTTCAAGTCGAACTTTCTAAAGAATTGCATCGCAATGGCCCTGCAAGAAGCTTAAGAGCTGCACTGATAAAGTTTGGACATGTTGGATCGTTCATTAGGTTTCAAAAAATCTTTTAGTGTTAAAGTTTTCTTGACATATTCACACAAATTCATGATTACATGTATCCTATGTTGTAGAATACAAAAAAGAAAAACATATGCACAAGTTCTCCCACCATTGATAGTTCATTTGAGTGAAAGATTAGAAGAACAAATCCATGAAGCACTTTGTTTTGTTATAGCGAAAGTTTGGCCTTCTTTGGGTGCTCTTATTAATGACACAGACACAGAAGTATTATATAAAAAGGCAGTTTTACTTTACTAATGAATGGTTTCAGCTGTTATTAACTTCGTTTCTGTCACATTTATCTTCAGAAATAGCAGGAATTCGGCGGAGTACAGTTCAGATTCTCATCACAATTACTCTGTATTCCAAGAATCCTAAGTATTTTTTCAAGTGGCTTATGCAGAAGGTCTTGTGTGATGGTTCACATTTTCTTGAAAAAACATCTGAGGAACGATCAGCTGATGCTGTCCTACTTGGCTTTTTCCTTTGGATACGTGCTGCATTAATGCACTTGTGTTCTGATAGCATGGACTATCCAGAGATTCATATTTGGAATCAGTTATATCAGGTCTTATAAAAGTGTCATCAAAATGGAAGCATTTATTTTTTTTTGAATAGATTCTGCTCATATGTCTCTTTTGTCTACAGCATTCTAATCACAATGTCATCATTGCATCTTTAGAATCCTTGCAGGAACTTTTGAGCATTGCTCCACTTCGTTTCTGGCAGTATGTTCATCATGTTAGATATAACAGTGCATCCGCAGAGGAACAAATGCTTGCAAATATCGGTAAAAAACTTCTGAAGGCTAACAGCCATCACATTTTCCAAGATGTACCTCTTCCAATTGCTTCTTGTGAGCCATTCTGTGAAAGTTCCCAAACATTAGAGGGCACTCCGGATGTGATTTCTGCATGCCAGTTCAATCAGACACACTGTGAAGACCATAAATTGTACCCTATGCAGGTAAGTATCGGAAAGTGAAGATGTACAAGAAGACTTTAACAAGCATCTTCAGCTTAATATCCATGGTGTTGAGTCATCCTTATTGACTGTGTGTCGAAAGTTGGCCAACGTATTCCTCCTAGGAGGTGAACCAGGCCAATTAATATCTGATTCAAGTATACGTGTTGCATTGAAGGTTTTGGCTTTGAGATGTCTTCAGCTTTTGTTAGCTATCCAGCCAAATATGTTGCAGCAGTCTATCAACTCAAGTGAGCATATGCCCCTAATTCCTGAATATTTATTGAGCATTATGGATGGTAGACTCAGCACAGAAACTTGCTGATATCCTGCTATACAGAGATCATGAAGATGCTCAGATGAGAGGTGCTGTTCTATCCGTCATTGGTTCAGTGCTTAGTTGCAAGTATGCAGTGCTCCATGATCAATTGGATGTCCCAGAAATGGTGATGATGCTTCAGAAGGTAAACTGTTGGAATAAAGAAAGAAAGACTGATTGAGTGTAGGGCTTGGCAGATCAGTCATCAGTAACCTCTCAACATGCAGTATCTGCACTACATTCTTGTCTACCTGTGCTTTGGCATAGTTCCTGGTGCTTAGAAGGTGGTAGTTTGCTGAAACAGTTACTCCATATCAGTACGAATTCTTATTGGCCCTTGAGATTGAAAATACTGGAATGTTTAGAATGTGTTTCCTTTGCCACCCTTAGTTTTTTGAAAATGAATTATTTACAGCTGTTCCTTTTGGAACATATCTTAGTACCCTCACTTTCAGATGAAAATGCAAAATTACGAGGTGCAGCATCTATTGTTCTTTGCAGGTTAATGTAACATTATGTATTCACTTTGGAACTTATTCTTTTTATTAGATTATTACCCAATCTGATATCACCAATGGAAACAGTGTGCAGTAATGTTTCCAGGCAGATGCTAAATAGCTGCCATAATGTATTGGGACCTATTTTCTATCAGAGTACTCCTCCTCCTGTTGATTATCATCTCAACTGGATTGTAGGATGGCTTCTAAAAAAGGAGTTTGGTCATAGTAACAGCTATTTAAGTGTGAGTTGTCCACTTCTTTCTTATGAGAGAAAACATACTTTTTAGTTAGGCTGCATGCAGGCACTTTATCAGCTGGTTCAGGAATATCCAGTTACTTGTTTTGCAGAGTCTTGGGGTATTAGTGGAGATGCATGTGTTGCCCTTGGTTATGTACAAACTCTACTGGCATTATTACGTCAACCTTGTACCAATGATCCAGAAGCAGTTGCTTTTCCACTTGTTGTAGCAGCCAGAATTGCTGCTGGTATAGTAGGATGATCGATTTTTGAGATTGAAAATGTCTATGTAGGAGTTGGATCTTTATTTTTTACTCCTGCAACGAATTCTTCGGAACCTTGGAATCACTTGGCAGATTTTAGAATTATAGGATTACTACAACAACTTTTAGGCTGTACTCTGCGTTTCTTGTCTATGTGTTCAATAGTAGTCCAAGGAAATACTTCTGGTGCTGTGTTTTCAAAAGTTGAGAGGCAAAGAAAGATTTTTGCTCTCTATGAGAAAGAATTAGGGAAAGACTCGAGCGATTATGAGCAAATATTCACTACTTTAATAGGATCATATGCTGTATATCAGGTAGCTTAAATTACTCATGTGTGCAACATCAGATTAATGTTCTGTAGATGTCTCTGGAAACGACAGCAGGTGAAAAATTCGTTTTTTTCACACAATCAGTTTTATTAGCTCTTGAAGAGCTTCTGCGCATCACTACTTTAGCTGAATTGAGCACCATGGTAGAAGAGATGCTATCATGCATTAGTAAAGTCTTAACTGTTTGCCCAGAAGCCAGCTTGCATGCAATCCAGCAGGTATTGTTGAAAAAGATTATAAGTGTGATCTCATATCTTTTGAACAATTTGTTCACGTAAGCTGCTGAAAAGTCTCTTTCTCGAAGAGAATAGTAAAGTGACTCTATCAGAATCAGAGAAAAGTACCTCTATCACTAATTGCTTGCAAAAAAGCATGTATCTGCAAATTCAAGTGCCAGAGGACATATGGTAAGAATCTTTACGTTCCTTGTTATAATTATCATTGATCTTTTATTTTACTATGTGTAGTGCTCTTTTTAAAGAAGAAGCTTTAGATTCTCCACATGACAGTTTTAAACCCTCTAAATCACACCCAGCCTTGGCTCAGTTTATTCCGTTTTTTGAAGGAGTAGTATTAAATGCTCTGAATGTAAGCCAAGGAGATTAATAAAACTCAAGCTTTCCATAGATTTATACAAACAGCTATAACTTTAATGTTCAATCACAAGTGTTGTCCCTACTTTGTCAACTTCTCCAATTACGTGTTAGCTATGTGCTTCTGGATCCTAACCTTAACTTTCTTCAGTTCATTTTGAGACAGTTGGAAGTAATGGAATTGGGATACGTTTGGTAAGGAACTTAAAGTTACGAGAGTCTACAATGCTTGTTCAGTGATCCTCAGCCTCTTCTTCTTTGGATGTTTCGTTTTTTGCTATTATTATCTTTTGAGCAATTGAATAAAGACGTGGTAGTTTTGAGTTTACCTACACTGATACAACACTGTGATGCATTACTGGCTAGTGGAATGCCCCCCAATTTATTAGTGCTCGATCCTCTGCAGGCATTAGTGGAGGAAGTCTTTGTGAAAACTTCTACATTGGAGCACATAACAGTTGAAAAAGAAGCTCAGAGGGAAGTAATCCTTTCTATGCTCTGCCGGCTTCTACAGCATGTTAAAGTCTGGAAACTGTTAAGAATCTGTTTAGCAGTCTGGTACCAAGAAGATTTGATTAAATGGCAGCAAGCATCTACATTTATCCTCACTGCATTTTTTGAGCAGTTCAATTGCCTGTTGTCCAGAAGTGCATTTTTTTTAAACCGTTCTGTCATGTCTGTACTCTTTATGCTAGCTCCAGCTTCTTTTTCCTGTGTTGATTGGAGACATCTTGTAGCCAGATTGACAAATGAGCAAGTAAAGATGGGATTTCTAGAGAATTCATGGTTCTTTTCTGTCTCTCTATTCTAGGTACCAGTTACCTTGGTATTATTACTGTTGATTATTTTAGTGTGTGCTCTACAGTGTGCTGATATTAGAGAAGAACTTCCTTCTGTCAGGTAAAGGAGAATAATATTTGTTATAGGTAACTTGTTCAGTGCATTAGGATGCTTTTTACCATAGTGCAGCATGCGGGAAGCATGACATTTAGTCAGCTTTACTTGCCATCATCAGAGAAACAAGGAGCATCCTTGCTGGCTATTTTGTTGTTGTTGATTCAAAAACTGCATAATAGCAAGCGGTATCCTCTCTGGAATTTAGAATTGAAAAAATGGTTTTTGGAAAATGAGGATGCATGCTTACATCAGATAATTGCTGAGTGTGCCATTTGGGAGCCCTATATAGGGGTGTTGTGGCTGGAATTAGTGTCTCAAGTAGTGATGCATGGAATACACTTTTGGGAGAAATATCTAATACCCAGGTAACAAAATTCTATGTAGCTAAGACTTGACAATTTATTTTACAGTATTTCAAGTATTTTTTGTGCATCAACAAATCAATCCATCCTCGTGTTACTTTGCCACATTTTGAGCACGAACATATCTTCCCATTCAGATCTAGTCTGTGAGCTCATTAAGCACCATCTTGCACAATTAGTGACACTTCATGAAGAAGAGATCGTTACCTCTCTGCTCTCTGAAGTGCTATGTGATGCCAGCTTATTCAGTGTCTTAACAGCATCGATTAATAACTTACTGACTTCTGGAGAACTGACCATATCATGCAATATGCATTTGCTTCAGATTTTAGAGATAGCTTCTGTCAATTTGAGACAGCAAGTGGTCGATTGTTTGTCCTATATAAACTTTAATGATTGCCCCTTGTTAATTAGACATTACACACAAAAATTGATGAAGCAGCTTCAACAGAAAGAACAGTTGGCTGTTTTCCCATCTCTAAACGATTCTAGTCAAGATCATATCCCAGAAGCCCTGCAAGATGGAAGGAAGCAGCTTGTTCCTCAGCTTTTTAGAGTTATCTATAATGATATATCCTTGAAGCAGTTAATTCCTTATTTGTTAAAGGAGCAGTCTTCTGTTACCGTCAGTGAAGATTTTCTACCTTGGGTCAAAAGCATTGTTTCTTATTTCAATTCTAACCAGCAAGATGTTTGGAATATTTGTTACTTAAATGAACTCATTCTCGTGGCTATTTTAGCCTTGCGTTTGAACTTGGAGTGTTGCTCTCCGGAAGATTTTGAACAGTTGGCTCATATGATCTGTCTATTGTTGCAAGTAAGGTCCTTCATTTGTAAATGGTTCTAATTAATGTCTAGGGTGCAAGTTGGCAAGCCACTCATAATTGTATTCCTACGTTTTTACTTCACCTCCTAAAGCTAGCTGTTGGCTGGTTGTGCATTCCAGCCATATTCACATACATTAATTCTAGGGCTTGCTTCTCTGAAACTGTGATCAGCAGTCTCTACAGTCTAATTATACTACTTGTTCCGACATCTCTCTCTGCCCAAAGACAAACTTCCTCTTGCAAATATTTTTGGCCAATGAATCAACTGCTATCTTCCTGGCAAGAGGGTACTTTGCCTTGTTGGCCCTTGTCTTTGCAAACATCAATTCTTACTTTAATCCAAATTGTGGGTCGTCTTGACTCAGCATATCTTGCCCTTCGATTACCTTTAGGACGGTGGAGTAAAATATCGCCAGAAGAACTTTCTAGTAGTCTGTTGCATTCCAGCTTACTCCAGGATCCTGATATTCTTCAAGAATATGCATTCAGGTGTGATATGTCATTTTGATTTTAGAATACTATCCTAATGTAGAATGTTGAAAATGGGATGGCTTCATTGGCATCAATTTGAAGAAAGCTGGATGGCACTGCTGACAGTTATGAATATCAAGGCAGATCTCTTACCAGAGGCTGATACTCAGGCTGCGATATCTACCACATTTAGCATAGCATTGCAAGCTCTCATTGGTGAACATTGCAATAATGCATGATCTAAAATAAGCAAGATTTTAGGATTATTTCTTCAAGCTTTTTCTATTCCTACATCTGGAAATCCTGTTACATCTTCTTACATTCATTTTCCACGCCATTTTTCAAATGTAGCAATAATTGGGAACAAAAATATTTTCGAATTGGAAACTCCAGATGGTGGTGGTTGCTTGGTTGGTAACTATAACTGGGAACGTGCTAAACATGAGAAGGAGTATTCAACTGACCAGATATCAATGAATGCCTTAAAGGCTATTCTCAGCAGGGATACGGAGCATGCAGGTCAGTTTATAGATGGAACAAACTGATTCCAAATATTTGAAGCTTACCAGGTAATTCAAAAGTGGTATGCTGCTCTTTCAGTGGATTTAGTATCCTGCCAACGTCTTTTGATGGACTGGCTACCTAATTGGTTCAAGCAATATCCTGCACTTCATCTAACCTTGCTGCGCATTTTGCTTGTTTTGTCGGATACATTTACTGAATCAGTTCAATTTCATTGGATGTCACTCATTCTTCATGACTTGCATCCACACATTCGTTCAGAACACCCTGCAGTTGGTCATCTGTTTTTGGCTTTTTCCAAAGTCTGGAGCCTTATCAATAGACCTGTGGAAATGGAAGGGATACTTCTTGCTCTATTGGATAGAAGTGTGAATAGCACGTGGCTGTGTGCTCGATCAGCTGCTATAGCTGCATGTCTGTTGCTTGTTCAGAGTGGGCCTTCTGTGTTGATCGAACATGCTTTGCACAAAGTGATGCATAGTTTGCAAGAAACCAGCACAGGATCATGTCAAAGGTTTGTTTTGTAGATCTGCTTTACCATGTTTTTAACCTGATAAACAGTGACAGACATCTGCAACTTGTTGCCTCCCTGTCTCTAGAAGTGGCATCTCATTATCCTGCTTGCAGAGAAAATTTTTTAAATCTTACCTCTGTTCCCTTACAGGAACATTTTGGCAGTCCTAGCTTTCTAATGCAGGATACTATTTGGCAAGGCTTCATGACAATTATTCCTTTGGGCATATTGGATGGTCAAATAGACATCCTCCAGAAACAAGCTCTTGATTTGTTGACAGTGCCTCAGTTCCCAATATTCTCCAGATGCTTGCAGATTCTTCTTGAATGCCTCAAAAGGAAGAAACATGTTTCCATGCAGTCATCTAGCATTGTAGATTTGGCAGCAGTAGATGTTTTTCTATCTCTAATTCAGTGGTAAGATCATGGAATTTCTATTAAGCCCAAATTAATCAGTCATTCAGCTTGCATTTGGTTGGTCATCGAAATGCAGAATGCATTGTTGAGACATTGTATTTTTTAATCAATCACTTAATAGCACCACAGGATGTTCTTTGTCATTTTTCAGCAGAATTCTGCAATACAGAAATCATCCATGTCCATCTTATCGGTAGTCTTCTTTGTAAGGTAAATGCAGTGCTGCTTAGTATGCTTTTGTTATGCATTGCCATTCATGACAATGATTTGTTACGCTTTCTGTTTGTATGAGGATATCGATTTTCTCCTGTCTCTTGTCAACTCCAACTGTGATAAGTCTTCCATTACAGGACCATCTGATGTTTCCTATAGAAATCTCGGAAATATTTTACGTTTGAGCACATCGTTTCTTTTCTGATGTGCTCCATCTTTTTCTCCTGGGAATTTAATCCCCTCAATGCGTCATTTCTTGGATCCCAGAGATCCTACCACAATTGCTCTTACAATAGTGCGCACTCATTTGGAGGCAAAGTGGAGAGCCAAACTCCAATACTTGTTTTCAATCTCTTATCTTGTTTCTGCCGTTGGTGAATATTCAACATAAGGGCAAGCAGTGTTTGGTGGTGCTACCTTACCTTTGTTATGCATTCTGTTTGTATGAAAATTTGTATGTATTTGTCATGTAGCCATGTTGTTTTTAAATTATGAGTGATTACATCATGCATTTTTTCAAACATTGCAGATTTAATTTCAGAAGTTGTCATTCTACTAATGACTGTTATTGATCTATAGATTTTATGGAATCTTTCTGAGGAGCAAACTGCATCGTGGCTGACAGCAAACTTACAACAGTTTGTAGAAACTAAGAATGTTTGGATTTTGCAGTACATATTATTAGGTGTCTGTAAAGATACAAAAGCGCGCGCTATGTTACCACTTGTCAAATATATTGCAAAGCAGCAGCAGTCATATCAAGTTAGTTTGAGGAAAGCCATTATGCAGCAATTTTGTGTAGAGGTCAGTGAACTTTTTCGTAAAAGAATGGAAAAAAGTGAAAATTTCTAGTTCAACCGTACAGAAGAAAAAAAAGCAGTATATCTTTCCGTATGTAGCAAGATGGGTGCTATAGATTTGCATTGTGATATGTAAAAATGCTTCAAACTTATCTGTAGAAATATATATCATGATTATTTCTTGATTTAAATGAGTTTGGTGACTATTGATTCAAGTGGGCATTTGATTTCTTGCGTTATTTCTTGAAAATCCACCTGATGGATTGTCTTCAATAGTATTAGGGCAAGCAGAGTTATCTTCATCATTTAGAAATACGAGTTTGGAAAGATATGAACCAGCTTTAATGCTACATGCAAACAGTCAGATTTTTCGATATTTAGAAAAAGAAGTTAAAAATGATAATTACTTAGGTATTTGCTCTTTCTTTTCCTGACGAGTGAGTGGTAGATGGTAGCAGTGTATTTTATTGAAACGAAAAGTGGTTTATTTTCTGCAGCAGAATCATGCAAAGGAATAATGCATAGCGTACTCCTAGGGTATACAGATGTGAAGCCTTTTTGTTTTAAAATAAGAGCAGTAGCTAAAGCCCACAAACAGCAATTGCATTTCCTACAATATTGTGCGATTTCGGAAACTTAGAGGAAACCCTGTTTTTCATGTTTTGCTGGAAGTAATAGCGTTCCGTTTGTCGGCATGAATTAAGAGAGTATTAAAAACATCTTGCTCACATCCATATATATATATATATATATATATATATATATATATTAAAAAAAAAAAACGTTCGCCCATTAAATTAGGGAGCAATAATGATCTGTAAAGGGCACTCATTAATTTCGCATGTTTCGAGATTGAAAGCGGGCTACGAATCACACCAGCCTGCAGCCGACGGAGCGGTTTAGTGCTCTTTCCGGATGCAGAGCACGGATGCCGACCATCCGCGTGTTGAAGGGAATGGCAGGAGGAAGGGTCGATTTGTCTTCGTCAGGAAAGGACAAAGGCAAAAGGCGGCAGCAAGTCTGTACTTGTGCACGCATCTGACGAACCTGCCCACATAGGTAACGAAGTAAGGAAGTACAGTATGTGTGTAAATCATATGCTGTGAGCTGGGCCATGTCCGGCGCCTATGACAAAAGTCACTCACCCAAATTGTAAATGCAGTCTAAATCGGTCTGGCTGCTGCTGTTCCAGTAAGTGGGGTGTTCAAGGAATAAGGTGAAACTTGGCTTTTAAGAGACAAGGCACGATGCTCCAATTTGTAAAATACACAAAGCCTAATTTGCCAATTTTGCCAAAGTTGAAAAGATATTGCATGCTATGAAAGGTCACGAGGGGTACGGAGATTGAGAGAAAGAGAGGATCATGGATGCCTGCTGTCACCTTTGGCGGTCTTGCTTGGTTAATTTCACTACCGACGAGCGCTGTTCCCTTTTACGACAAAATAATGTAATCCGAAATATCCATCTCACGTCATCCATTTCATCCACGAACAGATTCGAATTTCTAGAACTCAAAATGTTACTACTTTTGCGAATGCCAACGTTTAAACAAGTAAAACGGCGCGCAGACGGACATATCTGAAGAGGAGGGATCGCGAGGAGCTGGAAAGATACATCAGCCGATTGTTAGGCGCCAAAATCCTTCCCAAGGCCCCATCCCCATCCTCTCCTCCTCCCTTTCGTCCCCATAGGATTCACTGATCTCCTTGGATAACTTTTCCTCGGGCTAGTATAAGAAAACTGCATGTTTATTTAAATATATTTTTTAAGTATAAATAAACGTCTCGGCGCTTCCAGGTATGAATCTAAGCAAGTAAAGCTAGAAGTCGTGGCGTAGTCATGGCGGCGGAGAACAACTTGTCCACTGTAGATAAGTACGAACGCGTGATAAGATCTTGTAGGAAGTGCTGAAGCTCAAAAAAAGATGTATCAATGCAATAGTTATCGTGATGGAGGAGCCAAACAAAAAATGGAAAGCAGATTCAGTTAAAATATACGTAGCAAATGCTGACCCGGTTACAGATAGGGATTTCATATTCTCTTAGGGGAAACAGACCTTCAGGAGGCAATTGTATTTATCTGTTAGCAACGGCTGCCTGCACCCACTAATGTCGGCCTGACGTAAGTATGGAAGCTTCAAGAAGCTTATGTGAAAACTACTGGTGGCTTTTCTGATGGATCCGTGCTGGTATCTTTTACCTCACAGTTTGCTAAGCTTCACCGTGAGTGAACTCTGTTTGTGTGTCCATTTGTTTATTTTTTAGTTGTATTAGCATGGAGATCGTTTGGAGATGGACATTTTGAGATCGTGATAATCATACTATATCGAAGATCTCGATGAAGCAGGATTTCGAGATCCGAAGAAACGTTTATCTCCTGGATTTTCCAGTGTTTCGTGGTGTCAACATGAGTCCAAGATTGCATCCTACAGCCCTCAAAGAAAACAAATGTTTTTCGGAAAAATTCATTCTTTCCACAAATCTCATGGAAAATTTCATTACAATTTTCCACTGAAAACGATTCACAAGTTCGAGTTCGAGGAACAACCAAAGATGGCCTGTAGAAACCTTTGATTAACTGCCTTTCTACAAGTTGGGTATTCGTTTAAGTTTACGACCCGCGATAATCGCCCCTGGGTAAACCTCACAAACCCTGATGTTGCACAAAATTGGACGGGTATCGGAAGCATCAGTTCGATTTCATGTCAAGCGCCTAGTAGACTTACAAGTATCCACAAATAAATCAATACAATTGGGAAATAGGAATATATTAAATATGCAAATTCTTGCACAAGAATAGATGAGCATGATAGCAAGGCAGAGATGAAAAGGATTCCTGATAGCAATTTGGAGTGCTTGACAAAGATGAATATTTACCCTCAATAGTTTCAAGATGGGTTTAGAAATGCAGGTTCCTTTTTGAGTACAGCATGGGAATGATGATGCTTTAAATCAGCGCAAATTATGAATCAGTGTCAATCATTGTTTGTGCCGAAAATGCCACCCAATCTTTATTTAAGGGTAACTTGATTAAAAATTTTGGGCAAGCAAAAGAGGATGGTGTTCTTAAACATGCTCAGCGATTGCTTTTGTGAGCTGGAAAAACAAATGAACTGATGCAAAGGAAGGAAAAGACAAAAAACAAACAGAGGTTTGATTCTCATCTCAAGTACTTGTCTGCGCTTATGAAGCCTTTGAAACTTGGAAATTGTGGGAAGTTTGAAAAGTTGGAAATTCTTCAGGTCCACATAATTTTATTATAGTAGGGAAGGGGAAAGGTGGGCTTTCTATTTCAAATATTCCAGCATCACGTAGATAGCAATTAGTAACAGCTGTCTTTTGGAACAGAAAAGGCTTCTTCAACTTACTCTAGAGAGAATAACAGAAACATTCATGAACACCAATGCAATGGTAAAGGAGAAAACAATCGGAACAGAAATACTGGGAACGTGCACACGCACGGAAATGCATATACGGTGACCACTATTGCTGGCTGGGCTGCTCGCATCGTGCTTTTGAACTTTGCGAGTTAGGCGTTCATCAGCGTGGCACCTGAGAGGAGACCTCGCCCTTGGACGTTCGGGACTTGTTTGCCATTCGCATTGGATTGGTTTCCATTCCATTAAGAATGTGCATCTCAACCTGCGAGGGTGGTAATCCTGTTTACTCACGACCGTATAAGCGTTTTTTTTTTGTCAAAGTCTGCCCCCCGGTGTGAAATCGAGAAAAAAAGGGGATCCACAGTCGGAGAGAAGAAAGGGGGATGCGCCAGGTACCCCTCCAGGGGAACAGCCGTGGGTTTGTCCCTGGACTCTGCGAACCCCGACAGCTCCGTTGCACTCCCTTACCAGTCTCTAATCTCCGTCCCTCCTCCTCCCAACCCCCACACCATCGCATTGTTGCGTTCCGTTGCGCGTGATTTACGAATGTTTTGAAAGACACGCCTGTCCTCTCCCGGACGAGTATTAAATTAACGCTTCCTGCTTCCGCTGGGCCAACCCGTGGGTCTCGCAGCTACCGCTGCACTCCTGGCTGCCTCCGATCCGCAGCATCGGCTTGATCCCTCGTTCCCCCTCACCTCCTCGCCTGCGTGCCTTCTAAGGAGGTTTCCACGGGGGAAGAGGGGGGTTGGGGGGGGGAGTACGAAAGGAAGGGCACAACACAGGGCGTCGTCGACCCGCCACCAGCCTACGTCGGGGCGCGGCGCTGGTGGCGCGCTCTCCTCCTTTCGGTGCCCCTTCGCTCTGGGGGACCTCGCAGGAAGTCTGGGGGAGCAGCGCGGATGGGAATCTTACGCTCCCTCCCTCGCCGACCGGCGTTCAGACTCTGCTGCTCGCCGCCACCTCGCCCTGGTGGTTGCTGGCGGTCTCCACCGGATGTCAACGGACGTTCTGGTCCGCTGATCACGGAGGCAGCCGAGGGGGCGTCGCCACGCTTCCGGAGCTCCGGCCACCATCCCTCGCGAGAGCGCGCGCCCTTTGCCCTCCCGGAGCCGCCGTGCCAGCTTCTTCTCATCCTTCCCCCTCCCCCTATTCCACCGCGCCCCGTCCCCCCCCTCTCTCTCTCTCCTCAGCGGCATCCAGAAAATCGCCATAGGCAACGTCTGGCCGCGGTCACGGGCACTGGTCTTCGAAAGTGCGGGAGGCAAGCGGCAAGGGCGGGAGGAACGCACCCTCACCCATCCTCTGCAAGCAAGGATGGGAAGGAGGTGGCACCAGGAGAGGGGAGCGTTCTCCCGCCGCCCTTCCCGGATCCTACCCCCTGGGATGCCCCCAGGAATCCTCCTCTCTCCGGGATCTCCGGGAACCGTGATGGACGGAGGCTGGCGGAGACAAGGGGGTAGGGAATAGGGGCGTGGCATGGGGAGGGCAAGGAGTCCTCCCGCCTCCCTTCCCCCTGTCGGAAGTTTCCAGGAGCTCTCGGGGGTCCGCACCAGCGAGCATGCTCCTCCCAGGGACAGGATGCAGTCTTTCCTGGCCCCCTCATGTGGCCTCGCGACATCTTTGACGTCCATGGGGGATGAAGGAGGTGGGAGGTGGGAAATAAGTGCCGCAGGGGCCGAGCACAAGCTGCGCCCCCGGACCGGGAGCATCCGGCACGTGAGGATGGATGGAGGGGGAAAGAAGAGCCGTGGGAGCGACGTTCGCCTTCCTCCATCAGGGAAGCACCCCGTTCTTCCTCCATCTCGCCCCTTTTCCCCATGCAGTGAGCCTTTGCTCCCTCTTCTCCCTGACAGGGCTCCGACCCCTCTTCCTGAAGGGAGGAGGGGGATGACCTGAGCCCGTCTGGAGGGCCACTAGGAGATGGGCTGAGCTCGCGGGGGCGGTAGGAAAGGGGGAGGGAACGGACCCTTCGGTTTCCCAGGACAGGACACCCAGCCCTCGCATGCGGGCGGTGGGAAGGAGCCGCCTGCATCGGGCTCAGGTCCCTCCCGCTGCTCTCTACCAGCGCGCCAGAGGAAAAAAGGGATCGGGCGGGGAGGGAGGGGAGACCTTCCCTTCGCGCGCGGCAGTACACGAGAGGAGCACCAGGCTCGCATCCTCCCGAGGGAGGGAAGGGGGGGCTTCAGACTCACACCCCTCCTTTCTCCCTCGGGTAGGACTGCCCTGAGGGCAGGACTGAGACGGGCCGGCCGGAGGTCGGGAAGGGGAGGGGAACCGAAAAAAAATGCAAGGAGAAGGCAAAGAGGATTCGCGGACGCGCGACGGCCCACGCAGAGAGGAGGAGAAGGAGGAAAAGAACTGTTCCTCTCCTTTCCCCCCCCCCTCTTTCTTCTCGGGTGCCCGCGGGGCACGGTGCGCGCGCGCTCGGATGGACACGCGCGCGCCAGGCCGAGCAGAACCGCCCGGCGAGCGCCCGAGTCCGCGCCCTCCCGACGACGAGAAGCTGCGCCCCCCGAAAACACCGGTGAGTGAGCTCTCCTGTATACCCTCGCCTTCTTTTCAGGGGAAGAAGGGGAAGGGAGGGCGGGGGGTGGCGGCGATCCCTCTGGCCCCTGACCCTTCCGACGTCGCCAATCGCCTCCCGGCGGGGTCGCCCTTTTAGCGGAAGGTCGAGTCCCCTTTCGCCTCTGAGGGAGGAGCGCGGAAGGAGAGGAGGGCGTTTGCCAGCACCCTTGGCACCTCGACGGGGAGGGGCGAGGCGCACGAGGGCGGGAAAGGGGAATCGGAGTCCCGTAGAGAGAGAAGGACGCATGACGCGGGAAGGCACTGCGGGAAACGGCTTCGGGAGTCAGGAGAGGAAGGGAGGAGTGGAGTGGGGAAACACGCACCACGGGTCGGTTGCGCGACGCGGAAAAAGATGTCCTTAAACGGTTAGCCCCCCCTGCGGAAAGGTCTCTGGGGGAAACCCTACAGACCCGTCCCGCTGGGGTGCACAGAGGGTAGGGCGTTCCGGAGCTCTCGCTGCTCTCAAAGAGGGCAGGGACAGGGGAGTGCAGGGGCCCCTTTCGGCCCCACGTAGAGCTCCTCGGGAACATTGCCGCCATCCCCTCGTCCCCTGCACAAGGAGGGAGGCGGTAGCCTTCCGGGAGGTTCCTCGCGGCGGGAGAGCGCTAGACGCCGACGCGCATGAGGACCGGGAGCGCACGCGCTTCCTTCTTCTCCTTTTCTCCTCCCTACCTCCCCTCCGGCCATCACGATCCCTCCCCCCCTTCTCTCCTTCCAGGAAGGAGCAGCGGCTTCGTGTGCAGGCTGCCCGTAAGCGGGGGCCCCAGCCTCCCTGGACCCACCGCTTCTTTGAGACTCACGCCCTCGCGAGTTACTCCGTCCCTGCGGACCGCCACGCCATTCTGACGGTTGGAACCACGGTCCCAACGAGGGGGGTAGGCAGACCCGCCCCTTCTTCTCCCATATTCCCCACGAGGAGCAAGGCCTCCCATGCTGTGCGCGCAGCAGCAGCAGCAGCAGCAGCAGCAGGCGCCTCCGTCGTCCTTCGGGGCGTTCGTCTTCCCCGAACCCGAGGAGCGCGCCTTCCCACGCCCAGACCACCGCCGCCTGCCCCTTCGGGACTCAGGAGAGGAGCAGCAGTCGCAGTGGGTCCGGGAGCGGCGCTGCCCGGCGACGAGTCACGTGCCCCCCTCCTCTTCCTCCTCCTCCTCCTCCTCCCCCTCCTTCTGCGGCGCCGATGAGAGTTTCCGGAACCGCCTGCAGGAGCGCATCCGGTGCATCGCCGAAGGAGTCCAGGAGAGGTCGTCGTTCTCCCTCGTGCGGAGGGTCTCCTCCCTCGGAGTCCGGAAAGAAAACCCTTCGAGCCCTCTCGCCTGCGGGCGTGGAGGCTCTTGGACTACCAAGGGCGGATGGCAGCAGCAGCAGCAGCAGCAGTACTTTCCCCCTCCAGGAGCCATAGCAGCCCTCTCTGGAACTCCGTCGCCTCCACCGTCGCCGCCGCCTCCGGAAGGACCTCGGACGGAGGAGAAAAGCACGGGTGACCTCGTCCCTCCCCCCCGGCGGAGCAGGCGGTACGCGGTGCGCTACCTGGGCTCGTCAGCGGTAGCGCGCGCGCCCAGCCTGACTTCCTTGCAGTTGCCCCTGAAGGAGCTCTACTTCGGCCACCTGGCGGGGGCGGACTCCCGAAGGCAGAAGGCGCAGCAGCAGGTCTCCCCACTGGGGGACACTCTAGAGATCGCGGCACGCGGGCTCTTCGTCAGGCACCGCGATGGGCAGGTCTTCGACCACTTCCAGACCATCGCGGTGTGGGCGGCTGTGAAGCTCGTCGTTCGAGAGATCCATCCTCGTCGCCGTCACCCTCAGGACCAGGCTGGAGAGGGGACGGAAGGAGGCGCCCGCTCTTTTCCCTTTCCCACAGCAGCCACCGCCAGAGCCACCACCACTGCCGCTGCCTCATCGTCTTCTTCGCCGTCGTCGTCGTCATCGGGAGAGCTGCGCTACGCATTCCTGCCGCTGATCTGCGACCCGGAGAGCCGGGAGCGCTTCCGCCTCTTCCGCACTCTGCGCGAGGATGGCCGGAGTGCCCTGCATCCCTTCCACCCGCCCATCTTTGTCTATGTCGCCAGGAGCGCCACCTCCGGGCGCTGCCGTTGCCGCGCGTTGGTGTGCGCCAGCCCCGAGGACTCCATCGTCATGGCCGCCAACCTCTACCAGGTCCTACTGGAGGGCATTGAAGCCAGCGGGGGCGGAGGTGCCCTCGCGCCGCCCCCGAGGGAAGGAAGCTGCTGCTCCCCCCGTCCCTGGTCAGACCCGGACTTGGCTCCCGTCCGGCCGGCGAGGAGGAAGGGGAGGCCTCCCAGGCAAGAGAAGAGAGGGAGAGAAGAGAAGGAGGAGGAGAAGGAGGAGGCGGCGAGGATGGCAGCGGCCTCTTCCCCGCGCCCGTCGCCGCCAGCGCCCACAGATGGAGGCCGCCGCCGCCGCTGCTGCCCCGCCGCCTCCATCCGCAGGTACCACAGCGAAGGTGTGCTGGTAGCCAACGACCGGATCCCATTCTCCACCCCTACCCCTCTACCCTGGGGCACCGAAAGGATGCTCGCCCCCCCCTCGTCCTGCGAGTGGTCTTCCACTTGCTCATCCTCGGGTCCGGGAGCGTCCCGGGACCAATACGGCTCCTCCCCTGTCTCGGAGGCGCAGGCGAGAACCTCCAAGGAGGCCGGCGCCGGCGGCGGCGTCACCTCCGACGAGGACGGGTGGAACGCAGGCGCCTCCGCGCGGCGCGTTCTCCGCAGCATCCTGCGGACCGACGGGGCTTCTTTCACCAGGATGCGCCCCGCCCACCGGGAGATCCTTCTGCGGCTGGCCTCGAACATGGACCGGGAGGATGCCTTCCGGTGCGGCGAGGCCCTCTCTCGAGGAGACTCCGGGGAGGAACGCCGGCGGCGGAGGCCTCCGCGAGCATCTTCCCGGACCACTGCCTCCACCGATCGGCGCACCCCTCCCGGAGGCTTCGCCGACCTCATCCGCAAGACCAAGTCCGTGGTTCGGGCCTGCCGCAAGATGCGGGCGAGACGAAAGCGCCCTCCCGCGGGAGAGCGAGCGGAGGACCCCCGTCGCGTGCCTCTGCCCGCATCCTTCCACCCCCGGAGGCGCACTCCGGACGGCAGCGAAGCGGCCCTCCTCCTGGAGGCCATCCGGAAGGAAGGGCGCGGCGTTGACAGTGGACCGCAGTCTCCCACCCTTGCCGATCCCTGCAGCTGCGATGGCTCCGGTAGCTGCGCCGAGAGCGAGCGCTGCTGTTGCTCACTGAGAACCATCCGCTCACGCGGAGTCTGCATCTACGAAGTCAACCTGGACTCCTCCTCTGGGTCCGCCGCCGGGATCACCACCACCACCAACACCACAGGAAGCGACGAGTGTCCCTCCGGGGGCGGGGTCCGAAGGCGTTCGAGCAGTCGCCTCCGGAGGTCGCCCTCACGACGCGGGGATCGCTCCGGGAGGGCGACCTTGACAACCAGGGCGGAGACATACCTGAAAGATGCCGAGGAGCTGAGGCGCCTGAACGGGGACGGGGAGGAGGCAGAGGCTGCAGAGGAGAAAGAGCAGGAAGAGGGCGGAAACTCTCCGGAGTCGCCGCTGCCTTACTGCCCAGACGGGGATGGAGGCAGCGACCTACAGGGAAGGACTCCTCGAGGCGCGAAGATCCTGAGGGTGTCGGCGAAGGACAGGGATGGGAACCTGCTGTACCGCTTCGCCTGCCCTGCCCAGACGAGTTCAAGGGACCAGGGAGGTGTAGGGGGTGGTCGGGGAGGAGGGGCCCTCTCCGCCAAGAAGGACGCCGAGATCGCGGCCCTCTTTGCCGGGATGAGGATATCTCAGACGACGGACCTCCTGGACTCTCTTGCCGAGGTCTCCGAGGAAGACGCGAGTCTGGCCGGCGCCGCGCCGCGGGGACAGCCCGGGAAGAGCTTGTTCTCCGTCGCCAACATCCAGGACGCCCTAGGTTACCTGCCGTGAGAGGAGAGGAAGAGGAAGGCAAAGTGCCATTTGGGCACACCCTGGACCCCTTCCTCCTCTCTCTTTTTCAGGGAATGGCTTGGGTCACCCCTCCCCCCGGCCTTAAAGTTTTAATGCTCCTCTTCCCACTTCCCCCATGCTCCTCTTCCCGCTTCCCCCGGAAGGCCGTCACGCTGTGGAGACAAAGGATCAAATCAGCGGCGACATTAGAAGCGAACATGCCGCCTCCTGGGTCGCATCCTGTTCCGAGGGCACTGCAGACCCTCCGAAGGCGGAAGGATATCCAACGACAGCGGAGGAGGGAGAGCGGATGGTGCAACCTGCAAGTTATAGTCTCTCCCTCCTTCCCTCACTCCTGTTTCCCACTGAAATACTACCAGCAGGCCCTTACAACCTCGCCTCTTCGTCTCCCCGTTCTCTTGGACTACACTGGACAGCCACGCATTCGCCTCCGACACTTCCTTCGCCTCCTCTCCGCCGGAAGGAACACAGGAAGGCTGACTGCAGAAGGACGATGGATCTTCAAGGAGAGCATGCGGAGAGGGGGAGGGGAGAAATTCCACTCCCGAGGACCTCCAGCTTCCTCCTGCAGCTGAAGCAGCCAGGGGAAAAATGCAGCCGTTTCGGGGAAGAGCCGCAGATCTCGTGGGAGGTACCCCGAAAAGGGCGCGCGCCGAGCTCCTTGAACCTTCCCTCCTTCCCGATTCCCGTTCAGCTTCATCCCTCTTTTCTTCTTTGGAGAAGATGGTCGAGGCTCAAGATCCGCTTCCCTCCTCCCAGCGAGACACACCCTGCGAGCCGGCACTTTCCCTTGGTGGCCCCCGCGTTACGCGCGCGCGGGGGGATCGTATCGCCGGTACCTTCGCATTTCGCTCCCCTGCCTCCCTTCCTGCTCCACGACCTGCAGTCCGGAGGAAGCGCACCCACTCTCACCAGATCACTGGACCGTGGGATGCGGGCGAGTAGGGGAGGCGAGGCGAGCTACCGTCCACCTTTTCGACGAGGTCTGCAGCCAGAGAAGGAAACCCGAGGGGATGCTACCATGGAGGTCCAGCGTCTCCGCCTGCTAGAGTCCCTCTAAGGTGCTTCCCGAGATCGTTCCAAGAGGGAGCCGACTGCGGAAGTTCGCCTCGCTCTAGGGTGGGGATACCTTTCCCTCTCCCCTCCAGGTTTCGTCCATCTCCACTCCCTTCGCTCTCCCTGGAGTGTATGTATTCTCAAGGAGGCTTGGTGCTCCATCCGTGGACCAGAAGATCAGTGCACACATCAGGGGATTCGGATGAGGAAAAATAAAATAAAAAAAAAAAAAGGGAAGAAAGAGGCTCAGCGACAAGTTCGGCGGCGAATTCGCTTCCTAGCCCCCGAAGGAGGCGCGCTGGAGCCGGTGGGTCCTCCTGTGCAGGGTGGGTCGGCACGCAACGGGCAGTGGGGTTTCCGAATCCCCTCGGCTGACTGCTGAAGGAAACTGAAGGACGAGAGACGCAGAGGGCGAAGGAGGTTGTAAGGCAAGACAGAAGATCGCTAGTGGCCGCCCTGTCGATGCTCTCACGAAGGAGAAGAGCAAGCGTCCAGGGGGCATCCCTGAGGTCCCCCGACTGATTGTCTCGCGGCTGCGCGAGAGACGAGGAGACGAGAAGGACGTGAGCACCCCGAACGCGTCCAAGCTAGTCTCCTCTGCGCCTGCTTGGGAAGGAGACATGCAAAGGCTAGGACGGCCTAGCCGAAAGCGAGGGAGTCGGTCACCGCAACAGTGCGCGCGAGCGCTCTTCCCCTCCTTAAGGAACACCCACGAATCAGCACTGCCTCCACAGTTCCCACCGAGTCGAACTACTAGGGCAGGAGGAGAGGGAGAGGAAGATCAGAGAAAAGACAAGAAAGCCTCTCCAGGGAACCGCCCGAAGCATGCAGGCTGGGAGCGCGGTAGCGAGAGGGCTCAAATGAGTGTGACCTTCACTAGCCTCCGGACGCAAGAGCCACATCCGAGGACGTGACTATCGAAGCACTCCATCGTTCGCGTCCTCTTCTCTTGAAGAGTTCCCGTGGCAGCCATGGAACACACTAGCTGGCAATTGTCTCCAGGAGTCCGTTCCAGGACTCCTCCTGGAAGACCGGATGCGCTCGTGCCGGGGGCTCTCTTCCCTCTCTTCTCTGTGGAAGGAGAAGGAGGAAGCTGCAATAGGACTCGCATCTTATGATGCTGTAAGGGAAGAAAAGCAAAAATGAAGAGTGCTGACATGAAATGGGTAGGTCGCAGCAAGGATACTCGCGCGCTAAGAGGAAGAGGATGAAATCATGATGGTGGGAACAAACAAGGAACACAGTAAATGTCGACCTGAAGCCAGGGGAAAAGAGGATCCATGACTACTTAAGAGAAGGAACGGAGAAACTACTAAGCTGTCGAGTTTTCTGTGCTGTCAAACCTTGTATTCCGGTCGCTAGGAGCAAACGAAATTTAGAACGAACGAAAATTATGAAGTATCAATTTGAAAAACTTTCGTAAAACACAAATTTTAGACATTCACTTTTCAGCTTGTGCCATTTGCATTGCTGTAACAATCCTTTTGTTCATGAGAGCAAAAAATAGTATTGTGAAATTAAAAAAAATTACAAGCTTGATACATCTAACACATCACATCACCACACCCACTGCTAGATTTGGTAGCAACAACTTTTCGTGTACGCACCTTTATAAGCATATGCTTTTTCAAATCTTTCAGTTTGGTTGCTAAAGTACGAAATGCTTACTTATACTGAGTATCAAAGGTGCTTGAGTACTTAATCAATCACTCAATATCTCCCAACAATTATTCAGCAAGCTTAAGTAATTAATAACTTCTGTTTTGTTTTAATAATTTTATGTGTGTTTCAAGCTTCTCACAATACACCCCAGTGGGCTGATTCATGTACCTCCCTGATAAGCTAAATGTTGATCCAGGGTTACCTAACCTTGTTAATTATCACAAATAATCTTGCCAGGACGAATATTAAAAATTAGTGCTTTTACTGAAATATATTATATTTTCATATGCAAGCAGTGACTGAAATAGTGTTTGCTCCTCTCAAGTCTTGGTGGCAAAAATTCATTGCCAATACAGTGAATAACTACACTGGTAACCCATTAATTATAGTATTTTAAGGCTTGATCATAGATTAGCATTACTGCTGCTACTCAAGTTTCGTGAAGTGCAATATTTTCTGGATTCGATCTTATTTTTTCATGGAAAACAGGGGGAGACACTCATGACTTATTTTTTGGGTTTAAATTTATCCCAAAATTTTCTGGTAAATCAAGCATGCTTAAATCAGCACATCCAATATCTTCTTCCGATCTTAAAGAATTATAAGCACCACATGCTAATAACCTGACCTACCTGATCAAAATCTGAATTACATTTTCACAAGAAGTTTTAGCTTCATGATGAGTTTCCCAACAGTAATATTTTTTCAAAATTGAATAAATATCCCTGCTGCGCATGATGACTCTGCCTCTTTCAGTAGCACACAGCTGCAATAATGCTTCTAGGGAGACTATACAAAGACTTATATATAGATCTCTCTGTTCCCCAGTGATTGAGTTTTCTTCTGAAGAAACTTCAGGAGCCATCAAAGGTGACAGGATCCTTCCCAGAATATCCAAATCATCTTGCAATAATATGTCATGATGTGCTAAAACAAAATTGTTTATTTCCAAAGTTCTTCCACTTTTCCTTACCAGTCTCAAAACAACAATTCTTAATTAATCCCTGAACTGCTATGTGGGTATGTAATGAGTCATCTTCCATGAGTGAACAGACTTTTTTAAACATTACTAGGTCCTTCAACAGAAACTTTCTATGAAACATAATGACAAAAAATAAGTAATGTAACATGGTAATCACAATTCTGTGCTTACTTCCTGAATTCTGAAAGTTGGCACAAATTACACAATAAATAGACTGCATCTTGACGGAACCTGCAACTCTTGTTACCATTGCTTGAGAAGCCTAAAGCTACTAGTTCACTGATAGGTATCTTTTTTTGATCCAACATATTTACAGTCTCCTCACAATAAGAAGGAACATGCGTCACATTGCATAGAATTTGCAATACTTGATCATTTGTCTGATGAAATAGCTCATTTAAGCAGTAATCTATCAAATGAACTACATGGGTTTTTGGCATCGACTGCAATGCTACACTGTCTGCAGTAACATTCAGAAACAAGGAATTGATAGTAGTTGTGTTAAGAGAATGCAACTTTACAATTTGAAGTAATTCTTTAATGAGATCCTCTTCCTGAACAAGCGTCATGGGCCCTTCTTGTGATGCAGAAATTCCTAAAGGATTACAGGGTGCGCATTAGAAGCAATCAAAACACTTGAAAAACTTAGTTTTTGCATGTGTTCATTCAAGATAGCAACCTACACAATTTCTTTCGTATGATAATGATTTCTTCATAAGTATGCTATTTGCAGCTTGCATATTACTTAAAAATACAAGAAATATGAAAGGAAATTACCCAATAATGCTTGCAAGTTATTTTCCAGGTCCATGTTCAAACTGCCTCTTATAGAACTGGCAAAACACCATTCACGAATAAGTCACTACTAATGCATATTCAACGCACACTACTCCTGATTTTGAAAGTACACTTTGTGCATATGTGATAATATGACAAGCACATTCCTAAAGTTTTAGTAAATTTCTATAATTAGCGCCCTCACAATCATGCTGATAATTAATGAGTCTCCTCTCACATAAGGATGCTGAGGAAATGCATAGAAAACCAGATGTTCTTCAGACTTAGGTTCAACTTTTTCATGAAATGTACTGTTTGTTATTCACAATTTGCAACTATTCTAAATGGACCTGTTTAATTATCAAAGTTATTGTTTGGATACAAAAATGAGAAAAAAGATTCCGTAATTTTCTTCGAAATGCTTGCGTAAAAACTTCGAAACCAGATTTCAAATTCAGTAATTCATTATTTATTTTTTCGTAAACTGAGTTGCTGAACATGAGTTTTGAATCACTTTAAGGATATTAATTTTATATCTATAACCTATGGGTCAAATCGTCAGTTTAGATTTTATTAACATTTTTCTTTAGATTTACATTGCATTTACTTAGTTCAAAATGAATTTTTTTTTTTTAATGACAAGTATTTTATTTTATTCCTTTTTCTACCCATCAAAGTAGATTTAGGTGTGCTATAAACCCAAATGTCTGAAATTTTTGCTTGTTAGAGATTTCAACTTGCATCAATAGCCATTTTAGCAGTCAGGGAAAAGGACAACAGTAAAACTAATTCTCTTTTCGTTTATGGACTTTTTTTTAAAAAAAAACTGTGCTTAACGTGAGTATATTTCCTTTTGCTGCCATAACTCGTACCGGAATAAAGGGTTTTCACTTTGTTGGTAACACAAGCGATGAAATATCCAAAGATGAGAGATGTTATGTTATGGATTGTATCTTCTAACATTTCCAATCTAGAGGATACACGTAGTTGGAAATGTCGGTTGGTATTCATTTTCATTTCAGATATATCTGCAGTTTGGATTGATATCACGTATTTTGGAAAATAAAATTGTACCATTTTGTCTGCTAGTAGTAGCCACAGAAGCTTTTTTTTTAAATTTAAAGAACCCCTAGGAGTGTGGAAGCTAAAGTTGAAATCCAATATCTATTTATTTATCTATTCATTTTCTCAATTTGTGCAATTGTTTCTCACAAGTATTTAAACTGAAGTATTAAAGCGGACGAATTGGTTGCAAGGTAAATTAGGGACATTGGTACATAGTTGGCGTAGAACGCAAATTTATCCTTGAATCTTAAGAAAGATAAAAAGTTGGAATGGTAGAAACGAAAACGAAGTAAAATTTCAAACAGAAATTATCAGATGTAAGAAGATATCACGAAGTGGTTTGTAGTTAATCCAAATATTTAGAGGAATAAAATCAAGGGAAACACGAACATATGTTATGCACATAGAAAACAACCAAAAAAGTTCCCGAGTGAGAAATGAAAACAATTTTAAAGTTCAGTTCACTCAATGGAAATTTTTGCATGTTCATTTTTCATTTGTTGCCTTATTGGAAGTTCCATAAATTCGTTTTGACGTTGATTTTAGTAGAAGCATTTTAAATTGTGAGTTCTTTCAGGGTTGCTACTCAGTATTAATGCAAGTGTTTTTTTTTTTTATGAAATAAACAATTTTTCGTTTGATTACTTTGAAATATAATGTTATAGATAAACTGCAGAGAAAACGTTTAAAATACCTTCCCATTTTCTCTCGCGGGTTGAATGCTTTGAGAAATTTAGAGATTACTACCAATTTATTCTTCATACGAAAACTAAGAATACTTCCACCTAACTCGCTGATCTTAAATGAAACAAAAGATTCACGTTCTGAGACTAAACGAAAGCATTAGACACATTTTTTATTCTCTAGTCTGACTTGGTTTATGGTTATACCCGCATAGCAATAAGGTTTAGTGTTTTTAAGGACAACACAAACAACCTTACAGAGTTTCACAGAATAACTTATATTTGCTTATTTGGTAATATACATTCACAAAGCACAAAATTTTGGAACGTAAATGAAACTTGTTTTTTCTCCATTTACATTAATCTGTCAAATGAACTTGCATTGGAAGGAACTTGGTTCTGAGACTAAACCCATATGGGTTTTGACATCGACTGCAATGCTACACTCTCTGCAGTAACATTCAGAAACAAGGAACTGATAGTAGTTGTGTTGACTATAGTAGGATAGCGGGAGTATTGATAGTAGGTGCGTTGAGTATGCCAAAATGAGAATACATTAGCAAGTATTTTCATTTTAGCAGTTGAATATTTGAGTTAATGCGAATATTTAGTTCTAAGGCCTACTTATTACAAGAAAAAACTAAAATTCCTTCCTAATTTTGTATCTTCTACCAATTTGACGATTTCTTCTTCGTAATTTCTAGAAATTGCATTGCCTTAGCAAGCCCCCCCCTTTATTTTATTTCCAATTCTGTAATTTTCAATTTATTATTATATTTCCAATTTATTTCAGCCTTTTACGAAGTGTGTTTTACGAATCCTACTTACGCATTAGCTTTATACTGTCTCAGCAATCGGACTTTCTGAAATATAAAAAAATAGATGTCTTTGTAGAAACACATAAACTGACTTGTGGTAATCGGAAAATACCCGGGAATGTATTTCATGATGAAATGCATCAAGGAAGTACAAATACAAATTGAAGAAAACGAATTAGAAATACAAATTGAAGAATCAATCAATTTGCATGGATAATTTTTGTTAGGAATTAAATAGCTAACCTCTGAACCTACTCAATAAAGTTTCTTTGAATTTAGCTAAAGTAAATAATTTACAGATAGAATTCACACAGATTTTTTTTTGTACATGTTTGCTTGAATTCAATACGGCAATTCTGAACGATTTTTAGAATTATCGTGTAGAATTTTTTAAAATGATAACAGAGAATGGCAAGAGTTATAGGATTCAAATGAGTTTATTAATAAAAGCTCTCATGCCTGCAAGCAATAATTCATTATGATGTCAAAGAAAATCAGAGAGAAAAAAAAGAAACCTTACCGGAAACTATATGCGAATAATGATGACGAATCAGCTCATGGCAAACTTAGATTGGTTACGCCTTCGAACATAAGTGAGGCGGAATGGTGAGTTCGTGATGTGCTAAATTTTCTTGCAACTTATGCTCCTTGTTTAAAAAGGTCCTTCACTTTTATTACAGCAATGCATAGCACCTTTATGTTAACTCTTGAAAGATTTTTTTCCCACTGTATACAAGTAAATATCAGCAGCTTCCCGTAGCTAACTGCCTGTATTTGTATGGGTGCAGCATGCACAGAGTAAAGTTTCGACGCGGTGATATACCGTTTGCTCCATAGGTCTTTTGAGCATTCATTTCATCAGTACTATGAAAAGGTTTTCCTCTCTATTCCCTCTATTTTACATAGCACATATGATTGTCCCCGTTAAGCACGTAGGAATGTGTGTGATCAATCTTTTGGTCTAATTGTGTTGCAGAGGTGAAAAGAATGAAGAAGCATACGTTTTCCTTCCAGAGTGCACAGGAATGTCCAGTAGACATAATAACGGATTTTTTTTTTTTTACTTATTATTAACGTACAACGCAAGCAACTTGGCAATGCACAAACGTCTCAGTATGGCTTTTACTGTTCAGCCAGTTCATTAGCAAGTTCTATTAACATTCAAATTTTGTTTGCTTTCCCCATCTCGTCACGTGGAGTGTGCTGAGTCATCCTGGATCTCTTCCAAGTGTAGGTCTCCTTGCAAGTGATGTGTCCTGAGTTTGTTGTTGTCCTGAATGCCATCTTGTATGATTTTCCGTTTCCTTTTTTGCCTCTCCGATTCCGACTCATTTCGTGTGTCCTATGGATTAAGTTGGTCGTTCCAGTGCAACGTTGCAACCACAACATTCACAATCATCGAATTGCATTTTTTTTTTTCTTCTCCATTGATAGTTTTCGTCATTTCCCATCATGGGAGGCAGAAATTTGTAAGGCTGGGAAAAAAAGAGAGTTTCGAATCGCTATGTATGAAGACAGCAGAAATGTATCAAACGTGAAAAAGTTTGCATATTGAAATACCGTCGGAACTTGTTGATTGCAAGAAAATTCCATCTTTTCCACTCACCTTGGCTTGTTATGACTACAGTGACCCTAACACCGCGAAATTATACCTCTGAAGGGGGAGAAGTGTTCACTTATACGCAGAATCCATAAAGATATACCTTACGAAATGGTGTCAGCGCTAAGTTGGGGGGGAGGGGGGGGGAAATGCTGATCGTTGATTTTTTTGCTGTATACTTTTTTTTTTTTTGAACATACGTGGTATTTCGCAGAGCTGTGTGTCACGTCACAAGCAAGCTGTAAGAATGTTTTGGTCAATTTAATGGTAGACGTGTTTACATCCGGAAGTATTGGTGGGAACAGTGCTGCATGACTGCTATTTCAAAATGGAAACCATGGGCTCCTAATTTAAACAAACCTCGCAGGCCCTGTCGTTTTTTCACGCAGCAAAAATGTTAAATTATTTTATTCTGCGTGTTTTTCAGTTTGTCCCATCCATTTCGTTCGTTTTGTCTTCGTCACTTATGCTATTACTGAATGCGATCCGTTGGAGATATCACAACTGTCGAAACACATGCGTGGAACATCATTGAACTGATTGTCATTCTGATGACTTGAAACGGCAGACCGCAAGCATATACTGGATCTCTGAATCTGTTTACAGAGACGATGATTTCTATCTGAGTGGCATTAAATTGTCGGGAACTCTTGGTATGCTTGCTTGGCAGCTGTTTTACTCTCACCAGTTCATTGAATTTCCCGAACCTCGTGGATTTAATCCAAACTGCAGCAAACCAGTTTTTATGAGGGATCGAAACCGAGTATCCTGGAGAAAGCTATCGTGCATCTGGATCGAAGAATTGATTGCCAACTCGATGTAGGACCTGTCTTGTGACAACAACATTCCTATGTCCGTATTGGCTACAGTGAAACACGTGTTTCATTAGTGTGCTTGACTTATCCATGTGTTCCTATTTCTACCAGAGAATTTCGAAATTCTCGCGCGAGTCGTTGTTCCTTTAGGCTTGTCAGACGGCAAAGCGTCACACCACGAATCTCGGATGATTTCCCAATGCAAACTACGCGATCGAAATTCCTTCTCCTTCCCCAACTGAGGAATGTGCCTTGATCTTCGTTTCTAATATTCAAAAGTTTCTGATATGGCAGCTTAAAGGCCAGGATTTCTTCGTTGCTTAAAATTTTTCCTTGGACCACAAACCTTCGATGATTTTTGCATTTCTTCTTCTTCTTCTTCTTCTTCCAAAAAAGGAGTCCCTATTCGTGAAAAGCTGGGTCATTCTTATGGGAGTCGGAAATTTCCTGGGGCCTCTGATCAATAGCTATGCTGAGATTTTTCGATGGCTAGTGTTCCAAATTTTTCCCTAGCACGCTGTCACTGATTTTAACTGATTGGACTTTACAACAGTCTCTACTGTGATTCCAGCCGTAAACTCGGAATCTGATATTTCACTTTGGATCCATTAAATTGGATGTTGATTCTCTGAAGCTTTCCTCAAGCGTGGAGAGTGCCCAAAATGTGCCGCCCTTTGCTCTTTTGAGGATTTCAGAGATCATCACTGAATAAGCTTCCGTAGTGCAAATGTGTTCAATGTGTCTTGTTTTTTTTTTTTTTTTTTTTACTGATCATAAAATTTTGTGATTGCACCAAATAGTGTTTATGACCCGCATGGCCTTGCTAGCTAGTACTTGGTAAAGCTTCATTCTGATGTTAGAGATCCAAGGTCAGAAGGATTAGGTGTACAAGAGGCCCGCTTTTGCTCAAGGGCCGCATTGATGACGAGAATTTTGAGGACAAATAAAATGGAATTGTTTTTCACACAAATGACACAAAGCAGGACACATGGACACATGTCTTCGGGAACTGTGAGCACCAGCACATCTTTAATAAATAAGAGAGCTGGTGAAAGTCCAGTGAGAATCCAGTTATTCTGAGTTTTCGCTTTTAATGATTAAAGGAGAATTCTGATGCATTGGGATGAGAGTTGAAGGAAAGGTGCAACGCTCTTCCTTGAAACCCACGCAAGACGGTCAAATAGGGTATATTCTAATCAGCCTTTTATTGTTTTGGCTTTTCAGTTGTTTCAACCATTCATCTGTGGAGCGCCGATTGCAATCAAAATACGCTAAGGAAGCTAATGATTTTGTCTCGTTAGAGGTTCTCAGTGCGGTAGGATGTAACTGAAGAATACACATGAAAGCAACGGGGAGTATTGTTCAAAGTGGGATAGGGGTCGAGAAATTTTCCTTCGGATAATGCTAAACGCTTTTCTGCACCCAGCCTTTCGAGACAGCGTTCAGAAAAAGCACAGATTTACTTCTCTTACTTATCCTGTGTGACCTGATGAGTGCATGGGCGAAAATCGAGTGGAGGATACCGATAAATTTCTGCGCAAATTCAAAACAGCAATCTTTCGGAATAAGTTTGCTCTCCTGCTTGTGTTCCTGAGCCCCGTGTAGAATCAAACGATAACCGAAGGACGAAGAGAAATGCTTCAATGGCCTCAGGTCCGGTGTTCGTGCGAAATTTCCCAACGGTTTGTGCGAGGTGCTCTTGGTGCGAGGCAGGAAAGTTGCGGAAACCTGGACCTCGGGGTTTTATGAGGGCGCTTTCGAAGCAGTCAGCCTTCGTTCAGCTCGTTCTGAAAAGCAGTCCCTCCCTCTCCTCCTCTAGTTTACGCGACAAAGCAGGACTTTCTCCAGGTGTAAAAGTCCAGAGGAACGTTTCAGAGCTTCAGATTGCTTTGACCTTTGACATTTAGCAAATGCGAGTTCTCCGTTCCGTTGTTTTCATGTCGTTCCCTCGAGCACTGACGCTTGCCATACTAAGAGCATGAAGAGATAACAGTGATCCATCCATCCTGCTTATACCTCAACGAGATCAAGAAGTGGTACTCAAAATTGCAATTTTCGATTACTTGCAGCCTTGGCGTTCTTCTAGTTGGACAACAGAAGAGTGGCCGTATCGACCTGCTCTCTCTCTCCCCCTCCCTCTACTCTGCTCTGCTGAAATGACCGGAAGACGTGTGCATAGGCACAGCCACTCTCGAGACAGAAGCAAAATTAACTTGCCAAAATAGCAACAAGACAAGCACTTTCACGAAAGAAAACACCCTGAGGGGCCTCCTTTGAGGTCTTCTCGGAGAGCTCATTGCCCGAGAAAGCCCCACGGTTTCGCCAGGGGAGACGTGTTGATGGGTACGATCATATCCCTGAAGATACAAGACAGAAGGAGCAGCGAGAGCGTCGGAGGTGAAACATGTCAGTATTTTTTTGCCAGCACGCGCGGGGCTCGCTTCTCGACGACAGGCAAGTTCGTTTCCTTGTAATCGATGCAGGCGGCTCGTTCCCAAGAATTCCGACTGCGCCTTGGAAACGTAATTGCTGGTTTGTCAAAGTTCATCGCATCTGGCTAGACGGTTCACATTCCGAATAACTACCTGCATTTGTCGCCCTCAGAAAAACGCTCAACGTTTCGTCGAGAGGGAGTTGCAGGAAGCAGATGCTCGATAAGAATGGAGGAGTCCGGCGGCGAAAGAGCGTGATTTGGAGGCCTGAAGAGGCCGATGAGCACCTCTCGACCGGGTGAGCATCGGCCTCTTTCGGTGGCCGTCAAGGAAGACCCAGCAAAAGCCTACTCGAACCCACACAAGTACACGAATGGTTTCTTTCCTGGAACTATGCCCGCAGACCCAACATCCAGTTGTTTCGAATTCTTGCTGGGGTGTGAAGCACAACGTTGGCTCGAATACTGAAGAATCACCAGGCTACACACATCAGGCTAATCAATGTCTATCCAGGCTGGATCAGCTGACGGATGGCTGCTGCCTTTGATCTTTATGCGTCCTTCGTCATCGGTTCCTTCTCATCCGAGAAGTCTCGCTCTTCTTTACACGTGGAACGAGGATCTTAGCATGAGCTGATCCACTTTGTGAGATGGACGATCGCACGTCTGATTCTTTCACGAGTTTCGAATAGAGTGCCGAGTCCGGTAAACCAAACCGGGCTGCGACTACAAGCAATGTCAGGCATTTTCAACATTTTCCTGGAGCATCAGGAAAGCGTGTTGCTTTTGCTTCGTCGAAATGATCCGATCTTTGGTCAGTCTCTTCGTCACCTGACAGAATACCGATCAATTAGGATGCTTCTGCCTGCATCTGATTGAGGAAACCGAGCTTCACAGCCGAAGCAAGGAACTCTTTTGCAACGTCTGCTTTCTGAAATCCACATGTTGGAATATCTGGTTGGATGACAGATTGGTCTTTGCTTGATCGCTGCAACCTTTGTCTTATTCCGTAAGGTTCGGTACATCTACGGAGATACAAGAACCACACCATGAAGCTCATGCAAACTGAGATACCTTTTTTTCTCCGGGTTGTTTCAATTAGGTGGCACCAAATCCTCAGACCGTGCTTGGTACAAAAGCACGAGTGACACAGCACACTACGCGTAGGAAACACTGTTCCACCCGGAGAATGATCCAGAACTCTTCTTCTCCCCCTCCTCCCCTCCTCTCCTCTCAACCACGTCAAAGGAGTTTTGTCTTCAGTGCTAGCTGCTGAAATCCCTTGACGTCCTACGCTGTAACGAAGAACACGCGAGCCAACGTTGTACTTCACACCCCAGCAGGAATTCGAAACAACTGGATGTTGGGTCTGCGGGCATAGTTCCAGGAAAGAAACCATTCGTGTACTTGTGTGGGTTCGAGTAGGCTTTTGCTGGGTCTTCCTTGACGGCCACCGAAAGAGGCCGATGCTCACTCGGTCGAGAGGTGCTCATCGGCCTCTTCAGACCTCCAAATCACGCTCCTTCGCCGCAGGACTCCTCCATTTTATCGAGCATCTGCTTCCTACAACTCCCTCTCGACGAAACTCTAGCCTAAGGACCTTAGTGTGCATTCACTTTGAAACAGTTTTTAGCAATGGGCAACGCGATGACAAAGACATGAAGGCACTGCGGTCTCATGAGAAACTTAGGAAATTTGAAAACAAACAATGGAAGCTCAGTAGGAGTTTGTCAGAAGCGTCTGACCGCTACAGAACCTATACAGTTGGCTGGTACGGAAGAGATGACTGTGTCTCTCCATGCCTGATGAAGATGTAGGATAAACGTACTGGGAGCAAAGGGACCTGACCACATAGGTGACGACTCCGCTGAAATCATTCCTCCAAATCTACGAAAGGGAGCGCGAATCAAGATCTTTCGTTCTGTGAGCAGCAGCAGCAGCAACTTCTTGCTTCCGCTCTTTGTCTCTCCATGGTCTTGCGGCCACACCATTCACAGTGGTTTGCGGAAGGATGAGCGAAGGTCCCTTCGATGGCCCGCTCTTTTCAAAGCGCAACACCTGCTATCCGCTTGGACAGGCTCTCTGAACTTCCAAGGGCACCTCAGGGAATTTCGTGAAACCAAGCCCCAAATAAATGATGAGCTGGGCGGTCCTAGCCCCCGGCTTCGTTTTCGCCAGGACGAACGAAGTGGCAGCACCGAACCGCCCGCCCTCTCGTACCCTTCCGTCCGGAAGGTTCATCTGCTGCTGGCCCCGTGAATTGCGTAATGCGAAGCGTGCAAAGGGGGCGGTTAATGAGGGAGGCTCATCCCCTGTCTCCCTCTCTCGGTGCTGCAAGAGAATTCATCCCGATGGGGGTTTTGTTCGAGTTTATGCAGTGTGCTCTTCCGAGTCGCTTTAACTATTATATTATTTTCATTCCTTCATGGTCAGATGAGGGAGACGAGGGAGCAGCAGTCTCTGTAGGGACGTGGGATCAAGCCTAGAGTGAGTTTTTTTTTTTTTTGGAGAGTTTCTGTAGTGGATATCGGAAGCGAAAGCACTTAGGAACTGATGGGATTCTGCAGCTCAGTATCCGGAGCGACGAGCGTTGTAGGTGGGAATGTCTAATTCTGAGCTCCGTCTCCAGGGGACAAAAAAAAAAACACGCGAGTTTTCGACTGCAGATGAGAATCTGAGAACAGAGGGAGAGAGAGAAAGAGAGCGATGGGAAGCTTCCGTGCTGCTGCTCCTGTGTTAGGTGGTCATTGCGGGCGAGAACGGAAACGCCCTTGATGCGAACCGGCTTGCCGGAGGCATCTGCCCGCTCCCCTTTAAGAGGAGAGGTCCTGCACGTCCCGAACGTCGGATGCGATTCTTCTGTTTCACTTATCTGTTCCTCGCAATCTGATCACGCGCGTCGTCCTTGACTACGTGCATCCATCAACAATCCTCTTCCGATCACGATCGCGTTCGACGATCTCCACGTGTTCTCTGCAAGGAACCTCCCCACTGTTTCATCACCTTTCGCAACCCTGCTAATGCTCTTGTTTGGATGCACTGCTTGCCTTCCCTGTGCCGCTGCTGCCGCATTCCTGCAAGCCGAGTAATAAGACGCACCTGCATTCCTGCGGTTTTAAAAGCCCTCTCTCTCCTTCTCTCCTCCCCTCCTCCTTCTCCCCCTTCGTACCTCGAGTTATGCCCAAGGATTTTTACGACAGAGGAACCAGAGGCTCGCTTTGCGCATCCCCGGTGTGCCTTCCATGAGGGCTGGGGAGGTTCGGCGATGTGCAGGACCGCATCAGAAACTACTCGCAGCATCTCTGGCCCGCTCGTGATGATCATCAGGGAGCGATCTCTCCCTTCCCGCTCTATCCGCGGCATGGGAAGGGGGACGGACGACGGCCTTCTCTCTCGGAACAGCGTGGGGTTTCGTGAAGCGACGGTGTGCGCGCGATGCACCGTGTGTCCGAGGGCGTCCTGATCTTGCTCACGAGGGATCCGCTCTTTCGTGGTGTTGCAAGGGGGACTGGCTGGCTGTCGCTATTTTCTCCCTGCCCTTTCCGCCTTCGAAGAAATTCGCGACTTGATGGGCTGAAAGAGTTGATGGAGCGGCTCTGGGGAGCGGGGGGGGGGGGGGGAGCGTTCCCAAAGCCAAGGGGTCGATGGATGCTGCCCTCCTTTCCTTTTCCGAACAGAACCGCAGTCCTCTTGGCGCCCGTAGTGCGCAGCGACCGCCCTCTCCGTGGCAGCCGCTCCTTTTCCACTGACGACATCCACTTCCTGCCGTCATGTCATTTGCTACCTTTCCCGTCTCTAGCAACCTTCTGCCTACGCAAGGAGGAATAGGAGGAACATCTGCGAAGGCCCTCGTCGTCCGATTGTCCTCTCCTCCGGTCACTCGGGACTGCCGAAGGCTGCTAGGAACACTCGTCTTTCAGGAAGACTGTTTTGCTATTCTTCCGTGGCATTCCAGTGGGGGGGGGGAGATGATGCATATGGCAGGAGAAGGTGGGAGAGGGATAGAGCGGGAGCATTTGGATATCAGAGAATGATCCCGAACCTCGTCGTCTTCCGTCCCATCTTGCTCCCGCAGTTGGCTCCTCACCAGCATCACGATCCGAAAATCGAGGGGGCTCGCGGTCGGTGGTCTTTTCTGCGGTAGTCTGGGAGTCGGAAGAAAACGCGGAGAAAGAGCCGCATCAAAGGGGCGCCGGATGCCGAAGGGGAAGAGGAGGAGCACGAGAGAGAAAACCACGAAATGGAGAAGAGGCGAAGTGTTTACGCCGTTAGGGTCAGGGGGTCGGGAAGGAGGAGCAGCGCTGGTCCTGAATCCTACCACTCTCGGGTAGGGCGAGGAGCACGCCCTGCGAGGAGAGATCCAACTTTTTGAAGATGGGGTCTTGTGAGGAGGGAAAGGGGGAATCGCCGATCTCCCAGGGTGCGTCCGGCGTCAAGGCGAGGGAGATGCGCGTTTGCGGAACCACCACAGAGATGCTGGCTCCGTGCATGGCTGCGTCTCCTTGAGATGTGCTTTTGAGCGCATGAAACTGCCTCGAGTGCCGCAAGTCCTTTCGTGTGCTGCTTCCTCTTGTCGTCATCCAGCAACCACATTCGTCGCTTTCTCCCCCCCTTCCTCCTCCCTTCCCCTCATTCTGTCCGACGGTCGCCGCAGAGCAAGAAATTCCTCATGACGCTTCTCTTCCAAGATGTGCAGGACGCTGCCGACTTCGAAGGTTATCGCCCTTTCCCCAGTTGGCTTCCCACCTCACGCCACCTCGTGGAGAGGGCAGGAGCGTCGCCTATTCTCCCAGATCACGTTCTCGCCCACGTGCAGCCCTGACTGTTCTCATTGTCTCTCGAGACTGCAGAGGGAGAGACCGAGAGAGGGCGCCTCGAGGATTTTTTTCGGCACTCGCCTTCTCTTTGAGAGCACAAGATTGGCGGCGGCTGTGTTCCTTCCTGCAGCTTCCTCCGCTCTCTGGCAACCGATCCCGCTTTTTCTCTCCCCTCTGTCGACGCTGTCACCGGCGTCACTGCCGTCGTCGGGTGCGCTCGTGCATCCTCGGGACGAGGTCGGGAAATCTGCCACCGTAGGCTCGGTGAGCCTCCATCCCAGTTCGAGGAGCGACCGGTCGGCGGACGCGTAAGGGGGGAAAACGGGCAGGGCAGACCGGAAGTCATTCGCGCCGGGGGATGCGGGTGGGCTGCTGTCCACGCGCCTCGTCCCTTTTCTCCTTCCTTCCTTCGGTCCCGAAAAGAGGCAGACGGCGGACTCGCGGCGCCAGCTATGAGCCAAGAGACAGTCGTGCTGAAAGTCCACAACCGCCAGATGGCCAGACCATGCACTCCCGTCCGCGTTTCGCCAGACCTACTCGACAGTCACGGGGAGGCGGAAGGTATTCCTCCAGTTCTCGACGTCTTCCACGGATTCCTGATAGCGCGAGGGATGTGTGCCTCAGCGGTTTCCAGAGTAGGAGTCGAAGCCCATTCTCGTCAGGGGGTTGGTGGCCACACTCGGCCTACTGTCTTTGCTGCTCGTGGGGTTGGTTCTCCTAAGGGACGCTGCGCTGGTCCATGACGGCACTGTAGAAAGCGCCGCGCTCAAGTTTTCTACGTGATTCCGGTAATGGGTGGTACCGCATTGTGTTGTATATGAGAGGGAGAGAGGGAAGGGAAGAATAGCGTTGAAACAGCAGAAAGTAGCTTGATGCTTGACGCGTCTGGAAAGTGTAAAGCTGAGAGGGAGAGATGCTTCTGCTGTCGCCACCGAGGGCGGCTGCGAAGGATGGTGGCGTCAGACCAGAAGGGCAGAGCACAGGAATCAATTGCCAGTCGGTCTAGCAGCCGTCAAGGACATTCGGATGAGTTCCTGCGGTCGTAGGGGATGCTGCGAAAGTAGACTCTTAGCGGAGACTTCTCAGATCTGTTGGTGCTCCGGCAGCGCGAAGGCGGGAGTCGGTTTTCGTCTCCCACCCCCACCTCCTCGTGAGGAGAGGGCAGTGGCATCTGAGAAACTGGGGAGGGGGAGGGAACTCGCATAGGCGGCTGCCACGGGGGAAGGAGGAAGGGGAAGGGAGAGCGGAGAGGAGAGCATCTTCCTCATTGCTTGTGCTGCCTTCATTCCGAGTTCCAACTCCCTCGGTTGACAGGAAAACGCGGGTCGGCAAGCTTCTGGGCGTGCTTCTATGATTACTACCAGTTGCTGCTGGTACTGACGCTGTGTGAAGCCGGGAAACGTCTCTAAGACAAGGCTTAGAGCATCTCCGGGCTGCTGCTTGCGACGGAAGGGGGGGGGAAGAGAGAGATGGGGGAATGGAAACCGTGTTTCGACAGTGCCTCCGACTCTCTTCCCCATGGGGATTTCTCTCATCCTGGCAAAAAAGGTTGCCCACCTCTGGCATCAAGGATGTCCATTTTCGCGGGGCAGAGCCGTTTCGTCCTCCAAGCGAGGCTATCCAAGACGAATGGCCAAAGGAGTCAAAGAAGAGGTTCGAAAGATGGGATTACCCTTTCGTATGGGATTACATTTTCAAAGTTCCCCGAACTTGGGCTTAAAGTAAATTGAATTTTTGGTACAATAATTATTTGTAATTGGATTGACAGTTTTTGGAAGAGTACGCACATTCACTACGGACAGCAACACCCGTCTTTATTGAGGCATCACATAATAAGAAAAAAAAATTCAATCCACAAATTAAGCGTGCCCGTGGGCGTATTGTACACATGTATTTGTACATAGGCAAGCATTTACACATGAATATGTTTTGCAGATGATTGAGTTTGTGCATACGATGGCTGTTCGTTTCGTTCATTTCAGTTTCTACAGATAATTCATCCAAAAGTTACTCGTGGTGATTCATCATCGCAACAAATAACTGCAGTACCTTGTAATATTTTGTAACATGGGCTGCCAACAAACAAGCCTCCTACGTTTTGGCAAAGCAGCTTGGAAGGGTTCAAGCGTGGGAGCTGCACACAAAACATCACATTCTGACCACGCGTTTGAATTCCAAACGTTCTCCGCGCGACGCTTCCGAGTTGTGCTCCGGAAGCGCGGAAAGCGCGTGCCGCCGCGCGTTCGAGAACCTTCTGGAAGGGAAATTTCCGAAAGCGATTATCTCGGAGTGGACGTGAGAGCTCTCATTGCTGCTGGCCGACGCGAGCGGCGTTGTCACCCGGGTTCGCCCGGGGCGACGCGAGCGGCGTGAGGGGGCCTGAGTGGGCAACCTGGGCCGTTTCGTAAGGCATCCATACGCGACGTTACGGACACTTCACCGGGTTCGTCGTCAGCTTTGTGGCGAAGGGCCTCTCGCGGCCCGTTGCGGCATAAAGGGTTCCCAGAGCTGTTCCAGACGGATGAGTGACTGACTATAAAGGGCTCACGAAGTGTATGTATGCACCGCCTCGACAATTTTGTTTCTGTTTCCATGACGAGGGCAGGAGAAACGGTCGGGGTTTCCATTTTTTCCCCCGCACGTTTTTCTCCTTCCGTTCCCCCATTGAGGTGTGATGCAATGGAGTTGTGGTGTCGTAGGGGTGCTCAAGCTTCGCAGTGAGCACTACTACGCAATAAGATCGGCAATACCGGCAATATACGAGTTTCGTTTCCTCGGTTACTTCTCTCGTCCCCTTGCTCCATTCCCGTTCGACCCGACGGTCGTGGGCAACGCGAAGCTGCTTCCCGTCGAGTACTGTTGAGAGCCCCTCTGGCGCTGTGGAGTGTCGCCAGGTAATGAACATGAAGGAATAGTGGCAAGGAATCTCCTTAGCGGTTTCCCCTGCCGTCCCGTGTTCCCCTTTCCGGTTGACCTCTTGCATGCAAGGAGGATGCTCTCCACGGCCTTTGGTTGTTGCTTGCATAAGAAAGTGGCCTCAGCGTGGCGGCGCCGAGCAAGCAGCAGCGGGTTCGCTTCCTCAAGATGAGGTTGCCCATGCGAGGCGGGGATGGGAAGGGGGAGGGGGGGGGGGAGGAATGAAAACTTTTCCATGTAAGTGCGTGCCCACTATTCCGCCGCTCCTCCCGAGCCTGGAGAGGTCGTCGAGGACCGGCCAGGTGGTGGAATGGATCGAAATGGTGACAAGCCGGGACGGCGAGCGAGCGAGTGCTCTTTTTCGCGAACCGGCTGCGGAGGGAGGCAGCGTTCGGGAAGGCTGCACTCCGTTTCTTTTGATGACGATGATTCTTCCTGAGTGACTCACCCTGCGAGTGCGCAGTTGTTGGCACGCGAGCGTGGAACAGCACCAGGCGGTTAGGATCACCGTCACTCCTCCTCTTCCGGAGTGGTGTGGCGTGGAGACAACTCTTTCTCTCTCTCTCTCTACATACACGCACGCGCATGCTCGCTCATGCGTTCCCACCCTTCTTCGGGGGAGCGCCACACTTTTGCTCACGGCGCGCTCCCTGTGTTCTACCTAACCAAGTCGTTAACCACCGCGCCCTGCCTTCCTGTCATCCACTCCTCTTTCCCATTTTTTTTTTTTTTTCGCGCAATTTTTCTTCTCGCTTCCCCCCCTCCTCCTGTCTGGTTTCCAGGAGGAGGTACCTGGAACAGGATGACGACGAAGTCTTTTGCTCCGGGCTGCTGCACGAGGTCCTGAGGTCGGTGTACCAACGCTGTGACGCGTCCCGTCTCGTCTACGCCTACTCCGTGAGCTGCCTGAAGCGCGACGTCCTGAAGTTCTTCGCTTACGCCCAAGTCCCGAAGATCCGGTTCTCCCCGTTTTGCGACGCCGAAGGGCCGGAGGACCTCGTCGTCACATTACCGGAAGCAGATCCCGACGCGCCCGGGATCCTGGCAACGGAGGCTAGAACCGACGGAGACCAGAAGTCGGGTCCCGCGAGCGATTGTTCCTCCCCCACCATTCGCCAGTCAGGAGGGTCCAGAGATGACGGCGAAGACGCATCCAGGGATGCCGCCCCTTCCGCCGCGGTCCCACCGGACCCTCCCGCTCCTCTCCCTTTGTATGGCGGCAGCGGCAGGAGCAAGCAGCCCGCGGCGGGCCCTACACAGCAGCGTGGGAAAAAGGGAGCTGTGCGAGGAGGTGCTCCGAAACCCGCCCCTGATCAAGGGAGGGCGCCGGAGGCGAAAACGCTTGCGAGCGTCACACGGAAGCAGGCCGACCCCGTGTCCACTTCCTCCTCAGGAAAGCCCTCGCGTCCCAAGGAAGCTCCTGATCCCGCTGCCGCTTCTCGCAGGCGGCAGACACTCGGGAAAAATGCCGCTTCCTCTCAGAAATGATCCTTGGACTTGGCAGCACTGCGGATGGATGGAGATGCCTTCGTCCGATGTTCACACAGCACGAGCGATGGGCAACACTTGGATGCGGCGGCGGTCAGTCGATCGACAGAGAATACACTCGCTCTTTGTCTGCACTTTTGACTGGAGAGGGTGGGGATTCCTCTCCCCCACCCTCCCCTATGGAGGCATTTCCCAGTCCCTTCCTAGGCGTGCGCACCGGTTCCTGTTCGTTCGACATGACGTGGCTGCTACGCAACCTCGCCAAAAACAGTGTGATTCAGAAGGAGAGGGGGAGGAGAGGGAGGGCTCGAAAGACCGGAGATGCACCTAACGATCGGGACGAGGTGTTGTAGGCACCTGGCTTCCCCCTCCACCACCTGGGGAAAGGTGGAGGCGCACAGTGGTGGGAACTTCGGGGCTTTCTCCGGGGCGTTCGCGCTGCGGGAAGACACGCGGTCCGTCCACGGATCGCAGGAGCAGCCGATGGTGACGGCCGCTCCACCACTCGCTCCACGCCTGCGTGGCCCGAGTGACCTATCGAGGGTTTCCTCGTCCTGGGAGGGAGACGTCGACAACGACGACCAGCACCGCCTCCTCCTCCTCCTTCAACGCGCGCGACGTTCGTTTCCAGGAAGAAACCATCAGCCAAAGCTCTTCACCGGCCTCCACGACCACGGGCCATCACTTTCAACACCGAAATCCCCCTCTGCCTCCTCCCTCTGTGCGCGCGTGTGCATGGCTCTTCTCTCTCCCCTCTCGCTGACGGCGCTCGTCGCTGAGCGCTGGGCTCGTGTGGGCTTTGCGTGTGTGGCGAGCGGTGTGGTGATCCAATTTGCCGCCCGCGGATTTTCCCCGTGAGATCCTCGACATTTGCCTCCACCCTGCTGGTCGAGCCAGTGATCCAGCGTCTCCTCCGGTCTGACGATCACGCACGTGCGCATGCGTCTCCTTCCTCCAGCAGCTTCTCCCTTGCGGATGCAGCTCGGAGCGAACAGAGACGGCCCGCACGCTTCCCACTGCCGTTCCGGGTGCCACTCCGGGATATTTTTTCCCTTCGTCTGTTCACTGCCTAGCGGACTCGGCACGAAGGTGTTCATCCCCCTCTCCTTCGCACCCAGCCCTTTGCGTCCCGGCCCCTCCCTTCTGCTGCCGTCCCTAGAGATTGCTACTCGCGAGCGTCCCTTCTTCCTTCGTTTGCTCCAGAGCCGTTTCCGGTCCGCTCCCGCGGGTCTGCTGGACCTATGCCCCACCGCGGGTACAACTTCAGTAGCCTTCATCCCTGGAAGCGTCCCATTCCCGAATTTTTTCCTTGAAAAAACAAAACTCATGCGGCAAGCGCGCTTGCGTCCGTGAGCGCATAGGCAGTCTCTACGCAACGATGCATCAACAGCTCTCTCTCTCTTTGTTCCCCGGCAGCCCCCGTTTGAGAGTTGCTGTCTCTCCGTTTCCACCTCTGATTCGACCTCAGTCATCTCCCCTTCCTTACCCTCGGGCTGGGAAAGTCAACCACGGGTCAAGCAAAGTCAACCTTTGCTTTTCGCACTCGACCGCCTAGGAGAGAAGGGGCTCTATGTCGAGGCGATCTGGAGGGAGGAAGGCGAAACGCCCAGGTTTCCCGCATGTGAAGAAAGGGATGGGGATCCTCGTACTTGCTCTTCGTGGGGTCGTGGATACTTGGGTCGACGGCAGCGCTCCCCTGCGGAACCACAGGGAAGCGGGTTGTCCGCCGCCGGCGGTTCCGATGGCTGCAGATCTCGTCCAGAAGTGCGGGGACCGGCGTCCTCCTTTCGCTGTTCCCAAACTTGGCCTGGAAGCGAAGGAGTGAGGAGGAAAAGGAGGGGGAAGAAGGACGAAGGTCAGGAGGAGGAAGGGTGCAGTGGCAGACCCTTCGGAAAGAAATTCCCTTTTTCCCACGAAGTCACTCGCGCGACGCGCTCTGCTCGGGGCTCCCGAGGAGGAAGGAGTCTACCTGATCCCACCAGGGAGATTCGAAACCGCCGGGATCTCCGATCGACGCGCTTGTTTCTCCCCCCTCCCCCTTCCTTGCTATGGGCACGCTGCCACCTTGCCGAGGCCCACCGCCGCAGGACGAGGAACGTCGCCGCCACGCATTCAAGTAGGAGGTCCCTCCGAGTCACGAGCGTGCTACACAACCATGACAGCCTTTCCTCAGATGCCAGAGGCCGGGCGTGCACTGCGGAGGACACTTTCGAGACCCTCACATGCCCGCCGTCACTGCGTCCTCTCCGACCTGCTCCACGGAAGGCCCACACCCCTTCAGGTACCCCGACTGCCCTCTGCCACGTGAGAGCAAGGGGTGATCTCCAGAGCGGAGGAGGAAGGAGCGTGTGGTTGCCGCCGTCCGGGAGGAGCCTCATGCGAAGTTTAGCTGAACAAACTCACCAAACTGGAAGAAAAGGGAGACCTTCAGGGATTAGGATGGGTCGTCACTAGCGGCAGCAGCACCTCTCCATCCCCTTCCCTCCTTCGCTTCCGTTACACAGAAGCCATATTTCAGCACCGCGAGGCCGGTTCCCCCTGTATCACCTTCGAACCCTCGTTCCTCTCCTCCCACCTCCTTCTCAACGCTGCTTCGCCAGTGCGCCCAACTCGAGCATCCCGGGGAGGTTCTGACCCTCACTAATTGTGACTTCACTTGACCTAGTTCGCGCACCTGACCACACGACGGCGCAATGCGAATGCCAACTCTCGACAGCGCCTGGATCTCCTGCCAGGAAGGGATCCAGACGTCATTTTGGACAGTGGACGTCTTTTCCCCAGAGCCCTGGAAGCGTGGTTAGTTTGTCAGCCCGCGATAAAACGTTCCAGGATACACAAATCCCTAGATCTTACGCCGATCTCGCGAGTAAGCTCGCAGTGCTCTCGCGCGTCGCCGCACACACGCTGGAGCACCTACTGGATGTTCATCTGAACCGCGCGACCCAATGACCAGCTGGCGATTTCATTCATAAGAGGGAGGGGAGGGGGAGATCTAACCGTAGAGGTTCCTCGTAGATTAATTTCACCCGCGACTGATTCCCTTGTGTCATCCGCGGAACCTCTTTACAATCCGGTCAGGAGGATGGAGCGGACTGAACATCTGGGAAAACTTCGGGTTCTAAGTCTCCGGCACTAGCAGACCTCCATTTTGCTAGTGCACTGGAGACTTTCCGGAAACAAGGAACCCCACCAAGCCCTCAGCGGGAAAGAGCCCCGGAGGAACGCCCCCCCACTGAGGGACAGTGGAAATACTCTCGCACGTCCCGCTGAAATGCGGGAAGCTGCGTCAGGAATGGGCGCGCATCGCTGAAGCATCTCCGTTCCGCGCCACCAACTCTGAAGACCTGCTTAGGCGGAGGTTCACGTCTCCGGGCTTGCCGTTCGCCTCGCCGCTGGCGATTCCCTTTCACGTGCAGGCGGCGGTGATTGCCGAGATAGAAGAAACGTGTGGCCTTCGTCCCGGAGAGTCGTCGTCGTTTGCCATCGCCTACGTGCGGAGGACGATGAGGCTGACCCAACCTGGGAAGTGGAGCACGAGGGAACCTTCGATCATTGGCAGGAAGACTGACTGACCCGATGCCGGTGAACGCACCCTCCGCCCCTTGCCTGTCCGACGCAAGTCATCAGGAAGCAATCGGAATACAGTCAGGATGGTCCATCCCATCCGCTATTTATTTGTTCGTTGTCCTCCTTCCACTCCCTCCTAGTTCTGTCTTCTGCGAGGGAAGGGCCACCCTGGGTTCGGGCCGCAGCTTGTCGGTCTCTAACTGTTCTGTTGTTATTTATTTATTTATTTGAAATAAAAGATCTGGTTATCAATAGCGGGGACGAAAAGATCACGTCGGGGCGCTTACCGTAAAAAAAGGTCATCTACAAATAGTCATTCATTGAAGAAAAAGGCAAACAAACAAACGTCATCATCCATAGTGGGTTTATTAGTCCTACCTACTCTGGGTTCCAGGATGCGTTGCTGATAAACCCCAATCTGTCCACCGAGGTCAATGCAGACAAAATGGGATCACCGACTCCCTGTGGTCCTCCACTTCCTACAAAGGATGCTAGCGATTTCCTCCTTGTGGCGCCACAGGTTTGACCATCCTGATGTGATCGGGAGGGAAGATGACACGGCGTCCACCCGTCAATCGAATCTCTTTCGCCGTGGCTCTTGCCTGCGCCACTCCTCTCAAGCAGCGCCAGAGCTGCGGTGACTGCGGCAGACGGCACTGCCCTTCGCACGAAGAGGAGTTCAAGTGCTTGTGGTTACCCAGTGGAGGGAGCTGTGGCTCCTCCCTGGCAGAACGTTCCCAAACACTCCGGAGGGCAGCGCCCATTTCCCTGAGAGGGGCGTGAAAGGACCCCGCTTCCCCGAAAGGTTCGGAGCCCCGCGTTTCCCCCTGTCCACTGGTATCCACGAGCGTTGCCTGAGAACGCCCGCTGCGCCAGCTACAAAACTGAGTCCTGCTGCCGAAGGAAAGCGGAGCTGTCCTTGAACGCTGAGGGGACGCCCTCACTTATTCTAGAGAAGGTCTCCCCGGAGGAGAAGTCCTCTGGATGCGAGGGGCAGATAGGGGTGAAGCGTAGGCAAACTGATGTGCAAGTCTTTCCTGGGATTTTCCCGGCCAACTTGAGGAAGCGCGTCGAGCTCGTGTCCCGGAAACGTGACGTGGAAATCGAGGAAGTACGGACTCGCGCCCCGGCGGGGAGCGATATTCCGCCCAAGCACATCCTCTCGATCCAGATCCTGGACCGGATCTTCCCTTCGACTCCGCCACATGGGGGATAACTCGGGGGACGGAGTCGGACTTCACCAACCCGAGCTGCGGGATTTCGTGGCCGAAGAAAGGAGACAGCGGCGGCGGCTGCGAGGTTTCCCCTTCCCGTCGTTCCTCTCGTGGATCCTCGAACCTCATCAGATGTTTTATTGATCTTTTTATCTTAAATGAGTGGTCCGGCACGCTTCGACGAGGTGGCGGCGCTGCACTCGGGGTTCCTTCGAACCCGTGTGTGCTCCCTGGGGAAAGGGAGTTGCTTAGGAGTGCAGGAAGAACCACCATTTTTCTCCTTGACTATGGATTTCTCAGCCTCCTCTTGGCACTTTCAGTTTTTGCCGAGGATTCCTTCAACTCCCACTTTCCAGTGAGAAGCTTCCTCTTTCTCTCTCTCCATCCCCCCCCCCTCAATCTCCTCTCGAGAAGAAGAAGTTCGAGCAGCTCGGTCACCCGCAGCGTTTCGGGAGTACTGCCGGAGACGCCACAGAAGAAGGGAGGTCGAGGATGTCTCTCGCCAGTCCTTCGACTCCATGTGGACGGCGGCAGCCGGTCCAACGACCGGACGATCCCGGGAGCGAAGGATACGGGGAGGTGCGCGAGCGGCGATCGTTCCTACCTCCTCCTTGGACCGCGTCCGCGAGTCCTTTCGAGCGCGCCGCCGTCGAAATCCCTCTCCAGCTCGTCTTGAAGCTTGGGTGCACTGCTGGAGTCTCATGAACGGAACCGGAAGTAGAGAAGACCCTCAGTCGCCTTTTTCTTCCGGATTCCGCCCCATACTTCACGCCGACCTCGTGTGCCTTCGCGTTTCTTAGCGTATGCCCCGCAAAAAAAAAAAAGATGTGGACACATCAGCTCGATGACCTCGTAGCGTTCTCGAGCACCCCTGGTACCCTCATCCTCAGGTTTCCTTTCCCTTTTCCCTCCCCTTTCGGATTTTCTCGGCTCCGAGTCGGTCGGTTGCTGCGGCCCACAGATGCCCCGAGATGCGTGAGGGCTGGAATCTCTCCTTGCGGTCCTCGCTGCCAACGTCCTGCCTTTCCTTTGCCTGGGCGAGTCTGGGAGGGAATTGCTTCCCCGGCGCTCTCTCCGACGAGGCCGCAGCGCGTCCTGTCGCCCGGGAATGAAGACCGACTGCAACCGCCGCGACTTTTCTCGCCCTGCTGCTGTTGCTGCGGCTCGTCTCCTCTGGATCGCGGTCTTCGACAGCGCCGGAGAGGAGCAGGCACTTCTCGGATTCCCTCCGAGGTGAGGGGTCGATCTCAAAGATCCCAAAGGTCACGTGAATCAAGGGTAGGACGGCGGAAGGGAGGTCAGTGTGGCAGATGATCTTTTGTTTCCCTTCCAACTTTCCGGACTGCCATTGGGGGACGAAAGAGGGATCCCCTGTAAACATGGGGGGCGGGGTGTCTCTCCCCCCCCCCCTCGGCATCACAGAGCCTCCCGCTCACTCTTCCTGGAGCCATCCGCAGGCTCCCTCTGCCCCGTCTTGAAAGAGGTTGATGCTTTTCTCCCGTGCTCGTATCCACCGAATCAGAAGGAAGACCTCTGCTTCCGGATGCACAAGAGAAAGCGCCGACATTGGACGTTTCCTCGCCTTGGTTGCGCACGCGAACAACAGGAAAGGGAAGCGGGAGAGGGGAAGGGGGAGGGGATGCTTAAATTGCAGAAGCAGAGTTTTCCATCCTGGGAATCCTTCTTGCAGTCTGAATGAGAGGCGGACGAGGGAGAGCCAGCCGAGACAGCAGGAAGGGGGTGGGGGAATGGGGAGCGAAAGCTCATCGTACCTGCTACGGACCCCTCGTAGAGGAACGACATCGGGGTCGAAGGGTGGGTTCGATTCCTCACGTTCACCAGAACAAAAATCGAGACGTCCCCGGGAGGATGTCGGCCTCCGCCGGACGGGCGGGAACGGAAAGAGAAGAGGAAGAGGGAAGGAAGGGCTGGGACGGGAATTACCGACGACCGTTTCAGTTTCCCTCGAACTATTCTCTGCTCCTCCGGTGTTCCCGGAGAGTCCCTTGCGCGACAGGTGTTCCAGGCACCCCTCCCAGCTCCTCATCCAATCTTCCTTTTCCCTTGCTGTTCCTGCGTTCTGCTACCTCTCGGATGCGGTCCCTGCATATCCGTCCCGCCCGTCCGGCGGCGGCTGGCATCTTCCCGGGGCGTCTCAATTTTCATCCGGTCAACTTAAGGAACCGACCCCACCCTTCTACTCCGATGTCGTTCCTTGGTGGTGGAGATGGTGGCGCTCCGTGATGCAACGAGGGAGGGGGCATTCGACAGGATGAGGGTCGCCGGCTCAGTCCGAACCGCCTTCGGGCACCGTGGCGACCTTGCTCGGCCGCATTTAGGCGTTGGGCGGGGTCAAAGGGGAGCGTCGTCTTCGGGAGAGGTTCCACCTACACCGCTCCCCGCTCGGGGATTCGAAAGGGTGTCCCAGCCGGTACTTCCGGTGGCCTTCCCCATTGCGGAGAGGCTCGGTCGTTGGATCGTGGCCGCTTCCACCATCACCACCTGGTGGGCTGAATCCGCATGTGGCTCGAGAGTTCTCTCTCCCTTGAGGGACATCGCCACCTGGGGATCCCAAGATCCCGACAAAGCCCTCGTAACGGGAAGAGGACCGGGAGAATTGCTGCGGGCATACCCGGAACGAACTCTCGGCTCCGATCTCCAAGCAGTCGGAGAGAGCAAAGATTCTGGGAAGCGCAGCTGTAGCAGATGCGCATGCCATCGAAGAAGACCGATCCCATGCTGCTGCTGCTGATGATGATGATGCCCATCGACCCCTTCGACCCCTCACCTCGAAAGTGGGACGAGGTCGAGAGGAACAGCGAACAGCAGCTCGAAAACCTGCGCCCACTCGTTCGGGACCACCGTCTCGAGGCTGGCTACTCCCCACGCTCCGCAGATTTCCTCGTATCGCCGCCGCGTTAAGTGGAAGGTTCTCTCGGACCGCTCCCAGAGGCGCAGCTTCTCCTTCCTTCACCATCTCTGTTTTCCACGTCTCGTTTCGGGAGGCTCTTTTCTTGCCCCTCCCCTTCCCCTCCTTACGAAGAATCTTCTTCCTTGCTTGAAGCTGATGGGCCGGGGATCCAGGACGGGAAGCTCGCTTCAGGACTCACGTGCCGGAAGCGTGTACAGCCACGCGGGCTGGTCGGTAACCGGTTGGTACGGGACAGACGAGCCTGTGAAGGGGGAAGGAGAGAAGAGGGAGGGGACAAAGACAATAAAAGTGAAAAAAAAAAATTCTTTTCCTTCCTTTGTTTTGCGTGCGTGCATGGAGATGGATGGGGAGGGTTAAGGGTCGCCGGGAACCTGTCCACTCTCTGAAGCCGCTGCCGGCGCTCTGAGGTTCTCCTTCCTGGCTTCCCGGGTCAGGTGGGGGAAATCCCGGCTCTTCTCCGCCCTCGTCTACTCTCCGAGAAATCTCGCGAGCAGGAAGGAGAGGGAACGGAAGGTCGAGGTCAACCGATGCTCTAAGCAGACACGTCTCGAGAGCTCTGCATGCTGGAGACCGTCCCCCTTTTCCCGAAATGCTTCTCCGCTCTCCTGTTTGTCAGGAGTCTTTTTTCGATGCCTATCCCGGCGTTTCCGGTGTTGCCCAGGCTCCCGCAACGGCGAGAGTGCCCGTGCTGGCGACGACACTCCCTCGAGGAAGAATCAGTCGCCCAGTCCCGGACTTCTTTCCCGCCTCACGCTGATGCTGCCTCGAAGCCTCCAAAAGCGGCTGAAAGAAGTTCTGGACGCGGGCAGGCGACATCCGTGATGACAGGTGATCGCTCATCCCCTCAAGGGAAGGGAGGAGGGGCAGCCAAGGCCGGCCAAGTCGGGGCCGCGCGCACTCCGCGTCCTTCCGCCGTCCCTTCGCCTCATCCGCCCACCCGCTCCGGGCAAAAAGGAAGCGATCCCCGGAGCAGACGTCCCTCGGCAGCTCCTTGGACGACGGGCGCGTTTTCGGCGCCGCGCTGAGGAGTCGCCTCGGGCACGGTTGCCGCCCATGGCGCGAGATGCACGGAGGCTCCTGACAGCGAGGACGGCTGCGCGCTGCGTCCATCTATCTCTTCCGGCAGCGGACGACGCGCCCTGAGGTTTTTCGCATCCTTGGATTCTCCAAGGACGCCGGCGACGGTGCTCTGGAGGGAAGTGTGGGGCGGGCCGGGAAAGGATGCGCGGGAGAGCACCCCGGAAACGGGAAGCCTCGGGTGGCTCTGCGGTCAAAGCCGAGGTCGCATCAAGAACCAACCGCTGAGCCCGTCTGAACCGCTGAACCAACCGCTGAGCAGAGCGAGGAACGCGCCGAAGAGATGGTCGAGAGCCGGATGGAGACAGGGAACAGGGCCCACGGTCAAGGGGGACGGAGGGAGCAAAAGTAGGGGTCGTGACGGGAAAAACACACAGGTCCGAATGATCTTCATTAGTCCCTGAAGAAGTTGACTTCTGGCACCCTGCCGCCCCAGGAAACTCATGGTTGGTCCCTCCACATGAATCCCCTGATCAAGACTTACGCAAGTGACAGGCTCGGGACGGGCCACGCTCATCTCCCTCCCCCTTCCCTGGATCCTTCCCATGCGGAGCTTACGCTCGAGCAGGAGCAGGAAGAATGAAGCGGCTCCTAGCCCGCTTCTCGGGGGAGCGCAGCGTCCTTGGAAAAATCCCGGCGAGGACGGGATGGAACTTTCTGGATGACCTTGGCCGCCTGTGCAGGGCGTTCCCTCGGAAACAGCCCCAGCTTGCTGCGGCAGGAGCGAAGGATGCTCCGCTGCCCTCAGCACTCCGTGGTCTTTTGCCATGCTGGTCGAAAATCCCGCCCGCCTTCCTGGAAGGAGCCCTTCTTGGAAGCCGGGGAGTTCGAGGGGGAAGTCTTGTGGTTCAGGGAGCGCAGCTTCCAAATGGTGCGGCTTTCCCTCGGAGCCCATCCTGTCAAGGAAAGTGGACGGCAAAGAGGGAGTTACTGGTCGTCTCAAGGTCCCTCCCTCTCCTCCCCTTTCCTTCCCACTTCTCCTCTTCGTGCGCATTCTCATCACGATGTTTTCGACTCAGGTATGCTCTCTCCTCCGGAGTGCGCCTTGCTCCAGGGAAGGTGCGAGCCCGCTCGCCCTACAGTCATCCGGCAGCGAGAGTGCTGAACTAAGGTTTGGACAAAAGGGAGGAAGGGAGGAGGAGGAAGGAGGAGGAAGGAAGGGAAGAAAGGAGGAAGGGAGGAAAGAGGACAAGGAGAGGGAGAAGAAGGAGAAAAGAGGGTCAGGAACTGGAAGGGGCTGTCTCTTGCCTCTCTCCCTGGTCTCCCTTCCCTCACAGCCCTAAGACGCCTTCTTTTTCTGCGTTGGGTCCGTGCTGCGGTGATTCTGTTGACCCTACCCCATCCTCCTTTGGAGGGGGGAGGGATAGCGCTCGCAAACCGTCCCTACGACTGTCGGTGTTTTGTTTCCACGCTCCTCCGCCCGCGGCAACCCGCAGGGAGGTGTGTAATTCTTCAGGATAGGGGGCACCCCGGAATGCGGTCCGCCCTATGAATCCAGGAAGGGCTCAGAGTCCGTTCCTCTCACTCTAGGGGAGGGACCCCCCGGACGGGGGAGATCGCACCTCCCACCCTGGTTGTCTCCGAAGGGGAACCCCGCAGGGAATCTCCTTCCTCATTCTATCCGGAGGGACACCCCTCGCAATGGGGGGTGGTCCTCTCCATTTCAACTTCTCCGAAGGGAATCCGGAAAGGATCCGCTTGTAGGAATTTCTTCTCCGGAGGGAACCCGCAAGGGAACCGCTCCTGTTCACTCCTCTGAAGAGAACCCCGAAGGGACGCTTCCGAAACTCAGAAGGGGCGCTGCAGCTTCCCACAGGGAATCGCTCTCGCTTGCTTCCTTGTGCACACTCTGTGAAGAGGCGACGACTCGGAGGGATCCCCCAACAGGGGGGTCCACTCCTTTGAAAAACTGGAGAGGTGCCCGTTAGGGCTCCTGCTCCATCTTGAAACCGGAGGGATCCCCCGGTTGGGGGGTCCGCTCTCCGTTGCACGACAGGAGGGGGAACTCCCCACTCCTTGATTCCTGGGAGGACCCGAAGGTTGACTCCCATTGTTCCGCCTTCATCGGGGGCCTCCGACTTAATCCACAGCCGGTGCCACGCCCGAATGTCATCGGCCAACCAGCGCCATTGCAGGAGAAACTCGGAACCCGACGACGCAGTGGCGTCAGAGTTTCTGCCGAAGTATTTGAACCCGCGACGCATGGTGCCACACGAGGAAGCCTTGACCACAAGGCCTCCGACGACTGTCGGTGTGCACGCGCGCAACCCTACTTTCCCTGCAGTTTTGCTGGCGGCGCGAGACCTCGCCCTCCAGCCAGACTGGGCTCTTCTCCTCCGCCTCTCTCTTCATCGTCCGCTCCCCCAAGCAGCTCCTCGGGAGCCCCTTCGAGCATCTCGTTGGTCCTCATCCGATCCTCCCCCGATTCTTCCATCCGACTGACGCTTCTGCTGAGCCTGTTCTAGATAATCCCCTTCCTTCTCCCAACTTCTCTCTCTCTCTCCTCCCTGCAACTGCTGCCCCCCAGTGGTGAATCTAAAAATGACCTCCGGAGGATGCCGAAAACACCCTTTGTGGGACGAGGGACAGTAGAGGGAAGGAAAGGAGAGAGGGAGGAAGGTAAACGAGGTGGGAGTCACACGGTTCCATCTCCCTTCACGACAGGCCCGTGGTGTCCCTTGTTTCCAGCCTTCCTTACGCCACTACCTCCCCTGTTCCTTCCTATGCCTGTAGACGGCGCAGCAGCGCGCTCGATTCCAAACGTCCGGGGCTCATGAAGAGGTGCTCTGCATCATTCCGGAAGTCTCCTTACCCGTGGCCTCCTTTCCAGCTGGTTTGCGCTGCCTGACGCCACCTACCGAGCTCATGCGTCGTTCCGCTGCATCAATCGACCGACCGCCACCGCGGTTCCAGGCCGGGAGCAGGGGAGGAATAGGGGAAGGGAAGGAGGGGAAGGGAACTGTGGGTCAGTTCCCATCCTCGGCGCGCTACGTCTAATGGCCGGCATCCATCTTTAGAGTAGTGCCTTCCCACAGTTTCTCGAGGAAATTGCGGAGAGCGCAGCAGGACGGTCCTCGTCCACGCCCCCCCCCCCCACCCCCACCAACTCATCCCCCGATGGAGGCTGCAGCCAACACAGACGGTGGGCGACGACCGCCAGCGGCAGGGAGAGCGGGTGGCAGTAGCAGCAGAGCGCCTCGAGGCAGTACACCCAGTGGTGAGATTCCTCCGTCTCCCTGGAGATCGGATTCCCAGAGCGACGAATCCGGCTCTCTGCTCTCCTTCCGCTTGCCCCTCGCGGCGCAGGATGGCAGGAGGGTTGCTCCCCCAGGAATTGAGCTTGTCCTCGCCCCTACCCTTCCCTTCCTGCTTCCAGGGAACATCGGCGCGCGCGCGCGCCCCACTCCGCTGGACTCGTCCCGTTGATCCGTGGAGGCGAGTGGGCCGGCCGCCCGCCGCCGGGGCGGGGGAAGATCAGAAGGCGCTCGCGGCTCCCCAAACGGAGACAGAGGGCAGGGGGAGGAGTGCCCTTCGGAGAGAAGAGTCCTCAAGGGGACCTCAAGGGGCAGGAAGGTGATCGTGCGCGCACCGGCAGTCTTCCCGGACACGAAGCTGAGGGCGCAAGGAACGCCCTATCCTTTTGCCGCCCGAGGGTAGAGACCGTCCAGAAGACAAGGCAGGCCGTGAGGCCAGTCACTTCTCCGTGCTCGCTTGGGAGGGAGGATCCGACCTTCCCGGGTTTCGGGAAACGGCCCGGAGTGCCCCGCGTTTTCCACAGGGGGAACCCCGTGGAAAACGCGGAGCTCTCTCTTGTGGAGACGGGCCGCCGCCTCAGTCATCAGCGGTTCTGTGGGGGAAGGAAGGAGGGAGGAAGGAGCCCGTTTGGAGGAAGAGGACTTCGTTCCATCATTGGCGGCTCCCCGCATTTGCTTCGCGACACCTCAGTCTCTGGACATCCGAAGAGGGGCTGAGCATCTCTGAGGTCACATGCATGAATATCTTTTATCGGTCACTTTTCCTTCAGTTGCCTCTTTTTTTTTTTTTCAAAAAAAAAGAACAAGTGGGGCAGTAGGATGATAAATTCTGATGGATGAGAACAGAGTAAACCCTGCTGCTGGGGTGATCGCCACATGGGAAAAGAAAAAAAAAATCGGCGGAACTGCGCACTTCGCGCGATGGAGAACGCGTGTCCTGTCGGCCAGATGCAAAGCGTGTCGCATCTTGCGGGATCTTCCCCCCCTTCGCCCGCCCGCAGGCTCCGCCGGCGAGCGTACCTTCCTCTCCAGGTCACTTTCTCACGAGACGAGCACGGACGGGTCGGACACCCTCTCCTCGAGCGCCTGCGCGCGCGAGCGGAAGCGCGCGCTTCGAACCACGTGACGCTCAGGGCCTCCGCCGAAGGGAATTGCGTCATCGGGTTCGCCCCTGGTGGAACGAGAGCCGCGGTCGGGGAAATTTGCATAAATTTGTTTCGCGCGCGCTCCGAATCTCCCTGCTGCTCCGACCGCCGAGCGAGCTGCGCGCGCAACTCCGTGGACGGGGGGCGAGATGTGTGTGCGTCGCGGGACACCCTCCACTTTTTCCTCCGTCACTTGCAGAGCAACTCGCGAGTGCGGGTCCAGAAAGCGGCTGCGGGTCAGAGATGCTCGTGGATGCTCGCGCGTGCGCACTCGCACTGGGCACGTTTTTCGCGCGAGCCGTGTTGCCCCCCCCTCCCTCCTTCAAATTCAACCAAAGCCCCCCCCCCCCCCCCCCCCCAAAAAAAAAGGGAAACCGGTAAGCAAGCAAACACAGAGATCAGAGGGTATCTTAAGCGATCTAGAAATGAGTTTTCTTTCTTTCGTTTCTCTTCGAAAAGCGATCGAATACCGAAAAAGAAGCTTTTGTTTTTCCAAGATGCATCCGCTTCAGCAGTGGATGAAGAAAGCAGATAAGACCAAGTGCTAACACCTCGAGGTTACTGCGCTATCTCTTGAAAATCCGGGTGTTTAGCCGATGTTTATTTTCAGGCTAATAGAAACTCACTGCCCTGAGTCAGCATCTCATTTTATTCTTCCATATGGAAATTTTCAAGAACTGAAAACCGTAAACACCCTACAAGGAATGTGCAGACAGTTTAGAATACGGGTTCTTCCAGCCCCTTTGGATAAAAAATAATTTTTGTTGTTGCTGTTGCTGTACTTTAGATCCCTGCCGTTTGGAGAGAAAAGTTTGTTTTGTTATGAATGATTGGCTGAACGGCAAAAGTGAAAATATCCCGGCAGCAAAACGCATCATTTTTTTTTTTTTTTTGACTAATAGAATAAAATGAGATGCTGACTCCTTTATAGAATGCATCTTGAATATGACGTGAAAGGTGCCATTGAAAGAAACGACATTCCAGTTGTAAACGTAAATTTATTCATTTGTTTTGCATGAAAAGAAACTGATGGGTTTTCCACAAGTTGAGATTTTGTGTACACTTCACGTGGAATGTGAATTTAACACCAGGCCTGGTATCATATTTTCAAAGTTCATTGACTCGAGCATGATGCTTCAATTAGTGGGATAGTTATAGTAAAAAACACTCTGCAAAGAAAAAATACATACAATTAATTTGCAATATATATATATATATATATATATTGCAAATTTGCTAACAGTTCAATAAGAATAGAGAACAAAGTGCCTTAGTACTAAAAGTACAATTCGATACCTACTCAATCGTATGTTCTGTACAGCTTTTTCAGCAGCAATTCAAACTGATCATCTATTTCTATAGAACCTACTGAATAGAATGCTCTTCTCAAAAAACTTGATGACACATTGATCAGAGGGTACGTGATTCTGTGGAGAATCAGGAGCAATTCGAATGTGGAAACCGAGTCGTAGTCTATCTTGAAAGAACCCAACTCTTTGCGACATCTGTTTTCGTCGACGTAAAACACACGTAATGTACAACCCCTAGAACACATAAAAAACCTCATTCATCCTGGAAGCATCAAATTTGAAGTACCTGATACCACATATTTCCTTTTCTGCTTTGCTTATCACTTCTTCTGCTATCCGAGGGAGCAGAGTTTTGGAAAACTTCATGGCTTGTGAAGAAAAATGCTGAATCCTTGCCACCTTGAGAATATTCTTTATTTCAGATGCAATCTCTCCTTTCACTGAATCATCGGGATTGTAGTTCACATCTGTTCACAAAAAGTTTTTTTTTTTTTTAAAAAAAAAAAGAAAAACTGATGAATTAAAAATTACAAGCAGATTTCAGAAACGTACTCTACACTCATTCTTATTCACAGGTAATATCAGGTAATCAATAACTACAACCGTTTTGAATAATATCACTTTCGGCAGACCGAATTCCAGCAGGATTATCACAAATGCAAACAGCGGAAGTGACTTACTTACTCTCGTTTCTGTTTATTGTACTACAATCACAGTACGAGTTACTCTTGGAGTTGTTTTGGTTTCTCCAGAAGCAACTGTCCGCATTCGCAGCATCAAAAGTGCCATAGCTGAACTCGGATACCATTCTTCAACGCTGCTTTTTCAGCAAAACTCCATTTCGATTCAGCTGGAATACGCACGGCACACGCACCTTCTAGCCATTGAGGTTTGTACTGTAAAGTGCATGATTTGGCGTAATTCTTGAAGCGCTCACCAATGGCAGTTTCGCTTTTCCAGTTATGCATTTGCCTGTTTTTTTCTTTTTTTTTCCTTTTCTTTCTTTCTTTCTTTTTTGAAGTGAAGCGATCGTACGCGAGAAACTGCGAACTGCTTAGCGGTCGTCAAAGTGCCGTATACCGTGGTTTTTTGAAGATGATAAAGAAATTCAAGCTATTTGGAGTTCAGGTGATGAAACATACATCTGCAGCATCTTTGCATGTGTGCCAAATTATTTTTTTAAATCAAGTGGCAGCAGGGCATTTGGAGTGAAGACCAGGAGAGGAGGAGGAGGAATAATAAGAAGAAAAGGAGCATATCCGGTAATTTCGTTTCGAACAGCTGATTTGATTCAAAGTAAAGGCAACAAATTCGAATGGTAATTCAGTTTTTCACAAAGAGCATGTAACGTGTCATACACACACACATATACACATCACGCATCCACGATCACAGGGTGCGCATTAGTAAGAATACCTGCTTGTCTCGATATGCCACCCACTCATTTAAAAAAACAAAACAAAACAAAACATGTGAGTGTATCTCGTTTGATCCGTAGCACAATTCCAACCAATTTCGAATTCGGGTGCCCTCAAGTCACCAATCTTTCCTGCATTGGGTTGACTTCCATCATGGCCGACAGTCTGGAAGGCCTAGGAGCCTACCCTATTTGCATTGTTGCGTTTGAACTTGGTTACCATGTTGAGCATCTCAGGAACTCGTTAGACATAGTGCATTCCGATGACTTCACAATGCACACAAAGGTTCACGCTGATTTTCCAGCACGATTTCTCTAGATGAAAATTTCCTCTTGTAACAAAAAACAAAAAGACAGAGAGAGAGAGAGAAAGAGATCGAACTGTCTGGTAGAGATGATGATGCAAGAAACTGTTACAACTACATCTATCCTTCCCTCTGCTTGCTTACACGAACCACTGGAGTATCTTGGAAAAGCTTCCATGTTGCTGATTCCGGTGGATACTTGCTGAGCAAAGGTTCGTTTTCTTTTTCACTCGTAGAAACAGTCCGGTGGGTGGAACGTGGGAAGTGTGAACGCTACCGCGATGAGTTTTTCCTGTGAACAACCTCAGGGAAGCGCAACAGTCCGCACAGATCATGCATGGCTTGTTGAGGTTCCAGAACTCGGACCTATCGGGTCACACAACGGGGTTTTTCTCCAGTGCTGACGATCTTGCATAAACCATGGGCAAAGCAAAAGACAGCTGTGGAGGATCAGGCACAAAGAACTCTGTTCTTTTCTTAAGGCCGTGTATCAGCACAGAAACTGCCTAGCCCAGCTACTGACACTATCCATGTCCCACTCGCTTCGAGAATAGGAGTTCAACTTCTCACCTACACCCCGTATATGAGTCAGCGTTGTGTGGAGCATGTTCGCTCCTGATTTGGGCTCGTTTTGCGGTGAAAAATTTCGGACTTCATTTTCTTTCTTTCTGTCTCTCCCTCTTTTTGCCATTGTTTTCGTCCATGGCTGGAGCGGAACCTCGGAGGCCAACTACCCAGCTGAGCGCATCCGTTCCATCCTGTGGATTTCTGGCCTCACATCCCTCACTTTATGTTTCCTCTGTCTTCGTTTCCTGCCGGCAGGAGGCTGGCAATATGGCCGGTAGCCGAATCTTCCTATTCGCGAAGGGCAGCCAGACAACAACAACGACAGTTCGGCCAACTTCGCGATTTCTTCTCCACCACCCGTCTACACTCCTTTCCTAATCCTTCTGCCTCTCCTCCTCCCCCTTTCTGTTGAGGAAGTAGCGCCTTCTGAATGAGCTCTCCTCTCCATCCTCTGAAATTCCAGAGCAAACAGCTAGATAACGCTGCGGAACCGCTAAGCTTAACCAGGAAGTCAGCCACCGTCGAAAGGAAGGGTGCTTTCAGGAAATAATAATTCATCATCTTCCCTATACCATCTTTCCACTTTCTTCTTTTCTCCTCCTTGAATTCTGATCCAAAAGTGAATTTTCGTGCTGCAGAGTAGATCACTTACAGCTAGGCTATGGGGGGGGGGGGGGGAGATGTTGCTGATTTTCCTTTTTGGAGACTTCCCACTACCTTGTGAATTACACACAAAGAGCCTGGGAAAAGATATCCTCGAAAGCGTTGAAGGCTGCAACTCTATCCATAACCTACATACATTTGGATCTGATTGGTGATTTGAAGTCCTCATGTTTTGTGCAACTGGCATAGTTAAATCCAGAAGAGGAAAGGGAAAAAGGAAAGGAACGACATCCGTAGTTAACTTCTATGCGATCTCATCTTTTCTGCCTTCAATGCACACCCCATATCCCTCCTCCTTCGTTCAGCTTCTCCTTACCACATAGATCAAGCGGATACGTTTCTGAAATTAGCTTGTAATTTGTAATTTATCAGTTTCTTTTTCTTTTTATTCAAAAAATTGTGTGAACAGATGTGCATTGCAAGCCTGATGATTAAGTGAGAGGGAAGACTGCATCAGAAATAAAGAATATTCCGAAGGCGGCATAGCACTGCAAATTGAGGGTGGCCGATGAGCATTCACTTATTACCCAGACACGAGCAGGAGAAACCTTTTCGTTTAATCCTCATCCATGATACTGAACGACGTAGGAGTCACGTACTATTCATCCGGGAATCTCCGTGATGCTGTGCTGTCTTTCTTTTCCTTCACAGCTGAGGACAGCGATCGACAAGCATAACAGTGCAAGAACGATCTCACAAGCTGGAAAAGAAACCAGTGCCTTCAGTATGAATGAGTTGTGAGACAAGAAGACTCCTTCTCTCCCCCTTCCGTTACATGGAAAGGTTGCGAAATGGGAAGCTGAATGCTCTCGAGACAAGATCAGACATGGGATCATGCTTCCCGGATGCTGTAGGGCCCCCCCCCACCTTAGGAACGCCACACCCATACCTCACTACCTAAAGTTGGCGGTCGCAAAACAGCTCTCACTCTTTCACAATGCCATCCAGGCTCTCGCATCTCCAGCAGCAATAGAATACGATTCTACAGCTCGTCAATGTCTTTTTTACGTTCGGATTCCGCTTTGGGGAAGGGTCTATCACCCTATCCTACCGTCTTGAACAAGAGTTAACCAAACCATAAGTTCTTCATTTCAAATCTGTTCTAGAGGTTCCGCTTGGTTACTAAGATGAAAAGTCTCCCCAAATGTCTGCGTTTCTCTGTCCTTTTGCATTATACTAACTGAGTAACTTTTATCCGATCTGGTATATCCTCCCTTAACTTGACCCCGTCTTTTTTTCCAAAGATGCAAACATTTCAAGTATAAGGGCGGACATACCAGATTGGGTAAAAGTTACTCAGTACAATATAAAAAAGAAAAGGTAGGTTTGGAAAAAAAGGGAGGTTAATCTCTTCACTCTAGTGAGCTGATTGGAAATTCCTATTAACGGCGCAGGCGCCCCAGGGCATTCCTTCCCGATATTCCCTTTCCTTTCCATCCTTCTGTAACCTCGAACAACACTTGTTCCTAAGACAGAGCAGACGATATCCTGTCACTCTCTCTCTCCTCCTGCCACCGTGAACATTCATTTGTCTCTCTGATCTGACTTCAGCTAGCTCGGGTGTCATGACTTAATCCCTCAGATTCAGCTGTCCTCAACTTTTAAGAAAGGCACGAGTCTGAGTGTAGTTGGCTCGGGGGACTTGTGATCTCTCTCTACCCTCTCTCCGTCTCGAGCAACTCTTGACAAAACCCTTCCGGTGCCGTCGAAGGAAAGTTGAAGTCTTGACCATCTCCGAATTTGTATTGCAAAGGTTCGTGCAATCTAGGAACTTGGAGGGTCCCTCGACTTGCAGGATGCGACGCGTTGCATGCCTTCAGTGCGAACTCATTCATTTGGAAGTTTGGCATTCGAAATGATCACAAGGGGAAGAAACAGTGGAGAGAAAAGCGAGACATCCTGGGGACAGAAGACTGATGATCGTACATTACTTGCAAGCAATCCACATCCCCGGAAGATTTGTTATAATGGTACGCTTGGAAAACGCACCTGTATGTTCGTTTCTCTAAGAATTTCCAGGCCCGCTCTCCTGCTTCAACTGAACAGGGACACGAAGAGCAGCACGGGCATCACGCTCTACCAGCGCCACAGTGTGACGTACAAGCCAACGATACGGCACTGGAAGATGCGTCAGGAAGATCGCTCTCCCTAAAACGGGCCGTAACTAGTACTAGTCTTTGCATTTTCCGACGATTCTAAGATATCAGCGGTAGCACAAAGCATCCCTTGATACGGATGAGGCTCCATCAGACCTTCCGGAGAACAGGGAAGCTTGGGAACTGGACAGCGAAACAGTGACTGCATTTAAGGAATTCAAGTCGTGATGAGAATTTTTCATTCCTAGCTAAGCAAGGAAATTATAAAGTTCATTAATCCCGAAAGGGGCACTGTCGCTCCCACGCTTCCCTATGTATAGTGCAATCCTGCTCTTCGAGGAATTCTGTTGCTTCCACTTTTTCTGTAAGCCTCTTTGAAGTGGCTCTGGAAGCGAAGGCCTTCCTCGACTCTGTAAGACGGATTCTGGAAGCAGCGACGCCGAAAGACTTCGAAGTGGATGAAAAGACCGAAGGAAGGAAGTGATCAGCTTGCGGAACTGATAACGGAGTTGAATTCTGGACCACATTCGGGTCTGAAGCTTCATCGAGATTGGAGGAAAAGGGTTTCGACGTGGAATGCGCAGGTCTCTAAACGAAACTTGATGGTACAGCAATGGAGGGGCGCTCCTGCTTCTCAACTTACGAAACCGACCTGGAAGATTTTCGCTTAAAGTAACTCCTTTGCGTGAAGCTTTCTCTACGTGGATTCAAGGAATAACGAGCCAAGAAGACTTACGGAAAAAAAAAAAATGTTTTCCCTCACCACTTAGATCCGATGCAAGTTCTATCTCGACCATCATCGGCATTGGGAACCAGGGACGTGATCACATGGAAAAGCAGAGTAAACAGCTTCACACACTATGCTTGCAGGTGGCCTTGATTTCTGCGCACATGAAGAAAAAAAAAATCGCCCTGAGGAACAGCCGCGGCGAAAAGTTGTAACATGAAATAGCGCGTCCTTGAGTGGGAGCAGCGTAGCGATTCGTTCCATAGTAAGCAGCTCAATCTCGTTTCGGATTTCATCTCGAAGAAGAGAATCACGTGACCGGTGTGAAGTCTGCACTCCACAAGCGCGGATGCAGAAACATTTTCGAGTAGCAACTTCGAGGTGTATTGACCGCCCGGCCTTTGGCGCCATCTTTGACGACATCAGAGACGACTTGACGAAATGCTGACGATTTCGCTCAGTCCGGAAGACTTCAAGGTGTGACCAAGGCTTCCAAAAAAACACCTTCTGTTCTGCGTATCCGATTCCCCGTTCTTCCGAATTCGACGACCGCCGCCCGTAGCGAGTTGCCAAAACAAAATAGGAGGCGAAAATGTTGGCTTTGCAACTTTTTTTTACAAGCTCTCCAATAGGCAATAATAATGATTGGAAAAAAAAAAAAAGGCTCTAAGAGAAGAGTGTGAGATGTGAGATGAACGTGAGATGAGAGGATCCTTCCCCAACTTTGATGGAATGGAATAGCTGTAGCCAAGGTCTCGCCGGAAAGGAGGAACCGTCAGCGAGGGAGAGAGACAGAAGAAGGAAAGTTGTTTGCAAAACAATGGTGACCGCAGAACAAAAAGGAGATTTGGGGAACGCCGCATCCTTGGAAGATCCCATCCTCAGTGGTTATGTTGTTGCAAGGGAGACGACCTTCCCGATATGGCGCGCAGGCATCCTATGGGAACAGTGGATTAAAGAATTCCTAAAGTCCCTGAGCTCCTCTTTCCTTGGATCACACCAAGGTGTAGTGCCTGTGGGAATCCAAAGCTATGCGTGCAGCTGTTCTCCCACTCCCTTGCTACTCCCTAAAGACGACCTCCCAGAAGGGAGAGCTTTTTTCCACGAACCCCATGAATGCTGATGATGGGAGTCCGTGGGTCCGCAATGCTGACGGATAAAAGAGTGCCATCCTGGTGATCCTCGAAGGCATTTTCCACATACTGATGTCTCAACTAATCAGTAACAGTGTGGTCATCGAAGATTGTACAAAGACATCACACAATGCATCTCTTCACCGTCCTATGCGCACAGACGAGCCTGCAGACGAGTTCCGTGCCGCGCGTATTGCCATCCAACCGCAATTCGTGCTCGCTGCCACAAAACGCCTCAAGTGGAGAGCAGAAGAGCAGCGGTGGATCTGGCTGCCTGATGTATCCTCAATCACGTCAGGGATCAGGAAGAATCAAGGGTCAGCTTCCATTCCACCATGGCATAAACTCCTTTAGAGAGAGGCAGACGAGCACTCGGAGGCACGACATCCCATTTAGAGACCCGGACGTGGTGTTACCAGAAACACATCATCCCAGAGTGTAGTCCTCCTCCCGACCTCCATCCGCTTCACTCGGTGACTAGGGTTCCCATCGTGGGTGGTGGTCGGGAGGCGGCAGGTCCTTCGGCGACGGGAATGCCAGGCCTACCCTGCTTGTTCGAGTTGCAACTCTGCGTTGGAGGGTATAAGGCCGACAAGAAAATAAAAGGAGCAGGAGAGAATGGTGTGAAGAAGGAAGGAGGGGAGGAGGAAAAAAGGAAGATCTCCGAGCGACTCTTGGTGCCACGCGCGGAGAGCACACGTAACCACATGGCCCCTAACGTGGGAAGTTACAGAATTGAAGGAAGGGTGAAACGAACAGAGGGATGGTAGGGGCAAAGCCTCCTTGCCAGTTAGTTTTCCTAGTCATCCTAAAAATCGCTCAGCGACCTCAGCGTCGAGAGCGAGAATTGCTATGCCACCAGCTAGCTGACCTCGAATCCGCTGGCGGCTTGCATCTGCTGCTGCTGCGCATGACTCGCTTCTTAGAGATGACGGCGGCATACTTGATCTCCTACTCCCGCAATGTAACAGGCGAGGGAAATTCAGAGATCGCGAGGAGGAGGGGGAGGCTTGAGCGAGGATGCGGTGATCCAAGCGACCTGAGTCCTCCCGAAGTGCTGCACGGAACGAATTCTATGAAGCCACCCCCTCCTCGCCGGAGGGGAGGGGAGAAGACTGCCACCAGCATGCAAGCGGAAACGAAAGCAGGAAACACACACTTAAGGGCCAGTGCTGTCGGTCAGTGAGTTTGCTGCAGCAGAGGCAAACTTCGACTCGGGGGTAACCGCGCTCGTCGGACGGGTTCGCACCTCGTCACGGCGGGGTGCGGTGACGCCAGGGGTCGCGAACGGAGCGTTCAGTTCGGGAGGAAGAGATGAACGAAAGGAGAAGGAACCTCATCGTCTTTTCACGTCGCACCTCACACTGCCGGAGAGTTCCTCGCACCCGAAGGGCACGCTGGGTGGCGCGCGCATTTGCGCCTGCTCGGAGCTGGAGAAGCGCGGTCCGGATTCCGGTTCCCCGGCTTCACGACCGGTGCATTCCTCGCGGTCTCCTTGACCTACCGCCATCCTCTCTCGGCGGCAACGCTTCCTCCGCTTCTGTTCTCCCCCACAGAAGTCAGAGGTCCTTTTCGAAGATGTGGAACGAACGAGAGAAAAATAGGACGGGAGAGCTGAGAGAGGAGAAAGAAGGGAAAGGAGGGAGGGAAGCCAACTTGCGCTTCCGACCAGAAGAAAGGGGGTTTGGAGGTCTTCTACTGACCGCGAAGTGTGCTCCGCTGTCCGTCCCTCTGCCAAAACTTCGTGGTGCCCTTTGGACCCGCGTAAACCCTTCGTCCGAGGCACCTCCCGAGCCGCTCGTCTCAAGGTGTGGCTTCTTCCCGAGACTGAAGTCCTCCGTCGGGAGGAGACAGAAAACACCATCCCGCGCCAGGAAGAAAATGGATAGCGCGAGGAGGACTATTCGCTCTTCCGATTGGTCTCTGTTCTTCCTGACTTTTTCCCACCGAAGGATTTCCGATGGAGGGAGCAATAAGAAGAGACAGCAGCAGGGAAAACAGCGGCGCCAGGGATATCCAGATCTCTCCTTAGCTACTGATCATCTCCTCGTTTTCCCCCGTCCCTCTCCCCTGAATCGAGGAAGGCAAGACCCTCGTCATCACCAAGTGCGGCGCATTTGCAGGAAGAAAAAGAAGGATGGGGTGTCAGTGCATAAGCAGCAGGAGTTCCCGCCGACTGGCAGTCCGGAAAGCGAGACGCTCCCATCCCTTCCCGACTCCCAGGATCTTCCGTTGGCTGCCACTGAAGTGAACATCCTCCGTAATTCCCTTACTCTTTTCGAAGTGCGTGGATGTCCTGAGCCAAGGGATCCTCCTCTCCCTTAAAGGGTCACCCATGACCCCTCCTACCAATGTCATTGCACATGGAGTCCTCCGTCTAGTTTCCGCTCCCCCCAGTACTGCTGATGGTGCCTTTCGGAGGAATGCAGTGCTTACTCAGAAGACCCGGTATGAAACCGTCGGGAAGCTCCACGCTTACTCGGAGAATTCCAAAAGCTCACAAGGAGCTACCCTCCTTCCTCCTTCTCCCCCGCTTCCCCTTTCGCGGGAATGATGCAGGAAAGCGGGCAGAGGGGATGCAAAGGCTGCTCCCCTTTATTCCTGTTCCAAGGAGCGATAGTAGTCTTGAAGCACCTCCCATCCTTTCTCGGACATGAATCCTGGAGGTGGCTCGGAGCCAGATTTCGCCAGCGCTAGAAAGAAACCACGCGGGCCACGCTCCCACGTTAGGGAAATGACAAGAAAGGAACGCGGATTCCTCACTTCTCATCTTCGTTCCCGAGATGAAGATAAAGTCCTGAACCCGCTCCGGCTCGAAATAGGTCATGCTAGCGCGTGTCTTGTCGTAGGCTGCGACGCGGAAGGGGATGATCTCCATCTCCGTCAGACCCGGCGCCATCCCGAGCACCTTGGCGCCGTGAGTGGGATCGTACAGGTCGATATTGGGCTTCTCCGGGTGCGGGAGGCCGGCCGGGTCGCGACCGACAACGTAAAAGTTGGCACCGGCGAACATCCGTGTCCGGGCGTGCCACTGCACCTGGAGAAAGGCCCTTCATGGATGGAGAGAACCCTGTTGCTCTCGGAGGCTCTGAGAGAAGGAAAGGGAGGGAGGAAGAGGCCTGAGTCTCCGGGAGAACTTGGGAAATAGGGTCTCGGTGCTTCACAAGAAGAAGGGGAGCAGTAAAAAAAGGGGAAAGGGGAGGGGACCTGCCATTATTACTGAAGATGGTGGTGGTGGAGGGAAGGGGAGAGCGAAGCGAGGAGAAAGGAGGGGAGAGGAGATTGTGCAGCAGCAGCCGCCACACTCACCTCGGTGGGGCCGGCATACATCATCGGAGATGGGAAGATGGCAAGGACGGTATGCTCCGCGCCCGCCAACTTCCCGTCCTGGAGAACGGCCTCGTGCTGGCGCACTCGGACATGGAGGGGGACGTCGTCCGCCTTGGTCATGCCGCCCAAGGGATGCAGCAGCAGCGTGGGACGCTTGAAGCCGAGCTCCATCAGCCGCTGGCGCGCATCGTTCACCAGGAGGCAGTGTCCGTTGTGCAGCGGGTTGCGCAGCTGGAAGGCGTACACCGTGTCGGAGCCGATTTCCCGGAATCGCTGACGCAGCTCCTTCGGAGTCAGGCGCAAGTGGTCCAGGCCGTCGTGCCAGCGAATGCGCTCTAGCACCTCGAGGTCTCCGCCCAGCAGCCAGTCGCCGCTCTCGTAAATCATCTGGAAGGAAGCGTAAGCGGCAGTCCTCGTCACTGTCGGTCAACAGCTCCCCCACCCCTGTCCGCTCCCTTGGAAGGAGAGGATCGTTGCTCAGACCTTGATATAGGGATGCTTCGCGCTGCTGGTGCCGAACTGGCGGCAGACGCGTTCCTCCTTGCGGTGGGCGTAGATTTCCGGCCGACGAAGGATCGCAACGCAGCGCGCTCGAAACTTCAGCGCTACCGCAGTAGCTCCGCGGAGGCGGGGCAGGTCTTCTGCATACACCGGGAGTACGATGGGGACGCTGAGGCTGACGAGGCGGTCCTGGCGCAGGCAGTTGAAGTGGAGGCTCTGCAGGTACTCTAGCTCGCGCATGAAGCCCTGCAGGGGTGTAGCCCAGCCCTCGGCGAGGACTTGGAGCCACTGAGCGTCCAGGTCGCTCAGATCCAGGGCCGGCAGACCGGACGCTTCGACGAGCAGTTCCGGGACGCGCTCCTCGGGAACGAACAGTTCCAGAACTTCGTCGGACATCGGAATGACTCCCTGAGGACACGACGAGACTTTCTGCTTCACTCGCAGAGGGCACATGCGGAGCGCGCATAGGAGCGGGGCGAAAGGCAAGAATGCGGGGGCGGAGGTGAGTAGAAAAAGTGGCCCCCTACGAGAGGAAAGAGGGAAGGGGGGGGGAGGGGATGTGTGCGCGCCTGGGATCGCTACCCATCCTTTTTCCTCTTCCCCTCCACTTTTCGATTGCGCGACAGATGCGCCACCCCATCAGGAGATCGAGCAACTCTCTCGGCAGGAGGAGGGTCCTAGGCAAGGACATCCGTGGGAAACAAAGTGGGTAAAGGGACGAGATCCCCCCCTCCTCATCCCCATGAGCACGCGCTTCTGCTTTGGAACGAGGGAGAACCCAATTGCACTGGCCGACCGGGAAAAACGAGGAGGATTGGGAGCCCCGGATGCGAGATGATGCTCACCGGCGTAGAACATAGGTCGCTATTTTTCGGAGGAGCATGCAGGGAATCTCCACTGAAAAAGCGGGGAGGACTCTGATGTCTCAGTTCATCGCTAGCACGATGGAAATTCCGGCCCTTCTCTTTCCCCAATGGCACCCTTCCTCCTTCCCGCACGGCCGAGTCCCGCGGTCGCTGGGAAGAAACGCAAGAACCCCCTACCCCCCGCGGCATGGCAGCGTGGCTCCAACTCGATAGATCTACTGACCCATGACCCCGTGGAAACCGGGAGCACGGTTCGATTCCCGATCCCCTCTCTTCTCCCTCGCACTCTGCTCTGCCATTTTCCACAGCTGTCCCTCAGGCGAGGGACCTCGGGAGACGAATTCCGCATCTAAAGGCCCCCCCCCCCGATCAGCAAACTCTTCTCTATGACCGGAACTCCTTGATAAACGCAAGCCCCTTTGCCGGGAAATATACATCCGCGGGATCCTCTGGAAAACCTGCGACGTCCCCTACCCGAGTGTGCACATCCGTCAGCAGCACAGGTCCCCCGCTCTCCCCTCCTTGTACCCCAGAATTTATGGATCCTATAAGAGGAAGTTAGGGAGAGATCCCGTACCCTTTCCGCGGGTTCATTCTCCCACACCTTCACGCCTGCCGTTCGCCGCTCCCCAGGAAAGGCGGAGGAGAGCTGTAGAGGCGACGAAAAGGGAGTGGCAAGGAAAGGGGAGAACTCCCGAAGCAAACACGTGATGCAGCAACTGAGATGGGAGAAGAAGGCTTCATGGAAGAGGGCAGGAGAGACAACGTGGTCGCGAGGAGCTCGCGCCAGATGGAGAGGAGGGAGGCGAAGCAGGAAGCCGATGGCCACCACGCGCTGCGTCGGACCCTCCCTGCCTCTCGACCAACTCCTGTTCGGAATGAACTCCACCCAGCGGACGCCTTCGGCCATCCAGAAAGGGGAAAGGAGGGAGGGGCGAACGTTAGATGGGGCCGGAGATGAAGGGCACACGTACCTTCATGTCCCGCGTCTTGAGGGCGCCAGAGCCACAAAACAAAAAGAAATGAGGAGGGGTAGGAAACCCCCTTGCAGCCGCCTACACTGCCATGGGGTCCGTCGATCGATCGCTGCGTCCACTGCCAGACCACGAGTTCTTCCGGGGACTTGAGCGGACTCGCACCAGTCCGATGGACCCACCAGTCCCTGGACTCGAGGTCTCCAATGCGGTAGAGCAAGGATAGGCATGGAAAGGAAGAGGAAAGAAGAGGGGAGACAGGAAAAAAAAGAAAAAAAAAGCGGAAATATATAATTGACGACCTTTCCCTCCTCCCGAAGGATGGATCCGGAGCCGGGAGAGCGCACCCGGGAGCTCTCGGAGGCAGAGGCGCGCAGAAACTGCGTGCCGTTCGTCCCGTGCGGAGGGATGAGGAGCGGGACGGGAGGAGCATCCCCCTGCTAACCCAGCCCTGCAGTTCAAGCAGCGCGCATGTCTTACCTTCTCCTTCAGGAAGCAAACGAGCTGGGCCACGCACTCATCAACGCTGAAGCCGACCGTGGAGAGGACGAGATCGGGATGCTGCGGTTCCTCGTACGGAGAGTCGATGCCAGTGAAGTCGGTGATCTGCTGGAGCCTCGCCTTCTTGTACAGCCCCTTGCTGTCTCTCTGCTCGCACACTTCCAGCGGCGTCTTCACGTATATCTCGAAAAAGGGCAGGCCAGACTCCTCATGGATGATCCGCGCCGCATCCCGGTCCTGAAGACATGGGATAAGAAGAAAAGAGAGCATCTGGGTGCGGCTGTGTGGGCGTCCAGTTTTCTGGCTCGAATACGAAACACCCCGATATGCACCTTGGCGAAGGGCGACACGAAACTGCAGAGCGCGATCACCCCCGAGTCGGCGAACAGCTTGGCGACCTCGGCGACGCGGCGGATGTTCTCTTCGCGATCCTGCACGGAGAAGTCGAGGTTCCGGTTCAGCCCGTGCCTGATGTTGTCTCCGTCCAGACTGTATGAGGCGATCCCATTGTGGATCAGGATGTTCTCGAGGGCGAAGCTGATGGAAGTCTTCCCGGCCGCCGACAGACCTACACAGAGATGAGGTTCCAGAAACGAGCAAGCGAGGAGGCGAATTGGGGGCGGCACCAAGGAAGAAGGGGATAGTCCCGAAAGGACAGGGAAGCCGATACAGTTCCAGGACCAGAAGTCACAAAAGAAGCTGGAAACCATCCGATTCTGAAGAGCCCCTCCACAAGCAGGTCATCTCCGCGTCGTCCGCGCGCGCACCCCGTTCCGTGCTGCCCATGCCTACCGACTGACGAGGTCAAGCGCTTGGCGCCGTTCCCTCCCATGAAAGCGACCACAACCGCAGGAATCTCCAAGAGCCAACGGTTCTTTTCGCTCGGGTCGGGGACGGTCCTCGTTGCAAGCTCTATGTCCCCGCAGCTTCAGGAAGGCGTTCCGCACCTTGCCGCACGACCAGAGGTGCCGGTCTCGGTCTTTGATGGAGTCGAGGTTCGCTTCGGGATGGCAGCAGCTACGACCCGCGGATCCACCCACAAAGCCTTCGTGGCTCGTGAATCCATTAGCACCATGCAGTAATCTCGGCGCCAAGCAAGCTCTTTCTTTCGTTGTCGAAGTTTTGGTCTCGCTTTGGGACGAGGAAAAAATAAAATGAAATAAACACGCATCTTCACCCCAGGGGTGACGACGCTCCTTGTAACGTGGCATCACTCCGGAAGAGGCTGCTTTGGGCATTTTTTTTTTTTTTTTGCCTTCCAAAATCTGTAAAACTGCAAAACCACACCCTGGAGCGCCCGTGTCGGAATGAGAAATCCATTCGCGGTTTTCCCGGAAGCTGGATGACGGTTCCCTTTCAGGAAGCAACTCGTGCCGTGCGGTCTGCAGCTGGGAAATAGCCCGGAAGAGTACGCTTCCTTTTCACGGGGTGGGGGCAGCGCGAGCAGTGTGCGAGCGAGCATTGTCCCCCAGCAGCAGCAGCAGCAACAAGTCACCACTGAGTGAGACTATCGCCTCCGAGAGGTTGTTGTGGCCGCTTTCGAGGGAGCCCTGACGAAACGCCGCAACCCTGACGTCTCGACTGGACCTTCCCTCAAAAGTCCTTTGACCTCCACTCAAGGATTCTTCGAGTGCACCGACGAGCGCTACCCGTTCTGCAGGCGCAGTCTCCTTGCTGCTTGCAGGTTTAACACACCACTTCTAGCAAGGCACGGTTCGATTGATCGCTTGCCAGGGGACCTGGGCCGAGCGCCCTCGCGATGTGCTATGCGTCTGACGCCGCTGCGGAGGGAACGCAAGATTTCGTTTCGCAAGAACACCTGGAGTTCAAGTATCCGTGGGGAGCGAGACCCAAGCACACACATTTGATCAAAAGCGGAGGAGGAGGTTTCGGACTGAGGAATCAGAGACGTCCACGAGCCAATGGCAGGAAGACGAACAGTGGAAGAATCGAAAGGACCACAGAGAACACACGATGGACCCTCGCTCCTAAGAACGACGACTGCTGACGTGTGCTCATCTTCATCATTGCTGATGCAAATAAAATGAAATACCAAAGAAAAAAAAAACATATGAACGGAAGATGGCTGGATGCGAACTAGTACGGTTTGAGTCTCGTGATCAGGCCTGAGATTTCTAGAGGTGTAGCCTTTCCCTTGTTCTTCTGCTACCCCAACTCAGCCCATCCACCCCCCTCCCCCCCACCTCTGCATTCGACCCATAGAGGAGAGAAAGAGAACAAGCTGCTGAAAAAACTGCTTGCGGGCCCATGCATGAGCCACCCCGAAGTGGTGTGCACTTTGCAGAGGCGACGGCAAGGAGCTGGAGCACTTTTTGCGGCAAGAGAAGGGGGCTGCCGATAAGGCTTGCATCGCCAACTCCGCTCGCGGGCAGAGCGTGCACAGTTCCGCTTTCCGCGTGTTTCGAGACGGCATTTTTCTGGTTCTCGAAGCACGCGAGCCACAAATTCAACCAGGTTCGCTGGAGAACGGTTTCCAGAGGAACCAGCAGGTTTCTCTCGCAAGGCAAGAAGTGAGCGAAGGTCTACAATTCACGTATCTCGCAAACGAGGACCGTGTGCGTAAAGGCTGCCCCTCCTCCCCTCCCCATCCCGAAATGCCTGTCTGATGTTGGCTACTCTGGAAAAAAAAAAAAAAATCCAAGATGACACGAAGAGAAAACATTTGGACCAAGGAGAAAGAAGATGCCTTCACCAGGTCCTGGTAAGCGAAATGTGAAGGAATAAACAATCCCGGTATCGGCTCGGTTTGTAAGCAGCAATGGAAGCTGCGACAGAAACAAAGCAACCCGGTGTGACCACCCAACCACCCACAGCACAGGCACAACGACGCATCATGGCATCTTTCAGATACGAGAGAATTGTCATTTCTCGTTCTCTTCTTCGTCCCCATTCTCCGAAGATGTTCACCTGTGAACCAGATGGTACATCCGCGAAAACCTTTCCTCTGGCCCATAATCTCGCCACGCTTGCTTCTCGTGACGTGGGACACTTGGTAAGTGATGTTCTTCGATTTGGCGGGAAGCTGAAAACCATAAAATAGCCATCAGGCCTTTTCTTTTTTTTTCATCATTTTCGCACAGTTGCCGATAACCTCATGCATCCCACAGATCACCACCCAGTCGAAGATAAAAACTTTATTTCTCGCTTGTCAGAAGCGCATGATTCAGTTGGAAGCCGGAGAGTGTGCGAGCAATCGGAACACCCAAACTGCGCATCCACCGGTCTACTGAAAGGAGACACACATGAACAGGATAAACCGTGTTTCAGCAGCGGCTCGGTTTGTAACCAGCAACAGAATCTATGACAGAAGACAAGCAGCTGCCCAGTGCGACCATCCTTGGCGCAGGCACAACGACGCATCATGGCATCTTGACATATGCATGCGAGAGACACACGCACGTACACGCACACACACACACAAACACGTTTCCGGATGTCCAGAAATCGCTGGTGGTAAAGAAACGCGGAAAAACTGGCACAAGAAGAACTGACGGCGGGGCCTTCTAAAGTTGCGGAAATGTGGAGCAGAGTGCTCTCAGCACTTCCTGCCCGTCGCGAGCGGAGCTCTCCTGTGCGTGCGCTTCGGTGTGCTTTCCCGAAGACAACAAGAGAGGGCTACAGGGAATTGCTCCTGGCTGCCAGAACAGGTACGTGTACGCCGGGAATGGAGAGAGAAAAACGCAGGAAAATTCCCAGTTCTTTACCTTCGAGTCCCAGAACGACATGTCTTCCAATTGCACCTCAGCGGAGTACCTACAGCAGCCAGGGAGTCAGGTGGACCTGGAAAAGCACAAATTGGGGGGCGTAGACAGAACGGCGGAAAACAAACAACATTACGACGAACAAACACCAACGCAAGCACGAAAGAAACCCATGCAAAAATGCGTGATCGTTAGCGGCATTTGAGCAAGCATGCAGATTCACTTCGTGTTTTTCACGAACACTCCCAAGTTTTCAGGAAATTTCCTAGTGAGGCGTCTGGGAAGATTGCCGAAAAATGCAAACGAGAACACCCCGGACAGACAGAGTGCATTGGAGTACTCCAACAGTTCTGACACTGCTGGAGAAAAATGAGTCCGAAAAAATGCGAACGCAGATAAGGGAACTCTTCTCCAAAACTTCATAAAGACCAGATGGATCTAACGTGTCGCATGCATGACAACCGAACGGCGCCTTACTGAAGAGGATGGAACGAGCGACGTTCAATAAAACTACCCGTGCATCTGCTGGTGCTCCCTACATCTGCAAGAAACGAGACGACAGGTGCAGAGCACTGTTCTCCGACTCTCGGCCGGGCAACGATCCGCGTCTTTCAAATCTCTCCAAAACTCCAAGTTCATCCGAAGAAAGCGAGCTCTTCGTCGGTTGGGTTGGATCGCAGGCAAGGTGCATCGTGTCTTGCAGCCAAAGAGGTGCTTGTGTGCTTTAGGGTGCCACGTCTTCATTTCCCGACCGTGAAGATGTGGATCTGGACACAGAGCAGAGCTCTCCTAATGGGAAAATCCGCGCAGCTAGGAAAGAAACGGCGAACTGCAAGTTTTTATGGTACGGATGAAGCGGGAGTGCCCCTGTCTTGGACGCCAACACTTGAACTTTAGATCTTTACGTGTCATAAACGAGGAGACACGAACCGAGGGAAAGCTGGCCATCTCAGGGTTCCGGACATTACAACATTGAAACAGAATAAATCGTTTCAAGTGGATAAGAAAAACAAATAAAGGGTCACGTGGAAGCAGGCACTTTCTTGATCACCATGACTACTCAGGTATCGAAAAACTGCCACTGTGATCCCACTCAATTTGGAAACAGCGATGTTATCCCCTGCTTCTTCCTGAGGCAGCTCTCCTAGCAACAGTTTTCAACGAAAGCCGTGCAACTCCCGATGACCCCGTTACGGATGCTCGAAATGTCATGAGTGCAGCTGCTTTTTCCGGTTACATTCCAGTATACCCTCCTCCTCCTCCTTCTCCTCCACTCCTCCTTTCCATCAAGGAAGTCGCATCTTGAAAGCTCGAAATCCTCCCTAGGATCTGCGCTTGTGCTAACCCTCCTCCTCTTAAAAATTCCCTAGAAGCTAGAGCTCCGGGATCAAGAGGTCCTTCTGAAGAGGTCTTTTTGAGGTCTTCAGGCTAAAGGTCCTTCTGAGAAGCTCCACCTACGGTGCTTCAGTTTTAAACCTGTACTTTCGCTGAATCCTGTGTGCAAAAACCGAAGTCCTCAAGCTTCCAGGTAGGAACTGCGAAGTTCTCTTGGTCGCTGAGCACGGAGTTTGTGATGGTCAAATTCTTTCATTGCCTGCAAAGCTCAGGATCCTTCGCTTCTGCTTCCAGAAAGCAAATGCATTTCATTTGCAATAGCCACGACGTCAATGGAACAACAGCTATTCAAGATCAAGTGAGCGGTGTTCCTATTATTTGTTCCCTCCAAACATCAGGGTTTAGAAGTCTCTTTCAAAGGTGCGATCCATTGGCCCATTTTCTTCTGAGACCGAAAGGAAAATCCTTTTAGTCATCTGTTTCTCCCAACGCTCACGTGCTCACGAACTCTCGTCATGTGAGGCGGAAAGGAACAGTGCCGATGAGGAGCACCTTACCAGCTGCTGTTGATAGTAGAACAAGGGAAACACTGCAGAATTGCGACACAGCTAGATCTAGTGAATCATAGACACGTACCGGCAAGAGGGTCTTCGTACGCGCCGACATTATTCATTTTTGAAAAACCACTCGAGATTATAGGAAGCCAGGGATCGACAAGAACTGAGTTTCCGGAGGAGAAGTTCGGGATGAGCTTATAATTTAGACCCCACCCACTCACCCTTCTCCCCCTTCCTTCAGCAGCCGACAAATTTTTAAAGCCGACGCTTGCAAATTTTCTAGATGTTTTTTTCTTAAATGCACTTTATCGTGCGACGTGACGTCATAGAACTGCTTAGACTACACACACTTACATGGCCATGCAGATCTCATCCGAGAGCATCTACGTCTGGGAGCGAAATACATACAGACACTGTAAGCTCGGTTTTTACAGAAGAAACATCCATCCGTTCAGGTCGTTCGGTCTTGGGTACGGGAATTGGGTAAGCTGTCCAACAGAACCTTGTAAGAAAACCCATCAAATGTCCGGGTCAAGAACGAGCACCAGTGAGGACATTCTTTGCTGATCAGAAATTCATTATCTATTTAAAGAAAGGCTTCAGGCAGCGAACGACGGTCACAAGATTCGAAACATTGGGAACCATGGAATCATGGCTTGGCTGTTGTGCTGGAGTGGCTGCAACGCGTTAGATAGGATCCGACCGTCGGAACGATTCGTTTCACACCTTCAGAAACACACGCACGTCCTTCAACATCTCAGATATCAAAAATATCTCACGCAAATGTAAATAGGAACCACCTAAGCGAAGTCGGCAACACAACGGTGGCAGAACCGACACAAAGACTGACTCCTGAACATTCCCGAAGCAATTGAAGACCATGCAAGAGGTCGCGGAATGACTGATTCTCACTGAATCTCATGAAATCCATCAAGTGTGCCACTTTGCAGCTACAAGGAAACGGTACATTCACACACAACAGCGAATTCAACTCGGTTTCCACTAAACGGAACGGTTTGCACCTGATGACTTTGCAAGCGTACCAAACTCTTGTGGACCATGATGGAAACACGTAATGCTGCTGGTTACACAAACTTTATGCTCTAATTCGAGATTCACAGAGGACTGGCCCCTGGACTTGCTGCACGGAACCGCCTCAGTGCAGGCTGCTTAATTACCATGCACAACGATTTCCGTCTCAGAAAGAAAAAAAAAAATGCGGACTCCAGAGACACCTTCACGCATCCCTTGAAAAGTAAATTCACAATTAATAATTTGTCGACAAAAAAAAAAAAAAAACGAGCTGTATCAGCACAAAATTACATCAGCACAAAACCAACTTGTGATTTTCAAATGCTACTGTGTCTCACGACCAAGAAAACTAATGGATCTGCAGAGTAAATTAATCAAGGACAAAGAAAGAAATTCTCTGGACAAATGTGCAAAAACATAAGAGTAACAGATGCACTTTTTTTAAAAAAAAAAAGAAAAAAAAATCCCAGCTCTAATATGAAAAGAATCTGAAGAGTGAACAATCTTCGGCAATTCGGCTAAAATGTAGTGACCTCCAATGCACACACGGCCGGTACAGCTTAGGGGGTGAGTGCTGCGTAAGCAAAGTCTCTTGTGGGAAAGGAAATTTATGATTCAACACACGATGGAAAAGTTGAGCAGAAATGCCACCCCAGTTCCAGATTACTCTTCCCTGTTTGGTTGCAAAACACGATACGCAATCATGCTAACGTCAAGGAATCTTTTGCTTTTGATCCTTACTGGCTTCCGCACACCTGATCTCGATACGCTCAGCATCGGCTTGATGATGCACATGAATAGTTATCAGAACACGAACAGTTATTATCAGCATCCGGAGACGGTGATCCATTTCTTCACATCACTGATCCGTCTTCGTGCTGCCTGTGAGAACAGCACAAATCCCTTTCCTAAGCAACGAGTTTCCGAAACTGCTTCCCTACAAGACATTTACGGAGATCGAGTTCCTCAGGATGAGATGAATCGCTTCTTTCACAAACGAAACGTGCTTCTTCTCGGCAGTCGACGAGTCCACTCTTATGGCATACGCCGCCTTCGTTACATAGGAATCCACTACATACGAGCATATTCGATCACGTCCGCGAAAACGGAATCGAATTTTTTTTTTTAGATTCAAAAACCACTTCCCATTAGAAATACTCACCTGTAATGTACACTTTAACGATATACCCGAATGAAAACAGAGGTACGCGCGGCGCTACTGCGTGTAAAAGGCTGTACGATGTTAATGAACACATACGTCACGAGTGGGCTTCAGTGTTCACATTGCTACGCTCCCATTCCCGAGGTTCGGTACATTTCGAGTGTTCCATGAAGTAACATTACGGGATGAGGCTGAAATGCCGGGAAACTGCGTGAGCAAAGGAAAATCAGCCGACGAGGGGAAAAAAAAATCGGTCATCCCTGAAACTGTTCTTCGAACAATTTGAAGGGTGATAGGAATTGCTTGCGATTATTCGGTGCGCTTCCGTTCTACGGTCAAATATAAATTGCCATAAGACGACTATTTTTTATTCCACAAGCATAAGAACTTTCCGTTTACCTTCATCATTTTCTTTCACATTTCAATTATTGGTTTGCGAATCTTTTGGTATCATAAAGGTCTGTCTGTCTGCTTGGCTAACACCTCGCATGCTTTTCACCCACATGCAAACACTTGTGGTCACCTATTTGGTCAGCACCCGATAAAAACTCCACTGCGCTGTTTTCAAAAGTCAACGTAACCCAAAGATGAAATCACAAGCAAATTCGAGATTAAAGATCGGAGGTCTGATTAAAGTGAGGTTTAAGATTTGCAAGCTTCCGAAATGGTTGCGAGGGGGAGGGGGGAATATACAAAAGTTTTCTAATGCAGAGATCACTTACTACTAAAAATGCGAAATAACGCAAGACTGGTCTTTCAAGATTTCTATCCTGAGAAGACAATCTCTCGAAAACTTATTCCCAAATACTGTCCTTCAGTCCAACCAAGGATGATAAATGGAACTCGAAACCTGAGCACATTTCGAATCGCTCCAAACAACCATCATTACTGACTTTGATCTTGCCTTCCATCAATAATTACGGTTCTTGTTATAGATGCAATTTTAACCCAAGTTATAAAAAATAAGCTGCATCTTTTTTGCTGCTTAATCTCAACTCAAAGTGAAAATTTACCAATTTAGTTCTCAAAGATTTTTAAAAATAAACATCGGTAAAGAAATCCGGCAGAATGAAACGAATTTTATCGTCTTGGATGCATTTCCCTATTTTGTATCTTGTTTGAATGCCTGCCTTACAAAGTTTTTCAAAACATTGCTGCGACACAAAAAAGGTGCATCAAATTTAACCCTTTAAGGGTAATTTGTTTACTGTCGACAAGAAAATATAAATGAAGCTTTGATGAAACCATTAACACTTGAGAAAACCTTAGCCTTTATTTACTAAAGCTGAAAATTTTGCACTCTGCTAAATTTCAAGATAAAGAATCAGAATAAATACTCTTTGATAACAGGAAACACTTAACTATAACACAAGGACAAGGCGAAAACTTTAGCTACAAATTGTTTATGTTTTTGTGAAACTGACAGAAGTACAATACGGTTTCCAAAGAAATTTAATAGCTTTATTAAAAGTGTAGCTTACAGGTATTCTGCATTACAATCAGGGGAAATCATAAAAACAAGGATTCACAATTTACTAGTACTTTGGCAATGAAAAATTTTCACTATGAGAATGCTGATCCTAATGAATAAAATAATTAGGGAACTTCTCTGAAAAAAATATACGTATATATCTTCACTAAATTTGCATTTTATTACAATTTAGAATATCCTTCAACATTTAGGTTACAGGGTTCTAGTCTTGTTGATATACAAAGCAAGCTGTCAGAACTTTTTCCATATTTTGAATCATGAATGTTGCCTTTTCTGGTCTAATGATTTTCACCAAAATTTGAATGCTGCAAAATGGACTAAAATTCATTTGATTAATGTTTTTACAGCAGAAAGTATTTGCATAAAACAGATGGTCAATTTTTCATCTGTGACCATTAGAACATTAAATTATATTTTACTTGATGCAGAACCAAAATGTGCAGTTATGCTGGATACACCAAGACTTCTGTAACAATAAATCCTTTTATGGGAAAAAACACAAGTTAATACCCAACAAAAATCTATTAGTGTAAAACCAAGAATGTAGGAAGAAAAAAGTCTTAACTCTGAAAACACGGTAAGTGTTCTCATGATTCAAATCATCTATGTTTAGTTTCATTCCTAGTACATCATTCCTAGTAAGTAATAATGGTGCATTCTAAAAACAAAAATCGCTGCAAAGCTTTCAATATCTACAAGGAAGATTATGCAAGGTACTGAATTCCCTGAGCAATAGAGAATATTCACTTTTCTCAACAATAAGGTATCCTTAAGTATCCTTATCTTTTACTTACTCTTTTATGCAGTAGAACCTTGCCATTTCTCTGAGCATAATCAACAAAAAATAATTAAATGTACTTGTTTATTTGTTATGAGAATCCAAGAGACACATTACAGGCTTGAAACGTCAGAATAAAGTACAGACTTCCCACTATTTCAGCTTACTTCCTGCCATTTTGAACCAACCACATTTTCAAAAGTCGTTCTTTACTTGAATTTTCGCATATAAATATATACAACATGAGAAAAATATTTCATGTACTCAAGAGAATATCAAAAGTCCGCCTTTGCAATTATTCAGATTACGGTGAAACTACATTACTGGCAACTATATTCGCAGACTCTGAATTGGTACTTTTAGTTTTCTAGCATAAAGTTGTAAACCGACTTTACATGGATCAACACAAAAATATCTCTATCGCTCTTTCACAATGCAGTAACTGCATATTTAGTGTTTTTTTTTTTTTTACGGTAAACGTTTGTTAAAATAAAATTACATACCTGCAAATTTAGAGATACGAATTTCTGAAACTTACAGATACACGCATGCAAAATGCTTATCCCTAAGTTTGAGTTATGCATGATTACATTTTCCAAACTCCTTGAGTAAAATAAAACAATGCATAACCTTTGCTCGTCGCATTTCAGCTCACCATTGCTGTATAAAGAATTGTCACAAACTGTCTTCGTACCTAACCTTACATACTCATACGCTTATTTTCCTATACTTTTTAACTCGAATGTGCATTTTTGAATCGGCATTTGGTCACCTTTCATGGTGACCAAATACGAATTCCAATAAGATACTTAAAAAATAACTTGAGATTCTAACATTTGGTATTGTTATGTCTATGATATGAATTCATCAAAATACTTTGGATGACACGTGTACATGGCTAGCAGGTGTAACCTAAATGGGAAACATTGTACACTTCACAGATGTTTTCACTAATTAATAGTGGGATGGCAATGTGACGTTTTCGAAGATCGACCATGCGGCACTCAGGGCTTGCTATGTTGAAAGTAACACATTCGTTAGATTAACAGAATAGGAAGACAACGACAGTGACGAAACAGATCCACCTCTCTGTTTGGTCTCTTCTGTTTGGTTTATGAAATTGCAAACACTTTTCGAGTAACAAAAATACCCAGTAAAAGGCAAAAAATGTATTGCATGAAAACATTACAAAATGCAAGCTGCATGGTTAATGCGCTGTCTTTTCACGTTATAAAGTACTTGATCAACAGAGCAAATTTTTTCTAGAAACAAATTTTGGTTTCAACAAACACCCAATCATTCAACATTGAATGACTCAATAAATAAAAAGCACAAAATAAATGTGATGACTCTTGATATCTGACTGATTTTTTCCCCTAAACATCGAGAATTCAACGTACGCGAAGTTTTTAATCATTATGGAAAGTAATCAAAAATACCAAATTCATTGAGTGATCTTCCAGTAGAGAAAGCATTTGAGTTTGTTCAACGAAACTATTTCAAGAAACCGAAAACATTGATGCGGAATTCATTCAAGGCAATTTACTTCTATTCATAAGATGTGTATATTATGAAATTTGAAAAGCTTCTTAAAAAAACTCCTACTTGCTGCACGTTCAAAAACACCACACTTAACTGCTAATGTGGTCGTAAACAGAACACTTTCATCCACAGAAGTTTTAGGTTTCAGCATGTGAGAATGCATTTGGAATTTGCGAATTCCATATCAGTGAATTGTATTATAAAGTTGCTACAAAGAGAAAATACAAAAAGAAAGAAAATCAAATTAAAATCATAAAAGAATAACATAGAAACGTCGATATAAAAAATACGTGAACATCAAATTCAGTTTGCAATTGAGAGCAATCCATATTGCATCTGAATAACAGAAGTCTAACCTAGTTGACGAAAGTCAACAGAGATAAGAGAGCAGCACTATTTCCTGTATATGAATTTCGTACTCAGCTCCAGGCTTTTCCATTCGTTATCATGTGTACAAGGAGAATTGAACATGGGTAAAACAGTCTTTTGTATTTGCTTCAATGCATGGAACGATGAAAATTTTAACTTAATCTTATAGACGAACACCTATTATCACAAACTTCTAAACAATCCTTGATTCTCACTGATCGATTGGAAATAGAAATAATTTCTAAATAGTTTTTTGTGTTCATCTATGAAGTTCAAAAATGTTGAAGCGCTACAGTTAAGCTGCTGTATACAATAAATATAAGTATTATATGTATTGTATAACCGTATATGAGAATTCTTCAAAATTGGGATCCGCATAAGAAATAAGTGATCTTTAAAGATTCACGATTGCTTTTAAACGAAAATCGTGGTTTACACTTTGTTATACCTAAGTACGCACCGAAAGATTATACATATTAAATCCCTTTTGGTTTCTGTATTATAGGAGATACTTTTCTTTTTGGTTAGAGATTTGCTTATTTCAAGCAACTGTAATAATCTAAAAGAAACAACAGAAAAAATATAATTGATAATTAGGGAGCGAGGAACACGGTTTTACATTTAAAGAGTCATCTAAATTTAAGGGTAAGTAAATTCAAGTAATTGTTGCAATAATTGAAGAACTATTTGATAGAATTCAATTGAAAAATTCTATCAAATATAAATTGCTAAAAGTAAATAATTGCTCAAATTCATCACGTGCTGGCATTTAGGAAATAAAAGTAAATTCACACTAGTTGTTATTCTGAATAGGCACGCAAACGAAAGACGTTACAACCAAAATTGATTAGTAAACAATTAAACGATAATAATGAACAATCAGAGAAAACTGGAATGCAACTACTGATGGAGGTGAAATGGGAATACAAATCATTTAATGAAAAATTGGTTTGAAAAATCATGTAATTATCCTCAGTAGCTGATTAAAGTCAGTAGAATAAATATCAATTAATCATCGATTATTGAAGGCTGATTAAAAATTTAATCATAATTTCATAGCATCTTATCGACATTTGCTATTTACAGGGATTGACAGTGACTCTTGTTATTTGAAACTATCTGAAATTAACCAATTAAGCATTGACTTTCTTCAATGAGTTTTATTTATAAATAAGGTGTTGATATCCTCATGACAGAGTTTGTTAAAACTCAGACAATAGTTCACTAGCTTAAGAATAGCCGGTTATCCAAAAATTTGATGCATTCTGATGAATTGGACATATTTTCATGACTTTGAAGGCAGTTCTTTCATACTTTTTTATTTGTAATTAACAAAAAAAGGAAATTAATTACCTTCTCCTCAAGAATGATATTAAGATATTTTCGGTTTGGTGTTTTTTTAACGTAAAAGGTTTCCCTCTGGATTTCTTGCACTTTATAAAAAACGTCTATCAAAATGGTGTGATACGATGTGCATTCTTACGAAAGTGTAGCTATGTTGTATTTATATACAGATGCTTTTCAGACTGTATTGAACAGAAATTTTTGTAAAGATTTCTGTTCAATTTTAGAGATTGATATTGGGAACGATGGCCTGCTTGTCAAAAGTGGGAACTAATGCCGATTGGACAATTAAGCAATTACGAATTTAGTGTATGCGTAAATTTGCTAATTATTTTATTTATGATGAGCATTCTTATAGTGAAGAAACCTTAATTTTACAAAGTAATTGAAAACCTTGCCTTCAAGAACTATTTTTGAAAGCATTATATTTTTACTAAGATTATGAATACGTGCTTACTCTTTAAACATAAATTGAGACATAAATTGAGATTTGTTTTCATTATTTATCAAAACCGCAAAGAATGCATTTCACTGATATTTGTACCGTGATAACGTGTTCTTATGATTTCGGATATCAGTTTTCATAATAGAATAATCCGAACTTTCTATACAATTCTTTCTTTTTATTACATATGAAACCGCTCAATGTATAACAAGTTTTCTTGCATTTCCATAAGCGAAGTGTGTAGGCAGTTCAAATGTGTGTGTGCTTCAGTGTGTTCATTGGAACACAAGTATTGTAAACATGCAATGATTTTCTGAAATTAGGAGTTTCCATAAATGATCACTTAATGTGAAGGTTTGGTTTATTTTTTGGAAGGATTGCTTTCCATATTATGTATGGAATTAAAAGAAATCTAAATAGACAAAAATATATGCTGTGCAGTTGAGTTACGTAACAAATCAGGTAATGCGATTATGTTTTTGAAATTCTATGCATGAGGAGGGTTCTAATTATATTTTTTTAATAAAAAATTCCAATAGTGTATTTGAAGCAAATACCGGTGATAAGTTTAGATGAATAATATGTATTTTTTAAAGAAAAGATAGTTGTTTATTAAAAGAAACATGCATAAATACGGTGTTCATAAGTACAATTAAAATGTAAACTAACATAAATTGATACAGTTTTATGCGGACGTGATGTAATAGTAAAGATAACATGACAAAAGTTTTGAATTGCGCAGTGTAATATCATTATGGGGATGTTTTGATCATGGAGATTACTTCAGTACGTGTAATATGAGTAGGCAACTGTGTTGAATATTTAATCACAAAAACGCCGATCTGATAAGTTCTTAGTTCAGTGGAGAGAAAGAAGATCTTTCATTGTTAATTTACTGTTTTTATTTTTTTTGTTTCATGTTCATTTCAGTGCAGTTGATAATGTAGCTTTGGTTTTTGAGTGCTTTTCTCATTCGTGGCAAAATAATATGGAAGAAAAACATTATAAATTATTAAAAATTTATAGAAGCAAATTTGTACAATGCATAGATGTTGAAAAAATAATTCCTATTTTGCAAGCAAGCGACATTTTGTCTCCTAAAGACATTGAATTCATTCATGAAGCATCATCTAATGGAGCAAAGTATAATTAAGTATTGAATTTTCCGTTGAATGCAAATTGTTCTTTCAGAGTTGAATGCTTATTGGATATTTTGCCCACAAAAAGTAGTCAGTTTTTTCAGATACTTTGTTTGGCACTAGAAAATACATATCCTCATTTATTGACAGAAATGTTTTTAGAAAGTCAAAAGGTGAACAAAAGTACAATGGGTAATTATTTTTTTGTAATAATTTAGAGCCTTTAACATGTCTATTTATCTATGTAAATTTATGGTTTAATTCTTTCAATATCATTTGAATTACAGTTTTTACCTGTTGCTTAATTTTGCATGAAGTTAAATTACTTGTATTTTGTAGTGTAGAATCAGTGTGTGCCTTCATGAATAGTAACTCATTTCCCCTTTGTTCAAATAAGCTCCCTCCATTAAAACGAATGTTTTGTGTGTGTTTTTTTTGTTTGCTTTTCTTCCACATTCCCTCTGCTATTGGACTGGCAGTTCTTCTTTCACGTATTTTTGTACCTTCTTTTTTAATTTTTGAATATGTTTTGTGTTTTTTCATCATTTATTTGGATGAAAAAGGTTCATTGCTTCAATTTTTGTGTAATGCATATTCACTTTCAAAATGAACTAATTTTCCAAGAATCAGTATTCATGTATTTGTTATTTCGATAATGGCATGTTTCAGGTGAATTCTGTTCACAGACCTCTTCAGAATATGACCTTGAGCACAGCAATTTAGCATTTGTTAAAGCAGAGTTGAAGGTGAAGAATTTTATGAATTTTAATGCTTTTAGATGTATCATTTATTCACTGAAATGATTGTAGTTTTAAAATTGTATTGCATGCACTGATTTAGCATTTGTGAAAATTTTTCTGAAATTTTATATTTGTTAATGATATTGGATGCCTTAATAGAAAGCCTAGGTTTGGTTCACATCTGAATCTGGATTCAAATTTACAATTCAGATTTCCCTATCTTTTTGATACATACTTCATGATCACTTTGAGATAATGATTTTTATTCTATTTTATTTATTTTGATTGATATTATTTTACATATCAGATTTGAAAATATATTACCATGGCACATGTTTTACAATTGGTAATTAAAGATGGATATTTCAAAAGTGTTTTGAATTCATGTTTCTCCATGTAATTTTCTTTCTTATTGTAAAAAAAAAAAAAAAAATTCGAGTACCTTGACCTGTTACTTTTTGTTTCCTTTTTTGTATAACATTTGTAATATGTGCAAAATACAAATGTCAAATTTTTCTATCTTATCTAAAATATTAAATTTTTCAAGTTTATCAGTCATGATTGGGAAATGATGCATCGGAGCTTTAATAAAAATGCGTCCAAAGAAGGCATTTATAATAGATTGCCTTTGGTAAACAGACAGTTTGAAGGAAATCCCAATAAACAAGGTATGCAGATTTGTAAAACCTATTTACTTCAAGAGTTATAGGTGCATTTTCTAAGCCACCAAACAGTACTGATAAGTATACAACCCTGTCTAACTGCAGAGATTATGAAGAGCTCCTTCAGCAACAACAGAATGAACCAGATAGTGATTTACTGGAGTTGCAATTTCTGAGAAAGTGAGCCATTTTCATTTCAATGCAAACCATCGTTTGATAGGCAGTTGGCAAAAACTGAAATGATAGCAAAAGATGGAGACTACCTCAAGAAGGGAATTAAGGAAGTGCTACCTCGTAGTGAGGAAAATCCTGGCCAGAAATCTTTTAATACTCATAATCAATATAAAGATTTACTTATTGAAAAACATTTAGAACAGGAAGTTGATATGCCAAAGAAACATGAAGAGAGCCCTCAGGAATTACATGAGTTCTGCCATCAACAACAGGTTGTGACACAATATGAACCATGCATTTGTCTGAATAGAGCAATACACAGCTGAGTGACACTGCAGAGACTGTAAACCAATTGTACATCAATACTATGCGCAAATATGAAGTCCTTAGAGCCGATCATGAAGAGTTGAAAAAATGCTATGCTGAGTTAATGACATCCCATGCTACTGTTGTGAAAAACTTCGAAGACAGTGAAAAAGATGCTGCCATATTAAAGCAGCAGTTGGAACAGCTAAAGGAAGAACGTAATCATGCATTGCAAGAACAGTTAGGACTCCAGCAGCAATGTTCTGGTGCAATTCGACAATGGGATAGAGCATTGCGTCAACGCAATGAATTACAAGAAATGCTAGGCAAATCCCAACAACAGCATGAAGAAGCTATTAAAGAAGTAAATCAAGCTATGGCAATCAGGCTGAAGGCTGGAAAAGAATTACGGCGACTTGGTGAAGAGAGGGATGCTGCAGTCAAAGAATATCGTTTAGTTATGTCTGAGAGGGATGCTGTACATCGGGAGATTGAACGCCTGCAGGAAGAACTAGCTCAAGCCAATCGAAGAGTACAGAATCTAGAGTTACGTAACAAAGAAACTTCTCAAGAGGTAACAATGAGTGTTTGATTAAGTAATAATAATCTAAGTTTGATTCAGTTACATTTGCAGATTGAAGCCCTGCATTGTGAAATCACATCAGCCCTTCAAGATCGAGATAGAGCCTTGAAAGAATTGGGTACTTTGAGGGAGAGACGAGGACAAACAGATCGACGAGGAGAATTTCCTGACTGGGAAAGAGGTCGAAATGAGGCTGAAGTGGGAAAAGACAGTAGGTCAGTGCTGTAGTTAGGAAAATTTGAATGAAAAAAATGATGTTTTTAAATTAAATTAGTATCACTATTTTCGAATAGGGATGCCATGCCTGCAGATTGTCTGGATTCTTTATCACGAAGAGAGAGTCTGCGTGAGGAACGCTTGGATGACTTAGATTTAGCCAATCAAGAAATAGCTAAATTGCATAAACAGTTACAGAAATTACAGACTGAATTAACAGGTTTTTATCGAAAGTAAGGGTTACTCATATTTGGCATTACTTTCAGGCTTTCAGCAGGAAGCTGAAGTCTCAAAAAGACGTCGGGAATGGGCCTTAGTAGAACGTGACAAAATTGTGAAGGAGCGAGAATCGATTCGCACACTTTGTGATCGTTTAAGGAAAGAAAGAGATCGTGCTGTTTCAGATCTAGCTGAATCTTTACGGGAAACCGATGATTTGAAACGTCAGTGTAATGAGGCCTTTCGGGAGTTGCAGGAGCTCAAGTATGATGTGATTCATGAATTACTGAGCTCGGATTTTTTTGTTAGGGAAAACACGGATTCTGAGAAAATGGCCCTGGGTCTTGCGTCTAGTATGTTTCCAAATCATCTTCTCAAGGATTCCATGTTAGAAGGCACTTTTGAGAAAATAGTAGTTCACCTCAATTTGGTTAGTTCAAAAGCACATCCAGAGAACAAAAAAATTGTGTAGAAATCTGCAGATAGAAAGCAACCTGGTCTCCAACTTAGTTATGGGATCTCACCAAATGATCCTCTGCTTGTTGCTGCTTTGTCTTGGAACAGTCCTATGCAAGGATTTTTGCAAGTAAATGATATCATATTGGCTGTCAATGGACAGAAGTGCACTGCTTGTGACTCGCAAGCTGTGTTCAGTGCCATCTGCAATTCTCCTATGCCTGTGCAGGTGCTTCTGCAACGGCACAGGCATGTGTGTCACTCACATGTACTTCATGTTGAGGTAGGAATCTTCTTGTGTGCACCAATTTCATGTTAAATTGGGTAGTTGTCAGCCAAGAATGATAAGTCACTTGGTCTAAGCTTAGAATCAGGAGTATATGTATCAAGGATTGAGCCTGAATCAGCAGCTGCCTCTCAAGGAGCCATAGTTATAGGAGATCGGCTTCTTGGAGTAAGTAAAGTTGCACTGAAACAGTCTGTGTAAAGAAATAGGTTTGTAGTTGTAGTATGAGTATGAGTTCTCATTTCTTGTAGATCCAAGGGTGTCCTTTGGATGGCTTAGGCCCTAATCAGGTTCTTCAGCTTATTAACAAAAATTCCGTTCGATGTGCATTAACTTTATTGCGGCAATGTTGGGATGCACATAATCCAAAACAGCCAGAAAAAATTCCTGGGGCTTCTCTGATTACACAATCTCCTGAGATTGCTGTTGACACGTTTTCTACTGTCAATCATTGTGAGTTTCTCCTGATGAAGTTGAACAGATATTTTAGGTATTTAATGCAGCTACAGTGCACTTGCGGAAACATCGCAATGCAGGAAAACGTGGCAACAGTACTGTAGATGCCAAAGATAACCGCCGCTCTCTTGGGCTTCATCAAGGAGAACGTATTTATATGGTTAAGAAGGCAACTGGAGACAAAAATTTGAATTCTGGATTTCGAGAAATTCTTAAAGAAAAATTGGAATTTGTGCGGGGTCGTCGGCATAGCAAGGATCGAGAAGAGAAACATGCTTCTTATCATTCAGTGTCATCCAATTCTGAGCGAGAAGAACAAGATGTCTTAGCACACTTGGATACTGTCTTGGACAGTCAGCATTATGTGCCTGATATGGGAACCATTAAACGTGTCAAGAAAAAAAGTGCTTTGTGTTTGAAGAGTGGAGGCACATGGCCCAAATACAAAGGCCAGGATCATGAACATTTTGATCATTTAGAAGTTGGTGGCAGGAATGCAAAAGATCGACCAGCCCTGGACCAAATATTTCATAGACAGATACAGACTCAGTATATTCCCAATTCCATGAAGTCTCAACAGAGATTATGTTCCAAAGAGAATTCAAAGTATCCCTATGTAAAACAGGGATCACAAGACTCTACAGGCCAGCATTCTCATGCAGAGAGCTCTTTACTTTCCAGAGAGCATGAATCAATTCAGTCTGGACAGCTGAATTCCATGTATACCCCATCTGACACCAGTCTGGATTATTCAGTAAAGTCTGGAAAAATTGAGAGAGAAGTGAGTAGTTATTGGTAGTTTTTTTAGTAATTTCCTCAGGTGTTGGAGTATTATGTGAAGAGGAAGGGTAACAAATGGAGCCAAAGTGATAGTGAGTCTAATATGAGTCCTGTGGAGCCAGCACGTTTGTCCACATATCGGCCAAGTGATTCTAGTCAAAAAATTATTGCTCATTCCTGTTCTCCAAATATAGTAATGCGCTTTCCTATACAATCTTTTCTTCCTGTTCATCCTCCCCACATTCACACCTTACGGCATAGTACTCTACCCCCGTATGCATCTCCTCCTCCTTTCATGAACACTAAAAGATTGGATAGAACATCCTTGCCCCCTTTTTTGGAAAAGCAGTTGGACTATAAGCCAGTGTATTGTGCTGAAGATTCGAAATGCTGTGAGGTAAGCTGGGAGATTCTGCGAAAATTATGATGCAAGTTTTGAATTTTTTTACAGACTTATTATTCCCCTTACAATTCTGGAGATCTCAGTTCAGGGTCCTTATTAGCAAGAGAACTTTCTGCTCCCTCATTTCATTCAGGAAGCAGTGTAGACTTTGCGAAATCAGGCTCTGAATGTTTGTTTACGGATTATGTCTCCTATGAACCCCAGAGCACGATTCCAAGACAAAGAAATTTACCAAGAATAAGGTACTGCTTGAATGTAATCGCATTTTGTTTTAATGTGTATCCAAGGGTTCCTGCCAAATCAAATGATTCACATTGCGATTTTGTGGGTAAATTAGCGACAAATGGTATGGATGCTGATTCTGATCAGGACAATTTGCCAGACTGCAATTTGGATCATCTCTCTGCAAGCTGTTCTCCACTTACATATTGGGATAAAACGTAAGGCAATTGCAACCTAATTTACCACATGATACCAAACTTCTGCAGAAACAAGATTTGCAAGTTGCGTAGTATTTACATAGAAAAATCAGCTGGCCCTTTAGGCATTCAGATTCGCTCACTGAATTCAGGAGGCATCTTTGTGTCATCTGTTGGCAGCAATAGTCTTGCAGCAAAAGCTGGTTTACAAGTAGGTGATCAACTTTTGGAAGTGTGTGGCATCAATATGCGGAATGCGACATATGAATTAGCAGCTAGTGTTCTTCGTCAGTGTGGTGATGCCATGACCATGTTAGTGCAGTATTGCCCAGATAGTAAGCATTTTCTTTATGAATTTGTCTTCTTGTGCAAGTTTTCAAATAGAATTGCAGGAGTCAAAAGACCAGCTTACAAGTTACACTGGTAGCAACAGCAGCCATTCGCACAGTGGCTCCCCAACTCCATGCAACTCACCTAAATTAACAAGACCATTTCTTTACATTGATCAGTCCACAGAGAGTAACTCTTCCACATTGCAGGGGATATTACTAGATAATGTAAGATGTTCACCCAATAGCACACTCAAAGAGGGTCATTTACCATCACCATCTTCAAATACTATGTAAAAAAAGACTGTTGTGAGGAACAGACTGAAGATTGCATTTTGATCTTTACAGAGTCAACAAAGAAAGTTGCGAATCTGGAAAACGGACTGTAATACTTAGTCCTGCTTCAGATATGGGTATCAGCTTAATTGGAGGAAATGCAGTGGGTATTTTTATCCATAATGTCCTGCAAGATAGTGTTGGGTGTTGTGCGGGTTTGCGTTGTGGTGATCGTTTGCTTGAATGCAACGGTGTTGACTTACGATCCACTACAGCTGAGCAGGCTGCCTTTGAGTTGGCAAAAACTTGTGATAAAGTACACCTAGTGGTGTTGTATGATTATTCCCGTGAGTACATGATGTTATTGGATTTTGCTGAGTTTCATTTAGGTTACCTTGAAATCCGTGAATTAGCAGGAGATAGCTTCTATATCCGAGCATTAGTTGATGGGAAGAATGAGTATGATGCTTCAGTACTGCAGTTCAAGAAAGGAGATGTACTGCATGTGGATGGCACTATCATTAGTGATATACCTGGATTCTGGAGAGCTTGGCTCCTTGATGAAGAAGGCAACAAAGTGAAGTGTGGAATTATTCCCAGCAAGCACAAGTACTGTAAAAATCTATAAGTGTTTTCGTTGATTTCAGCGAATCGTAGAATTGAGGAAGAAGTATTCATACGGAATCATGCTGATCTGGAAGGAGATGTTTCAAAAAAAACTTTCTCTTCTGCAAGACGTAGCTTTTTCCGACGAAAAAAACATAGCCGGAACTCGTCAAGACATTCTAGAGAGTTGGCTTCATTTTCAGATGCAGGAGCAGTGGTAACTGGTGACATGACAACCATACCAAACCCAGAAAATTCTTCTGTATTATGTTATCAGCGAGTTGAGCCCTTGGATTGTGAGTTATTTACAGGCAACTAGAATTTGGTTGTTTTCTTCTTCCTTCCATTTTCAGGTCAAATTTTGCGTCCAGTTGTAATTTTTGGACCTTTAACATCGTTTTTCCTTGATAAACTTCCAAAGAGTTTTCCTCATACTTTTGGACACCCAGTTACAGAAATGATCCAGGCCTCACAACTTTCAAGTAACTTCGACATTATAAGTTGTCAGCAAATGGGTGCACTTTTTGAATGTGTTACAATCCAATCTGTCTGTGAAGTCAATGAAAGAAAGCAACATTGCCTATTGGAGATGGAATCTGATATTGTAGAGCGACTTCATCACAATCATGTCTACCCTATTGTGTTATTTATTAAATTTAAGTCAAACAAACATATACGAGAACTTAGTGATATGTCTGCTGACCGAATTTCTGTGAAGGAAGCCAAAGAAATGTTTGAACATGCTAGCAAACTCGAGGTGCAGTATCATAATGTGATTACAGGTAATACATGGAATTATCCTATGTATGCTAATTTTATTCCTTAGCAACAATTAATGCAGGTTTAAGTATGTTCTATATTTGTTCACAGATCAAATCAGCAGTTGAACATGAGCAAGGCCGAATACTATGGATACCATCTAATTCATCATTATAACCAATCATTCCATTATTTATATTTCAAATAAATTATAATTCTTGATGCAATTAGTGTTTGCATTTGATATGCTTACATCTGGCATTGATCCAAACTTAGATCTTTACCTTGTGATGGTTGCTGCATTTTCATTTCAGTTCTATTCTCAGTTCTGATGCATGTCATGTAAGATAATTAAATATATGTGTAGAAACTCATATTGCCAATTAAATATCAAAATTCTGTTTTCAGAAATTTTTTGGTAAGATTTTACATGCTTTACAATGAACGAAATTGCTGTCATATTCTAAACTTGATGAGTTTGTAGTAGACAACTTTATAAATATTCAGGAAGCATCTTTAAGCAGTTACGTTTGTGGATAAGCATTTTGTAGTTTATTCATTGCTTTCAAATGTTTCTTTGGTTTCCGTATTACTGCTGCTTTCTTGTCGGTATTTTTGATCCAAAACCTGAAGCTGTATTCAAGCAGATAGAATAATTTTAATAATTCATATTGATTGAATCACAAATCTTGAAACTTCTGAAACTTGTTTAAAAATGAGAAGCCCATTTTCAGGTTTTTTGCTTGCAAAGTTCCATCCCTTCCTTTCCAACTGCTTCTATTTCAGACACAGAACTGAACTAAGGTATCAGCTTACATGTTGACTTTTTTCATCTTGATTTACTGAACATACTTTTAATGCCGAGAGTGTAAGTTGCAAAATCGTAAATAAGTAAAATGGTTTAAGTTTTGCTGATAGTATTCATCCAAAGAATGAATAAAGGAAAAAGTAAGCTAAGGTTCTGGGCTCACTATTTAAGTTTTATATTTTAAATATTTGTGATAGTAGGTAGACACAATATTTATGATTACGAAGGTAGCAGTCACAAAAACGTAATTTTTTTCTTACCTTTTTGTAAACATCAATTTACACAGACAATATCGATGGGTAAGGTCAGCATGAAAATTCAAATTCTTTCTACGAATACAAGGTGGTAGTTAACCCTTTAAACCCTGTTCAAGCATTGTGTGATGTGCCGTCACCTGTGTGGCGTGCCATAACACAATGTTTGAACAGGGTATAAAAGTAAGCCAGAATCGTAAAGCTGAATTTCTCACGGCAGTTATCACTAGTTAAGTACCAAAGAAATATAATTTTATCGAGCATATCTTCCACTTTGGTGATGAAAATACACTCTTAAGTACGATCCGAGTCAACGTCCTCAGCATAAGCGAGCGGAAGAGCCGAAACATTGCAGGGAGCGAGGCGCAGTTTCAAAGTTGCTTGGAAACCTTCGAGGAAAGATTTGACACTCGAGTGTCCGCACGATCTCTGCGGTCCTTTAAACCGGCGAAGAACATGCCCTTCCCTCGAAAAAAGTGGTTGCTGCAGGATCTCAGGCATTCCATCTGCCCGCCTGACCCGGTGTTTCCCGTCTCACCATGCTAAGCAGGAAAACCCTGTGAATGTGCGGAGCAGGGGCTGCAGAGGCTGAGTGGTGGTTTTGCAAGGAGATAAGTTATGGGCACCATGCTTCTTTACCTTGCGGTTGTCTCGCATCTTGTTCCGTGCGAACCTGACCGTTGGTCAGGTGGCCGTTATTTGCGCGCTATTATTCTGAGGAGCGTTTTGCAGTTGCCGTTCCCCTTCGCGTTAATGCGATCTTTCCTGCAGCTTTCAGCCCACCTTTGTAAAGCTCTTGGTGGAGTCACCAAAGGAGGAAACAGGGGAGAATCACGCCTCAGTGGATGTCAACTTGTGCTAGTAGCGTCCGATGATCAAGATGGGAGAATCCTGGCGCAAGAGCTCAGAAAGTGAGTTTCTCCTTGCGAATAGCCAACTGTGGCCGTATTGGTGGGCAAATACTTGCGCCGGACTTTCACCAGGCGCGCCACTTCGCTTTCGCGTGGCTGCAAGAGATGCCTTTTCGATGCTGCATCTCAAGAAGCTCTCATCTTTTTCTTGAGAAGCTTGGAGGAGGTTAACCCAGGAAACACGAGAGCGAGCCGTGGTAAAGGATGCTTCCTGGTTAAGCATTCCTGGTCGGAAAGATAACCCTCTGATGCAGACCCTTACAGGCATCGTATGCCGAAGATCTCACTCTGAGCATCCGGGGCACCGTCAGAGAGGTGCCCCGTATGGCAGCCAACAATGCAGTAGGTTCTGCACAGCAAGCTAAGTATTGGAATCGGAAGACTGCATTGATTTTCCAGCTGCCCTTTCTAGGGCTACCCTGACGAGAGGTATCCAAGGATGCAGATCGTCCTCCCTTGAGACAGCATTGCTGCGACCGGTCGACAAGCGAATGGAGAAGCAGGAGCGTTCCAGTTGGCTCGAAGACTCCGGAGCGAAGTGGAGTTTCTGAGCCGTAGAGGAGGCCACTTGCAGAGGGCCACTGCAGCGTACGCCTAGACTGTAGTGTCCTTGCGTACATTGGGAACAGCTTTCCCATAATGTAGCCAATCTGTAGAAGTGACGCTACAACAACAGATTGGGACTTCAAGGCCAGAACTGCTCGCATGTTCTTTCAGTCATTGAGACATGTATCGGGGCAAAGGTTAAGCAATGCTATGAGAGCTCTTCCACTGGGATCGATTCCTCGAAGAGCAAAGTAAGAAATTCAATAATTTTCTGTTTAGTGTCCTCCCACACGCGTAAACAAGTTGTCCAGTACGTCCTGAGTTGAGAGAAGTTACATCTATCTAAATTCCGCTGTCTGCATCATTTCCCAATAAATTGGCTGATGTCTGTATGGAGGAATAGTGAGACAGTGAATTGGACAAACACTTCCTCTGTTAGTATAACGCATATGGGTTGATTCCTAAATGACAAAGGAAGGATAATTTTCATTCGACTACGGCAGCAGAGTTTGCCGTCATGGTGAACTGTCTAGGCATGTCCCCGAGAAGCTCGCTAGAGCACGCTCATCCCATTAAAAAGCTTGGTGGCCTTGGAACAGTCACCAGTAAAAAGGGTCTGAATATGTAGTCTTGCGTCCTCGCCCAAAAGTGGTTCTGAGATTTCTTTTTTGTTTTTCATCACCACATCTTGTAAAGTAGGATGGGAAAATTCTTCAATGAACGGGTTGATCTCAACAGGTTCAAACCGTTTCCTCAGTGCGAATTATTTCTTGGCCCATATTTTACAAAGGTTGATGTCCTTAAGAGATTTAGACAATTTTTGATTCTCTTATTCTAATTCAGCTCACGGTTGTTTATTCTTCTTTATGAAGTATGCAAAACGCTTGTGGATGATTGGTCTCGCATGAAAGAAAGTTCTTAGCGCCCCAAGCTTCCTTCGGGAAAGCCCACAGCTCACTAGAGTCTGATCCTTGGTCACAATAGGTACCTAGCAAGTCGATCTCGAACAGCTTGCAAAGATACTTGTATGCCTAATACTAGAGATAATATAACAAAGTAAACACTTTTATACAAGATTATCTTCTGCTTGATTCCATTGGAATTCACACTCGTAGAACTCTTATGGATTTAAAGCGTATCGGGCACAATCGCATGCTTAGAGATAATACAGCCAACTTCTTCTCATTCAGCAATATGAGTGATTTCTACCAAAGAAGCAAGTATTTGCTTTTTTTTCTTCTCATCACACAATGGTAACCCAAGGAAAACATCGTCTAGAAATCATTCTTGTAACAAATTTGATTCACAGTTGAGAACACATGAAATCGAATTACCCAAAGGCGTATTCTGGTTTTCCACTCTCCTGCTGCGTTGCGAAGCGGAAGTGTCGAATAGGCAGTGTATGCACCAAAAGTGACCAAGTGATTTCTTCTCAATGATCATTCGACTGAGTGAGGAACACATGTTTTCCGTTTGACATACTCACAGAGCGCATCTCTGACATGCAGCAAAAAACAGAAGTTCAATGCTGCTTGTTTCGCAGCACAAATTTTGCGTTTGTAGCCGATCGCATAGTTCCTGATTCCATCTCGCTCCTAAACAACCAATTTTCCTCTTGATTGAAATAATGAGCTCGCTCTGGAGATCGAAGCGCGCTTTGCGTTTTCAAAGAATAGTCAGGGGACACCCTGACTGTGTCTGACTCTGTCTCCGATATGCCAACGTATTTTTTTTAACTCCTCATCCTGGAAGTTACAAGATTCCCAGAAATTCCTGCACAGTATAGCATTTACACAAACTTTTTGTAACAAACTCTTTACATTATTGTGTTTGTGTCCTTTTCTTCATTGGTCCTGCTGGAAAATACGAATGATATGAATGAGTGTTCTCGTCTGTGCCTTTGCGATGCCACGGAACCCTGTGATATCTTGGAAAAGATATTCCCAATGTATAAATGTCAGGAGGGTGTAAAAACAAATGTGAGCATTAAAGTGATTCCGAATTCGCCACCGACTATAGCTACTAGAAGAGAGATTTCGCAGGTGACAAAAAGAGAATACATGGTGGAACTCCTAGTTGCACACATCATTTCTTTATAAACAAAAAGTTTGGCACTTCAGTAGGGATGGATGATATTTTACTGCAACAAAGATGACAAAAGCAGAGAGAAGAAATGTTCAGCGAAGAAGTCATTTCCTTAGTAGACATGGCGTGCACAAGGCTTGCGTGCTCCAGAGAAGGTCGATAGCGGCCACTCAGGAAATCATACTGTGGGTGCTCGGATTTTTGTACCACTTTGCATTTTTCCGATTCATGATCGCTTCCAATAGCAAAATGACTCCGAGGATAACAGACATGCAGAGCAGTGACTTGCTGCTGCCTAGTCATGGTGAACTTCATTTCACCCTCCGCCGGAATGGATGGTATCTGCGGAAGATGGAGTCCATATGTGCAGCATAAGGAAGGAAGGCTTGGATCTTTGAATCTTTTTAGTGAACAACTTTGGATTTTTTTAGTGATCTCGTTATTCGCGGTGGCAAGGTAGACTAAACCTTTCGTGTTCTTCACTAAGAGTATCAGTATGTTGGGAACAAGACAGCTTTATTACTCTTTGTATTCTTCTCCCAGCGGTATTGCACTCGAGAGCAAAAATATTGTGCCGTACTGATGAAACTTGCCATCAAGATAAATGGATTTTGCGACGACGTCTGATGGCTCATATGCCACTTTCGCCACATTTCTGTTCCTTGCTTTCCTGAATTGGAAGCAAGAAAATACAAACACGATTAGGATAATTTGGATAAGCTGCGGAATTCCTGTTGTCATTATCTGCTCCAGAAGAGCGTAGTGCTTTCGCGATAGTTTTCCGCCTAGAAGCCCGAATAATATCTATGGCTAAGTCGGTTGGGTCTTGTTTCAATGATGCTAAGAGGGATATGTGAAAGAGCTACGTACATTCTTCTTCCTAATGAGTATGTCAGACTTGGAGAGGAAATAATCTCTAGATTTCCAAGACATCTTTTCTCATTTATTAGAATTTAATCTACGTTGATGGAACTACTTATGATGAATCCACTTATGGGAGGACCTACTTTTAAAGCTGGAACCTCCCTTCAGTCCTTCACAAAAATCTTAGGGTAGAAGGACTCGTTCGATTTAAAAGCACTGTTGCTGCCTTAGGAAGGTTATCCCTTGGTTATCCTTCTTCGCTGAAAACCTGTTGAAAGCATTCCTCTTGCAGCCATTTCATCATTATACTTCACTTCCATTTTCCCATGATTTTCACGTTTAGAAAATCTGATTCTTTTCTAGGTCATGAGCCCTTGCTAATGAGAAGAAAAAAAAAAGGTCTATAGAGGGATTCAGTGTCAGTTGTAGAGATTAGTGTTGTACATGGAAACAGCAAGTGCAGCTAAGAGCTTTTCCCACAGGATCGCATTGTTGATAGAATCGATCTCTACATATTTTCTCCGGAATCTAGCAAGGACCTCTCCGCTTTGGACTTCGCAGTCTCATATCTGAAGGAGGATACAGGATTGGGGCCTCTAGCAAGTGCTCCTGGAAGCTGGTCGCTGAATGTGAACTTACAGTCAGAATAGCAATCATCCAGGTCCAGTCTCCCGGATCGAGAGAATCGGATATCTCCTTCCCGCAGTAGCTCTTTCATTCTTGTTTCGATAGAACAGAGATGGTTCAACAGCTATTGAGAATAAATGTGGAACATATTTCCATGTGCTGCACGGCTGTTTAGAATCTGTATTCTTCGTTTCGCTCACCGGATGTTGTAGAAGAAATTAAACCAATACTCGATAAAACAGATCAAAGAGAGTTTTCTTGTTCGCATTCAGAAGAGGGGGAAGGGGGGGGGGGGGAGATGACCTGTTTATGAGAGCATTTGATCGTCTCTAACATCGAAGTCACTAGAGCTCAAGGATTTGTGATTGGATTTGCGTCACAGAATGTTCGAAAAGATCCTTGGAGGATCTTCAAACGTACGTTTGGATTGCATTCTTGGTCTTTCTTCGATCACATTGCCTTCTGTTTTCCAGTTTGTCCCATCCTTCAGCTTCCCCAAAGTCTCTTGTTCCCATCATGCAGATTTTCCTACTGTCCCCAAATAAGATTGCATACGCACGCGCACGTGCGTGTGGAGATTCCGGACCCAAGCAGATCCCCAGGCTGAAAATATCTGTCTCTTCTCCGTCGATATCATCACTTGTCTAAACCTTCCTGCTTGTCCGAACTGACAGTTTCTGTTGCCGTTCATTGTAAGAAGCGGTCATCCCGGTGTGGAGGCCCTCGTCTCCCAGACTACTCTCGCACTCTCTGCATCTTCGTGGAAGAGAGCTCAATGAGAGTCGCTTCCCACGTCGCTCTTCCTTTTCGCAAGAGGCTGCATCTCCATTCCATGGTCAAGAAAGAAAATTTTTATAGAGGTATGTTGAACTGCCAGGATATTCCTTGGATGGGATAACTTCTGATTATGTTAGGTTGATACCTGATTGTTGCGTGATGTGGAACTGGTAAGTCCATTATAGAGTGAAGTTTTGGAGTTTTTCCAAATCCCTGATTCGAGGAAGGATTCATCTCTCAAGACATTAGAATATTGGGAAAGAAATTGTTTCGCAAAGGATTTTAAGGACCAATGCTCATGTGTGTCTCTCCTTCTGATTTTCTCTCGGAGTGAAGTATCTGGATGCGATAGATCGAGAATTGTGGATTGCACTTCCCTGAGACGAGGATGACGAGCTGTTGATGGAAATGGCTGCCATACCTACCCTTCAGGGCTGAATTATCTCAAGCGTGGTCAGACACGTGGAGCACAAACAGAGTATCTCTCTACTGATGACATTGTTTATCAGTGTTCTGCTTACTAACATCTGCCTATCAGTGAGTTACTTTAGCGAACGTAGGAGATGGCTGAATTCATAGATAAGTGTATTAAATAAGGCACATTGTTCCTAGTAACTAACGATCAGTGCATTCTATTTTGAAAAATGGGGCTGGTTTTTCATCAACCCTTTGTAATTTCAACCCAGATGGCATGACCCAAACTCGTGGAGATCAAGAATAAATAAGGATAATCTCAAGAGAATATGAGAAAAATGGTTCAACTGGGGTGTTTCTATCAGGAGAAGGAGTGCGGGGATGCTGAATAGAGATCCCGATTTCGCGAGATCATGATTCCAGAAAAGATGCGTATCGGAAAAGCATCGCAAATACGTTACCACAGCAAGTAACAAAAATTGAAAACCGCACTTCCATCCGTGTCACCTCCACACTACTTCTTGTACGCACGCACGGCTCTTTGATCCAGTAATTGCACTGATTTTCAAAATCAATTTATTATGTAGTTCCAATACCCAGCGCATTTAAAAGAGTACTGGCTCATGCTGATGAGAAAAGTGATAGTACTTTGGCTCCGTTAATCGCTTGTACACTCCTTCAACACGTGGTACAAAGCCATAAGGCGATCCACATGATATTAGTTTCCATCTAAGCCTCCAAGGATCCAAATCTTTATCATAAGCTAAGTCATCACAAAGAAGAACGAATTCGTTAAAACTTATACGAGGTTTCCGAAATTTATGAAATGTAATGGTTATGTCATGTAATTTATATTTCATTTCACCAATCAGTCCAGCTTGCTTATACCATTTAATAATTTGAGATATGGAGATGTTTTCTCCATTTGATCCCACAACGTTCGTATATCCGCATCCTATTTGAGAAAATTGCTGAAACCTCAATTCCAATGGGTTTTTGAGTGCTTCCAAAGAAACGTTCCCATAGAAAACTTCTGGCGGGCAAACGGATGGGTGTTGCATGCGCGGTACATAAAAGTCCTCTTTCTTCCTCGTGCTTTGTTTTATGGAACTGCATCTATTATGGAAGTCAGAAGATTTAATTTTTCTTCTCACGTAGATGGTTTCCTTTTCAAGCTTTTTGATTTTGGAAGAAGGATTACTTGGACAAGCAGCACGATGAGCACGTTCGCCATGCTTGCTAGAACACACCTCGATGTTTCGGAGATGATTTGCTTCCTTGTTTTGGATGAGAGTCGTAAGAGACAACACTTGGTATCGATCGACTAGATCAGAAATTTCGCTCTTCCCCAATTGCTTCTTCTGCACGTGGCTTCTCCTTCTGGGTGAGGACCTTTTGCGATTGAGAGGGAGGTGAGTGTCTCTCCCTTTTAGATCCTGTTCATCGCATCTAGGAGGATGGTAGATGTTCTCACTCTTCGAGCATTCGTTATCTTTCCTTATGTTTCTCTCCAGCCTTTGGCACGACCTGCATAAGCATGAATCGTGAAGGCGGACACCATCGGGTGCCATGCTTGGATGCAATGCAGAACAAAAGCCACATGGATGCTTTAGTAGTACCTTTGCAAACATGCAGCCGTCGGTATTGGCAACAGGCCTGGATTTTTCAATCGCCACCTTGCTTTCACACGGCAATATTATTTTTCTCCTTATAGGATATTTGAATGGTTTTCTGGGAAAGTCGTCCGTTTTAGCGTTTACAGAATTCTTCAATCGGAATTCTAGGCTCGGCCACTGTCTCAACATTTTTGAGCATTTACTTCCTTTAGGCTTTTTAATGTGCAAGTCTATTCGTCTTCTTTCATCAGGTTGACTCGATAAATCGCATGTTAAGTTAAAAGAAGGAAGTCTCCCTCCATATAACACTAAAATGTGAGAAGTATTATTAAATTTCGTTTCCACTGTAAGTGGTTGATGATATCATTTATGGATGAATGAGCTCTTCGAAGTATTCTTGTACGAAAAATGAAACCGTGGAGACCTGGTTTCGCACGTAACTACAAATATTGCAACTTCAAATAGATTCGATACTAGACATAATTACAGATTCGATACTTAATTCAATCATATACACTTTAACTATAGATTCGATGTTTGGTGTTTCTAGAAATAAAATGATTTCAAGTTAATTCTAGCCTACCAAGCAGTTTATTCTTACATGTAAGCTATTACAATTGAGGCTATCTTTAATCCTGGGTAAGTTTCTTGCAGTTTCCCCTGTTTGTCCTCGAAGATAGGAATAAGCATGTTCAGATTGGCTAAAGATCACACAATGTTTTTCTCGATTCTTTAAAAAGAATTATATATCAACTGAAGGGTGAACTTTGCGCATGTGTGTGTGTGTGTGTGTTTTCATTTCATTTCGAAGTCATCGTGCTTCTCCAATTTTTTAATTTTGCTTCCTACAGGAACTCAAAACTCATATCTTGGGAATTTTTCCTCCTCTTCCACGCCTTTCTCCTCTACCAAAGTAAGTAAGCACAAAGGCTCCTGTTATGTCTAATGATTTTCAAGCAAGCAAGACCTCCTGTTTTCATTTGGACGTAGGTGACTCATTTATAGGTGAATGATAAAGTAGAAGCTAAAAGACATGCTCTATCACTGCTTTGAAAGTCATTCTGAAAATTCTTCGTCCAAATAGATTCTTGCAAATGTTGAAATTCTCTGTACATTCTTTTGCCAATTACTGGCCTTTCCTTCTAATGTTTTGAAAAGATTTTTAACTTGAACACCATAAGTGCAAATTCACTTAAAACGTGGTTATTTATCGTGGTCATTTCGCAAGTCACCATGTGAATCGATTTCAAGAAATTATGTTTATTCCTTGCATGCTTTATGCGTTCTGATTTCTGTGTCCTTTTGCTGGAGGTCACTTGCACTTTCTATTACTTACTCGCATATCAGAATTAGAAACAATCTAGTTGCCTCTTGAATTCAACCTTGTAGAGGATTTAGGGACCACTCATGTTTTAGACATTAGTCTTTCTCTAATTTATTCATGATAAACTGAGCATGAAATAATACATTATTCCAATATGCGCTTGATTAGGCAGTTATAAGATTAGAGTCTTGCAATAAGCAGTTATAACTTACGTACAGAAATGTGTTAGTCAGCCACAAAATATAACCAAAACCATTTCTTCGTATATTACATAATGACAGTCGTTGAAATTATAACTCCCTGTTAAATATTCGAAATTCTGAAAAGACTTACTTGTAAAATAAAGAAACTCAGCTTTCCATTGTTTTGGTAAAAAAGGTCCAAAGTATTTGATTTGTTGTACACATTCTACAGAAATTTTTCGAAAACTTTATGTGCTATGTGGTTTAAGGAAATATTTTCTTTTGAATTTTGTGAGAACTACCTTAAAAATTCCAAAAGTATTTTTGTGAAGTTTCTATGACACCAACAATTAAAGATACCATAACTACTTTGAAATAATTATTCTTTCTCCTAACCTCAAATCAGAACAGTGTTTAATTCTGTGTAATGCAGAGAAGGGTACATTTCTTTCAATTTCATGTTAGTGCAGCGAAGCAATTTTTTTCCTCAAAAAGCGCCCACATGAGTTCACTCTAAATGCTGCAGGATTCTCACTTCACATGGAAAATGTATTTGTACAGGAATTCTGTGTCTCAGATTACTTTCCCAAGTAGAGCATGGGAGTCGAATCACAGCTGCACACTCTCGAAATTGGGATTCATTTGAAACGATATTTTTGTATTTCCTACTGATTTACTCGACCTACTGAATTGTAAGTATAGACAGGGGAACAGGAGTTCCCGAGAATCCTTCAGTCACTTTCTCTCGTTTCTCATTTCATATGACCCAAAATGAAATCAGGATGTTCCATCTCATGATTGCATTCTCTCCCTATCAGAATGCTCAAAGTTTTCGCATTCCAATTTGCCAATATTCTCGACTTTCAGGAATGTTCCAGAATGTTCCTCCTGTTTTTGCATTTACCTTAGATTCTTGTTATAGTGATCTTGATTATGATGTGAGATAACAAGAATGCATTTTGTTTTAGATACGAAATCATGCAGAAACACATTCCTAATTGTTACTCAGTTTTCAAATTACCGGTTCATTACCTATCATTTGTAGCGAATTAGAAACTAAATCTTAGTGTTCCTCAATACCTAGTGAGAACCAAATGATTTCGTATTTACAGTCATGCGAGTCATCTCATCCTTGTTTGTTTAGTTCTAATTATTTGGCTTCATTTGTATCTGAAAAGTATGCACACACCTCCAGTTGCCGATTCCTATCAGTAACTATCTTTCCACCTTTCAGTCCTTGTCTTGGGGATTGCCAGCGTCCAAGGAGCGTTTCGCGAGGATGCTGCTGCTAACACCCACACATAGTAGCACCGCACATACTCATCCACATGAGCGTATTGGTTTATGTATTTGGATTCTTGCTCAATCGACTCAAAATCCATGTTTCTTAAAAAGGTATGAAAATTTTTTTTCTTCAAAACGCATTTCAATCTGCATGTGAGTCCATTAGATGAACAGCATTTGGTCTTCACTTGCGTTGTTTCCTCTAGATGGAAAAGGGTTTCATCATTTCTGATCTGTAATCCTTAACCCTATCATTTACGATAACTACTTAATCTGAAGACTTCGAAAATCAAAATCCTCGTGGTGAAAACCTTTTTCTGTTCGTTACTTCAAGTGGTACTTAAAAACCTGTGTTCGAAAAAAGAATCAATAACACATGAAGCAATATGGAAACCTTCTTCGACTGTTTTCACAAGTCACTTCATCATGGTAGGAATTCTTCAGCAGCAATCAAGTGCACCCATTAAGTTTCGAAAAACACTTACTACTCTTTCACTTTCTCTTTCACTTGCCTAGAAATTCCATTTTCAAGAAGTGCCTGGAAAGACACCAGCTCTCTTATTTTCCAACTCCTATCTTCTTCAAAAACAAGGACGCAAACTTCAAAAATATTCATTTCCATCAGATTCTCAAAGTATTGACTGACACAAAGACATGGCATCCCCTAGAAAAAGGTTCATAATGTTTATAGGTGAAAAACTGAGCTCCTAGCTTTTGGCAGAGACATTGAGATTTTTGGAATCCTTTCCAGATGTCCGGAAAATCTTTCGCTCACGTATAGATCTCATACTCTCAAACCAAGTTGAAATAAATTTATAATTGGATCGAACAAATGTCGAAACGTGCATCTGCAGATGCGATTGCACTTTACGGAACCTGCAAAGCTTTCAAAATACTGTCTTTGTATTATGTCCTCATTACTTGGTGTATATCGTTCACTTCTCTGTGGATAAAATGCGTTGTTTTCTGAAGACCAGCTCTGTGCTCACAACAGATATTTTATTTGACATAATCAGCAGATGAGACAGTCAGCATTAAAGCGTTTGAAAAGAAGCAGATTAGAAACGAATGGAGTCGTACCTAGAATCAAATCCAACACGTGAGTACAGAAAGTGCCTTCCTTCTTTTATGAGAGAATGACTAAGCTTTGTCTGGTAAAAAAAAAGAAGTAATAGTTATTATTTCAATTGTTTGCAAGGAAACTTTGTTTCCCATATATGTTTGTAATTAATATGCTATGAACAGAAAAGAGTACCGATGAAATAAAATAAATTAGACTAAAGAAATGAAATTTCGAAATCCGAAAAGTAAGTGCAAACGAACCTTGTGTTTCTTTTAATGGAAATTCTAGCATAAAGGCCAACTAATCTTCATTTAATTATAGTTTTGAACGCTTGTACTGTAATTGGAGATTCAAAAGCTGATATATGCCGAAGATACCTGTTTAAAAGGATACTATAGGAGTCATATTATTAATTTTTAAAAATTTAAACATGATGTTCCAATCCATTATATCAGTTTGGTTTATATTTTCCTGTTTTGTATTTTGCTGAATAGTTAAGTAGAAGCGAATAACTGCTCAGTTTGTGATTTTCCCATTCCCTTCGAGAAGTGGATAAATTTATTTTTCATTCACATATACACATTTTCATTCAACTACATACACATTCACACAAAAGAGGACACAGATTTACAGTTTGCTTGTCTCAATGTTTTTGGGCATTGCACTTGGGCGCCGCACTAGGGGGCACTGGGCGTTGGGTATGCCTGGAGGGTGTCCTCCATCCTTTTCAGGATGTAACGGTATGTCCAGGCCTGAGCTCGCCCACAGTTCCGGATGCCAATCTCCCTTTGGATAATCTCTTTTAGGATTTCCAAGGGAGATACAGCTGCACTGACGGTCCTCATCTTCCACCATCGTATGAGGATGGCGGCGATGAACAGGGCAATGGTCGACCTCACCATCGGGTTGTAGCGGGGCAGACTTCCGTTTTCCTGGAACATACCGGCCAGGACTTTCTCCACACTTCGCGCGTCCTAAGGGTGAACCTTCCCCTCATCATCTCCATATACCTTAGTACTCGGGAGTGGTGAAAGAAGTCACCTCGTTTCCATTGCTCGACTCTTCGCGAGGTAACTGGACCGCTGGTAGATCCAACTCCGCGTGTCGCTGGGGATCAGGAACATCGAGGGGATCACCAGGATGGATTCCTCCTGTCTGAGTTTCTTGCTAATAGGCACGATCTTGAGTTGGTGCTTTCACACCAGTGCCTGCTTTCTTTTCCATGTCGGGTCGACGTGGACTCCCAGATACTTAACTTTGTCCACCGTGCGAAAACCTTTCTTTGTGAGTGTGGAGACTTCCAGAATTCCGACGGGCACTAGATGGCTCTTTTAAGCATTGGTTTTTAGGCTAAGTCCTTCCTTCACGAACTCCAACACATGCAAGAACTCTCCCTGGTCTCTCTCCCCCTTAAGGAAAAAGAGATGGTCCGCGTAGGCCATCTGGGTGAGTCGCTGGTCTGCGATGGTGACTCCTAGGAGGCGTCCAATTCTTTCGATGAACGAGTGCCTCCATGTATATGACAAACAGCATCGGACTGAGACCGTCGCCCTGACGGACTCCTCTCTCCATCTGGATGGTTGCGGTCTCCGGGCCGTTGATCTTGATGCAGAAGTGCTGCTCTTGGAGTACCGTCTTCACGAAGTTGCTGAAGTGTTCCTAGGATCTTCAGCAGCATCTCGTGGTCGATTGCATCGAAAGCTTCGTCAATGTCGGTGAAACCCAGTACAAAGTTCCCGCCAACGTATCGGCTGAGTTCTATGGTAGCCTGGGCACACTTGACGTTGTCCGACATGTGGCGTCTGGGCACCGCACACGTCTGGACCGCAGAGATCAGCTTCGGCATGGCCGCTCCTGAGCAGTTGGCCCAGATCTTCGCCAACCACTTGGCATCAGAGTTAAGGATGGAGATTGGCCTCCATTGGGTAACCTTGGTGAGGTCATCTCCTTTCGGCAGCAATCTCATGCTACTCTCGTAGAAGGATGCTGGCAGTCTTCCTTCTTCACGGATGCAGAGTGTCAGCTGGTGGAACAGACGCAGGTAGGCGCTCAGGTACCGCTGGTCGTGTGCGATCAGGGCCTGCAATCATATCCTTGCGTAGCTCCGCAAACGCAGCCTCCACCTCTTCCATGGAGATTTCCTCTTCGAGTTTCTTCCGTTGGCATTCGTTGATTCTCCTATTCAGAAAATGCAGGATGATGCAGGTTGATTTCTTGCTTTGTCGGGCACGGCTTTCGTCGTCGGAAATGGTCGGTGTAGTGCCTTTAAAAGGCATCCACGATGTCTTCCAACGTGTGCCGGCTTTGGTCGTCGTTCTAGATGCAGAGATGTCTGTCGCCAGATTGCTCTTCTCTAGCACGCCGACTTCCCCTTTCACATTTTGAAAAACGTACTGGCTCTCGTACTGTTCCCAGTACTTCAAGAGGGAGCGATCTTGGATGTTCTGCTCTCGGTACGCTTCCTGCTTCAGTCACCTGTCCCTGAACCGCATGTAGCCGAACAGATGGACTTCAGGAAGTCCCAGTCGGCGACTCTGCGGATGGTGGTGTCCCACAGATTCTTCCCAATGAGATCCTGGTGACAGAGAAGCGTCTCCAACCAGGTGGGTATGCAGATGAGCGCCACCATGGTGGCTTTCTTCAGCCGAGGATTCTCCGTCCTTAGGGAGAATCGCACCAGCGGATGATACGACAGCAGAGTCTGCATGTCATGATAACCGTGGATGCGATTCCCTATCTCAGAGCTGTAGAGGACGTGGTTGATCAGCTTGTGACTGGCAGTCCGAACTCGTCGGAGAGCTCCTGATACGTTGTCTTTCCTCTGGCGTCCTGGGAATGGTTGATTTCATCCAGGATGCTCGATCTACGGCGATGACGATGCCATTCGGTGGGATCCTTTGACGGAGTGCCCCGTGGAGCACCTCCGCATACCGATGCTTGTATTTATGTGGTCCGTACCCGCTCGCCAAGAACAGCGAGGCGCAGTTGTGTCAAGAGAATCCTGCATTATCCTCTGACCAAGGAGGGGAAATCTGAGAAGGAACGCACGCGTCAGGGGCCCTTGCAGTCGCGGTCGATTTGAGTGAAGCCTTCGAGGGTGGGGACCAGGCACTGCTTCTGGAGCTCCTAGAACGCATGGGATTCCCGACCGTGTTCCTGGATTATCTGCGCTCCTGCTAGCGCTTCGCTTATATCAACATTTTTTTCAGAGGTCGGCACGTGTCAGGCGTGCCGGTTCGACGCGACATAAGACAGGGTGACAGCCTCAGGCCCCTGCTCTATAGCATCTATTTTGAGTTGGTGCTAAGAGCATACAGGGAGACTTTGGCAATCCTGCCGAGCTCGTGTCCTGGAACGCCAGCCGTGTGGGCCTATGCAGACGATCTTGTGTTGCTGCTTCCTGGGTCCAACCCAGCTTCTGCTCTCGAGGAGTTCTTCGAGTTCCTCAGACGTGGGACAAGCCTGGAGGTGAACAGGGCGAAGTCGTCGATGATAACCATTGGATCAACGTGGGCTGGGCGGCCGGACTGGATCTGCTTAAAGATCCCCACGGACGGGTACTTTAAGTACCTGGGCGTTCCATTGGGGAACTTCTGCGCTGAAGAAACCTGACCGTCTCCAAAAGGTGGAGTTAGCGATCGGCCTGTTCCGGAACGGCAGCTTTTACTTGCAGGAACGGGTCGCGTTGTGGAACGCGTTCGCGGCCACCTCCTTCGCCCCCTAATTTGTTTGCCCCGCCCCACTCCAAATCAAAAAGAGGACAAAGGACCTTCTAAGAACAGCCTTGTGAGGCTCTCGGAGGTCCCGCGTCCGTCTTAAAGAGTTGTGCGCATGGGCTAAGGTCAACGGCTCCAGCAATGTGAACTTCTACTTCCGTAGAGGCAGGTACGCTGGACAGCCCCTGCAGGAGATCGTTTCCAACTCACGGAAACTTTTGTAAGCTTTCTTCATCCCCCTTGCCCCTGTGCTGCTCTGCCTGCGGAACGCTACACTTTGATCTTAGCCAAAAGGCCGAGAAGCGAATGCTAGGGACAGCCAGGAAGAGGCATCGTGGGAAGTGTCTTGCCTCATCGGAGGCAGGAAAAAACTCCTTAAGGCGTGGACAACTCGGGAACTAGCAGACGCTTCAACCCCGAGTGTCCGGTCTAAAGGACTTGTGCGCTGGGGCGAGCTGCTCACCATACCTCCGGAGGAGGTGAAGTGGCTCCCAGCTCATTGGCAGCATAGCACCATCCCCTTAGATTGGCGGAATCCTGGACAAATGGATTGCGTCGAGGAGAGACCGGAACAGCCGGAATGCCATTCACGGAGCAGCCATCGCCATGGAGAAAGCTTTCCGATGGCCCCGGCTAAGGACTATTCGACCGGCACTTGTCCGCATTCACACTCGGATGCAGAGGACCCTTTGCGGCGTAATGTGATTCCTTTCCTCCCTTCTCCTACCCAGAACCAGGAAGAAGCAGGGAAAGAGTAGGATGCCTGCTCAGGAGAAACAGGCCTCCGAAAAACCGGCGGAAACTGCCAAGGTCGAAAGAATGGAGCCAGTCGAGCCCACTGGTAACCCACTGGTAACTGCAGATTATCGAGGACGCGGCGCAGCTGAACGAGGAGGTCCGTCCTACAACAAGGGGAGAGGAGCAGGAAAAACTCCTGCAATGCACCTGCGAAGTCCAGGAGGGCATTAACAAAGTTGCGGGAGAAGCCGCCTTCCTCGGCTACGATGTGGTGCTTGCGCAAAGCTGCGGTACTGCGCGTGCGCAGCCGTGCAGTTTGCGCTCGGTCCTGCCACCAGGAGCACGTGGGTGCGTCTGCGTGATGTCATAACACTCAATCGAGGGAAACTGACGTCCCTACGTGCTGCCAGAAAAGAAAAAAAAAAATCGATTGTCGTGTTGTATTATTTTGACTTGATTTGTGCCTTTTGTGTATAATGCTCTGTATGCAGATTCACTAGTATTAAGGAATCATTCCAGCGAACGATTCGAAGACGTTAAAAAGATGTAGTGTTATGGGGATAATTAATGGGAACACTTTGGATCTCCTTGCTTAAAGATTTCGCCCTCATGACTTGGGCTGTCCAACCCTTTGTGTAGGTTCAGTCAAGGTTGAAAGTATTTTTCTGGTAGTTATTTATAGCTTTCAGTCGTTTTGTGTGATGATTTTTTTGTTTGTTTCTTTTGACGTTGAAAGGTGCATTCTGGTGTTTCTTTTCTTTAAGCTAGTGGGATGAATTCAGGAAACCATCCTAAATATATGCTGAGTGACCTAATGTCTGAATTCTTCATGTTATTGCAGCATGATTGAAATTCCAAACTTACGAAACTTTTGCAGGATTTGTTAAGAACTCTTGCCCAACTCGACATGCAAGTGCACATTTGCAGTTTCCCACAATACGTTTAAAGATTCATTTACGTTCAAAAAGAATTGTGAACATTGATATGTCAACAAGCGAAAAATTAACATTGTTTGAAGATAATCCTGATGAAAAGGAGGGAAGCAAGTGGAAAATTAATGAAGCATATTCAAAAAGATTTAATGAATGGAAAGAGAAAGAAACATTACAAAAGTGTGAGCTTCTTATTAATAAATAATGAATAAACTTCTCTATGATGGGATTCTAGTAAACAAAGTAGTCATTTGATAATTTCTTTCTACTTCAAATTAACAAATACCCCCATAAAGTTAGCTTTACAGTGTTTGTTTATTTTTAGTGAAACAGCAATATTCAGATGATAGTTCATCTGACTCCACCTCTGTTGATGAGAACCTGGAAGAAGTAAGTTAATTGATATATTTAATATCTACTTTTGATAAATGTGGATCAGTCATGAAGGTAGTAACATGGTTTCAGGTTGTCTTCATTCTTAACGATTTTTTTTTTGGAACTTCTGTTTTTTTTGTTTAACAAAATGATCACAGTTTCAAATTTAGTTTCAGAGTTTCAAGTTTAAAACCATTCACGTATTTTTTAGAGCAAGAATAGGGCATAAATGATTGTGTATCTTGTATCATTAAAAAAACGTTGTATTTCATGAATGTTTTTGTTTTCCCAAGTTGTGCTTTCTTATGTAAACTATCATCAGCTTTCATTAGGGGAATCCTAGACTGTTTTGGAATTTTGAAATGAAGTGTTGCTTTTATTATTTGGAAGAGTAACCCACAATTAGGTTATTTTTTCATCATTTTTGTGACCATGATTTTCAATGTGGAATGATACATTAAAGAAGTCAATAAACTTATATTCTTACATATATGAAAACCTTGCTTCTGGAAATGCACTTTCAGGTTGTACATTTGTGAATTTGCAGAGAATATGATTGTTTGGAAAAGTTGCAAATAAAAAAATTACATTTGTTTGTAAATCGGAAGAAAATGCTTTCTGTAGTCAGCTGAATAGATGAATGCAGGAATCTAGGATTGAATAAGCGAAATAATCGAACTTAAAACAAAAAAGATCTTGATCTTACAGATTGAAGCAAAATTAAATGGTATTTTTTTTATTGTTTTGCTCATGTATGAAGTTTGTTGTATTGAAGCAGTTTTATGTCTCTTGCATATTATTGTAAGGTGAATGGACCAAATGTAGCATTTTTTCGTATTTTGAGAATTTCCGACGAATTTTTGTATCTGGGAATTTCACATTTTTGAAGCATGCTTATGACATTGTTCAAGGTGGAAATGGGTTTATGAAACTTATGAGCTAAAATTATACAGTTTTATCAGTACAATAACAAATGACTATTTTGCATAAATGAATCCACTTTTGCCATAAGATTTAAGAATTTGTGCTACAGATCAATCCAAAAAGCAGATACTGTGAATAGCTTAGAAAAATAATTTCTCCATTTATCGAAAAATTTGAGAATGTAATTTTCAATATGCTTTCTTTATTGTTGTTGTCGTCATTGCGTTCATGAAAGTAAAAAACTTAAGCTGTTATATAACTAAGCATTTGTAAAAAATATAAAAAACAACTTGAAGACAAACAATAAAAAAATAAAGGTGGAAAAATGAAAGGGTGGTGTCAAGTGAACTCACTTAGATCACAATTAGTATCAGCTGTGGAAATGAAAGAGTATTATGATAATTTCCAATTATGTTATTCTGACTGGGAGTTACCAAATCCTGGGGTAAATGAAAGGTCAAAAAATATTCGAGTAAAGAAAGAAGTATTGAGTTTATATGCAGGGAAAAAAATAAAAATCCTTAAATGTTTAAAGATATGTTTAATATGAATGTGATTTAATCCTAATGATTAATATCAGTTCTGCTACAAAGAACTTTTCATGTGATTCTGCAAGTACTATAACTTATGGGGTATTATGATTCTAAAAATCAAAATGTTAGTCATATTGTAATGAGTGAGACATGGAAAAGACAACACATTTGATGTGAACAGATGAAAACAGTACTAGAACATCTAAGTAAACCAAGCATATGAGTGCAAATGGAAAATTTTTCTCATGTTTATTTTGTTCTTATTAATAATTTTTTTTTTGATCATTCAGATTGTTCATGAAATTGTAAAATTGTATTCATAAATGAAATTTTGCAAGCTGAAAAATAATAAAAAAACTTTAAAATGCTTGGTGAAATAGTCATTTTCACAAATTTAATTTCTGAATACAATTGAGATCTTAATTTTAGTAAATAAATGTTCACATCACACTAACAATTGAAAATATATGCACAAAACGTAATTTTTTTGCCTTTTGTATTCCAAGTATTGGATTTGAAGGAAAGAATCAACTGTAAAAATTACAACATAAAGGTTGGAAATACTTGATATGATACGAAACCTTTTTCAAGAGATTGGATTTGAAATCATGAAAATCCTGAAATTCTTGCATATGTTAGTATTAAATTTATTAGAGATCCTTTTTTTTCATGTAATATTCCTGTGAACATGAACTTTTTGTGAAGAGTTGAAAATTACATTAGTCAAACATCAATCAAAGATAAATATCAGAGATAAATATAGCTGAAAAGATAAATATAAAATGTTGGCATGTCATTAATAAATAGGGAAAGCGGTTCATTTGTAAGAATGAATTTTGAAGATCTTTCTACTATAATTAAGTGATTAATTAAAGGAGATTAAATAATTGACAGCATTCTCATTCCTGTTCAAAAACGCATCTTTTCAGAGAATATGAAAAGAAACTGGCTTACAAGAAAACAAAAAAAAAGTATCAGAATAAAGTATGCTAAATTCTAGAAAAAGACTGGAGTTCCCAAGAACAAAAGTGGACCAAATTGCAGTTATTTTTGAATAGAATTAAAAGAACGAAATCTTTATTTTTTCTTTTCTTTTAACTTTTCATCGATAATGCAAAATTTTTTGGTATTATAGGTAATGCATGTCTTCTGATATAATGGTCGCCATTCTAATGCATAATATAAATATTTGCATAATATGTATTCGTAAATACATAAACTGAAATTCCTCATATGAAAATGTATGAAAATGACCCATTATAAAAAATGCATTGGAAAATACTATCAAAATACCTTAAAATGATTACTCTGGAATGGAGCAAACAGCAAGTAACAAATAAGGCAGAATTGAAAGAGTTGCACATCATGTTTTAAATATAACATTGTGTGTCAGGGTGACGACCTTCCTTTTTATACTAAAGATTGGAAAGCAGACTGATACTAGGTGCAGTTGTCACCAGGGCAATACTCTAACGAAGAATTCGATTGATTGAGCTGCCATATACTATTAAGTCATTCTGTAAACCTTAGTGATTATAGTCAGTTTCATGAATTTTTTTACATCATGTTTTGAAATTAAAATTGTTAACTGATTGCTGTTAACATAAAGCAATTCAGTAAGGCTACAAGTGCTAATTGCATTTTGATTTAATTATTCCTGTTATGTTGCATGGTAGCAAAATTTGTTGCAGTTTAAGTAATGCTGTATCCATTCACATGCTCCTTATTACATTCAGGAATTTTCTTGCATAGAAAGATTTTTTTTATACTATTGATCATGAACACATGAGGTGCAAATGAATGATGCAATTTTTATGAGGTTTCATTATAATAAAATTTGAGTAGTTCTGATGACCTGTGTTTACAGGCACATTCTTTAATCATTGATGCATTAATATAAGTGTTAGTATTGATAGCGTTTTTTTTAGATTACTTCTAACTATTTGATTTACGTAGGTTAGACCTTCATGTAATAGAGATTTTTGTTTCATTCTTATAATTTAGTTATTTTGCAAGCAACTGAATTGTCTTGTCTTTGCCAGGTACTTGCACCTGATTTCCAAAAAAGTTTTTTTGAAACACTGGTTTCATTGAAAAATAAAGATCCAAAAATTTATGATGAACATCATCAGTTCTTCAGCCAGGATCCATTATCCGGTCAGAAAAAAACATCCAATAAAACTACTGAAAAACAGCACATGTTTTTAAAAGATTACGAAAGAAATTTCATTTTAAGTGAATTAGAAGGTATGTTGGAAATCTTTAGTTCAATTAATTTTTGTAATGTTATGACAGTCCACAAGAATCATTTCACATATCAATAACTATAGATTACAAATGTGAAAAGTTTCCCTGGATTTAAGACTGCTAAATGTATTGGACTATTCTGATGTTACAATTAATAAATCGATTATTAAAGCTCTGAAAAATTAGTATGCTATGCTTGTTGTACCCTATTTCAAATACTAGATTATTAATAAAACATGATTGGTGTGCCAAAATGTATGCATATGTATAAAATAGAATTGATAGTTTGATTTGCATGTGTAATTCTTCTTTCATATTTATCATATTAAAAAACTTATAAGCATTTGTTTTTTTGTATTAAAAAGTTTTTTTTTGTCCATTGTGTGGCCCATCATAGTATTTTGATAAGATTAGAAACTCCTAATTTCTTCTAAATGATTGGCTATTTGGAATTGTAACTGCTTCATCAGATGTGTGCTTGTTAGGTCATATTTTTGTGGATTCAGAACACATTATTTGTATTCTTAATATTCCACAAAGTAGGAGTTTCCAAGCCCATTTATCGTTTTACTTACTAGTAGTGAGCTTCTAAATTTCATTTCTTTATTTCAGTAGCATTTAGGTAATATGTTTGCATATCGTAATCCATTTTAAAAGTGAATTTCCGATTCCATAACAAAAAGATTTCTCAGAATTTTTAAACAGTGTATTGTTTCTTCATCTCACACAACTACATGTTAAAAGAAATTCTTTTTCATAATGTGGGAATCAAGATCATACATTGAAGCTTCGAGTTCTAAAGGGAAAAAAAATGTTTCGGTGCGTTTGTTAGCATATTTGGCTTTAAGACTTGAATAAAAAAAAAAAAAAAAAGGATTAGAAGGATAAAAACCATCGTTTGTGTATGTCATAAATTTGAAATTTGTCAAATATTGAAAATGGCCAAACTATAAATACGGTTTCTGGCACAGCACATTCCAGTCATTGTAGTCGATTTTGTATATATCGTAAAAACGGAGCACTCGAGCTCTTTGAATTTGACACAAGCCATGACAGTTTAACATTCTTTGTAGATAACGAGGAAAGTATTTTATTTTCAAAGAACATCCGTTTTGTAAAAGAATTATCATTTCCGATACGAAAACTGCATTTTGAGATTATTTGCATGATGCATTCATTTAATTGGTAATTTTTCTGCTAACTTTTGCTTCACTTCTTTATTTTGCACTCATATGTATGTTTAATGCATTAAGGTGAAAGGTACTTTAATCTTGCATAAGAAAAAGTGAAATTTGATTTTTACCTTTCCATTCAGGTATTCTAGAAATGAATGTTTAGCAGAAAATATCAGTATCACTGTATTACTCTGGCATCAGAAAATGCGAGTCTTATTTTCAAATTATATCCAAAACTTTAAACTAAAATTCACGCTAATAGGTTTTATGATTTATGTATAGAAATACCATCCTTTTGGTAGACTGAATGGGTTTTACTTTTACTTTTTAATGTTGTTGAGGTTTCATGTAGTCAATGTAGGCATTTGTTTTTTATTTAGAAAAGAAACCCTGTGAGATAAATCACTTATCTTATAATGAAGAATTGCAACAAATTCAAAGGGAATTGAGCAATGCTGCTCATGAAGGAGATCAAGATAATGACAATTTGATATCCATAAAGGTAGAATGTATATTTCATGTTCCATATTGTGTGTTTATTTAATAATTTCAAATTAAAAAAAAATGTATGATTTCATGATGCTTTTATTGATTTAAAATTTTTAAACATGTTTTTGAAATACCAGTGGGCATTATCCTAAATTGCATTGTATTATGATATCCTTGACAATTAATCAAAGCAAAAGAAATGTTTGGAAGCCCAAAACTTTGTTCTGATTCTTGGAAAATATTTTTTTCTTTCTCTTGAAAATATTTAAATTAACACTTTTTAATATGTGCGGAGCTCATGGCCACCATCTTGTGAGAGAAAGGCTGTACAAATGATTTGTATCATGTATTTAATACTTATATTTTTTAATAGATGCATAAGCAGATGATATCTGTTAATTGTGGTCTGGTATCTTTTTCAAGGTTTATTTGTTAATTATCCAAATTCAAAACCTAATGTTCTTACTAAGTGTTTGTCCACAGTTGATTTTCTTTGTTGTTGGCTTTAATTTCAAAAGAAAAGTGACAGTAGACAAATTCTTCTGAAACATGTGGGCAGCTTCTCATGCTTTAAAATTAACCTATGGACTTAGGTTAGTGAGTTTTTGTTTTCTCAAGGTGCCTTGATGAGAAAGCAAATTCTTTATGAAATAAAAAAACATATCATGAGGGTTGGGTTGAATTTTACTGAAGTGATTTTAGAATTGCTTCTAATTTTTTCATTTTTTGCTGTATTACTCAATGCACATAAAGGTCCAGTAACATGGAAAATCTTCTGATTCTTGATCGCTGACTAAATTGTGTAAAAGTACTCATTCTGAATACAGGGTCATTTAATTTCTCCACATAATTAAATTTGGGACATAGGACAAAGCACTTAATGATTTTGAGTTTTTCTATATAGTAGTCACATGGCATAAACTGCAAATAGTTAGGTCAGATTGGCATTCATGTATAATGTTCACCCTTTGGAATGTTTTTGTTTCTTCTTTTGTACTCCAAATTCTTTCATCCAACTGCTCATTATTATTTAATCTTCAAATTGTGAAGTTGAATATGTATAGGGGTATGTAATTTGCAGTTTTTTAATTATAGCTTGTGTATACTTCATTCATATATTTTAGCTGGCTGTACAAGAAGTATTTTTCAGAAATCTTCATTTTCTTTTGTGGGTTGTTTGAAATTAATTTCACATGTTTATGCCTTTGTAGAAAGAAGATCCAACAGTAATTAGCAACTCAAAGGATGTTACCAAAGAGAATTTGAATTGTTTTAGTAATTTGTATGATAATTTTGAAGAAAAATATTTAAACGATTACATTCTGAACAAAAGGTAGAACACCTGAATCCAGATTTCTGTGATCTGGGAATGTTTTAGATATGTTGAAACAGAAGAAAATTGCATTCCCAGTTACAGTGAAATAATTCATGACTCAGATGATAACTTAGAAGAAGATCAGAAAAATGTTGATAAACAAGAATTGTTTGAAAACAAATATAATTTCCGTTTTGAAGATCCTGATAAGGAATTTGTGAGTGCTACTTATTTTATATGCTCTGAGCTTATGGTTTGAATGTTAAGTCATATTTTCTATCTGCTGCCATATACAGCCATTTTAATTATCCTACTGGTTCTTTACTGTGTTTTTCTTGGAAATTATTTTATTCTAAATGCATTTATTTTATAACCTATTGATTGGAGAAAAATTGGGTTCTCCAGAAAAAATGTTTAGGGAAAAGTAATGATGTGAATAAAAAACATCTCTATTGATTTACATCTGTATTTCTCTTGATGTGCATTTTTATGTTTTCTTGCTATCAGAAAAAAAAACTGCAAAAATGTAAGATTTCAGTCCAAAAAAGGAAAAAAAATAGTCGCATAAAGAAAGGTAGAACATAGAAGGGTTTACTTTTATGTATTTTTAATAAATTTTAAGTCTAAAATTGGTTGGGAAAAAAATTCTGATCAATGTAGTGGTAATTAAAAAAATGCATACTATATTAAGGTATGCATTGTAAACATAAACAATGCATATTTTAATATATTTGATAAACTTAATATATTAGTTACTATTCCTTTTTGTGATTTATAATTATAACCTAGAATGCATGAGATTCAAGTTGATTTTCATGTTTGATATGGAGTATGCTAATTTATGTTGATGGTAGAGAGTGGTTTTATTTCTTTTCAAAGTTCAAAAACAGTTGTTACGTATATAGTTATAGTACTTGTATTTCCCAGAGACCTTATATGAGGGTTTTTTTTTTTTTTCTACCACAATCACGTCATATCGTAATTGTGCAGTTATTAGCAAAATATAAAGCTCATTAATTGATAACCGATGATAACAACAAAAAATGTATTTGATTAATTCAAATGCTAGAATTCCCAGAGAATTTGTATTCATTATAATGAACCTGAGTGTGAACACTTTTTTGGAAGTAACAATATGTTGATAAGTTCGTTACATTTTAATGCATTATCTAAAGTATTATTTAATTTAAGTCTGAGAATTTACATTTTAATTTTGTTTTCTGTCATTATCCATATGAATGAGGATGACTCATTTCTTACGGATTTTAAGTAAATGTGAATCCTGGAATTTCTTACAATATTTGTTCTTCAGATAAAAATGTATCCACGTATTTTGCCAGAATGCTTGAGAAGAGTCAGCAACAAGCGTAAACTCAAGCGGGATGAACACAAAACTCGCAAGAAAGTCGAGAAGGAAAGGAAAAAATCTGAAATTTTGCAGTATAAGGCTCTTAAAAAAAAGTGTATTCTTCAAAAACTGAATAAAATCAACACTGCTGTAGGAAAAAATGCTTTCACAGTAAGATTAACTTGAAATAACTTATTGATTAAAAATCAATTAGGAATTAATCATATGAATCATCCTTTTATTACAAAATTATGGCAAAAAGAACAACCTTTAAAAATTAATAAGTATTAAATATTCCTGCATTCATAAACATCTTCATTCATTCTTATATAACTCTACCTTGTAACTCCCTATATAGAAAGCCAAGCTATGGTTTGAAATTTCCAATTTAGAAACTCTCTAGTTTATTTTCCATATTATTTTATACCTATTATTTTGCGTTGATAGGAAAGTTGCGTTGATCAAAGTAATAGGAATATGCATTCATTGTTTTTAGGAATAGCTAAAAACAATGAATACTTAGTAAACCCATTAATTTTTTAGTAGATTAGAATAAATTTGTGCATTTATATTTTAAGTATACGCTGTTTATACCAGTTTAGTCACAAAACTTTTTTAAAGCTTACTCAAATAAGAAAAGTTTGTTTTGAATTACTGAGAAATGCAAATCGAATACAATCTTAATTCTAAATTCAAGAGTAAAGAACTTGAGGATGAATTTGATCCAGATTTGCATGATGAGAAAATGCATTCACTATTCAATACTGAATTTTATGCAGTCCCAGATGATACAAAGCCATCGTTAGGAAATGATGAAGATTTTTTTGATGGTAAGAATCTAAGTTGCAAATTTACATATTAAGCATTTGCATATTCATACTCCAGTTTTTGTTTGAACATTCGGGTTATGAATTTTAGTTGTTTGTGTGGTAATCATTTTTTTACTTCCGATATTCAGATGTATATAATGCGATTTACAGTGAAACATTAAGAATATCTTTTTAAATACCTCTCGAAATGGAGTCACGAACAACATACGGAAAGAGTCAGCAAATAATTTAAACCATGAGGTATGGTAAAGAGAAGTTTACAATCTGAGGATATACATTCTATACTGACACCTTAATTTTGCCAATATGTTTTTTCATTCACAGTGCAAGTGTGTGTAGTACCTCTAATGAAGGTTTAGAAAGAAAGAATGCACAACTATTAGCCCATTTTAAAGTCTTTGTAGTAATGTATCAAAACAGTTCCATACACTTTGTGATAAGGAACAATAAAATGTAAACATTCAAGACTAAATCTGTCAAAAAGGTTGGCTTTGTAATCTAGAATTTTTAAATAACTTCTGAACTTTGTTGAATGCATGCCATATGTAATTAATGTTCTTTCTTAGATCAAACCTTGTATTTAATTGGGCTAAAACTATTGTTTTTACTAAAGATTATTCATAGCAGATTTCTTTTCATGACAACTTTTTCCTGACTTGCAAAAGTATGGGGAACATTACAAGAAAAAAGGATATGATAAAAACACTTTTGTTGCTACATCATGATAAATGTTTGTCATAAATTCTTTACTTTACAGTGTACATATATCTTTTAGTAGTTTTTGCTTCATGAGTTCTTTTTTAAACATCATAGAGTTTTGAAATTGTTATTTGTATAAAATGTGTATTCTATTTCTGCATTTAACTTACGTTAAATATTTTTTTTAGACTACAAGAGCAAGCACTGTGCAAGTGGAAATAAGGTAATATACAATTTGGTTTTAAAAAACTGTTACATTTCTTGGAATGGGGCTTTACATATATGAATTGCATAAATTCTTCTGATGTGTTAGTACATTACATGTGATTAAAAGCTGTGTTTATTAAAAGAAAAAAAAAACTTTTGTTTTTCAGCAACATGAGGCACCTGGAAAATCTGGTTTTGTTTCATCACAATCATTTGACGAATGCTTTGATGATTATTATAAGTTAGATTTTGAAGATCTAATAGGAGACACACCATGTCGCTTCAAATACAGAGAAGTCTATCCCAATGATTTTGGTTTGTCAACTGAAGAAGTGAGTATTCAATGGTACATGCGATATTTATTCTATTACACATTTGGTATATTTCTGATTTTCATAAGTTTTATTCACGAGAGATTTTTAAGGATTCGAGAAATCTGATAATGATGTTCAGATTTTGAAGATGATCTTGTGATTATTGGTGATCAACAAAGAGAGTTGCACGTTTTTTTTTTTTTATTTGTCAAATTTGCTCGCAAATGAGAACCATTTTTATGGCAAACGATCTATTTTCTAGGTCGGAGTTCATATGTTAGGGAGAAAAAAAAGTAACAGAAAGATAAAGAGCGATTGCCAGTCTGTACGTAATTAAAATCTATTGTTATTAAATTTTTTGGGTGTTATTGATGCCAGCTTCAATGTAATGTATTGGTCAACTGCAAAATTCAGTAAACTGAAGTAATGAATTATTATTTCTCAGTCTGTTGTATTCTAAAGTGTGAGATGATAGATAGGTTGATATTTTGGTGCATCATTTACTAGAAGATGAACCTTGTAATAAAGTTTTGATATTGATCAATACTGAACAGTGAAAAAAACATACATTGAAATTTGCAAGCAGTTTTGTTTAATTGCAATTATTGATATTAGGAGTTGGAAATTAATTTGATAACTATGTGACTTTTAATATTGCATTGCTAAGTAATAGAAATATCTTTTTGTTTGTTGTTTTATCAAATCCTTATTGGCCCACCTAAAAACATTTGGAATGCTAGCTTGTAGGATAGATTGTAGTTATAGATTCTTGGAAGTCAACACCCATTAAGAATTAGGCAATAAATGCTTTATATTTAACATTCTGACAATGATACTTATGATATCCACAGAATGTAATGTTTCATTCAGAAGAAGCAACAGAATTTGACAGCTTGATTCATCGTTTTTCTTTTGATATTCCCAAAGTCTTACAAATAAATTCACAGTGTACTTTCAAAAAAATATTGGATACTCCTGGAAGGAAGTTAAAATTCGAAATACAAAACTCCTTCATGGTTTCCATTAATAATAACAATTATTTTCATGTGAAGTATTGTATGAGAAAAGTATCTTTAATTTTAGATCCTCCTCGCAGATGACAAGGAACTGAATCAGTGGGCATCATTAAAAAAAACTGTCAGGTACAATTCGAAGCAAAATGAGGTTCTTCTCCATCGGATCTATCAGAAAAAAAAATCTCGAGAAGATTTAAAAAGGAGAATATTGCCTAGCCTCTTTATAACAGAGTATGAAAATTTCCAAAGGATCTGTGTGATTTTTGATAGTATTTCAGCCAAAGAAAATTGCATAGAAAACAGCGAAGCTTGTGCAAATTATGAGACTGAAACACGGAGCAATGAAGATAAGCAACCTTGTTTGATTCATAAAAAGAAAAACAAACATAGAAAAAGGCCACACACCCGTAGTGATCCTTTACCAATATCCGATTCCAAATTAAAAGCTTATGGCATAAATCCAAAAAAATTCAAAAATAAGTTCAAATATAAATTGAAAATCCATTGATTTAACAAAGTTTTGTGGTCCGCTCTTATATGATACTCTTGTTCTGATTTTTATTTTTGAGATTTGTTTGTCCTATGTGAGGATTATTCCTACATCATCCCCTTAAAAATCCCGCATAGGTACTGTAAAGTGTTATATGGAAACGAAAGTTTTGTTACAGCCTTACTCTGACAGCAGTGACACTGAAAGCATGTTATTGATAAATTGCTCTTGATGCTCCTGTGAACGTCACTTTGCCTGATGCAGAGAAATGTCACTGCGAAGGTGAAAGCGTTGGTAGTTAGTGATGAATCCTAAGGTACCTATAAATCTGGATTCTTGCAATCATTTGAAAGACAGGAGCGCATCTTATATGGAAACAGGATACGTTGCAACATACATAAATGAAGCATACCTTTAGTGAAATTCATGGTGGTTGTGTTTATCGTCATGAGCTAACGTAATTTCAAAGAAAATTATAGAAAAGGAAGAAATTGCTGGTCAGGTGCTGCAAAAAGGGAATACGAATGATACTTGCGTGGAATGCGGAAAAACATTTCCATTTCAACGTCCGGTGGCAATCGTGTTTCAACATCCTAATAAAAATTACCAATCATTGGTGAACATCAGAAAACGCAAACGTTTTTTTTTAATCTTATCAGTTTTTTATCGCAAGTTCCGAGAGATGGAATTAAGGATGTTGCAGACGTTCATGCCCATGGGACTCCTGAATCATATGTATTGTAGGTTGAAGAATGTGGAAGTCGTGAATGAGCATTGCGTATTCTTTGCAGTTGGGTGTTTCCTACACAGATTATTCGACTGACATACAGACACTAGCAGTGCTGAATAAAGTCCGCTTTCCTATTAATTATCCCATCGAAACAGTTATGGAACCAAGGACTTTTTTTTTTTTTTCTACTTATAACTCATCAAAGTAGAAAGCACCAGTTTTTTTTTAATAGATAGCAAGTCCATCGGTTTTAATTTACTGTTTTTCATCTTCAATAGAATTTTTTTCCAGTTAATTTGTTTCTAAAACATTTTTTCTTTTTCTAGAATTAGACTGATCCCATTCCATAATTCCAAATGTCTGATCGCCAAGCATTTAGTAGCTGTATTCCAATTGTACACCAATACACACTGATACTCTGGTGTATTAAAATTAAAACGAATCGATTTGTGCTTGACTTACGTCAAAAGTGTTGCTCATTTTCAGTGCAGTCTCACTTTTGAAGTGTACTTGCAAAATCTTGTAAACGTGAGAGAATTTGAAAGTTCCTAAGCAGTGACATGAATGAAGCTGAAATATTTGTTGATTAAGGAAAGATTGTAATACATATGGATGATTGTTCTGTAATGGCTTATGGAGTGTGGTGGTGTCAGTGTTTAGTATGTAATTTGATTGACAAATTGATGTTTATTAGATGAATTTTAAATCTATTAAAAATAGATGAAGTTAGTTTAATAAAATATTTGATAACATGGTACTTCCTGGAAATTGTGTGTCTTGACAGGCATGTCATGGACACCTTCCCTAAGTATCGTATTGCATGTTTCGAGATGAACAAACAAGAGGGAAAAAGTTGTTCTTTTTGAGACAGTTGAGTGTTTCGTGATGTGTTTAATCTTGCATGCAACTACGTTGTAGAGAGAAAAAACAAACCACCAGCGCAACACCTGGTACCTCGGGGAACAGGCCTTCCACATTGTAGAGGTCAAAACTGTCACATGAGCACAGGGCAATTTGATACTCTTTTATCAGGCGGATCTGTAGTTTGTAGTCAAATTGAGAAATTTGATACAAAATCCAGGAGAAGAGCACTGTGCTGCGTGCTGTGAACCAGAAACAGAACTACACATCTGCATGATTTTAGAAGATGGCCGAAAAGATGTTAGGAACTGTAATGGAATAAATTCTCCAAGGAAGACCAGTGACATCATAAGAGAGCAGTTTCAGGACGACGACTGTGTTCCAGGATACAATCCACCAGCACGGATGTACGTAACCTTTTCGTCTTAGTGGCATTTATAAGACAAAAAAGACTTTTAATAGGAAAATGAGGAACAGCAACGAACATTGCAAAACGATTCATGAAATGAGAGAAAGATATTAACAGATGTGATCATATTCGACAGCAACGTTGCTCCGGAGAAGTGGGCATTCCCAAAACATGGGATGCCTGGTTTAAATGGAAATAATGGCAATGAACAATTTACATGCGAACATAATATTCTCAAAGTAACTTACTGCAAATATTTTTAAATATAAAAAGTAAAACAAAGTTTATGTATCAAGAAAAACCTATACAAACAACACAAAAGTGGAATAACGAAACCATAATGGATGAATTCAAAATGAACTACTATTACATAATGAAACAAATATATTATTTCTTATCTTGGGAAGCCTGATCATAAAAAACATAAAGGTTTAAATTTCATTATTATCTGTTCAATTATCTGTTATTTTTCACTTCAGGCCATTACAAGTTACAACCACTGCACATCAACTGTACAACCTTATAGAAAACTTTTTCCTTCAAAGATGGTGTTTAAAAAAACTTGATGTGTGATACTTTAGCAGTTGACCTGTGTATCTGTCAGCCATTGCACATGAAGCAATTTGCAACAATGTAATTCACATATTCTGAGAATGAACTTGCGAGGTTTAACATTTGTAATAGATGTAAACATAGATATTTGTAATAAATGTCTATGTTTTAGAGGGTCGTAATGAATGGATAAAATGTTCAAGCATTGGTTTTGAGAATGCACTTACAAAAGTAATTATGGAAACATTTGTGATTTGAAGCTACTACCTTAAAAGCACAACAGCAGACTTGCGAACCATTAAGTTTTATGAATAAGTTTGATTTTCATCTTTAGAAAACGTGAATGTATAAAGATTTTTACATCCTACTTACTATGTTAAATCTTTTTTTCGTCTATGCTTGCTGCTCAGAAAAAATGCGCATGTGCCAAGGTGTTCGTAATGCCTCGATAGAGTAGTTTATGATCACTTTATGCATAACATTCATGGATAAGGTATATTCACTTTTACAGGTCATAACTTCGGAATGCTATCACAATGCAGGCGATTCAGAATTGTGAGGTGAAGGAATGCCGTTCTGTGAAGGCATTTTCAGTATGAAACATTTTTGTATTTTTGCTTTTCATATTGATTAATTCCAAATAATTTTCCGTGAACAGTTATTTCTAAAAGATTCCACGTGATAAGATGTATAATGATTGCATAAATTTTTGAAAATTATCGGATGGAATAATACATGCACTAGCAGGCACAAGCAAAGTTAAGAAATCTGTAAAAATATTCCCTGTAATGGCAGCAAAAAGCTGGTGTGCAGAGCAGTTTCGAAGGATGAACTAGTTGATGTTAATTTGGAATGTCGGCACATTTTCAGTTTCCAAATTGTAATCATTATTTATGTTATTGGACTTTAACCAAGCGTGCCTGATTTTAAGTGTTTATTTTTTTTTAAAAAAAATGAATTTTCGTTTACACATAGCTATTTCTTAATAGTATATTTCTCTTGGTAAGTTTCAAAGTATTTTGGTTACTGCTGTCATATGTTCGCATTCAAGTGTATCCTTGTTAAGTTGTATGGAAATGTTCGTTCACCTTTGTTAGAAATGGAACTCAACAGGATTAAAAATTGATGATTCTAAGATTAACTGCTGACGAAAATCGTCAATCGTTTGCACTCTCAATCAATCATTCAACTAAGTCCCAATTCTGTTATTTGCACCCCGAACAAAATGAAATAAGTTGTTTCCAATCTGAAGACCACAGATTTAAGTGTTTCTTAAAAATATTTGTGAGTTAAAAAGTGGTCATGTAACAATTTTACCTTTCAACTTTTCTGAAAAAAGAATGAAATTTTGGATGTCTAAAAATTAGTATTTCTTATGAAATGGACACTATTAAATGGTATGTATCCTTAATTATAGTTTATGCCTTAAGTCATTGTTATCAGTAAAAATGTGAAGAAATCAAAAAAAAATGTGAGCTGGAACAGCAATGCATCAGTTCCATTTTTTCTTGCAGATTCATGTAATTCATTCGAGGATACAGTAAGGATTAAGCTTTCATTAAGTTTTGCACTGCATGTAGCATATTTGGAATGTAGTAAATACAGTTTTCAATCAGGAAAGATAATCTTATTAATTGTGCAAAAATCATGATTAAAAGACCGATTTTTTTGGTGAAATTTTTAGGATGTTGATACACATTCAGGTAAGCAGATTGCCAAAATGTGGAATGATCTGGAATCATATATGTATGAAGGACTTCAAACTGATATAAACCCTGAATTAAAGAAGGAAGTGGATTCTTGGTGCGAGACTTTTCCACATTTAAGGTAGCTGGCTTTTACACACTCATTCTGCTCAATAAATTATTGCAACTCAGAATACTTGGATCCACAATGAAAACAGAACAAGTAGACATAAACAGTTTACCAATGGAAGAGCAAACTTGGTGCCTGGAAAACATGAACTATATTACAAAAGTAATTTCTCATGATGCTGATTCTGGTGATAAGGATTTGCAGTCCCCAAATAAGGATTGCATAACTTATGTCTGTCATAAATTTAGTGAAAATCAGATATCAGGAAGGTAGTGCTATGTTATGCAGGCTTTTGTTTTCATTTTTACTTGCATTTTGATATTCAGTGATTCAGAAGCAACAAGAACAATGTCTTCCCATATGCTAGTTCCTTTGCCCTTACTCTATGAAAGTCAACAGGTACACATGCTTTCTTATGATTATCCTTTATGGAAAACCAGGTTGAATCTAATAGTGATTTGTGTGTAATTGGCCATAAAGTAAAACAGGAAATACGACCAAACAATCAAAGATGTCAGAAAGAGAAAACAGTGGATGCCAGGAGTAGCATGTCAGCAATCAGGTATGATGTCTAGACTACACTTTCTTTGAAAGAGAAAAAAAAAAAAATTCCTAGGAGTAGAATATAATCTTTAAAAAAGCACATCATTGTGTCTATTTATTGCTTAAAGTATATCAGCACCTCTATTGGTAAAATATAAAACATACTGATGGGAAAATGTACTGTTAGATAAACTGTGTTCTTAGTCCAATTCACATCTGGTGTGTACACAAGTAGTCAGTTGTCAGCTGCACCCTTTTTGTATAACTGTCATATTAAGTGAGATGCCTATCTTCAGTTATTATTTTAAAGTCAAGAATTTGTCGAAAATTGAATTGAGCTTTTGCAGCCTTGTATTTGTTATCCCCCAGACAATTCTACATTTAAAAAAAACACAAAAACGCAGGTTCATTAGTTTGTTTGTTTTGTTTATTTATATTGGTTTCTTTTTAAAATATGTTCTTACATTCAGTATGAAAGCACAACTTGAGTAGCTCTTTAAAAATCTTGCTTCTAATTTAATATGTGTCCTTATTTGGCATAGATACTTAATAAGATTTTTGGACCTTTTGTTGCTGCTCCCTCAAGTGATGTATAGTTGCTTTGGTGTTTTCTTCATTTTGATATTTTATTTAGTTGATACCTTTTGAATCATTATTGAGTCTGTAAGAAACTAAACTTGATAATTAATTCTTGATAATCAAATAAACTTTAATTCATTATTCCTTCATGTAGCTCCTGACATTAAAAGTCTTTTAAACATTTTGTGCTGTTAAAAGTACGTGATCATGAGATCAGTTGTGCTTGTTCTAACATTAGTTATGAATCATTTAATTTCCTTATGCATCTGCGAATATTAGGAATACAGCACTGTTTTCATTCAAAATTTTATGGAGCTTGTTTGTTCACTGACACAATAACAGGTTTTTCAGCATTTAATTAGCACTTTTAAATGGATCTTTGTAGGTGTAGGTATTTGCAAGTTAAAATGATAAAACTTATTGTTTGTATAATAGTTTTCTGTAAGTGTCTTATTCATACATGCTTTATGCAAGAACTGCACTCATAAAATTATTGGTATAAACTTAACTACTTGCTTTCCATGAGGGAACTACATTTCATACCTGAGTCATGTATGCACCATAGTATAATTCTCCTTTTGTAATGTATAATTCTCTCTCATTTTTGAAGAAACTGAATGCAGATCATGTTTTTATTCTTCCATCTTGAAGCCCTGTTCACCTGAATTTGGAGAATTTGCTTATCATAAATTTCAGTTGTTTACACTGGAAATTGAATTATGTATTTCTCTTGCATGAGTCACCTGGTTACCTCTGTGATTTGCTTGTCACTAAGGAAACATCATAACATGTTGATCAAAATCCAGTGACAGAAATTCTATGTGTCAGAGCAAAGTCAATTTTAAGTACGTTTCAGAATATGAAATTCATGACCAGTGTTTGAATACTTATATTGTTTATTGTGAATGATGTGGCAGGATCTGCTAATGCATACATACGTTCATTTTTTTAGTTACCATAAATTATTTGCAGTAAAATTGGGGATATTACTTTTTGGTAAAGTTTGGTTTGAAATCTTTGTTATACCATAGATTACAGTAAAGTGATTTTTTTTTGTTCTTGAAAGTTTTTAACTAGGGTTATTGGTTATAAATTTCTGCTAGGTGTGAGAAAGTGAGTACATGAATTTGGTAAGTGGCAAATAAAACTTTTGAACGATTGGATATACTTGAATTGCATTCATACCAGTGAACTGTTCTTTAACATTCTGGCATGTCGCTAACCGTTGTGATTGGTATTCTCGTGTTCAGAGAGCTGCATATTTTCTAAAATGCAGTGTAGTATACAAACGCCTGTTACCAAGCTTTGAATTTTAATTACAGAAATGGAAAAATGAAATTGTATAAAGGTATACGCACAATTTGCAAGATACAAAAAATGCGTGCAAACTTCGGTGACCTTGAATGCAGAGAGAATGAACCGACCGAAAGTATGCAAAAATCTGCATCCAATGAGCATGTCTGTATGTGTGTGCCTTGCTATGTGCATAGCATAAAGATCTATTCGCACTATTTATTGTGAAATGAAGTTTTTATTCAATTGTATATAACAAATACAGTCGTGTACAAATAATATTACAACACTCAGTTCCACCTCAGACATGCTAGGACTACGTGATATAGACAGCCTGTCTCGTGCATTCTTTCTGTGTTGGTCTACCAGGGGAACCGATAGGTGCTCGTAAATTTTTAATGTATTCAAATGGAAAATGGGGAATGCATCAAACAGAAAACTAAGATTTTGTTGTTTTTATATTGTGGAATGTACGATGAGTACAAAAGTGAGCGTATGCCTCCAAGTTTACGACTGTCATGCTATTGCTAGACAGTCGTAGAAGATAGGATAGGCATGGTCTCTGAATAATTTAATCTCAAGAAAGAGTTTCGTTTAAAAGGTCTCAGAACACAGCACCGCCCAGTCTGCAAATCGAATAAATGAAATATGGGATTATTTACTCTTGCGGATCTAAGAATTAAAGTTTACTGTATGTAAGAATCCAAAATTATCGAGGCACTGCACTAGTGAAACTGAATTAAATAAGAAAATCAGCTGAATTAAGTTTATTCAAAGCTACTTACTTTCTGTGAGTTAATCGAAATTTGTTTGGTTTAAGAGGTCCGAGTTATGAGATAAATTTATCTAAGAGAAGGAAGAGAAGAGAAATTTGCAAGCAAAAACAGGGAGTGGTCAGGATTGGTAGCTGATAAATACCTATTAGAGTAGTTAGAGCCAAATCTGGAATGAGCAGATTTTATATGGAGATGGTAAAGTATCTGCTGAGGTTAATGGGAACTCATCTTTGTATTGACCGAATACGCAGCGATTTGATTTCGGAGTTGAAAATGTGGCTCTAACTGGAAGAATTGATACATCTGTAAGGTGGCGCCCATGTTTTCATGTTTTGATCCGAAAATAAAAATTTTCATTTACTACAATCGGTCTCATCATTTTCGCAAATTTGAATGAGAAATTGCCTTATGGGCTCAAGGATAAGCATTCTGACTCTAAATGGAAACCATAAGTTTTCTCCGGGGACTCTGGATTGACTGAACCATGCTCAAAGGTTGTTCGCATGGAACCCTTCTCCAGGAGTATTTGCTATTACTACCAAAATCTGCGCCGACGGCAGCTCCAGGCGATTTCGTGCCCAAACCCTTCTGTGCTCACCGTCGCGACCCTCACCGGAACCTGAGGAACCTGCAGTTCTCCGGAACGCTCCCGGAAGGCAGGAACGGTTCTGTCCCGGCAGTTGGGTATAGGCTCGACGCTTGAGCACCATCCATTTTCTAGGCCGGTCGCTTCGGCGGGTGAGTCTCTGCCGACACTGCTTAGCGGATTCCGACTTCCGTGGCCACCGTCCTGCTGTCCATAGCAACCAACACCTTCCATGGGATCTGATGAGCTCTCGCGTCGGGCGGCGCATCTCCCCACGTTTGGTTCAGCCTACAGCGCCAGTTCTGCTTAACATGAAAACTACCAATTCACTAAGTTATCGTGAAAAAATGTTTTCTGAAGAACAAGTTATTTGCTCAAAGCTGATAATCGTCATGTACTTTGCTACTGAGGAAACACTTGATGAGATTTCAAACTGCCCTCAGCATTGCGAGGATTTTTTCCTTCCATTCTGATGTTACGGTTTTCCATGCATCACAACTTCAGTAATTCAGGGAGACCGACTATAAATTGTATGTTGACTATTTCCATCTAGCAATTTTCTCGTCACCCATATAATTATGTTTGAGAATTTAGTCTGGTGAAGTCAGATGAAGTGATGTAAGATTACATAAGTAATAGAGATGGTTGAGGTGATATCTTTTGGAAGCTAGTACTAGAGAAAAAAAATTCTGCAAAAGTTCCTTGAACAATTATGTATTCTCAGACAAAACAATTCTAGGCTACTTTAGAATGTTTGAATGACACCAAACTACTATTCAGGAACGCGCTGAATGTGTTGTGTTCACGCTACCATTGGATCTCCGAACCAGGAATTCTTGTTCTCTTGTACATTCCAAGAAACCAGAAACTGTTGCTACTAGGTTTCATTTATTAGCGCGTTTTATTCATTTAATTACTTTAAATGACAATGACAAGAGGTCTCATCTTTATAAAGACCTTACCAGCAGCCATGATTCGCGCTTGCGGTGTTATAATTTTGCGATTAAAATTACCATACTTTTATGTGATACCTTTACACGAGAATTAAGCTGTACCTCAGGCGGAAAAAGGAGTGCACGCATCTGGAGTTTTACTGTGCACGGTTGTACAAAAGACACAGCATCTTTTTTAAGTAGCTGCTAATTTCATTCGGACGCTGGAGGGAATCCAGTCGTATCCTTTATTAAAGACCAAGTTACCGAACACATAAGGTTGCATCTTGCATGCGATCACTGAAAGTGTTGGAATTTAGAAAGGCATCTGAACCCTGAGAACTTATCGGTCTTTGTGAGTATTCGACCAGTCTTTGACTACGCTAACCTCGATGGGATGGTATTCCCACTTTTAAAGCGTGGACGAACGAAATTCTCTGCGTGGTTGTGACAACAGTTCTTTCTGAAAGAAACCCAAAACTTGGTATGTTCCTTTTGAGAAGATGCGTATCCGAGACTTTTTTTATTTTTCCAAATGCTTTTGTTCCTGATTCTGTGTTCGTGCAATGTTCATCACATTTCATCGTTTAATGGTCCGAACATCGATATTGGAAGCTGATTGCAAGGGCCGCTGATGATCTACTTCAAAATACCGTGTTCCGCCTCGTTCTGCAAATTCATCCGGGCCGGTTCGTTCGCATGGAGACATATCAACTACCAAAATCAAAATGACCCCGACGTGTTCTAGGGACAAAATGGCCGTTTTCCACAAAAAGCAAAGTGCAAAAAATCATCGGAGGTCAAATTTTTTTTTCCTCTTTGTCCTCCTGTGCAAATGCAGACGGCATTCAATGAAGGAGCGGGCTTGCTCAAGTAATTCTGTATTTGGTGCAAAACGGCAGGCGGGGAATTGAGTTCAGTGGCTGTCTCTTCAGTGCACTCGTTTGGATCCTCGAGCAGTACATCACTGCTCCGATAAACCCGTTCATTGTCCCTTGACCTTCAAATTCATTTGGATCTTCCATAATGAAGGACTGTGGTTGGAGCTGCATCAATTCCCCTCAGACGCATGCTAAGTTCCTCATCAGGTCATCCTTGGAAAACCACCTGGAGCTGTATCGTTACTCGTTCGGGTAAGTATGCCTATTTCAAAACAAGGATTTTTTTTTCAAAATGTAATCTTATAAGAATAGACAATATCAACAACTTTAATCTTCCAATTCCTTTGCAATAGTTGACCAGATGAAGATAATGTGCAATTCCAAGTAGGCTAGGTTTCCAAAGTTGATAAAACCACGGAAGAAACGGACGCTTAGCATTTCAAGCAGTTCGTTGCTTTTCGTTGAAAAGTGAAGCATCAGAGCGAATAACCTCTTCGTCTATTTGTCCTGTTTCCCAAAGAAAGCACGAATTTCTTTCCCATTGCAACTGCTTGTTTTTGTTAAGTTTTCGCAGGATTCTCCAATAGAGCACTGTTGTCAGAAGTCTAATTATTTGTTTTGAAACGTGGTAATTATCCTTGTAGTAATCACTAGGCATCGAAAAACCTCAGTACGCAAAAAGCAAAGTGCTTCAATTCAGAAAAACTGAGAAACGTCCAAAGCGAAAAACATTACATCCCCCCCCGCCTCCCACTTCCATCAAAAGATCGAAAATATCGAATAGAGATTTTCTCTTGTCTTTTTGAGCCAGAGAGGATGGGCTGAGACTCTCATCTATAAGCTAGCCTGAGGAAATCTCCGTGATTCTCTTGGCGCTTCATTGATTATGAAATCGCCACATCTTCCATAGGCACCAAAGAATTCCCGACCAACAGCAGGGTTGCAGATGCTTTAGTTTGTTGGAATTCTTTTTTCTTGCAACTCCTTCTGCTTTCCACGCATCATGTGCACGAGGAAGCGCATCCTAGTCAGTACTCCTTCAGATGCCACCATTATGGAATATAAAGCTTGGTAAGGAAATGGTAACATTTTTTTGGCTCAGTGTATTTACTGGACTTTACGAGGTTCCCCGGGATTTTAAGTGTGCAGAAAAATTCAAGGTTCGAATAAATCTCAAGAACCTTTCTTCTCATCGTCGCTCTTTGAATTGCAGTCAGCATTCAGGATCGGTTTACAATTTTCAGCTCACGAGCTGGTCTGGGATTCGGCGACCTTGCGAGCTCCAGTCATCTCCCGTTATCCAGTCTTCCAAGGAGAATCGCACACGTGCATCCTAACCAACCAAATACAGATCGCATCATCGTAAGCGGAAGGCAGTTCCAGTGCTGTAAAACCATCTCGCAGCGATGGTTTAGACATTCTGTAATTGTTCCTCGTCTTCGTTCTTGTATCTCATGCTTGGGCGAGCGTAGGATTTCTGGTTCATGCTCAAAAACTAGGTGTACCACAGCATGTCATTTCATCACGGATTACTGACGCGCTCGAGCAGTACAGGCTTGGAACTGGAATTCGTGTTTTCGACTTATAGATGGAAATATGCATTGCCCCCCCCCCAAAAAAAAAACAAAAACAAATGCAGCACTTGAGGAAGGGAGCTCTGGGCTCAAACGTCCAGTAACAAAAAACACCATCCTCAATGATCCAAGTCCAGCCAGCAATTTGCAGTTAAACTTAGTAGTAAGCCAGCGTTCTGAAGAAGCACTCGAGGTAGCTGTATACATCGGTAATTTTGTCAACCGGTAGGTGCAGCTTGTTCTTGAGGTAGGTGGCTTGTCTGCCCCTTCTGCTGACGGTGTTGACAGTATCGAGCGAGTTTTCTTTGTGAATAATTCGAGGGGAGTCTTAAACGGATTTGATGAATCCTCAGCAACATCATAGCTTCTTGTGCTTGTGTGTCCGAGCACAGGAAACATATCATGTTAGACGTCCTGCATCGCTACATAAACAGATTTACAACAGCGAGAAATAGAGCCAACCTTTTTTGCTCAAACTTTTTTTTCGCTATTTTTCATTCATCTTCAAACATTTCCTGTGCTTTGGATTGACAGCACATTTGAGGCACCCGTGCGCGGTCAACTCATGCGAATTCCAAAAGAGTTTGAAAAGAAGGGTCTCAGGATCTCTCGAAGGCAAAATGCAAAAAATTGTGCCTATTTGGGCTCGTCGGGAGCGTAGTAGCATAAAAGTGTAACAAAAACAAAGAGGGACTGTCAGAGCATCAGTCAAGATGTCAGAACTGATCTCGAGGAGCAAAGGAATAATCTCCCTTCAATGGATAGCTCGAATGGTCGGTAAACTAGAATGATTTTTATCAGGTGAGGTTAGTTGTACGCATTTCTTCCTTCGCACGCTTTTTTATTCAGAGATGAGTGAAGATCCCATCCCAAGACTCGGTGCCGAATGAGCTTATGTAACTTATAGTTTAAGGAGATGAGATGTGTGTTCTTGCAGCCAAAGGCTAAAAATGAGGGAGACTTAAAGAGAAATTCTCGCGACTGCTAAAACGGTATATTCTCAGGGTTTTAAAAAGCCTCATTTGAATGACTCACCGTTGTTGTCGCTTCTGTAGAGTCGCATCACCTCCCACTGCTTCATGAGCAGCTCTTTTTGAAGGGTGCCCAGCATCGTTCGTAGCTCACTTATCTGCTTTTCCAGTTGGTTCTTCTTGATCCTGTGCGGGATAAATCAAGCAATCAGCTCCGTATCTCAGTAAAATTTGCTTTGGAGGATTTGTGGAGAGTAAGCCTTCGAACGAGGCAGCTTATTTTTCGCAAGAGAAAGAGAATGGCCGTTTGTTCGACATTGCAGCCGCGTTTCGATTGGACTGCAGGGGAAGAAAATCCGTTCGGGATTTCAGTTCTCGTCCCGATGCGAGAAGATTTCTGCAAGACCAATGACACTTCCAGTCCATCGCTCGTGGACTGACTACAATAAATGTATTTTCTTTCTTTTTTTGAGAAAAGTAAGATTTTAGGATTCTAAATATTTTAGAACCATGTAGATATCCGGATATAATTCTAATTGGAGGATTCAACCAGAGCATCTACAGATTCCGACTCGTTAGGAGTCTAGCAGAAGACGTTCCAAATGAAAATCATTCCTAATTCGGAAACGGGAGACATTCCCATCTATCCAGGTCTGTGGTCATTCATTTTTGCTCTCATTTTCAAACCGAGTTACTTTCCTGTATCCAACGAGTCCAATGCAGATGAATTTGTCAGGGGGGCGACTCCCCTGCTCATCGCTAGAGGAGAAAAGGATCTCACATAGGGGGAGTAGCATTTTCAGTAACTTGAGAGAGGTAGGGAAGTTCCAGGAAAGGATGCAGAAACATGGGTCCAACCAACTTCATAAGAAGTGCTGCGCCAACAAGGCTGCGACGGGAAGTAGATTCCCTCCTTTAAAAAAAATGGAACACAAAACACAGGAAGGCACTAGGGAAAGCAACGAGATCCGATGTAAAGAAGGGGATTTTCAAAACCATTTAAAAAAAAAAAAATCAGGCTCTTAAAAACCCGAGACTTTGTTGTGAGTTGAGGAGGAGGTCCACGGATACCCAGATGATGAGTTTCTTCCACCCTCCTACATTTAGCTGAAGATCACCGAAGGCAAGGATTGAAGATCGCCATGCGATCTCACGGTACTCTTGCAAGAGAAGCAGGCTCATGGAAAAAGAAAGGAACTTGATTTTTAATAAGAGAATCCACAAGCATGCATCCTCCCTTGTTTTCAAGATTGGTCGAAAAGTCAGGCTCCCGAGCGTGGTTGTGGTGCAGGAGTTTCCGGAACATGGATGGAACGTATGAGCGTCACTGGCGTGGAACACGTTCATGGTCCCACAAGTCGCCCTGCCGTCCTAGCTGGGCGCAAGACACCTCGTTGTACGCATCACTTCTTTCCGAGGTGATGCACGATGACATGGACGTGCAGAGTGTGCGCGACGAGCAGAAAAAGATCACAACACGGCACACATAGAACGCACTGATAGAACCGGCGTGTCTACCGGGGAGTTTCTCCTGATCTCTCTCCTTTGCACCACGCTGTCGTCTCCTTCCAGCGTCGTTTTCTTTGTGATGAATACACAAGAGCCACTTTATTGGTTTCATCTCTCGAGGTGCTCAAATAAAGGTCATCAGCCATGATGATCAAACCGAAATCAAGTAGATTTTAAATCAATCAAATTTACAGCAGTTAAACTGAGATCCAATACGGGCTCGTCGTAAAGATCTTTGGCAATCCCAGCTTTCCCAATTTCCACTGACATTCTCAACAAACTGCCGGTTGACTTCAATTTATCACCATCACCAGAGCGAGCATCACTGAAATTCATCCCTCTCTTTTCCCCTTCCCGCATAGAGATCGGCCACGGTTCTTTAAGGGGACGTTCTTGAAATATTCGGAGTCAATTCAGCGCGTCTTCTCCTTTCAGATCGTTGATTTCGCCTTTCCAAAGGCATTTTCTCCAAGTCAGTTTATTACTGCTGCAACAGTAATAAACTTTATCGATCAACAGATTTTTCCAATTACAGAATCGCCTTAAACGAGCTAAAAAAGAAAGGAACAAACAAACAAAAAAAAAGGTATTTGTGTGTCTCATTAAGTGCATTCGCTCCTGCAATATAATTCTTTCTACTTTCTAGTAGAATGCACCTACTCTGCCCTTAAAGGAGTTAAGCATGTTCTAATTCTCTAAAGAAATTTGTTTTTGTGGATATGGCCTGGTTCAAATCCAGTATGCTCAATTTGGCATAATCGGATGCACAGATGTGTAACAAAAATTCCCAAGTGTTCGTTCAGGTCTCTCCGTTACGCATACCAGCATTCCCTTGGGGTCTTTAAGTTGCCGCTTGCGCAGAACCACATCGAGGAGCCTCACTGTTGCACACAAAGTACTTTGGTGTTCTATACCCATCTCAGCGGTTGCTTTCATCTTGGAAAGGGAATAAAACGAGCTTGTTTGTCTCGAGGAGTATGAAAAAATTTGTATACATAAAAACTCGTTTCGATGAAAATATGAGATCGGAATTTTATAGAGAGTAAAGAACCTAGAATGGTCTTGGACTCTCAGCGATAGGGTCATTTAGGATACTGTTAGGCCACCATCCGGTCAACATCGTTGAAGAAACATATATACAACTTTTATGCACTTTATACATAACGAGTGACAATTTCTTACTATGTAGAAAGGCTTTTTTTTTGTAACGCTACGTGAATGCCTTCGAATTTCTACCAGTCAGGATACTGGGCGTGGTAGCAGATCAGCGAGTCCCATGATGTGGAGGCTGATTTCGATCCCCCCAAATTCTCGAGATTCAGATAAAAAAGCGCAGCGGGTCGCGCGTTCTCTGCCACACCGTTCGGAGGGATCTCCGTATTCGAATAGGTGAAACGCCCTTTCAAACTCACGATCGCTCTGAAAGCACCCCACGGTCAACATGAGAGTTGGCGAGAGTTAAACAGAAACCCGAATGACCTCCCAACTCGGTGGCTGCAAAGTCCCGGGAAGCAAAGTCTGGCCTTTTTGAGTTGGTAGCATTACCTCATGTTCTTGAGCAGTTTCAAATGAGGCTGGATTTTGCCGGCGTATTGGAGCTTCAGTTCCCTGGATTCGGTTTGTCTCTGTTGCACCCAGGACTCTTTTATGGAGCGACAGCTATTCAGGAAGTCGGCCGAGATGGAGTTCCTCATCTTTTCCAGAGAGCTCTCGTAATCTGATATCAAGACTTTTTTCTTCTCTTCGAATGCGTTCTTCGTGCTCCTGAGACGGTCACGAAGAATATTCGGAACAGTTTCATATAAAACCAAGGAACAAAATTGGCTCTCTGGACAAGAGATGCGACAACTTTGTTTGCAAAGAGGATTCCACCCAGAAATGTGTATCAAACTTCATGTATTATATTATCTGTACGGTAATGTGGGTGTCCGAAATGTACAAACAGATACCCCTCCCTCTCAAGAGTTAAGAATTAAGAAGAAAACAGAAAGAAACAGCAGCTTTATTAGAAAGTAGAAGTGCGAAAATTCCGTCATTCCGCTAGCATAGCGGTGATGCAGACAGAGCTTTTCCGCTGTGATTTCTCTTGAACTCTTGAAGAAAGTGATCGGGAGGCTGCTTTTCAGAAACATCAAGCTTAGTAGAAGAAAACTTTAATTGATGATGCGGTGTGCAACCGAGCGTTGCTAGGTCGACGGTGACGTTTCAGTTGCTATCTATGCAAGACTGCTAGCGGACACAACCATGGGTGAATTAAATAGATCTTGGGAGATCTCTCAGACACACATGCCTGCCTACAGAGCTGTTCCTTCAAACGAAAAATCTCCTTGCACGCAATCTCTCTTATGAGCGAACGAATCTCACCAGTCGACGCAACCGACGATTGATTTGAAAGTCACTCCCACTTTTCCTTTTTAGCCGCCTCGAATCCCCCATAATTTTCTCTCAGACAAAATCCTTCCTTTCTCCACGGCGTTCTTGGTTGATCTATCGACTCACTCTCCAGGATCCCGTTCCAGAACTGCAAGACGCTGAGTCGGGTGCAGACGAAGCCCCGTTTGCCTGATGGAAACATCGAGCAAATGAAACTCGCAACGGAGTTAAATCCGCATCCGAACTCACCCAGAGGGTCCACGGAGTTTCCCCTCCACGATTTCTTGATCGTGATGGTGTGCGCACTGATGTTCAGGCATACGGGGGGATATGGAACCCAAAATTGAAACAGGAAAGAACCCAAAAGGATTTCCATCATTTTGGGTTCTTCCCTATTTTCACTGCTTTGTTTGTTTTTTGTTTCTTCTTTTGTTCTGGTTCGCTATGCACTCAGGAACCGTCGTTCGCCTGACGGTTCACGAAGCTCTTTCACACTGTTCCATGCCACCCGAGTCGCGTGTAATAACTCTTTAAGTTGGGGGGTGCCCCCCCGAGGGGATCGCTCTATGATTAGAGGAAGCATTCCAGAGAAAGGAGTCCATTCCTCCCACGCTTGGGATGGGAAGCCCCGAAGCGAACTCACCACCCTGGTTGTCCACTTTGGAACCCCGAAAAGAGTCTCTCTTCCTCATTCTCTCCAGAGGGACCCCACGGATGGGAGTCCACTCATTTCTTTTCCGGAGGGAACCCAAGAGAGAACCGCTCCTCGTTTCCTCCTCTAAAGAGAACCCCGAAGGGACGATGCCAAAATTTTTCTGAAGGGTCATCGTTTCCGAAGCGAGCCGCGCACTTCTTCACACTCTGGAGAGATGTCGATCCTGCAGATCTATGGTACGAGATGGAGGGTCCCCTCTCCAGCTCTCGATTACGTTTTGCATACGAACAGTTCACTCTGCTTTTCTTAGTTCTTCGTTCTCTGTTTTGCACGGCTCCATCATCGAGAATCTTCCTCCGTGTACATTCGCACATTCACGTTCAACTCCTATCACATGTTTAAAAACGATCTTTCGGATAAACCCTCCTATCCCCTTGATGAGAGAGAACTGCGTCCCATCACTTACATCTCTTTATCTATTAACCAACATAGCATTTCGTCCCCTTCTCAACAGCCGCGGAAGTCAAGCAAACGTCTTTGTGGCTTTGGATAAGGAGACTCTGGAGCTTTTTTTTTTGCGCGCGCGCGTGTGTATGAATTTCCTGGGCTTGTATCATCGTGAGATTCGTTACTGAGACTGCCCTCCATGTAAGCATCATTGGACCATCCTCTTGTTCTCTCCTCCGGTTAGTAGATTTAGCCCTTGTCATCCACCGCTTAAGGTCCGCGCCCTCCCCTTTCTGAATTATCTTACTTTCCTTCCAGGGATCGTAAAAAGGGGAGAATTTTTCAGCGAGTAATCCAAAAGAGGTCGGATCTTTCTGTTTGCAGCTCGTGGATTCGCAGGCAGCGAGGAGAGTCGAACTGAACCTCCTCCTTGCGGCCCCCAGTCGTCTGCTGGGCAAGCAACCTCATAGAGTGATTGCGCAACATTCGCTCGCAACTGCTCCAGGACTGCAATGCTGGTCGCTAAAGCTCTCTCTCTTGCTTTTCTTCTTTCTTAGCCATTCCCACCCCTTCGGCTGAGGTTCAGGAAGTCTGTGACAAGAAACGTCGTTCCATCTGCAGCACGATTGCGCTTAAAATTTGCACGATTGGTACTTTGATGATACCGTCGAGCCTGTGGATCATAGAGAGCACAGGGTTTCGGCGAACTTCATTCGGTCGGTGGTGGATAAAGGGCTGGCTTCGGACAAGAATTCGGTAGATATCTGATCATAGGGATTCTCTAAGACTTCCGACGCTTATTGCCTTGCTCTTCCCTACAGTGCATGACTGGAGGCTCGTGTTACCGATTCTATCGGCGTGATGATTACTAACGTAACCAAGTAAAAGCTCGCTCGACTATGAGTGAACAACGCAGATAAATGGCAGTCTGCGGGGTCTACCATTCTTCCTCTCCTTTGGCTCCCCGGCGCCGAATCATCTGCCAAACAGCTTGGGACCGTCAACCACAGACTGTGAAGCGCTTATCGGGGGGAACTCGTTCTACTCTCAACCCTAATCTTTATCAGAGATTCCCGGAGGACGCTTCTCTTCCACATTGGGTGCAAGAAGTTCAAGTCTCGAAGTTCTAATCGCTTCTCAGTTTTTAGACGTGCCGCTCCTCGAAAATCCTTTCGAACTCTTAGCTTCGTTCCAAGATCAGTGTGGGAGGATTTAAGGAAACGGACTCTTGTCCCCCAAACCGCCTCTCTTTTCGCTTCTGGTTAATCAGGAACGGATTCCGATGCTCTCATTTTTTCTTTGGCAGCATTGTGCTGTTCGCCTCCGATGACCGAAGGCATTTTTTGCTTGCTGACTTCTCTCTTTCTCCCATGAAATCCTTCTATTTCTTCTATTTTTCAGTCTTGTATCCGGCTCTGAATGAGCTCGAGGCAATCATTAGCTCGCTAGTCGGTTTCGTCTTGCGTGATTTCCTAAATCGTTTTCACCTCTTGTATTCCAGAGGGATTCCCGAACTCTGAATCCTTATTAGAAGCCGTATTCGAAAAAAAAAAGCTATTTCCCCTGTCGTATGCCAGCAGGAAGCTTTGGCACTTGCTCCTGCAATGAGATGGATCAGGAAGAAGAAGGATGGAGCGTGAGTTGATCTCCCAGAGATGCCCTTTACCCGCGTTTTGAAACATTTTGTTTTTCCATGTCCCAACCTGCTTCTGAGCCTCCTTTCGAACTTTTCCCTCCTGGAACGGACACCGGCATTCTTCAACTTCTGCAGAGACCCAGCACGAACTGAGGACTCCGCGATGCGCTTCAACAAACTGTTCAGAACCTTTCTTTTGTCCCTAATTGCCACCACCACTACAATTTGGAAACACTTATTCCCAACTTCCTCGAAAACGTCTATTCAAAATCTATGCCCGAATTTCCGGAACAATCCTCAATACAGGATTCAGTGGCTGTACCAGGCACACCTGGCATTCTACCGATTCCGCACATTCCTTCCAATTGGCAGGAAATTTTTTCTTCATGCTTCGTTTCATTTTTTTCCTTCTAGGAACAGGTCATCCCTCCCACTGTGGGACCGGTCTTTTTTTCCATTTCTCCTCATAAAGCTTCATCGCCATTAGTGGTCAGGCGTTTGACCCCTGATGAACCCGGTCGCTGTCCGTTGCACCCCTGAATTTTTTTTTTTCGCTTTCCCGTCTTTCGGCGTGCGGTTCCCGAAAATGCCTACGGCAGTCCGTTGAGCCACGACGCAGGTGTCTCCGAGGATTCTGTTGCACTAAGTGCGAGGGAGTCCGAGCTCTTGGAGCGAGCAAGGAGGAGGAGTGGATCCCCGTGGACTGGACACGGCGTAGATTGTCGCCAAGCAAGGAATGCATCGCAGGAAACACTTGTGTTCCCATCATAGGCACGTTTGTGGCCTTCGTGAGCAGATCTTCCCTAGTTACGCTCAACTGCTCGAGTCACTCAGCTTTGGTATTCGCCAGATGTCGAGATTTCGACATCCTGAATCAGTCTTCTTTCGCGTTGCTCCAGGACTATGCAAACCAGATCCTTCCATGTAGAATTCCTGATAAGATGTTCATTCGTGAGATGACTGGGATGGATGATTGATCTTCTTCTGTAACTTTTTCTGTGGATTTTTTTTTTTTTGCCTCTGTTCGCCTGAAGAGCTGCAAGGATCTCAGCCAGAAAGAAAATCAGACCGAGTGAGGAGAGCTTCCAGATCTGGGAAGCGAACCCCCAAAAAGCGAGCAATTACCACTTCGAATCCCCGCCGATGCGCAATACGTATTTTCGAGGTTCACAACATCCGAGTTCTCAGAAAGAATTCCACGAAGGCAGGGAGGACCGGAGCCTTCTAGAGGTTGCTTAGCTTCGCCGATCGGGCAAGCGGAGATGCTTTCAGGCCGGAAGGGGAGCCGACGGTTCATCGACGTCTCCAAAAGAGTGAATCCAAGGCGAGAGGGAAGCAGTCATCAAGATGAAGAGGAAAGTTGGAAAGGGCACCAAATTGTGCATCCAGATCTCCCAAAGTCTGTCCACTTCCATGCTCCTTGGTCCTACTCGGATATGTATAAAACGTTCAGCGGCAAGTATGGATAGGAAGCATGAGAGGATGGAGAACCTGTCTTTGGATAAACACATGGAAACGATCTCTGCAGCCGGCTGCGGAACACGGAGCTCAATGTATGAATTCGAATTTTATTTTTCCTTTTTTTTTCTCTACGTATTTACGCTGAACATTCGCAAAAGAGTAGGGCAAGCATAGCCGCCTAAATTTGTTGCGGTTGTCATGTAAACGTGATCCCTGAGCAGAGAAGAATCGAGAAATTGTCTCACGTGGTAGATTGTTTAAGCATTTCATCACTGGAAAGTTCGCTTTCTTCATGAAGGGATGTTAATTTTTTGAGTTCGTTGGCGGTTAGAAAGGGCTCTCTCTGGGAATCGGTCCTCAGTTGATTGAGCGCGCAAGAAGCCTCATCTAAGTAAGATTCCACTTCATTTCGTGCTCTCTGTAATGCAAAAGAAGAAAAAAAAACTTGAAAGTTAGAAATTTCATTTATCTTACTTGCAGGTCATCAGCAACGAGTTCTTGTAGCATATTCTGTTTTTTCTGGATACCTATGTTTCCCAGAAAGCTATCCACAAGCCTCCTCGTGAACTCCTCAGCTTCCCTCTTGATGCTGTACATGTCCTCTTCTAGAAAGTCTAATTTTTTCCGTTCTATGTCGAGGTTTTGCTTCTGCTCCAGGACGGCACCGATTTCTTGAAACAGCGACATTTTCAAACTTTGCTCTTCTGCTATTGGCAGCTAAGCTCTTTCAACGCCAAGCGAACGTGCAGAAACGTCGAGAGATTCATTGCGCGGAAGGTTGGACTCTTCAGACTGACCGTGTGTTGAGGATCAGTGATCAAGTAGTCAGTAGAGTATCACAGGGATTCCTCTCAGTCTCACTTTGCTAATGATAGAGCAAGAACTACAAGGATGACGGAAATGAAAATACCAACAAACATGGCCAGAGCAGCGAGGAGAATCAGGGTGGCAAGGAGATTATGGATTCCATGAGTCTTTGCAGAGGTCCCCGCGGCGAAGAAACATCTTGCGCAACGGATGCGCTCCAAAAAGACCGAACTACCTAGGATCTGGGGTTTTGCTTTTCTCAGTCTACTCTTTTTACTCAAAACAGATGTCTCGAGTTCCCTATTGTGGGATAGTAAAGGATCCAGGAATTTTCTGTGCTTCTGGATTTTCTGTCGTTAATCAGATGCCATATGCTGTTCTCGTCTACTCCACTGAATGATTTCAAAGGGGTGGAAAGTGCTCTGAAACTCAGGAAACTGTTTCAATAGCTACGGTCCAGCTCGAAAGATTGTGATCCGTTGTAATGTTTCTCGGGGATACATCAGTAGTATGAAGTATCCGCTTACGCTCGACCGAGAATCTCCATTCATCTTTTCTCATCAACCCTCTTTCCTAAAGTTGGGGTGCTATGTGCAAATGGGGGTGACTACGTCGTCCACAGTTACGGATAATCCGCACACATTAATGACCGCTTCCGGACGTCAGCGATGAAGCGAACGCTCAGAACGTGAGACGCATTTCGATGCAGAAATTCTCTCATCTCGAGAACTGGACCGGCGCTTAATTAACCGCAATCTAAGCGATGTAAAACGCCTTGTGAGGGACAGGCAAGAGCTGTGGTCTCACGGTTGCGTCCGTGGAACTAGCCAGAAGCAAAAGATTTCTCAGTCCATCCGCAAGATGCAGTCATCCTTAATTGCTAAAAAGATCTCATCCTTGAGTTCAAGGGAGAGCTACAGAGACTCTCCCCCCCCAAAAAAATGCAAGAACGACTCCACTAAATGCTAGTCAACGAATTCGCCACCATCTTTCCCCAGTCCTTGGAAGGGTCAACACACCCAAGCTACGAAGGGTTCTGATTCACGTAGGTGCAGTTTCTAACCAAAATTTCGCGGGAATTTCCGAAACACGTGGCCCGTGGCGAACGGTTACGAGCACGCGCTTTTTTTGCCACTGGTTGGACACGTTCGTTGGGTCAGTAAAGGCGACAGGTTTTTTCTCTTTCAACAGGGCAGTTCCTTTTCATTTGCTTCCTTTCCAGAGCATGGGCCTCTCACGCCCGCTCAAACATCCAGCCAGAAGATCTGGATTTACTGGTTAAATGCAAGGATGTCTGTGACTCGGCGAGCGGTGAGATGAAGCTGCCGCAGCACTTCAGACGCGCCGTCCACAAATGCCCCTTCGGTGGCTTGGTTTGTTTTGCCTCCCAAAGCCCCGTCGAATAACGAGGAGGACTGAACTCTCTCAGATTTTGGAGTGACCCAGAACTGTTTGCCTTTGGGTTTAAACGGTATCAAAGGACATCTGTAGGTGCGTTCTTCTCAGCGACTGTTGGCAGGGGTCCTTACCTAGCACGCGTTTGTTCGTCAACAGACTCCTGATCCAAATCTCCTCCTCGTATTTTCTGCCCTCTCCATCCCGGGGAACCTGAAGACGCTGTAAAAGGATCCTCATCTCGTTCTGACGCTCCGCATCCTCGAGTGAGGGTCGCTGCTTCTGCGCGCCTCCTAGGTAATGGTATCGGAAGTTTTCGAGGAGCAGAGACTCGCAGAGAGGGTCTGCTTGACTTTTATGAACCGACAGCTTAAGGACTGGCTTCCCTGGTTCGGCTGCCCTTTTCTGGATTCGAACTACACGTCGGTTTCTGTTCATTCTTGGGACTGTGAATGCTTGAAGGCTCCTCGGCTGGAAATTTTTTCGACGTCGCTATGGTTACCGGAAACTTGTTTCTAGGAGAGACAGATGCACATCACTTTGAGGGAGGTGCAGCAGCTCTCATTAGAGCAGTTTGTCCATTTTCTTGTCCTTCGTTCTTTTCGAAAAGGGAGAGATGCGCGCTCTTGCGAAGTGGGGGATCACTGCGCAACACTCAGGAGGAACCGAAAACCCCTTCGGCGCGCACTACCAGATGCTTGGCACCTGAAGTTGCCGAACCCATGAAGCTCGAGATGAGCAAGTTTGGTGACCAGGTGTGACCCTCGAAGGAACCTTCCAGGAGCGAGTCGGCTGCGAGTTCTCGAAACGCCAGGCCACCCCTTTCTGCAGAGTGGATGTGACAGGGGGTCGGACGGCAGGAGACAGGGGTTTCGAGAAAGATTCGGGTCTTGAAAACCATGAGCCGCCCACGCGGATTCTACCTTGAGCCGCGGCTTTGATTCTGATCGCGTGAGCTATCTCTACAAGGGGGGAGAGGGAGGAGGGACTTCCCCCCTTTGAAATCTGGAGTATCCTCTAAAGCATCTCTATTACTTGCTCTTGCATGATGGAAGGACCCGAAGGTGTTTTTCTCTTCGTACTCGAGCCAAAGTTTTGGTATGGAGTGACTCAAAAGCGCTTGAGCCCACGACGCATCCCGAGTCGGATGGGAAGTGGCGCTTTTCCATTTTTCGCGCTGGTTTTGACAAGAGAAGCAACAGCAGAAGAAGAAGAAGAAGAAGAAAAAGAAGGAGGAAGTGCAGGTGTAGTCAGAAGAAAAAAGTTCAGAAATGGAAGTTCAATGGAGAAGATGAGAGTGCCTATGGGAAAGCAAAAGTTCCAGCATATAGGCTCGAGATCCACGTCCGGAATGCCGATAGAATGGGGCCTAGCCATCATCGACCCCTTTGTGAGCATGCGCCGAGGTTCCTCTTTCCATAGGTCTTTCCTCCCTCCGACCCCTTCTTTCTTCTTTAGGGAGAGAACAGGAAAGGGAAAGACCCGAATCATCGCCAGATGACGTGATGCAGCTTCTTCCTCGCTTTCGGGGTCTCGCCTCCGGACGCCTGCAGGCCTCCACTCGGAGGCTCCTTAGGGAAGGTTTCTCTGGAGCTGATCGGCCTCGGGAGGAAGCGCTTCGACGCAGAGGGATGCGGAACAGGGTTCATCCTTTCCCAATTCGGGGAAAATTCTCCCAGACCGTGTGGCGAAGGAACAAAATAGGTGGGTGTTTCCTATCACGAACACACGTGAACCAAGCATCCCTGCCGTTGGGTCGGGAGGATTGGGATTGCTTCTAAATCCTAAACGCCGAAATCCCGAATTCCAAACCTCAAAAGATCACAAAAAATAAATGCACATGTTTATTATACATTCTTACATATACATTAATGTTTATTATAAAGATTATAAAATAACAAGTATATACGTTTATTATATATATTTTATTTTTTCCACTATTTTCAAATGTCCCTATTATTTTTTTCTAATTTGATATTTATGTATCCATTTAATATATATTCATATATACAATAACGGTATACTCATTATCAATGATCTATAATATGCATTAATAATATATTAATACGTATTATCAAGTATAGTAATAATACGTATGTTAATAAATATTATGAATATGTATGTTAAATAAATTTGTGTATTAATCTATATATCAAGATATATATTATGTATTAATATACATAATAAAATACACAGTTTTTTTGTGCTATCCTTCGAGATTTCGACATTCGGGATTTTGATCAGTACCGGGAAGGTTCTCCTCAGCTGCGTAGTACGTCGGATGCTGAACGTTTCCGATGCCTGCTCGTGGCGCTTGTTCCCGGGGTTCATCTCGCCTCTTTGCTCTCTCATTATGGCTGTGTGTGTGTACCAGGCATCTACTAACTCTGTCTTCTCTTTCAGCTCGACCAGGCAGCGGGCTGATGGAGCTGACGGACTGAATCGAAAAGAGCAAGCCACGAACGTGTTGCATGAATCATGTCCGATGACTAACTGCTCCCATCTCTGACTCCAGCTGTGGGGTGAGATGCCCTCTCCAGTTGCCCGCCCGCATCCAGAATCTCACAAAGAATCTCCCCTCCTGTCGACAAGGTTCCTTCGGTGGACTTTCGAGAGGAAATAGCATCACCTGCGAAGAGAGAAACGCCGTGTATTACTTTGTATTACTTTGTCCACCATCAGCTGGAACGAAGAGCATTTCTTGTTTTCGTTTTGCCTCTGACGAGTTCACGAGCGGGTGTTAAGGAAACATTTTCTAAGAAAACACTTCATTGTGCCCTTGAGATGCGCGCATTCTCTTTGAGAAGATTGGAACTTTCGTTTTATTTTGCGAGACGTAAAGAGCACTTTTTTTTCTTTTTTTTCTAGATGTTATGGGAAGGTCGTGTGGTCTCGTTGCAACAGAGGATTCCAAGATTTGATCCGCTCTTCTGTGGAAGGTGAGCTCTCCGAAAGCGATTCCACAGAGTTCGCCGAGCAGAGAAGATCTGACGTCTAGGTTCATGGAATTTCTACTGTTTCCGTTTCACCACGTGACAATAAGTGCTTCATTTTACAAGTTTTTGATGTATGATCCAGACACGTAGATGTCTGCACAGGAGCCTCATAGTGCAGAGTACTTAATAGCATCCTAATTTGCTGACCATCATCCTAAAGACACATCAGAGAGAATCCAAAAAAAAGAAAAAAAAAAAAGGGAAAGAAACGCTCTTTCGTCCGCTAGTACCTCCGATATGGAATTCAACCAGGGATGTTTCTCTGCACCAACCGGAAAGGCACAAACATGAACGCTGGCACAAAAAAATAGGATTTTCGAGTCATGCGAAGTGAAGGCGATCAGGGAGCTTAGTTGACCACGCGCCATCTGTGCACTGATGGCTTCTGAGAGTAGGGCTTTTGGGTTCGACCAAAGAGGCAGTGTCTTTTGCTTGTTTCGAAATCAGGCACTAAAATATGCAATCGCTGCGCATTCGAGTGGACCAACTAATTTAAGGGAGTCCTCACTCGTCAGCCGTAGCCATGCAAGACACACAGCCACGGACGAAAGTGGACCACAAAATAAACAATTGGATTTTTTGCTGAACCATTCCCTGGAGAACCGCTTTTCCTTTCCTCGAGAAAGGAGGGATGACGTGACAACAAGAGCATAAGAGGAGGAGAATCCAGGATTTCAAAGTGACGACAGATGCTGACTTGTACCAGTCACCTGACCTGCCTTCTCATAGGCGTTTGAACATCGATGAACATTCTTCTCATGCTCTCGAGCTCGCATTCGCTCTTCAGAGCCGTGACGATACGATTTCCCCATAGGAAGCAGGATAGATGGACCTCATATTTGTCGAAACACGAAGAAACGAGAGCCATTGCTCCTCCAGTCATCAGGTCTGCCGGTCAGGAGGCACTTTTCTTAAGCTCAGGACGACCTCTACCGAAATCCAAAAACGCGATTTCGTGCTCCAGAATGGTTCCAGAGACAGCTTCTCGACAACACCAACTTAATCAGCATTTCCGTGAAAGCCACTTGATTTCGGCTTTTCCGATAGTGTGTTGCATCCAAAAAGCGAGAGACCCTTTGCAATCCTCTTGATGTGCATGAGGAAAAGTCTCGTCTTGGATTAGCGATGGAGATATGGAGAAGAGATTTGTACTTTGGAGGAAAAGATATCTGGGGGTCACTCTTGTCCCTCCCCTTCACCGCAGGAGAGTGAGAACAGTGCTGAAAGCAAAGGGGGGAGCTTTTGCTCCATTGCCAACTTTCACCACGCACTTCTCCGTCATTCTGTTTGCGAAGTTTTGAGAAAACATGGCTCCGAAGAGGTGAAAACAGGAATTCTTTGCCCAACATCGTGGAATTAATAATTAGATTGCATGGGCAACGGTGTAATGTCCGACTGCAGAATCTGCTCCGCTTTCTTGATTTGACGTGAGCTGGACCACATCTCTGCATTTGTAATAAGGAAAATGTGATTTCCATGCAAACAAATCTCTCACTCGATTCCAGGCATCATCACAGATGTATACATGCAACACTTGCAGAATGACCCGACAACAAACACACAAAAAGAGTCATTTCCACGCAAATGAGCGCAGGTGGAGAAGATGTCTTTTCCCGAGAAGAGTACATATGACAATGCCAAATGTTCTTCTCTTTCTCTGTGCATTTCCGCCGACTCAAATCCTCCTTCTCCAAGCACTTGGTGGACAATGAGGGGGAGAAGAGGGAGGGGGACAAAAATCGATATTGAAAATGGCATTCGATCAGCTGATCAATCTCATAGAGAAACAAGCAATGTTTTTTTTTTTTCTTGAGGAAAAAAGCGAGGACAAATGTGACCGCTCTGGTTCTATAGGTTCTCCTAATTTTTTCTCGCCCGTACTGACAAACAAGGCGAAGAACTGATTCCTCCGAAGAGTTGCAGTACTGTTTTTTTGTTCCTGGAACTGCAGCTCGACTCCTGAGCACGGAGATAAATGACTTGAAGAATGGTCAGCGTTTCGTGAACGGTTGCCATCTTCTCCCCAGAAGATCTTCTCGGAGCCCGAAGAGACAGGGGAATTTGAAGGGAAGGAGGTGGGTCACGAGGCAAGTGGCGGATCCAGTGTGCGCGCTTTGCCTGCAGGAAACGACCACACCCCACGGCAGCCAGCAGATCGAACGCCCTTCCTTAGAAAATAACGAAGACCACTTGTGGGCTGCTCACTTTCACAACTTCTCTCTTTTTTCGACAAGCCACAGAGAAGTTTCGATAGAGTGGAACTGTCGACTGAACCTTCGCCCTCCTCTAAAAGTTCTTCAGGAAGATTTTTCTTTTTTCCCAAGAGGTGCAGCCAGGAGTTGACTTCCGATCACACACTCTTCAGCTATTTTGCTTACAGAAGATGCCGGATTGTGCGTATGTATGTGTGTTTTTTTTTCGAATGCCTGCCTTGGAATTCTGAAGGGGAGCTCGAGTTTCTTCGCACCTGGCATTCTTACTCTGATCCACTCAACTTTGGATCTTTGCCTGCACTTTGGCAAGGCACCCCCCCTTCCGAACTAGGTGCTTCTCCGCATCATCTGCGGAACAGAGGGAGAATGGGTTCCTTTTCTTCTATGTGAGACACGAGGATTTCTTGTTCTGACGAATGCAAGGAAGGCATGAAGGCACGAGGATTTCTTAAATGCTCGTCATGTGCAGGTGTAGTGCTGCACAGTGTTCCACGGCGTGTGCACACTTGAAAGATGATCCTTTCTCTGAATATATGCATCGAGGATGAATGGAGACAGGCAACGTGATTTTGCTGCTGAAAAAATGACCTCGCTGGAGATTCATGGGGCTGCGATGACACGACATGGGGGCAGTTCTTATCGCGCAAAGACCAGTACTCTGCTTCACGAATGGAGGTTCAAACTGATTCTGAAGGAGTCTCGAACGTTAAGAATAGAATCAATGCTAGGAGCGTTGCAGCCACGGTTGTGAGCTACAGGCTTGGCTTCAGAACCCTTGTTAAAACCACTCAGGATCACCACATTCGGGTTTTCCCGACGATCTTCGAGGAGATGCAATGCACAAGAGAAGGGTGGCAGAAGCAAGCACCCGAGGGTCCACGAGATGAAGCGCAAAGGTGCCTCGATGCTACTGCATTGGAACGGACGTAGTTGCGAAGGATGGGTAGATATTCCTGAAGATGATCCTCACCAAGGAGACGTGGATTTGGGACCTCGAGTCGGAAGGCAGGTGGCGAAATAGTTGTGCCGATCCGTGGTCGCTGAGGTTCTCACCTTCGAGACCCCGACGAGTGCTAATCCACTCATTTCCACCTCCTTCTGACGTGTCGGCGTGGGACCCGAGCAGACTCCCTCTCGTCAGAAGCTCGGCGCCAGCATATGCGTCCGGTGCGCGAGGCGTTGCGGGTACCAGACGGAGGAGGTCGGCGGGTCGATCCACCTCTCTGGGGCTGCACCACTTTTCCGCTTCAACACGCGCCGGAAGAATTAAAGTTCGAGATGTTGCAGCGTTCACTGCATACTCCTGATCTGTCACTGTGCGACCGCTTTCCTTCCTCAACGGAGAAGGGAGGCCAATGAGGAAAACGTTTTCCAGATCGAGAAGCAGCGAGAAGGGTAGCGCCATGTTTTTGTTTTTTTTATTATTTCGCATGACCAAAGCTGGTTCTTTCCACGAGTGCAGGAGTTGATGGAGAGAGATAGCAGCTGCACTGAAACGGTTGATGGCTACATGGAAAAAATGTTATCTGCTTTTTGTGGGGAACACCGATAATACCTTTTAAGTACAAGTAGTGTATTTTTTTTTTGTTTTACTTTTAAGGTGTGTGTATACGTCTTCGATGATGGACGATTTATTTCCTCCGTCTTGGAAGTAAAAGAACTCTGCATGCTTTCCTTTCAATGTATCTTTGTGATTTCGGACGGTATTCGAGTGAATGTCATCTTCGCAAACATTTTCCACAGAAAAGCATGGAGATCACGGAGCCTTCCGGCGGGTGAACGCCAGTAAGGTGATCTTTGAAGAAAATCGAAAGATGAGGAGTCGAGGGGCCAAGCCCGGCGCTGCACGTCGCGTGGGTTACATCAGACTGCGCTTGAAGACTGCAGCCGCCGTACAACTCTCATAATGGCTTGGTGGAGAGATGCTCATCAGACTCATCACCCTACACGAGCTGCGAACGCCAACGCACGAGGTTCATCATCCACAGAGGAAATGGAGAAAATTACTTTTGCTCAAAAAGATGGGTGGAAAAAGAAGTCCAGAGGTACGGAAGCCTCCCCGTAGTTGACAATGGTTTGATGAGCATTTAGTCATTAACCTTGTGCAGATATAGAGGCGTCGGCGTTTGCAGCGTTGTGTAGGGTGATGGGAATCCTGATTAATTTTCTGCTTTCCCACGTCCTTCCAGGTTTTGTTTTGTTTTATTTCGGTTTTTCCTTCTTTTGATTTGCCATGCACTCGAGAGCTGTTGCCTCGTCCTATAGGGGCATCGCAGAGGTTTGACAACGTCACCACGTGGAAGCTCACAAGGCTCTACCGCTGTCACACAACCGAGGTGTTCGTAAAAGGGAGGGAAGATCGGAAGGCTCCGTGATTCCTGGGATGGAGTCCGAAGGTACATTCCCGATTCCCGGCTTGTCAACGGGGCATCCTCCTGCTGACGCAGTGTCCTTGCAGTTGACATCTGAAGCCTGGGTCGTCATCAGTGCCATCGTATGGAGATTCGAAACCCATGACGTATCCAACTCGTTGTCGATCCTTTGTGGGTCTTCGAACTCGCCACGCCTGGAGCTGCACGAGGGCGCCGTGGCCACACGGCCGCCAAAGCGGAGTTTGCAGCCGTTGTAGGACGACAGCAAATTATACAGCTATGGTGCTTAGAATCAAGCCCTTGATGTACCATTTAGGTTCTTAGAGAAAAAATCCATGCTCGCAAAACATATGCCTCGTATTACGGTCACTAAAGTGCAACTCTGTATGTAGGGATCTGTCGGCCGTTTTTGTTAATAACTTCATACGAGATGCCGCCGGCTATCAATTCTTAATATTCGACAAAACAGAAAGCAACATGTACGATGCATTCAAGCGTGCATCGTACACTCTGCTTAAAATCTCCATACTTTCTTGAAAGCATTTTTTATTTCGGAGCAACATCTAAGAATGGAAAAATTTCAATGCAAATAATCATGATGATTCATCTTAATTCTTGGCAAGTGCATACTTTTCTGTGATATAAGAACACATGTCTCATGTTGGTTTGCAGTCAAGGCATTCTGCAAATAGTTTCGGGAAAACTCGTGCCAACCCTCCAACACACATTAAATTTACTCCAAACGTACGCAAGCACGCACGCGTTCGCAGTGACACCTAGCAATTGCGCTATTTTACCCGATGACAGAAGAGTATATTATATACTAATAGCTGCTCAAGTCCCAAGATAACACCAATCAAGTAAACTTGGCGGCATGCTTGGAATTCACCCGCCGATGGAAAGCTTCGAATTGCCTTTCAAAGTCGTATGTTGGTGCTTCAGTGGCGTTGCACATCGGGAGAAGATGGTTGGGACGGTAGACCTCATTCCTTCTTCTGTCGAGCTAAGTGTTAGCGGATGGCAGAGAGACTGTTGAGTGCTGCTGATTGAAAATGTCGAAGTGCCTTTTCAAGGCGTATGTTGGTTCTTCAGTAGCGTTGCACGTCAGAAGAACATGGTTGGGACGGTAGACCTCATTCCTGCTTCCGTCGGGTTCAGTGTTGGAGGATGACTGCGAGATTGTTGAATGCCGCCATCATGATCCCGAGATCATTCGGAGTGATAAGACAGCTGTGACATAATGCTGAAGCTATTTCGATAATCAGTCTGATTGATTGGTTTGAATGCTTTCTGCTGAGAATCCCTTTTGCCCTCAAATGTATCTTCAAAAGCGAATTCCAACAAATTGAAATCCTACTTCTCTTTTCCTTTAAGCATATGACTTTTCCCGTAATGGTTTCATCGAAAGATTTTTTCAGTTGCTATTAATGATAAGTTTCAGTTCCATGTTTTTTCATTCATCAACAGAGGCTTTGTGGAGCATTTGGTGACTGGTGGTTTTACCACAAATTCCTGCAATTTCCCGTGAATCAAAAAAGGACATGAACCGAGCAATAACTGAATCAAGATAGAAAAGTGGCTCGAAATTCCATCACGTATTCCAAACGTGTTTCGTAAAAACCAATGTACTGCTCAGAAAGCAACGTACAGGGCAAGAATTCCCTTGGATTTGTACAGATGGACCGAAGATCAGAGGAAACAATCTGCACACAATCTGGGAAAGCATATATCCAAGTTGATTGCCCGCTTCGGTTGAGCAGAGTATCTTAACACGTATCAAACTTTTGGGTTTTTCAAAAAAAAAAATGCATTTCAAGCATATTTTATAGGATGACTGCAAACTTGTCTTTCATTAGGCACATCACTTTCATCATAGAGTGCTCACTACAACAGAGTTATCTATGAGCAGTCTATATGCTGTATTCCCTTGCACGTGTCACAACTGGTAATTAGGAATTAGGAATATTTTTATCAGCAGCAGTTATCTGATCCTACTGTTTTTTTTTCTTTGGTGGGCAATTGTAAATCCTTGATAACATATGTGTGCCTTTATCTTGGGGTTCAACGGATAACTAATCTCATTGCACATTAAAAAGGCTAATATCGGAAATATAGAACAAATTATTCAAATTCCTGGTGGTCACACGTTCAATTTTTTATTCAAAGACATCCCGTTTTACCGAAACAGTTCATAAGATTTTGTTGCTTTATTACGAAAAGGAAACGTAATGAAGCTTTAAAACCATCTAAAAATTTCAGGTCACTTGCATGCTTAGATGAATTTGCGTCACATTGAAAGCTGATAAGAGCAAGATTTCCAACTTCTCAACTGTCGTGGTCACCAGCAGTTTTGCAAAAACCTAGAATAAATGTTTTGGGTAAAAACTTAATGGCTTTCTGATACATTCTTATTTTTATTTACCGGCCGGCATGTGACTATTTTTCTAGTGTAGTACATTAATTGGAGTTAAGTGGCTCATTTTATAAATTTTGCTTGAGGACAGGTTTATACCGTATAGCCCATTGCACCACGAAAGTTTGCTCGGAACAAATCCTGAAACTATTGTATTTTACCTGTATTTTATTTGACAGGATATATTATCCATTTGAACTACTGCATATTTTTTAAACTATTGCATCGCAATTCTTGTATGTACTTGTTACCTAGATATTAAACCCCCTATAGAATAGATTTTTTTTTTTTAATGTAGAACACAGGCATATCTACGCAAGTAAACTAAATTCACACTTTCCCTATGGTGAATACTCAGCAAACCCAAGATGAACTCAATTGAATCTTAAAGCAATCGGGAAGTAATTAGGATCCACGTTTGTATTCGGAGAATCCGTGAACGATTTCCGGAACTCTTTTGCTCCCCTATTGCCTTTATGATTGCTCTAATTCTGATGTCAAAATTATCAGCAAATTTCTTGCATGCTAAATGTGTAGATTGTGTGTGTGTTCTGGTATCTGTTTAGAAAGAGCGATCCTGGAGCACCTGAGATTCGTTCGTTTTATGCTCTGGGGAGTGTTCCAAATGAGTTGCAAAATAAGAAGTAATGCTGTAATAGCCTTGTTTACATTGAAGCAGCCCTTGAGATTTATCAGCCTGCGTTAGTATTGAAGTTAGTAGGGGACACGAGTAATCCCAACAGACAGAGTAGCGTTTATGTAGCGCGTTTGTTTGCGAAACCATCGAGGTAGTAAACATGATGGAAAATGCATAAATCAACCTTGTCATTCATGGAGTAATTGTGACAGCATGATTTTCAAATGTGCTCTACATGTACCCCGACATGATTCTTAAGAAGTTCATTTTCCCCTTATTGTAAGTACCGAGTTACCTGGTGTACATGTGTTAACCTATTCTCAATTGGGTTCTGTCGAACTCAACTTTGATTCTTGCCGAAATAAGTTGTTTCAACCGAAACCCCCATGGATGATCATTTTTGAGATTTACTGAAGATTTCTCCTCAAATCTTTTATCGTTAAAGTAGGTGCACTTAAAATTAGGTCGAAAATTCAGCACTTTTTCATTAACTTAAAAGTCTGGTAGGAGAATTTATGCATTTAATGATGTTTGCCAACTATTGATTGCATGAAATGAATGGAATTAAAATATTTGATGCATTATATCTGTACTTTTGTTTCAAAATATGGAACAGGTGTAAAAAAGAAAAAAAGTGAAATTAAATCGTGAAACATCAAAGAAGTCACGTGTGTTGTTGTGCTTATGCGTATCAATGAGCTCAAGAAATACCTGTGCCATGTTAGTGATAATCATAAAGCAACGTTTTTATTGTACATGCCTTTCTATGTAACGTATTGTTCGTAGTGTATCTTCGCAAGTGGTTGCAGTGAGATGTTTGTTCAATTCAGAATTGGATGTTTATAAATAAAATTCTCGGTCGACATTAGCCTTTAGCCATTTTGTTGGTTTAAAAAACCATCAACAAAGTACTTATAGATTGCTTTTTAGTAAAATGTAACATTATTATTAACGTTTTCTTATCTTACTGTGGTAGGCTCCCAGAACTAGCTTAAATAGTCTGGATTTGGATTTGAAAATTAAACTTTTTGTGTGATTGTGAAATTAATTGGATCTTGTACTTTTTTAGCCTTCATGCATTTATGTTAATTCTTGTGCTGTTACAAAGTTTAAATTGAGCATGGTGTTACATCCAAAAGAGAGAATGAAGAAGTTGTGTTCGGAAGCTGAAGTGCAAGTTGATTTCAATGTTCCAGTGAAGAGGTTGGTTTTGCTTCCAATTTAAGATATTTGTTCTTTTTAGTAAACATGGTAGATATAAAGTTTTTCAGGTACTATAGATCTGGTAATGAGATGCTGAGGCAGGCAAAAATTTATGAAGCTGAAGGAAGCTTAGAAAAAACTTATGTTTTATACTTACGATTCCTCATGTAAGTGAACTTTTATTTTTGATGCCTTATAAAAAAAAGAAAAATCAGCTTATTTTTAGAAAAAATTCAAACACATCCTGATTACTTAGTAACTGATGAGTTATACCAAAAATTAAAACCAGAGTTCAGACCCATTTTGAAAAAAGCAGATGATTTAAAACAAAATCTTCTGAAGTGCTATGAAAAAGAATATCAAGATGCCCTAGATGCACAGGTTGTTAGTTTATGCTATTGAAAAAAAACATACCCAAGTTGCAGCATCAGCATGATCATCAAAACAGTGCTCTCAAGCCAGAGGAATCAGATGTGAAAACTGATGCAAAAATAGCGGAAAATGTAGCCGACTATTTGGAAGAAAGATCTTGGGTACCTCAGATTTTGGAAAATAGTCAACCAAAGGCATCTTGTGTTCCCGGACCAGATATTGATGATATTGTTTATCCCCATGCTGATCTTTTCTGTAGTGAGAAGCTATCTGATCTATCTAGTTTTGAAGCACTTCCTAAACCTAGCATCCCTTTACGTTCCTTGAAGCCACCAGTCAGCACAGTTGTAAGCTTTATGCTTACTTTGTTTAGTTAATTTAATTTCTAACTTGAGGATATGTGATTAGAATTCTCGTCAACCTTCATTTGATAGGCATACAAAACCTCCATTTCTGCTTGGTGCACCATCAGCTTTGAATGAGCTAAGAATCTTGGTCTTACCTGGAGAATTAGTCCCGTGTTTCTTGGATCTGGCAGAGAGAAATACTGCTAGAGACATAGAAACTTGTGGTGTGCTAGCAGGAAGCATGGTGAGAAAAACAAGTGAAAGATTTGATATGATTTGTTTTAGAGCTGTGATGAATTGATGGTAACACATCTCTTGGTACCCCAACAGTCAGGCACAGCTGATTCTTGTGTTACAGAGAATGAAGAGCAGCTCTTTACATACCAGGATAGATATAGTCTCCTTACTTTGGGATGGATTCATGTTAGTTGGATTTCCTCAGATATGCATAATCTTTTGTAGACTCATCCCACGCAAACAGCCTTCATGTCCAGTGTAGATCTGCATACTCAGTGGAGCTATCAGCTTATGTTACCTGAGGCTGTTGCTGTTGTTTGTGCCCCTGCTGCAAACCAGTGAGTTTTCTATGTTTTTGGATTTGTGTTGCCTGATTTGTTGGATACACAGGACAGGATATTATAGTTTAACCAAAGATCTAGGAATGGCTGTTATTGGTGCTTGTACCAAATCTGGTTTTCACCAACATGAGGACTCCCATGGTCTTCTCTATGAAGTAAGTATGTTTTTAACTCAAAAGCAAAATCTGCCTTGCTTGCAGGAACCATCACATATTGCTGTAAGGGAGTCACTGTCCTTGACTATAGCAGATTTTCGTAAAACGTGATTTTCAATCGAGAATCGGAATTTTCAAATATCATCATCAAGCATTTCCAGAACAAGGCAAATAAAATTTGTAAAACCTGATGCAGTGTTGTTTATTCTGCCTATGAATCGTTTTGAACGCAAAGCATTGTGCGTGATTTTCTTCCCAAACATTTAGTGATTTATGTAAACCCATCATTCATTTCATTAACGGTAAAAAAGATACTTTGCGGGAAATGTAAAGCAATTAGTTTCCGTCTTACGTGGTCAATAAGATGCAGTTATTAAAGCTGTCCCTTCGCATTTTCTGCATACTACGTGAGTGTATGAGGGAAAGGATGAGTGAATTCGGTTTCCAGGGGAATGCATCGAGATTCGTGTGTGGTATCTTTGGTCCCGGTGTTTCAGCATGACTAATAGCTGACAAGGCAGCCAGTCCAAACGGCACGGCAGAAATGATTTACTGTTTCAAAAAAAAAAAATTTTCTGTTTTTTTTGAGAGGGCTGGATTTGGCTTTAATCATTTTCTGTGTAAATTGCAGCATCTACCTGTTCCTAGGAAGAAAAAAAAAAAAAAAAAAAAAAAAATCATTGAGCGCATTGCACTGAAGATTATGTTACAATGGAAACGCATTGCGCATGTACTTTTATCGAGCTTCACGCAGCCGAGTGACGATCACCATGAAGCCTTCCCTTGAGCGCTGTATGCCATCATGGTTGCTGGTGATGTGTGTTATGTGTGACAGTTGAAGCAGTTCCATAAGAACAGTTGGGTGCTCGCGTGATGATCGACATTTGGTAATTTTGTTTGTCTGCCGGACTTTCCGACCAAGCTGAGTCGTGCCACCTCTCAGAAACTCAGCATTTTGGTCGCAGTTGCGGGGTTGCCGTATTCCTTCCGTACGGTTCCAACGTGCTCCCCGGTTCCATAAACCTCAAAGGTTGGTCGATAACAGGTCCTGGTTCCTTGTGAAATTTGTTTGTTTTTTTTTTTTTTTCCTGCATTTTGAGAGCATCCGAAAATGGTTCGTGCCAAAACATGTCACATTCCAGCGTGGATGGTTTGCCCAGGTTTCTGTGAATTTTGTGTGTGCGTGCGTGTGTGTTTTTGTTGTTTCCCATGTCGGGAACACGTAGAGATCACGCCTGTGGGTGCACCGAGTTCGATTCCGATTTCTTTGCGTTGTTCCATCGCCTTTTTCATTTCGTTTCTTCCATTTTCCACCGCGTGGTTGCGAAGAAGAAAATTTTTTTCCCCTTCCCCTCGGGGATTGATCGGATGCTGTGATTCGGTGACACCTCCGAAAGTTCCCATTCGCGTGTCCGTTGCGATTCCGCGCGAAGATAGGAATTTGAATTTCCGGTCGCACCGTACAGTACACACGCAGGGCAACCTGTGTACGCGAACGCACACATCGGAGGTATATATCTGTTTCCCGTTACGCAGTTGTGATCCTCGTTTCGTCGCGTGATTGGAGTCCAGTCTCTCTCGATGCTTGGGAATCGGGATCCTGAATTTTTCCTCTTTTGAATCAAGGGAAAACCGAAGTTCCCATTTGCCAATTTTGTTTTCTTCCTTTTCCATAAATGTGCTGTGTGGTCATTTCATATGTTGTTTTCAATAAGCATGCCCTCATTTCCACCAAGCTGAAAAGCAAACGGTGGTTTCTGGATCTGCGTTGAATTTTCGAAATCCCATTTCAGTTCAGGAAAATAGCAGTGCACATTCAGTGTGTGTCATGAGCACACCAAGGAATGTTTGCCAAGAAGAAGTACACTCATTACTCCAATGATGAACGAAGAACAGCAGCGTTCTTCAGTTGGTTTGAGTGCTGCAACACAGTAAGAGTTCGGATTGAATCCGATTCTGGGGCCTTGAACACCGTGGGTGTTCAAGGCTTCGAGTTCAAGGGGTCAGGGGTCGACAATTTTTATCAGAAACCGTGCAAAGAGTTATTGCTTATTGATCTGCCATAACACAGTTGACTTTTCCCCTTTGAAATCAGTTTCCACGCTTCTCAGGGATTCGTAGACCATCCTAACCAACTCAAAGTGCAGCTAAGGGATTTTTTTTTTGTGTGTGTGTGTATGCATAAGAAATGTTTGTCAGAAGTAAGTGTACTTTTGGTCGTGCAGTGTTCTTTACGGTATGACACCAGTGTTTCGTTCAAGGAGCTGTTTCTTTTGCTTTCGCTAGCACCGACGGAAAATAAATGTCCGTTTCCCTCAAAACGCGAGTTCAATAGGCTGAAGACATGTGAATACTTTGTATTCACGTATCTTCAACACGTTAGCAAACGGAATGGCAGAACGGATGACACAAATATAATCTGTTACTGTCATATCATTAGAGTCCCCCCCCCCTCCTCCCCTATTCTCATTTCATAATTCCCCCTACTCTCGTTCCGTCCCCAAGCAGCAAGAGAAGATCCAACATACTTAGCAACTGAAAATCGTGGAGGTGGTTGTGTGGGCACGTGCTGCTTTGTGGAGGAGGATGGTGGCGGCCTTGGTTTCGAATTGCAAGATGGAAAATCACCATTGTGGAATCAGGAAAAATTGTTTGCCTGAATTGTGACGGCAGAATCTAAAATTTTTACGCTGTGGTTCCCAGGAAATGCGGGATTTAGAACTACACAAGAGCGGGAAAGAGCAGCAGCATTTGTACGAAGTCCATTCGCTTTGATTCTTATTTGAGGTCTGTCCATGCCAGAAAGGGAAAAGAGACTGCCGTAAGCTAAATTTTAGTGGTAGGTCTTCGATTCGCTGAACAGGCGTACAGACCGTACTGTGCAGCACTGTACAGACGCATGGCCGAACCCAGTTTGCTGACCCAGTCCGCCGAAGCTTTGCGGCCAGTGCAACTCTAGGCATAATTCAATCTGTTCTTGAGCTTCCATTTGTTTTTGTTTTTTTTTTTCGAAAGAAAAAAAAAAAAAAACCATATTTGAGTGGAAGAAAATAACATCAGTATCGTCTGCTTCTGAGTACTTGTTATTCGTGAAAGCAAAATGGCTTCCTAATTCTCCAACCGAGAGCATGTGTATGTGCACTGAGGAGCATTTAGAAATTAAACGATAGTCTGTTTTTTGTTTTTTTGTTTTTTGTGGCGCAGAATGTTCTTCATGTTATTATGGAGCACGAATCTTTATTTATCTTGTCCTTCCGCGTATGTGAGCGAGCATCACTCATTTATTTTCCGTGTTCTGCCAGGGGTCCATAATTAGAAAATCATATTTTCGAAGATGAACGTGCCTTCCCGTGGAGTTTGCTGCAAGTCTGGTCTTTAGGTCTTTCAGCCTGGATGGTGGTCGTCGTGTTCGCTCCGTCCATTCAGGCAATGCAGTGCTTTGGCTCGCTTACATAAGTAGGTAAACCGTAAACAAATCATCATATCCCGAAAATCTTTCAAAGAATTAATGCTAGAATAAAAAGAGTGCGTGCTTTTCTTTTTTTTTTAAAAAGAAAAAAAAAAAACGTTACCACAATTCTTTGAAGTTCGACCTTGTGTATGTATATGTATATATTTTAATCTAATGCCCAATTTCCTTCTTCTGTTGGACTCAGGCTTGCCGCACGTTTCGTTTTCATTTGAAAAAAATTCCTGAAACAGTCTTTGGTGCGATCATGCTTTCATGTTTCCCATTCGTTCAATTTAGTGATTTCAAAAATTCATCTCGCAGTTTCGGTTTCGTTTTTTTTTTTTTTTTTAGTAGGGCCACGTATTTTCAGGGGTTTCCCGTCGTTTCGCATGGTTCCCAGAATCCAGTATTCGTTCGAGGCATGATATGAACTTTTTATGAACCCGTTTTATTACATTCGGGAATTTCCACCCATCGTTCGAAAACGTACTTTGCTCGGATACGTTGAGAGCACGTTGAGAGGAAAATTCGGCCATCCGAAGATTTATGAAAAGTGAATAATGCACTCAGTCTTTGCATTTCATTCAGACTACGTGAACTTGGAGTAGATTTCAACACATGCCATTAGCCTAACAAAGTTACGTCTGGCGTTTCTGGTACGTCTGCAAGGGAGGACACTGCGTTCATTCATGTCCTGATTGATTTAATTCTCTTGAAAACAGTGCGCGGGGTTCTTTGGTGCAAAGTGCACTAATTTTCTTTGTGCAGGATTTCGTTTGTAATTCGTGGTGGGGAAAAACTGGGCTATAAGCATTCTATACCCCAAATATGTCGTGCGACGAATTCATAAGAACACGAGTAAATAGGATGCTGAGGAAAGGAAGCTGAGACCGTATTTCCGTGTGTACCGATTCGGGGCGCAAATGTGTTTGCATTAAGAACGGTAGTAATACAGAAACGCCTTCTGGCATTCACAGACATTCGTTAGAATCTCATTGCAACAGATTTTCTGGAGGGACTGCGATGTTTTGTGCAGAAAAATTTTCATGCATGGCAGAGACTGTTTTGTCCTGATTTATGTGTTATTTGCACTGCCATCCGAATGCAATGGCGTATGCCGATACATTAGCCAGGCGAGCGGGACAATCAAGCTTTCCATAAATTGTTATTAAATTCATGAAATGGAGAGATTTCATGACCTGAAGATAGGAAAGATTCATGGGATGCTTCAATTGCTTTTGCATGCCTTCATGTGATGTGCATCAAATAAGGTTGCTTAACTGGCATTTTCATAGGTATCATAGTCACCAATAATCCTTATTTGGACTCGGTTTACCAAATAGCAAATTGTGGGTTTCACGTGATGGTTCATTTGGCAAGCATTTCAGAGAGGTGCTGCAAGAGTGTCTTGCTCTTTAATTTGATTAGTCCGTGTAGTGCACTTTGGAGCAGTTTTCCAGTTTGGCGTTAACGAGCACGAATGTTTGCAAATTGCCCCAGGGCACTTTGCAAACATTGAGTACACATTTCTTGAGCACATCCAGCGCTCGGCTGGAGGAAGATGCCAGGCTTTCCATGCCCTGTTCGACCCTCGGTGGTGGAATCTTCGCATTCGACCACCTGGACCATTCAGATCGCTACGAATTCCATTTGAATCTGGTAGCAGCTATTTTAAAGGTGGCTGACTGACGGCTTTCGTTTTTCAGTCATTCGGTAGGGAGCCGCTAATAAGCTTTGAGGATATTTTTCATTTTTCGCACTTCAGATGTTCAGTAAATTTTCCGATTCGCTCATTTTCACCGTGTCACAAGCAAACATTCCCTCTTTAGAAGAAGAAGAAAAAAAAAGTACAAACGATACCCACGAATTGGTGTTCTGTTTCTTCTGCTCCAGCGATGCCTTGTTTGATAAGCCATTTGTATTTCTCGATGCTTGCCATTGCGTCTCTGCTAGCTAGGCGAGGCGTGGTTGTTACAGCTCTAAGAACATCTGGGCTTAGCACCATGTTTCAGACTTGTGCCCGGTTGCACTTTCATAAGTCATGTGGCCACGCAGTAACAGTTCTTGTTGATGATATCTCATAAGATTGATGCCGACTTTAGTTCGTTTCAGGTATTTCTTGATATTCTTGTTTTTCAGCGTGGACCGCGAAACTTCCAAATCCATAAGAGTGTGGCTTTCGCTGATTGTAATGCAGTCATTAGAAATTAATGCTGCGCTTAGTGAGCTCGACTTGTTTGAAATTTAGGGGATCATAAAACACTGCTGATTATGGAAACATTCATTCATTGAATACATTCTACAGTGAATATATCCTGCACAAGTATACATTTAAAAGCGGTGATTGCTCCCTTACGAGACAGCAAGATTTGTGTGTCTAGAAAGCGTTCAAATCGAGGTAGCCTTTATGGTGCAGTTTCCAAAGAAACATAATTTTATGGTTAATATAACAGATTCGAAATTCGAATTGAAAGCTGCGTGCAGTAGTATTGCATAGTGAAATGGTAGTGCTAAACACGAAAGTATCCAGAAGCATGTAAGCAGAGTTTTTTGATGCCCTTCGCCTTCTTCTCGATATGCAAGCTCCGTCTTCGACATGCAAGCTGGTGTCACTGCCATAGGGTGCACTTGCTTGCTTGATTATAGAACCTAGCTATTTCATAGATATGTTCCATAATCTATTTTGTGAGGTGCCACTTGTGCTGTAATGGATATTTCCTGGTGCTATCACTTCCTTCCCTCTATCTGTGCTTCGGTATTTTTTTTGTTCCCCAGTTCACAGCATCGCGTTCGGTGAGCACTTTGTGGCCAACGTCGTCGCCGTCTGTGTTTGCATAGGCACTTAAATCAAATGCTCAAATTGTCGTTCTTTGTTCCGAATACAGATATCGTCATCATCGCCAACAGAAGATGCAGTTCAGGTTTTGCTGATTTGAAATCAGCATAGCAGAAGCGTCTCCGGTTATTTTTTTTTTTTCTTTGATTGTTCTTTGCTTTAGTACTTTTGAATTTCGTGGAGCACGCTGATTTTGCCAATTTTCCTGTATTCTTTTCGATGTGTCCAGTCATCCTTAGTAGTATCAGCTGGAAAAAGGACTCTAGAGATTCTGAAGATTACCTAATCCGCTGGCTGGACTAACGTATCTGTTGTCTGAAAAAGAAGTTTTATGTTCTCCAACCAGATTCCTGAGTCAGTAGGCGAATTTGTGAGGGCGTTTGTGCCTCGCGATTCCAATGATTCAGCACCGAAAGCCATCGTCAAGCCATCGTCAGTGTCATGACCAGCGCTAGATACAATCAGTCAAATTGGTTGGTTGGCTCCGGTTTTACTGAAGCCGTATTTTTTCAAATCCCATAAACCTCGTGTTTCTTGCATATTCATTTTTTTTTTCTTTTCTCATGACAGCATTAATTCTCTTTTTTCTTTTTTTCCCGTTAAATTCGTGTTATCCAACGAAGTGTAATACAGGAATCTGGGAGTTTTTCACAAACAGGTTTTTCGTTTCTGAATTTTAGATTCTTTAAGAAGTTTTTTTCAAGTTCTGCTTTATCAACGTTGGAAATATTACTACTGCCCCTCCAGCACTCTCGTGTTGCCGACCAAATCTTCGAACACGTTCCCATTATCACACACTCCCCTGGACCAAATTGTGTAACCATTTCGATCGGTCAAGTTGTTCTTCAGAGTCCGCCTACGGTCACCGAGTTAGTAGCCTGGTGAGTTCCTTACCATTAAGGAAGAACCACCGAAAGGAACATTGCCACTTATTTGCTATGTAAATGCATTTCGGAGTTCCTCGTCGGTGTCATTCCGTGTGGACTTGGGCGAGACGCTCAATGTAGGCTCATTTTGCACTAACTGATTACCTGTTGCACAATTCCCCTCCCCCCCATTCCCATCACCATTCAGTTTTCCAAATCGAATTTTTGACGTACGTTAATTGTCTTTCACCAAGACAGTCGCATCAGGATGGTCAGCGACCCTTCGTTGTTAATACTCATACGTGGCATCGTGCCTATTGCATCTCCCAACTTTGGTTTGCAGATTGCAGGTTGGTGGAGGCTGAAAAATTTGATGGGCTTCTTTAATATATCAGATCTTAAATGGTATTTGCAGAAAACAGGAAAGTGTCACACGATTTATGATGCCTTCATTGTCTCACTTTGTACTGCAAAAGTCCGTTTAGCATATTGCGGGTAAGTCATTTGCCCAAGCACGAGAAGTAATGTGTGTCCTTAGGGCTTGGACTGACTATCAATGTAGCATGTGACCATGTGGTCAAGGTATCATTTAAAGTAAGCCTTTTATGGCTCCGTTTCAAGTTTGCACCTCCTTTCTGTCGTGTACGTGAAAAATTCCTTAATGAGCACATTGGAACTGGATTAAGGTTTTTTCTTTCCACGAGATTGCGACTTTCTTCCAGAGAGATTTCGCGGATTTGTAAGAAAGGTGTGGACACACAATTAGCAGTTTGAAAGATTTTCAGAATTCCGTATGTTTTATATAATATGAATTTTTGAACGTTGTTCGACTCTGTAGCTCTTGTTTTTTTTTTTTTTTTTAATCATATTAGCCTGAAATCATTCGTTTTTCATCTGGAAGCATCGAGGTGTTTCTCTCTCAGCTCATTTTCGTTTCCTTATTGATGAAGACTCATCCCTGCTGCTTATCTGTTGAAGCTGTTTTAGGATAGATTGCCTGTTCTCAAGGAAGAAAAAAAAGTGCTCTTCTGTTAATTTTTTTAATGGACATTGCCCCTCCCTTCCCCTCCCCCCATCAAGGGAAAGAAAAACCAAAGGTTTTGATCGATTAAAGCCTGTGATTTGAGAGTTGATCAGCAACCGTGGGGAAGCGCAAAAGTATACCATTCGCCTACAAAGTTTGAAGTCGCAATTCCCGTTCCATGCAGTGAGGAGGAATCGGGATTGGTCTGCCTTCGGGAACAGCGATGCATGTCGGACCTGGAGCCTGTCTGCGGTTGCAACCCTTCTTCGGTCAGGAGGAGTTCGTTTTCGGAAATCACAGAGTGGAGCAAAATTGATGTCTTCGGTTTCTCTGTAGACGATAGTGTCAGGTTTGAAGGGGAACGCCTTTTCGAATTTCGTTGCAACTTTTTGCCCCCCCAAATTCTTTTTTCCTCGTGGTTACCCCGGATTTTCCGTGGCGCAGATTGTCGTGCTGTTTCCTCCGAAGGCGGAATTGTTTTCCCCTGTGTCTTCGGAACGCATTTCTTGCATTTCGAAAACCGTGCAAATCAGTGATTCGAGTTTGACGTTCGTCAGTTTGTAGTAAGAAAAGAAGTGAAGAAAGAGCATTGGATCAGAAATTGTGGAATCACATTGTGATCGGATTATTGCTTGCAAAGTAAATTGCTTCTTGTGTGCGGTTCCCGTTTTTTTCATCACCTGTATGCAGTGTGTATGGGCTCTTGTCGAGCATCCCGGGAGCAAACTTTTATCATTAGAGTTAGCTAAAGGGAATGGCTTCCTTTCTCGATGTGAATCGAGCGTGGTCGATCCTATTTGCGCTCCCGTTTGAAATCGCCAGAGTTTCTTGAAGCTGTGGTCACAGCAGTTGTTGATGCGGTTTTCATGTGTGCATGTGTTTTCATGGCTTTCGCACATGCAGGTGTTCATTCCTGGATTTCACTGCATCCCTGGAATTCATTGAAGTTTCGATGTATTGTGTATCTTGGGTTTCCTCTGTTTTTATTTCCGGTTCATGGGATTATCAGTTAAAAAATGTAAATAAGAATTCTTGCGTGTTTGATGGAAGGCACCTTTGCCTTCCGCAAGTTTTCGTGCCAACGCAGCTGTATTGTCTTTTTGGTATTGACGAAAGTCGCTGAACCTCTTGGACTCTCCGTGTTTTCGATGTCTGCTTATCGATGGTCTCTTAAGCCTCTTCTGTGAGTGTTGTGTTCCGTATACTTTGTGCTGTGAGAGAGGGGTGCAGATACGTTCCTTGCTTCTGAAGGATGCTCTCCTTGCACTGTTTTGTTTCCCCACGTATTGACCCGTACAAATGGGAAATTTGTGTACATGTGTGTTTGTGTAATTGGCGAATTCTGAACGCGGAATGCCTATAGCAGAATAAAATGTACGTGCAGCGTGTGTGTGCAATGAGCGACCAAAGAAGCTTTCACGGTGTTTTTTTTTTTTTTTTTCATGTGTTCCAAGGTTGCTGCATGTCTTTTATAAGTTTTTTTTAAATATACAATATTTTTGGTAAGGCAGTACAGTGTATGTTCTTAGTCGCACCGTTATCGTAGACTTAAGAAGACTTCATGGAATGCACTCTTAAGTAAATGCAACTAATGATGAACTTACTGCTTAATACACTTCTTATGGCCATCAGTGTTGTGGATTGATGAATACATTTTAGGCGTTATGTTCGTAATGGTTTGCTTATTTATTTATTCATTTATTCCAATGAATATTGTCAGTGATGTCCCTAAGTAATACTTTGTCTCTGGAAATAACTGTTCTTCATTTTTCCTTTTTTTCTGGGGGGTCATAGCCGTGCAATGTATTCCCTCTGCAGTGCATAATGTATTTTCTTTGCAGCCGCTATGGGTGACAATTGCAAATAGACAGTCTTTCATCGTATTGAATCATTTTCAACAGATTGTCGAGTGAACTCTTCAGCTCAGTTTTTTGTTCACCGTAGCATGAGTCCCTTCAATGCATTTTATACAGTGGAAGTTGGTGACACTCGGTTTACCATTCTCAAGCGCTATGAAGACCTCACGCTAATTGGTTCCGGTGCCCAAGGAATGGTATGGTACGTAACGATAAGTAGATATGTATATTAGTCGAGTACACGGATGGTGATCACATGTGCACTCTCTTAGAATTTCGTATTCGGTGAAAGTGAAAATTACGTGTTGCCATTACGGTCTCATGGAAAAAGTTTTCATTTCATTTGTATAATTGCAGTGGCATCGTGGGAGCGTGAAGTTTCCCGCAAATTATGATTCGTGTTCCCTTCTTGTTTTCTTTGAATGCGTTCAAAGTCTATCAAGTTGACTGAAATGGAAAAGTTCGTTAAAAAATTGTTTTGATTGAGATTGCTTTTGTAATTGCAAATTGGTGCATTTGCATTATGCATTGTTTTTGTAAATAGATATGGTCAGAAACGCGTACCATCCATGGTACTTACAACTGTCGCATTAACTGATACCATAACCTGAATTGACTAAACATCATACGTAAATATTAACGATCATATTTGTCTACACAGATTTAAAAAAAAAAAAAAAATTTCATTTATTATGACTCACTTGTTAAGATTGTTAGAAAAACACATTGAAAAGAAGCATCTATGTATTCCTTAAAAGCACACAGCCTTGGTGTACAATCCAGATGAAAAGTACTTCTCGTGTAAAACTGAAGATCTTATTAGTAATAATGAGAATGTTATGCAGAATGTTATCCAATAAATTGCAGCTGCAATTTATTGGATTGATTAGCCTCGTTTCTCATAATTTTTTCATGAGTTTTAGTTCTGCCTTCGATCGAGTTACCCAACAAAAAGTGGCAATCAAAAAGCTAAGTCGACCATTTCAAAATGTTACTCATGCAAAACGAGCTTATCGAGAATTTAAGTTAATGAAACTAGTTAATCATAAAAACGTAAGTACACCAAAGTTTTTAATATCATTCGATAGATAGGGTTTTTGGATGCTTTTGTATTTCTTCATAATACTTAAAGTTCTGTCTGTATTTGCTTGTTCGTGAACACCTTTTTATTAGCGTATTTTTAGTTGAAAACAAGAGATTTTGAATTTCATTCTATTTGAGAGAGACAGCTGGTCCTTCTCCTGGGGCCCGTAAGTTTTCATGTTTCTTTTGGAATTTTGAAGTTTCAAAATATAGAAAAATAATTTTTTATATTCCTTCATTACCCACTTATAGCTGGTAGGAAACTTTTTTTTTGTATTGATAAAAAATTTTACTATGATTTTTTTTTGTTTCTTCAAAAATAATTGCAAAGGTAAACATATCACCTTGTCAAATGCACTATTTACATCCTTTTTTTTTTTTTAATGTTTTTATTTTATTTTATTTTATTTTATTTTTTACAAATATTATGGTCGGTGAAATTGTATAGATAAAATGAAAAAGGTCATTTTCTATTGTGCAGATTTTTGATTTATTTTGTAAGAAGCAAAATATAAAATTTCGTTGAAATATAAACAAAAAAGTTGTGCACATAGATAAGTGCATATTTTCATAGATAAGTTTTTATGGCTGTGTCAATTATTTTTATGTGAACAGGTACATCAAGTTTTTTTATTCCAAATTTAGTTTCCAAATTACTGAAAAAGGAAAGCAAAAACTAAAAGTTGAAACCAATAGATGATTACTTAAATGGTACTTACAAGTCTAGTGGATATTTTGGTTGAAATTTCTATACATTCTGTTTTCCTCTCTATTATGCTTAGTTTAAAAAATGTATTTAGGTAGCTAATTGTTGTTCTTGCGAACAGTATCTGCTCAATATTTCTGTGGTGTTTGGGAACCACTATTCAGTTTCAATTTTCATAAATGCAGATAATACTTTTTATTAATAATAAAAAAAAAAAAAAGAAAGAAAGAAAATGCCTGGATTAATCATCATTCACATTAAGTGGGACAGAGATTTTATTAAGCTTTTTGAAATCTTAGTCTATCATTTCATAGTTTGCATGTTTTGCAAGTTGAGCAGAGTGTATAAGGAGCTGAACTTTTTGTGCTGGGATCAGTTGCTTGACAATTTTGAAAGTTCAAGGCGACAAATCGAATTGGTGCAAGCATTTATTACGTGTAACTCTCCATAAAAAGCTTCCAAAAATTCATCTGGCATTTCCCAAGGTGCAAATTTTTCAGTAGCTACAAACCTTTATTCCACAGTTTTCATATCCTTCAGTATTCTTTAATGATTCTCATTTTTGATATTGAAATCAAGAATTCAGTAATCTTTCTGAAGCATGAAATTGTGTTTCTTCCTTTGTCTCTTAAATGCTTTTATTTTGAGATATGTTATCAGTTGAGTTGCCCTCCCTTTGCATTTTCTATCAGAAAACAAAGTTTTCAAGAAGACCTTTAAAGTTCAGTCGGTAGCATTTTTGTACATTTGCATTCCGAAAACGATCAGGAAGAGTTCAATTAGTGCATCAAATAAAATTAAGAATTTTTGTATTTTAAAGTTATATTTGAGATTTGTCACTATTGATTTACCAAAACCATACTTATCAGTGGTAAAATTTTTCGGGCACTTCATTTTTTGTCAAGTCCATGTTGAATTACATGAATTTGACTGTTTGTTTGGACCTCAGAAGCCCAGAACAAAAGCACATTGGTTGCATATCAAGACATATAGAAGCTGTTGAAGCGAGAAAAGATTTTTTATTAAGATAAAATAATTGGGCAAATGCAGTTTAAAAAGGTAAGTAGAAAAATAGCCTTTTTCTGTTGAAAGAAGAGATAGTTGTGATGTTAGCATGCTTAAGAGCCCATTATTGAATTAGGGATTCTATTTGTGGAATGGCAGAGATCGAACCTGGAATCATTCTTGCATATGGAAATCATGGTATCGAAACATTGTTTAAATCAATTTCGTAAAAAGGTTTTTGTAATTCATTATGGTACATTGTATCATGTCTGGCATTGCCAATTGATACAGTCTTCAATTTTTGTATTTAATAATGTCAGTTCCGATAGTAATGATCTTAATACAAAGAAAACGACGTTTCACTCCAATATTTTGCAGCCTAATATACAGTGGAACTTCCAAATGCTGTCGCCTTTTTAAAATTTTGTTTTAAAAATGGGAAATAAAAATTCCTTAATATTGTTGCTCTGATGCTTTGTCTATTCTCAAGTCTTTTGGATTCTTAGAAGAAAACTCTGAATAGAATATGAATAGGAAAGTTCCACAAAGTTCTAATTCTCATTGTCCCATTACTACTATTGTAAACTATTCTAAATTATTAAATTAGTAGCAGCAGAAATTAAATGTTTATAATTAAATTCGTTTTTTGAATAGTGGTGTGTAGATTGATGCTGCATGCAAGAGAACCAAGCGAAAGGGAAACAATCGGTGTGACTACTTTGGATTTCATTTGATTGTTAATCAGAAAGCCTGATTGTGAAGTCGAAGCTGTCGACATGAATGTGTTCTTTTCCATTGTTACAGTTATCTGGGATGCAACATCTTCAGGATCACTATTTTCATAATGTTCTGGCTAACGGAATTGAACCTGATTTTTGCTGCAAAGCTTAAAAGTTTTATGGAACGCAAGGATGTCCCTAAGACCAAGACTGTGATGAAATTATTGAAATGAAGATTTATTTATGATCACAAATAATCAGGAAGTTTTCATAATGTTTAAGAAAAACAAGTAGTCTGCTACAGCAAGAAAGCTAGAAAAGTTGCAGTTCCTAGAGAATTAAATCAATTGTTCTGGAGTAATTTATAGAAAGTACTATATAAATTTTGTGGGTTCTTTGTGATTGCTGCATGTTTGGTTTCCTCATATGAAAGTGTACTTGAAAAATAAAAAGAAATTAGCTTATAGTTGAGTAAACTAAAATGAAGCATCAAATAAAGTGAATTAAAATGTAAGAAAATGGTGAATTTAGTTTTCAGAAAAAAAATGTCTAGACTATTCCATGAAATGAGCACACTGACCTCTCTTTGGGGTCATCATGTACTGGAGGTGTTGTCATTCGAGTTCTGTCAGCAATGCATGTAATCAGTGTTTTATGTTTTAGTTTGTGGACTTTATGAACTGGATTGGAATCTTTAATTTCTAATTGATTTTCTGTTTTCTCAGATCATTGGTCTTTTGAATGCGTTCACTCCCCAAAAATCGCTGGAAGAATTCCAGGATGTTTATCTTGTGATGGAATTGATGGATGCAAATTTATGCCAAGTTATCCAAATGGAACTTGATCATGATCGAACATCCTATCTTCTATACCAGATGTTGTGTGGCATCAAACACCTTCACTCGGCTGGTATTATCCATCGTGTGAGTAGTGAATTTTGACATACAGACCTATAGACCTGAACATGAACTGAAGATTTATAAAAAATACCAGTAGCAAACTTGTATCATTGTATAATTTTTGCTTTCTTAAAAATATATATTAGTGCTTATAATCTTATCTTTATGCTCTCAGTTATAATTGTGAATTTGTTTTGTATTTTTGGTATGAAAGCTTTCAGTTATCATTGTTCAGCACACAGTGTACTGTTTATTTATATGTTTCAGATTTTTCAACGTGGATTTTGTGAGATTTTTCGTGATGTGCATAAGAGAGTGTATCATATAATATTTTTACAGTTTGGGTTTGCTTTGAAATTAGTTTATAGGATCTGCTTCATTGTATATATATATACTGTATTACCCTCACACTGTGATATAAATATGTTTTTTTTTTTTTTAAATTGCAACACATATATCTGTGTGTTTTGTTTGGATCGGATTTGCCCTAGTGTCATTTGCCCATTTTTCCTCATTTCTCTTAATGTTTCAACTTACTAATTTTCATAAATTTTCAATAGCCTTGTGCACATTTATTACTTCCAGCAGGTACTTGAGCTTAATCTATAGATTCCCTACTCTATAGGTTCAGTGTATGTCTCTCTGAAATGCAGATGTACTATGCATGGATTTGTATTCAAGTTTTAAGAAATTTGTTACATAAGTATCTTGTTGAAGAAGTTCAATGAAATTCACCTTAATTTACTGAGGTTGTGCTGAAAAGAAATTGCATGGGAATTAAAATTCACATATCAAAGAACCCAAGCTTTTTATCATATACATTCTTGATTTGTATTCAAATGATTGGGATTGATTTGGGATCATCATTTTCAATGAATTCTTGTGTATGATCATCTTGAAAGTTGGATTGCTTTCAGAAGCAGCAGACGTTGCCTTCAAAATTTGGTAGAAAGTGCTGCTGGTAAAACATCTTGAAAGTCAGGGAAACCCAATTTTTGGTATTCTGGTCGTTTTGTTGAATTTCAAAGAAACTTAGTTTTAGTTTCAAGACTTTAAAGTGGTTGACGTTGACTCTTTAAACAACCTTAATAGTTTCATCACGAGAGTTGGGTGGTCGCATTTAGCAAACAAAACAATAGCTGTTTGTGGATGACTTTTATAGACATTTTTCTAAAAGTTTTCCATTCATTTTTGACAAACAATAAACCCTTGCATAATTGATTTTTCTGTATAAATACAGTGAATTTGAAAGAGAAGATTATGCATCAGAATTTTGTTAACAATCATTTTAACTTGTCTAATCCATTTGTCAATGTTGAATTCGAGATTGCATTAAGCAAAATTTGAGAAATATTCTGATTTGTTGTTGAAAATTCAAATGCTTCGCCTATTAACTCTTTTAATTCTGATTTGGTTGTAACTTTTATTTTCCATGCTCTTGTAAATCATTTGTTTTCCACTGTTGTATTATGTTATCTCCTTAGGACCTGAAACCAAGTAATATAGTTGTGAAATCAGATTGCACCCTGAAGATACTGGATTTCGGACTTGCTCGAACTGCAGGAATTACATTTAATATGACTCCTTATGTAGTTACTCGTTACTATCGCGCACCGGAAGTATGTGCATAAGGAGAAGTATGCATTAAGCGTGTTCTAGGTCATTTTAGGTATGGGCTATAAGGATAATGTAGACATATGGAGCGTTGGTTGCATAATGGGAGAAATGATTCGAGGAAGTGTATTGTTTCCTGGTGTGGATCACATTGATCAGTGGAATAAAATAATAGGTGAGAAGTGCATTTTGATCTTAGGTGAATGTTATCGTCACTTTTCGGTCAGACTTGATTCTCATTAGTTGCAGTCTGAACACAATTCGGTTACAATTTGAACGTGATGAATTGCTTATTCATGTTTTAAAAAAATTCATTGACAACTATGCTCAATCTATTGTATGAGCAAGAAAAAAAAATGAGTGAAAGACATCTAAAAGTAAAAATGAAAAGCATTTGTTTCAACTTCTGTTTTCCACCTCTGTTGAGAATAGAGCATTTAAACCATTGTGATTTGATTATCGCTTCCTGTTTTCCGTCATACGATCTTATTGAAAAAAGACTTTTCGTATGGTTTTAAATGTTGCACTGCAATGTTTGAATAGGAATATGCCGTTTTTTGTGCATTCATGACTTTAATTACAGAACAGTTGGGGACTCCTTCTCAGGACTTCATGAGAAGACTACAGCCTACAGTCCGTAATTATGTGGCTAATCGTCCGAAATATTGCGGTTACTCCTTCGAAAGGCTTTTTCCAGATGTATGTTTTGCTCATGATACAAATGAATACAGCAGATTAAAAGGTGAATTTTTTGTTGCGTTTTGTTTTCAAACTAAGGATTTGCTTTGATGTTACCCAGCAAACGAAGCGCGTGATCTTTTGAGCAAGATGCTGGTCATCGATCCTGAGAGAAGAATTTCAGTTGATGAAGCATTAATGCATCCCTATATCATTGTTTGGTATGATGAAAGCGAAGTGAAAGCAGTAAGTCTCCTTCACTTATAATTGGTCCAGAGATGGTTTATGGAAGCCAGTGCTAATGAGATACCACGATACCATTGATTAAGTGATTGTAATGTTAACTAAAAACGAAAATGTTTTGCACTGCTTCATTTCCAAGTTTTCGTTGTTGCTTTTTTGTATTGCTGATTCATTATTCATGCAGATTGTTCCTTTGTAGGATTGTTTATGCAATGTCCTTTTCAGAAATCTCGCGAACTTTTGTGTTGAGGTTGAGTTACTGTGCAGTATCATGAACACACAACTACGTGATTCTGGAAAGGTAGACATAGGTATATGTAGCGATGCATACGTATATACCTACGTCGCTACATATATGCTTCTGGATTATCCTTAAAACGTTTCTGTTCGTTGTTTTATTGTATTTGGGTATTTCAATCGATAATTGTTTTCCTGAGGCACTGTTAGGAAGCATTTATCGACTGTACAACACGCAAGAACTGAAGACACCTGCATCAAGTCACTTCCGATTCCTTAATTTGTTGTAGGCAAGCTGTAAGCCGAGAAAGCTACCGGATGAAAATCAGCAGACAGTGACCACTCCGGTATCCATGTATTGGGCGTGGGATGGAGTATAAGCAAACTGTAGGGCGGTAAATTAAGAAGAGTTCCCCGTCGATCGACGAGCGCAGTCATTCCGACGACGAAGCTGCGACATTCCGAATTTCCTGGAAAAGCGGATCAAAAATTGAAGGACGCACAATCGCTGCAACGTACAAGCTGCAGTGCCTTCAGGAACCGCAACAGCAACCAAATAAGGATTTGACATTGCAAGGGCAGTGCTTGTGTGAAAAAAGGTAATCATGGACGCCAAAAGAGGGAGCCACGAGCAGTAGGGTGCCCATGTCAGAAAGTATCAATGATGTTATTCTGATGCTAATGAGGTGCTATCGCGGGAAACTAAAGCGGCGCCACTAGTTTACTTTTGGCAGTTAAGTGCCGTTTTCAATGGATACAAGACACCCGCTTTTGCAAGCTGATAAGGGGCATCGATGGAGTCTTTATTTCTTTCGAAAATCACCCGCTGCGACGGCTTGTCGATTTCACACACAGGGAGGTTTTGGTTTTACACGGAAAGATTGCATCTCGTGTTTGGATAGAGAGAGAGAGGGAACCCCAGCACATAGAGGATGAAGGAAGGTCTCCGAGTATAGAATCTTTATCAGGCGTAGGATCACTTTGATGTTGCAATGGAACACTATAGTGCAAGTAATAGAAACAAATATGAATCGCGTTCTGAATGCCTTCGCAAGATGGAGAGTTCTGCTTGCTCGAGGAGTCTGTTCTTTCCAGAAGAAGTAATTTTCGGAAACACAGTTCTTTCTCGACAGCAACACCTGTGGATCCCATCGCACCACCTGGGTATGGAGGCAGATAAATAGGTTCTGAAAACCGAACAGAACGTGTGCAAAGAAACCGAAGTTTCGCAGCTGAACTCGTGATACCTGAAAAGTTTATGAAACAGCAGGTGAACTGGGTAATCCTCTTGTCTCGTGTTATTTTGTCCTTTGTCCCGATTTCTCGTGCATGCAAACCAGGAGTTTCCTGGCGTGGCCGGAAGTAAGCCGTCTTAATTTTGTTTCCCTCCTCTGTGCTCTGAACTGAGTCAGTATCTAAAACGTTTCTTCCATGGAATAGAATGGAAAAACGTTGAGTCAGTCGCTGACCGAACCATTTATGCAGCAGCAGATTGTAGGCTTGTGTGTTTTTGTGTGTGGAAAAGTCGTACCATGCAGTCACGAAGTTTGGTGCTAGAGAGAGAGAAATGGGTTGGCTACAGTGTGTCTTAGAACAAGCGTCTGCCTGTTCACGAGAAGTTTATTATAGTCTTCTGAATGTGCGCTTGCGTTCAGCAAGTTCATCCTGCCGAACCAGAGTTCAAAGGTTAAATCTGGATTCCGTTTTGCGAGGTTTTGCCTTTCGTCGTAGTCCTACTCGCGTTATTTAGGATAAGTTCGTTACTATTATGTAGTGATGAGTTTCTCCTGAACAAGGTCGATTTCGTCGTTGGGCTTTCCGTTATTCCCTAAGTGCATGAGATGTGCGAGGAGTGTGTGCGTTCGAGGACCTCTTTGAATTCAAGGGCGGCATTACCATGCAAGCCCGATTTATAACCAGAGCTTATTCTTAACCATTCAGTAGCTTAAAGTAGGTAGTGATTAGGAGTAGTGATTAGAGCAAGGGTACTCTTTGTTTTGCTGTCGGGTTTTGTAAATGTTGTTGTTGCCAGTACGGGAGAATATGGGTGAAATCCCCCCCATTTTCCGAATGCTTTTATCGGGAGTGTAGAGCAGCATCCGTCGAATTGCATGCTGCTTTCACCTAGTTGGACAGTTTTCGTGTCGTTATTATAGGTGTGCTACTTTAAAACATTTTCAAATTGTACTAATGGAACATCGCGGCATGATAATCGAAGCCAGTTCCTTTTAACGTACCCTGGGGAACCCTCCCCCCCCCCCCTCAAAAAAGAAAACTTCACGGGCAGTGCATTTTCATGTCACTGCATACGTTTGCATGAAATTGCAAAGCCCGAGGGCATTATTCAAAGAGGAAGACATCAAACACAAAGTGAGCTCTTGACGAAAAATTGGAAGTCAATGTAGAGGAAGGCTATGTTTCATGCTGAGGACCGCTTGCATGTCTTTCTGATTTCGAATGATGACCTTTGAGCACCCGAAAGCTCGGTTATTCCATGTTAACTGTGTCTTTATCAAATATCTGTTTTTTTTTTCCAGCCCGCTCCTGGACCTTATGATCATTCCGTCGATGAGAAGGAGCATACTGTCGAGCAGTGGAAAGAACTAATTTACAAAGAAGTCGTTGAGTATAGATGTACGCACAATACATTAGGAGTGAATAATCCTGTACAACGAACGGACTCCTGAATTACGTTAACAAGAATTACCCATCGAATTACAAGAATTACCCATTTCTCCGCCACCTGTGATCATCGAATGATCTAGTCGTGTTTTGTGATTCTTGAATAATGTGGATCGAACTATGAAAGATCGGTACTTACGAATCGAAGACGTTTTGTCTCATGATACATCCTTTTATATTTATTTAAAGTGATACGCTTTTCGTCATACGCAATGTTTCTTCCCCATTGCTGGTAATGATGATTTTGGTTTTCTTGGGTTTTTAGGAGGAACACTGTTTAAATCTTGTTTTTTGGGAAATTTACCTACATATTTATTGTATGTTGAATGTTAGCGATAAAACGTTTATCACAATTCGATTCAGATTGTGTTCAGTTATTTTTATAATGTAATAAAATAAAAAGAATGGAATAAATGTGCCCTATTTTTGCCTTTATTCTTGACTGCGTGGCTGCACATTTCTTGCCTCATCGGAGGACAGTCACTTCTTGCATTTTACGGTGAAGAGTTGGGTGTGCATTGCCACATCAGCAGTGCAATTACCGAATCGAAAAGTGCACATAGGATTTCCCAAATGAAGACGAGACTACTAATTTTCTCCGTCCTTTATGGTAATATGGACGAAGGCAATGTAATTAGATTCATAATATAGGGTTTTTTTTTTTTTTTTTTTTACGCGTTATTGCAATTAAGACTGCATCTCGTGTTTGTTCCGTGTGTTTAACTTCTATCGTACATCATGGGATAAATTTTCAGGTTGCAAATTTTCAGATTACTTTTACAATCGGAAATTACAATACGAATTTCAGAGCCACACTGAAAAGTTTTCTGGACGGAAGAACTCGAGCAGGGAAGGGAAGACGTAATGCCCAAAAAGGAGATATTAATTCATCTCTTTTTTTGGATGTGAAGTAGTCGACCAAGGGGGGTCGACTTTGCTTGTGAAAGTTACCGTTCTAAAACACCGCAAAGCTTTTCAAGCACCAAATGCAGCACAGCCGCATTATGTGTCTATGTGTATGTGTGCACAGCTTGCTTTCTGGACCACACAGTAACCGAAGGCAGTAACGCCGTGTGGTGATTTTTTGATCTCGCGGGAAGCTTTCAAGGGTGGTTATTCTTGAATACTACGAATCTGGGATTATCGCAAGAGTCGGTTCACAGTTTCCTCAAGTGACCTCTGCAACGAATTGACCTGCATAGACTGTCAGAATCACCCTAGTCTTAATCATCGATCACATAAAATAATTAGGCTGTCATTAAGACTTTGGAATGTTTTTGAAATTAGCTAAACGAGAGCTGGCGATTATGACTTGTTTACCCAACTCTTATAAATAAATAAATACAAAAAAAGATCGCATCGGTCTTTGTAAAACACCAAAAATGGTTTGAAATGAGTTGCGCAATATCCACAAAACTGCATATGAAATCCATCAGTAGAATGCGAACAGAAGTGCATTCCTCAAGACTACGAATTTGGTTCAATGAAGTAGTAAGTTGTCGGGGGACTCCGGAATAGTCATAGATAAAAACGATTCGAAGCAGACTACTGCCCAGGGCCGTTTCAGAGAGCGGAAGATCCCTAGAAATCCACGAATGGTGCAAGAACAAAAAGTGGAATGTGCCTTTGGAAAAAAGATACATTCTCAACACCTTAGGTGTGCCAGAATACGAATCTGGTGGGTTCGAAGTGGAAAGAGATGGCTGACGTAGGAGACTCGATGGACTGGATCCTTCCTTTCACATGTGAACAGCATTCGGCTTCAGAAACGAGAGACCTGGCAGGAATGTCCGATTGATCCTTCGAATTGCACGCGCACCAAGGTGAAACGTCGACGTGGAGGATTCGGCTCGGGGAAAGTTACTTTCATGCCTCCTTCAACATCCAGTAGAGCTGCTCTAATGCAAACTGGAGGCAGGGGAACGTTTGCTCACAGCTGCTAGGTAAGCGTGAGCTAGCAGGAGTAAGTGCAGATTTTTTTTTTTTTTCTGGCAATCCGGCGTTTTCGTGTCGGCTGGGAAGTCGGTTCTCGTGCACCCATCATTCGATTCTTTTGGAATGACGCGTGCCCAGCGCGCGGTGCAGACGTATCTCATGATCCCATTTTGAGTACGAGTTCAAACGTCAAAGCGGAACAGAATTCTAAATTTCACCATAAACTCCTTGCCAACCTTCAGCATCGTTAAAGTACCTCTCTTTTCCTTCTTGATTCTCCCCCTTCCTCCCTTTCTCCAAAGCTAGGCCAGCATCAGCTTTTCCACATGGAAAGGTAGCGCCTTCCGAAGAGTGGAACGGGTTGGTTTCATCCGCGCAAATATCAAATCAGTACCGACGACGTGACGGAGCAGAAGGAAAAAATATTACAAGAGTTTGTGAGGTTTTCTCATCCTATTGGCGTCATCATTAACTGTCCAGGAGAAGTAGTTCATAAAGTTCAAAATGCTGCTGCTCCCTTTCGAAATGGAATTGCCGTTTCGGAGGCATGCAGGGAGTATATATTTGCCAGGAGAGAAGCCCAGTGCAAAGAGCTGCCCAAGAGCTGGTTTCAAGAAAGGTCAACAAACTTCACTCAGATTTACCGTTTCCATCATTTGTTTTTTTTTCTTTTTTTTCTTTTTTGCACAGCCTGACTCTCTGGAAAAAAAGAAAAGACGAATTCCCATTCCTGTTCCAGAAATGGCCCTTTTTCATGGTAAAGCCGATTTGCATGTGAGCCACTGCATGATTTCAGTTTAAAATAAGTTGTGCATGCAATCTGGGTATATGTGATGAGAGCCATGACTTGCACGTTTCGTACTCATTCATCCGGGAAACCGTGAGGAATAAATCCTGCAAGGTTGTGCAGCTTCCCCCATCTTGGGTCCCGTTCGTCTGTCGACGGGCGTGGCATTTCATTTCGAATGAATGGGTGAACGCTTGAACGATGAACACTGCTCCCAGAAATCGTGTGATGGTCAGTTCCGTAAACGCACGGAATTGGGAGTTAACGTACGGAATGGGATATACGTTTATAAGTATTTCAAGAGACAGTAAGAACTTCTCTTAGATGGGCAGGAACGAGAGATTGTGGCCGGAAAAAACACAAAAAAAAAAAGAGAACCTTATCGAACAAATATCGGGGAAAAACAGGTCGTTGCATTCGTTTCAGCTGCTTCTTTCAGGAAAGTTAGTAGTTGTTCAGAGGACAAGAGAAGAGCTGTTGAAGTTGGCGATCGATACGTGTACGGATCTTTCTAGAAGAAGGAAAAAAGGTGGAGCTGGTCCCATTCCACTAGACTCCAAGAAGGTCACGAAAAAACAAAAGGCATTTCCTTTACGCTAGCATTTCTGCAGCACACTGTGTTTTTTATTTTATTTTATTCCTTTTCATTTCTACAAACATTCCTCAAAGTGGCATTTTTAACGGGTTCCTAGTTGCTTTCTTTGTATTTTTTTTTTTCTTCTCTTATTTCCTACATCTCTTCCATTTTGTAATTGACTTAGGAGGGCCTGTTATGTGAACTGTAAGCTCACAATACTAGCACTGCATAAAAGATAAACATTTAATGACCCATTTTAAACAGTTTTTCCCATCGTCTCGGATCACCTCGATGATTAAAATAAACGTCAATCAACTCATCATGCCCCATGCCTATGGGAAGTGGGGAGTGAGTGAGGTATGCACACACGTTTTCAATGGTATTCCTGTGATGGTGCCTAGCAAGATCTGGAACAGACTGAACCTAGTCACGAAGGATGCTTTCAAATGGTCTTTCGAGACGGCAATCGGAACACCACGTTCTGATTTTCTGTCTGTAGCTTGTTTTTAACCCTAGAAGGGCAACGTGGCGTCACATACGACACACAGGAACGAAAATGTGCGGACTGTCTGCCATGGTCAGGGTTGCGAGCGCGCCGTTCCAGCTGCCTCTTGCCAAGTCTTCAGTATGCCTGCAGTCCCAACTGCGTGCAAATTGGTTGGTTGTGTTTCATTTTGCGTCCGGTTGTGCCGTATACGACACCACGTCACTCCTTACGTTACATATGAAAGTTTGCACCCATGGCCTCTCATAATGAAATCCTTCACACAAAATGCACTGGAAGGGTTGGTCGGACTCTATGAAAGAGGAGAAACTAACTGGGAAGGGTTTTCATCTAATGAAGACCAAGATTTAGACGACGGGAATGCGGAAGCAGAGAGCGATACCAGCTTGTAACACCTCATGTGGAACGCCGGTTATAGTGCACAAATTTGCCTCGTTCTTTGCGAAATTCGATTTCATCTGTACGGACTAAAGAACATCTGAGGTTCCAGGATGTTGCACATGAACCTCTTAAACCGTTCCATAAGCGCTGCGAAATGTGCCCACGTTCTGCCAACTGGAAAGGAAGGGAAGAGGTACAAATAGGTCATATGTTGTAAAAAGGTCATATGAGCCCAACACCAAAGGTATTTATGTAGCGAATGCGCAAATAACTTATAAAATAATTTGTAAAGATAATTTAAGTTCATTAAAATAAAGTTTTTATGAAAAATTATCAAATTTATATGGTTTTAATTGGTGTTCCTATATGACACCACGTAACCGTTTATGCACGAAATCGTCACGTTACCCTTCTGGGGTCAAGTTTCATCCTGCATCCAAGCAGGACTGAAACTTAAAAGACAGCTGAAACTTTCCAATCCTGTTTGCAGATGGCTCAGTTTAAAGTGACGCTTCAGCAGTCGGGGATCATCGCATCTTGCGTCAGAAAGTTCGGATCCAGATTGCATCCCATCTTAGACGATACTCATCACGCCCGCGACAGATTTGGAGGTGGGGAAGAGAGGAATGAGCCACCTCGAGAGAAGTCCAGCCAGCAAGAATGATGCCCAGCTGCTCCGGTTTTCGTTTGCTGCCTGCCTCACTACTGTTAAGATGAGAATTCAGCCCAGGTTTGCCGCTCATCAGTCGAGCTTCTGGCACCCCTTATTCATCAGGGAACAGCTGGAAGATATTCTGTTCCATTGAAATTTCTCTTTGTGAAATGAGCATCCGTTGCTTCTTTCGCAAGGCTGAGAAGGCAGCAAAGCTTGACCTGGTGTTATTTCTTACCGTGGGACAAAAAAACAAAACAAAACAGTGATATCAAGGAAGACCTCTAGCCATTCTACAACTGCTATCAGGAAAGAATGAGCGACCACAGATCAATTTGCTCACGTAAGGATTCCCGTTTTAGGGTGTCGTTGTCGCATGCATTAAACATTCAAAGCCTCAACGGCTTCATCGACTGGCTTCAAGTCATAGCAGATGGAGTTTTTTCTTTTTCTTTTTTTTTTTTACTGACATCCTCAGTTTTATTGGTAACTGTTGCATGCAGTTAGCAAAGATGCATCAGGCATGCAATGTGAAACGCTATCGACGAGAAAGAACTTGATGGAAGTGACGTCACTGCACCCATCGCGCTGCAGAACTACTGCCAGTGCAGAAGGCGAAGGAAAAAAAAAAAAAAAGCACGCGTTCGTACCACTTTGCCTCGCGGGGGTTTCTCCAAATGCGCCCACCCCTCGTCCGAGCTTACTGGCAGCTTGGAAAAACACACACACAAAAATGAAATCTGTGTTTTGATTGCCGCAGCTTCCACTCCTGCCTTCAGCCCCCGTCGTCTAGTTTACATTTCTGCAGAAAAGCGACTCCCTCGGTTTGTCGTCTCGAATACGCTTTTCTGATACCCGGTCTGGAAACAGCCTCACTCCTGAATCAGAGTAATTTTCAGTTTCTGAAGCTGTCCGTGTCAGGGATTCTTCTGACAGTGGATAGGTGACAGTAAATTCTGGATGCTTTCCTTCCGAGCTTCATCTACACGCGTTGCCGTCAACGCAGGGGAGGGAGCCATCGTAACAGAAGAGGATGTCTTCATCAGGGGGGTTGCGTAAGCCGCGTAAGTCTTCCGAAACAGAATCTGTTGCTGCCCTGCGGAGTGCTCACCTCGCTCGTTGTTGAGGAATTTCAATGTATACCCTTCTTCTGTGGGTCCCTTCTCTCCAAATGCGCGCGGGAGATGGGAAGCCGGCGACCCACCGAAGAAAAAGAGGGGAAAAAACGAAAGCACCGAGCACTACCGAACTGCTTTCGGACTCCCTCCGTCGGGAGTGGGGTTCATCTGCTGCCGTCCTGAACGCGATTGTCTCCGGAAGTACCGAGGTGAGCTCTTCTGGATCCCTTTTCACGAGGCCCGTTCAGACTTCCGTCTTGCAGGTCGCCTGCACCATGAGACACCGCCGCGTTGTTCCATCGCTCCGCCCTTCACCTGGACGAGTGCTCAAACGAAATCCTGGAACGCATTGACTTGACCCAGGCAATGCGCGGTTGGGGAGTCGAGGAGAACGAGAGGCGACCGAATGCTGCTCCCCTCTGCAGAGCGAAAACGTATAGGAGCGTCCGGCTCTTCGCGTCGTCACTCGGCACTCTCTTCGTAGGGCCGACTTGGTCCTCGTTCTCTGGGAAGGAGGAACGACCTGCTCCACATCGTCATCAGTTGCCTTCCTCCGACTCCACCGACGTTTTCGATCCGTTCATCGTCTGCCCGTCTTTGCTGCCTGGGGTCACAGGATGAGCATCCCCCTTGATGTGTTCCCTCGCTGAGCTGTACCCCAAGGAGGATTGGATTCGACTGGATCGAAATGAACTTCTAAGGCGCTCGTGAGAAACTGAGTCTTTCCGGACTCCGGAGGCAGAAAGGCTGCTGCCCAATGCTTCTTCTGTCATTTCTGTCGGATTATCATGGCAAAAGTGGTCGCGTGGGCAGCGGCATCGGCAGCTTCACGTTCCTCCCCTGGAAATCCTCGCTTCCCTGATCGGCAGATCTTTTCTGCTCAAGGTGGGAAAAACTGTTCCCGGATGGATGGATTGCCCCGAAAGCCGGATGTCCCGTGTCCATCGTTCTGCCTTGCTTTCGGACTGCCTCGCGCATGCGCAGCACCCTTCGTCGAGGACGGAAGCGGAGTTGGCGTCGTTGCTGAGAGCTTTGGATTGCCGCCATCAGCATCCAGAAACGCTGATTTTTTCTTCTGGATGAGTGGAAACATCCGCAGTGGAAGCATCAAGCATCTGCTTCTAACCTGACAGCGCGGGCAGATTGCAAGCAGTTCCCTGGAGACATTGTTCAGGAAGCGCTCTCAGACGGCATCTCATGCTGCCCATGGACGCACGATCGACGACCCGCATCGGCGGCCGTGCGCCTGTGGTCTCTGCATGTGACACTAGGAGTTGCAGGTTGGAATCCTAGATGGGGAGAGAACGGGCGGAGAACGGGAGGTGTGTCGTGGGTTTCGATTCCTCTGCGCGGGACGGCGCTGGTTGACCTTGTAGGCTTCGGGTGCGGCGACACTGGTGGAAGGCCGAAACCCCGGATATCCCCATTGACTGTCCGGGATTAGAACTTGACTCTCCGGGGTATTTCCAGGACATCAGGGAGCCCTTCGGGGTTCCCCTCCCGGTTGTGAAGATGTAGCCGACCTCCTTCCTTGGGGGAAGACCCTCCATTGCGTTCCGTGGAGCTGGTTGATGCCTCTCCAGAGTGTGCAAGAAGCGTGCTGCTTCCTTTAAGGAGCACCTTCCAAAGAAATTGGGAAGCGTCCCTCTGGGAATTCTTCAAGGATGAGCGGTCCCTTTGAGGGTTTCCTTCGGAGAAGAAATCAGGAACGTCCAGGAAATCCCTCCGGAGAGAATGAGGAAGAGGTTCCCATCGAGCGTTCCCTCCACAGGTAATCAGGGCGAAGATTCCCTCCGGAGTTCCCTACCAAGCGTGAGAGGTAAGGACTCTTTCCCCCGGAACCTTCCTGGATTAATAGGGTGGCCTCCTCCCGGGGCACCCCATATCTTGAAGAGGCAGCCAGCTACAGTGCAGAGGGAGGTTCGGACGGCTTGAGACGGCCACCGAGGAAGGAGGCAGGCAGAGAACGGTTGTCTCTTCGGCCGCTGTTTCGGACCGCGCTGAGGGTGAGGAGCCGAGGATGCAACCGTCAGCGGGGGAGGCACGACAGGCCGGTTCCTCTTTCCGAGCCTCGGCGAAATCAGGAGGGAAGACCCGTGGAAGCTGTCGGTAGGACAAGATGCAGGAGGGAAACCGCGCGCCTGGATGGTCCTCTCTCGAAGCCTTTACGCAGACGCCTGGTGGTGCGGGATGGTCTCCGTGAAAGCAGCGGGCCTTCTCGGAGTGAATGGACTACGAGGCTGCCACCCCACTGAGGAGGGGATAAAGGAGCGGGGGGGGGAGCGACGTTCCCCCCGCGCGGAAGAGACCTCTCTGTTTTTCCCGAAAATTCGAGATTCCGGCTCCGCGTGCCGACTCGACTGGCAGCCGGTGGAGGGAACTCTGCGCCATCACGACGGAGGAGGGTCGTAGGGGTGAAGAGAGGGGAGTCTTCCTGGGAGAGCTCCCGCTTCTCGGGAGGGGTCCGAGAAGCGAGAGCAGGGGCTTCCCCTCGGAGCGGGCAAGGGGGCGTTCGCGCCACGGATCCACTACCCTGGAGGAGAGCCCCCTCCCAGCGTGGTGGATCGCCATGGCCGCCTTCTCCAAAGATGTCCCTTTTCCTCGGTTGTTACCGGTCTGCACAGGAACTTACGCTCCGTTCGCGAGATGGAGGGGGAAGAAAGAGGGAGGGAATGAACGCGGGTGGGAACAGGAGCCTTTCTGCAGCGGCAGAGCCAGCTCGAAGGGCGCCCAGCTGCCTTTCTTTCCCCTGTTTTTCTCCCTATCTTCCGCGGAATGGACGGAGGTTCCAAGGAGGAAGCTGTGGCTCCTCGCGTCCCGATGCGGGCGTGGGCTACTCCCGTGACTCTTAGGGCCGTCTGACTGACGCTCTCCCTTCCTTCCCCTCTTTCTGTCCCCCCGGAAGCGCGAGATTTCAGACTGCCCCGAGCTTGCGCGCAGAGAAGAAACGGAAGGGGAATGCTCCTTCCGTTCCTCCTCTTCCTCCTCCTCCCTTTCCCACTTCCCCCCCCTTCCTCACGCGCGTGTGCTCTTCGAACGCGTCGCTGGCAGACGGCTGGAAGGGGCGGGAGCGGAAAAAAGGGAGGCATGGCGGGGCGGGGCGGGGTAGGGAAGTTCTCATCCCACCCCATGCCTCCCCCAGAACGATCATTAGTGCCTCTGGGACACGGTTCGGGGGGAAAAGAACAACAGAGGGAAGGGAACCATCAAGAAAAAAACTCCAGAGATGGCCACTCCCCTCCGCGATGCCAACGGGCCCGATTAGGCTAGCCAGGCGCCTGCGTTGACCTATTAGACCTACAATCGATTTTCGCAGGAGAGGAAGGAGACTTCCGCTCGTCTTTCCTCAGGAGTCTGACGCTTCTACCGGAGCTTCTCGGGACACCAACGCGTGGAAGGAACCCGGCAGCGAGTGCGCTCTCCCTCGGGCGTGCGTGCGTGCCGAGTGACCCCGAGGAGGGGAAAGTCGAGTGAGTGGCGCCTCGCAAGCAGGACGTTCCTCATCTCTCCTTAATGTGAGCGCCACCGAGGTGGCACCGTTGCCCGCTTCGGCCGAAGTCGAAGCGACTCGCGGCCTTTCTGGAGGCAGAGCGAGCTTTGGGGGAGAGAGGAAGGGAGGGGAGAGAAAGGGTGGGGTGGGACGAACTTTCATCCTGCGCATAGAAGAGACCCTCATCTCTTCTGCCGGATTCTCAAAGAGCGAGTGTGAGGGGGGGGGGGTTCGCGTGGCACCTGAACACATTGCTACCTACCTCTCTCCCCTCTCCTGATGCATCCTTGTCGTTCCCGAACGATAGGGACGCGGATAAATTTTCCAGCACTCCTCGGCCGCCAGGGAAGAAAAAGGGCGGAGCAGAGGCCGTTTTTCCCCCATGACCTCGGGTTTCTTCCTGATCCGGAGACTTGCACGAATGCTCTGAAGTCAGCCACATCAACAACCTAAGAAGCTCCGGGCTGGATTGCCACGCTGAGGTTGCCGCGGTGTGGGAAGCTGACGACAGGTGTAATGGCTCTGGGGCTTGGCATACTCGAGCCTCATTCCCGCTTTCGTAATGTTGCGCGTCCAGGCTGGGGATCCCCCTGTCGAAAATGTAAAGCCAACCTTTTCGTTTTTGCCGGTTCTGCCTGCCCGGCGGCGCTCTCAGGGTCCGTTGCGAACGGTCCTTCTCGAAGAGGCAATCAGAGGTTGATCGCATCGTGCGACCCCTACACCACATGACTCAGCGCTTCTAGCTGCTGCACCGATAGGGAAATCCTTCTCTACATAACGTGTCATCCCACTGCCATCTCTCGTGGGAAACAGGGAATAAAATCCGTCTGTATCCTCTGGGACCTTGGTTGGCAGTGGCGTTTCTTCTACGAGAAAGGCGCCCACTCCCCAGAAGCTCTGGACTTGATACGTCAGCAGCGGCCACCCTTCGAGGAAACGAACGGGTGGTCCTGATCAGAGTCAACTTGCTGCAGCATTCGTATCGAGAGGTGCTGTCCGGGAGACCTTACGGTAGCGACCCAAGTAGAGGAACTGCCAGCTAGGACCAGAAAAGCAAGAGAGGCCAACTATGCCGTCACTGATTCTCCCAGTCCTCCAGGCACCGCAGAGTCCACCAACCTCAAGTGACGATGGCATAGCGTGCAGGAAAGGTTACCTTTGAGTGACTGCAGCGAGGATAGTGAGCAAACGCAGAACTCCATCCCCGATGCTCAAGGTTTCCAAGAGCTCTTCTGAGGGTGCGTGCCCTCGCGCTATTTCCTTCGGAGGTCGCTCTCTGGTTCGCTGCTTCTCATGGAAAGATTTCCCTTTCTGCTTGGAAACGACCCCGAAAACTTCCTTCACTAGTGGGTTGCGGCCTTCGAAGTGCTCCCGAGAGAAACCAGTCCCCTGCGGAAGCTCCTCTGCGAACCCATGAGATATATCCTGCAGGACTGAATCCAGTGGTCCCAGATAACCGTCACACCCCTATCCGCAGCACCGTCTTACCCAAGGCCAAAGAATGACAGCAGCCAACCGGCGGAATGGGAACTCTCCTGCATCACTACAGGAGTCGAGAGACTCCTTGACGGCTGGAGGACAAGTGCGCTGGTAAACACTGTCACTCGTTCCCTTGCAAAGGGATTTCCTCTGTGAAGAGAGCTGCTCGGTTTATTACTCGGTCACGCCGCGACGTTTATTATAAAAAAATAAACGCACATGTGTAGCACCATCGGCCCTACACTGTCCGAAAATTCTCAGAACCTGTCGAGTAACCGGCAAGCAGGCCGGCAAGGTTCTCCTCGGCAGCGGAGGGGGAAGGGACAAACAGAAATAAAAATAAAACAAAAAAATATATACAATAAAATGGGAAGATTAACGAAGGGATCATCGGGAGCTGGAGGGCATCCTCTGCATCCTTTCCAGGATGCCGGTAAGCTCCACCCGAGTATGGATGGGGTCATCTAACTGCCGTCCGCAGGAAGCTCAGGGCGAAGCGGATAGCATCTCTGTCGTGTCGTCCTCCTCTCGCGTAGCCCCAGACAGCCACAATTCCGCATGGGCAGCAGCAAAGAACTGCTAGTGATGCATCAGATGAAAGAGCATCGCGCACGAAGAGGCGTCCCAGGATTGTCCCGTCGGTGAACCAAGGGTCATTGCGTAACGCAGCCACAGGAGTCGGAGCGAAACAGTCTAAAAGCAGGTACGGGAAAGATTTCCGTTCCTTGCACCCTCAGAAGTTGGGGTCCACATCCCCCCAGGTCAAATGAGACTGGCAGGAGTTGCAAGGAAGACCCCAGTACAACAGCAGAAGTGCCGACCCCTGCCACTTCAGGGGGAGGGCCCGGCTGTTCTTCAGCGCTGAGGTCCACTCGAGGTCCTCCTGTGTGATTCCCAGCAGCTCACCTCAGCTCAATAGTCCCTTTGGTGGGGCACTTGGAGTCGCAGAGTCTGTGACGCGTCCAACCATCTGGTTCCCTCGTCTTCTGACTGATTTCGCAACTGACCTCCCATTTGGCCGGCTCAGTACTGTCCAGGTGCTCCCTGAGGGAGGGCAGTGCCGCGGCTAGGGAGGTTCTTTGCGCCCACGCTCACGTAGTGGACTGCACAATGACGTCCTGCAGCGAGCGGCTGCTGTAGAAGGAGTGCAGCAGTTGCTGCAGCATCTCCAGGCTCCTTCGTTCTCCTGGGCCCACTTGCGAACAGGTTGCCCGACACTACCGTTCTCAGGACGGCAGAAGATCCAGTTGTTATTCCTGGCGGAGCTTGGTGTGTCCCCCGAAGAACTCGTGATGCCTTCCATGTGCATAGACTCTACGGTGCTCCCGTCGCAATGGAAACGAGACGTCCCACTGTTTCTGCACTCGGAATTCCAGTGCAGACACCTGGTTTCCAGGAGAGTTGCATCCCCAAGCTGCTCAATATGAGTAATGATGGTATCGTTCCCGCAGCTCTCGATTAAATGCGGTGCTTCGAGCAGCCCTGGCGGGGGAGACATAGGCGGTGCACTTGATGCTGCGTTTATTCACGCAAGGAGAGCTTGCGGCAGGCGTCGCGATTGCGTCGCGATGCTGCATCTGCGTCATCGTCACATCCCGCCAGTTTCTGGAGCTTCGAGAGAAGCGAAGGGGGCCAAACGCTGTCTCGATGAAGATGGCTACAAGGTGGCCTCACTTTCAAGAAGTCTTTAGAGAGACTACTAGCGTGCAACTCCAGCTCTAGGACGAAAGGAGAGGCTGACACTTTATCAGAATATCCTGCTACTACGCTCCACCCCCTTTTTTAAGAACCTTCTGTTTCCTCCCTTCCATTTCAGACTTCTTTAATAGCCGGCCTGCGTGCCAGTGGTCACTCCCTGTGAGCTTTCTTTTGTTGATGTCGGTGTTGTTCCTGTTGTCTGGGAACCCAAGGACTTTTAATTTTATTCATTTTCAAATAAATAAATATCCCGGCGTCATCGAGTTAAAACGTTTGCAACCTTTCCGTCCCGAATAGGCAGGACTTTTATTTCAAATAAATAAATAAATAACAATAGAACAGATAGAGACCAGTAGGCGGAGACCCGAACCCAGGGTGTCCCCACCCTCGCGGAAGACAGAACTAGGGGGAGTGGAAGGAGGACAACGAGAAAATAAATAGCGGATGCGATGGACCATCCTGACTGTATTCCGATTGCTTCCTGATGACCCGTTGGACAGGGAAGGGGCGGAGGGGTGCGTTCATCGATACCGGGTCAGTCAGTCTGCCCGCCAGTGATCGAAGGTTCCCTCGTGCTCCACTTCCCAGGTTGGGTCAGCCTCATCGCCCTCCGCACGTAGGCGATGGCAAATGACGACGACGATGACTCTCCGGCACGAAGGTCACACCCTTCCTCCATCTCGGTGGTCACCTCTGCTCGCATGTGGCAGGGAATCGCGAGCGGCGAAACGAGCAGCAAGTCCGGAGATGTGAACCTCCACCTAGGCAAGTCTTCAGGAGTGGCGGCACGGAGCGGAGGTGCTTCAGTGATGCGCGTCCATCCCTGACGCAGTCTCTCGCATTCCAGCGGCACGTGCGGGAGTGTTTCCACTGTCTCGCATTGGGGAGGAGGCGTTCCTCGGGCGCCCTCACCCGCTGATGGCGTGGTGGGATTCATCACTTCCGGGGAATGTCCAGTGCATCAACAAGATGGCGTCTGCTAGTACCGAAGACCAGAAAGTACGGGATCCCGAAGTTCTCCCGTAAATTCACCAGAGATTCCATCCACCTTTGATCTAGAAATTTTGGGAGGGGCGTCGCTTGCGTGGCGATTCCACTGATTATTGAGCTTGGAGACCCCGGAGATGCGGAAGGTCGCCTCTCACGCTGCAGGAGCATCCCCTTCTTACCGATCGCAACGATGAAGCAATGGACACCATGTCCATCACTTCACCTAGCCAGTGGAAATGAGAAGGCAGGGTACCAGTAGGCTCTGCACGTGAGTAGGTGAAGGTCATTCTCGACAGCTCTTAACGCTTGAGTGAAGTCACGCAAGGACCAGCTGAATCATGGAATGCTTCAAACAGCTGTTCAGGTAGCGTGTCAACTCCTCGGGATGGCAACTCAGGTGTTGCTAGCCTGCTCGTTTGTACGGAAGTCCCACTGCTGGCGAAACGTATGCTCTTGCTTGTGCTTAAATGGACTTTATTGGCTGCTGATACACATCTTCGCCTAGAAATCAGCGATCGGCAACTCTTTCTTGGAATCCAGGAATATGGTATCTGCATCTGTGGACCACCTGCAGAATGTCTCTCCGCCACTAAGAGATTTCGGACCGGAGGCAATCCACACACGAAACCCCTTCGTTGTCGGGCGCGCAATCGGGAATGTGCGAGGTGTCACAACGGGGACTGGGCTGTTTCACGAATGGGATGTTGGCTTTTGGTTTGGAAACATCTCCTCGTTTCCGAAGTGCAAACTTCTGTTGTGCTCGAGGTCCCCCACTGATAACGAAGAATCTCCCTACGTGTTCTCTGTTCAGTAGTGTCACGAGAGGGTAGAAGACTGCAGGTTCCAAGGACCACGAGGGATGAAGCTCGGGTTGGCCTGTGGCGAGGTGTCGTGGCCTCTTTCGGGAGCGATCAGCGTCAAGAGTTGCTTCAGAGAGCAACTCTTGACGCTGAAAGCTCAAAATACCCAGAGAGATGCCCAGGGACTTTAAGAGTTCCCTATTGGAGTCTTTTCCTCCAGGGAAGACATCTAAGTGAACAGGTCGGAAGGAAGAGCAGAGGGAGGGGATCGTTTCCAGGGCGTTTGCCTTCGTCCTCCTGAAGATGAGAAATGAGGGCGCATTGCATTTCGATCACTAAAATTCCCAAAAGCGATTCGGTCCTCAGGAATCGCATCTGCACGAAGGTTACTTGCGATGTAGCCTGGGGAGGAGCTTCGATGTTGACCCGAAGAGTTCTTTTCCCGCGGGATGCCCAGGTGGCTCTTGGAGCGCTGCTTCCCTAGAACGTCCTTCGTCCCGGAGGCTGCGTGAGTTACGAGCGTGGCTTGCCTGACTCTGGCGCTCTTCTGAGGAAGCTGCGCCCGTGGAACATCGACTGAGCATCGACAAGTGGGAGGAGAAGCAACACTCCAGGCCTCCCGGACGGAGTCTGGAGGATTCAGCAAGAGAGGGCGCTCGGCAGCGGGCAAAATCTGACGGCTCTCGAGAGGGATGCGGCCAAGGAGAGGTTCCGTCGTCCCTAGCGGGGTGCCTTAACGGAGAGCGCCCTCCTTTCTGGATCCGGGCAATCGGCTGGACAAAAGAACACATGGATGTCGCGGAACGGAGGGGAGGCTGGCCCACTCTCCAGGGAAGAAGGCAAGACAAGGATTTATTGCTTGTGGTCTGACAGGAGGGAAACAGCGTGTTCCCGAGAGAAGAACCCATTTCTCCTCCCATGAGTAATCTTGCGGGAGAGATCCATTCCCTTCCTCAGCATCCTCAAAGAGATCCGAGTAAGATGATTTCTTGGCTAGAGAAGCGGGAATATCGGAGGTCATATTATTTGCCGCGTGCTTTTTTTTTTTTTTTTTTTCTCTCGTGTGTCTTTAAGACTCTTTTCCCTGAAAGAATACTCTCCAAATCGCAGGATGACATGGAAGCGCTTTAGAATCCGGAACTGCACTTCTGAACCCCTTAGAATCCCCTCATTTCTTGGAGGCACTGGATACTGGCCTGATCCACTGGATAGGATGTGTGCTCGGTTGCAGGCAGACCTTTCTTTCCGTGGAGGGGAGAGTGTCGATCCTGGGGAGCGAGAAGCGGAGAAACGAAGGACGGCGATTCCTGTGGTCGTTCCAGCTGAGTCTCAGCATCAGCCAGTTCAGAGAGTCTAGAATCTCGGAGCGATGTCATCTTCGGTGGGCTTTCGCGACTCCGTGACTCCTATGCCCAACGGCATCGCCACGGGATGGTTCGAGCGACCGAATGCAGCATGGATGGATGCTTTCGGTATCCGCCCGGACCTCTTCTGCCCCACCTGCAAATACCAGTTCGTGGACACAACATCCTTCCCTTCGAAAAGCCACCTCCTTCCCATCCATGAAGGCCCGATGAACTCGAATGATATCCAGCTCGCGGTCCTGGAAACGTGTCCCAAAGAGTGTTGCAAGGAGGAACCTGCGTGACCACGAGCCATTTGTGTCAAGACAAGGGGTGCAACAGTTCAGCGACCCGTGAGATAGAAAAAAGGAAAGGAGGAAAGAGGTTCTGCAACTTGCCTCACCCTTCGCGAGAGGTTTTAGATGGCAGCCAAAGCAGGTGGAGGGAAGGAATAAACCATGCGTTCCAGCTCCTGAGGCGGATGCCATGGGAAGCGCAGCAACATCACCTCGTCTCCAGAGCCTTGAGCGATGTCACGGGAAACTCGCTCATGGCAGGGTATCTCAAGTGTAGGCATGCACCACGTCTCAAGTTTCTTCCTCACGAACGGAGAGTGCCTGAGACTTGAGAAGTACGGAATCATCCAGGCAGCCCGGCTAAACCGTTCTAAATCGGGACCGGGACCAGGGCGAAACCAGAAGGGTGCTCATGCCGGCGCTGTCAGACGGAAGACGAAACTTTGCCTTATACCCTGAGCCGATGCAGAAGGCACTTTCAACTGTACACTGCGCGACCATAACGCGCGATCCAGGAAATGACTAGGATGGCCGCGGTGGATGAAGTAAAGTGGTTTCCAGTTTCACCAATCAGAGAGCTCTAGGAACGGAATACCTCCTGCGACCAGACCTAGTACTGAAGAAGGAAATCGACCAATAGTGCTAAACATCTGCTGCCCGTTCGAGGGTGGGAAAGAGGCATCCGGCACGACTAGGAGGAGCAAGCTGGAAAAGTATCAGGAAGCAGCCCTACAGCTAAGCAGGGAAGGGAAGCAATGCAAGTGCATGCTCTCGTCGTTGGCTCACTAGGAGCCTGGGACCCAGATAACGAGGAAGTGCTGCATGATCTTGGAGTTCCTAAAAAGCACTAGGAGAGGATGAGGCACTGGATGGTGGCTTTGTGTTTACGGTACTTCAGAGACATCTACGCAGCTCACGTCAACCACACGAGAGATCGAAACTCAAATACAGCCGGAAAACTCCAGCGGTCAGCTCTCACGAAACGGAGAACAAGATGCTGAAGAAGAGATGCTGAACAGATTGAAGGGCGACAAGCATCCCAGATGGGCAGATGAGGAATCCCGGAAGAATGTGAAGAGCCCCTCCTGTAACGCGATAATAAATTGTAAATGTAAGCAATAAAAAAAACTCCCGTCGCGCCTCTCAGCGGCCAAGGAAGACGTCGCTTCCGTGACAACAGGATGCGCATTCATCTGAATCGCGAAGGCTTTCTCCCGCCTTCTTACAATGCTCCCTTAGCGGAGGGAGTCTTCCCGCGGCGCCCCTCGAGGCAGATCTCCGAATCTGCGCATGCTGGGCTCGTTGCTTTCTCTCCTCGAAAGCGTAGGTGTCACGATCATCGATGCCTTGGGACTGCGACCGAGACCACTCGGCAAATTTTATGGACTTTCTCATGGGGCAAGGATGGTGCCTAACGAGGGTGAATGCAGCCACGCCCGAGGCACGCCCGCAAGATCAGTAGTCCGAGTCCGGCGATTGGAAAAAGGACATCCCTCCGGACTGGTCCCGGTGCGTGTTCGGCACCAGCTGCAGCAGTGATGCTTAGTAAACATCGGACTGGCACGAGTGAGTCAGAAAAACCTCGCAGCAATCTCTATTAGATGCTTCTTGTGGGGCATGACTTGCTGTCCCTGAGACAGCGTGTACGATAGGCGTTGGTGAGCACGAGATGCGGGGAAGTGAGGGAGAGGTTTCATCTGACGTAGGAGGTTTCCAGCTGGTGCTCCTGGCTGCAGATTCCGTACTTGCATGGGTTTCTTCACTTCAACATGTTTCGAAGTCATCAGCACTTTCAGCATGATCTGGGAGAAGGTCATCTGTAGAGGATCACCACTGAGTCCGTAAAATTTTTAATCGCTTAGGTGATTCCCCTGTTCCGTTTGATACAATGATGTTTGATCACCAAGCGTGAATTTTCCCCAAGATCTCATGAATCGCATCCTGTGCTGATTGCGATAGCAGCATTCAGAGCAAACAGTGCTGGATGTAAGTATGCACTGGTTTGCATAAGCTTTGCGCGAGCGGAGGATTGCGCAAGTTGCGTGGATTCCAGAAGGACGAAAGCGAACGAGCGTGTCTTGCCTCATCCTAAATATAGTTGTGGTGTATTGGACCGAGGATCAGTACAAGGATCCAGACCTCTTGTTTTTGGTACTTCAGTGGAGTTTTGCCTGCTTCATCCTGGTTTTGCGGCTGACTTTCCTCAGGGATGCTCTCTCGCGATGCTGTGTTTGTGAGACTTCCCTGCCTGGAAATGATAATACTCCAGGAGAGCATCCATCCAACGAATCACTTCCCTTCCCAGTTGTGTACTGCTCTCACCCCAACCTGGGCCGGGAACTGAGGAGGAGCCGTTTGAACTCCTCGGTCGAAAGCGATTGCAACCTCCTCGGTTGATTGCAACGGCATTCTTTCGACCTAACTCTTCATCATGACCGGAGATGGCTTTGAAACCTTCCCTCGGCACGTTTTCTCTTTTTCGTCATCTCTTTTCCTTACCAAAGAAAGTGCCTTTAGCTGTTGTGGAAGACTTGAGGAGGGTCTGAGAGTCGACCCTCGTTGGCGGCCTCGTAACTACGGTTCCCGCGCGTGGTACGAAGCGTTACGTGTTCGAATCCCATACGGGAAGGGATGAAAGTCGAAAACGGAGCGTGGGTCGTGAATTTCGATTCCTCTCCTCAGGATGGTGCTGGTTGGTCTTGTAGGCTTCGGGTGCAGCGGGACTGGTGGAAACAACTGGAAACCGGATGCTCCCGCTGACTGGCCGGGAGTGAGTGATCCTCCGAGATCCTTCCAGGACATCAGGGAGCACCGGTTCCCTTCAGGGTTCCTCTCCGGTTTCGAGAATGGATTTTTCCTCCTCTCGGAAAGCGACTCTCCCCCATTCTAACGCATAATTCTTTCGCCTTTTACTAAAGAATTCCTACGTCGCTAGTACCATGGAGCTGGCTGATACCTCTCCAGAATGTGCAAGAAGAGCGCTGCTCCCTTCGGGAAGCGCCCTCCAGAGGAATTGGGAAGCATCCCTTCGGTGTTCTCTTTAGGAGATTAACAAGGGGTGTCCCTTTGAGGATGCCCTCCGGATAAGAAATTCCAGGAACAGATTCTTTCCGGGTTCCCTTCGGAGAAGAAATGAGGAGCGTACAGGGAATCACTCCGAAGAGAATGAGGAGTTTCCTATCGAGGGTTCCCTTCAGAGACAACCGTTGCGAGGATTTTCTCCGGAGTTCTCTGACCAGAGTAAGAGAAATGGACTTTTCCCTCCGGTGATCCCTGTGGGGTCACCCCCATAACTTGAAGAGTTACACGCGACCTCGGGTGGCGCGGACGGTGCCGAAGAGCTTCGTGAGCCCTCTGAAAGGAGGCGAACGGCTACCCAGTACTCCTTGAGGAACTGTGCAGTGGTTCCAGCCGGGACTTCGAACGGGGCACCGGATGGAACGAGGACTTTGATGGGTCGCAGAAGGACGGATAAATGGAAGTCAGCTGTGATTGTGGCCAGTCATATTCTCCAGATAAGTGGTACAGGATTCGGTGGATTACACTAGCCATCTCTCCCGACCTTGGCATGATGATTTTGTTTTCCGTTCTTCAGATGGATCGTAGCGAGATGAAGAAACCCGTGCTAGCACGGAATCGGCAGTTTCTTAACGTCAGCCGGGAACCTCCTACGTGGAGTGAGATGGCAAGCGATCCACCTCACCCAAACGTAATCTCTTAAGATGGAAGTCTACCTCTCCCTCCCTTCCCCTCACCTCGTACTCACCAGCGCCTATCGCGCATGCCGTCACTGGGACGACAAGTCACTCCCCACAAGAAACATCTCAGTGAGATTTCCAAGAGGTGAATTACCTGGTCTTCTCCTGACTCCTTCGTACCAAACGTATTGACTCATCTCTTGCAAATGTCGAATTGGAGCAGATCCGTCCATCATCTCATCTCACCTCTATGGTGTCCATTTCCTAGCGAGCTGACCATCGTAGACAGTGTGATCGCTCCCTCCAGAACAAAGAGATTGCACGAGTGGTATAACACTCGGGCATCATTCCGCACACATCTCTGGTTGTTACAGGACTGCTCACGCATGGAAGTTTTGGAGTTTCAGCCAGAATTTTCATTCCCACTTTGTTGGAACATTGCTCAATCAAATGCTGCCTCGAACCTTCCACTTCTTTAACACAAACCGCGGGATGTGGAACTCGAACCAGCATTCCTGCATTTCTTGCCAATTCGTAAACATTTCGTTTTTCGAGGGTCATCTGCCCTTTTGTGTTTTTTTATCAGTGGACGATGATGTGATGCGACTAAACGTGCGTGAAACCGCTGAACTGACCCCAATCCAATCCTCATAGGACTGACTGGGTTGAGGTTAATAATCCTATTGGCGGCCATAATATTGTATAAAATGCCTGGTGTCATAAAGCATGCTTAATCGAATAGAAAGCCATCAATTCTTTATACTACGATGGATAACGTAGGCAGGTAATCTCTTTAATTGAATTAAATATCTATTTGATTTTATGTATAAATTGAATACTGTGGAATCGCATCGAATTTTTCCACCTCCACAGCCATCTGCCGTTCACCCAACTCACCGCCATTCCAACATCAAGTTTCCCGCTAATTTAAATTCCAGAAGCGGAGCGGGCATAGCAACGCACCCTCCATTCTTGCAGATGCCTCTTAACAGACACTTCCAGCCTAGTCAGGTATAGGGAAGGAATGCTTGGATGGTCTGGTTCTGCTGATTGGCTTGCAGAGCTGACGAGGTAACCAGAGAGTGGCGGCTGCCTATCGGAAAGATGAAGCGGAAGTACTCCTTCAGAGATTCCATGGGAACGCGACGTGATCAGGAATCCAAGTCACTTTCGCGAAGAGAAGAGGAAAACGAGTACCACATGGAAGGAGGTTCTGGGGAGAAGCTCAGAACACGTGGAAGCAGCAGTCGGAAAGAAGATGTATGGGTACTTGCAGAAATGAGAGGATGTTTCAGGAGGTCATCACGGAGTAAGTTCATTGCCCGCGGCACAAGGGACACTCCTGTGCCGAGGTTACGAAATGAAGGCAAAAGGAGAGGAACAAGGATGGCATTAGAAATCCCCTTTTTCCCCTTCCCTCCCAATCTCTGTCGAGTTGGCATTCGAAACGAGTCAAGGGAAGGTCGTTCCCACAATATGCTCTTCCTGCCAATGAGCATCAGAATCTAAAGCGGCGCGCCAAGATTCGTGGAGCGCCGCCCTTCCGTACCGAGGATGCTCTCCGGTTTCTCATCACCAGCAGCATCCGCAAACGGGGAATGGATCCTCGGCGAGTCACCAGCCTTGGAGCGGGTAACCGATCCGCGCACGGCAGTCTCTCGGGAGCAGGAGGCGGCCAGCGAAGGTCGGGCCGACGGCAGAGAGCAGAAGCCGGGCGCTGGAAGGACATCGAGCTGGCCCTGCAGGAGTTGGAACGATATCGTTCTCCTTCCGGGCATGGAAAGAACGAGAGTGCACCTGCTCCCAAAAGATGCAAACGGGATGGAGCACGGCACCTGCGGAGAAGGTTGAGGAGGCAGCAGAAGCCCCGCGCGACCCTCGAGGAGGTTTCGGCAGCGAGCGCTCCGTCCCAGACGGCGGCGTCCCCCACGGTGGCGTCGACGAGTCAGGTTCCCTCCGGCACCCCAACCCGGAAATTGGTGCAGCAGAAGGCGCCGGATAAACTCTCCGGTTTCTCCGTTGGATACCACAGAGACTGAGCTTCCTGGTCATCGTAGAAGAAACTGCTGGACCGGAGTGATCACACCTGCCATGCGCGCTTGTTGCTTGGATTTCCGAGTTCCGAGGGGGGAAGATCCAACTGACAAGTCATTCGACCCTCATCTCATCTCGACCGGGAAGACGTGTTCATCAAGGAGTCGATTCTCGTTTCCCGCCCCTCTTCGCAAAAGTGCTCTGGATCGGAAAGAACCTCCTTATGGGGACCTCACGAAGCTCTTCAACACCGCCCACGCCACCCGAGGGCGCGCGTAACTTTTCAGATTATCGGTTTATCAACCTGCCAGGTCAAGATGTTCATTATAAGAAAATAAACACGTATAGGGCCATCGGCCCTACATTGTCCGAAAATGTTCAGAACCTGTCGAGTAACCGGCACGCAGGCCGGCAAGGTTCTCCTCGGCAGCGGAGGGGGAAGGGACAAACAGAAATAAAAATAAAACAAAAAAATATATACAAAAAAATTGGGAAGGTTAGGGAAAGGATCACCGGGAGCTGGAGGGAGTCCTCTGCATCCTTTTCAGGATACCGGCAAGTTCCACCCGAGTATGAGTCCTGGCTTCGAGGTGCTTAATTGCTCTCACGAACCGGGAAGATATTTTTGAGAAGCAGCAGGTGTAGTGCTTTAATAGCAATTGCCGTCACCATCTACTTATTCTACGTCCCGCTTTGTGTTCATCGAAGGCGTCAACGTTGCAGGTGGACTATCCGAAGGAACGACCATCCACGTCCAGACCCATGGATTTGGGGAAACCAGGCCCCTCCAAGGAGGGAGCCTTGGTGGGGCCAAGGGAGGACCCGGAGCAGCCACTGTCCTATGAGGTGGTGGCAGCAGCAGCTCCGGCGGTCGAAAAAGACATAATAAGGCCGGCGGTGTTTAAAGTGGGGAAAGAAGAAGAGCCAGTCTGGAAGATTGACCAGGACGTAAAGCAGGCCACCTTGAAAACAGGAATGCTGCGTCTCGGGAATATTCGAGACGTGTATGTAGCGTTTCACAAACTCAACGTTAATTTTAGCAAGATAAAGGCAATCGTCTCCTCGGCAACGGAGTTTACGGTGTGTACTCCCGACGAGAAGTTAAGAGAATTCCTGATCGAGCAAGGAATCACCATAAACGGTAGGAAGTTGCAAGGTCCCAGAGAGCTGACCAACACAGCGGTCTATCTCATCGAAATACATTGTCATACAACGAAGAAAACAATATGGGGAGGTCCAAGAGGTTGCGTTCCGCAACCATATGGAAGAATTTTTTTTCGGGAGAAGCAAGAGTAAAAGTTAAGTTGTTTGCCGATGCCAAAATTCCAGGCATCATAGCAATTGACCAGGACTCGTAGGATGTCACAACACGGTATAGACTGCAACCTACTTTCTGTGCAGGTTGCAAGGAGTTTGGACACCGAATGGGTGCCTGCCCCAAGGCAAAATGTTTCAGATGCGGACAGAGTAATAAAGTGGTCACTTAATAAAGGAATGCAATAGACCTCCGCAATGCTACCATTGCAAGCTGGAAGGTCACCGAAAAAGGGAATGAGAGAAGTATTCAGGCTGGTTTGTGGCCAGAGGACTACCACCTTTACCGGAAGTAGAGGAAAGGAAAAGGAAGAAAGTAGAACAGCAAGAGAAGGTTCCAACCAGCGTCATAGCAGAAGAAGAACTTCCGCAAAAGCAACAAGAAAAGAAAACTCAACAACGAAGGAAGCAACAAGTAACAGCAGGAGAACTTGCTATTCCGACTGTAGGGGAGGAACAGGAAAGCCGTGCTGCCGAAACTGAAAAGCAGAAAGCCGAAGAGTATTTGCAGGAAGTGGCAATGCTCACGGAGAAGATCTGTCCCAGCAATACGGAGGTGGAACGTGCAAAATATGCACTTCGCCTGGCCGAGCTGCAGGATGAGATCCAGAAAACTCTCGTTGATGAAAAATCAAGTTACGAAATTGAGGAAAAACCAGGTGAAGCAAAGCTGAAAATTTGCGAACAAGGAACAATGCCAGCAAGGAAAATGGCAAGAGCGGCATACCAACTGCAGGAAGAGGAAAATCCAGAAATTAGAGAATCAGAAAGTGAAGTAAGGGAAAGACTATCATCCGAAAGGAAAATAGTCAGCACCCCGAGACAAAAGAGAAAGAACAGAAAAGGAACATAGAGTCCGATGGCCTCTTTCCTGTCGTCTGCCAGGAGCATTAGAATTGCTTCCTGGAATGCAAACGGGTTATGGAACCAGGGAAAACGAAAACTGGTTACGCGAATGATCGAGCGCGACCACATCGTCTGTCTGAAGGAAACTCACGACCACGGGCACTAGGCCATCCTAGAGTTTGAACAACGTCCAGCTATCCCTAAGCGCGGGACAAAAGAAGACCAAAGGTGCGGCAATTCTCGTGAAAAACGAAATCGCACACACCGTCCTGGAAATCTCTCCGTGACTCGGCCGAATTGTCGGAGTGCGCATGTCCTGGTCCGCAAACATCCAGCTGTTTTTGGTGAACTTCTACGGACCACATCGAGGCAAACATCGCTGTTCGGAGTGCAGTGGCTCACGGCGAGCCACAAGTCGATAGATCATGGCCTCTACAGCCGGGATATCGTAAATCGTGAGCAAGGCTGCCGAGACATCCCATTCGTGCTCGCGGACCACCCCTTGCTTCGATTCACGTTGAAAACTGAAAACCCTCGGAGGAAGGCAGAAGCGAGGGCGGCACTCATCTGCATGCCCGCCTGGTCCGAGACACATCCCTGTCACCAGGAACTTATTGAGACGATACTGCGGGACACTACCATCCACAGAGTGGCAGGCTGGAACGCGTTGAAGCATAGTATATATCTGTCAGCAACCTGCAGTTTGACGACAGGAAGAGGAGAATGGAGGCGTATTAGGAGCCCAACATCCAAGATCTCTCGCTCTCGAAATACTGGCAACAGTACGAGAGCAGATACGTCTTCAAAAATACCAAAGGAGAAGTTGGTGTGCTGGAGAAGAACATCGCCATTGATGTCTTCTGCATCCAGTACGAAGGTCAAGTTCGGCACACGTCGGAAGGAATTGCAGAATCCTTTTACCACCATTATGCTTCGCACTTTCGACGACAGGATTCGTGCCCAACGGCACAAACAAATATCTTGCAGCATCTACACCGAAGGGTTAAAAGCCAACATCAAGGAAAATTTCAAGAAGCCATTTCTATTGAAGTGAGAAATGCGTTCATGGGGCTGCGCAAGGATGTAGCGGCAGGTCCTGATAGCGTTCCAATCACGCCCTACCAGAGCTATCTGCACGCCTACCTACTCTTGTCCCATGAGTTGACGCTAACATCCATGAAGGAAAACTTCCTACATCGTTCCAAGAGGGAAGGATGAAGCTGCTGCTAATAAGGAGGCGACATAACAAAAGTCACTCAATGGCGGCCTATCTTTTTGTTCATTGAATTAATTTTTTTTACATCTGCAGAATCATTCTCGCTGGCTCTGCCTGCTCTTCCAGCTTTTCCCATATGATCGATGAGCTGCTGTTTAGTTGATAGTGGACTGGTCTTCGGGTTGTCCCTCTTTCATTATAGGGATCTCCCCGCAAGAGGACTGTTTCTTGTTACTTTTCTAAAGAGAACCCCGAAGGGACGCTTCCCAATTCCTCTGGAGGACTCTCCCCAAAGGGAGTGGCGCTCTTTTTGGCACTCTGGAGAGGTATCAGCCAGCTCCATGATACCAGCCACGGAGGTTCGCTTTCCGAGGGGAGGGAAGCTCCATTTCGAAACCAGAGGCGAACCCCGAAGGGCTCCTTGATGTCCTTGAAGGACCTCGGAGGATCAATTTCCAATCCAGGCCAGTCATTGGGGCATCTGGGGATTCCGGCTGCCTCCAGCAGTGCCGCCGCACCCGAAGTCTACAAGGCCAACCAGCGCCGTCTCGAGGAGAGGAATCGAAACTCACGACGCACTCCCCGTTCTCGATTTGGATCCTTCCCTTGGTGGGGTTCGAACCCGCAACGCATGGTGATATGCGCGGGACCGCAGGCGCACAGCCGCCGACGCGGGCCGTCGATCGTGCGGCCCTGGGCAACAAGAGATGCCGTCTGAGGGCGCTTCCTGAACAATGCCTCCAGGGAACTGCTTGCAATCTGCCTCTTTGCAATCTGCTCGTGTGGTCACAGTACCCTTGGAGCTCTCCTAGAGCATCTTCGATGCCGGGTTAATGCAACGTCAGCCTCAGGCACGGGGTTGAGAAGCAGGAATGGATGAGAAGGCAGCAGTACTTCCTGCAGGAAACCAAAGTCCAAATCGGAAACAGCAAAGTAGCGGGGGGAAAAGAACCTCCTCCAAGGGAAGCGCCGGAGCGTTTTGGAGGTTTCAAGCAGTGGGCAGCCGACGGAATTTTCCGGAAATTCCGGCAGGCGACTTTCCCACTGGTGCTTCCAGCGATCTATTTTAAAAAATCGCATGATTGATGGGGAATGAATGAATCCTTTAGAATGGATGGATGAGTGAGTAAAATAGAGGTTCTCCTCCAAACAAACAAGCAAAAGCAGGAAAAAAAAACGCATCTCGATGTTCAAGTTGAGCAACCTAGGCGGAAGGAAAGGATAAAATGTTTCATTTTCCCGCGGCGGCAGGGCATAGCCCTGGGAGCTCCTTCCGGTTTACTGTCACGCACCCTTCATCTGTGTGATCACTTATGTTGATATATAGAGATGAGTGTGTTGCAAGCCCCTCGGCGGAACGACAGTGCGTGCGCACCGAACAGGCAGCTCTCGATGTGCCTGAGCGGGAAGAGAGAGAAAGAAAAAAAGGCAACTTCGATCGCTTGAGGGAAAACTGCGCCGGAGCAGTGCTGTCGGGTTGCATGACCGATCTTGTTGGGAAATCTAGCTGGCCTGGATGCTGGAAAAAAAGGGCGCGCCACAGCTCCCAGTTGCGTGTGATTTAAGTAGGTGCTCGGGCATCCCTTTCCTCTGTAGGCTTCTTTCGCCAGTAAACAGACCCTGAGGCTACGCTAGACAGACCCTGGTCAGTGGCGCACTCCGAGTTTGGGATTTCATTTTTTGATCGATTCGCGTCTTTATCCGAGATAATCAAAAGAAATAGCTGAGGAGGATGCATAGGCAGGAATGGAAGAAATGCAAGAAGGAATAATGGACCTCAGTAATAAGTAGAAACGAAAGCTCTGGCTTTCGCTTTAGCCAGTGCCCAAAGGGCTGGACTTTTCATCAGATTAGAAGCCAAGGAGTCTTGCTGAATAGGAAATGAGCTCGATCCTCTAGCTCACCAGACGCATTAATGATTGCTCCCTCTCAGTTGTGTTGGAATAATGACATAAAAAGAAGCTAGGATTAGTCTGAAACAACCACATGTGGTGCTCCGGCACATGTGACTGCTTTTTTCCTTTCCTTCTGTTTTTTCATCTGCCGTCTGGCACGACCACGCGAAACAGTTTTGAGAAAACCACCGCTCACACGTTATTTTATCTGTTCCTCAATTGGGTGTGCGCACTGTGTGACATCCAAGTCGCATCATTTTCAAAAATCTTGCTGGGGTGACGCGTGTCCTGAAAACGAGAAACGGACTCTGTTCCCAATTTCCTCCAAGACGTACATTGAGACTGGGGTGTCACACTCAGTACCATCTCCTGCCGTAAGAGAATTATCGTGCCATGTCGGACGAGAGTTATCCAAACGGAGACTTTCAGCACCTATCCGAACAACGAAAGGATAACCAGATCTATGGACTATCCCGTTCTCCGTGTTTGCTTTGGTCAGTCCGTGCTCCAGCCTGTGCCTTGCTTTGCTCTGTATATATCTATCTCTTCCGTTCGAGATGGGTTCATAATTCAAAGAATCAGCATCAGCCATGTAGACTTTTTTTTTTTTTTGTGGCCGCACACTCATTGATGATGAGATGTGCGTGTCGAATGGTCATGTCCAGCAGAGTCAAATCTTTATTTACTCTCGTAACTGATCAGGCGTACAACCCATGCAGGTGACCTTTTCTCATCGGTCTCTTCTCTTCTTTCCTTGGACGATGAGCCAAACAATGCTTTATTCCACATCTAGCTCCTCCAACCCATTTTCAGGATGGTTAAATTTTCAGGATTCGAGAATTTCGAGTAGGGAACCGGTTGCCATTATGACATCTTCAGCTCATTCTTTCTGGTCCATCCACCACAAAAGTAGGTATAGACCTCAGGAAAGGATTATTTAAATTTTTATTGGTTTTGAAAGTGTGGGCAAGAGAAACGTCAAAGTTATCAGATATCCTCGATGAAATGATCAGGAAAGTCATGAGACCAGAAACTTCATGTTCTCCCTGTTTGTTGGTTCCTGAAACTAAAGCTCGATACTCGCATGATGTTATCGAAATCTTCGAGTTCGTCTCTTTTCTTCCTCTCTGTTGCTTCCCAAGAAAATCTCGAGTGCTCTTTGTATTTGGAACAGAGACAGGAAGTTTCTGGGTGCTTCGTCTGAACACCAATTTCAAAGTATAATTGAAGAATCTTGATCTTCCCATTCTTATCTGAACCCAATAACTGTAGGCAGAAGTGTTACGTTCATTTTCAATGCAACTCCCGCTTGCGTTCTACAGCGCTTCCCTTGTTCCTGAGGTAGTTGGTTTTCCAGTGGTCCGGATTTTCATCTTTATGGAAATTCGCGGGGTCGGAATCATCACCTCATCGATGCTATTCTACTGAAGTCTTTTCAAACTGCCAGTCAGAAGTTTTTATCTCGGTCCTAGCAGATTAGCACGTCTCATCTCATTCATATGCTAAAATGCTGGATTGCTGCATCTAAAACACAGGAATTATCACAAAGTGCCTCGTGCTGATATATGGAGCAGCACGAGATAACTGGAGACGTGCTTTGGTGGGCTGTTGACTCTTATGTCTTAGAATTGAGAGTGAACCTTGGAAGAAGATTATGAAACGTACTCAGTGGTGATCTCCAGAACCAGTTGTTCTGTTCTGGCTAGACGAAAAAATCCACCTTGTGTTTTCTTCATACATCAACAAACTATCTGGGAAAGAGGATCCGAAAAAAAAAAAAGAGAGGGAGAGAAGGACTCCACAGTGCTTCAGAAACCCGAGCTTGGAAAGACCGGATCGATACAATGGCTAGAATTTGCAATAACTAGCTATGCTAATCCTTGGGAAGAGGAACATGTGACTCGCCATCAGAAAGGATTTTCGACTGATTGCATTAAAGACGACTCATAAATGCCAGCCATGAAAGAGTCAGCGAGAAAAGGAGGAAATTCGTATTCCAGTATTGTCCAAACTTCTTAGGCAGATTCAATACATTTCTGGAAACACAAATGGCATTGAGGATGGGAAGCATAGATCATAAACGAAAGTGGGATGCAAAGAAGTTTATGAACTGATCAGCATCAGAGACTGATAGATCTAAATGGACAGAAGGTGTTTTTTTTTTCATCGGCTGGAAAAACTTGGTAGAGAGTTGCAGAGAGTACGTGTAGTTCCAGATGCTACAAGAGCTAAGATGTGACTGCTCTCTGCCAGAAAATGAGCTTCCATTTGCATTCAATTTCTGAGAATTAGCTAATTTCGAATTTTGAAAAAAGGGGGGGGGAAAAAAAAGTCCAAGTGGATGTTACTTCAGGGAGATGGTTGAATTTATAAACTGCCCGCACAATGCAAGAGAGGTCTTTTGAGGTCCCCGAGATCAACAGCGCTGCTATGTAACTCTTACGATCACGCAAGCGAGCCATTAACGATTGCATGGTGGTGTCTCTGCATTGGATCAAAACGGACTTCTTCATGCATTAACGGAGTTTTCGTATTTGTGGAAATCCAGGGAACAGAAGTTCTTATGGACATTCCTTGGCCCATCAGTCATTTACTTGGATGGAGAGGGAAATCGAATACCGAGGAAGGTTGTTCGTTCGATTAAATAATTCACGAAATCGCTCACCCAACCACTCGTGGACGTGCTTAAGGTATGTTGCTAACTGCTAATAGTTGAGAACATCCGCAATCATTAGTAACTGTGCTGAACACCAATTTCATATTTCAGTGTTCTCGCTCATTAGCAACTGTGCTTGTTATCACAGTTGAGCAGTTTCCGATGCTCGCGAGAAGCAGAATGCATGCAGCCCAGTTGAATCAGTAATCCAGATGATTCAATGAGCACGTAAACATTTAGCAAAGAGTTCAGCCATGATTTTTGCCTTTGGGAATCGCGCATCACCACCACTTTTTCATTGAGCGTGGCCATAGGACCCCATACTCAATCGTCTTTTTTTTTTTTAAAAAAAAAAAAAGAAAGAGAGAAAAGAAGAACAAGCTTGCTCTTAATAAAAACAAAATAAACAACAACTGCTGAAAAGCAAAAATCAAGTAAAATGGCGCCTTCGATACGGAACCGTTGGAATGGATTCTAAAGTGTCCGGAGTTTCCCGCTGGCACATCTTTACCCACGAAAACCTTCTAGTCTCTAATAGAACTCTGCAGCGATGCTTCATTCAAAAATGGAACATCAGCTGAAACGAAACCGAGCGTTCGAAACAAAAGATCAGGTGAACGGCGGGAAAGCCCTGAAGGATGAAATCCGAGTGAATCAAACTAAGGGGAAGCAAGTTATTTAGTCCAAGGCAATTGAAACTGGTCCAAAGAGATCTGCGATCGACGAAAGCGGGGAACCGCGTGCTCTGCAGTGAGGCGGGTCCCTTATGCAGCTCCGTTTCGTTAAACCCTTTCCGTAGAGATGGCAGGCGCTGCATTCCCACCAAACGTCTCCCCGCTGAAAATGCATTCTTCTGCGTGTGCAGCAAGCAGGAAACGCGCTGCTGCAAGTCACGGTCTTCACATGCTTGATGTCTTCAGAGGGATGCATGGAACGCAACGCGCAGACTCGGTCAAAGTGTAGACATTAAGGCGGTGTCACCCGCCGAGCTGCTTGGGATCGAGGATGCTGCTGCTTCAGCGATGCCCGAGACGCAAACTCAGGGAAGGATTCATGAAAAGCCCACCACGCACAGCGACGACCACCATGCGTGTGACGGAGCAAGAGCAACGGAAACTGGAAGTCTCCAAATCACAGAGTCGCCCTCGAGTTAAAAGTATGCAAATCCCAGCATTGAAAATTTAGCTGAGTTTGCTGCAACGCACGTTCGTTTTCCTCCAGCTCAAGAGGATCGAAAAGTTCATTGGTTTGGGTGCGATTATCCACGCCTGAGCTTGAACGAGGTGACACTTTAGAAAAGCATCCGGTTTTTTTTTTTTTTTCTTTTTTCATTTCGATGCAACGCTTGCCGTCGCTTCCAGCAGAGAGTTTTCTTTTTTGTGGTTCTCCACGTTCCTTTGATCCCAAGAACGCCGTCCATGCTCCAACGATCCCAAATTGCTGCCATCTTTCGGTCACTCGATGGAACTCTGCCAGAAAAGAAAAAAAAGGAGAGGGGAGAAATCGCAAAGAGACAGAGGGTTTGAGAGGGAGATAGAGAAAATTCTGATCATCGTCACAACCTCCGAGCTCGTTAATTCGAGTCCGTCGCTTGTGTTTGCCGGTGTCTCCGGTTTTCCGCTGCCGAACTTGTGTTTGCGCTTCTCATTCAGCCAAAGTCGGGGTGCAGGGAAGAAAGAGCCTCGACAAGGAGAGGAAACAGGAAAACAAAGGACGAAGGGCAGGCAACTTTCGCAAAACCACCAGGGAAGCAGCAGCTGCAAGACGATCCGCAGACTGCAAACGTTGCAGATTTCGTCTGCCCGAGGACGGGATCGGGCAAGAGCAGCAGCAGAAGACGAGCGGCATGGCGGGACTGAGGACGACGCACGCTCTAAACCGGAAGACCTACAACGAGTAGTAGATCTTCTTCGGTTGAGAGCCGTAAGCGCCCGCACCGGTTGCAGGCTGAGGCCGCGAAGTGAGAGCACGGGTCCAGGCAATGTTCTTCCGCGATGTTCACGCGCGAGGCGCTCGAAGCTCGCACTTCTATCTGCTGCTCTTCTAGACTTCGAATCTGCACAAGAAGCACCTGCGAAGCAAGCAGGGCGCCGTTCCAGCATTCTTCGAAGAGATCCCGATCCGAGATTTGCTGGATGCAGAAATCTCTGGCCTCGCCCCTACCGTTTTCATCCCTTTACTTTACTCAGAGATATAGGGAACGTCGTAGAGGAATCTTTGGCTTACATCCAATGGACGCGACTCTGTTATTTTTGTATTTTTTTAACCGTCTCTGTCTACTCCCTACTTTTTCATCCAACGCTCGTTCTCACGCATGGGATCTCAGCTCCCGCCAGCAGGGACTGATAGTATGCATGAAAAAAGAAAAAAAAAAGATCCCTTCCCATGATGTGAGCCCAATTTTGTTTGCTCTCTTCCAGAATAACACAAACATGCACCCTAGCACCAGCACTTTTCATCTCCGTCCTCTACACACCTACTCATCGGTAAGCCTTGAAGATTTGAAGGAGGAATGAAATTCTTGATTCCTACGTCTCTTCGGTTGCAATTCCGGGAAACAGTCTTTTGGACGTCGGCGCAGGAAAAATCTGTCGAACAATAAATCCAATGGCCATGAAGCAGGAGGGGATAAACAAAACGCGAAAGCCTTGGTATGGTCTCCTTGCAAACTTGCGTTGGAAATCACGTGGGGATTTCATTAGTGAGCAACGTCGATGCCATTGTGATGATTGGTCGGTTGTGCTGATAAAACCATATCGCATCCCGGACGTCTTTTCTGTAGGCAGAAGATTTTTTCCTTCTTCACATGCATTATGTAATTCCATACCAAATGTATTCTAAGACACGCCACAGTCGTATCGTGGAAAACCATCAGCCACGAAAATAATAAACTGGGACTTGGAGGAATTCCGCCCCGCATGCTTCTTGAAGAGCTTGATCCAGTGTGCTGAGAAGCTTCGAGAGAATCTGGATGCATCTTTTTTCTTTCTAAAAAAAAGGTTTATCTCTAAAACGAATTTGTGCGGGAATAAGGGTCCGAAACCTGGACCCCCTACTGAATGATATGACGGTCAGGTGTCAGCCTACGGGGAACGGAGATGAGGAAGAGAAATCCTATGAGCAAGATTTTTTTTTATTTTTCTTTATTTTGTTTCTGGTGCATGAAAATTTTCTTTATATTCTCCCGGAAGGAAGAGTGCGATTCTCAAATGAGGATCCGAATTGCTGCAAATGTATTGCATTTCCCGGTTCGTGTCTCTGGGAAGAGGGGATTCCTGTTGAGAAATGGAAACATCTAACGACAGGGATGAAGTTTTATGCGAAACCGAAAGCAATTTTCGCGATAATAAAACTAATCGGAAGTACAGATTAGGATGCAGGCTACATGCGTTCTTTAACGTCGGAGGATGCGAGACGCAAAAAAACGAGTCCCGAGCAAGGGCTTCGATCCTTGGAATGTGCTCTCTCTAAAAGTTGAAAATAAAGGATTCTTCCCAAAGAAATCCGTGGTGAATTGATCCGAGGAAAAAAAAAAAAAAAAAAAGCCTTGTGGCATCGGGGAAACTGATAAGAAGAGTCAGGGAAGATCAGTAATCGCTTTCGCTGAGAGTTATGAGTGAGAACTTCCTGAAGAACGAGATGTCTTCGGAATTAGCATCTCCGGTTATTAGATCAGAGAATTTCGACGCAAAGTTAGAGGCAAGGGGATCCAAGAACAAGCGACTTCTTGGAAGCTGAAAGAACGTGCAACGAGCGAATGCAGGAAAAATTGTAGAAGGACAGCAGTAATCAGATACATCCAGTAGGTATTCAAATGTATTACATGTATTAATTCGATGTGTATTCAAATGTCGAGGTTCCGTGACGTATCTGCAAGAAGAGATCCATTCTTACGAAAATCACTCGTGATCGAAGCTGCATCCAAACCCGACCGTGGAGACTTTGCAGTTTTAACTCGCTTCTCTTGCAGACAGGGGACCATGGCTTCAGGAGACCATCGATCTTGTTTCGCGAATCAATGTGCAAGTTATAAGGCAACTGCCTTATAACTTGTGCGGAAGCATCTTTGCAGTATCACCTTGCAGGGTCACCGAATTCAGTGTCCTGATGAGTAAGCAGCAGATTGTGATCAAAGACTTCCAGCGATGCCACGTCTGCTTAGAAGCTGATGAACGTGGTTTCCTAGGTTCGGTTTTTACTTGGTGACACCGAGACATCTATTTGGAAAAACAAACTACGAGAAAGAGGGGAGAAGAACCTCTGGAAAACGAGAAATTCCCAAGGTTCATCCGGGATGACCACCGGCACGCAGGCCGGCTTCCAAAAAGTAGGGACCTGAGGGAAAGGATAATACATAAATAAAAAAAGACGGAAAGGTGGGGACAGAGGTGTTTAGCTGACGTTCCTTTCCTTCCAGAAGCGGCTCTGGACGGTGGCAATTTCTCTGGAGACTTCTTCTGGCAGATGTGGCCACCTTGCTGCTGCCTTCATGAAGGCTGCTGCCATTCGCCGCGAACCTCACTCCAACACGTGTCGGGCTGTCACTATGACGCGGCTGCAACAGACAGTTGCCATCACAGCGCTCTTCTTCAGCCCAACTCCGGTGAAGAAACGTTGTAGCAAGTCCAAAGCGGTGTCCTGCGGTTGTCGGAGTGAGTCTCCGTCATAGGCTCTGCAGGGCACTGCCATCCAGCAAAAGGTTCAGGAGCGATTCCATCGCCCCGCACCTTAAACAGTTCGGGAAGGCAACTCTCCCGGAAACGAGGTGTCTGCGCTGATTGCACCGGAATCCCCAATGCAGAAACAGCAGAACATCCTGTTTGCACCGGAGCGGGAACACGGAGGTGTCCACACACAGGAGAGGGACCATGTTTCGGAAAGCATCCTGACACAGCCACAACTTCCAGAGTGTCTTTCGGGGGATCAGACGCAGACAAGGCAGACATGATGACTAGGTTAAGAAGGAAATGGGAAACATAGAGGCAAAGAAGACTGTGTGGAGGATGTAGGATGGCTTCAGTAGAGGCAGTGAAAGATTTGTAGATTAAAGGTGAAGGAACTGATGTTCTCAGGATAATGATGCAAAGAAAAGATTGTTCACTATTGACAGAAAATGGAGAAAAAAATGGAAGCGTTTTCGATAGTAACTCGCTGGGAAAAGGAGCTGCTGCACAAATCTATGGTGCTTTCGGGATGCATGAATCTGCACGCCGGCGTATCGCGTTTTACGAAGTGGACAACATCGGACTCTGGACGCGTCTTGCCAATAGCTCTGCGTCGCTGCAGGTTTCACTGTTTAGCAGGCGTGCTTCTTCGAGAAATGGAAGTACATTATTTGGACAAGGTGTAACTCTCAGCAAGCTAGGAACGAAATGTTGATCGAAACGAAACAGCTGGCATTTGAAACGGATCGCTATGCCAACCATGGTTCTCGACATTCATTTCTTAGCTGCATTTTCGATTCTCTCATTCGATAGAATTTCAAAGTGGCTTGCTGGTCTCCTTTCCTCGAGATGCAGTCCATTTGTTTCACTCACTTTGTTGCAGCCACCGAAACACACGATCGAGGTCACCTTTAAATTCGGCTTCTCATCTTTCGGAGACCCCCCATGAACCTGTTGCCTTCTCTTGCAGCTCGCAATGTGGCCGGAAATCGCACAGCGAAGATCGGACTCCTCCGTGCGGAACGGGAAGAATCTCCATCCCACTGGCTCAGAGGAAGCCAAGGGATGCTTCGGAGATGCTCCCATCTTTTTCGAACCATTCGTCAAACACCAGGATGCACGCGACTGTGTGTGGAATCGTCCAGAGACGCAACAGCGCGACAGAGAGTAACACGCTCTTTCCTTCCGTAAAAATGGAAGGGTATCGCAAAGGATATATGGAGATACGACGCTGCAGCCAAAGAGCTCCCTTATGCATCGATCGTCCAGCCCACAGAGCTCTCCAGCTGCGAAAATATTTCAAAACGGTGCTGCTCTCACTAAATGAGGGACGAATTCGAAGATGTCGACTCTGCACCCCTCTTTTGGAGCTCTCGTCCACTCATCCGTTTTTGAGGCTTCGAGCGCAATGAAACATCTTTGCTGCAGCGGCTGCGATCAACCGACGTGGCTCGAACTCACTTTTGATCTGCGCAGGGGCCACGTTCCATCTTCACAGGAAGCAGTCCTGCCAGTTATTACTTATTCTTGTGCAATTGGATCACTGTCAGCATTTGTTGTTGAGTCCTTGTCCTTTGTTCTTTGAAAACAAAGGAAACATTGGTTCCATCAACAGGAACGATCCATTTTTAATGATGTCGGATTACAAGCTCGAAAAAGACAAAAGAGATTTGTTGTACAATGATATGGAACTTGGATACATGATAAATAGTCACACACGGTAAGAAGAAGAGAAATTATTTATGCGTAATGCTGGGCTGCAGGAAAGGAAAAAAAAGACGAGATTGATTTATCCTTGGTTCGTACATTCGCATTTCAAGACGTGCTTTGCACAGACGTGGTCGAAAAGAGTAACCCCATGTCACATCTTTAATATTCCTCATTGAAGATGCGTGGTTTGTGAGCGCGGTTAAGAAACATTCTTATGGGATACCGTTTCAGATGACGTGTTTTTTCATCTCGTTTTTGCGACCGCTGCCAGTGGCTTCTTGAACCGTAAACTCCCTGCTTCATCTAATCTCCCGATAGTGTTTTGGTAAACACATCTTTTCAAATGGAACATAACATTAATGGCATGGCCTCACTGTAAGGGTTCACTTTCAGGCTGTTTGGGTTCTTGTTTCCATGGTTTCCACTTTGGCTTACACGAAAACATGTGTTTACCTGTTGAAGAGTGTCTTCCATGGCTTTGTTCAACAGTTAAAAGTGGAGTTTACTTCAGACACGAACTCCTCTGTGGGTCCGATGCCGTTTGGGTTTCAGAATCCACCTATTCAGGATGGGAAGCCCCTCGTCACACAGCTTCCGTCTTTTGTGCTGACGTCTGCAACTCCTAAGCACGCCATAGCGTTTCTTTGTTTGTTTCTGTACTCGAGACAACATGCTCTCACCTTAAAGCTTAGAGGCTTGGAGAGTGAGAACCAGGGCAAATCCAGTGACAGACATGTTTTTATTGAAATGCAATGGCTGCATTGGACGCTTTCTTAGAGTTATTAAATGCTGGAACAGGAAGTGAGGAGGAGATCTTGCCGCGATCCATTCAGATACACATGATTGATGTTAAAATACGGAACGCACCCTTCTCGGTGCTTCTCGTACAAGCGTTTTTTTTTTTTTAAAAAAAAAAAAAAAAATGCTCATTTGTAAGTAGGGAGAACATGACTTTAATCTTTCTTAAGGATTGAATAACCTGAGCCATTCGTAATGGAATTTGCTGGAAATTTTTGAAAATGCAAAGTTTCATCTGAGTTTCGATGCTTTTTCTCGGAAGTGAGCATCGAAACGGATGCGAGATCGAGCCATGCATATCTTTCCGAAGTCATTTGCATAACATTAAGCTCTGAGTATCAGGGAAATGTAATCATGCTATCTTTTTTTATGGCGTTTCCTTCTAGTACGCTTGCACCAATCAGGAAAAGGGAACAGGTCTGTAATCACTGTTCTTAGATTCGACGGGCATCACGAATTAAAAAAGAAAGGGGGATTTCATAGTTCCAATTCTCGTGTTACAAAACAGACACAGACAAAATGTATCAAACCCGCGTTGTGTATCCAAAATGATCTTCAAATCCTTTCGGTAATTTACGAAAATTCTGGTTGCCAAGAAAGCGACTGCACCGTAAGATTCTCTGTGGATTGCTTCAAATAAACTCGGAGGAGAGAGTAGGCATTCAATGTTTACAAAGGCATTCAAACTTTACAATCCTCTCGAAGCACGCGTACAAGCACTAATTAGCCTTCTATCCTATTTTTTCTCCTTCTCCTTCTTCTCCTTCTTCCTCTTCTTCGAGAAGGGGCTCTTTCAGCACAATTCATTACCTGAGTTTATCTTCCGTAGCGCGGAGCAAAGCCGGAATGATGGGGTTCAGCTCTTGAATCATGTGTTACGAATTCTCGAATCTGATTCTCGTGGGCATGAGGCTGCGAATGAAGACGAGAAGATATTCCGGATTACCCAGAGGAAAGCGTCGTGGGAACTGCAAGAACCTGCTCTGCGAGAACTGGACGCGAAGCGCATTGGAGAGCTGGGAAAAAATGCTAGGGAAAACCATCACCTCTTCAGGAATTCGAAACAAACGATCCACGCACGGGGCGGCGGGCATTCGTGCACTTCCGGGATCTTTTGCAAACTTGAAACAGACTGTCCCGCGAGCGGCAGCTGTTCGGGGGAGCTGCATGTGGGGGCAAGAGATTCACGCCGAATGACTTTCGGTCGAAACTTTCGCAGGGGAGTTCCTCTCGGCAATTTTTTTCGGTTGCACGACGCGAGATCTCTGAGGTGGCCTTTTCTTCTAGTATTTGGGATAACGCGAAAATCCAGCTCCTCCGATCTCTGATGTCAGAAAGGTGAGAAATCGACAATCGGCGGGGTTTCGAACCAGTGATCGAGGGAAGCACCAGGAGCAGCTTGCTGAATGGAGACAAGAGGTTAAATGGGAAACAATAGGGGTGGGCACGTCAAGAAATGGCCGCGGAGTCATTTCTTGATGGCAATGATCTATTAAGAACTGTGAAATAATACGATCAGAGGAGTGGATGATCAGGAGATGGAATGCATATTCTCTTGACGTCACAACCGAGGAAAACAGCAACTTGAACCTGTTTTTAGGAGAGGATGGTATGGAGCGGACCCTCCATGATAAAGGGTTTTCCAACGGTTTAGAGAAGGCCATTTTTAAATGTCTTACTCCTTTTCTTCCAAAAATAAAAAAGCAATGATGTCCTTCCAATCAGGTCACAATAAAGGATTCTGTAGGATTATGCGAAAATTCCCTGCAAGAACCGGAAGACGTAGAAAAAACATTACGGAGCCTTCTTCGAGCTGTTTTCTTGAAAGCAGCATCGGTTTTATCGGCCTGTGTGAGATAGTTGCTGTCAGGTAGGTGTCGCAAGACATGAGGACGCGACCGCGTGCTAATCTCTCTAGTCTGCACCATCTGGCGATGAAGATTACACTCGAAAATCCATTCCAACGAACCCACGTGGTCAGAAGAAGAAACATCGTTCTTGCCTTCAGTCTAAAAAGAGGGAAGGATCTGCAGTGAAGAGCATTTTGAACCTTTTTCCTATCTGCCAGGAGGAAGAGGACGAATTGAAAGCACAGCCTCACGAGAATTAAAGAACCAGTAGCTATGCGAACAAGGAAAGTTCATCGGCTTTGTGTGAGTACGAGGTCACGGAGAGGCGGTATTGAAGCCCCAAAAGAACCGTTGGTGGGCGATGCAAACCTCACCAGTGATCACGGACAGCGGATTGAGTAGCTGAAGGTCGTTAAAGATGGATAACAGCATTTCAAAAAGATGGATGTTATCCAATCGTTTTGACCGTGCATGAAAGGCATCGTGGCAGCTGTGCTGCTGTCTAGGAGAAGGATTCGGAAACGAGGATCTCGTATCAATTGTCTTGCATGCCATCAAGCAGTAGTCTTATTTATTATCGACCTGCTCGGAGGACACTCGACCGAAGCAGCCGGAGAGAGAATCCGTTCGAGTGATATCAGGGATAATCGTCAGATCTGGGTGCGCTTAAGAGAACAAGTACGAAGACTCAGATGTCCAGCACTTCTTTCATACAACTAAGCACCTTTTTGCAATATGAAGCGACGAGATGACAACCTGAAGGAGGAAATGGAGGAAGATTTCGAAGATGAGTATCCTTTTCAGGATCCTTAGAATGGTATTCAAGAGCACACAAACGAGAGGCCATCCAGCAGAAACAAGACATGGCAATGTTTTCAATGGACAGTGGAAGAACAGGAAGACATCCCATCAATGGCAAAAGTGGGGAACCGCTACGTGCTTCCATGGAGAGGGGTCCCTGGATGCATTTACGCCTCCGTGGACTGTCAAATGCCGCATTGGCGGCGGAATGCTGACACTATGATCGTTGCTGTGGGAAAAGTTGCCTCATGGGATGAATTCATGAGGCAGAAGCCGCTGCATCGTGGAAAAGGGACTCAGAACGTTGTGGATTGCTCCTCTCCGAAATATGGAGGCTTGTTCGCGGGTCGAATGTTCATGTAGTCAGCCCCTCGCGGAACCGCATCACTTCCGGTTCCTTCTCTCGCACTGCAGCACAATGAGGGATGCTTCCTTTCTGCATCGTTCCGATCTGAAACTGACCAATCACGGCTGGAATAGGATCTGCATGCGCAAGCACAGGATTTGGACGGCGCGAAGAAGGTCCGCTAGAGCGGAGCTGCGTAGCACCTCGGAGGGTTGCTTCGAGAGCTGAAGACATCTGGCGGAGGATTTTGATATTGGTAATCTGCCTGAATCACGTTCGAAGCGATCCTCAGGTTGTTCCGTGCGACCATGGAGAGTAGGGAGAGGACCAGAGAAAGCCGAGAGGAATTCTGGCTTCAGAAGCATCGAGGACGACGACAGTGAGGCGGCCCTTGTTTTTCAGAGGGGAATCTTCGCTTCGCCACTGGGAGCGAGCACGCAACCGACATCCCATTTGCTGACTCAGACAAGCATTCCCTCCTGTTCACTGTTCATTGCTTGCTGACTCATGTTTGGCTAGAGGAATACCACAGATCTCAACCATTCAGCAGCCAGCACTCTCCACGGGGGCGACTTCAAGGATACGCTGCTGCTTTCAGATTTCTTCTCAGCAGCTTAGCATCCAGCAAGAGTGCCCACAGCATATGACAAGCGGCAGAGTTTTCCTGGCATCTGAAAAATGAATGCAAACCTCTGCTGGGAGAGATTCGTCCGCGACGCTCGTTTCTCTGCTGAGTTCGATTCTCCGGAACCACCGGTCGGCGATCCCCTGCGGCATGTAAGCGGCCACGATGCCGAACGGGAAGAAGGGTGCGTTGCCGCCACCTCATCCTGGGAGCCACCTCCCTCCTGAGGGGAGCGGTGGAATGGTGCGACCTCATGGGGTGTGAAATGCAGGAGGCGCCTTGGGAAGACTTGGATCATCATGGCTCGAAACCAGTGACAGTGCTCCATCCCGCCCTCTCTTGTCTCCCCTCTTCCGATGCAGGACCTCTGGGACCATGTTCCTCACACAAGGTATGAATCGGTCAATTCCTTTACTGAGTGGTCATTGGAAGAGGTGGATTTTGCAGAAGAGGGCTCTGGGACTCTGCTGCCGCACCGATGCTGTCTGTCCCTGCGACCATCCACATAGCGGCTGGATGCTAAAAGGAACCACGATCCTTTGCTCAGCTTCGCGCTTCTGCATTCATAGATAAGAGAAGAAATCAAAGGAGGAAGATCCGGACAGAAAGAGATGGAGAGCGACGTCAGAGTGTCCCCTCTTCGGACGCCTAGTGAAGAATGGGAAGGGAGAGAACGAGGAAGCGAGAGGAGCTTTCCTGGTTTCCGTGAGATCCTCTTCGCGATCATCAGTAGTCCGTTTGGACAAGCAAGATGACCAGACAATGTCAGCTGCGCGCGGCTCTGACTTCGGGCACGGGCACTTGGTCACCGCTTCCGTGGCATTCGAGACGGTGTGCCCGGCCAGTTGCCAGGAAAGCGGCAGATTCACAGTCTCCTGTGCGCCTCGCGTGGGCAATGATCGTCGTGCTGGGTCAGGGAGGAAGCTCCTGCAGCGACCCGCTCGAAGATGCTGTCCACAAAGCTGTTCACGACGATCGCCATGGAGCGGCTCGACGTGCCCGTGTCCCAGCTTCATCTGCTCCAACACCCCAACACTTCAAATCCTCTTCTTCTTCCCCTCTCAGTTCCTGCCTTCTTCAGTGGTGTTTTTTCCTGAGGCTTTACCAGTCCTACTACATCCAGAATCAGGAGCCACCACTCCCGTCTGTACTTGTTGAGTGTACACTGTAGACCGGGGGAGCGTTGCGTGCGCGGGGCCACATCCAGTAGCAGCCAGAGTCAACCATCGGTGCAGGATGTGTGGCCCTCTTCGTGCTCTCGAAGGCTGTCCCCCTCGATTTATCACCAGAAAGGTCCATTTCATTGCGTGCCGAACAAGAGGAAACGGACGAGCCTGCCAGAAGCAGATTCTTTTCTTTATCACGGAGCGGATGGCGGAGAAAATTTCGGGAACACCGGTAAAGTAAGCTTTTCTTCCGGTCTCCGATCTTCCGCACAGAAATCCGAGGCAAGAGTGGAGCTGTAACAGAACGGAGAGGACTATGGGTCTTTGAAAGATGGTACCACGGGAGCACTGGGAAGAGCGCAGCACGCGCCGACTCACTGGGAGCCGAAATTTCGAAGAACAGGTGGGCGCGGTCTAGGGATCTTCGGTGCTGAACAGGCAGCCAGATTTAGAAAGAGGGCACAGGAAGAGCAAATGTTTCGCCCCGTGACTCAGAGCTCCAAGAAGGGGGGCAGGGAGGAGGGGAGAATGGATGCAGGAGCCTTCGGAGGAATCGTCCGGAATCGGAAAGAAAAGTTTCCTCTTTCTTGGATGGAGATGACGTGAGATTTTCCGTGCGCGTCTCCTCCGAATGCGCGCGACTGCCCCATCTTGCGGAGATTCCAGAAAGGGGGCGGGGAGTTTCTGAGCAGCTCGGGGAAGACAACTCCCTGGCGCAGCATCGAGAAGGGTGATCTGCTGCCGATAGCGCGGACTCTGTTCTCTTCTCTCACACCTGCAGCGGAAAGAGCAGATGCGATCTTGAAAGCTGAGGACGTGGAAACAGAAAAAGATCTTGAAAATCCTGCTTTTCACGTACGCCCTCGTTTCTTCCCCACCGCATCCCACTTTTCTTTCAGAAGAGTAGGGGTGGGTACAACCGGGTCAAATTCCTCACGGCTACGCGCAGTCCTCGGGGAGGTGACCCGACAGCTCCCGAAGAGGAGGAAACTCGGACGGAAGCAGCAAGGGAGATGAAGAGAGCCCTCTACGAAGGGTTCTCCAAACCACCTGACTTCCCTCTTTCCCAGAGATACGAGGTATCCTGCTTCCGGGAAGGGAGGAAAATCATGGAAGATTACAGGAGGAGCAGACCGGCGTCGGCTGTTCATCGTGGGCGAATCAAGAGAGAGCGGAGCTCTCTCTCTGTATCAGCGGCCACCTGAAGGCACGCAAAGAGAGACCTACGGGAGGAAGGAAGGTCGGATGGTTCGGAAGAACCTCCCAGTGGTGCAGGGACCGTGGCTCCCAAACGACTGCCCTTCGGGGATGATGAGGCAGATGGCTCCAGTGTGTTGGGTGCTGCGGTAGCCTAGGTTGTTTCCAAGTAAAAGCGGCGACTGCAACTTCAGAGTCAATTCTCCACCCCGAAATCCCTGGAGTGCTTCAGTAAAAAGAAAGAAGCGGAGCCTACCAAAACCTTTGTATCCCGTATTGTCTATTTCAAATACGTAAATGAAATGGGTACGGGAAGGAATTGACCGATTCATACCTTGTGTGAGGAACATGGTCCCAGAGGTCCTGCATCGGAAGAGGGGAGACAAGAGAGGGCGGGATGGAGCACTGTCACTGGTTTCGAGCCATGATGATCCAAGTCTTCCCAAGGCGCCTCCTGCATTTCACACCCCATGAGGTCGCACCATTCCACCGCTCCCCTCAGGAGGGAGGTGGCTCCCAGGATGAGGTGGCGGCAACGCACCCTTCTTCCCGTTCGGCATCGTGGCCGCTTACATGCCGCAGGGGATCGCCGACCGGTGGTTCCGGAGAGGCGAACGGGAGTGCCAGGAGGGGTGAGCACCCATCCTTGCTGCAGTCCGAATCGAGAAAGGCGAGAATCCCAGCAACGCGCGAGATGGGGGGGGGGGGCGGGGGTAGGAATTCACTACCTCATTATAAGGTCAATTCCTTGGAAATTCGTGAAAATCACACTCCATCAAAGATCCTGATGAAGTATGATTTAGGAAATACCCCCTTCTAAGGCGAGATGACGTCCCTCGTTCCGAGGAAGTCTTCAGAGAGCCACCAGCAGGACGGCGGTGTGCCGATGTCAGAAACACGGGATCTCCGGGTTCCGCCTATCCACAGCATTCGGAGCGGAGTCTTTGGGAGTGGTTCGAGAATCCCCTCCGCGACTGAGAAAGTCACCTCCAGAGCTGCGAAGGAGACCCCATTTCCCCCTTCCGACCGGCATGCGGGAGGGAGGCCCCATGGCGTCTCACCATGCGTCCTATGAAGCAGGGTCCTGTTGCTGCAGGCTCTTCCTCTGGGAGAGAGCTTTCTTAGGTAGCGGATGGCACTGCTGTTGGGCAAGGCTCATCCCTCCGGAAAGGTGTTTTTCAGCCCGAGGGAAGCGGAAGCCGGCGGTGCGGGGACTGCTGATCTCTGCTTGTTCCCTTCAGGTGGACCTTCGGTTCAAAAGGGTAGCGCCGGAGGCTGAAGGTGGCTGAAGCCATTGGGGCCATCCCGAATGGAACAGGAGACAAAGGGGTGGAGGCATCTCAGGGATCGCCTCGAGCTGCGAGAATAACCCGAGCTTGGTCAGCCTGGAGGATCAGTCAGCTGTCTGAGCGCCGGAAGTTTCCACAGGGGTCGATAGCACTTGAGAGTCTCCAGAAGGGAACCACGGGAGGAGCGGGAACACTCAATGGCAGCAAGAGAAAACGGGTTCTTCCTGGATCCCGAGCCCTCCCCTCGTCCTTGCCTCTAGCTGCGTGACCCTGCTCTTCCAGACAAAATCTCGCTCTCCTCCTTCTCTCCCATCTCCCAACCGCAGCTGCCCGTCTATTCGAAGACGCCACCCACGGGAAGGTTGATCTGCTCTTGGGGTCCCAGGTGATGCTCGAAGAGCGCGCCGGGCTGCTAGGCATTCCAGCAGCCTTCCATCCGAGCGTCCGACTCCCGTCTCCCTCGTCTCATCCCCTTACTCCCAACTATCCCTTCCCCGGGGGCTTTTGGAGTGTTCCCGCTCCCGAGGGCGTTCCGGGCCGCCTGTGCGAGAAACCTCCCATCCTTCGGGTGGCGGAGACTTCCGAGCAGTCCTCCGCTCTCTTGTCGATCCTCTTGTCCTCCTCCACCTCCTTTCCTCCTTCACTTCCCTTTCTCCTCCACCTCCCTTCCTCCTCCTCCCCCCCTCCTCTTCCGCTCCCTCCGACGCCCTTATGATCCTAATCCACTTGGCGATAGAGGAAGAAAAAGGGGAGGATTGAGCCTGGGGTTCTTTTGCAGCCATTCCAGATCCCTCTTGTCGCATCCCGACCATTTCCAGTCGCTGGAGAAAAGCTGCTGGAATCCGAGGAAGATGAAGGATGGGAGAAGAACAAGGAAGGAGGCGATGGAAGGGGAGGAGAGGAGAAGAAGAGGCCTGTGCCCCACCGCGGAAACCACCCACTCAAGGACAGCCTCGAGCTCCAGAAAGCGAGACGCGCTCTCCGCTCCGCCGTCCCCACCGCGGGACATGCTAATGATCCCGAGACTCCCTCACCGCCGCGAAGCGGAAGTAATCGGCCACTGCTCCGTGGGCCCCCGCAGGAGAGCTTCCAATGACCGTTTGCACTTGAAGGGGGGAGGCAGAGCAGGGGAAGGAGGGAGCCGCCGGCGGCAACTCGCCCAGAGTCCGGGGGGAAAACGCGAGCAAACGGTTTCCTTCGACCGAAAAGGGACCACCCCGGTTTCGTCCCCAAAGGAATCTCGAAGGAAGGGGGAAGGAGAGGAGGAGAAGAGAATAGGAGCAGAAACGAAGGAAGGAGAAAGCCGAAAGAGGTGGATCCGGGAGAGGAGCGTGGGCGGGGAGATCGTTCCACCATCAGTCTGGAAAGAGGCTTCCGATGACCCTACCACACTCAGAGGAGGAGACGCTGGGGAGGGAGGGAGAGAGCCAGCCCCGCCTCCTCGCATCCTTGGGGACTCGCCAGGATCAGCAGGGGTTCCCCACGGGCGCAGCGATCCTGCCCGTAGCCGCAAGGGATAACCGCGGAGGTCGCTCGCTCTGTGCTCAGAGGATCACAGGAATCACACAAGGAGGAGTCTCAGGGAGCGGGGAAAGGGTCCAGAATACCTCTGTTCCTCTCATATTGTTCGATAGAGCTGAAGATGCGAGAGGGAGGAACGAGGGAGGAATGGGGGAGGCAGAAGCAAGACTCTCGGGATCTTGGAGAAGGTAGGGGGTGGAGAGGCTGCGAACGTCAGCCGCAAAAAGGGGAGAGACGGGAAAAGGGTATTCCTACCCCCTTTCGTGGGATGAGACGAAGAGAGGGTCAAAAGGAAGGGAGAAGGAGAGGGAGGGAGGAGGGGGACGTTCCTCCCTTGGAAGAGAACGAGAAAGAGTGGGGAGAGTCAACTTTCCGGCGAAGAGGAACTAAACGCGCCCTCCCACGTGCGCCGCTTCACGCGCTCCTTTCTCTCTTCTCCAGAATCCTCCTCCCCCTCTCCCCTCTCCCCCACCATCTTTCGCGCGCGAGATCGCTTCTCGCCCGCGTCCCTGCCGCGATAACGAAAACGGGAACGAAAGTGTTTGCTTCCCGGTTGGATGAAGTGGCGTCTCGGGACCCAGGAGTCCCGTTCTCCCGAGACGTATCATTTTTCCAGGAAACCGTTCGCCATTTCGCCTGTCACCGCGTGGCAAACGACGCTTCCCGAAGACGCATAAATTCCGGATGCTGCGGCAGCTCCCCATTCATCCCTGGAGGAGGACGCGCCACGGAGAAGGGATGTGATTTAAGGGTGGACGGAAGAAACCCCAATTATGGGGACCGCTTGTGCGGCTTTCTTCCTTTTTCCTTTTTACCGTCCTCCACTTCCTCCTGTTCCACCCCGCCCCCTCCCCAATCCTCTTCCCCTCTCTTCTCTCTCCTTCTTTCGCTTTCCTCCTTTTTCGTAATTTGCGATCCGCTAATTTTTGTTTTTTTTCCGGGAACCGCTTGAACCCATTTTCCTCTCCATTTATTTTCTTCCCAGCTCTCGTCCCCCCCCCCCCCCAGCCCCCTTCCCTCTCCTCACGCACGCAACCGCACTCCGCGGGAACGGATCGCGTCACGCCATTGGCTGCAAGGGGAGGCGGGGAGGACGTTGGCCTGCCACCCCGAGGCGCGGCTTGCCGAGGTCCCAGAGGAGAGCATCGGGACGAAAGAAACCGCCTCTCGGAGAAGCAGCTTTTCTCTTCCCTGCGTTCCTCCTCCCTCCCCCTCCCTCCATCCCTCCTTCCTTCCTGTACAGCGAAAGATCCCCCTCCTGGGAAACGACGGTGGCAGTGGCGCTCATCCTGGGGAGCGCTCTCCCCCTTCCTGGACGGGTTCTCGTAGGGGGAGAGTGAGGGTGGGGCCCTGCTCCTTGCACCGTCGCTCTCAGAAAAGGGTGATCGTAAGAGGGAGCGAGAGCAGGAAACCGTGCGTTCCGATCCCCCTCCTCGGGAGTTTCCTGAGCACGGAAGGGACCGCTCTGAGCCCCAGAGCGACTTGCGCGTTGGGAGGGAGCTCGCCTCCCACCGGGTGCCCCTCTCGATCCCGAAGAAGGCACGGGAATCCGGAGAGGGAGCGCAAACGGGTGGAGGAAAGGGAGAGGCGCTCTATCCCTTGGGCCAGGTCATCCCGAGAAAGGGCGTGTGTCCCGCTTGCAGCTTCTGCTCTCCCCAAGGGGACACTGCGCGCGGTTTTTCGCCTCCAGAGAAGGATGGAACAATTAACCCTAAGGCTACCTGGGTCCTCCTGGAGATTTTCGTTCCTCTTTTTTCCGGGAGAGGGTTGCGCAGTCTCTCCTCCTTCTTCCCTTCCCTCCTGCCCGGCACCGATCAAGGGAGCAGAGGCAGCCGCCACTCCCCCTTTCCCTCCTTCTCCTCCCTCCTTCTCCTCCCTCCCCCTCTTCCCTGAGGCAGTGGAGCAGGAGGAGCTTGCTGAGCCCTGCGGCTCGTCCGGGTCGCTCCCGGGATGGCGAGGGAGGGAGGAAGGAAGGGGGAGGAGGGAGGGGAGTCATTAGACGATCTCTCCTTCCCCATCCCGCGCGCGCAGGATGAGGAGGACTCAGGGAGCGCCTCTCCTCGGAGCCAGCCCGGATGGTTTCCTCTTCCTCTTTAGGACGGGGCGATCAATAAGACGCGCGCATGCATTCCCTGAAGACTTGCAAATTCGAAAGGGAGAGAGAGAAAGGGAAGGGAACGGAGATCCCCCCGCTCCCGTTTCGGGGAATAAGTGTTTCGCAGATGATGAAGACGCATTAATCTGCGAGCAGCGGGGACGGCCGGTCTTCCCGGAAGGGAGGAGAAATCGAATTACGCCTCGCGCGCTTCGCGGAGCACCGGGAGGCGCCCGCGGACGTTTCGCTCCCTCGAGGATCTCCCGCCCGCCCGCGCGCGGGCGGGCGGGCAGGCCAACCGGAGCCGGGAACGAGGAAAGAAGGATTCCCGGCGATCCCCTCTCCTTCCCCCCCCCCTCCTGTACCATTCCAGCGCTTCCCCTCTCCTCTGTGGTGTCCGGGGAGGAAAGGAGGCGAAGTTCCTTCCTCTTCTCCAGAGCGCGAGGGGGAGGGCGGTGGGCGGGAAAGGCGAAAAACGGAGAGAAGACGGAAGGGGCGACTGCGCGCGCGCGCTGATCGCGAGCGGTGAGCCCCAGCCATGATGAAGTGCGTGAAAATCGGGAGACCGCGCGTAACACGCAGGCCGTCGCTCCCGTTGACAAATTTATTAGCCAGCAGCTCCAGGAACATCTGTGCCGTCTCCTGCGCATTTTTCTTGCTTTTCCTCTTTCTACTTTTCCTTCCTTCCATCACCCCCCCCCCTCTTCCCTGTTTTTTTGTTTTTTCATCCCGGTGACAGGATCCCAATTTTTCTCTTCGATTCCCGGAAGAGGAGAAGAAGCGAGGACTCCGCTCCCGCGCGGGAGCGGAGGAGGAGCGTGCCCACCCCAGTGAGAAGGGACGAGACCTTTCTTCTTACCCCCTTCCTCCCTTGCACTTCTTCCCCTCGCTTTGCGAGCGAGTGGCTTGGCAGGAACCGGGTCTCCACAGCTTCCGCCCGCTCCCGTGTCCCAAGGACCTCCCCCTCGACAGAAAGGAGTGGTTGCTTGGATGTGAGGATGAGCGAGGAAAGAGAGATTCCTGGGTCCACCGCCGCCTTCTCGCGTGCGCTCCCGCTCCTTCGCCTTCCCTGGTCTTGCTGCTTCCCGATTCTCAACGTGTTGAGGGAACACCCGCTGCTACCACCGCTCCCTAAGCTCTGCGGGCTCCCTCCAGCCACCGGATCCGAACTTCCCTGTCATCTTCCTCCTGACTGTTTGCCGGGATACGCCCCGTCCTTGAGGCTGCTGGGCCGGCCGGAGATCGACAATTCCCTCCCCTTTCCCCCTGACGTCTACCAAGACCCCTTGATGCGACGTGCCCTTCCGGATCCCCAAGGCAGAGACGAGAGCCCAGAAGAAAGCCTCCTGAGATTCAGAGGCTCCCCTGCGAGACTGCAGCAGTTCGAGGACCGCCGCGGCCGTGTGAGACAGCCGAGGTGGCGATGGCAAAGGTCGCAGGAGTCCGAGACGAACGGGTCTTGAGGAAACCGCGGTGGGGTTGAGAGGGGGGGAGCGGTGAGCATTCCTGATAAAGGTGGCTCCCTCCGGGGTGCCAGGTGCGTTCCCAAAGGGAGTGGAATTTCCTCGAGAAGGGATTCTTCCTCCAGGCACTGGGAAAGGGAGCCGAAGCCGGACTGGGAAGCAGTAGGACAAAAGGACTGATGTACGGAGGGAGAGGGGGAGGAAGAAACCGAGAGAGGTGCTCCCCTTCCTGGTTCCATCTCCTCTCCTTCTCGGAACGCTCTAGGCGTGCCTCGCGGGGACGAGCAAATCGGGATGGAGCTGAGCAAGAGGGATTCGCGGCCCTTTTCGGGATATGCCTGCTTCCCGAGGGAACGGGACGCTCGAGTAGTCAGGACGGGGAAGCACAAAGCCTGACAGCTTTGACTACCCCATAAGGGAGGGAGAAAAAGGAGAAACGGGAATGGGCAACGAGCGGAAGACCCCCGGAGTTTCTCCTCCTGTACCGAGATGTTTTGCAGCTGGCGGCCCCCGACCTTGGGGACCATCAGCTCGACCGCGGCGGAGGAAGGCGGTCGAGGTCACCCGCAGAGGAGACATTCTGACTCTTCATCTCCCCTTTAACTCCCACCAAGTACATCCCTTCATCCTCTGGAAGCACCTCATAAGTAAACAGAAGCTTCAGCGAGAGAGCAAGCGGGCACGCACGGAGATATCGTTTCCATCCTCCCCCCCTTTCTTCCCTCCGGGGACGGCTGCCTCTCCCAAGGTGCTGAGGGACTGGAGGTGGGGGGAAAGGTGCAGTATTAGGGAAGCTATTCCTAGATCGGTCCCGCGATTCTTGGAAGAGGACGGAAGGCGAGGCTGCTGGTAGATCCTGGGGGCACTCATGGCGCACGTGGGAAGCTCCAGGGGAGGGAAAAGGTCGCAAGGCCGGCGCGTAAGGGTCTGCGGTTGCTCCCTGGGGTTCTTCCCCTCTGTCGGGGAACTCGAGAACCTGCGGGCGATGCCGATGGAGGGAGTCATCTAGGATTTCCGGTGACCATGAGTGCGTCTGGACCTCTCGCTGCCTCCCAGGAAAACGAAGAACCTCAGACAGATCTGCGCCACCCTCTTCTGGTTTCCAGGGTTCGGGCCCCGTAAGAAGACCATCTCGGAGATCACGTCTGGAGATCCAGACTGAGGCTTGGAGATGCAAAGCGGGTCTCCAGGGACACTTCCCTCTGCAAGCCTGTCTTGCCGGGGTCATGAAGCTTTTTAATCGAGGGGAGCGATGACACGCGGGAAACGGGGAAGCCGGAAGGTTAAGTTCCCTTCGCTTGACAGGAAACTCTCAGGGTGCCCGAGCACGCTGCGGACAATTCCTGTCAGTTTGGGGAGTAGACAGAGACCCCGCGGGGTGAAAACGAGGTCGCTGGAATGTCCGGAAGGAGATGATGAGTCAGGTCGAAGGGAGGGAACGGAAGGATGCCCGCGGAGGTGGGGTCCAGGGGATAACAGGGAGCAGGGATAAGAAATGAGACACAGTATCTTCGGCAAAGGAGCTCCCGATCCGGGTCCCGGAGGCGAAGGACGCGCGAGAGACACTCAGGAGGAAAGGTAAGCAGGAAAAGAAGGGGGAAGCTGGACGAGCTCCCAGGTTCCTCGTCCCTGAGGGGCATCTATGGCCCGATTTTTCGTACGGCAATACATTCCCGGTTTTACTATTTGCAAGCATGAAAGAAACCCAGCATCCGCCAGAGATTCTACCAAGAACACAATGGGACTTCTGGAGGAGGACTAAGGGTCGATCCGAGACGCCTTTCTGCTCCTCCCTCGTGATGGGGATCCTGTCCAAGGGTACTTTCTCCTTTCTCCTTGGGCATTCCACCTCGCGAGTCTGCAGGGGGGGGAAGGGCAATGGAAGAAACTCTTTTCCCCTTCCCCCCCGGAGTGAGGAGAATCTTCAGGCTTGTGCGACTCCTGGAAGAGTTTCGGGATGCTTCCGGGACAGTCGGGATAGCGTAGACGTGAGGGGCACGGTGAGCAGCAGGGAGAATGCCCTTGGGTGCCTCGGAAGCCGAATGGGAAGGCGTTCTCGGAAAGCTCTGCTTCCTGAGGCGGTCCAGTGGGCTCCCTGAAAGGACGCAGTGCGAGCTCGCCGCCATTGACGCCGATCTTTTTGACATCTGTCCTGCGACCTAGCCCGAACCGCTCGGTATGATGAAGGTAGAGAGAATTCTTCCCAGGACTCTTCATCCAGGCGATTCCCCCTTCCAGGGACCGCAAAGACGACCTCGAGAGGAAAGGCCCCCTTGGGTGCGCCCACTTTGCTTTTTCCTGCTCAGGGGTCGAAGGCGGCATCCCCACCGGAAGCACCCGAGCACCCGTCATCAGGAACTTCTCTTCGAGTTTCCATCACGATGAAGCGTCTTCTTCCTTGGGAAGAGCAGGTCTCCAGTTTCTGGAAGGAATCGCCCGGCTCACCCGGTCCAGAGGATTCAGAGCTCTCCTCGAGACGAAAGGACAGAGCAAGCGAAGTCCCCGGCTTTCCTCTTTTACTTGAAGCAGCTCGATTCGAGCTCTTCATCCGACATCTGGTCTCTGCTTTCTGCATGGCATCGTGGAAGCACTGCGCAGCTTCCCCTGAGGAACGTTTCCGACCATATCGCCATCCTTGTGGGAGGAAAAGTTCAAGCGACCGTCTTACATGAGGCCCATTATGCCTCTTCGGATGATTTCTCGGCCTTTCCTCCTTCAGGGGGTGCAACGGCTTCCCAAATTCCAAGTCCCCTCCTGCGCGGTGCTCTCGCCTGGGTCCATCCTTCGGTCCATCCCGCTTTCGCTTCCAATCCCTCATGAAGACCCTGCCACCAAAGTGGCTAGGAGACAAAAAGCATCAGCATCCTTCGCCCTGTTCTGGGATGCAGAGCTCCCGTTCTTACGAGATCCTGGTCTCACTGGCGTTCGGGATTCTGTCTGTTTCTTCCCCGAGCACCTTGCCTTTTTAAGACGGGAACATGGCGATGCTCTCCGAGAAACTCATTTGTTCCCGTTGATCTCCCGGCCTCTACAGCGTATCGAGTGTGCCGCAACACGGACGTGGAGTCTCCTCCAAACACGAAATGTTTCTGTCAAAGAGGAAGATCCAGGAAGCTGTTTCATGTTCCTGGATTTTCTCTTCTTCTTCTCCTCCTCCTCCCAGCTTCCACTCGTTCCGGAGCAATTTCCGCCACTCTGGTTTTTCGGAGATCAAACAGAGAGCTCTCGTGAGATGGCAAGGATGTCTTTCAAAACTCTGAAACCATTGGAATGAGGCAAGACATCTGACCTTCTCATCCCAGATCTCCGAGTCATCCATCTGATGCAAATAAACAAAAAAAAAATTTATCCAGAGGTAGAGAAGGAGGACCGACACGTTCCAGCACGAAACCAAAGAGAGAACTTCCATCGAGGACGGAACTAAGGAGTAGCGGAAGAAGAGGAGGAAGGGCCAATAAATAAATAAAGGGATGGGGGATATGATGAACGATACTGGAAGTGATTCCCGAGAGCCTGCCTTGGGAAGGGAAACAAGGGGAAGGGGTGCGTTGGTCGATTTCGGGTTAGTCTGCCCGGTCACCTGTTCGCTTCTGCTGCGCATCCTAAGGTCGGACCATTTCATTGCTCTTCAGCACGTCAGTGATGGTGGCAGCAAACGGCTCTACGAGATGGTGGCTATTCTTTTCCAGGTGACCTTGCGCGCCGGAGGAACCTGATGATGTGCAAGAAAGCAAAGAGCCACAGGAATAACAGGAGCCACAGTATCATTGGTGACGACGCGAGCGCATTCCCGCGCTTGAAAAATGGAGGCACTGGGTGCATGAAGTTTCCAGATGATCTTCCCAACGTAAACAGGGACGAAGAAGGCAGGGAACGTCAAGAAAGCAATTATCCTTTCTCCCTTCCCTTCCCTTGCAAAAGTCCAATCGCCAGAAGGAAATGAAGACCGATGGCATGGAAGGGCAAACTCGAAGACAGAAAAGATCTTTTAGATTGCTTCTCTTCTGAGAAACTGCTATTCTGTGGAACAATTGCCAAGGTTGAGACGCGTTACCATGGACGGTCTGGTCAAGCAGCGATGCCTCAGATTCTTCAAGAATGGTGCCCTCTTAAAGAGCTGCCTGGAAGGAGGGGGAAAGGAGTCAAGTTGCCAAGCTGCCACTCTGCCTGCTTAGCCAACGTGAGTCTACCTTTCAAGATGTTGGGGAAGGAAGCATCCCATTCCCCTGCTTGTCCAATTTTGTTTCCATCCCAGAAACTCTTTGCTCTCCAGATCTGCTGGAGAAGAGACAGCGCGCCTCCCTGCCCGGATTCAAGTATCCGATCCAAAAGAGCTTACTTCCTCCTCCACACATGGAAACGTGTCGAGAGGAAGAGACAAACCCAAAAAGGGAGAAACGGGTCAAATTCGCCACCTTTGGAGGCACTTTGCTGCTTTTTGAAAAAAGTGGTTACCTTGCAGCGGTCTGCACCAGAAAACCTTTCAAAAGATGAGGAAAGATGGGATTTAACGAGATGCATTCAGAATTTTGTTACATAAGATGAACCGTTTAAGAGGATTCTCCACCATCTGGTTATCCGGTCTGAAGTTTTTTATTCAAGTCAAAAAAGTGCCCCTCCTCCTCCTCTCAGAAGGGCTGACGTAGAATAGAAACTGAACGTCGCATGAGAGGGAAGGAAAGGGAAGAATTTTACTCATTTTCCACTCCTTTTCCACCTTCCCTCACAGCCTTTTCGGCTCTTTCTATTGGGTAGGATTACTGTAAATAACCTATATGGTGTCCCCAGTAGATCTCCGGAGAGATCTGGATGTTGCCGCTCACAGGATCCTTTTTTAAAAGCTCTCTTCGTCTCCACGGAGACTGCAACCTCCTTGACAGTCTTGCCGTTCCTCCCTTTACAAGGAACAATTTTTGCTAATGTGTTGGAATCTACGGCCACGTGAGCCCGCTCTTGCCCAGTGTCCTGATGCTAAGCAGGAACGATCCGATTTCGTCCCTACTCCTTTCTGACTCTAGAAGGCATGGCGCAGAAACATCCACCGGAGACTGACGTTTTTGTTTTCCCTTTCCTTTGCGAAAGCGGGGCGCGGGCCCAACGCGCCGGGCAGCGCACCTTCCTCAGCGGTTGCCAAGCGGCCAGCACCCCTGATCGGCTCTTCGTCGGCGCGGACGAACAGCTGCGCGTGGTGCACGGAATGCAGCAGTGCGGCGGCTTTCTTCTGCCACCACCTGCGTTCCCGGTCAGTTCCAGCAATCCGGCCAAATGCTCTGCGGCAGTTACGCGGGAGCTCAGGCACACAGTTGGCCTCCTGAGCAGCAACCGATGGATGGGACCGATCGCGGCTGCAGGCCGGCGCGGGAACTCCATAGGGGACTCTGACCTCGCCTCTCCCTTCTCCTCCTTTGCCTCTGCCTAACATCCGGGTACTCCGTTTGTATGGAACCCATCAACGTTTAGGGAGACCATAAAAGCATCGACGACCTCCACGCCAACACGCGCATACTCTGATTTGCGAGCAGACGAACCCAACAACTCCGCGGCAGCGGGGGACGGTTCTCGGACACCATCTGGGCATCGTCGTCCTGGCCGGTGGCCTGGACGGCGAGCCCGATACGTGTCACGGCTATGCTGCACGTCGGCACGCACCCACCTCTTCTTAAGCTTTTCTGCTTGCGTGCGTGAGTTCTCTGGGCATTTCGCCGCTCCTCGGGTTCCATGGTTCCGGGGATCCCTCCATCGACGCTTGCCGGCGCTCCCCAGATAGATAGCGGAAAGGAGGGGCATTAGCTCCCGGTATTTGTCTTCTTTGTTGTTGCTGTCGTTTAAGTGTTCTTGTACAGCCTTTCCACCGAAGGGCGTCTCCTCAAAGGAACGCCAGTGCGGCCGAAGTGTTAAGCCGATTCCCGACAGGGTGCAGCCGCTTTTGTGCCGTCCAAACGCGTGCTGTGCTGCCGGCGTCGCGCCGAATCAGGATCGTGCCAAATCGGTTAAGGGTTAGTCGGGATGAACTGCTGCAGTGAAGGTCGAAAGAGAGCATGCAGATGCGACGGGCCGTCTCTCGTTGCATCTTTTTGTTGGAAACCCACGAATACACCCGCACTGAACTGAAACGTCGAAAGTGACTGTGTATCGGAAGTACGTGAAAGAAATCGGGGTGAGAGTAGGAGGTGACTCATGGGATCCTGATGACAGAAAGAGGATCACCGTTTTGGAAGGCTCAGTTGGGTCCGCGGTTGGTGGTATCCGTCGGCATGAGCGAATCGCCCTAAAAATTCCTTCTTAGAGATCCCTCTGTGAGATAACGGAGATGCAGTGCTTTGAGCAAGGGATGCACCGAATGGCCGTCCACAGCACGGGAAATCGAGAAAGAAGATGAAGCTAGAAGCTTCGAGATTTTTCCTTTCTTGTTAGAAACATCCCCATAGATGAGTCCGATGTAGTCGTAGATAAACCAGGAGAATCTGACAGCGTTTCCGGCCGAGATGTAGGAGGAAAAGCAGATCAGAAACCGCGAGGCAGGGGTGCGTTCCATCTAGCTCCAAGGGTCTAGCCACGAGAGAGGAAGGCAGGAGCAGAAACAAGAGAACTCGAAGGCAACGACCAGGCTCTTGATAAGGAAGAGGGAGAGAGGAGGTAATCGCCACGTTGTGGTTCGCATTTTTCAATGGGAGCAAGACTGGACCATCAATTCCTCGCAAGGACCCTTCGAAGATTCCCCATCTGTCGAGAGGAGACTCTTTGGCACGGCTCGGGGATCTGGCTATGCGCCATCAGGGAGAGACTTTAACCTGTGATTACTCACTTCCTCCAGGAATCCACACACGCACATACACAAAAAAAAGGAAGAAAGAAAGAAGATGGGAAAAAGCTGTGTGTCGGGAGGGTTTCCGACAGTTGACAAACACTGCCGACGCTTCTAGTAAAAACACACATCAGTGAACCCGAAGATAAGTTTAAGGAGGATCCGTTTGCAGAATGGAATACAGGAATGAAACAAAGGACTAACCAATGAGGGATTTTCACGCCATCAACGATCCAGTCCGGTCCCTATTGAAAGCCGTCCAATAGCGAGCGAGCTCGGAAATGAAATAGGAAGCTCCGTTCCACGAGCTGCTGGGGAGTCGAATTGGAAGCTGATTGCTTTCTTGGAGTTCCTTTCGATTTTGAAGATGGAAGAGGAGGAAGAAGAAGAGCAAAAACACACACACACATACCCGAACATTGCAACGTCCCAGAATTAACAAGTGGAAAGGAATAAAAGGAAACAGGAGCGGATAAGAAGGCCGAAGATTCTGGAATCTGGAAAAGGAAGCGTTTCTATGGTAAACGGAACAGGGAGCGATTGTGTGCGGAGTGGGAGATTAGGAAGGAGATTCTCCATCCGTGCGGAGACAGGGAGAGACGCAACAATAGATACATTTTTGGTACTTTTGTGTCCAACGCCCACTGCAGGATCCTCACCGGCGAGCCACAAGAATTAGGGACGATGATGAGCTTTCCACTGCTTCCTGAAGGATTTCTACACCATGGTGAGGACTCGGGCTGCAGACTGAAGATGCAAGGGTCCCGGCCATCCGTCGCAATCAGATTCATCATACCGCAGGTGGGGCAGATTCAGCATCGTGTGAGACAACATCTCGGTATCTTTAGGCTTGTGGCTGGATGAAGATTTGTCCTCTTTCAGGAAGGTCTGCTGATGTGATTCCTTTCTCCGACGTTACAGAACATCTCGTCCACACCCACATGGTAAGGAGCAGAGTCGGTTTTACCATTAGGCGAATATAAGCATTGCCGATGGGCACCAGGTTACTAGGCTCGCCAAATTACAGGGTGAACAATGGCGTTTTGTTAATTTTTCGCTTGCATATTTTTTTAATACATAAGGCGCCAAATTTTCCTTTGCCTAGGGGAGTCAGGCACCCTCGCGCCGCACCTGGAAAGGAGTTGCCTCAGGGAAAAATTTCTCTGCGCAGCGCAACGGCGGGAGCAGTTGCAATTCCAGTTCCTCCCTACCAGCGGCCCGACGGCGTTCAGAAAGGAGATCAACGATTCCTCCGAATGGAGTCTGCGAAAACACCGGGCTGCAGCCAAAAGAGGGGCTGAGCGTATTCACCTTGATCTTCTTTGGAGGCTGCAGGAAACCCTCATCCCGGAGGAGAACTAATAAAGTAGACTCAGGGAGAGCTGCACCTCGGAAGTCCGGACTGGGGTAAGAAGGCGGAGTAGGTGCGGAGGGCTTGGAACGGGTTTTCTTCTGGAATCTTCGACGGAGGGGAGTGGAAAATGACTGGGATGAAGCCGTCGATCTGAAATTCCATTTGATGTGTCCGACTTCGATCGTGAGCGATGACTCGTTCCTGGAAAATGAGGTGGTCTGCTCACTTCAGCGCCCGAGAGAAATGACCTGAAGAGTCGAGGTCGCTCTAGAGAAATCTCAGGTAGCTCTCTACGGATGGAAACGGGCGTCGAGAACAAAAGTTCTCACAGATGGGAGGGGGAGGGAGGGGGAACAGGAACCCATATTGCTGAGGGAAAAGATGGACCTCTTCAGCTCGGCCTCGGTCCGCCCTTCGATCGAAATCCAGTTCGTTCCTTGGAAACTCCACTAGCAGCAGCAGCAGCAACCACTCCTCGGAGCTCTCATAGGAAGGTCGCCGGATGCACAAAGAAAAAGGTGCTGAGACCTCATTATCTGCGACGGAAAAGCGCTGTTCGCTGTTCCGGAAGTGGATTTGGACGTTAATATGGGTCTGCTTTCTCTGCTGAGAGGATGCAGTGGACCCGAGATGTGGATGCTGCTGCTGCTACAGTTTTCTGATCAGATCGATTCGCTGACGCGAGCTCATTCGGGACATATTCGGAAAGGAACACTTTTCCGAACCGTCCCGAGTCTCAGTCCATCCCAGCAAGCGTTTCTTGAGATGCCATCAAGGATGGAAGAGGGAGGACGAGCATTCCGGAGTCTGAAACGAGCAGATGCTGGACCAAAGTCAAATCGGCTTGGGTTCGGATGCTTCTTTCGAGGGGAGGCGAAGGGTAAGGAGGAAGAGGGCCGAAGGGAAGAGATCCACACGTCAGCTGTAGCACGAGCGATGATAGAGCTGCTGCTAGACATCCGGACTCAGCAACTCGATCACCTGTCTCTCGATGACGTATGCAACCCACTGGAAGCTCCGCCCAGTCCCGTTCGCGCTCTCGTTGAAGGAAGCGGGCCCTCCTCCCGCCAGCGACGACAACGGAGTCCGCGTGCACCGGGATCATCCGTGCTCCGAGATCATCGTCAAGCAGCAGCACGAATTGGAAAACTTTTGGGGGAGGAAGGGGGGGGGGAAGCTCTCCCGCTCGGTGAAAAGTTTTTCGAAATCTGAGCTGCAGGACCAAAAAAGCGAAGTAATCAGACTGTTGTGAGGAGAAGAGGAGGAGATGGAAGGGTGGGAGGAGGGGAGGGGAAGACAGAGAAGGAAAGGGGGAAGGAGGTTTGAAGACGCTCCTGACGTCAGGAACTGAAACCATCAACGCACGTTCGCATTTCTTTCTGGGAGGCGGGATGCATGTACGAACTGTTTCGCTTTTTTCTTCCCCCCAAGGTGGGGGACATTTTATCGCCGGGAGGTCTCCCTCGTGAGGCCGCGCGCTCACGGGCGAGCGCCAGTCCAGCGCCATCCCTCAGACGATCGACTCGCGCGGAACGGAAGCGAGTCAACGCGCGCCGTCGCTGGGATGCCTCGCATCCGACGTCCGAGAGAGGAGGCTTCCCGGCTCGAGGCGGGTTGTTGTGCTGCCGCCGTGACGAGGCCAAGGAAGCCCCAGAAAGGCAACAGTTTGTTATTATTGTAATTCGGAGGGGGAACGGGACCTCTTCGAGCTCATCGCCAACGAGGAGAGGAACCGGGATGGGATGGGAATGCCAATGAAGCGTGCGGGCGAATGGACGCGGATCCTCTTCGCCTTTCCGAAGTGGTACTCAGACGGAATTTTCTCTCTTCTCTCCCTCGTCCATTACCGGAGCTAATCAGGATCTATGCCTCCCCCTTCCCCCTCCCCTTCTTCTTCCTCCGCCTTCCGTCTCTCCGTCCGATCTCGGAACGTGCACGAGATGCATCCAGAAAAGGCGTCCTCGGGTGATGCCGAATTCGGCTCGGAGGAAAGATCCCTCCTTGCTTCTCAGCCACCGCGCGGGATCCAGAAGTTTTCCGAGTCGCCCTTCACCTCCGGACAGGCATCAGGAAGGGGTGCCCGCACGCGAACGCTCGTTCTTCCCCTCCCCGCGACCACAGGAGAAGAGATGGGGGGGAAGGAGAAGGAGGGTTCGGTTCGTTGCCTTTTTCGGGGCTCAGACCCTGCCGAGCGCGCGCCGTGCAAGTCCGCCCGCTTGCCCTGGCGGTCTCCGCAGGACGGAACAAGCCGTTCCGGGATGAAGCACGAGCAACCCTCAGGCACGAGAGAATCAACACGTGGTAAATCGCGAAGGGGGTGTCTTTCTAGACGGGCGGGAGAAGCAAGCCAGAGAGCAACACAGGACCTCCTTCCAGGGCGCATGGTCTCTCGCGGAAGACAGATGGGAACGCTGAGGTACCACGAGCGAACGGCAGCAGCGTTTCGAGGAAAGTTCTCTTGCAACTGTAACCGGCGCTGCCAACGCCCCTGCCTCATCTGCCGTCCACCATCGGGAGGGTGGGACAGAAGGGGAGCGGGAGGCAGTGGGCAGATGAAGCTTCAGTTTCCATGAGGGAGTGGGAGTGGGGTGGGGGATCTCCTCACGAGGAAGAAGGGTCGTACGAGGCGGAAAACCTCCCCCTCCCTCTGCAACCCTACTCCCTTTCTCCTCCGGTCTCCCTTTCTCTCCTGCCGGAGGATTCCTCCCAGGGGAGGAAGTCCCGCTCCGGTGGGGACCTCGGCTACCTCCTTGACAGCAGTTACCCCCTCTTCCTTCGGCCTCTGCACACCCTTCCTCCCTCTCCTTCGCGCGATGGACCTATGACACCGCCAGTTCTTGGATTCGTTCCGAAGCTCCACGATAGGGATCTCGCGAGACCCTATCGTGTGCAGGAGGGTATGTCGGTCATCCCTCGCAAATAACGGAAAAAAAAAAGGGGAGAGGGGGAGGAGAGGGGAAAGCGCGATGGAAGCGGACCGGGCGAAAGAGATCCGCATTCCGTTCCCCGGAAGGCATCGTCGGAATCCCAGGGAAAACGCCGAGCAGCCTCGGAGATAAACGGGGCCGACAAAGATGCCCGGTGGAAAGGAGTGTGATGGATGGCCGTGGGGGACTTTCCGGCGGCTTTTTCGGACTCTCTCCGGCGATCCATCCCGTCAGTCGGCGGGAACGGAGGGACAAGGACCCTCGCGGAGGAATTCTAGGAGAATTCGATTGTACAGAGAGACGGGAGGTAGGGAGGGGGAAAGCCGTTAGTTGGGCTATCAGTCGGTGATGTGTAATAGGGAGGGAAGTGGGAGGTGGGCAGGATTCATCCCCCGAACGCTACAAGGCCCATTCACGCAGCAGGTTCGGATAAATTCCATCCTCCTGCTTCTCTGCTTTAACCTCGGGCCTTTTTTTTTCCGGGCCGAGCAGCGGGGCGTACGTATGCGGTTGTCGAACAGGTCCCGCCCCAGAGCCCCCTGCCCGCAGGGGAAGTGCTCCCATTCTTCGATCGACAAGGGCGGGATGGGGTGGGGGATGGGGGGTACGGGAGATGGGAGGGCGAAACGCGACCGAGCCCGACCGGAAGCCCCTACGCCGCGAGCGGCCGCGCATCCCTTCTTCCAAGCGAAGCAGCGGGGTATCACATTCTCCTCCGGGAGTGGCGGCGGCCCAGCCCGCTCGCGTCCCCGCCGAGAACTCGCTCGATCCCTCTCGGGGGGTGAGAAAGGGGGGGAGGAGGGAAAGGGTGAAGAGGGCGGAGGCGCTCCCGACGAGGAAGCCCCGCCCCCTCCGCAAGGCCATCCCGGACGGCAAGCGTGGAGGAGGCTGATGCCGTGTCGGGTCCTTGAGCGCAGAGGAGAACGCCCCAGGGCTGCTCCACCTCGCCCGTTCTTGTTTGTTTGTTTGTTTTTTGCTTTGCTTCCCGTCTCTCGGGGCGCCTTCGTGGAGGGCGGCGCGCCCGCGGATCTCTCCGCACGTCCGTGCATGTCGGCGGCAGCCCCCGTCTCTCTCTCCCTCCCTTCCCAGAGCGCTCTCCTCTTCCTCCTCCTCCTCCTCCCGCCTTCCTTCCCCCTCCTCAGCTCATCGGGCGCGCATCCCGGCCTCCTCTAATCACGCGTGGATGTAGTTTCGGATGAACCGGACGAAGCCATTATTCCGTGCGAATTAATTCGGGAATCCTGATGCTGAATCGCTGTACCCGTCCTCTGCGGCAGCGCTCGCCGGCAGCCATATGGCATTTATTAGGAGACTTCGAGCGCTCCTCAAAAAAGCACCCATACTGCTGACATTAATTATTTACTTGATTTATCATTGTAGGCAGGTCCCTCTCCAACTTAATTATGGCGCGGAATTTTTTATTAGGTGCATATGGCTCGCCGTGGACGGAAGGAAATGCGATGGAACCGAGCGGGCTAATTTATGATTGGCGCGCCGAGGCCCGTCCCGGACTTTGGCGTGCGCTCGTGCGCGCGCGCCTGGTGAGGGAGGGCGAGAGGTGCCCGGAGGAGGATGACTCAATCCTCCGGATCGAGCTCTTCTGTTGCTGCTGCTGCTCCTCCTTCTCTCCTAGCCGCCGCCGCCGCCGATTTTCCTTCCTCGAGAGCGATGACGCCTCCACCCGCTTCGATTCTTCCGCGCGCCCCTTTTGCAGGAGAGAGCTCCCCAGAGATTCGAAGAGGAGAAAAGGGAACTGGCCTCCCTCCACCCCACCCCCACCCCACCCCACCCTCCGGCCAGTGGTGGCGGCAGTTCCCCGCGGAGGACATGGGGGGAGGGAAGGACGGGAGCCGATCCCGCCGAGACCACCGGCCTTCCGGTTTTTCCGGGCGCACGTGCCGGTTTATTCCGTGAGCGATGCGCGGATCCGGTATTCTGCAACCCCCTTTGCCCATCCGCGTCCCACGTCTCGGGAGGAGCACGAGCGAGCTGAGGGGGAGAAGGGGCTTTCCCTGGGGGAAGAGCAAAGGGAGTCGTTGAAGCAGGAAAGAAACGCTCCCGGGCATCGTTGACGGCGCGCTACCCGCTGAAGATCCCTCTCCGCGGTAGAGGGCAAGCCCGATCTCCTTGCTTACTAGAATCCTGAAGGTGCATGGAGAAGGGAGGAGGAGGAGGATGGGGTCTTCGGAGGGCAAAAGGCCGACGGGCAGGACAGCCACCTCCGGACCGAAGAAGGCGATGACCATCTTCGGCTGGTTGGGTTGGACCCTTGAGGGTGCTTCTAGTGCTCCGCTTCCCCGCGCCCACCAGACTCACCGACGCTCTCCAGCCGTTGTCGATGCGATCAGCATAGGTGCCCGCGCCCCGCTGCGCGGGAGCGAAGCCGTCCTTCGCGTTCGCCCTCCGGAAATGCGCCGAAGCGTCCAGTCTTCGTGGAGGACTCCCAGGTGAAAAGAAGGGCGGGAGCTCCTCATCGTCTGGGCGTCTTCCTTTTCGCCCCCCTCCGTCATTCCCCTTCATCTGGGCGTTCCTTCCCGATTATGACTCTCTCCCACTGCCGTCCCTCCTTCCCGGAAGATGAATCCTGGGGGACTATTCTTCACTTCCCTCGAGAGATCCTTCGGCCAACTTCTCCACAACGCAGGACGCGCTCCGAGTCTCTCCCGGGGCCGGGACTGTCTTCAGGGCGCAGAACCTTCTAATCCCGGAAGGGAGTTCCAGACCTGTCCCTAGGTTCCGCCTAGGAGGGGGCGCACGGGACATTTTACTCGGAGAAAAAGGAGGAAGTTTTTCATCCCAGGTCCTCCTTCGCTCCATGCGATCCTTCTGCTTCGGATCTAATGGTCCCACTGTGGAGGTGGGGGAAGAGGAAGACTTAGCCGGATCAAGCCAGGTTCCTTCTGCTTCGGGACCACCTGGGAACGAAAGCGACGAAAACGGCCTCGAGTGAGCTCTTCTGTTCTCGGAGGTAGATGGTCCGCTCCCCTTCCTTTTCCTCGGTGGAAAGAGAAGAGGGAGAGGGGGACAGCCACCGTCTATGTGAAAAGACCTGAGGGTCTGTACTGTACGCACCGGGGAAGGAAGGGGATTAGGGAAGAAGGGGAAGAGGGGAGCCGGGGAGGTTGGTTCGCTGGCCCAAACGGCTTGCTTCAATCCCTCCTCGGGTGGAGTGCGCGCTTCCAGGAGGAGGAAAGAAGGAATTGGAATGGGAGAGGCAGAGAGAGAGGAAAGCGAGGCGAAAAATCAGGGGGTGCGCGTGAGGGGATGCCGGAATTTCTCACCCCTCAGTTGGGAAGTCCCCATCTCTCGTGCAAGCAGAATGGGAGAGAGCAAGCAAGGAGAGGGTCGGCGGAGGCCGCGGTCGACCCTCCCCTCACCAGCAGGTGTTGTCGGAGAGTAGGCGGAGAACTCGAAAGAGGAAGAGTGCGCGTTCGGGGGAGAGAAGATTCTCCAGGTGGGCGAGGGGGGGATGGAAAGACTTGTGGAGGTCTTCACGGATCCACCTCGTGGGGACAGGGACTGGGGGAACACAGGCGAGTTTTTTTTATCTCTTCGTTTCTTCTCCCTCCCCTCTCTCTCTCTCTTTTTTTTTTTAGGAAACCTGGAAGAGGAAGAAGAAAAAGGACAGGTTTCCACCCCACTTCCTCCCTCTTTTCAAGCCAGGCAACGGATCCCATTCCAGAGATGCACACGTTTCCATGGAAACTCTTGCGGCATTTGTTTGAGCTGCTCTCTCACTCGTGACCCTACCGATCTTTTTTTCTTCTTTTTTTTTTTTCCTTCCTGCTAATCCCTTGATAACAAAAGCCCCGAGAGCGTCCTGGGGGACGGTCCCGCAGGCCATGCACGCGGGCACAGCGGCGGGAGAACACTGGTCGTGCGTTGCGCACGTAGCTGGGAGCCGCGCTGGGAGGGCCCGAGGCTTCCTGGATGACATCGGGGAGGAAGGAGGTGGAGGGGAAATCGCCGTGTTTGGAAAGGGGTGAGAGAGTTGATCTCGACTTACCCCGCATCTCTGCTCTCGCAGGTCGTCGTGAGAGCTGCGGAAGCCGTCCCGCGAGAGGAGAGCAGAGGACGCTCCCGTCTCCCGAAGGAAACGAGAAACCACCCCCCTTCCCCCCCGCCATCCGGAGCCAACTCCCGTCCCCGTGTATGCTCGGGAGCAAATCGAGGTCCGGCCGGAGCGTGATCGCCAATCCCCTCTCCGCAAGTCCCCATGGAGGCGCAGACATCGCTCTCGCTCCCCCCCCCTTCTCTCGAGCGACCTCTGGGCTTCCGATGTGCTCCCGTGCCCCCCCTCTCTTCGCAGTTTGGGAGTGGAGGGGAGGCGCGTTCTGAGGCGAGCCGAGAGTTTCCCCGAAAAAGCGAGCAGCCGCACGAGGGCGGACGAGGAGGGAGAGCAGGGGGGAGGGGGTGAAACAAAACAAAAAGAAAGGGGAGAATGGGGTGGGGAGGTGTGGAAGGAGGGAGGAAAGGGAGGGAGACTGCAGGACTGATCTACCGTGCAGGTCGGCCCCGGAAGAGGGAAGAGAGAGGGAAGGAAGAACTCGATTTCGGCGAGGGGTCTCGGGCACGGCACAAACCTGTCGTCCCCCGCCGGGACTCTGGGCGCGAGCGGGAAAGGGCGGTGGGAGGGAACTGAGGCGCACCCTTCTCGGACCCTGCAGTTCGAGGGAAGGGGGAGAGTGTGAGCGACGCGCGCTCGTGCCTTTCCAGCGGGAGCCAGAGTGGAAGTGGAAAAGATGGGAGAGGAAAAAAAAAAAAAATGGGGCCGAACCGCCGCCGTTGTTTGTCCTCCCCCTCCCCTCCCCCGTCTTCTCATATTCCCCGCTGTTTCGTGGCAGACGGCCTTTTTTCGGGAATGAGCGATCGGGAAAATCCTGGACGCTGGGAAAGGAACGTGCCCGTCGGAAGTTTCTCGTTCGTCGGTTTGGGATGCGGGCAGTAGGGGAAGAGGAGGACACTTCCCTGCGAGAGTTTCCGGGAACGGGGAGCTCACCACCTCTTCGTGAGCCTGGAGCAGAGGCAAGCTCCTGGAAACCCTCACCACTCCAGGGAGGCAGGAGGGACTCCTCCTCCATCTAGGAAGGTCTCAGCTCTCCCATATATCGGTTGCGCGCCCTCCGCGGTCTTTCCTCCCTCCTTTCCCGCCAACGATCTGTCCAGAGGAACAGGAGAGGACCCCAAAGTGCGCTCCGGGACAGTCTGGGACTCGCGGACGGGCTTCGAGGCTCCGGGAGATCAAGAAGAACCCCTGACAGAGGTCCCTCTGGAAGAACACCTTCATCCTTGCTCTCCCGCGAGACCTACCGGACTATCCCGGATAGGGAAAAAAGGCGGGGAGGGAAGAGAAGCTAAACCGCGTCATGACATTTCTCTTCGGGAGGAGCAACTCAGGAAGAATTCGGGAGAAGAGGAAGGAGCGAAAGCAGTTGAGTGGAAATTTTCGGGAATCGCTTGTCCTCACGATCGAGGAGAAGAGATCGAGGGAAGTGAGGGATGGATCAGACGGACCTGTGATCCTGGTCAGCGTCCTCCCTCGGTGACTGCTTGCGAAGATCCCCCTAAGGAGTTTTCGTTGCCGCTGGCCGCCATCCATCTGGAGAAGACGTGCGCCTGCAAAAGGGAGTTGGGGGCGAGAACCAGGGAACCTATCAAGGGAGGAGGCCCGCAGAGGGAAAACCTCATGCTCCCACGTAGGGGTGCCTGGATTCTTCCCGCTTCATCCAAGGCGCAACGGGAAGATTAGGGATCGCTGCCGACTTCGCTCCAGGGAGAGGGCGTCGCCAACTTGCAGCCTCGGGAGCAGAGCAGGGGAGAAAAGCTGCAATCGACACCCTTCCCGAACTGGAGAGGAAGGACTCGCGAATATTTCTCGGGTATCGCCTTTTGACGATTTCCTTCCGGGCGCGCGTCTTGTCGGAAACTCCGTGGGCGGGAAGGGGCAACCGGAGATCTTCCCTACCTCCGGACTGGGATCGAGAGGACCTCTCTGCCCTCTCCTAATAGGATGGGATCGTCCGCGTTCTCCCCTCCCAAGCCAAGAAAATGCTTTTTTTATTTCCTTCTTTTCCTCCCACGGAACCCTTGCCAACTCCCTCCCTCCCTTTCCCGAGAAATTTCTGGGGACGAAGGGTAGACTGAGAAGGAGGAGGATTCTCCCGGACCGATTTTTTGGAGTTCCCGACGATCCTGTCGATTCCCTATACCCTTACAGCTTCGTAGTTCGGCACACAAAACCCGCAAGCGGAATGGTCCCTTCGCGGTTCCTAGGAAAAGCTGAACGAGCCACCTTTCTGGGTGAGCACGACCGGAAGAGCTTCTTCGTCATCCTCTCCGTCCCCTTCGGGGAAGCACCAAAAGGATTCCGGTGTCCGGGACTCCCCCGTCGCCGTATTATTCGTCTGAAAGAGAGCTCCCTCTCGGGGAGCTCCGGGAGAACTAGTGCGACTCCTGTGGGAGGCGACTATCCGCGGCTCCGGAACTGGTTGGATGGACACGGACGCCTCGCTCCCGTGAAGACGTCCTACTCGGTCGAAGGCATCTCCTAAAAAATGGGGACGCAATCTGCGGGAAGCCGCAGGTCCCCCTCTCCGCTTCCCCTTTCGGGGAGACGCGGGCGAAGCAGGTGCGCAGCTCCACTTTTTCCCCTTCCTGTGCACCCACCCTCCCTTTCCCCTTCTTTAGAACGCGGCTCTGCTAGCGCACTCGATGACCATGCCAACCGAACCTCTGCTCGCTCCCTGGTTTACCTGAGTGTGGCTTTCCCTTCCCACTGCCGCTGCTCCTCAAATCTTGTGCGCAGCTCGGCCGACTGCGCAAAAAAGGGAACCTCTGGGCACCTAGCGCGCCGTCACCGCTTGACGAGGGGGAGCGGGAGAGGAAGCGTCGCGTTGGATACGACGGCTGCGTCGCCCCACGCGCCGACCGCGATCCTCCGGAGTGGATTCATCCCCCCTCATCCCAGTTGTGTCGTTCGAGGTGGCATCGATCCCCCTCCTTTCCAGCCGGGACGCTCCCGCCGCGGGCGGTCGTCTCGCCTCCTGATCCGGCCCAGTTGCTGCGTCCCTCCCCGAGGAGAGGAAGGGATGCTGCATTCGGGGAAATGGATGGGGAGGAACTCTACCGAACCCTTTAGGGGCTCTGCCCATGTTGCTGGAGGGAGCGCGGGGTCGTCCTTTTCCTTCCCTCCCTTCCTCCCGGATCCGCGCAGGACTGGAGCGCACGAACGCTCGATGGCGAGACTACCGCGGCCGCCCCCAGGCAGCACCTTCCCTTTTCTCCTCCTCCTATTCCTATCTTCCACTTCCTGTCCTTCCTCTTCCACCTGCTTCCTTCCTCCCCCTTTTCTTCTCCCTCTCACACGCCGTCCGCCCACCAGGAAGAGGAGTGTAGAAGCGGCAATGACACCGCGGAAGCAGAACCTGCCTGATGGAGGGGGGGCCACCGTCAGCGAATGGGGAGGAGCAGCGGTAGCTTTCGGTTTCCTGCCTCCTCTTCCTTCCTACGAATAGAGACGGGAGACGAAAAAAAGAAGGGGGAGCGAAAAACGGAACACCGTCAATCGGGAAGAGCGCTCGTCGACAAATGGAGCTGGGAGGAGTGCCGGGCACCGCGGCTTCCGGGACTTAATCCAGAGGATTACACCTCTCTGCCGCGCCGCCGCTTCCCTTCAATGCATCCTGCGCTCCTGGAGTCTCCGGGAGAGCTCCGTGGCTTGCCCGGCATCCGCGGCGGGCTATTCCCGCGTCTCCCAGAGTCGGGGAGGCGCTCCTCACATTCAATTAGTGCCGTCGGATCAGCCGAATCCCGGTGAATCCCTCTCGTTACGTTTCCTAAGTCTCCCGGCTCTACAGGAAATCCGGGTAATTGATTAAAAGAGATTACGCGGAAGCGCCAGGAAAGATTTTTCGCGAGGTGGGAACCATTTTTCAAATCCCGGAAAAACAGCAAGTGGCAGCCGTTCCAGGACGCAAATGCAAAAACGGGAGCGGACGCTCTCTTTTCCTTCCCTCGGCTTTTCTTGGGTGACGGGATCCCGAGTCAGAATTTGATTACAGGATGTCAAAGTGCGTCATCCCTGGAAATCGAATTACGGCAGGCCCGGGGATATTTGCATTCCCTCGCGTGAAGCGAGGGAGAGGACATGGGAAGATCGCACGCGACTCCCTCAGGCCTCCCTGCTCTCTCCACGTCCAGCAGCAGCCCTCAATCCCGTCTAGGAGGCAGGAACCTGCCCCCTCGATTTCCCCCCAGGAACCTGTCCCGCTCCTTCTCGCACCTTTACCTTGAGGAAGTCCTTTTTTCTCCCAGGGTACCTAACCAGAGTCGACCTGACCCCGAAGACGCGTGACGACGTCGGAAGGTACATGGGGGAGAGAGCGGTTGCAGCAACATCGAAGCTGACGGCACTGGGCACGAATGAGCGCTGCTGGGAGTGGTCACGTGACTTGCGAGGTTTGGGACCGCAGGAGCACCTCGCACTACGGACGGTCAGGGTAGGAGAGGGGGTGAAGATGAGGCAGGGGGAAACCTGAGGACGTGACTTCACCCTTCCCGGTTTTTGCAGCAACGCCGCGTTGGGAGCCAGGAGGGTGAAAAAGGAAGAAAGAGGGATTTTCTCTAGGTAGAGAGCAAGAATATCTGATCCCCTCCCCAGACACCCTCCTCTCCGGACAAAGGAGACGGTGGCAGCTCCGTTGAGGGCTCGTAGAAGCTGCCAAAAGAGCCCAGGATCTGAAGAGGTGAGGAAGGGATTCCAGAGACTTCTCCCTCGGGACACCATCTTCGCGTCCTCGGAGCAGCAGGGGGCTCTTGAAGGAAGTCACGCGCTTCCCCTGAACTCGCAGGGGGTTGCACACCAAATCCCAGAGCCCGGGAGAGTGACCCGCTGTGCCCCGAAGAGTCGGTTGGAATGCCGAACGCTTCAGGAGCGCCATTGGCTCTCTTTGGGCTCTGGAGCCAGGTGCGCGGGGACCCTCGTGGTCCTCGAGGCCGGGGTAAGCACCTTGTTCCTTGATGAGGTGATCACTTCATGGATCCTCCCCTCTCTCGAAACGCAAGTGTCAACTCTCCTTTATACTCCCTCCACTGCCTGTAATCGCGGTCCCTGGAGAGGGAGGAGCGATGACGGGGCAATACCCGCGGGATCGGTCTTGGCGCCCCTCTGAGACTCTGGAAAGCCCTTACATCACTTCCTAGTTGCGAGGGAGGGAACCTCCACGTGATGCAAAAGATCTCTTTTCCCCTACCCGATTGCGTCTGTGTGCGGAGTGGTTCAACGAGAGATAAGGGCGAGGTCGCCTTCCCATGCACATGGCATGGATTCCTCCGGGTTCCAACTCGATTCCCGCAACCACTGCCCACCAGCACCAGCACCCACGCGCCAGCCGGTTGCATGACTAAAGCAACTGCCCATTCCTTTTCTATTGGTCTCAGTCTCGTGTTAGCGCACTGACCTCACGCCTAGCGCGCCTTATGTTTCTTGCCTGTAAGGAAAGTCAGAGGGCATGTGGTCTACCCAGAAGAGGGGAAAGGAGGTGATCCGAGCTCGCGGGCTGGAAGTTGGAGGTCCTCCGGCAGCGCTCCTACATCCCTGAGCCTGAGCGGTACCAGAAAGAGCTCTGAGCGCTTGCGAGTGGTCGCCATGCTCCTTGGAAGAGCCGCCCAAGACGTGCTCCCTTGCGCCAGAGGTGCCATCCAGAGGAAAAGGGACGTGTCCCCCTCCAGCCACTTTTTCAGGACCCGTTTCCTCCTCCTCCCACTCCCTTTCTTCCCTCCTCCCTTTGCTGCAGATAGGAAGGGGCCGAAAGCACCGAATGAGATGACACGGCATTTCGTAATAGGGAGGAAGATCCCAAGGGAGGGAAGACGCGATGTCCGTGCGGGACGATCCACCCGCCCTTGAGGGGGGCGGCGCGATCGCATGAGCAGATCGAAGACGTAACCCACCCTCCTGGCTTTGTCGCAAACGCGGAAGGGGGATAAGGGGAGGAGAGGGAACGAGGGAGGAAGCCTACAGGGTCAGCAAGCTGTCGAAAGTGCGTTCTCCAGCCTCAGAAACGTCGGCCGTGGGTTCCCGGAAGTCTCGGGTACTCGAATAATGGTTGGGGAAGGCACCGGAGTCGCTCAGCTTCCCTTTGGGTGTCGCACTCGGGGCATTCTCCCGGGAAGGCAAGCTCCAAGGAGCAGAACCGCGAGGTTCCCTTCTCCCCCTCAGACCCTATTCCTTTCTCCAGCCATTCCTCACACGTGCCACCCCACCAATCGCTCCCTCTCGCGTGTGCCTTGGTAGGAAGACCCGGGACTTTTTTTTTGCCTTCCCCCCCTCCTGGAACCAGCATCCCCCCAAGGTTCTAGAGGCACTTCCGATTGGTAGCCCCGTTGATAAGGAAAGACTGGAGAAGGTTGTGTTGCTCTCCTCAGGCCATCCATCCAGTGGCTGTTTCCTTGAAGAACGTGTCACAACACGCAACTCCACAGAAAAACCTTCTACTAGACATTCCAGTACATCTGAGGAATGATCGGGAAGAAGAGGAGGGGAGGGGGGTGCGTCCTGGCTTCCACAACATGACCGTATGCAGTGGTCTTACTCTCGACGAGGGAGTCCCCTCACCTCGGAAGTGCAAGAGAGAAGCCACTTGTTGATGGACCACGCAGAACACCTTCACGTTTCAGGCTCCCCCTGAAGCCCCGGTGAAACCATCCCTTGGGTGGAAGGAAGGCTACAGGCCTTCTTTGGCAGGAGGTGACCTCCTCCCCCCCTCTCCAGTACAGAGAGGGAATCTTTGGATCCTTCCGCATTTGCTGCACTTAGCTTCGGGATCACCTTGCTGCCGGGAGCAGCGCGCGATGGTGCGTGCAAGAGGAAGGGGGGGAAGGAAGCGATCCGGGACGAGAAAACCCCCTCCTAGGAGAGGAAGGACGAAGAGCTGTCCCGCAGAGAACGCGTCCATCCTCGGGAAATTCTAGCGCTCTTGCACCTTGAGAGGTGGAGCTGACCCCCATGAGCCCTACGACAAGAAGCCCCTACGATTCATTAATCCTTTTATTCAACTATCTAATGATATGTCATGTAAGCTATTTATGTCTGAGATCATCGGAATGGCCTCGTCGGAGAGACCGTGTTCTTCTTTGGCATCTGGAGCGACGTCTCAGAAGCCACCGTAGAGTAACCAGACTTATGACACAGTGTCGTGGATAAATATAGACTGTCTTCTAAAATAAACCTAAAAATCTTTGGCACAACATTCTCAAAAAGAAAAGGCGACACTTTGGAGAGAGGTCTTTGGAGGCGGCGAGCTATCTTTGCCCGGAGGTCGGCGGAGGAGGAGGGTTTCCCTGCGGGGCACGAGGGTCCGGAAGAGCGCCGGGGGGGAGGGGAGCGATGTCATTTCGCCGAGGTAATGAGGGCGTTCCCGTACATCTGGGTGTTGCAAGTGGGCAGGCCGAAAGGGTTGATGTTGGAGAAGGGCGTGGACACTAAAGAGCCCATCCCTGGAATGACCGTCATTCCGGAAAACCCGCAAGTCCCCTTACGCGATGATCCTTGCAATATGGAGGTGGACGAGAATTGCGCCGCGGAACTGTAGGGAGACGGGTAGCTGCTGTGACTAGTGTTGGAAGATGTGCATCCCCTCGGACTTTCCCCGTCAGTCTGCCCGCGACCTATCCCATAGTCTTCTAAAATAAAAAACCTGAGATGAGAACCAAAAAAAAAAGAAAAAGGGAGTTTTTGAGTGTGTTGAACCTTTTCGATGCGTGCGTTCCCTCACCTTCGCTCCACTGGGCTCCAGGGGTGTCCTGGACGCTGTACGTGTTGAAACCCGCCATCCCGCTAGACATGTTGTTGATGGCCGGCGACCTCGGATTCGTGAGGGCGAGCTGGTTGCTCCTCGGCATGTTATACAGCGCCTCTGCCAGGTCTGCCGCTCTCTTCAAGATGATCTCCTAGGGTGGGGCAGATGGGAGAGAGTTAGGAGGGCGAAGGAAGGGGCGGCCTCCCTCCCTCCCAGAGGCAGGCCGGAGGGCAGTGCTACCTTCGGCAGCTTCTCAGGATCTCCCGGATGCCTCGGTATGAGCTTTGACAGTCTCTGGAAACCGTAATCGATCGTGGGTTCGGTGAGCGAGACGGTGGGAACTTTTTCCCGAGACCCTGAGTGCTGAAGCGCGCTGGAGCGTTTTCTGGATTACTTACACACGTAGGCGAAGCGACCGGGAGCCCCTTTGCAGAAGTGCTTGGATTTGTAGGATAGGGTGACTTCGACCACCCCGGGGATATGCCTGGGCGGCGTTTGCACTCGGATGGCGTGCGTGGTGATGAACTGCCGCGCAAAGATCGGGAAGCAGAAAGAGAGAGGAGGAGAGGAGGGGGAGGGGGCGGAAGGACGATTACTTCTCGAGATCACGGAGTTGCCTCACCTCGCTCCACACTAGCATGGTCCCGAACACCACCTGAAGGCCGTCGAAAAAGTTATCACCTATTATTATTACAGTGGCGCCTCCTGCGGTCCAGCCCTCACTGGGGCTGATGGCTTTGATGCACGGCGTGGCTGGAATGATAGAGGAATAGACTGAAACAGAAAAAAAAAAAAAAAGGGTCCTCGTTACAGGTGGTTCACACGTGGAGAAGCATGGGGGAAAAAATGGGGGGGGGGGGATCAGGTGCGCAGCGCTTGCCGTTCTCGCTCTTCTCTTGCCTCTCTCTTCCCCGCCCCCCACACAGCAGCGGAGAGTCATTCAGCGGGAATTCACCCCGACTCCGGCAGCGAGCTCGACCTTTTCACGGACCATCCTCTTCAGATTCCTCCGACGATCGCAGGGTTCGAGCTGCGGTCGTTTCGTCCCGTCTCAGTTTCCTGCTGGTTTCGGTGCGCTGATGAGATCCAAGGACGCCCGTCCTGACCCCGAGAATGCTGGAGCAGTGAAGGCATGTTCAGAGTGAGGGAAGATGTGGGGGGAACCGAAGGAGGGTCACTACAGGGGTGGCTTCCGAATGGTTCCAAGAGATGGTGGAAGATGCATCCGAAGCGTCCGAAGAAAAGGTGCTCCTTGACCCTGCGACCGATCCCCAGGAGGGAACTCGTCGCCCCCGTCGGGAACAAAGAAGTGGGGAATGAAGAGCCATCAGTCGAAAAACAGGGCTCATGGAGCTCCCAGTTGCCCGCTCATCTTCTTCTTCTCTTCCCCATTCTTCTTCTACCTCCCTCAGTCGACTCTGATGGTGGAGCACCGGAAGACGATTCGGTAGACGGGGCGGATGGGCGCGATGGCTGAGCGGATGTGTGGCGCGCGTGCCGAACGATGAGGCGAGAGAAAGATCCTTCCAGAAGGAGGATACGCGCTCCAGTGCGGGCTACCGAGGTCCCAGAGGAGTCCAGGGCCTGCTCTCCCGATAAAAGGGCCACTCCTGCGAACGGATGAGAGAGGTGCCGGTTTCTCTCGGACAGAGGAGGGAGGCTGACGATCCCAATCTGCATTTCCGCTGGTTCAGAGACACGGCGTGACCAACGCACCGGTCGCCTTGAAAATGTCGCTGCTCCTCGCTCCCTCCTCCAGATTCTCATACGGGAAAGGTGCTGGGCATGTTATCATCAGAGATGACTCCGAAGGGTCGAATCCCAAAGGACCCCTGATGCTGCTGTGGAGGGGCAAGGGAAATCCCCGTCCCCACGCAGCCACCCTCGCATCCTACCCTCGAACGAGGACGAGGGAGAATTCTTGATGAGATGATCCCGGGCGGGAACCGGTCGAGAGAGCGAGAGAAGAACCCCGCCGGATCGTGTCGTCGCCGGAGAACGCTCCCGTCTCCCGGTCGCGACACCTCACGGTGAGCGTTCTCGGATAATAGCGGCGTTCCCGGGAGCTGCGAGAGAGCTGCTGGAGACGCGCCCACACCATCCTCCGGAGGCGGAAGTTCTCGCTTTCCCGGTCGCGCCAAAGCGGAGCAGCCTCCGCCGCCGCGGCGAGCCTTGCTTGGCGGGTCGTCGTGAATCTCGGAAAAGCCCCGCTTCTCGGGAAAGCGACGGGAAGCAGGCGGAGGGATGACACGCCGTGACGCCACCCCCTCGTCACGGAGGCTCCTCCTCTCCTCCCTTTCCCTCCCTTTCGGCGGCGCGCTATGAACTCGGAGAGGAGACCGCTATCGATCGGGACCTTGGAGACCCTTGGTGCAGCAGCACAGCAGTGCCGAAGAAACTTCCACTCTCAGACCGGGTCTGGAAGAGGACCCTCGCGGTCCTTCCGAGACCAGGAGGCTCTCGGGAAGAACCGACGATGCAGGGAAACTTCGGCGCCAGCAAGGCACGGGTGCAGCCCGACCGTCCGGGCGAGTGGGAGTCTTCCCTTCTAGAAAGAATAGCAGGGTTCTTCTGGTTCGGAGATGAGCCCCCCTTCCCGTCTGGGAATATGGCCGCCTCCGTCGTCGGGAAGTGCTCGTTCGAAGAGGGCAAGCCGAATCGATCCGGAAGAAGATCCTTTCGAATTTTCATCTCCGGCGCCAGCCTTGCGGGAAGGTATCGCTCTCCTGCCTCTGGAGAGTCTCCATCCCCCTCGTTCCTCCACACACACGCGCGCGCACACACACACACACTCTCAAGGAGGCTTCCGAGGTCAGCTCCCGTTCTTAAGAGCGCGCAGAGGCGGCTCCACGCTGCTGACTCTGCAGTGCACGGCGAGAATCGGCAGCGAGTGCCGTGCCGCTCGCGAAGCAGCACTTAATAATTAATAAGAAATGAATAATGGATCGTGGGCGGGAATGTGTTGTGGGCCTTTGTCTGGGAGTGGGCTCCTCTCCCGGATCGGAATGGCTGCACACACACTTGTTAGCGGGACACGTCCTGGAGATGCGTCTCACAGAAACACCAAAATGCACCACAGCACGTTCTTCGTTCTTATGGTGGGTGCCCCTTGCCAGGAGGATTAAAGAAATGAAAGACCGCGCTCAGGTGTGCGCAGGCCGAAATTTCTGGTTTCCTGCTCAGAGATCCGGAATCTTTCTGACGGTACCCTTTCTAATTTCCTCACCGCATTCAGCTTCATAATTAGGTCCTAACTAAACTGTTGGAAAGCCAATGAAATTATGCATTTACAGAGATAAGTGCACAATTTCACCTTTATTATTTCCATGAATGTACATGTGGTAAGTGTACCGATTAGCAAAGGTTTCTCGTGTACATATTATAAAAGAAAAGCCAAATCGGTTGCCACCTGCTACACACATCTTCGAATCCCACGGCTTTAATAGCCCGAAATTCAAGATGGCGGCGCTCCGTGTAGGCTTGCCGAGCTTTCAAGTCGGATGATATGCATATATGTATGCATACATATAAATACACATATAGATAGCAGGTGGCATACGTTCCATGAACTGTGAGCATGGAAATGAAGGAGCACCTGTTTGTAATGTGCATACAGATGCATGTATTTCTAGGAGCTGTGTGTTCAGTCTCATGAGAAAAGTTCATTCACGTGATAAGAGAAGAAAACCGTGGACCTGCATTCCAAGATCGACGCCTGTCAGCGAACATGGCATTACTCGGTTCATTAAGCGAGCGCCCATCTCGCCTTGTTACAAGAGGATGCACGTTTTCGTGGAAACGAGCTTGCAGGATAACGGTGTCGTGGGCCATCAGGAGGACGGCTCTCGAGAGCCTGGAACCTCAAAGAGTTTCATGCGGCAAACATGAAAGGCGTAAACTGGTACGAGGGATCTCTGAATTTTGGTGACACAGCGGAAGCACTCTCTTCGCGCACGTGATGCCGGCCTGCTTCTCCGATCCTTTGGGGTACAAAACGCAGGGGTGGCTACCCTGTTCTTTCCCTATCGTGTCGAAATCATTTCGCGCTGAAGGTTATGTTTACGATAGATGGGGCACACGCCGCGAACCCAGGAGCACAGATGCATGTGCCTTCTATGAACATTAGGACAAGTTGCCACTTTTGCAGGGACCCCTCATTGCCCTGGGTCCGGAAGAAATCTAGAGCTCAGCCTGTACCACGACTCCCGTGCTTTTGGGAGGAAAGGGTGGGGAAGGAAATTCTTGAAACAAAAACTGGAATGCATGCAATCGTCCGTCTTGGAAGCCCGTCAAGCCTACACTGAGCGCCACCATCTTGGAATTTTGCGCTATTAAAGCCATGGGATTCCCAGGCTCTCATTGTTAGAGCGATTCAAGAGCAAAAAGGCGGCGATACATAGCCAAGAAGTCCCATGGAGTCACGATTCAGGGTGTCAATGCCTAGGGTTACGGTTTCCATGTTTTAATCAGAATGATTAATGTTCCCAAGTCTCGAAGTGGTGTTTCAGGGAAGCATCATCATCTCAACGTGAAAGGGGAAAGATTCAAGTGGAGGCCTTTGAACAAGAATGGAGAGAACTCGGGAGAGGGCGAGGAAAGAAAGATTCGTGGGATCGTGAAAGTGGCAGGGCTTGGCGTTCGAAGTACGCGTGACCCTGCGTGCCCCCCGTGCTTACACATCCCGTTCGTGGGTATGCAACGAGTGAAGACCCTCACAGTCTCCTCAATAGATTCCACGAGACTCGAGAGAGAGGGAGAGGCTGGAAATACCGGGCAGCAGCGTAGGGGTCAAAGTCAAGATCGTCTTGCCTGGACGGTCAGCATCCTTCCGCCGCTGGTACGGAGGCGGTTCGGCACGCTTGCAGCACGCCAGAGCGAAAGCCTTCGAGAGAGTTGGCGCACTATTCTCCACGTCCATGCGGACTCACCAGCGAAGATCTCCCGATGCCCGAGAATCGGAGGCGAGCATCGAGGTTTCCGAGAGGAAGGAAGGGGAGACTGTGTGCCTCCTGGGAGGAAGGAAGGTGGAACGGGCAAACTGCGTTGCTCCCTTTCACAGGAAGACGAAACCCACTCCGCTCGCAATCGGAGAAGCTCTATGGAGCTCCTCCATCACCAGGAGGGGGAAGAACGGGGGGGAGCAGGCTGGAGGAAGAAAGGCAGGAGTCCCCGAATAGGAAGGAAGGCAGAGCGCGCGTGGAAGTGCAGGGAGATTCCTATGGAGCGTTCGTCCATCTCTTTGACATCAGCGTGATCCCCGACAGCACTCCTACCTCCCTCCTCTCCCATCCGGGAGTCCGGATGGGAAAGAAGGGGGGGGAGAGAACCGGAGGAGGGAGGGGAATTGCCCTCCTCTCCCTCCTCCCATTCCGCTTCTGAAGCATCCGCGACCCTCAGTTGCTACCGGCGCGCGCGCGCGTGCGAAAGGAAAAGTCCATCCCGAGGAGACGTCCCTTCCAAGAACACCCGACCAATGCGAGAGGGCAGCATTACCGTCTGAGGGGTCCATACGCTTCGCCCTCCTCCCGTGCTTGGAGTTGTTGTGCACGAACATGTTGTCCGAAATAGCCAGCAGGTTGCTGTCCACATTGACCTGAGTTGCTATCACTACCTAGAAAGGACGGGCACGGAGAAAGTTGGAATACCCAGCGGGGGGGGAAAGGGGAGAGGTTGTCCCGTGGTGCCCCCACCGCTGCTCTCCGGGCTCGAAAGGTGAGGGAGGGCGACGTGAAGAGGAGCAGGGAGGCATCGGGAACCATCCTTTGGGGACGGGAAGTGGAAGGGGGAGGGTGTGGAGGGAAGGGGAGTAGCAGGAAGCGCTGCGCTCATGCTCTACTGACGCGTCCACATCTGGAGGGGCTGCTCACTCTGGTTCTGTGGAAGCAGCATCCCCGGTGAGCAAAAGGAAACGTCCCTTGGGAAAGAGGGGAGAGAAGGGATGCGGAGTCAGAGACGAGGAGCTGGAGAAGTGGTGGCTGCTGCCAGATTGCCCCCCTCCTTCTCTTCTTGGGAATTTGGAGTTACCAGTGCTCTCCCCCTGTCCACTCCCTTTTTACGGGAGACCCTCGGAGCCCCTGGGATCCCCTTCCCTGGGCAAAGGAAGACTTGCACTTACTTGGAATCTCCTCATGTCTCGGGGGTTACCCGCGTTCTTCAAGCAGTTCTGGTTGCACTTGAGGAAAAACTTGAGGAAGAATCTGGAAATAGAAGATCCTAATGAGATTCTTTCGGACGGAGACTGGGGAGAGGACGAGCAGGAGACGACCCTTCCACTAGCCACCGGGGTTGCGCTGCTATCGCACCGACCACACGAGACTGGCTCGAAGCTACCTTGGACCCTTCCTATGCCTTCCCCCCCCCCTCTTCTTGGGCTGTCCAGAGAGAGATGATGTTCTCTGTACTCTCCTCCAAGCTCTCTTTTTAGAGCGTCTATAACCTGGAGATCCATGAATCTCGTGTGGGGATCCCTAAGAAGGTCTCGGGAGGTTCCCTCCGCCTCCTGCTACAGGAGCACAAGACGAGGGGCCGCTCCGAGATAGGGGAGAGCAGCTGGCGACCTCTGGGATGACTTTTCCTTGACTGATGCCCTACGAGGTTCGTGGAGGGTGCTCTCCCCATGGCGGGAGAGGAATCGTCAGATCTTGCCTTTCCGGGAAAGCTGATCCTCCTTGACTAGTGTTGCCCTTTTCTCCCCCGCTTTCGATCGTAGGGACCCGCACGTCCACGCGGGAGGGAAGAGGGGCCGAAGTCTGGGCGCAGAGGGCGCGCCTGCCGTGTCTTCGAGGGCAGCTGCCCTAAGAACGAAGGGCACTGTGCTCCCCACGTGCGGCAGATCAGCCATCCGGAAAAGGAGCCGGAAACGGGACCTTGGGAATGCTCGAAGCGACGACAGCTCCTTTCATCCCCCGTCTCCGTCGCTCCCTCGGATTTCCCGTCTTGCTGATCCCGGGTGATTGTGCGATTTCCGAAGACGAATCCAGGGGCGGGTGGGTGATGCGGGGATCGCGGAGAGATTGGGAGGTGCCGCTTCGAGCCAGGCCTGAGCAAGAAAGGGAAGAGGATGATTTCTCCTCTCCCTCCTTTCCTCCCCCGGGTCAGGGCACACCCTCCGTTTCTTCTTCCGCGGAGAGCGACCGCTCAGACGCGTTCAGGGAGCGAACTACTCCGCTCGAGCGCTCTCGGGCACAGCCCGGAGGACGAGACGATTTGCATTCCGTTCCGTCGCTGCTGCTGCAATTGCTCCCCGGGGACCTCCGCTCCCGGCAGTCTTTCGCTTCCTCAATCCGGGAGGCGAGCATCCGGAGAGCGCGGAGCGGGAACGTCACGGTGGATCTTCACGGAGGACGCGCGCGGCCTGCCCTTCCTTCTCCTCCCTCTCTGGGAGACGCGGAGGCGTCGGGAGGAACGCGAAGGGGAAAGGGTGGCAGACGGGAGCGTTTCCGGGGCAAGCGGCGCCAAGTTTCTTCCCTTGAGGGTCCCTTCTCATCAGAATTGGGCGCGTGTGAGGGTGCGTTTGATCCTGGATAAGAGGGAGGGACAAAGGGCGAGGGGCCGATGCTTGCCCGCAGCGAAGAGGCTTCTCGTCTCCGGGAAAAAAAACCACTTCCCGTGCTCGCCCATTCCACACATCCCCTGTTGCAGGAGAGCGGCCGACCGACGTGGGAAGGAGCATGGGTGGTATAAGAGAGGGCGGCGCCCTCCTCTAGAGGAAGCTCTCGGGTCGCGCCAAAGAAGGGGAAGAAGAGGAGCAGAGACGAAGACGGGGGAAGGCAGTGCGCCTCAGTGAGAGGAGGCCTCTTGCCTTTTCCAGAACTTTCCCTTCCTTCCTCTCCGCCACTTCTCACCCTAGATAGACCCTGTAGGGCGCGGACGGGGGGGTTTCCCCGCCGACAGAGCGGGAGGGCAGCTCGCTCCCTTCCCTGCGCTCCCTCTTGAGGGAACGCGGGGGGCTGCCAGCTGGGCAGAATCCCCACCCCCCACCCACCCGGGGTTCCTGGTTCCGGCCCCTGACGACCTCACTCCGACCAGCTGTTGGATGCCTAGCGAGAGGGAGGATCCGTCCAGCCTTCCTGCTCCTCCCGCTGCTGTCGGAGGAAACTTGGCGCCGCTTGCCCCGGAAACTCTCTCGTCTGCCACCCTTTCCCCTTCGCGTTCCTCCCGACGCCTCCGCGTCTCCCAGAGAGGGAGGAGAAGGAAGGGCAGGCCGCGCGCGTCCTCCGTGAAGATCCACCGTGACGTTCCCGCTCCGTGCTCTTCGGATGCTCGCCTCGCGGATTGCGCAAGTGAAAGACTGCCGTGAGCGGAGTCCCAAAGGAAAAAAAAGGGAAGAAAAGGGGGATCTCCTACGCAGCTTCGCTGGCGAGCGCGAGCGCCAAGCGTCCCGCTCCCCGGGATCGCTTTCCTTTATTTCCTCTGCCTCTCTCTCTCTTTCCGGGATCGAGTTGGCTTCCTCACAGGACGGGAGTCAATTCCAAGGACCTCCGGAGTCCTTGGAGGCCTCTCTGCCTCCTCGGCTCTCAAGTGGGAAGACGGGAGGAGCTAGGAGAGTCTTTCGCTCTTCTTCTGCTTTCTTCTTTCTTTCCTTCCCCCCCTCTCTCTCTGTTCCTCTCCGGAGGATGGAGCGCGACGACGCGTGTTCGAGGAATCCCGGGCTCGCCAAGCGGCTGATAAGACGAGGAATCCCGACCGCTCTTTTTATATCCCGGACGAATCCAAAGGAGGGAAAAGTCCCGGTCGATTACGAGGATGGAACTCGTGAGGGAGGCAAACAGGTAAAATGTAGGAACACGTTATGTTACTCCGGGGAATCCTGCAGGAGTCTCCAGAGGTTATCGATCCGCGGAGAAGATTCCTCCCGGGATATCAACCAATGAAAGTGCCGGGATCGCATCGCAGCCGAAGAAGGACATCTCGAGCTCCTGGGAGAAAAGGAGCCCAGCGGAGACGGGAAAAACAGGCGGCTCGCGAGCTGCCGGAGTATCCAGAAAACACGGTCCGAGGAGGGACTTGAGGGACGCGTCCGCGACTCTTCGCGCGGAGGGAATTCCGACGGGTTGCGCGGGGGGGAGGATCGGAGTCCCTCTCGAGACGCATACAGGGGAGAGCCCTGAGGGGTCCCGGGAGCAGGAACGAGGTTCTTCCCTACACTACGGCCAGGAGCCGGGGGAACTCATCAGATCCGGGAACGGAGAGGAGGAGGAGGAGGAGGAGGAGGAAAGGGGAACGGGAAGATAATACGGACTGGACTAGGCGAGTTATTACGGGAAGAGAGAGAGAGGGAGGGAGGTCGTAGTGGGTCAGGGAATTCTGAAGATCGGGGCATTGGTACCCTTTCCGGGAACGCTTTCCTTTCTTTCTGCACGCAACGGGAGCAGAAAGAAAGGTGGAGACGGGAATGGGATGGAAAGGGACGTCGGTCCGAGACGCCGCACGATGAGCTCCCCTTCCATCCCAACTCACACATCCCTTGCCTCCCGGCGGGATCCGACCTGCCTCCCCCTTCGCTCCCGGAGGAACTTGACGCGCTTCCTGAGCCCTCTTCTGCTTTCTTTGAGGGAAGGACGTGAAGAAGGGGGAGGAGGGACAAAAGACCTTCCTGAGTAGCACCTACCTGTCGATTATCACGGGATCAGACGGGGTTTCGTTGCGGTTACCGCAGCTCTTCTTATCGCAGCATCGGCTGGGGAAGACGAGAGAGGGGTCAGGGATCGAACGGAGAAGCAGAGGACCTTCCGTCTTCCCCTGTGGCTTACCTGCACATCACCTCGTGAGTGAGCAGTACACGGCACATCTCTGGATTCTTGTCCTGACCCTCGTAGACGATGGCCTGGGTGGAAAAAAAATTTCTACAGCCTCAGCACTTCCGAAGACGGACACTCACATCTTCCTTCCTCTCCTTTCATCCCTTTTTCCCGAGTTTTGTTTCCTTCTCTTCCCCCCTTCCCGATTTTTCGGCTGGGAGGTTTTCGCGAGAAAGCGGGCTGTAGTGGTGAGCGGAGGGGGAAGAGTGGAGAGAGCAGAAGGGAAGGAGAAAGGATAAAGCACCCCGGAAGACACAAGGAAGAAAGACCTCTCTTTTTGTGTGTGTTGTTGTTGCTCTTTCTTCTCTTTCTCCTTTCCTTGCACTTCCTGGAGGCGGCGTTCCCTCCCTTCACTCCTCCTTTCCATTTCTAGGAAGATGGAAAACCGGGGTCCGAGAAGAAAGGGAACGGGAGGAGGAGCCTGAGCGATAGGGAATCCAAGCGAGGGTTCCTTTTGCGACTGCAGGAATTCCCGGAGGACAACCCCTCGTCCCCGGAGGATCCCTATCTTCAAAGTCCCCCCGGAACCTCTGCCTCTCCCTCCTCAGAAAAGTTTCCCGTTCCTCTCAATCGTCAGGAGTTTGAGGGTCCCGCCACCCTCAGAAGGGCAAGGAGTAGGAAGGAAGGGGGAGAGAGAGAAGGGAAGGAGGGGGCGCTCAGGGAGAAGAGGATTCGGAGATTGCTATCCCGCTTTTCTTTTCGTGACTCCCAGGACGCCGCCATCCCTGAGAGAGGCTCGAGGGAGCGTGAAGGATAGCAGCGCTGTGCAGAGAGCGCGCGTTGCTTCGGCTACCGAAAGTGGAAAAAAGGTCTACGAGGAGAGTCTCACTTCCGTTACCCCTTCGGGGATCCCCAAAAGAAGAATCGGGGACTCCCGAGGATCCAGTGCGCCACGGAAGGGACTCTCGGAGCCGTTCGCACGAGCCCCGAGGCGGCAGTACCTTGGTGGGGCGGAAGGACGGCCTTCAGGCGTTGTCCCTCTCTCCTTCCTCTACCCCTCTATCCGAAGGGACTCTTCCGTAGCTCAGGGAAGGTGGAGAAGGTCGGGACAGGGGGACTCTCGGACACCCGCATGCGGGACTCATCTCGGGAAGGAGCCTCCGGGCGCCTCGTCCCTCAAGGAGCTTTTCTTGGGAAGGAAAGGTCGAGGGGAATCCCTGTGGAGAGGCGCGATGTGCGCTGGAGAGTCCCTCTGGAGAAGGAAAGTTCGTTCGCTCGTGTCCCTCCCTCCCCCCCCAGTGGATTGTCGTGGCAGGAAACCCATGGGGAACTCCTGGTAACAGCAGCATTCCCCCGCTCGGAGAAGGAGGAGGACGAGGGAGCAGAACCGAACTGGCTCGCGAAAACCATCCCGAGTGACCGATGGGAGACCTCAAAGGACTGGCACGCTCGACTACTCCCGAGATCGGGACGCTGCGCGCTAATCCCGCCGGACCCATGCGATTCCGGAAGAGGAGGAGGAGGAGCTCCTCTGCGGGAGGCTTTCACCGACGGGCGAGAAAACCGGCAAGGGGGACGGGGAAAACGCCGGAAGAGCCTGTCGTCGTCCGGGAGGAAGAAAGGAAGTCGGCGCGGGCGAGTCGCCGCCGCCGTCTCACCGCATCCCTTCTCCCGTTTGCCTGCGGTTCCCCTTCCTCGAGAAAGGTCGCTGGCTGGCTGGATGATCTGGGGGAACAAGACAAGATCCTTCCGAGGGCAAGAGACAGGTCCACAGCCTGGCATCCTCGAGGATGCAGGGGGGGGGGGAAGGCGGGAGCGGAAAGCAGAGAGCGGGAACCAGAGGAGCCAGCCCCGGCCAATTCGGTTCCCCCTCCCCCCACACACGCAACCGGGAGGAAACGAAGTGGGCGCACTATGTTTTGGTGCAGCGAGAAAGGGGATTCCATTCCCCGTTTGCCGGACTTCCCGACGAACCCCGGATGCACTCCGGCTCGGAGAGAAGAGCAGGCGCTCCCGGAGGAGGAGATTCCGAGGAGCCCCGTCCACCCTCCCGCTGCTATTCCCGTGGCTTGCTGGAGAAGCGCTTTGGGACTCTTCCTTCGCGGTCCAGATCAGGAGGAGAGTGCGCGGCAACTCTTCGGCATCTCGCAGCAGCCCTGCCTACTCGTCCCTCCAAGATCTTCGGGGATGGCGCTCCTTTTCGGCTTCGCCTCTTCCTCTTCCTCAGTTTCTCTCGAGGAAGCATCCCCTCCCTCCCGTCCTTATCTTCCTCTCTTCCGACTCCTTCCCTGGGCCCTCACCCCGCCTTGATCTCAGCTCCACGTTTCCCGCTGGGGACCCCGTCCGGAACGCACGATCCCCTGCCACCCTCCCTCATTCCCAGAGAAGAGTTCGCTGGAGTTGTGCCATTGGCCGGCAGGGCGCCATCTCCACCCACACTGCCATCACCCCCTTTTTTCCTCCGAAGGTGCACGGCGGCACGCTCCGCGGGAGTCGGGAGGGCGCCTGCGGGAGAAGGGAACCGGGAAGGGGAAGGAGGGAAAAGCGGATGCAGCACCAACGGCAGTCCCTCCACCAATCCAATTAGGGGCCGCACTCGCTCCCGGACGAGGCGATGCGGACCTTTTGTGCTGCGAAAATCCCATTTTCGGCTCCCTCCGGGTCTGTTTGCCTCCGGTGGCCGAACGGGATCCCGGGAACCCGCGCGCGCATACATTAGCGGGGCGCGTCGCCGGGAAACTAGGGAAGATAAAAATCAGGGAAGAGAGATCGCGACGGAGGGGGAGTTTCCCGTCCGCTCGGAGATGAGTCACCACCTGCCGTCGTCGGGAGATCTGATCGGACGCTCCTCCAGGAGTCCCCCTGACAGGACGGGGTTTCCCGGTGACGGACGGACAGCACTCCCACCCCCACCTCCTTCCTTTTCCTCCCGTGCCCTCGCCACCTCCCTCCCGGTTTCGAGGACTGGCTTCACAGGTCTTTCCACCCTCCTCTCTCTCCCGTGCCGGGGTCCCCCACCACATGGGCGAGTGAGAGCAGGAGGAAGGAAAGGAGTGGAGGAAGTGCGTCCCTCTCCTTCTCCTAGGGGAAGCCGCCGCCGTCCGGGGGCCTGCTTTTCAGCGGGGCGGGGAGCACGCGCGCTCTCCGCCTCCTGCAGGAAGCGACGGGAAAAAAAGCGGGAGAGGTGCGAGGAGGGCGACCTCTTCTTCCCTCGCCCTCCTCCCACTCCACGGACGCGTTCCCGTCAGCCCCTCGCGAGGGCGCGGGGAGACGAGGACGCCCCGCCCCTCATTCAGGCAGAACAAGTTTCTCCCTGCTCTTCCTGCTTCCCTCTCCCCGCGCCCGAAGGCGGCCCTACTTCACCGGCGCGGGCACGGGAGGCACCCTTCCCACCGCCCCTTTATCCAAAGGGAATGAATTGGATTTCCCTTTGGATACCTTTCCAAAGGGAGGCATCCAAGGAGGAGGGAAGTTCTCTCCTCCTTCCTCCTGGAGTTCCAAAGGAACTTCGCCCATGACTCCCGTGAGGCTTCCGGATTCCCGAAACACTCGTCCTCGGAAAAGGCCCGATGGAGGTCCTCCCGGAATAGTCCGGGCTCAAGGTGGAGGGAGGAGGCTGGACTCTCCGAGAGAAAGAGTCCTTCACTGAGGGAATCTCCTGGATGGATGAGGAATGGATTTGGTGGGGCAGGTCTTGGGAAGGATCTCGCCTCCGGGGCACGTCCTTGAGGAACTGAGAGAAGGGGGGAAAGGGAGAGGCTCCCGGCGGCTTTCCCAGATGCAACCCCATAGCCCCTCAAAGGGGTCGCTCCCATATTCCGGTCCGAATCAGGGGTTTCCCGTAGATTCCTCCCTCCCTCTCCCGGATCCGCCCCTGCGGGCGACTTCCTGGCCGTCCCCCTGCGCTCTTTCGGGGAAAAGCCCTTTACACTCGCCCTTTGGCGAGAGGGCGGGGAACGCGAGACGCTGCATCTGACGGGACGAGAGAACCGCCCGACCTCCCAAGGTCTTCCAGGAAGGCCAGCCGGCGTCCCGGAGTCCCGCTCAGAGCGAGAGTGGAGGAGCCTCTCGATCTGCTCGCGCTAGCGAGGGGGAACTCCATGGCGCGATTCCCCCTAGTGGCCTCCCTTCCCGACGGAGATTCCGCTGCACCGCCTCTTCCCACCCTTCCGGAGATCACCGTCACGGAAACGGGAGCTCCCTCCCCGTCCCGACCACACCCTCTCATGGTTACCGCGGCGTCCACGGGAGGCGACTTCTTCCAGCCGGGCACCTCGCGTCCACCCAGCGGCTATCGCAAGCATTCTCCAGCGGCTGCAGGGCGCATCCGACGACAACACCGGGAAAAGAGCGGGAGAGAAGGGGAGGGGCAGTCTCAGAGAGACCGAACCTCGCACACCGGTAAGCTACTCGGCGGCTTGGCGTCTCCCGAGGGAAGGCCTGGAATCAAACCTGCACTCCCCCTTCGACTGTCCTGCCCATCCACTCAGCGGAGGGCCGCTGAGTGATGCGCACCGCAGGGCCGCTTCCTGCGTCCTACCGCTCTCCCATCCGTCTCTTGAACCAAGAGAGGAGAGAGAGAGAGAGAGGAGGGGGTGGGGCGCAAGAAGGGACTCAGGGTGAACTTTTTTCCCCTTTCTTCCCTTCTCCATAGGAAGAGACGTCCTCTCGGATCCCTGTGTGCCTCGCACGCGCTCCAGTCGCAGCCCAAGAGACTCCCGGATCTCCTCTTCCTCCTCATCCCTTTCGCCCTCCTCTTTCTCCTCCTCCTCCTTCTTGCTTTCCAGAGGTAGCCTCCCCTCTCTTCCCCTTCGCTCCTTTCTCCCACTCTCACGGCTTCCTCCTCCCCCGCGATGGACCACTCCAGCTGAGGCGGCTGCACCCTCTCACCTGCTTCGTGACAGAGTCCACCAGCCGCACGAAGATGTCCTGTTCCTGACGAACACCTGGAACACAAGGGAAAAGGAATGAAAGATCCTCTCGGGCGGTCATCTCTTCCCCGGCGGCGCCGGTTCAGGGATGGTCGCGTCCCGCTGAAGGGAGAGAGGAAAGGAGACACGCCGCACCGGAAGCGGGAGCGTATCGAGGCAAGAAGTTTTGCTCCCGCTCCTCCTCCTTCTCCCCCGGGAGAAGGAAGGGACGAGGGTGGGCGGGGGGAGGAAGGAAGGGGAAGGGAGCCGAGGGCTTCGCCCTTCGCCGCCGCCACTCACCATTGGTGTAGAGAAGCTGGAGGCGGTACTGGATCCCGTTGTTGGTCTTCTGACCGTCCGGTTCCTTGGGAAGGAAGGAGAGTGTGGGCCGGCCCCTACGGGGACACTGCGTCCCTCTTACCATGTCCTTCTCGATGAAGCCCACGAAGGCCGTCCTCTCCAGCTCGATGGGCTGCCCCGAGCGGTCGTACAAGGCGATCACGAAGTGGAAGAAGTTGCTCTTCCTCAGGTTGCTAGGAGGCTGCTTCTCGAAGTGGGCTCTCCCTATCCCTGCGCTGCAACGGTACGACATCCCCGTGCCGGCCTCCTCCTTTCCTCTGGAGGGGGACGGGGAAAGGGGGGAGAGAGGGACGGGGGAACGACGTGAAGGACACTAGGTGACCGCCGTTCGACTCGGTCAGCTTTCCGGGAGCACAGGTAACCCAGGGAAACGCCGACACTTTTTCCTCCTCTCCGCTCCTCTCTCTCTGTGCCAACAGCGGCTGGCTGCGACGGGAGATCCGAAAGTGCGGCGGGTGAGGGGGAGGAAGGTCACGTCCCCTTCCCCTCCTCTAGGCCAAGGAAATTCAAAAAAAAAGAGAGAGAGGGAGGGAGGAAATCGCATTTCCCGGAGGCAGCAGCGGCGGCCCCTCGTGCGAAAGCTGTGGGATTAGCGCGCGCGGCGCATGTGCCCGTGGGGCCGGCGGGCGCCCGAGCGGCAGGATCTCTTTCGCTCGAGGATCCTAATCCTTCCCCGGGAGCGTCCCGACCGCTCGCTCACCCTTTCGGCCGTCCTTATCGGACACACCGGGAGCCGAGGGTATCCCGTGAAAGCGTGACTGAGCAGCCGCCGGGACCGCGCTCCGGGAGGAGGGATGCCCCCGGGAACAGAAGAGTCTCGTTCCGGGAAAGATGCTATCGAAAGGATGAGAGAGCGCACACCTCACGCGGTGAGTGGCGGGATCAGCCCGGCACTCCTGGAAGGAGGCGGCCGAAACGCATCTCGTACGCCGACTTTGCGCTCCAGGAAGAGATCCCTGTTCATTCCCCCCTCCCTCCCTTCCTGGACCGCGCCACTGCCTCCTTCCCCCCTCCCTCCCTGCTTCCTACGAAAGAGAACAGAAGGATTCCCCCGGCCACTGCTAGGTTCGGAAGCAGGGGGTAGAAGGAGGACGTGCGTGCTGGGAACCGATCCCTCTTCCTCCTTCTCTTCCGGGCTGCGCTGCCTTCGGGGGGGATTTGGCGCTCGGGGAGGAAAAGAAGACCCTCCATTTCTTCTCGGCTTTCCGAGTAGGCCGGTGGCTGCCTCACGCGTCTTCCTGGAGCCCACACGCGTAGCGAGCGCGGTTCCCCAAAGTGCCATCCAGGCAGGACAGCAGCGGAGACGGAAGGGGGGAGGAGGCACATCACATGCATCCCTCCGGAGACCCACGCGAGCTTCCGGCATTCGCGAACGAGGAGGAGGGGGTGTTTGTGGCCCTCTCCAGTGAGGTAGGAAGCCCTTCCTTTTCCCCTGGGAAGGCCTCCCGCATGTGGAGCGCCGCGCTCCTTCCTTCCCACAGCAAACGGGGGGCAGGCAGGGAGCGAGAGTTGCGGGAGGGTTAGGCGGGTAGAGGCGTTTCCCCTCCTCGGTGGCGCGAGCAGGACGGCGGGAAGGGGGTCGCGGGGAGGAACGGGATGGTTTCGCGCGCGGCTTCCGGCAGGAGGCCGGCTGCGTCCCCATCTTTCCCAAGCGCTGACTTCCCTCCCCCCCCTTGGAGGCGGCAGCGGCGGCGGCACGGTGGCGGCGGCATGGCCGACCACTTCATTAGGGCGAACCCCAGCTGCGCGAGGGTGGTCGGGGTTAATGCGCGAGGGCGGCCGCGGCGGGGGTGGGAACAAAGGGGACCGCCGGGGCGCGGGGGGGGTCGGGAAAGGACGCGAGAAGCAGGGAAGGCGGACGGGGAGGGAGAAAGTGTGGTGGAGGTAGGGGAATAATACCTTGTGTCTACCACGGACTGCATCCACGCCGACCTCACGGGCAGCTGGCTGGGGACTCCCAGAGGTTCCTCCTTGAGGCTCGTTAATGGTCCTCTCGGCTGGTGAACGGAGTCTTGCAAAGCGAACATGTTTTGCAAGAGGCGGAGTCTCTTCCGTGTGTCCTAGGAGGAGATTTATGGCCCTGGCGGACGAGGAAGACCTCCCACGCGAACTCTCCCCCGCGCGTCCGACGGGAGGGCGCCCCTTCCCGGAGACGGTGGCGGTGGTGAAAGAGGGCGCGCGCGCGAGCAGCCCTCGCCGAGAAGTGGGCGAGGAGGCAAATAGGGAGGGGAGAGGGGGCACAGGAGGGGGCGGACGGCCGTTGCGCCCCCTCTCCTCCTTGCTTCGCCTTGCGCGCGTGCGACCCGCACCCATCCCTGCCCTCCTTACCCCCTCCGGGACCGCGGAGCACCTCCGAACACCCGAGGGAGTCGCCTCTTCTCCTTCATCCCTCCTCCCCTCCCCCTCGCCTCCTCGCGCGCGATCCCCCTCCGCGGGAAAACGAGCTCCCTCAGGAGGAGAGGAGAGGGAGGGAGGGAAGAGGAACGTCGCGCGCGCTCCCGTCTCGTGCGCGCCCGGCACGTGATCACCGCCCGTAATATGGCGTTAAATTATCTGATTTGCGCCCGGACAGGAACCTCTGCCGCCGCCGGGATCTCCCGCGAGCGGGAGGCTCGCCGCCCCTGTCGCGCGCGCGCGCCATCGGGAAGGAGAGCGGAGGTGGAAAGAGGAGGAAGAGGGAGGGGAGGGGAAGGGGGGGAGGGAGGGCAGAGGAGCTCCTGGTCTCCTGACGGGCACCGCTCAACTCGGCCGGCCGGGAAGGCTCGCGAGCGCGCCCTCTCTCCCGGAAAACGTTTCCGGAAGCGGCGGCGGCGGCAGAGGGAACGCCATCTCCTGCCTCTCCGCCGCCCCGTACGATCGCCCGTCCGCGTGCGTGCGTGCGTGCGTGCGTGCGTGCGTACGTGTGTGTGTGTGTGCGTTGCCGCTTGTTTGCTTTCCTTGTCCCCCCCCCTCCCTTCCTCCCCTTTTTTTTTTGCTTCTTTCTTGCTTCCCCTCCTTGCACGCGTGCGTTCCGGGAAGAGCCATCCTGCCCGGCGTTACGCATCTCCACAGTTCCATTTGTCATCCGTCAGAGGTGCTCCCCAGAAAGGTCACTGCTCCAGAAGCACCTTCCGGTGGCTCCGAGCAGGCAAGCGACGACCTTGGGGTGGGGGGGATGGAGGGGGAGGAGGCGTTCTGTGCAAAATCCCTTCTCTCCCCCCTCCCGCCCCGCTTTGTGGCGACGCGAGGAAGGGCCGTGATCCTGGCGAGTGGCTGCCATTCCCACCTTCCCGAAGGGGCTGAGGATGACGCGCGGAGGGCCGCCCCCCCCCCTTTCCCCAGAGGAGCATGTCGGCCGCCAGTACCCTCGGAGGGCACCGCGGATCCCGGGCGCGAACGGGCGCGCGCCCCACCCACGCGGATGAGACAGGTGATGAGACAGGTGCCCGCTTCCTCTCCCCTTCCTCCTCCTCCTCCCCTTCCTTCCCCCTCTCCCCCTTCCCTCCCGAGCGCGTATGCGGACGACCACCGACCCGCTCCGCCGATCGACTCCCTTGCCCGGGAGATCAAAGGGAGAGGGGGTAATACGGACGGCAAAAAACGGCGCAAACGGGGTGGAGGAGCTCCGCACCCTTGGTATATCCACTTACCTTGAAATCCACTGTGGAAGGGAAGGCGGGGCGAGTTGAAGCTGTCAGGTGTGGACGACGGTGGTTCGGTGGCGACGGGGGGAGGGAACTTTCGGTTTCAACCGCGGTTCATGCTGGGGCGATCCATCGCGGTCACGCACTGGGGATGGGCACGGTCGTCGCTGCGGTCGTCGTCGTCGCCGCCGCCGCCGTTGTCGTCGTCGCCTTCGTTGTCGTCGCTGCTGCGGCCGCTGCTGCTGTTTTCCTGCCGGCGGTCGATCCGAGGAGCACTGGGGATCCCACTTTTCCCTTCTTCCTTCCTTTGTTTGTTTGTTTTCTTCCTCTTCTTCTTCTTCTTCTTCTTCTTCTTCTTCTTCTTCTTCTTCTTCCTCTGCTTCCTCTTCCTCTCTCTCTTTTTTTTTCCTTTTTTCTTTTTTTTTTTTTTTTTTTTTTTTTACGACCGGTAAAAAAAGGTCCACAGAGTGACGAGTCGGATCCCCGTGAATAACCCGCAGAACTGCACTAAAAGCTAAAGCGCTTATGACAGCTCTAAATGCGGATAAGAGAGAGAGAATTTGATGTTTTGACTCCAGGGAGGTTGGCTTTTGTCGTTTCTCTTTCCAGGCAACAGATCCTCCCTTGGGCCACTCCCTCTAGAGACGTATCAGAGATGTGCAAATATCTGCAAAGTAGTCGAGAGTCCTCTCCGAGCGGCAGCACCAATCAAGCCAGCGCATCGGGGAGCCAGCAGCCAATCCTCGAGAGCATTACGTCACGAGCCGGGAATCCCGTAACGCCGTAGGTTCCCCGTCGCGGGTAGTGTCACACGCAGCCGGGCGGAGGGGAGGCTGGGCGCGCGCGCGCAACCAAGCAAGCAAGCCACCGCCCCCCGTTTTCGTCTCCCCCTCCCTGTCCCCCCTCCTCTCTCTCTCTCTCTCTCTCTCTCCTCCTTCCGGCCAGCCTCCCCAGAAGAAAAAAAAAAAAAAAACATCCACTCCCCCCCTGGTGATACGCCGGAGTGGCGCTGTGGCCACTTCGGCATGTCGTTTAGCACGCTGAGGAGGAAAGGGGGAGGGGAAAGGGGGAGAGAATCGCTGCAGCGCGTGCTCAAGGCAACGGTCGGATCAGCTGGGTCGTTTTGCCGGCATCATCATCTCTTTTTCTTCTTGCGATGGGAGGAAGGGGAGAGGGGAAGCCGCGCACGCGCCTCGGAGCGAGGTCCCTGCGATACGACGGTCCTCCGGAGAGGAATCCCTCCCTGCCACCCCTTCTTCCCCCATCCAAAGAGAGACCTCCTCCTGCAGGACGGCAGACAGACCAGAGAAAGGCAGAGCACGGCGCCGCCACCCCCTCTCCCCTTCCACCTCCCTCAGCGAGGCGACCCCGCGATCCCGGACCTCGGAGAGCCATCGGCACATGCGCCGCCGATTATCCAGGAGCGCCGCCAGCTCCCGGGAAGGATCGGGAAAAGTCTCTCTCCCGTTGGTTCCTAGTGCCGAATGGCCAGCGCCGCTCGGCAACCTCCCCGAGAGACTCCAAGAGGACACGCGCGCCGCCGCCCCGCAAATTCCGGGACGGAAGCCGCCGCAGGAAGGCCTGCCTTCTCGGGACGCCGGCAAAACCGGCCGACTGGTGGAAGGTGCCCCGCCCCTCCCGGGAAAAATCTGGCCATCGCCAACAGGCAGGCAGGGAGGGAGCGAGGCAACCCCGCGGACGACGACACAGGAGGGGGAGGAGGCAGGCAGGGCGCCTGCCCCGCTGGGCGACGGGCGCCTGGCCGAAAAGGTGAGGGGGAGGACGTGCGCGCAGCCTCTTCCAAGAGGGTGTGGCGTGGGAGGAACAGGAGCTTCCTTCCGTGTTCCCGAGAACTCCTCGAAGTTCTCCATCCAAGGGATTCTTCGCTCCCTGGCTCGACCGCCTCCTCGTCTGCCGCCTTCCTGCCCTGCTTCCACGAAAACGTGCCTCCCCCGGGTTCCCTAGGGCGAGGTTCCCCACAACCGGAAGGGAGGGAAGATGCCGGTAAGGTTCCCCGGAGCAGCGAATCCCGGGAAGCAACGGAGCGCCTGACCACGCGGGAGATAGCCCGAAACTCATCCGCGGGGGAACTCTATCACTCTCCCTTCCCGGATGCCTTCGATCCCGGAGGAGAGGACTCGCGTTCCTTCCTCGCTTCCTCCGCTCCGGCCCCGATCTTCGCGTTCTTCCGCAGGAAGGATCCCGTTCCCTCCCTGCTCCGTCGTCCCGAGTCGAGCCGCCAGACGGCGCCCGCGAACAGCGTTCCTTCTGAAGGCTTCCGGGAACTCCTAGCTGGTCGGGACCGCTCAGCCGGGATCCCCGAGTCTCGGGAAGGGGCTCTGTCTTCCAGGAAGCTGAGGCCCCGTTTCTCCCCTCGGTGGAGGTAGCGATCCCTACCAGCGCCTCCTCCGATGCGGACGCGCGCCTTCTCTGGAGAATGGAGCAGAACGCACGAGCAGACGACCACCTTGAACACTCGCCGGTCCAGATGATAAGCTGCCCCCAGGCAAAACGAGCTCTGCGGTCCATCTCGCGGGAGGAACGTTCCTTGGAGACCTTCAAGAGCGATGCTGCTTCCCATCGACCTCTCCCGGTGACGACCGCCCCGATTTCATCTCCGTCCCGCCACTGCTTCGTCGACGCCGTCTCCGATGACATAGGTTGCAGGGGTGCCACATGATCAGAGCGATCCTGCCGTCCCTGAAATACCGAACAGGGATCGTGAGAACCGCGTGGCGGATCCCAAGGAGGAACCGCATAGCTCCAGCAGGAACGCGGCATCCCTCTCAAGGGGGGACGCAGCTCATCTGCGCTTGCGTGTGGACTCTTCTTGCGTCTTCAGAGTGCCTCGCATCTCTCCCTTAGTGACGAGCGAACATGGGCTCTGGTCCATTTCACAGCATGCCCGGTTAGCTGAGGGAGACGATCTGACCTTCCATCCGCTCCTCGCGGCCGGATGACCTCTTTTATCAGTCTCCTTCCACCGATGCTCCGGGAGAGCACGACTGAGGCTGAAATGACCACATGCGGGCGAGAAGGTCACGCGAAATCGTTCCGCCAGAACAGGTCAAAACGCATCATGCAGGCGGCTGCACGCAAAAAGTGGTGAACGCTTCCGCGAGGTCCGCAAGGGGAACGCAGAGTTTGCATCTCCGGAGCATCCTCTAAACAGCCACTGTGGAGATCTACATCGTCTGTCCAATCATCGGTCGGTCGAAGAAGGACACCAATCTGCCCGCGACGAAGATCGATGAGGCGTACTCTCGGTCCAGGGCAGGAGGAGGACACGGGTTCGAAAGGAGGAGGCGAACCCGCCTGAAAGGGCCCTCAATTTGACAACCCCTCCTCACTTTCCCCATTCTCCAGTCCTAGTGACAGGCCGGATGCCCTTCCCCCGTAAGAACGGACACAACTGGGAGGGTCATGAAATGTGGAAGCTGTGAAAAGTCCATCCCTTGCATTTCTTTAGTGATCCGGAGCCTTTTTAAATGAAATCTTCCTTTCCGGACAGTACTATCCCTCTACAATTTTTCAGTTCATTTTCCGAGGCGCTCCAGTCATCTCCTTCCATTTTTTTTGGAACGTGATCCTTCTAGTTTCTCCACTCGCTTGTCAGCGCCAACTCGCTGGTAGTTGCGCGGCGTGTTGCAAGCGTGGCGCTCCCTGCGGCAGCCGTTGTGGGTATGCCTGAGGAGAAAACGGGTGTGTCCTCTAGACAAATATCTTCCACTGTTCGTGCCTCCCACAGCTCAACATCCTTCTAATCCTTCCCTTCATTGGATCCTGGTAACAACGAAGGCTGGTGGTCAGCAGAATCAGAGTGAAAAGTGGGAAGACCTTCCTAGTAAGGACCGATGCCAAGCACGCAGCGGCGACTTGAAAAACAGCAGCCCACGGAAATTCTCCCGCTACCGCAGGATTGTGGGCGGAAGAGATTCCTCGACGTGAAATGGAGATGGCAGCACCGTTCCCGTCCACGAAGATCCAGCGGCGTCTTGCGCATGGAAGGAGAACTCGATTTTCACCCGGGTGAGCCGGGGCGTTTATTACGAAAACAAATCACATTACAGGGGAATTGTGGTTGGGCCGTTGGTCCAACGACGCACAATTTCATGGAGACCCGCCGGGTGACCGGTTCGCAGACCGGCGCGTCAGCAGAGGGGAGGAAGGGAGGAGAACTCGAGGAGTCGACTGAGCTGTTGCTGCGCAGGTCTCGCGCACCATGGAGAGAGGCAGCGTCTTTGCGACGCGTTCTGGAGGCGCAGCGTCGACCAGACCAGTTTTCGGAAGGGGACCTCCCTAATCAGCTCGGGAATGAGGGTCCCGTGAAAGCACCCTGAGGAAAAAAAATCAGCTGCATGGAAAATTCGTGCGTCAGGATGTTATCGCGCCACTCCCGCAGAATGGATCGGAAATAGCGCATCCGCTAGGCGCTGGAAAATGATTCCTCAGGAACACGATTTTTTTTTTGGGGGGGGGGGGGGGGGGGGGATCAAACAGAAAAGGGAATACGGCGTGGGGAGTTGCTGAGCACATCTGAAGAGCAAACCTCCTGGCGCCAATGACGTCAACGAGCGTTCCTGACAAGGCACGCGAAAGTGAAACTCCCTTGGACCAAAGTCAAGAACTCTCGGGGAAGGCTCTGACACCAGAAGGAGCACGAACGTGAGACAGGCGCCCAGATTCCAGGAAGCTCTGGATTCGGGACCTCTCTGAGGCTGGGAATCCTAGGATCGGAAGAGGACAAAGAGAGGAAAAAAAAAGATAAAATACATCATCTCAAGCTCAAAAGACACAGCTTAACGCGACGATAAATCACTGGCACGATTCGCGAGCCGCTTCACTCTTTTTGAATCGATCAGAGAGGCTTTGTGCGAGAGATAAATGGGCGCTCAGCAACTTTGTTGCTTAGTATTTTGAAGTGTAAACACCACCGAGTACTCATTGAAGGCAATTATCCAGTTCAGATGGAGACGTAAATCCTGAACAAATAAAGGCGAACATAAATCAGTCTCCGTTGGAAAACAAGGAGCTTGCTAACGGGTGCGCCTCTATCCCGGTCTATCGAATGAGACCCGCACAGAGCCTGCGACGTGGAGGACAACGCCCCGAGGACGAGCTTCTGCAACGTAACCGACCCAACCTCTGTTTCCACCCCTTGCTCCTAAATCATCATCCGCAGGCATCGGAAAAAAGTCCCACTTATCCATTTTCTTTTTCAGGCTGGTTCAAAACCACGTCTGATGGTTCGACGCCGGGAGGCTCCCTCTCCCCCTAGTGGAAAGCACGTTTGGTTTTCCAAACACCTCACCGTTCCCAAATTGGAAATTAGCTGAGCGTCTCCGTGTCGAGATGCAACCTGTCATTCACTCCTCGGATCGAAAAAGACTGCAGGTTTAGAAATTCATCCCACGTAGGATGGGCAGGAATAAAAAAGTAATAGGTACGTTTATTCAGGGATGCACTGATAATGAATGATTTGTATTTCCCGATCCGAGGCCGGCCGTCGGGTGACGGATGACTGCTGATTACGCACCTTTTCCTCTCTCCATCCTTTTTTTTTCAAGGCTTTTTCCTCTCTCTCCCTTTGTGCAAGATCTCTCAGGGGTTTCCTCTTGGGTGCTGGCAACTGTTGTGACTGGAAACCAGCGGGCGGACGGCTTATCCCACCACCTAGTGAACGAGATGAACCGCTGTCGCCTTCAAAGAAATTTGTCCATCTCCATTACACGGTCGGATGAAGGTGAGAGCATGCGCCCCCGCCACCCATGATCAGGAATCTCTGCCGAGGGCATTTTGGGGTACCCGACAACCTGACGCTGCCGAGACCTCTGTCTCATCTCGTTTGAAGTATCACTTACGCATCTTGGGACCTGGGACGTAGAAAGCTCGAGGATGACGACACTGATGTCAGCCGAGTCCGGGCTGGAGTTGGATTCTCTTTATGGACCGTCCCGCTCATTTTGGTGCGCTGAAGTGGCCCGAAGGAGCGTTAGCATCTACGACTTACTCCATCGTGCAGGAGATTCCACTGTTGTCATCAGCCACGCGGCAGCAGATTTCGATTGCCCTCCAAGCTTCCCTGTCTTGGAAGCTTGGAGGGCAATCGAAATGGAAACGTGCATTTCGCAGTCACCACCAATCGAATTTTCCGGCAGCAAAAGTTCCCGGAAACGTGCATTCATCGAAAATCCTCAACGGTCAAACTCAATCTCCTAAACAGGTCGTGGGGTCATGGGACCTGGTCTCTTGACGCCCGCTCAGCCACGTGTTCAAAGTCTCCTCCAGGACACAGAAGCAGAGGCCCCCTCTTGGATGGGCAAATTTTCCAAGACCTTCCTTGGTTCTCGACTACGGCCAGGTGGACATGTGTACACGTCCAAGATGTTTCCCCTGAAGTGCACATGCACCATCGTGGTGTGCAGAGCTTACTTGTGCGAGATGCCACAGTGTAGGAAACCTTTTTGATCGATTTGCACTTCGCGTGCCACCCCATGTCACATCCCGGTGCGCAGGCAGCTTCCAGGTGGAAGCCGTCGTCTTCCGATGGCGTCCGTTTTGGAGCAGCAGTTCGGTTCCTAGGTTGTGATCTGCAGAGGCCAATGACTCGTCTGCCACGGTCAGAGCCAGTACAACACAAATCATATTAAGGATGATTGACGTCTCTTGTTGCATAATGAATTAACAGGATTGCAGCGTATTTTCTCTGCTAACAATTCTCTTTCACGTACCGAGTGGCGAAAATTCCCCATCCGAGTATGGAACTAGGTCCATCAGATCGATGCCGGAGGGCAGTTGTTTTCACGTCTCCTCGTGCTTCCGTTTCCCAACATCTGCCGGTTAAACTGTATAGGGACTTGAGGGCAGAACCCGCGATCCCTGCCACTCATCCGTGTGTTGATTCGGGACTCCTGGGTCATCGGAGCATTTCCCCGGTTGGTCTTGCAATTCCGTAAGGAATCTGCATGGGCATCTCCCGCCGCATAGCCTGCGATTACTGATTTGAATTTTCGATGTCTGCTCCCGATACGAGTTCATAGGCACCTTTATGGAGCAGTGGAGTCAAATGGTCAGCGAAGCATTTCTTCCATGCTCCCGTAGGCAGAGACCTGCCATGCAGAACATTTTTCTGGAATACTCGAGAAACTGTTATGCTTACCTAATGGCTAGTGGCTGAAATCTATCCCGGTCACCTTTACCTAATGAATGGGGCTATTTATCCTTTGCAACACACACCGTGGAATGATTTGGTACAAAGAAGGAACGGCATGCAGCTATAAGCCCTGTGCTTCCTTGTCTTCCTGTCTCCTCCTTTCCTTCCCCTCCCTCCCTTCCTCCTTCGAAGAGGAAATCTCACTCCTGCATCTGATTGACTTCTTTGCAGGCTCCTCACGTATCAGCTGCTAAGAAACCTGCATCCTCAAGCACAAATTCTTTTGGTTTCGAAGATCGACCTCCAACAGCAGCTGGTCTTCTCTGTTTTTTCATTTTCTGAATAGAGGCGAAAGCAGTTCCGCATCCGAGGTCGGCTACAGGTCTGGCGGCTGCTGTCGGTCTTGTGATGTGACCGTTCCGAGATCAAGGGAGAACCCGGTGTTCGCGGATCTGCGTTGTTCCCATGGAAGTACTTCCCACCAACAGTGTCGATCAGGGTATGTGCGTGTGTGCGTGTGTTTTTTGCGGGGTGCGGGTGGGAAGGAGGGGAGGAAGAATGGGCGTTATCACCAGCATCTCCCCAACACGGCGCGCTGTCATCCCTCCGGCAGCAACCGGTGTGAGAGCGCAGGGAACGTTCGTTAACAGATCCCTCCAAAAAATTCGAGCGGCGCAGATACGGACGACTCCTCTTTTCGGGGCCGAACCGTCCGCCCGTTTCCCTCGTCCAGTCTCGACGAAGCGCCACCCGTTCACTCGCTGGTCCCCTGTCTGTCCATCCCTCTGGACGCAAGAAGTTGGCCCAGCTGAGCACCAGTGGCTTCCCAGATCAATGAAACACGCAGCGTGAGCTCTCCGGGACGACACATTTGTTTTTTTTTTGGTCTCCCCGGCTGTCCCCAACTGTCCACGCTGGCTTTCTGGCAGTTGGCGCGCACGCTGACCGCACCGCTCCCAGTCACGAGATGGAAGGATAAAGGACGTTTTTCCAGAAGCGTGGAACAATTAGGAGGTGGTGCGAGGAGCAGTCCTGAGAGAGGGTGCCCGTGGATTGCGGCGCAAGCAGGACGGGAAGAAAGCGTCCATCTCGTACTCGCTTCCCTGTCGTCCCCAGATCCTCCAAAGGCCGGACAACTCCTTTCCGACTCTCCGGTCCTCCCTCATCCTCACCAAGAGCAAGGAGGAGGCTTCCATTTCCTCCTCCTCTCTTCCGCGCGACGACGACGACGACCGGGTCCTTGCTCTCCAGGCGTGCCTGGAGAGCAAGGACCGCCTCCATCCGCTCGCTTCGACAGATCAGAGAACCTCGTGCCGCTTCCGACGGGATGGCAGGTCCGCAGTAGGAGCGTTTCGTCCTCGCAGGAGATTCCGAGTAGGAATGAGCACTCAACGGAGGCAATTAGCTCTGTCCTAGGAACCCGGTGCGTGGAGATTCCGCCGTAATTGGACTGCCTTCCCGTACAGTAAGAACCCCCCCCCCCTTCCCGCCTTCCCTCCTTCCCGAACTGCGTCTTATGTTCCTCCTGGAACACCATTTTTTATTTATCTGGCTGATGCTCGCTGAGCATCTTCTCGTTTGCCCTCGGTTCCTTTTTGCTTCCCTCTTCCCGTCCTTGCTCGGAACACGCTGGATGGAAATCGGGTGCGACGGGAAGGGCAGACGTTCTTGGAAGCCTCGAGGGCTCCGTTCCTGCGCGCGCTCGAAAGCGAAGTCGGGGATAATGCACAGTCACCGGCGGCGCGGTGATCTCTTAATTGGCAAGGCTCATTTGTTCAGTCTGGACGGCAGAGACCTTCCGCCGAGGTTGATGGCCGGAAGGCGGCCAGCGAAGGGACCCCAGCGTGATGCACCTCCGACTCGTTAGCGAGACCAGAGGCGAACCGCTCGAAGGAACCGGGGAGCTGGAAATGCGTGAAGTGCGCGCTCGTGAACGCCCGCACTTGCAGCAGCAGCAGCAGAAGAAGAAGAAGAAATCTGCAGCCAGTGTGCGTTTTTGCGCGCGCGCGCGCCTGCCTCCGCGCAGACAACCGGGAGCACCCTCGATGCTGCCTCCGCAGCGGGATCACTCGAATAGGGGCGTCCGCGGGTAGCGTGCGCGCACACTTGCGTGGAATGGGTGCCGGGACAAGTCCAGACTCCGGATCTTTTCCTCAATCATTTGGGAATCGTAAGGAGGAAAGGGGGTAGCGCTAGGCACAGACCGGCGAGCTTGTTCCGGTATGGCAGGTGCACCCGGCATCCATTGCGGTGGACGCAGCAAACGCGGGGAAGACCTGGAAAGTCTTCGCGTCGCTCTCTTGCAAAGACAGTGCGCGCTCCTCTCTTCCGCGGTCCAGCCCGATCTCCAGTGGAGAACCTCCGCGTCACTTCGACCACGTAAAGGAATGCGCACGCGTGCCTTCGCTGCTGCTCCGCTGAACCGATGCCGGACGACACGCGTCCGACACCACAGATGCTCCCATCGCCGGTGCTTAGGACTCCGCGATTCGCCGGGCGCGGTGCCTTTGGGGGGGTGAAAGTCGTCTTCCTGCGCTCCCGGGGTTATCAGTGCCGCTGCCGCGGACATGCCGCAGACAGCTCGCTTTAAGAGTCACCGTTCCCCGAAACCGGGAGGGACCTTGGAAATTCGCCGGTGCGGAGGTTTTAGATCCGGAAGCAGGATGCGAATTGGTCCATGGTGTTTCCGCGCGGTCCATCGGGGCGCTGCGGGGCGACAGCGAGCCAAGGTGTGCGCGCCGGGGGGGGGAGGGGGGAGAGAGATTTTCTCCTCTTGCGACCGCTTCGGATGGGGCCGGGTCTCCCTCGCCCCGACTGCTTATTTACGCTGCCGAGGAGCTCCCTGCATCTCCGCAGATTCCCGAACGGCGTGTGACCAAAGGGCGACACAGCATTTTTTTTTTTTTTTTTTTCTCCTGCTGATCAAACAAAGGCAGATGTTCCACGAGCGGGAGGCGAACGCCGCAGTGTATCTCATCGGGGGTGCATGGCGTGTTCGCCTCCGCCCGTTGTTGCGTCATCATCTCGCGGTGTTTGTTTGGGACTTCCTCCTCCTGTTCCGTTCCGTTTGTTTGCACGTTTGTTTGTTTGTCCCCTGTGCTCGGACGTTTCGGTTCCCTGGAACACAGGGCCTCCCTGGATGATGACACACGATCGCGTCGAGGACCGCTTGTGGTCGAAAGCGGGTCCCGGTGTCACGGGAAGAACCCGCTCGATTCCTCCTCTTTTTGTGTGCGCGTGTGTGTAATGCCGAGGGGATTTTTTTTGTTTTTCCCGTCCGCACGTCTGGAATCCGCGCGCGAGTGCTGCGTGCGTTCGGAGCGCGTCTCCCGGCTCCCGCTCGCACCAACTTGAAAGGGCAACTTGAGCGGCCAGATGGCGCGCGCTATCCGACAATATGTCACGATCCGAAGTACCTCCGTAGCTCCTCCGTTTCGGTTTGTTAGCTTTGAAAAGAGTCCCGAAGATCGCAGAATAATGGCACGAAATGGGCATTGTGGAAACTGGGCCACCCAATTTATCCCTCGCGCTCTGAATGGGAAACGTCAAATTGATGACGCAAGTGAATTCTGATGTGAAATTCGAGGGTCTTCTCCACCTGTTTTGCCATCACAAATCTACATCAAGTGCCTTTCTCTCTCTTACCCTCCCCCCCTTCCTCCCCCTCCCCCCTCTACATCTCTAACTGGTAGGAAAGAGTAATTTGCCTTCTGTTTGAGGGCAATCCATTCTTTCGGTCTCCGACCTCGGTCGCTAACGGCCGTTCCCTCCAATATCGCACGTACGTAGGCACAGAAGACATCAGGACATCAGCTGGAAGGTGGAGGGGGGAGGGGACCTTCCCGTAATGCGGACAAGAAAGCTTCTCCGGATTCGGTCTGCTGAAAGCGATCGAATCCTTTTTTATTGCAAGTTCAGGAGGATCATCGATCCGAGACAGATGAGGAAAAGAGAGGCGGAGAGAGGGAAAATCTCTGCAACGAAGAACCTGCTGCCCGATCCTCTCCACGCAGTGAGCTTGGAGAGATCCCAAGCATCCGACTCTTCCTTTGCCCTGAGATTCTCAACGGATCAGGAGTGAGAAGAGGGAAAGGGAAGAATGGTTCCGCAACTCCGCGTGTTCCCTCCTTTTTCCCTTCCCCCATCCTCTACCAGTTTTCCTGCAGCAGCAAACAGACTGAAGGACGCTCTGCTGCCGAAGAAACGGGAGGGATTTCCTCGGAGGAGGAGGTGCAAGCGACACTTCCCGAGATCGGAGGATAACCGCTCCTCCCTTGAACGTGTCCGCCGCGAGATTCGTGCGAGAAGCATCACCCCCTGGTCCATTCTTTTCCCGGACGAAACCCTCCAAGGATCCCTTCCGTTCCCGGGCTCCACTCCAGAGAAGGCCTCTCCGAGGACTCGGATAGGCTTCGCCCTTTTCGATTTTCTCAAGGGAAAGATATGCGGGAGCTCAGGACTCGGCCTCTGGAACTTAAACGTAAAGAGTCAGGACTCCTCCTCATCCTTGCCACCTCATGATCTCTAGGGACTTCTTTTTCGTTCTTCCTTTCTTTCCTTTTTTCTGGATCTCTCGGGTGACGTGTCTGCCGAGCCATGCTCAACATGATGGCAAGTCCTCTTCAAGGTCAGATGAGCGAACGTGTGCATTGTGCGTGTTCACCCCTCTGCGAAAAGGAGAGAGAGACACGCAGAATACCCGGATACCTGAGGAGCAAGCCCACTCGTTAGTCGAGGCACTGTCGCTGATGCGAATCGGAGAAGCTGCTGCTGGACCACCGTGTCTTATTTTCCACTTCCTTCCTTCTTCCTTCCTTCTTCCTTCCTTCCTTCTTCCTTCCTTCTTCCTTCCTCTTCCTTCCTCCAGTCCTCTTTCTCCTCCACTTCCTGTCCTCGTCGCTCTTTCCTTCGAGGAGTGAACGGAAGTCAGTGCCTATTGTACGCGCATATTGCTTACTGGGTCCTATACTCGCCGACCACCCTTACCAACGACAGCATGATGAGCACAGAGCTTGAGGATTTTCTGAAGACGCTGCTGCCTTGGCAACCGGATCGCATCGATAGACACCTGTGCTCCTTCGCGATGGGTGGTTTGATACCACAGTGTGAGAGAATGAACATGATCTTCCGTTCCAAGAAACCAAAAAAAAAAGAAAATACAGAGCTTGGAAACAACTTCGAGGAGATGCTGCGTTCTTTGACCTTGTGATATCCGTAGCTGGAACCACCCACACACATAGTACACTTTGGTACACCCTCGCGGTGCTGCACTTTGGTACATCCGTACATTGGAAGCAGCAGCAAGCATCGAGGGGAACTAACAGCCTCCATCCAAGTTGTTCCAGGAGTACACTCACCCATTCAGACTGGAATGTATCTTGCCGAAGGGCAGTCGGATGATCATTCTGGGCATCTCCTGCCCATCGGAGAATGCGTCAGCTGCCATTGAGAAATTCCAGGAATAAAAAGGATGGATGTGGCTACACCGAGATGCAGCTTACCAGCTGTCGCCACTGGAGCACAGCCAACGTTGGAAGCCTTGGTCCTGGCATATAGGAGGTCCCTTGTATCCTGTAGATCGGTCACGCAAGGAACTGAGATCCTTCGGATTTCCTTGCTGTGTGGAGAGAGAAAAAAAAAAAGATGGTACCAATCTCCTCCGATATACATTACGGCAAGGACATGTACGCGAGACTCACCGAATTGTTCATACTGTGCCGAGTGCGACGCCAGAACTCCCGCCTGAGCATCTGTCATCCTTGGATCACGGATTGCTGGAGTGATACTATGGCGATGAATCGTAGAGCGCTCCACCCCCGCAAAAAGAGATGAGTTGGGGATGCGTCAACTCTCCTCGATGTTTGCTCTTTTTATCCATGCCGAATGAGCATCTGGGAGGAGTGATCTGATGCGCGCTTCACTGAAAAGTCCGAGGGATGCATAAAAAGAATGAGGGAGACTGATTAGCCGGCGAATCCACGTTTGGTCGACTTGGCGCCTCCGTCTTAGAGAGAAGCAAGGGTGTGATAAGGAATAGAAGCTGGTAAGACCACACCCCGGGGATATTCAACGTCCATTTTGGACTCTCGTTTCTAGATCCTGCACGCTCTCCCTTAGATGCAAGAAAAGATACAAGCAGCAATTCTTACTGCTGGTGGAAAGGAATGTTTGTATCAGAACGTCTCCATGTCCTCTTTGTGGCATTCAATAGTCTCTGTGGTCACGTGGTGCTCTTGGAAGGCTGTCTCATGAGATCGATCAGGTAGCTGGCCGGAGTGTATCCGAAAGAAGATGGACAGTTTGTACTTTCAAATTCAATGGAAAAAAATTCGGAGACCGAAAGTTCTTCCACGAAGTCCTCAGAGATGACGATCATGAGAGACTCCTTGAAATGGGGAATGGGGAGCATTTCCATAGAGCCGGGTGGACCGGCTACTGATTGGTATGAGATTTTCTGTTTGCAGAAGGTGGAAGGATGAGGATGCTCATCAGCCGAAACTCTCGAGAACATTCCCAGGAATTCATATCGAATCACGATCTTTCGAAGACCCATCAGTTCACAAAGCCACCAGTATAAGATGGGCTGCTGACTCTCCAGAAAGAGAACACCTCAACTGATGATGCTGTTACTCATGAACTTTCTTATTCAGCCTTCTGTTCAGATTTTCAAAGGACAAAGGGGCATTTGAAGTGGACAAAGGTACGTTCCCGACAGAGAGGTCTTCTGACCACAAACCAGGCGAAACTTTTTCTGGATGGAAGTCTTGATTTCCTGCTTTTCTGCACAAACTCTTTCGTGCTTGTCTTTCACGAAGGATGTTCCGGAGGATGCAACCAACACCGAGGGAGATCCCACCATCTTCATCTCCGTTTGCGCTTTGTTGCCCACGAGTGGCTGAGCTCTAACGAGGACTTGTTCACTTCCGCAAGTGACCCAACCTGCGCGCCCTCGTTGGAGGACATGTGGCTCCGCCTGCGGTAACAAGCATTGCAGGTTTGAATACCCAGATCCTGAGCCGGCACGCTGAGGAATGGGTGCGTCATGGGTTTCGAATTCTCTCCTCAGGATAACGCTGGTTGACCCACGGGCTCCGAGTGCAGCACTGGTTGACAATTGGTCACTCCGAGGCATTTATTCATAAAAAATAAACATATTTGTCTGTGGTTGGACGTTTGATCTTGCCCCGTTGCTTATAAATACGAGAGAGAACCTGCCAGGAACTGGCACTCAGGTCAGCGGGGTTCACGTCGGCAGCACAGGAGAAGGGGAGACAAAAAAAAAAAAAATGAAACAAAAAATACAAAGTCAAAAAATAGGGGGAGAAGATTCGGGAAGGGATCACTGTGTGCTGGAGGGTGTTCTCTGTATCCTTACAAGGATGCCGGCAAGTTCCTTTTTCAAGACTCCCAGATGGGGCCATCTTGATGCTGTCCTCATGAAGAGGACAGAGAAATAGATGGCGTCTCTGTCGTTCTGACCTCCTCTGGCGTTGCTCCATGCAACCACGATCCCGCATAGGCAGCAAAATGCTGCTAGGGATGCAGCTGGCGTGAGGGCGTTGCCCAGGAAGAGACGCTTCGAAACGTCTCTAGCTTTGCCGCCGGAGGGTTTCAAGGGTCGCGGCAAAGCGTCCCCAAAGGGGCCGGAGGGCAACACAGTGCACTGGGAGCTGCTGGAGGGATTCCCGCTCCCTACACCTTGCACAGTTTGGGTTCGCAAATCCCCATGTCCACAGATGTCGGCGGCTGTTGCACGGGAGGCCCCAGTGCAGCAGCATCAACGCCGACTCCTTCCACTTTTAGGAGGTGTGAATGTTTATGAGCACCGGGGCCCATTGCAGGTTTTCCTACGAAATACCCAGTATCACGCCCCTGCGGAAAAGTCCACGAGGTCGAGCAATTGGGTGCGGCACTGGTGATAACCGGAAACCGGTTGCCCTCGTACTGACCGTGATTGGAAGTCGACCTCCCTTCGGAAAGCGCCCTTCAAATAAATTGGGAAGTGTCCCTTTGAGGTTCTTTTCATAGGAGGAAACCAGGAGCAGTTCCCTTGCGGGTTCCCTCCAGATAAGAAAATTCCAGGAGTGGGTTTTTTTCAGGTTCCCTTTGAAAAGAAATGAGGAGTGATCCCCCTCTGGGGGACCCCTCAAGAGAGAATAAGGAAGAGGTGGTTCCCTTCGGGATTCCCTACCAAGCGTAAGAGGAATGGACTCCTTTTTCCAGAGCCTTCCTGGATTCATAGAGTGGTCCCTCCGGGGTTACCCCCTAACCTGAAGAGCTGACAGGCACCCTCGGGTGGCCTGGACAGAGTTTAAGAGCTTCGTGAGTCCCCCCTGCGGAGGTGGATGATTCTTCAGCACTTGACGAACCCAAAAGAAAAAAGAAAAAAAAAGATCTGAAAGGAGAGCAGAGAAAGCAGAAGAGCCGTCAAAGGGATTTCCAGCACCTCCAGCGGCTTTGCCTCGAGCGGCTTGTGTTGGAGCGCACCGCTCTCCACATTGGTGCGTGCACCGCCCATCGCTTAACGACCTCCGGTACTCCTAAGATACTTCGTCCTTTGCCGAATTCCATGGTTTTCGGCGTCCTATGACCATCCCTCTGACGGATGCAGGTGCCCTCCGTCGCCGGAGTGGCGGGCCGTCCTTCTTCTTGCCTCCCCTCGCGCTTCCAGAGAAGATTCCTCAGGTAAGGCAGAGTCCATGTTGTCTCTTCCCTGGCATTGCCGAGAATACGAGTGTGGCTTTGAATCTGTTCCGGGAATGGGTTGGCTTCCTCGATCCGGACGACCGGTTTGTCGTGCCTCTCTTCCCGTTCCAGTTGCAGTGTGGCTCAGTGACTCTTCCCGTGCCACGCACCTCCCCGCGGACCATGCAGTCGACTCGGTCCCTGGGAGACTTTCCTCGTACAGACGATAAGTCGAGCGGACAAACCTGCGGGTGGGAGAGACATCCATTTTCGCCGCCGGACGGGGAAGGCTCTGATCGCCCGACTCAGGACGTGACCTTTTCTCGGTCCGGGAGGGGTTTTGCTATGAGGGAAAGCCATAAATGACTTCTGTTACAGTGATTTTTCCTCTGCTCTGGTTCATCGTAGAGGATTTCGAAGGTCCTAGAACAAAAGGGATGCATGAACGCAATTAGTCCGTCTTAGTCCTTGCGGGAGAACAATGACGGCTCTTCCCTTTGAATGTTTCCACGCAGCTGTTTGGCCGATCCCGATGTCGATGTGCAGCCTCGTTCCGTATGAGGGTGCTGCTCTTTTCGAGCCTTCGATGCCGTCGCGTCTCATGCCACACGTTGTGCCATGTCGCGACCGCCCCAAGGCCGAACAATAAGCGGGTTCCCCGGAGTGTCCTCGTGAAGCAAAACTCATGAGCAGCAGAACAAGTGAGGTCGCAGGGCCTCTTCCATTCACAGACGCCGCGCGCCGGGAGGGAAGGATGGCACTCCGAGCAAAACGGTTGCGGAGTCTCATTGCTGCTTTTATGAAAATCGATGGTCTCAGTTGCTGAGAGGCTGCAGTCGCATGCGTTTTCCTTTCCTTTCCTTTCCTTTGCTTTTCTTTTTTTTGGTGAGAAAACGCCGCCGCCACGTTCCTCGTTCGGAACGTGGCGGCGGTGGCGGTGGCAGCCTCAGGCGAAGCGGCTCCTTCCGACGGTTCCTCCGTAGAGTTCAGCGAAGGAGCTACCCTCCTCCTCTGTCCTCAGTACGGAGAACCCTTCATCACAGATAAATCCCGATCCGCCTCTTTTTTTACTTCGAGCGAAATGCCCATTGCCTTTGTGGCTGCGTGCAGAAGAGGGGGCGGGAGAGAGTCTTTCAGCGTCGGCATCGTCCGAGCGAGACCCCCCACTTCCCTTCTCCGACCGTGTGCGCACGGCCCTCTGCAAGCACCCGGAAGAGTGGCGAGGTCCACTTCCTCAAGGAAACATGGGAAATGCCATCTCGTGCGAGAATCTGCGTGAAGACTTCGCTTTTCCCCCTCGATGAGTCGAGGAGAGCGCCCGTCCCCATCAAGGTTACTGTCTTTGGCTTGAAATCATCACCGATGTTGCCGCTCTGTCGGATCCGCCTGTCGGTCAGAGGCGCCCGCAGCTGCCGTTCACGATGGGCTCAGAGAGGAGAGCCGGACTCTGAGCTGCCGGGCGAAGGGGATCGGGAAAGCGCACTCAGCGCCAAGACATGCGGGCCCGGGCAAGTCAAAGGATCAGAAGTGGAGGAGTTTGGAGGTCCAGTCTTTCAGCATCCACCCCTCTGAGAAGGAAGCGCAAATCCTCCGGGAATGACATCCGATGGATGGTGGAAATGTGGAGGTCTGGGAGCATCGCTTAAAGCGTTTTCCCGGTCACGAGGAGGAACAGTGAGGAAGTGAGCAGCGGGTGACAGTTGGCTTCGGAGGGTACGCGACACCGCGACCGACCACGCTTGTTTCCAGAAAAGAAGTCCTGACTCCCCCTTCGACTCATCCCTCAAACTTCCCAACATCCCAGATCGAGGAGGTGTCTGCAGGATCAGAAAGGGTCCCGCTTTGCCTGAGCTTTGTAGCTCTCGACAGGCAGGGGAAAGAGGTCCTTCCGCTTCCCTCGTGGAATCCAGGCAGAGCAGGGAGTCCTCCTGGAATCTCGGAGGTGGAAGAACGCGGCTGCGGTAGGGCTCCTCTGACTGGATAACATCTCCTTTGTGCCGACTGCTGCAACCGCGGAGGCACGGATCTTCTTTTCTTGGAAGAAACAGGGGATACAGGGAGGATGAAAGGGAAGGGAAAACGAAGCAAAGAGGAACAGCAATCTACACATGAGCGAAGTCCTGCAGTTCAACGTGTCTCCTTCCTTTCCTCGCACCTCCACGGGAGCGTTCCGCGTTTCTCACTCGCGTCACCCTTCGCGCAGCCACGGTAACATCCCCGTCTCCCGCTTCCCCTCCTCTCGCTAGGGATGTTTTTTTTATTCACTTCAAAGTTACCAAGCAGCTGGAACTCTGAGGCACCTACCTCCAGGGATCCCTCCTGCTCCTCCCATGTCCATTGAAGAAGCTGCAGGATTTTGAGATGATGGACGGAGGGAGAAGACGGGAACGTACAAGGTTGCGGCTCGCCCGGAAAGCTCGGGAATCTGGCTCGCGACGCGCTGTCGCGAGAGGAGGAGAGGTTTCTGCCTATGAGGGAGACTACGTGATTTCTTGTCGAATTGAGGAGAAAAGGTCTCTGAGAACCGGTCTAAGGCTGTAGAAGGTTCTTCTGGAAAGCGACAAACACAATGTCGGACCCGTCTGTCTCTCCTTTTCAGGTCCTTCTCGTGTAGGCAAACTTCCCAATCTCGAGAGATCGGGACCATCAGCATGCCCCGTGACCGTCACCAGGCTATTTTCCTGCAGGGGAGCGAAAGCTGCTGAGCATCCTAGAGTCCGTTCGGTCCATTTGCCTGGACGAGTCCCAAGCTCGCGGAAAGAAGTTTCTGAGCCTGCTCCGGCTGGCCTTAGTTCCTTCCGACCTTCTCCACTCTTGTGGCTTCAATCCCTCCTCCTCCCATGGTGCGACAGACGCACCCCTCCCCCTTCTTTCTTAGATTCTGGTCTGAATCTCAAGGAAAGGGAATCAGGAAAGGGAAACAATCTGAAGCTATCAAAGCCTAAAGAGAGCACAGTTCGCAGCCCCCTCTCAGGTGTCCCCGTGCCAGAAAAACACGAAGGAGAGAAATAAGAACCCTGTTGCTTGACTCATCCTTCAAGAAGTTTCCCCTCCTTTCCTTAAACTTTCCTGTAGCTTCCGGCACGATCATCCGATGAGACGAAGCTTCCAGTTTGGTGAAGGAGCAAAGCAGTGCTGACTTCTCCCTTCTTCCATTCTGCTTCCTGTCTCTGCTTCCTCTGTGCTTTGCACCATTTCTTGTCTCGGGTGCACAGGAAAAGTGTAGCTTTCTTTCTTTGGCACTCCCGATGTTGATCTGACCACAGCAAGGAGCCGACAACTCGGAGACGCATTCCTTCCTGAGCCTCCCGAACCAACGAAGCGCGGTTCAAGCAGAGATCAGGATTCCGGTGAAGAATCAGGCCGCGTGTGTCTCCAGGAACAGCGTTCTTAGTTACGTTTTTTGTCCTTTCCGGTGGGGGCGGTGAGAAACGGCGCGTGCCACCAAGGCCGAGGGGTTCCGGAGTTTATCCTTCGTGTAACTTCCCTTTCCCGACTCGCTGCCCGGAAGAGGGCGCACCAATCGAGTCGAAGAGGGCAGGTGTGCGGAAGCTTCGGTCTTGCTGGATGGGGCCTCCAGGGTAGAAGAAGAAAGATGAGGAGAAGTCGTCCAGGATACGGTAATAGTCTAGAAGGGTGCTCTCGGAGGACCTTTCCTGGTGGGATGCCCGGCTGGAAGCGCTGCTTTCAGGGAATCCTCGAAAATTCTCGTCACCCGTCAGCAGCACTTCCCACCATCCGCTAGCTCCCGCGGCTGGGGTCAAGGAAAAGGTAGTTCCCTCCCACGCATGGAGAGGCGAATCTTCGGATGCCTGGCATCCCTTTCTGTATGCCTAGAGAACGACCGCGGAGACCAAGCGCCCCCATTGTTAGAATGTAGGGAAGTCGAACCCGGTGCTTCGAGGCCCATTCCCAACGTAGTCCATTTCCGTAGTCACCACAGACATCGGCAACATGAGTTTTGCGGCGAAGGGATTCCGGATGAGGAACAGCCAAAAGTTTCACGAGCGTCCTTGACTGTGCTTTGATCTCAGCCGAAAGACCTTGACTGTACGAGTAGAAGGTTGAGCATTCTTAGCGATTCCTCGCTCTCGCCTTCGGAGACTGATGACGATGCCCTGAAACCCATCCCGAAAGCAGGTCACACACCACTCTGCGGTCACTTGGTAAGCAGCAGGCATGAAGGCAGACATTCTTCAACACCCATGCAGCAGCTGCGGCTGAGGGGTGGACCCTAACAAAGCATACCGGACTCCGAAAACTGGACCACACGGACTTCGCCAACGGTTTTTCTTTCCTGCGCTCGCATCCCACCTCGTAGGGAGTTTGGAGAAGTCCTCGTCAAGAGAGAGGACATCACTCGACGGATGGGGCTCGGCGCCGCCTAAGCAACCGTCGTGATTCGTAGGCGCGAGAGGAGGAGCCCTGCGTCTATTCTTCCAGGGCCTGAGAGTGTTTGGAAAGATAAAAGATTCAGATCACAGGAGAGGGAGGTTTGATGCCGTCCGTACCCTTCCCTCGCGCGCGCTCACCGCTTTCTGGGAGGCATCCGCATCCGACCGCAGGAGGATCGACTCCCGAGAAGACTCAGAAGAGAAAGAAGAAGAATGAGAAAAAAGAATGAGGGGAGAGGGAGGAGAGGAGGGGAGGAAGCGAGGCATTCAGATTATCCTTTCCTGCGAAGGTGCCTTAGGAATTCCTCCACGTGATAAGGAATATCTGAAAAATAGGGAGCGCGATAGCAGGAACCCCGGCTTCCCGATCAGCTGAGATGCGAGGAAGACCCCTCTTCCTTCCAAACGAGCATTAGCATATCGTGGTGTCATCCAGGAGGAGATATTGGAAACGGATGGCGGGAAGCGAGGCGTTCCTGGGACGGAGCAAGGAAGCGACGGCGGAGGAGAACGGCTGAGCGTGGGAATCACAACACGGTTCCTCCATCTGAAATTCAAAAGGCGAAGGAAAAGGAAAAGAAATAAAGAGAGAGAGAGAGGGAGAGAGGAAGAGAGGGGAAGGGAGCGGGAGGGGGGGAATCCTCGTGCGTATTTATCGAAGTTCATTATCACGTGGCAAAGTTAGTTAGACAAATGCCCGGATCTGCGATTTCCTTCGTCCCCCAGGGATGCCGCAGAAAATTGCATTTGGGAAATGTAAGGAGAACAAGCAAGGAAACCATGGAATCACGATAACACGGGAAAGCCTATAAGGAGGAATGAAATCAAATCTACGGAACAGATGTACACTGATAAATTGAAACTCGTACCAAAGTAATTGCCGGGAGATGCCGATGAAAATCCGGAAGCACATCCGTCAAAAACGAGGAAGATTTGGGATGAACTCGAAGGGTTGCTCGCACGTGGGGATCCCCTTCTCTCCCCACCCCTCTCTCCCACTCTTCTCCCAGCTGATTGTTGGGCATGGAGGGGGCAAACATCAGTGGCGCTCAAAAGCATCGGAAGCACGCGGGCGGAGGCCGAGGGCGAGTTCCTCGGGGAGGAATAGGGAGGAGCAGGAACGACCGCGGGGACTCGAACACCTGGACCAACCGGTCGCCCTCGGGAAGGAACGAGGACGACCTCCGTTTAGACCACTGCGCGCGTCTCGTAGCCTCCTCCTCCAGCCCGTGGACCCGCGCTCTCCACCTCTGGGAGGCTCTCTGAAGAGTAGGGAGCTTCCGCGAAAGGAGATCCTCCTACCTCCCGCCATAGGAAGAGGTCTTCAAGCAAGAGCTCGCGCGCGCTCTTCGAGCCCTGCAGATCGGGTAGCACGTGGGCGAAAGGCTCGGTGCTCTCAGGAACCTGCGCGCCGGATTCCCTCGCCATCCAGGACATCTCCGATATGCTCGAAAGCTGCAGAGGATTAAGCCAGCTGCTGGTCGAACTGCAGCTTCGCCGAATACGCGGAAGGGGGAGAGGGGGACAGCTGATTTATCTGCCGCCCACCCATCCGCGGGGGCGTGCAAGAGTCGAGATGCGGCTCTGCCGAAGATCAGGAAGTGGAGTCCCCCCACCGTGGCGTCTCGAGTCTCGCAGGTCTTCCCTGAAATCCATTCCTTTTGATTGCTCCTAGAGGTTCCGGGACTCCGCAGGTTTGAAGATCCTCCCAGAATCCTTAGGCGAAGCAAGCTGAAGGACCCAGGAGCTTAAGATTCGACACCAAGGCATCTCCGCCTGATTGGGGGAGGTCTCACGGATCTTCTCTTTACAGAGCACATCTTCTGCCGCAGGGACCGCGTTCGGAACTCGGAAAGTGTGACGAGTCCGGCTGCGAACTCTTCGGCCCAGGTAGACCTTCGGTCGAAGTCGCGCGAGTCTGAACCGCATCTTCCTGGGGCAAGCTGATCTTTCTGAAGACAGGCTGCTGTGTCCCCTCCTCCTTCGTGATGACTGGGTTCTTTGGTGATGTCCACCCAAGCAGCCCTTTCGTCTTGCCGGCCGAGACCTCGTAAAAGAGTGGACGCACTCCTAACGGGGAGCTTCGGGGAGCGCAGACGCACGGATACGTGCACGAGGTGGCACTCCTGCTGCAGATAAGATCCGTGCAGATCAGAACCTTATGGGGATACATGCATGAAAAACTTCCTACTTGGACTTGGGATGTCTCCTTGTTGTTGGTCACAGACGTACAAAAATCAGGGAAGGAGACACTCCCTATATTGTAGATGTTACTTCTGCCTCACTGTAGTCCTGTCTTCATGAACGATGTATTTCTCCGACTCCTCAACCTCCCCGATACTTAGTGGATCCAGCTGCAGCATCAGCACCCCATGTGTGGAGAAAATTGACGGTCCCTTGCTGGAGCGAAGACGGGATTCTGGATCATGAGTTCCTCTGATTGATGGCTACGCCTTCCATTCCCTTTGTCAACCTCTTCCGTTCCTGCGCTTGCCCCACGATTGCCTCGGCTTTAACCAAACCTACCACTGCCCTCGAAGATCCCAGCGACCATTCGACACCCTTGAACCGAAGCAGCCACAGAAGTTTCTCAATGCAGATGCAACACAAGAACATGGTCTTGGGATACGGTTTCATCTTTCATTCTCTGTGGAAGATCAGCTTGTGATGAACCGATACCCAGTTGCCCGTGAACGCTCACTCACGTGCCGGGTCCCCATCGAGCCACGCAGGAAGCAAAGAACCTTCGCCTCAAGGAGTGTTTGGGTGGAGGATACAAAATCGATTCAAAAGGTGACAGTTCTTATCGTGCAGTTGAGCTCGAGTCAATCGCTTAACTGAAGCTCTGACTTCGCTCTCCTTTCTTCGGCAACGAAATGCTCTCTGGCCACTGGAGTCTCCGAATTAAATAACCGTGAGCTCAGGTAGGGATAGTTCGGAAAAGCTTAGTTCCTCATTTGTGGTGGAAAAAAAAAATCATTGCCCTCTTTCCTGATCTGTGCTTAACCTACCAGTTGTTTACGAAGAGCGACCGAGAATCCCTCAGTTAGCGAAGTTCCAGAAAGCAGAACTGCATCCAGTCTCACGATGCCTTCCGTTGGATGCGAACCTCGACTTCCTTTTTTTTGTGTATGGCAGTTGCTTTTAACAGGAACAGCATCCACTATTTCCTCCATCACTCAGGAACAACGAAATTCACTGCTCTCGTCTCTCGCTCAAAGAAATGACCTCTCCCTCGACTTGTCTTCGCGGCTAATGATCCTGGATGTTGACTCTTCTTTTATGACCTACAGCCACGTATACCTGTTTGCTTAGGAACAGAATTCGATGGTTCCCTCTCACCGGTTGCGTTGTCCGTTGATTGCATCCTTATGTACCTCCAGCGGACTCTCAAAGCAAACAGGCAACACCATCTTTCGCTGATGAATTCGTCGAGCGTCAAGGGCCTTGCTTTCCTGAGAGCCGTGTTGCGAGGGAGCAAATTACGGCTGTCTTTTCGCAATAACTGTACTTTAAAGAGTAATTGCGAGCGAATTTCTGGAACCCCGAGACTTTCATCGAATATTCCATCGAATTTCGAGAGGAAGGCTAAAACGGTAGTACCGCGGTACCTGCCTACAAGGGACGCGCTTTCTTCCCTTGCACGTGCGGTACCCTTGTGGACCCCTTACACAGAGCTGGATGCACGGAACAAAGGCAGCATCAAGTAGCATGTTTCCGTCCACACGGCGTGGATGGTAACACATCCGGGTCGCCCGCACATCGCTGCTTGGCACGGTAGTCGAACAACGTGCGGACGACGGCAATGATTTGGACTCGGCGGCCATACTGCACTAGGAAATTTTTTCCTCCCCGTTTTGGGTTTGGGCGCGCGTCACGCGGGCGGACGACGAGCTATTGACCGTTGCACAGGAAAAAGAGACATGCGGGATGAAACCTAGGAGGACCTAGGAGATGAAAATTCCAGGTGGGCAGGTCAAGGCTCACCATTTGAACAGAGATGGTTAAACAGAGGTTCACCATTTAAACAGTTCTACCATTTCGAAACAGAGTTAGGCTACTGAATTAGTGCTCGAACACTAATCCGACGCGCGCCATCGACTCGAACTCGATAGAAATCCCTGCCTACTTGCCTCCTGCATCCCCCAGCGATCGGCTCCACGCTACCTGGCACATGCGTCTATCCGTGGCCGAGGTTGAATGATTACGGGAACGTGGCTACCACGTCCCCTAGCGGGCGTTTGAGCTTCCTGAAACATCTGCAAGTTCCCGACCCTCGTAGAAGCGCAGATTTCAGTGGAACGGATTGGCCGTGCGTTCCAGAAAAATCTACGTGGAAGGCTCAAAGCGCAGCAGAATCGCTCTGCAAAAATGTTCACTGGAAGCGTAAGCTACCTCAGTATGATCCTGGAAGAATGTGGATGCCCGCTTTGCAGGTTTCTTTGGGTGATGATGGATGCTCTTATGAACTATCTGATGCTGAAACTATCGAGTTTGAGGTCTAAATGGGTTTGCTTGCGGGACGAGGTACGTTTACTGATTTTGTGACGCTGCTTGCCGGGGTTTATTCTCCCGCTTGACTATTGGTCTGCTAGTCGATCGGATCGTCTAATGCATGCTCTATGAGGAACTCTTCTCTATCGGGAATTCTTCCTCCTCTACTCCTATGTGGTTCTCTTGTGAGATCGATTTTTCTCAGATCATTTCGTGCAGCTGTTGATGATGGGATTCGACCGCATCTACCGATTTTTCAAAGTCACCACAAGCATTCGACCTCTACTTTCCCAGAAGAAGGGCAGATCCGTACGGATCATGTCTTCAGCCTGTTCAGAAGGTTTGAAGAAATTCATCTCTGCATTCTTTCAGTTTTCAAAATAGACGAGAAAGAGCATCCACTCGTGCCAGTATCAGCCTACTTTCTGGAGCTACCAGGAATGTTGTGTCGACCCTATGGATACCATGGCGGTTAATCAAACTGGAGCGATCGGATGAAGGATCTTTGGATCGTGCAAAGTCTTGAAGGAGAGGTCACTGCATTCCAGCCCAAGCTTGAATGAGGAACGTTGTACCTGAAGGCAGAAAGGCTGTTTTGACACCTGGATAAACATTGCAGAGATATCCGGACAACCTGTTTCTGAGAATCAGTGAACCTCTGAAGCGAGCCCCGGATTGACTCAAAAGGGTGTCATGAGGCGGATCTTGACTGGAGATACCGTCGAGCTCGAGTCGATGGCCCGCATGGCGCTTGTTTCGAACTTTCCTGCTTCTTGGTCACAGCTTTCGCAGCTTCTGAGATGGAGCGCTTTCCAGTTCCCCGGGCAGGAGCAGATACACCTCTCCGTGTGCACTTCTTGCCTAGAGGTGGTCGCAAGCGTTCGTACTCAGGCAGATGTGATCTCCACACAGCCTGCTTCGGGGCCATGTGGTCACAGTCTCCGCGCGTGGCACCACCAAGCTTCGCAAGTTCCAATACTCTGAAAGAATAGACGCCGAGAGATGGGGGTTGCGTCGTGGATTCGAGTTCTTCCCGCAAGATGACGCGGGTCGCTCCCTATTCATTCGGGTGCGGTGAAAATGGTAGCGGCTCAAACCGGATGCCCCCGATGAGTGGCCGGGATAGGGAGTCGACTCTTCGGGTTCCTTCCAAGAAACAGAATCGAGAAGTCTGGTTCCCTTTGGGGTTCCCCTCCGGTTGTGCAAACGGAGCCGTTTCTTCCCTTCTGGGGGGGAAAGGACCCTCCGTCTCGTACCATGGAGCTAGTGGATTGATGATGCCTCTCCTGAGTGCAAGAAGCATGCCGCTCCCTTCGGGGAGCGTCCTTCAGAGAAAATCCGGAAGTGTCCCTTCGGGGTTCTCTTCAGAGGAGCAAACAGGAGCGGTTCCCTTGCGCATTCCCCCCGGAGAGAAAAAGGAAGGAGATTCCCTTCGGGGTTTCCTTCGGAGACAACAGGGTGGGGGTCCCCTTCGGGGATCCCTCCCAGGCGTGAAAGGAAGGGACTTCTTTCTCCGCATCCCTTGTGGATTCATAGGGTGGTCCCCTTCCGGGGTACCCCCAGTCTTGAAGAATTATCTTCCCAAAGATGTCGTTCATGGAGCTCTCCACGGTCTCGACATGGCCTGACTAGGGATGACCGCCATGTGTGGTGCACCTGCTTCGATACCCTACTAGATCGCAAACTCCCCTTCCGCTTCCGTTCCACCTTTTGGTCTCCTTCCGCGATATCCTGAGCTTGTATCTGTTCTATCCACTACTAGACCTGGAGGTCATCAAGTCTTTCTGTTCTTTGTAAGTGGCACTCGCACTGCAGCACTTGGCAGCACTGCTCCTCTCAAGAGCAGTGTTGCCAAGTGCAAAAAGAAAAGAGCGCAAGAGCGGGTCAGAAACCAAGATTTTTAAAAAACAAAAAAGCTCTCGCCATTCAACTTTTCTGATTCGCTTTACTTTTCCTGAAAGAGGAAGGGAACGTGCATTTCAAATGCCCTCGGCTTTAGTGAACTCAGAGAAAATACGGCAGCCTTAATTCAGGAACGGCCTCGCTCATTACTCGTCAGTCACCACCGTCGTTCTTGTCCACTCCTCGCAGCTTCGAATGCAGAAGGAGATGATTTTTCTCTGTCATTCCCTTCCGTATCGAACGTTTCGCTGTCATCCTCCTTCCAGCAAGCAGTGCGCAGAGGCCGATGGAGGCCTGGCTTCGTCAGCAACAGCTTCGTTGCCGCTGCGGCGGAGAGCAAGCGTCTCACCTATACAATAGGTGGCTCCCATCCCGATAGATTAATTTAAGCAGACGTGTAGCCAACACCTACAGATCCAACTCGGAGACAGCAAAGTGTACGCTGCTCCCTAAATCTACCGAACTGGCGTAGATTGGACCGCATGTAAAAAGAGACAGACACCTTGGATTCCAGGATCCGATCGCGTGGTGCTCCGAAAGGTTTCGTTGCTCCAGCACGGGTAGGCAGGGAACTAATGGGAGCGTTTCCTTGGTTTCGATCCTAGACTCCTAGATTCGAGTTCTCCTCCTTAAGAAAGGTGTATGTGTGATTTGAACAACCCTGGATGATGTGAAAGAATTTTTTCCTGTCTGAAGTTTTACTTCGTTCCAGCCATGCTTCATCCCCTTTAAAAGAAAACAAGACACTGTCCAGAAGAATCGTTGCCCTTACCTTGCCCATGTTTCCTTCATGTTTTTCTTTTTTTCTTTCTTCTTTTTTTTCGCTTCCACAGAGGAAGTTTTCCGTTTCCGAGAGGGATTATCCGGCATCTCTGAATTCCATTGAACGTTCTTGCAGCGTAGTTGGCAAATGCTGTTGTTTCGATGTAGATATGTGGAAGATTTTTGCACGTCCTATGCATTAATGTAACGATGGTCCGTTCATTAGTGGATAAACGAAACCGCAGGGCTCGGTAGACTTCATTCGGTTTCAGCAAGGATAGGGACGAATCGCATCTTCCTGCATTTTGCAGCAAAGTGCGTCATGGGGACCACTTTAACCTCGGCTTTTAAGTCTCGCCGTCAAAACAAAGACCCCGCAGCCATCTGCGGATTGGTGTATCCGCTTTCGATTCATGTTGCCCTTTGCGGCTGTCGTACGTTTCAGAATGTATCCTGAGTCCCTGAATTTGTTTTTGAAGGCATCTGAAGGGACAGTTCAAAGCCTACATGACGAAAAGCACTCGACGAAAAGTAGGTTTCGCACCCATCGAAAGGTGGTGGATTTTATGATACTAGCGGTGAACCTCCACTTGTGTCCTCGAAGTTTTCGCGAGCCAGTTACACTATCTCGTGCGTGACCACATCATCCTATAAGGTCTTTTACCTTCCGGTCGTCTTTTTGAACTTCTCACTTACGATAGCCTTATTTCACCTGAAATGAGTTGCGGCATCAAGGCATTCCCTCGATGCGGAAGAAACTTCTGCTGGATACGGACCAACGTTTCCAAAGATGACGAGCCGGCGTCCACCTTTCTTCGCCACGGAAAACCCCTGTGAAACTGTAGTCAGCAGTTTCCTGCGGTCGCAGTCTCGTGGATGTGCTCGTCCCTCTGGAAGGTTTGGTTTGTACGTTCCTGGCTTCTGGACACACAGCAAAACAAGGCATCGACGTACTCGGGTGCAGGAGGATTCGGACCTGTGTTCGTCAGATCATCCAATTCCCTGAAGATGGCTATCCTTATTCTCTTTGCCACGTCTCTTAGTTCAAGCGGTAGCAGCATTGAGCTGGGATCTGGAAGCCCGGACCTTTGACTTCGCAAACTCCAGATGACCAGTGGTTGCCAAGCAAACGCAGCATAAGGTAGACTTGAGTTCGATTCACTCTGCAATCCGGCGGTCGCTTTTCCATCTCTTTGGATGATGCGTGAGGGCTCGATGCCTGGAGGATGAGTTTCTTTTCCGTCTGGACAAGGTCCCTTTCCAAAGTGAATGCCTTTCGTGCCAAGGGGCTTGTCGAACTCCGCTATCTCCTAAATATGGAAGGATTTCTCATCCAGAATGAGTCTCTTCCTCACTGGGCCCAAATATGAAGGAAGAATCGTAGTCTTCCATCCTCAGAATGCTCCTGTAATCACAAAAAACGGACTCTCGAATGCTTCCGATGAAAAATTCAGGCACAAAATTAGATTAGAATCTCCAGTCGAGCGCTAAATCGTATCCTGACCCTTCTGTTTATCCTCATCACTCAAGCAATCTCCCCCCTTTAAAAAAAAGAAAAAAAAATATGGGGTTTCACGAGCGTACATTGCTAAGAACTCTTCTCAACGAATCATCTTCCTCCCGTCAGTACAACATTATCTCCGAAGAGATCACTTGAAAAGCGATAGCGCCGTTATAAGTCCACCCGAGATTAGCATGAAAAATAACCGAGCCACAAGAAACAATCCCTAATCCGTCCCATCCTTAAACAACGTTTAATATCCTCGAAGCTTGGCCCTCCTTGCACGTCACGCTGCGGGCAGACTCGGATTATTTCCCATCGTTCCTCACGCATCTGTTTCATTCCTTTGAGTCACTATCCTGTTTCCAGCCGGTTTGAAATTCTGTTTCCACCATCTTTACGTTTTGCAGGTTTTGCTCCGTCAGCTTTTTATGCGCATTGTTCCCCCTCTCCCCTTCCCTTCCTCATAAGAAACCAGCTCAACTCAGCTTGGAATCCTCCGACTCATCTCCTCAGACCTTTTGAGGTTGTCGCTTTGGTCCAATACCCATCCAACCGCGAGAGAGAGCTCCTGTTTCCGAATTCCTTCTCTATCCCAGGGAGACTTCGCACCCCTTGGGGAATCTCTTTACATTCAGAAAAAATTCTCTGGTCTCGCCCACTTGCACAAAATCACCGCTCCCCCCTTCCTTCCCATGCGCGCAGCCAAGCAGCATCCCTTGTACCACATGCAATCTGCAACAACAACATCCCTAGTTACCCTTCCAGGGGTTTTGCTCCTTCCGTATTTTCTAAGTCACTCCCGTAGCAATCCCACTTCTTCTTCCCTCCCTCAGTTTGTTGGCGCAGCTGAACGACATCGAGAGAAGTGGTGAGACCCCTGACGACCGGCGGTTGTCACGTACACCTTTCTATGAGGTGCCCGATTGCCCTCCTGCCCAAGTTGATTTCCCAAGTCATGGGAAAGATTGTTGCATTTACAAAGGCCAGAGACGGAGATCAGTACAGAACTCGGACCAGAAAGTTGGAAACGGAGGGTTGCTCTTCCGGTTTACGGCATCAGTGGTCATCTCAAAAAGCGGATAAGAGCACTCATTCATTCATTTTCCCCAAGACTTGGATGCGTGCGCGCACGGGATGCTCTTGGTTGTCTGGAATTTCTGTGATGCAGCCCTTGTAACAACTTGAAGATAAGTTGCCATCTTTCACTGCCACATGCTGCCAAGCAGATGGCCTTGTCCCTTCTGACTCTCTCTGGTCGGCCAGCTACCCACCCTAGCTATGGAAAACCGCGAGCTCCTGTCACGAGAGCACACGTGGACGAGCTGCTTCCGACGTCGAGTGCCCAGAGATATTTTTCTTTGCCTGAGGATGAGAGGTCAGAGTCTTGTTTCCTCGGTCTCTCACTGCGTTTTTCTAGGTCATACGGCCTTGCTGACGATTCTTCCCTGGGTATCCTCTCCTGCGCTTCAACAAAAAGGAAAAAGAAAGAGCCAAGCCTCCCCCCTCTCCTCCTCCTTTGCAGAGGAGTGGGAACTTTTGAAATTTGTCTCCGGCACTGTGATAACTCTGATTAACCGGATCTGGAGAGCATCGACGCTCTTCCCTTATGCTCGGGACTCCAGACACAAACACTCTCAGGAACTGTTTCCGAAATCCTGCAAGGATTGCTTTAAACTGCAATAAATAATGGATCCATCAGGATCTCGCAGACCTCTCTTTTTCATTATACGAGGAGAGCAGAAAACGCATCATTAGCTTTTCCTTCCGAATCTCGGAAGATAAGAAAGATGGGATGAAGGATGCTTCTGTTTGATTACTCACATTTGAAAGTATTCATCTGCGTGCCTTTCTTGGTCGTCGAGGAAGGAATACCGAGACACACTTAAACAGTTATATCGATTTAATTCCCATGTACTGTACAAGCTTCTTGTCCAACGAGAAGGGATGCTTTACGTTGCATTGACCCCCATCTATGGGGTTTGTAATGATAGAGAGAGGGAGAGGGAGAGAGAGAAAACCTTTTTAAAGTGCATCCCACTTTCATTCCGTTCTGCACTGAAAAGATTTTCCCTCCGCAGCCGAAGATACGCGCGCGCAAAAGGTTTCGGTTCGAATTGGATGACGGCTTTGTAACGAAGACGTTTTTTTGCATCGCGTGCCCCGCTCACTCGGTGCCTTGCTTCACGATGCCTGTCGGATAGTGTGAACCTGGACCGTTTTTCAAAGCGCGCGGTTTGTTATGTACACGCATCACTTCCTTGTTGATGCTTCTGAGGTTCCTCGGGATGCCTGTGGAAGCACACTGATCGCAGAGCACAGCAACGAGGAGCGCGCGATTCAGCTCTCCTTCCATCAGCTCGGAGTGTACATCTGGGGTCCTTGATTCTCTCCGTTTTGTAACCTGCATCCAAAACTTCAGAACAGTAAAGTTCAGCATTTTGTGTGTGTGTGTGTGTGTGTGTGTGTGTGTGTGTGTGTGTGTATGTGTGTGTGTGTGTGTGTGTGTGCGCGTGTGTGTGCGTGTGTGTGTGTTTGTTTCCATGGAAACAGAAAAGCTGATTGGTAATGGAACAGATTTTCGGTCCAAGAGATCCGGCAAAAAAAAATTGATGATTGCTTTTAGACACCTACCATTCCTCCTCACGGAGCATCTCAAATGCTAGCTCGAAATTTCCTTTGTGCCGGAAGGCGAACATGAGTTGCAGCCCTGACTCCGTGAAAGAAGAACGAACGTTCTGGTTCCACTTGAGGATGAGGAATCGAAACTTCCATTTGCTCTACCGTCGTTTTGGGGAGCAACATAGCTGGAATAAGCTTCCTTGGAAGACACTTTGGAGGAACTCGAAAAATCTAAACATCGAGAACGTCCGTTCCCCTAGTGTTTGAATTTCCTTAAACGGTTGATATGGCAACTTCATTGTCCATGTAAGTAATGTAGGTTCTCACTAGACTGATCTGCTAGATCGCTTCGAAAGTAGCTAAACCAATCTATGTGTTCTACTTTCTACAAAGATGGAGTCTCTTGAAACTCACCTGGGTTGGGACTCTATAGTGCCACTTTTCTTATGAAGATGGACGGAATGTATGATCTTTCCTGTTCTCAAGTCTGTGCATTCTCCCCAGTGCTGAATCCATAATGAGTAGATATCTGTTTAAGGCATTATCTGTGTAAATAAAATACTGAAAATAATACAGTACTGGTTAGAAGGAATATTGCTTTTAGTAGTATAACGGGATCATCACTGTATAGGAATCACAGTGCGATTTCATGAGACTGCAGCAGGATAAAAGTGAAACCAAGAATCAAGAAGTAACAGTGATTCTATCGATCGAATCAGTAATCTCGAAATTTTTCGTTATCTGTTTCTTTATCTTTTCATCGAGATCCTTCATTGAAGACGAGCGAACGTCTTTGAGAACAGCATACACAGAATAGCCTTGCAAGCCGCCGTATCTGAGTTTTTTTTTTTTTTTTTCATTTTCCTTTAAAGGCTTTAAACATTTTCCTTTAAAGGCATCGTGGTGTAGTAGTCCTTCCCACCCTCGCGTGTAAACAAAAACTTGAAAACAAGGAAGACATTTTTTTTTTTTTCATCGGGGAATCCTTTGATTTCTGAATATCGGGAGTCAGCTGCTTGATACCTTTGACCTTTCAGCAGAAAACTTCGCTTAGCTGATAGTCAGCAAAAGGCATCCTTCGTTCTCGTATCCTTGGTAGGCTCTGTGGACCCGATCCGATCAATAGCGTTGCAACACGGCAGAATAAGTAAACCCATACGTCATTTTATAGTCATCCATATTTCAGCTGCTGATTTATGCTTCAGTCTTTGTTTGTCTACAGGTACGTTCTCACAAAACCTAAACTTGGTAGATGCATGCTGCTGCGATGCTGTGCGAGTCTGTAACGATCGACATGCGTGAGTTTCTCAGGCACGCATGGGAGGTTGAGTCATCTGTTGGAAAAAATACCAAATGATTACTTCCCGGATCTGCACACAGAAAACTACGATAGTGGGAATGGAATACGGAGAAACCCGTAAGTGTTCAGATTTTAGACTTGATCCCGGGGAATGATGATTTTTTCCAGGACCTTAACCGCGATCCAAGTGATCTCGAAATAATCAAAACGGTTTCATATTCACAATGAACTGGATGGAAAATAATCCTGATCAACTTTTTTGTGTGTGTGTAGCGAAACCTGGGAAACGCAAGAGCCGTGGAAGCCGGAGAAGTGGATTGCAAAGATGTTCGGATATCGAAATTTTCAGATGTTTTTCATATTCGTGGCATTTCAGATAACATGTTAAAAGCAAGAGCATGAAAGACAGAAAGACAGAATGACCTTTGTGTTCCCCAAAGGTCATAAACGATATGATTCGTTTCTACACAATTCAAACATCTTTTGAATAGAATTGACGGGCATCGAATTATTCCCACGAAGGCTGTGTGTGTGTGTGTGTGTGTGTGTGTGTGTGTGTGTGTGTGTGTGTGTGTGTGTGTGTGTGTGTGTGTGTTTGTTTTCTGTTTCAAAAAATTTTAGAACATGCAGTTCAATACCGTAGAATTCCAAGACAATTACGACACGAAGTCTTAGAGGCATAAAGTTGAATAATGGAACTACTGCATTACATTCCCGTGGACTTCGATTAGATATTAGTCATTCAGTGTTTAGTGACACATAGCGTTGATACAGAGAGTAGCAAGGATGTGATACAGAGCTGTATTCGTGATTTCTCAGCTAGATCCTCTCTGGTGCATGAACATGCACAAATAAGCACTTTCTCATCTGTATACCTGACTTTCTTGTCAACTTGGTTATTAAAACTTGAGCTTGCCTCTCGCGTTATCTGACAAAGGAAGTCATCCAAGCTTCTACTTAGACCGATCGCTTCCGGTGTGTATATCTGTATGTACTCGAAGACCACTCGAGTATGCATTCGATTAATCAGTGCAAACGTCATTCTGACTTTCCTCTTTGATTTTATCGGTAACAGTAATGATGGAACAGGTTATTCAGAAACTAACCGCAAATTTTTTAGCGAGATGGCATTGAAAACGGGCAGTTTCATTTCATCCTGGCTTGTCCTGCAATTTCTATGGATTCAGTATTCAAGTGTTCTTTTTTTATGATCCGTGTTTCCCTCATCAGGGTGGCTGATCATACAAGAGGACGTATGATCTTATGACATAAGATTGCATCAAACCTTATCCCATTATTAAAACCTAATCCGTATGTCTAATCATGCATTATCATTTTGAATAGCCTACGTACGGTCTTCAACAAAAAAGTCGTTATTTGAAGTTCGGATAAGAAAAAAAATTTTTTTTCCTCATGGAATCTGCCAGGAGAATGGGAACTTTCAGATGAAATTCTGCCACCCAGATTCCCTGGGATCATGGAGAAGGCAAGAGGAGAGAAACTTTTTTTCGAATGTGTGCTGCCAATATCGTTTTCTCTTCCAGAGATTCCACGATTTTCGTTGTAGGTTCAACAAAATGGTTACCATCTATTCCCGCTCAATCTCCTGAATTTCATTTGCACCAGTCTTCTAACACAAACTGTCCGGAAAAACGTTTTTCCCTTCCAGAAACATCTCAGAATCTGAGTGAGCACTTTAGATATGTGGGATCACATGTTAGAAATCGATTGAATCAAAGTGCAGTGTGTTTCAAGTGTGTCATTTTCTCAGTGCCCTCGAGATACCCTGCACCACACAAAAAAAAAAAAAAGTTTCCGGTTCCCTACCTACAAACGGATGCCCTGCTTGAGGATTCGACCAATTTCCCAAAAGTTGAGGTAACGATTTTCGTTCAAAGTCGTAGAAAAAAGTCACCCCTCTTTTCAGACAGTTTGCCAGGAACACAATAACTAGCAGGGTAACTTTAATCTAGATCTCCAAGAAAATAAAAGGTGATTCGACAAGACAAACTCTGGAAATCGCATCAAAAGTTCATCGTAATGAAAACATTCAGGACCATCTTTGAATGGGTTTCTTGAGGATTACAAAAAGCGAGGGAACGGTTGCTGCTGTGATCTTAGAATTCTAATAGAAACCCTTTTCAGTTTTCACTACCGAAGCAATCAGGACGAAAATTAAGCAGCAGCGCTGGAATCGGAATTAAAGTTTGGGAGAAACCACGAGGAAGTGATTCGAAACTTCACAACTTGAAGTTGGGCTGTTCTGTTCTTAAGAGATTTGTGACGGAGATGGAAAAGGTGACGTCCTCTTCAACTCCTTGAGCATAGGATCCTTTGCTTGGCTCGTTCTACTCGATAAGGAACTCTGCATGGAAAAAAGCTGCCAGGGAAAGAACGGATCCAACGAAAACTATTGCATTCTTGTTCTGTTTCAGATTCTTGATCAATTAAATGAATACGTACCTCATTGCGTCTTGTATAAAATAGGAGAGTTTTCCATTTCTTTCAGTTTGAAATGACGAATAACGGCTGCATTTATGATCTCATCTTCTCGCTGGAACGTTATTGCTTTTTGCTAAGAGTCATGAAATGAAAGATTCATCATCCCTCAATGCTCTCACCGACGCCGAGTTAGCCTTTTTTTTTTTTTTTTTTTTTTTTGTGGTTGATGCTGTTGTTGTTGTCTGTCCAAACTTCGATTGAGAAGAAGGAAAATAAAACCAAATATCCCGCTGAGCTTTCCTTCTTTTCTGCTTCTTCTAGTGCCTTTCGCCATCACATTAACTCTTGGAATCCTTGGGGTTGCTACCTACGCCTACGTGAAATTCATAGTTTGGTTGCTCCCCTGAATCTGGTGGAGAGGAACTCTTCCGAAATCGAGTACCTGTTCCTGTGCGACATCTCAAGAGACGACCAGAGCCATTCCTTCCCTTATTCCAAATATACCATGTAGTCCGTCATTGCGATCCATCGAAACCAGAAGCACACAGCAATCAATGGCAAGCCTGTTGGCTTGCCATTGATTCCTCCAGACACCTTAACACCCAGCTGCTCTTTCTCGTTTAGGAGAAATTTCAACGCTTCGCTGCAACGAGGAACACCGAAAATACCTTTCTAAGTACGCTGTCGTAAACTTCGTCCACAACGTGAATGAAAATTACAGAATAAACGGAATGTATCACAGATGTAGAAGTCTAAACAGAATCTTGGAAAAAGATAAACGGCACACAGTTTCTCCCTGCGTTACTGAAAAGCATTGTCGGACCCCTGAGAAGGTGTAATCAATTTAATTCTGGACCAGTTCCTAAAGACATATTGTTTTAAAGGCATAATTTTTTGCTATTAAAATTCAGTCTGGTAACCAGTTCCCGAGCATGAATTCTCGACTTCATTGCTCGAGAAAGCAACAAAATGGCTGAATCGTGCGATTGATGTATGGAAAACATCGCAAGGAGCCGATCCTTGGACAAGCGCAATCCATCGGAGTCACTGTGACAACAACGTATGCTTCAGTAAAGCAAAGCTTTCAGATTCAAGCCTTCAGGTTCAGGACCATTGTACACCACGGTGCGTGCGCTGCACGCCGCTATTGCGAACGGATGGATGATCACCCCAAACGTTTCCATGCACGCAAGCTACAGCGGAAACAACTATTTGGGGTCTCAGAGCTACATGATGCCTTGCAGGCATGAATATGCAATGCCAATGTTGCTCCTGGGGTTTCTGTGAATTCGTCAACCTCCGAAATGCCCGTGCAGATGTCTGAGTGGGAAGATTTAGGCGCTAGTCTCGGGAGGAAGGAATACACTTCGTGCTTGCACTGAACCTACGCTAGTCCATCGAAAACAGGAAGGAGAGAGTCCTTGATGGATCCAAAATCATTGCACGTAGATGTATTCAATGATGGGAAATCGAGGCAGGCGCTCTTGGGAATGTCGTGCGAGTGCAGATCATTCGTGGATAAAAAAAACACGACCTGCTGCTCCGGGATAAACGCACCTCTGCATCGAAGGCTGAGCATCGACGGTGGAATTCTTGCTCTGTAGCCACCTTTGTCCTACTTTACAGGATCTCAAGTTGCGCAACAGGTCGTTTCCGAGGATGACCTAGCCAGCAGGAAAAGAAATCTTCCTCCCAACAGAGAAGGAAGTCGTTCATGATCTTTCGGGCAGCGTTAGGCATCCAGATAACCAATCCCCTAGGAAGGTGCTCCTTGGGCTTCTCGTGGAAGCTTGTCCAGAAGACAGAGTGTACGAGTCTGTTTTGCGGTTGCGGAAGAAAGCACCCAGAAGGATGGATGATTGGATGGGTTGTTGCTCTTGTTTCCCCCCGTTTTTGTGCTTTTTGAGGAGACACGGAACTTTTTATGTCTCGAAATAAAAAGGTTAACTCGCTGGTGATCTTGTGAAATTCATGAAGCTTCATGGATTCTTCAGGGCTAATCAAATAAACAGAAGCGTCGCAGAGGGAAACATTCGCTTTTGTTTACGTAACCGAATGATTTTCTTAGTGGTCCCATCTTCCTCCACATTCGATGAAACTAATTTCAGCTGTCTTATTGCAAATTTTCTGTGCAGGGATCGCCCTCTCAGAGCTGGAGCGAAAATTTAGTCACAAAGGGTTCAGGGTTGCTGTGAATGCCGGAGGCAAAAGTTGCCAATGTCCGACGAGCAGAAAAATGAATAGATCGATTGCTTCCAGTGAGGTGGAGTAGGAGTTATTAGCGAAAACAAACATAGATCGGAAACGGAAATTCCGGAACACGTCTGAACCTGCAAGTGAATTCCCGACAGGACTTGAAGGTTTCACTAAGGATCACGCACGTTCCGCGTGCAAAAGGTTATAATCTTTTGCACGGATGCTGGTTGCAAGGCCTTTGTTTCAGGGTTCTCACGAACAAGCACTGAGAACACGTGTGGAACGTGTGGTTAAGGAGAGACTGGAGAACTACGATGCTGCGGCTGGCGAACCGCGTCCATCCACACCCAGCAGACATCCATTGGCATGCATTGGAATGGTCAGTCTCAGGAAACGTGGCTTTGACTTGAGAGTACTGGAAGTGCAGTTGAGCAGCCAGAGATGCAGTTGTCACTCGAGTACCGACTTACCTGCCTACCTTGTCTAGGTACACAGCGTCGTCAGCACATCCATAGGAACTTGCGACCTCTGTCTTAGGTCCTCCAATTGACTGTAAGGTTAAAGTGATGGCAGGCGAATGCTCTAGCAATTCCTCCACAGAAGCAAGAAAGGAGAAGACAGAAAAAACTAAAGACTGCTGATCAAATTGTCCGTCACGGAAACCGAACTGTCAAGGACTATGTAAAGGAGAATCACTCCGAAGGAGGACATTCTGAAAGAAGCAAAACCAAGGGAAAGAAAGACAAGCAGATGAAGATGACGAGGATTTGGAACCGAGATGGAAACCTGAGGAGGGTTTTTTCTCCCACTGGAAATCTTTGGCGGCTATCAGAACCTCCTCTTCTCGTGTTTACTTGCAGAAGGAATTCACGTGATTTTCCGCTTCTGCTTCGGAAACACCTCCTCTCATCAAGTTAAGACTTTAAGTTGTCGGGAAACTTGTGCTTCCCTCTAAAGAAGAAGAGTAAAATTCGAAACTTTCTCCTCTTCCTTTCCCGAGCGACCTTACTATGTTCTTGATGACTTCAAGTCATTTATTGGAAGAGTGCATCCAGTTTTTCCATGATCCCACGCTTTACAGCATGAATCCAACTTGAGGTGCCTTCAGATCAAATGTGCTTCACAGTTTCCGGTGGAGTGAAACTCTCAAAACCAGCATGCGTGCAATATCTAGCAAAGTCGGTTCCAGACACTGCCTGCGTGCAAGACCGCGTTTGGTGTTTGAGCACTTTATTTGGTTGGAAGCGAAAGTGAAAGCAACAGCTTCATTCTCTGAGCTGCCGCTCTCCTACTGATCCATTTCCTTCCATGGGCTGCTTAGCCACGTAGCTTAGCCCGATGATCTTTTCCCGCTCCATGAGGAATCATCTTAATGCAGATGCCTTTCAAATGCACCAGGTTGTTCATCCAAAGTTTTCCGATCAGACCTGCTTCGCACTCTCGAAAAAGCAGGCATTTGATATATACGTCTGCGTACCAAAGGATTAGAATAGGAACCTTAATGATGTCCTTGTTGGTGCATCAGAAAATGGAGATGAACTCTGAACCCCGAAGAAAGCTGATGTCACACTGCTCAGTTTGTACACGTGATGAGTCAAGCAGCTGCTCTAGCTCTCACGACTTCAGGCAAGCCCCTTGTGACAATTCCAGAGCTTTGGCTTCAACCGTTCTTATCATGGAGACGTTTGGCTTGGCTCAGGAAAAGGGGCAGTCTGCTGCATAGGGGATAACCGGAATGTTCCCTTGTTGCGGGCGGTCAGTGCTCCTTTTCAGCCTCCCGCTTTTCATACCTCGGATTTCTTTTTCAAAAAAAAAACAAAATTCGATCGCATTCATCTCCAAAAACTCAGCAGGGTTCTGCTAAATGGCTTGTTTTTGAAGCAGCCAGAGGAAAGGACACTGACTGCATGAGCTGAGAACAGTCTGTTCAAGCAGGATCCGCGACCTCATTGCACCGACTCTGGCGTCGCATCTTCTATCTCAGTAACTGCGTCTCCTCTCGGAGAAAAGATCGGGAAGCTGCTTCTTTCCCCGGGCTTCGCCTCCTCTCGTTGGAACTGCTCCGGTCTTCTCGTCATTTCCTGTTATTATACTCCTGAAGAGGCTGTTTCGCTGGCTTCTCTCGCACAATCTTTGCAGCCCGGTAAACCCGTTAAGCCATGCTGCCCGTGTGCACTTGAAGGCCTTCAATTGAATCAAATCCTTCCATTTCCTGAAATTTGCGATCTATTCTGGCGATCCGTTTATCTTTTCAAACCAAACGTCCGAGTGTTTATGAAAGAGAATAAGATGAAATGAATATTATGAAAGCAGGAAACCTGGGAGACATCTTGGTCGCAGCATCGGCGATCAATGAAGATCGTAAGTCACTACGATTCAAAACTTCTTTGGCTTCTTCATTTCCTTTTTGAATTTTTTCGTTTCTGAAGGATTGGAGAAGAAGCACTCGACGTGCATGTGCAGAAACAGGCATAGCAGCAAATAAGCGCGTGCTCTCATCGAATAAGAGTACTTGAAAAAAAAAAAAAGAAAAAAAGTGCACAAAGAGAACAGGGAAGAAGCGTATATTTAGAATGCTCAACACTGGAATGTGCTTGCTCTCCTGGATGTTCGTAGAAATGTTTTGAGACCTTCATCAAAAGTAACGAACAGCTTCGACGCAAATTTTGTCAGCAGTTTCTCGTTAAATTTCAGTAATGTACTGTGGACACAGACCAGAGGTTTCCGTGTCCGTTGCAGCGTGCTTTCATTGCTGTCTCGCAATTTCCCGAATCTTGGCAAGCTCAGACAAAGCGATGATTCTGATGATCCTGCTGACGCAGACTCGGTCTTGAACTTTACAGACGCTGAAGACGTTTCGCAAATTCCGCCTTCGTCTCGCCTTCGGTAACCGACCGAACCCGAAGACCAAAGAATTCGAGCCCTGTGGAACGGGGTGGGGTGGGGTGGGGTGGGGGGTACCTTTGTAGAACTGCCGAGTCCCTCTATCGACGGCATTGCAATTTCCCCTTCTCCAGCCTTCGCGCGAATGCCAGCAGACATGTGGTGACTGTAGCAAACCGAAGAGAGGTCACGCACGCGTTGAGTGACTTCGGGGAATCACGTGAATTCGTGAACCCCAACCTCGACGAATATCAGCCACCTTCTTTATTCAGCAACTGTGCGAAGGAATGCTTGAGAAAGAAGTTGTGTTCATGTGCTTTGGCAGTTTCTGCGCTCATCTCAGAAGCTCATGTTAAATCGATAATGCGCCAGAATTGAAAGATTTTCTTTCTTCCTTTCGTTCTTTTTTTTTTTTTTAAAAAAAAAAAAAGAAAAACGGAAAAAGTTGCATTGTTATAACTTCAGCGTTTCGCAAGAATGGGTGCCCGAGAATCCATGCTGTCGAGTGACTAAATCTCATTAGCTTGCAAAGAGTTGTTAACCAACACATTTTACAAGGAAGCTTTCAAAAAATGTATGAGGTGTTTAGAGCACAACTGACCCTTTGCCGTCGTTTCATTAATAACATTTGCTTGCAAAAATTCAGTGCTGGGCTTCGGCATCAAACAAATAGTGCATCCTGTAAGTATTGCCCAGTTATTATTTATGTTGCATCAATTTGCCGTGGACATAAGTGAATATCCGTCTTAGTAAAGTAATTGTATGTTTAGTTGTTTCTGAAGAGTGTGTATTAAAAAAATTGTGTGTGCAATGCAAGAAAAAATTGTACGCAATTGTTATATATATATGCATGATTGCTCAATTTATCAATGTAGTTGTGCAATTGACATTATCAGTATCAGGTACCACTTCTTGTGGAGACATTTTGTCAGTCCATCCCATTTCTCATCAGTCCTGCAAAATTACTTTTACTGATCAAAAGTTTGCCGAATTCAAATACATTTGGGTAGAGGGGGCGTCTCTCAAAGTCTTATGCCCCATCATATTTTCAGCTCCGAGATAATTGTACATGTGCAGCCTGTGTTCATGTACAAACACGCCAAAAATTATTGGACACTGCGTCAATTGATCTCAGCATTAGGCCATTGTCATTGAAGGTTTCAGATAACAAGTTGAACGTTATTTGGTCGGAAAAGAATGGAACCCATGAATCCCTTTTTGATGGAAAATGGTTAGTGTTTCTTAATTGGTTTTTCTTGACTAAATGAAAGTTGCATAACTGTGTTCAGTGAAACACATTCTTGCAACGACAGTTTACTTTAAGGGATTAAAAATTTGTCCTTTCTCCCCCAGGATTTATAAATATGGTCAGTGTTTTATGCCCAATACATTTCCAACTTCAAAAAAAGATATTGAAATTCATCACTTGAGACCAAAACTGCACCTCTGGAATGCAAATTCCTTTTGTGACTCTTTTCCAGAGGTGGAATATGAAGAATTTATGTCCTCTACTGAAGGAATGAAAAAATGGTTGGAAAAATTTTACGTGTTTGGAATTGTGATGATGCGACATGTGCCTTCAGTAAAGGTTAGATTCTTGGAAAATTCTTCTTAGTTGTCTCTCATAACTGCTCTGTTGTATGTCTTCAATTTAATGAACAGCTTTAAAATTACTCTTATTACAGTTTTTGTTTATTGGTTCCAAACTTCAATGCTCAAATTTGGTATAGAACTAAGATCAGCACATATTTGCCTAGGGTGAAAATCTCTGAGGTCTACACTTTCAACATTTTTGTTATAAAGTGCATCAGTTGTAATAATGAAATTGAAGAGCACTGCACATAATGAATTGATTACAAAAAATCATAAGTAAACTGAACTGCATGTGCTTAGAAGTCATGTATGTTGCATAGCTATTACAAAATGAGGAGATATGCAAAATGCTGACAGTACATGAAAATCAAACTAAGCTATATAATTTTCAAAAGTCTTTTTGATACATCTGACTTTCAGGCCCTTGACAGGATTTTTAGAATCTTCCATGATAGTGTCCTTAATCTAGTAGTTCGTAATGGAGTCTAAATGTGCATATTTTCTTCATATACAAATAACATTATTGTGTTTACATGTAATTAGGAAGTGCTCTCCGAACTGCAACATTCAGACAAAATAAGTGAGTGGTATGGGCCTGACATACAGTTTTTGTAATTCTTTCAATGAAATTTCTCCAGAACCAATTAGTCATGTAACCATCTCATTGTTATTGATGCTGCAATTGTTTAAAGATTTTTTAATCTATTTTTGCATCATCATGAAGATCTTTGTTCCTGTTTACAGCAGAATTTAAATTTTTACCAATGTGAACTTATTTGCTGCATCCCCAAAAATACTTATTTCCTATTAAGAAGACTGCCTCCTTGAAAGAACTTCTCGACTTTTACATTACTTCGTTTCAATACTGCATTATTTTTCTAATTATCATGTTACCCTTAAGTTGAAAGATTCAGACCTCTGTGAACGCCTGTATGCTTGCTCTGGTTTAGAATCCACTTTCATTTCTAATATGATGATATTCCATGATGAATCTAATACCAAAGATTCCTGAGCATGCTACATAACAGTATGGTAATTATGCCTTGCCTTATTGTATTGTGTTTAAGAAAGTCATAATTGCTGAACAATTCAATTTCTGCTTGAAACTTGAAAAATTCGGTTGCATATCTACTCTCCCTCCCTTTCATCATAGGGAACTCCATCATTTTGTAGAGTCTATTCATTCTTGTAGTACCTCAAGTCTCTTTCATTACCAAATGCTTTTAGACAGCACAGCATAACATCACAGTTTTCAGCATAAGCTCATGATAAAGTAATTTAAAATCATATGGAAACCTTTTTGTTAAATGGTGGGATCAGTGAGAAATAAAGCCTGCAGACTGTTTTTAAGAGAAATTTCCCCTTTTAACAAAATTGTATTTGCAAGTAGAAAACTTTTTCATAAACCATATTAACATAAAACATTCATATAGAAGAGGACACATGAAACAGCAGATTGGAATTCTGAAGACAATCAGCTGGGAAATTAGATGTTGATGAATAATGAAAAATCGGTTTTCCAAACTGTTCTTTTAAAAACGGTTGAAACAACAAAAGTTTGTTTTTGATACAAAATTCCAAGGAAATTAATGATGCAAAATAAAAGGAAACAAAGTACATTATGGTGATAATGAAATTTTAAGCCCTACAGTCATTCAGAAGGTGTGCATAAAACTATTGGAGGTTACCAATGGCCAAACAAAAGATGAAATAAAGACATAATGATTACACTTTGTTGAACCTTTGCAAAATGCTGCAAACTGAAATTAGATTTGAAGCTGAAATTAGATTATAAGTTTCTCCATACCCCAAAGAGACTTTATTATAAAAGAGAAATCTTTTATAATAAAGTATATTTATAATAATTATAAGAAATCTTTTATCTTCAAGTCTCTTTGAGGTATGGACACTCTTGGTGAAAGAAACATATTATGAAGCAAAAAGCACATTGATATCTGATTAAATGTTTTTAACACCTCAAAAAAATACAGAATTAAATCCATATCAGTAGCATTTTTTGATCACTGGCTTCTAATTTTTAAAATGCCAACATTACAAGTTTAATACATTATTAGATTTCTTTTGTTGTACATGTCTATTTGGAGATTCACATTGTTCGAATCAATATCAGTCGTGGCTTCAACTATTTAAAAATTTTGCTATTTTACATGCATGCATCAACTGTTTCTATAGTATTGTTTACTTTCTAGTGTGTGGTTTTTTTTTTTCACTCTTAATTTATATCGTACATTTTTCCCTTAGGATACAATTCTTCAAATAGCCAAACGGATTGCATATGTCAAAGAGACACAATATGGAATAACATTTGATGTGATTAATAGTCCAGATCCTGATGCTCACTTGGCTTTTTCTGGATTGTACTTGGAACATCACACAGATATGAATTATCGTGAAAAAAGTCCAGGTGTTCAGATGCTACATTGCTTGGAGGTAGGTTTTGTTACCCTTGAGACAAAATTTTGATTTAGTCTTAGTTAAATACAGGGAAACAGCAAGGAGGGAAATCCTTTTTTGTTGATGGATTTGAAGTGGCTAAATGGATGGAGGACAATCAACCACTAGCATATTACATATTAGCTTCTACTCCAATTAGATTTCATATAAAAAGCAAAGGAGTAAGTAATTTCATGGTTTGAATCTTTATGATTTTCTTATTGCTTATTTAAGTAAGTTCCTAACACCAGTATTGTTCAATTTTTCATTAAGTACGATCATGAATTCAAATAATTCATATAATTGATTTCTTGGAATTTCATTGCTGTTTGCTCATGAAACAACGGAAGTATGAGATACAATTCAGCCAAACCATTAAAAAGTGCATCAGTTTTTCAATTCATCAAAAGAAACTACTTTTTGATATTTCTACCTTTTAATTAATTTGTAATCAATTTTAAACAAAGCTGATTTTAATAAAATTTAAATTTGGTGTGGGACCAACCTGAAAAAAATTTGTAATCACATGCAAGCGTAGAAAGCACATATTGAGTAGGGTCTCAATAGAAAACAAAGGTTTGCTCTTAGAAATCGGAATTTCTCATAAATTATGGGCCCTGCTTACTGAGTGAATTAATATTTTCAAAATGTCACCATGTTTAGAGTGAATAACTTAGGAAGAAGGTTCTGAAATAAGTAAATTCAAAATGGTGTAATGCTGCAAAAGTAACATTCAATTCAGTAACATCTGACAAATTTTTGAACACCCGTATTTGAGTACAAGAGAACATTTTGATCTCTGATGAAATCAGGGTTGCAGTATGTTTGCACATAAGATTACAAATTAACCAAATGTAATTTACTTACCTTACAAAGATGTATGCATCTATAACAATATTGCAAATTGATAAGCAGGCAGGTATTTCAAAGTCATTTTTTAAAACTTGATGGCAATTTGCCAAATTCTATTTAGGGAACATCTCTTATTTGAAACATATTTGTAAGATCCAGAATGTTGCCTTCTCAAATTTGCAAAGAATACACATGGTAGAAGTTATTGCGAATCAGTTGAAAACTTTGAGGCCCCATAATTTCGGGTGTATCAGAGATAAAGTCAATTCAGGCAAACATGCAAAAACGATGATTAGAACTTTAGATCAGAAGAGAATGCTATTCAAGTTTTTGAAAGTACTTGACCTTAAGTTTAGAAGAAACTTAAGAGCAAATCAGGCCCTTAAGTTTGCCGCGAATTCGCTATTGCTATAGACTTGAATTTGTGATTCTCTTTCCTGTATAAAGAAAGAAAATATGCTTACTGAAGAGGAGCTTAGTACCATCAGAATTTTCCATCAGAACTTTTGCAATGAAAACGTGATAGATCCCTTGCATGAAAATAAATGAAAGAAAAATTCGAGAATCCTCCAATCAAGCAACAAAATACTGATTGTGTAAAAGAACATGTTTGAAAATGTGGGAATTGAAACAATAGAATGAAAGAAGAATCTGAGGGATTTGGGAAATTACAAAGACATTTAGAGAATGAAAAGCCTAAATGTATGAATGTTCATAAGATCTTGTTATATTTTAATGCATATCAAGGTTAGTTAGGAATCTTACATTTAAGTGTTCTTTGAGATCCTGTGTGGAGACTGAATTTCAGTTTTTTATCGATTAGGTTCTAATTATGTAAAACAGAAATCTGGATGATTCAAGTCAATGGAAGGAAATGGGATTCCCAAACAGATACTTCCTAGAGTAAAAATATTGGATAAAGACAGAACACTCTTCAAAACACCAAAGTCTTTAAGAGCAAGAATCCGGATATAAAAAATGTTCAGAATTCATTTTTCATGGTTCTGAAGCATCAAAGTGTACATAGTCGGCATATCTCTAGAGAATTTCTAGTAAATTCCAAAGAATTTACAAATGTGCAACAGCAAAGCAGTACACGCATGATTGTTGTTAGGAGTAATTACAGCTATTTCTTAGAATATTGCTAAAGTACGACGTTGAAAGCATCAGTAAAGGAACCCAAGACGTTTTATGCAAACAGCACCCCTCAGTGCTTTCTCATGTGATAGTGAGATTCTATTATCAAATTATCACACAGGAAAGCACTTTAAACCGGATTCTAATTCTGTTCTGTTGTTCTTTTACCAGGACTTGGATTGCTTGTTTGTAAATCCTAAACATTATATGTACTGTTAGCACTAGTCATTTTTGATTATCTGATTCGTAATAAGGTTTTAAAAATTTTTTTTATTTTTCAGATTCGGTACACTCAGGTATGCAACATATTTTCCTTAAATGCAGATGGAGAAATACATGAGATTCATTATAATAACCGAACGATGGCTCCCTTGCAAGTGCCTGCAAATGCTGTCTTTCCCTTCTATACGGCCTATCAGAGTTTGGCCACGCAATTGCGCCATTCAAGCAGACAGTTAGCTTTTCATCTTGCAGAAGGCGACTTAATTACCTTTAATAATAGAAGAGTTCTTCATGGAAGGACAGCTTTTGATCCCCGGGTTACAAAACGGTTAGTCAAATATCCACATCTACAAAAAACAGTTATTGGAATACGAAACTCATGGCTATATTCAAAACATATTGAAATTATTTTTCTTAGATACTTGCAAGGGTGCTACATAGATTTTGATGAAGTGTTAGCCAAGTATGAAAGCATGCTACTTAACCAGAAAACTACCTGATTCAAGTCGAGCCTTTTTGGTGACGTAATGAAGCATTTGAGTACAATAAAACGAATACAAGGGTTACTGAAGTGCAAAGTACACGTTGAAATTATATAAGAAATTATTTTTGTTCTGATAAATTATGTATAATGACGTGCGAATCCGTTTAAAATCATCCTTAACGTGATGAGCAAACCACTTTCTGCATTGCATATACCGTGGCACCATTTGAAAGGCGTCGGCTAATACCGGATAAATTATGTTGTGATAAAAGTGAAGTAGGAAAAATCGAAATGTAAATTGTTCAGCGTTATCATGGTATGGTGATAGCATTTTTTGCAAGTTCAACTAAATAATCCAAGATAATTTTGACATCGTGCAAAAACAAGCATGCTTAGTTTTTGTGTACAACGATTTCGTGAATGTCAGAAGTTGAAATAAGGCCGATTTAAGCCATTCCATTTAGGTATTCCTAAATATTCCATATTCCACAGTTGGCAATTGGGGTACAAATGGTGACCAATATCTTTGTTGGGCGTTACAATGGTATGTTCATCGACGTGTTATAAAACTCTCTCGAATGCACTGTGTGCAATTGAACACGTTCAAACCTCTTTGCTGTACACTAGGGAAACTTCCCTGAATATTCATGCCAAAAATTTGAAATTTAGGGGTGTAAGTCTAGTGCCCAATTTGTGAAACGCATTTTCTGTACTTCATTGCATTTGGCACACAAAAAGGCAGCTTTGAAGACGTGTTCCGCAAATTTACGGTAAAGTTAGGTGAATTGGCATTTTTAAAACATGATTGAACTCTTGAGCTTTCCCAACGAAAGAAAAGTGCACCCCAGATTTCTTTGGTGATCGAAATCATTGCAGTTGGGCCTTCCGTCTATAAACATTCGATTTACATTGTCACTTTATCTACTGAGCATACCTTTTCTGAATCTGCCAAGCAAATGGGGAAAAGAGAATCGACAGAATGCATTTGTGACTCATTTCTGAAAGTGTGAGGACTAAATATCCAAACGAAAATTCCATTTATAGAGTTTTGTTTAAACTTAAATAATTACGGCAAACACACATAAATGTGCAATGGTTTTGTTTGTTCGAAACCAATGCCTTGATTGGCGATTGCTTACCCCGCGTTGTCCTGAAAGCTACTGACACCAATCTCATATTGTGTAAAAAATCGTGTAAATACTGCAATCTACTAAACAACGCACTGATTGCATCAGTGAGTGTCGATATGAGAATTCGCCACGTTTTCGAAACAGATTCACTAGGAAACAAAACACTTGAGGGTACCAAGGCACCAATTAGAAAGTGTGAGTTCAAGACTTGAACAGAAAGTTAGCAGAAGTATTACACTCCAAAGTGCATGCTATGTGTTTCTTATAATCATTCTATGTGGGTTTTCCGAATATCTGACTTTACACATCAGCAATGCTTGCGAATAGCTCCTCAGCAGCTGCAGCATCCCAAAGGCTCCGTCCGCTTGGTCTTTCAGAACCCAAGTTAGGTAGAACGAACCTCGTGCCAGATTGTACTCCTGTTTGAATCTGGTTTTGAAAAAATGCTCAATTGGGAAGTTTTGTATGGGAATATTTTTGTAAGAAAATGATTTATTCCCATCGTGAGGACAATAAAAGTACTTATATGCAGACACCAGCTGTTCACGTGATCTTCGTCTTTTTTTTTTTTTGGCTTTTCGACACCTGAAAATAAGGGGCTCTGCCCCTTACTGGTAAAAGTTTCCAGAAAGTTGGGGGGTACGCGAAAGGAAGCGAGGGAGGGATTGCTCATCGTCTCCACGGTTTCGATCAGGATACTACTTCGACGAAGAGGTGATCATTTCACAGCTCATGAGACGGCGCAGCACAGTGCACCCTCACAGTTCTCGTTGTCCTTAAAATGGTGAATTATCGCGCAGTGTTATTTCGATCCGGTCACCCCTTTGGGTGTTTCTAAAAGTGAAACTTGCAATCCCTCTGGGCGCTGTTCCTTCAGCACGTCTCGAGTTTCGCCGCTCGACCAAGAGCACAGTGGAACTTCTCTGATCATTGCACACGGCTCACTCGTACAGTCTCCGTAAACAATTCAGCATGAAAATTTCCCAAACGTTTGTAAGCAGTTCCCTTTGGAGGTGTTAGGAACTCGATAACAACTCTGTTTAAGACACTTGTCACACCCTGTTCTAAATACAAAAGCTGCATCCATGTATCTAGCAGAACTTGCTGAAACATTACCATGTAAGGAGATCCTAAAACGGTGCATAGAATCTCACCTGTTCTCAGTAAAATTTTTGACCAAAATAAAATAAAATACTTATTTAATGACTCTGGTGGAACTGAATAACTGAATTCTCTTTAAACAGACATTCAGTTTCTTCTGTACGACCTTATACGATCTGACTAGAAATGGGAACCATTATGTAACACTTTAAAACTGAGGTATGCTAGGAGACTTGAATCCATAATCTCAGTACAAGAATAAATAATGACATACGTAAAATGATAAATAATGGAAACATGGTTTAAAATCAACTCGTAAGCTCGATGGAGGTGGAAATGCAATTGATTTTCAAAGCAAAAACACAAAGCAAAAAACATTAAACTAAAGTATGAGATCCTAGTTTCGTATGGATTGCGATTCTGGCCATAATTATTGCTTATTTTTGGTGCTTTCAATACTGGGAACAATTTCGAAAACTGTCCTAAAATTTAGCTCTTGGACTAAAACCCAAACGAAACATCACTTTTAACTCATAAGAAACTAGATTTGCTTTACTACATAAATAACGAAGCAAGCTGAAGAACCCAAACAAAAATTTCAATAAGCTAGTATTTGGTTTCGGAAAGGGAGAAAAACATGTTTTTAGTGAGTAATGATGAAAAAGATAATTAACACTTCTTTTTTATTTGCATGAATGCAAACTAGAAAGAAATTTTCTAACACATTCTAAATTGCTCACATGTGCAAGAGGAAGCCCTAATTACAATATATGCGTAGTAATTCAATCTAAAATTCATCCAAGATGTTATAAAATCAACCTATGCAGTTAACAAATGCATGTCACAGTGTCATGTCATTTTTAAAAAATTCCAAAAATAAAAGGCATTTTTGTTTCAGCTTTATGTGCCACGTGGAAATATAAGGAATTCACACTCTTAATTATAAGCAATTACGGTTAACTGTTCTTCGCAAAAGGTTGTTACTACGAAATCCTGCCATTTGTCAGCTATACGCGCTAAAGTCCATTGATCCAGGGCGGATCACTGAAGTATTGCAATTTATGAAATTTTATTGGAGAATGAGAAATTATCATCATCAAGGCAAGATATAAACGAGCGTTAAGGACAATGGATTGAGAAAAATGCAAATCTTTTAATTCATTGTCAACCTATATGAGCTTAGTATATATTATGAGCATAAAGGCCATATGAGAATTTTCCGCCACATAAGAAAGGTCGATGAAAGAGAAGAAATTTAAGAATTCTTAAATTTGTTTAGCCCTTGGGTGACAAATATTATTGAGTTTAAACCAATTTTCCTCCAGAGTTGTTTCTCCAATAGTTGTTGCCGATCTTTCAGCATAAAATTCAATGATAGCGTTGACAAAGTCAGCTAGACAGTCCATAGTATCTCTTCGTTGGCATTAGTCAAATTTGTCTTCTCAAATTTTTCTCACTGCTTTCTGAATTCCATGTCAATTCCATACTTTTTAGTTCATTAGGAGTGAGGTGTTTGGAATTATTTCCTGTGGTTATTATGGAATGAGGGTGACTGCACATTACATATTCGTTTTGAAAACTTTGTGGATTAAACTTTCGTTTCTTTCTTAGAAAAAGATTTTAGCAGGAAGACACTAGCCTTGTTTTGATTGGCTCGATCAAAACTCTTTAGCAGTCAAGAACAATACTTTTTATATGATAGCTAGCTATTTTGGTTATTTTTTTCCTATTCTGCACTGTTTTGTTCTAAAATTGCAACTTTTTAATGCGTCTCATTCTCTGGAAGGAACTTAGCTTAGGAAACTGGAATAATGTTTAGTCTAAAAAGCTGTGCATTTTTTTCTTGCATGTATTCTAGTTTGAGGATTAGTTTTGGGAAAAAATGAGCCGAAGCACAATCTAAAAATGACTTAATTCTTCACTTCATTTTCTCGATATTAAGTTCAGTATGGTTTACTCCAGTAATAATTCAGGACTAAATGATTATCTAGAACGAATAAAGCACTTTAATTAATGCATTCCTGTAATTTTGAACGTCTCTATTGTTCTATGGTTTCTAGCAGTTACAGATTCGTGTATTTCTTTGTATATAATAAGCCATTTAATGCTTTGCGGTTATTTCCTATACGGCTTGCAGCTAACTTGGTTTTTCGTAAAAGAAAGTATCTCTAGTTTCACTTCCGAACATGTCTATGTTTTTTTCAATGTGTACTAAACTACATTTTTGTTGTCACCTTAAATAATGCTTGGCTGCTTTTTCGAAAAGGTTCAACATTTCTGTATTCATTCTTAAGGATTTCCATATATTTCTGTTCTCTTTAGCATGTCTGATCCAAAGCCTGAAAACCCACCCGGTATTGATTGTGAAAAACTTGATCATGAGACTGAATATCTCAGAGCTGCGGCTCGAGATATTCAGTCCACATCTTAAATAGAAGTCCACATCTTAAATAGGAATGATCGTAACCCGTGCGCTGCATCACTTGCTTTGTAAAATATTCTTGTTATTAAGCATCACACGTATTTGTTAACAGTTAATCGCATAAATTTAGAAGCTGGTTTCGTTTTGGAATGCAAGTTTTCATGTTTTGTGATATTCACAAAGTTGTTGGTAATTATGATTACTAACAATGCACTGTTTTTTTAAGGAACTCTGTACGTACGAAGTGGAGGTGTGTACTGACAATGTGGTCGTGTAAATATAGTTTGAAAATGATAAAAGTCAGAACTGGATTGCAGTCATAATATTACAAATTTCAACAATTTTGTAGGATTATTAAAGGATGGTGAAACATTTCAAATCCCCAGATGAGGGGCATGCTTCATCCAGCAGTAAACACAATAATGGTAAGGATATTCTGAAGCCCAAACCATAAAGAATGGTTATTTTAGTCCGAATCCTGATTTTCTGATGAGTTTGTATGTTAAAAAAATGATTTTTTTTCCAAACCGACAACGGACTAAATTTATTTGGATTACACAGTTCTTTATAAGAGCGGGTAAATGGTATTCCTTGCAAATTATTGATAGCCCCATAACCAAGTAATGCTACATGTGTGTTGTAATCATTAATTGTTGATCATAATGTTATTTGGTCTAAAGAATCTATTAGGGACTCACCAGCAGCAAATAACTTTTTCATTGTGATTATGCCCGTGAAACATTGAAGTATATATCATCTCCAGGGCTTTTTCCTTCTGCTCATCGATTGCATAGGGGCAATTAGGAAGCATTGCATAATAGTTGCTTATTTGTGTAGCATGGATATCTATGCCCTAATAAGATGCAAACTACTAAGATCCAAAAATCTTGAATCACAGAAGTTCATGTTAAATTTTTATTGTGAAATATCCAGTGCTACCATTATGATTTCTGTAATCAGGTCTGAGCTATCAGTTCCTCAGTTTATGAGGCACTTTTTGATTTTTGAAGATGTTTTGTCATGCATTCAAAGAATATGGAAGTAGCACCATGAATACTAATAATATGATGGGTAACATCGTAAGCCGGAAGCGTGCAACCAGTTGGCAAAGAATTTAAACTTCGATGAAAATTTGCGTTTTTTAGTTTCTAAGTGTGCAAGACAAAAATTGGTTAGAAATCTATCTATAACATGCATTAATTGAATGGCATTCCCAGTGGATATGCTATTTGTTCTTGTTACTGAATTTTTGGTAAATCACTGTATTTAAATATATTATGCAAAAAGGAGTACCGTACATTGTCTAGCAGTCATGTTGATTTGCATATTCTGATGTGGATTTAAGGTTTCGGACTTGGAGAAAGCGTTCCTCATTTATCTTCTATTACATGCTATTTTTTTGTATAATCAATTCCTCCAATGCCCGAATTTTTTTTATGATAATTCAAAGAAAGAAGATTATCTTGAGTATTTCCAGGATTGGTATTTATTCAATTTGTTTTAGGGTGTAGAGAAAAATTCATGGATGAAACAAATATCAGATCTTTTTCAAATAAATGTAAGAAAACAAGACATCCTCCCAGGTTGAAAGGCAGAGAAATTGGTAAGATCTTAAAGTACAGGTTTTAATTGCACTGTTACGTTAGAAAATGATTCCTCTCGAAAAATGTAATTGATTGATTTTCTGAAAACTTTGTATCATTAGGGAGGGATCATTAAGCAGATTTAACCAAAAAACTATTTAATGAACTATACATTTTTGTTAGATTAACTTCCTTTATGTATTCCTGCTTTCAAGAAAACAAAGAAGTTTCATTTTTTAAGCAGAACTTTCATACAGAATAGATAGATCTTCAATGATCTTCTATTCTGGAAACTTTTATATAGATAGACCTTCTATTCTGGAGGGTACTTGGAAAGTAAGTTATAGAAATACAGTAAAGATGATCACATCTTCATTGCATTCTTTTCTGGTTTCATAGTTCCCTATCATAAATGTTTGTTGCCAAGTTTGCAAAACTGTTGTTTTTCAAGCATATTCATATGATGTTTGTGTGTTTTCTGTTTTATTTCTGATTCTTGTTATTTGATTACTTTCATTCATGGAATGAATGTTGCATTGAATTTCTTTAGCATTGAAGTGTAGGCTGTTTGAATAATTTCATTCATGTTTGTCTTTATTCTTAAGTTGGACCAATATGCAAGAGAACCAAGTGAAATGTTAATTTTTTAATTTCTTTTGAAGTGCTAATATGTCTACAACTTGTTATGCAATTAAAATTTGTAGTATGGTCCGCAATTTTATCTTCAGTTTCTATGTTGTTTTATGTTATTTTATTCTAATGGCAAATGCTTTCAAGTTCTTAAGTTATTTTGACTTTTCACAACTTTAGAGTGTTTGTCAAAATACCTTTTTTTTTTTCTTCTTCATTTTTTTTTGCAGTGATGACCAATCTTTTTTGATTGTGACATGATTGCTATTTTTCATTAAAAATGGTATAAAACATAAGCATAGTATGAAACATTGGAACATTGCATGAAACCAGGCATTTGAAAAATACAAAAAAAGAGTTTTATTATGTGGAACTCTAATTTCTTTTTGTTATTGATCGGATTAAGGCAACATTAACAATCTTATATTTGGTAATCAGATAGATGACTGTAGAATGGCATGTGTGTTTCAATCATTGTTTGCTTCTCATAAGTATATTCGGCTTTAGAAGCAGTTCCGGCTCTTCTTGTTTTTATTTTTGCCAAAACTATTTTTTTTTTACCTAAGTCATATGGAATTTGATGAATAACATTGCTGATTCATGGATTTCCAAGCAGAAGCTCAAGGATTCTTTTAATTTCAAGTCGCTTTTTTTGTGACTGTTTGAGAAGATTTGCTTGTATTTGTTAGGATGCAAGAATCTTCACAAAAAAACAAAATTGGTGCATTTAATATATTGAAAAAAAAAAAAAAAAAAAACTTGATGCATGATCTTTGCTTTTGAATGTGTAATTCTTTTTTCTTGATAGCCTTTTTTTACATATTGCATATTTGGATACTTTGGGTTTTTCATGATTATATCTCCAAAAATAGCATTACTTTATATAGTAGTCTAATTATGCATTTTAGGTATGTACTATGCACGACTGAATAAAGAAAAAGCCAAAAAACGGGAAGTGGAAATGGTGAGTGAAAATTATTATAGAGTTAGCTGATGTGTTTGCTAGTTGGGACAAATTGAAATTACACACAGCAAAGAAAAGGAAATTAATCAGTTACTCAGGAAAGTTGAAAAATCATTTTCCATCGAACAAAGGCATTCCCTTCCTATTTTACAATCTCAGATCATTGGTCCAAAATCAGCTGCAAGCATAAGTAATAGTATCGAAGAACAGTTTAAGCACATAGAAGAGAGTAGATTTAAAGAAGAGTTCTTGGATAATTTAAAAGCCAATGTCTTATGCAGTTTAGAAGATAATGAAATTAAACAAAGTCACCATGAAGTTGTCAGGAATAATGATCTAGATCAAAAGTACAAACAAGAATTTTTATCAAAGCAACATTCCAAACAGTTCCAGAAAATGTTTGAATTTCGTCAAAAGTTGCCTGCATTTGCAGCTAGAACAGAGATTTTGAGAACTGTGCGGAGTAATCAAGTTGTTGTTATCAGTGGTGACACAGGTAACTAAATATTAGTGATTTTACTTTTTATTCAGCAGGAAGCTTAATGTTGTGCTGAACATTTGTTTACCAATATGTTGTGTGTAAGTTTGATAACTGTTCAGGATCTGGAAAAACAACCCAGGTTCCCCAGTTCATTTTGGATGAGTACTTAGCAGGAGTGAAAGGATCTTTATGCAAAATCATCTGCACACAGCCAAGGAGAATAAGTACAATAGCAGTTGCAGAAAGAGTTGCAGCTGAACGAGATGAAATTTGTGGCATCTCGGTTGGATACCATATACGTTTAGAAAAGTAATTTGATCTCAAATTTTTCATTGCCCATATTTGGAATTGAAAATCCTTTTGTATTCTCCAAAAGATTAGCTAACTGTACATTGTATGTATCATGTAAAAATTCGTGTATCTAAATATTTTCATTGATTGTAATGTATTTCCATCAATTTTTATTGAATTTCATTTGGTGAATTTCATTTTGTGTTCACCACATTGGTAAGCCTACGGAGATGTTAAGACTGGTATTTTGAGTAGCATGTTCAAGTTAAGAATTGAAGTTCTACAAAAAATATTGAATTTATAGCATCCAAAATTTTTCAAGAATCACATCCTATATTACATCCTGTCTAAAAGAATCACATCCCATTAGTTGCAATATTTTCACCGCCCAAGGCAAACATTTTCTTTGCTGCATCAACTGTCAAGAGACAGTTTTCTTGATCACGTTGCATGTTTTTCAATGAATTATTTTGGGTCCTTCATTAAGGATATTATTCTGCAGTCATGCAAAATCTTGTCTTTTTATTGATTCACTAATTGCAGGATTTTATTGGCATTGTATTTGACACTAATGTTGTTTCTGTGGATGAGTAATAAGTACATGATGACTTTCATACTTGTATCACCATGTTTTTGCTAATCATTTTTGATTAGGTTCTAGTAAAATACTTAATGATACAGAATTGCTGTTAAACCTTCATAGTTGCCACGAATATAGAAAACACAAAAGCTTAGGAGACGGATGATTGCTTTTGTTTAGATTGCATCTTATTTTTACAGAAAAAAATTCGTAGATATTCCTTTTTTTAAATCCCATGGTATTTCATTGATAGATTACTTTAAAGGAAAAGCAAAATGAAATGCAAATGTTTTGTTGTTGTCGTCGTCTTTTAAGTACTCATGTTTGAACTCAGTGATACAGTCCGTATATCTTTTTGCTGAAACTGAGAGCTATTTTGTATACACCTTTAGAAAGGCTCGGCATCATCATGGAAAAATTTTCGGGGATTTTATGTAGAGTTGTTAATTCGTTTTTTACCTTTAGCCATAAACATATTGGGAATTACATTTTCATTGTGAATGTATGCTGGTCATCAGAATGTTATTATCAGTGCACTAACTTGAAAATAAGAACTTTTTCTATTCAGCAGATTTTACGAAATTTACGATTTTACGATTTTTCACATGACGAGAAGGAAAAAAAAGGCATACGTAGTATTGTCGTAATCATTTTAATTAGTTTTCAGGTAAAGTGCTTAATTAAAAACTTTTGGGGGGGGGGACATTTAAACGTTTTTAAAGATAGAAAAGTGTTCCGTAATTCCGTTTAATCAATTCTGGTTCATAATGATGAATACCTTCATTGTATTTTGTAGCTAGTTTGCTTGTTGTGTTAAATCTATGTGTTGGGGAATTTGAAGGCACAGCTTTTATTTATTTTTGTGAATTGCAGTAAAATACCCCGTGAAATGGGCTCCATCACATATTGTACTGCTGGACTCCTCTTGCAGAATTTAATAAACGATTCTATGCTTGCTCAAGTATCCCATGTGATCATTGATGAAATTCATGAGAGAGACATCCAGAGTGATTTGCTGCTCACATACTTTAAAGATTTGATACAAAAGGTAAAAGAAAATTAAAAGTAACAGGTAGTAAAATAGTGTAGAGACCAGATTTAAAGCTTATTTTGATGAGTGCCACTATGGATTCCAACATATTTAGTGATTATTTTGGCAAATGTCCAATAATGCATATAGAAGGGCGTATGTTTCCAGTGCAGGAGTTGTTTCTGGAAGATGTTTTATCCTTAACTGGGTACTTTGGGGAAAACAAAGGAAACATTTAGTGGTTTAGCTTCCATTTTCCAGAACATACCTTGAAAAAATGGCAAAAAAAGTATCCTGCTTTGCGTGGTCAATATCGTCATGCAGAAGCATACTTGCAAACATTCGAGAGTTTCTTCAGGTTTGTTGCAGTCCCTACTTCATTTTCTATCATAAATTTAGATGCCTGGAAAGGGATGGCACCTACTCCCGTCAAGTAGTGGAAGCTCTGTGGAATCCTAATGTTGAAGAAATCAATCTGGATTTAATTCTTAGTCTAATCCAGCATATTTGTAGTGAAAGGCCTCTTGGAGCTATTTTAGTTTTTTTACCAGGATGGGAACATATCTCTAATTTCTATAAATTATTTACTAATCATCCATTCTATAAACGAGGTATTTAACCATAATTATTAAGGGCGCTTAGAAACATTGAGCAGATCTGCATCTTCTCATTCCACTTCATTCAATGATGCCCACTATCAATCAGAAGCAAGTTTTTGATTTACCTCCTGAAGGCGTGTGGAAAATCATCCTTTCTACCAACATAGCTGAAACAAGCATCACCATCAATGATATTATTTATGTTGTGGATTGTGGAAAAACGAAGATGAAAAACTATGACCCATCTAGTGGACTGATGACTCTGCAACCAGAATGGATCAGTCAAGCCAATGCTAAACAACGAATGGGACGTGCTGGACGTCTTCAGGCTGGCATTTGTTTCCGATTGTATCATCGTGGACGTGCTCAGCTCTTAGATGTCCATATGGTTCCCGAATTATTGCGATCCCGTCTTGAAGAAGTGGCTTTACAAATCAAAATTTTACGATTAGGAAAAGTGCATTCTTTTCTTGAACGAGTCCTTACTCCTCCATCTCGATTGACAATCAAGGATTCTCTCAAAGTAATCTGAGTTGTTGGAATTTTTCAAATCTATGTATTCTATTAGATGCTACGCAAACTCAATGCAATTGATGAAGAGGAAAATTTGACTCCATTGGGATTCCATTTGGCAAATCTTCCCATGGATCCACAAACAGGCAAGATGATTCTTATGGGTGCTATTTTCTCTTGTCTGGATCCTCTTCTTACAATTGCTGCATCTTTATCGTTTAAAGATGCATTTGTAATTCCTTTGGTAAAAAAAATACCTTGACTTCATTTTGATAGTGTTGATTGTCATCCAGGACAAGCAAGAATTTGTAGATCGCCGTAAACGTCATCTGGCTGCAGGCAGCAAATCAGATCATATAATGTTATACCATGTCTTTCGTGACTGGGAAGTTGCTGAAAGTTCTGGCTATGGCAAGAGCTACTGCTGGGATAATTTCCTCTCCTCATCTACCTTACATATGCTGAAGTAGCTAACCTAACCAATCCTGCTTATTTTGTTTTGTTTTTTTATATCTGTTCAGAAATATGAAAGGTCAGCTGGCAACTCACTTGTATAATTTGAGGTTTCTTGAGTCTTCCAATTATCTTGATCCTAAAGCCAACATCAATGCTGAAAACAAAGGACTGATTCGAGCACTGATCTGTGCTGGTCTTTATCCCAATGTAGCTAGAGTTGTGAGGTAAGCATTTTGATGCCCCCTTGCTTGTTATGTTGTTTGAAAATAGACCTGCTTCAGTAATGGGCAAAAGGATAAAGGAGGCTAAATTAATAACTGCAGAAGATCGTAATGTTTGTATCCATCCTCGTTCAGTTAATTACAGAGAAGGTCAATATGAAAGCAATTTTATTGTCTTTAAGAACAAAATGAAATCAAGCAGGATTTACTTATATGATTGTACCATGGTGTATCCTTATATGTTGTTATTTTTTGGAGAAGGGTTATTCCCTTCTTTAGAACCTCATCATAATTTGGAACTGCTTTGTGTGGATAAGTTCATTCGATTTAAGTGTTCCCATGCTTCTGCTGCTGTAATCCAGGTATTTAGATTCTGATATGTGTCTATGTTAATCTTCCAAAATTTACTTGTGTATTTCTTTATGATACTGATAACATGTACGTGCACATCAATTTTTTTTTCGGAGTTGATTCGTTTGAAGGTTTAAAATATTCATGGTAAAGAAAATTGTAAGTGTTACTTATATGCAGTATGAATAATATTACAGAAGCAAGAATAAAATAAACAATGAGTAATCATAACATCCAATTGAAGGAAGTATTTGGATGCATTGAAATTGCAGCTGTGTTGAAAAGTAGCCTTCCTATATTCTCAAGGGATAGTTTTCCCAGCCTTCTACCATTGCATTTGCGGATCCATAAAGTAGCCTTCACTTGGTGTTGAGTTTTTTCAGTAGTAATAAACTTGCGCCGGAATTAATAACTTGAAATAATTTCCGCCTTGTAATATTGCTGTGAATTGCATTGATTAGAATCAGTTAATCAATCAAAATTTATTAGTTTGGTGAATCAATTCAAGTATGGATTTTAACACTTTATCATGGAACTTATTTGTAATTCAAAAACAGCTTTAAATTTGTGACGTATCTCATTTCTTGAATTCAGCGTGAGGAATCATAATAATTATTAACGTCAAAATTCTTCAAAAAAGAGAATTATTGTTCATGTGTTCCTATAAAAAACTGTTTGCTGTAAGTGTTTTACATTTGTTGTGACATCTGTTATTTCAGATTTTTTTTTTCATTTATTATCAAAAAATGGCTGCGATATTAGCAGTTGTTATTTTTTGGAGTATGGCATCATTAATTAATATTATTATCTGTTTTATGTGCGAACTACGTCGCGCTTAACGGTCGATAAGAAAGAATTCAAGTTGGAAGTTATGTAAGCAAGAAATGAGATGGAATGAAAGAAATGAAACGAAAACGTGGTTACCATTGGACTGCTTCATTTTATTTTTGGTTGTGCCTTGCAAATTTTCTGCTTCATAAGTGTTTCAGAAGTGTCCGAGTCTAGTTTAGATTTTTTTTTTTATTATTATTATTAATGCACAGCCATTCGCTAATATTTTATTACTTAAAATATTGAAATTCAGGAGATTGCGACTCTTTTTTTCGTGCTGAATGGTTTTCACACGGGATTATATATTCCTATTAGGAAGTGAAAGAAATCCTATTACATTATAAAATCTCTCCTAATGTAGCGTGATGAGATTAATGAATGCGATCGTTTTTCGAACCATTAGGAACATCCGAGATATTACAAATGTATGACTTTTTGATAGGTCCATACATTTTTTTTATCTCAATCAAAAGTTTAGATAAGACCAGTTAACAAGAGAGCTATTTAGGTGAAAATTATTAATAGGCGAGTTATTTATTTAGCAAGCGATTTTAAACTTTGTTCATACGAATCAAAATATCACATTACATAGAATGTACGTTAACATACTTTTTCCAAAGAAATCACACGTCAGCCTCGAGTCTCATGATGTAACCAAACCGAACAGCCTGCCGAAAATTTTTAGAAACGAATAGCAGTGCTTTTAAGTTTTCATGTTGCGGGAATATCCGGCGTCCGATGTCTTGGAACACACACACACGTCAATCATTGAAAACGAACGCAGTCGGGTTCTTTTATTTGTATTTCAAACAATTTACTTCGGTAAATCGGGTTGTCTTGTGATACAAAACGTAATTTCATCATTTGGATGTAGTGATGGCTTGAATTGTTGATTTTCTAGAAATTGCGCCATAAATTGGATCATCTCCTGGAATACAGAATATCACATCCGAATGCAATACATTGGGACGTGGAATCAGACGAGACTGACATCCTTAAGTAGTGCATGCATTGTGTTTGCCATCAGTTGAAGTGGTGAATCATTTTCAGAGCCATTGTCGAACTGGTCACGTCAGAAGATAAGATCTCGTGGTTTTCTCAAGAGAATGAAGATCACATTGAAAAGCAGGATAAAAACTGTGATCTGTAGTCCACCACATCTGGTCCCATTCCTGGTTCTCCCAGGACGGAGAATCCAGATCGGCCACAGACGTAATGCCCAGGAACGGTTTGTGTGTGAAGCAAAGGGAAAGTGCAGCATGAGTGCAGGAAAGCAGGCAGTGCCGAAGAAGCAAGCCGACGTCGTTGGGTTACTCTCTCTCCCTCTCTCTCGAGTTATTCGCATCGAGCAGCAATACCACCGCGTCGCATTCGGTTGGAACGGAAACTGTTTAACCATTTTGAGTACACGCAGATATTTGAATACACAGTTTCATTGGAATGTACAAAATATGGATGTAAAGATTCGTTTCTTGCAATGCTTGGTGTTTCTCATTTTTGAAGGTGGACTCTCACTTCAATCCCAGTTTTTCGGGGTATGGCGAACAAGCGGGTGCTAATCTGGAAAACAAAAAAAAAGGGGTTTTCTGATAATTAACTGCCAAAGTGTTTCTTCTGAACCGTTGCTTTCAGTGATTGAGGTTTTGGGACTTGAAATTCAGTTTGTAGCAGCGGAGGCGAATCTCGAGCGTGTATTTCAACCGTAATCCCCCGACTAGTTCCCAAGGATTTCACTACATTCCCGTTGCAAAGCCAAAAACAATTATTATTTATATCTTAAATGGAATAAATACTTGATCAGCAATATTCCATGGAAAACGTACAAATGGAAGCTCCGCAGTTTAGAGCATGAGGAACAACGTGTAACCGGTCACACGCCAACACAAATTAAGTAAGCAGCTGGCTGGCGAGACGAATTTGTATAAATTCCGGCACAGATCCATAGAAAGTGCATGTGGAAAAAAATGTCTTAAGATAAGCAAAGTCCTTGAATCACATCGCTCGTAAATGCTTCCCCCTCCCCCATAATCCAACACACGTTGTCCACTTTATTGATTTTTTTTTGTTGTTGTCTTTATTTCCATTGATAGTATGATGATTATCGTGAAATGTAGTGCTTTACTTTTTAGGATCAGCTGGAATTTTGGACCAGCATTCCAAAACTACTGCAGTTTTTTTTTTTTTTCCAATTGTATCGCCCCCAGCGTTTCCGAAATCCGAATATCCCATCAGCATTTTTTTGCGATATCTGTGTGTGTGCATGCATTCGTCCCTTTTCTTCTGAGCAGTAATGGCTTCATACAGCAGCAGAAGTAAAATTCATACCCTCTGCTTAATGAACAAGTTCTTAGCAACGTTTACGGAACGCGTTCTGGAATTTGCTTTGTCATTGATACCACTGTAGCTTTTCTCCAAAATGAATTCAGTCAATGTGTGGATGCATTTTCCGAAGATGTCGAAAGAAGGCCGTGCTTTTAGGATTCTCCTGACTGTGCCTCGTGCTTTGAAATGCCACTCTTGCATCTCGTGTCCGACGACCTACGCACAACGTCTGCGAAAAGGGCGCTTCGGCTCCAGCGTGAATTCAGGCGAGATGGGATCAGGGCACGAACTCAACTGAAGCATAAAGAGAAATCACGAAAATTGGCAGCTCACATAACTTGCTAATGAAGTGGTGTCAATCAGTGTATGTATATATATATATATATATATATGTATACGTATAATGTGGACAAAACATGGACAACCCGTGATGTGCATCAGCCAATGCAGAGCGTGGCTCTCTTTGAGACGGATTTCCTTCCAAATTAGGATCCAATCCATTTGTACATGTTGGAACACATGAAATCTCCCCAAGTTGTGTAGTTGATTATATATTGTATTACGTGGACTTAGATTACCTTTCTATGCTGAAATTTCACAAATTTTGGTTCCATACCCAGACGGTTGGGTATCCTAACACTTTGGTGCTTAGGAACTACAGAAACGAGTTAATCAAATGACAAATGAAGCTTACCGTCTGGAATAAACGTGATTTTGATGAAGAAATCGGATATGAACTCACAGGGAGTGGAGATCTTAGGTAATTAGGAACTGGGATAGGATTATGGCTTGATTTCTGCGTTTGGAGTTGTTTCATCGATCGCATCAATAGTAGCATTTTTGTTATAAATTAGAATAAGATGAACTTTTTCGCTTAAAAGATTGTACTTGTTGAACAAAAAAGTTTAATAGCTTTTCAGTCGCTGGAATTTTCCGCCGGCTTACAATCAGAATGCCTGGTGGGCAAGGACGGTAAACATTCTCGGATTTATTTGCCTCTATCGGTATTATTCTTTTTGGATTCAGATATGAAATAAGGTTCAATCTTGATTCGGACAAAGCTTCAAAAGAATGAAAAACGATCTGAAGACAGTCCACGATAAAATACCCGTTGACTATGAGTCATAGCAGCAGACTACCTGGTATTTATCACCCAGATATGCCGGGGCATTTATTATTCTAATTTTTTACAAAATCAGATAATAAAGTCTATAAATATTGTCTGTCGTGGAGGAACATTTGGTTCTACCACGCTTGAGGACTTATCGTGAGCCGGCGCGGTCCTCTCCCGAGGCGCAGTGGAAGGGGAAACTGAAATAAAAAGAGAAATAACGGGGAGGGCGAGAGTTTTATGGGGAAGGAGGGCAGGGAAGGGATCACCGGGCGCCTGGATTGATCCTCTGCATCCTGTCCAGGATGCTGACAAGTTCTGTTTTGATGCTGGGTGGTAGGTGCCACCTTGTCGCGGTCTCCAAAGAGATCGTCGTCCAGTGAATGGCGTCCCTGCTTCTTTGGCCTCTTCTAGCGTTCCACTTTTCCACGATGCCACACACGCAGCAGAGGACTTCTAGAGACTCAGCAAGGCCTAGGCCGTCTACGCAGAAAGAGGCGTCGGTAAATGACCTTAGGGTCGCCTACTGGAAGAAGGAGGATTGAGGAAAGTCGACTTCAAAGTCCAACCAGGGCGACACACTCTAATGTAAGATGCGGGAAGGTTTCCCTTTCACCGCGCTCGATGCAATGGGCATCCAGGTTCCCCAGTGTCCAGTGAGACAGGCGTGGTCTGCTTAAAATTCTCCAATGCAGAAAGAGCAACGCCGTCTCCTACCACTTCAACGGAAGGGTGCCGCTATCCCAACACGCTGGGTGCCACTTCACCTCCTCCGGAGGTGCTGAGAGCAGCTCGTTGCTGCGCCTAATGTTCTTGAGGGAGGACAGAACGGGGGCAAGGGGGGTGAAAGAAGCCCGCAGAAACTTCCGCGGGTTGTTGATGATCTCCTGCAGGGGCTGTCGAGCGTTGGGGCCTCGACGGAGGCAGTTGTACTCTGCATCCCTCAAGCCGTTGATCTTGGTCCACGCAGAAACTGACTCCTGAAGCTAGGCAGTGCAGTTCGCGGGGAGGCAGGAGATCCAGGTGTTCTTCCTCATCAGGGCGACCATCTGGCGCAGATGAAAGCCACAGTTGTTGAGGCTGCGCTGGTATGCCACGAAGATCGAAGACAATCCTTCGCAGCCGGTCGCCCTTCGGACGAGGAGTCGTGCGGGTTCGCACCAAGGCGTCATTCATAAGTTCGCCGCAAGGGCTGTCCATCCATAAGCTTCCTGAAGTCGAGCTGTCGTTCCATGCTTTCCATCGTCAGGAGGCCCAAGCCACCGTCTCTGCGTGGAGCGCACAAGTCTTTTAAGAGGACTCGGGACCTCGCTGTGTCCCAAAGGGCAGTCCTTAAGAGGGTTTTGGCCCGTCTCTTTATGATTGGTGGGCGGGGGAAACAAAATGTAAGGGGCGAAGGAGGGGGTCCGCGAACGCGTTCCACACCGCGGCCCGTTCCTGCAAGTAAAACTTGCCGTTCCGGAACGGGCCGATCACCAACTCCACCTTTTGAAGACGGTCGGACCAGGCTTCTGCAACGCAGAAGTCCCCCAACGGAACGCCAAGGTACTTGAAGCACCTGCCCGTGGGGATCCCCAAGCGGATCCAGTCCGACCGTCCGGTCCGCGCCGTATTTGAAGATAGTAATGGTGACGTTGGAACAATCATTGATTTCTCTCTGTTCACCTCGAGGCCCGTCCCGCGGCGCAGCAGCTCAAAGAAGTCTTCGAGCGCCGACGCCGGGGTGGACCCGGGGAGCAGGAGCAGAAGGTCGTCGGCATAGGCCGACACGACAGGCGTACCCGGACACGAGCTCGGAAGGGTTGCCAGAGTCTCCCTGTATTCCCTCAGCACCAACTCGAAGTAGATGCTGAAGAGCAAGGGTCTCAGGCTGTCACCCTGCCGGATGCCACGCCGAACCGGCACGCCGTACACGTTCCGGCCTCTGAAAGTGATGTTTATCATCGTGAAGCACCAGCAGGAGCGCAGGTAGGCCAGGAAGACGGCCGGGAATCCCAAGCGTTCCAGGAGCTTCAGGAGGAGTTCCTGGGGCTACCTAGTAGCTAGCAAAGACTGGCTCTGTTTCACGGGTGCATTAGAAAAACACAAGTAAACTGTGAGTGTTCTGACTAGTTCTCCGTTTGATAAGGACTTCCCAATTGAAATTAACTGGTACTTTGATTTTTAGAGTCTTTACTTTCATACTGTAGAAAAGTTTGGGAAATAGCCTTCGGCCTGTGAAAACAAGCGGTATATGCTGAAATCTGTACACCCTCAGGACAGTGGATTCAGTTGCACTCACGAAATAACCAAAGCATCTATTACAACCCCTTCAAATCGTTGACTCCTAAGTGATTGCGGATCTTGCTAAGGAAACTTGTAAAAGCAAATATTACGGGGTTCCTTGCATTCTTTGTGCACAGAAAACGTATGCAGCTGCAGCAAAAAAAAATCCTGATCCACTTACCAGCAAAACGAAAGCTGCGCATTTCGAAGTTCAAAGCTAATCCTTTATGGGCACTTAAACTCTTCGAATGCTTTGTCACTCTAATGCATGTAGAGTCTGGAAACTTGTAAAATTCACACACAAATAACAGGGACATGGTTTTCCGAGGTGACCCTTCGCTTTGATTGGGATTTATTTTTTTGTAGAATAACGATGATTAGGCATTTAATAAAGACACTTTGTAAGTTGTCTAGCTATTTCGGCAGAACACGAATAGTGCGAATTCCGTATGGTGCATATTTTTTTCTTTTAAGAATACAGATCATGTTGAATCCAAACCAAAATTCAGTTACTGTAGGCTAGTGCTTGGGAAGCAAGGATTGCAGGGTTCCCGCTTGAGTTTTAGACGTCAGAGTTCTAGTTTACATAAGAGAAACATTTGAACAAGCAATTGCTAAAACTCCAGGAAATATGCTACTTCTTTAAACTCTGGAGAAATTATTTCAGAGGTGCAACAGAACATGTCCGCTAGAGTGCGCGGAGTATGAAAGCGCATTTTGTGCCACTGCACAGGTAATAGTCATTTCGAGGAAAAAACTGTTATAGAAGAAATAGAAAATATAAAAAGAACACCTGGACTTGATGAATTAGAAAATGAAAGAACTGCTCGATTCACATTTGGAAGAATTGGTTGCTGATCTGCTTTTAGATCAACGAAGAGCATTTGAAGAAGCCGACAATAACGCCAAAGAATGTGATAACGGTGCAAGTGAAGGAGTTAGCCCCCAAAGAATTTCAAGACATCTTCCAGGCTGTAGAATTTGTAAAGCAAACAATCAAGGATACGGATATTAACCTCGATCGAAGCATGAGAATTCACCTACACACGAATAAGACATTCTACACACAGATGTATGAAATTCGAAGAACACTAAGAGTTCAATCTAATTTGCTAAAGTATTTTGAAAAGTAGCTTTTCGGAGTATAAATGTTGAAGATGTAAGGTTGTTTCCACGGATGATATTTGAATTTTTTGTGTGCTTTTATTTTGCTCTCCATAGCTATTCTTTGAATTTGTTAGCAACAGATTTAGATTTTGAGTAGATATTTTTAATTTTTCGTTTTGATATTTCCTTAACAAATATATGAAACCTTTAAAAGTTTTCGTTGCCTATTTCTATTAGGCCGGAACCAACCATACTATACATATAATTATATGTTCCGATAGTGCAAACTCGAATAATGAGACCAATTCATTGAACGAATTCTTCTCACCAATCACGGTCTATCTCTTTTTAAAATTATTTACTATTTCCAGCAGTGGTCGTGATAGAAAATTAAAGCAACCCCACAAAGTTGCCAAGAGTTCATTTTTTTTTTTTATCCTTTTGGGAGAAGGAAGAGGATGCGGGCGAGGGAGAACAGATATTCTCCTTTAGTAATTAAGAGAAATATATTCAATTTTAATAAATTCCTCCCATATTTCTTTTGTATTCATGTGTTTTTTTGTTGCAGCTAACTCGTGAAACTTTCGCACGTTTTCTGTTCTTGCTTTTGTCATACTTGGGCAAAATTACAAATCTAGTTTCGCAACTCGCAACAGATGCACATTAAACACTTCGAATAAATCTTGCTTTGTCACTCTGATGTTTGGTTCGCGATCTTGACATTCCAGTTCTTTAGTTCTTTACCCTTCTTGTCACAATGTGAAATGACTTGTTAACATTCCCATTTTCACTGATATGTCGATTCGAAAAATTTTGAATGAATAATTCATTTTCATGTCACGTTAAACTTTGCTTACTACAGTGTACTTGTGTAATTTATTTAGCTCATTTAGAAATGCAACAAAGCACAAACCTTGATCGTTTACTCAGACAACTAGGAATACGCCATTTCCAGGAAGTTGTTAACTCTGCCTACTCATTTTGCTGGTAGTCAATATTTGTTTTCCATTACTGCTATGAAAAATATGATTACTGCATTAGAATCTCATGAGATAGTTATCAAAGATGCTATCGTTGAAATGAGGTTTTCATTAATGACTTCTATTGAATACCGAAATCAATGTTCGGTTGATTTTCTCGCTTAATTTAGTCATCAAATGTTTTCTTTTAGATTCTTTAAAAGCTCTGTTCCAAAGACAACATGCATACACTTATATAAGGTACTCAAATAAATAACCAATCAGCAAATACTCCAAGTATAAATACAATTGAATCAATTGCAGTTTGTCGCGGCACATTTCAGTTACTTCTAAAGAAGTTTTTGCTTTGAATTCATTGAGTTCATCTGCTTAAAAGGCGTCTCCATTAAAGTGGATCTTAGTCGCATATTGAACAAATTCTTACAAAACATAAATTTTGATGGAAAATCCTTATCTCATTTCTTAGATCATTCAGTTTCATTATGCGCATGAGTTCATTCAGTGATTTTCAGTAAACAAAGACTGGCACGTAGTAAAGTCCTTACTTTTGGGATGACTTTGAAACGTTTATTGCTTCAGAGTTCCTCAAAACACGAGAAATGAAGCAAATGTATAAACCAAGAAAACAGAAAAGGAAGTCTATGCAGGTGAGACTTGTGAGATCTACTGTACTGAAGGTATGCATCATAGATTTGGTTGTTTAATACAACCAAATGTATGATTATGGTATTTGTTGATATGTTTATCTGGTATCATTGAATATCGAAAGTATCAATGTTCGCAAATCGTTTGTGGTAAAATAACGAAGTTGGGCAAACTTGTAAAGTTAGGGTTCTGATATATGTTGTAGAAGATTGCGGCAATTTTTTAATTTAACTGTTTTTGGGGAAAATTGTATATTAATCTTTGTTATATTAGTTTTGAGAGTTAAACAGCAGTAAAGTTAAGATTCGGAGTTTCAATGCAAGGGTAGAAAGATACCCCAAAGTAAGAACTCTGAAAATAAAAAACGAAAGAAATGAAATAGCATATGTAGTTTTATCCATTCACACTATGCCCCTTGTGTATCCATTCCAGAGATGAATACTGTTTATTTTTTGAAAAGCATTTCAGAAGATTTCCGTAATTATGCTGATGGATTTAGTTTTGTTACGGGATTCCTAATCGGAACAGTAAGTATGTTGCAGTGTGATTTCCCGATATGATTTTGCGCGAACATTCTTTCTGGGTGCTGGTCAAAATTATTTTTAATGAAATGTAAGTGTTGATGATCATAAGTTGATATAAACATGAAGTTTAAAGACACCTAAGTTATTGTATCTATCTAATTTTGTTTTATTCTATTGGTACTTTGGTTGCTGTGTTTATCGTATTTCGTTTTTTGATATATTATTTACTTGTTGCATGCAACGATTTTTCCCATTGTTTGTCTATACAACGTATAATTCAGCATCTGTTACTTGCATCACATAGGGGTGCCTCACTTTTAATTTACATCTGTCGGCGTGAGTATGGTATGGGAATTTTCAAAAGGATTTGCTGTTTGAACATTTCGAAACAAATTTCTCACTATATATGTCTACGATTGCTTTTGAATTGCAAGTTTTTTAACATGAACAGCTTGTACTCAACTCAAAACTGTTATAGGCTCATGTGGAAAAACCAGTTGTTCTTCTTACCTGTAAAACTCAGTCATCAGACCCATCAGATGACAAATATGTTGGAACTCAGGATATTGAATTTGTGAAAAAGTCTTTCATTCCAACTGTAAACGATGTAGATGAAGCCTACCATATCAACCATGCATTGCAAGTAAATTACATTATTCATAGTGTAAATATGTTGTGAGATTCCAATATGACTTTCTCGTAATTTGCAACATCCTTGTAATCAGGATGTTTTTTGAAAATACAGTAAGGGCAACTAATAGTTTTTTTTGATGATGAATTCTCGTAAAGTCAAAGTTGGCTCATTTTTTTTGTTCTTCAAGTGTGTATATCAAATATATATCAAATTTTGTAATTTGGTCATCATGTGTTGAATTTTGGCATCAAATTTTTGCAAAGACTATCAAAAAGTTACCTTTTGTCTTCTCTTAACTGTTTCTAGTCTTTGTTTAGCTTTTCAGTAGATTCTTGAAGTGTTTTTCATCAGCACTTTAACATACATTTGGTACTTTGATATTTTTTTATTTAGGAGTTCTTGTAAAAGTTCTTTCTTGAAACATTCTTGGCATCTAAAGTGTTTAATTTCCTTCGAATTTTCGGATCCTAATGGAAATCTGTCACATTAATTGAGAAATAAGTTGTTGGCCTGCTGTATATTAACAATAACTGTGTATAAAAAGCTCTAGAAACATTGTTCTGTTAATTGTCTAGTGATGACTATACTTTTTACCCTGTGAATTAGCCATCATCGATCTGCTGTCTTTGCTGAGGCGTACTATCTTAATTTTTGAAGAAATTAGGATCTTTTTAAATTGAAGCTGGAGATCATAATTCTATAACTTTTGCTCTAGGGGTGATGTACCTGTCAAGATTGTTTTAAGTCACTTAATGAAACTAGTAATTTATTTTTAGTGAGTCACGTTTTGGCACTTTTAACCTTATGTTTCAATAAAAATCATGCAGTTTAATATTACATTTTAATTTAAAATCAAATAAGCACTTTCTGAACTCCAATATTGCTTGATTTTTGATCAGAGCGTTTATAAAGATCTTTCAATTCAGAATTCGACTAATTTTTTTTTTTTTTTCTATGCATTTTGGAAGTATTTGCTTTGCTTTATTTATTTTCATTTGTTAGTTTTTCCCAGCCTGATTAAATATTATGTTGAATGCACAGAGTCTGTTGCTTTTTTATTTCTTCTTGGAATTAGCTTTTGCTGTAAATTGTAAAGAAACCAGATGAAAGATGATGTATAGCAAAGTTTTAAACAGATAACTATTAGAATAATCAAGATAGCTTCTGTCATAAGTCTAATACAGTTGTTTGAGTGAGGTGATCACTTTAGCACATTTAGTCAGTTCTTGTGCACTTTAATTTGTGTTTAAAAACAGAGAACAAATGGTTATATGAAATATACTTCAATAACAGATTGTCCAAACACCAAACATTTATTGTTCAACACCAGTTATTGTGTTAAAGTTTTAATTTGATCAGTTAATACTTAACATTTAAAAAATGTAATTGCATGTGCTTGTGTTCTCTCAAATTAGATTACAGAAGTTACATATTTTCAGATCATGCAGCTTCTTCCTGGAGGAATATCATTAATAGGATGTTTTGTCGTAGGTGATTTAAATGAACTTCAGTCTGCTGTGATTTTGAATAAATTAAAGTCCCTTATCATTCGCCTAAATAAAAAATTACATACCTACGAATTATGCTTGCAAAATATGGGGAAGACCATATGTCTGGTGTGCAAGCACACACAAAAGTGAGGCATTGATGACGTAGTGGTGAATTGTGTCTTTTAGAGTTGTTTCTTATTTGATTGATGGAAGAAATGTACTAGCTAGTATTAAGCCAATTGAGAATCGAGTATGTAAAGGCATGTTTCGTTGTGTCAAGTTAACAAGTCATGTGCACCTCAATCATGTACTTCCAATACCTGAGGATAAGGCTTCACAAAGTTTGCTGAAGCAAATTCAAGTAATAATACCGTTTTTAAGTTAAAGTAAAACTTTCTACACCTAGGCTATTCTGCAAGAGATCATTGGATCCATAAAGACAATTCCTGTTTTAATTGATAATCAACTTAGAGAAGCTCATGAATCTTTAAATGCAGAATTTGGCCATAAAAAGAAGGAACTTTATGTTGAACTTCTTCAAAACGTAATAGCATGCGGAAGCTGTGACATTGCGTTTTAGGATATTTTGCAAGGTCCAGCATTCCAAATGTTTAAAGGGGCAGCCACCATGTTAATGCAGGGAACTATTTATTGCATTGCATTTATTGAAGAAAAATCAACTGTAGCTGATGCTGTACAGGTAGATAGCCAGACTTTGCAATTCTTGCAAAATATTGTCAGGCTGTGTTAGAAGATTTGCAGCGAAACTTGTTTGCACGTGTTCGTTTACACTGTGATGCTGTTATTGATGAAGAACAACAAGGTACGTTTTTTGATATGCTATTTTCTTGCATTTTAAACAGATTCAGTTTTGGTGCATGAATTACCTCGCCGTGTATTACTACCAATGGCTTGTGGTCATCCTCTGTGTCTCAGTGCCTATCTATTCCCTGGAGAATGTCTGCAAGATTGTGCCAATACTGTACAATCCATATTAGGAATTTCTGTGGATCCTGAGCACATTGAGTCAGCACATGAGAGTTTTGCAGGTTGTATTTGGTATAAATATCAGCATGTTGCTCTGCAGATCCTGCAAGCTTTATTCTTGAGGAACAAACTTGTGATCAAGAAGAAATACTTGTTTCTAATACATGGAGTACTTCACTCATGATTAAAAGCAGATGGCAAGCAGTCTTGGGAATACTTATGCTGTTGTTTTCCATAGGTATATATTTTTGGGAGATCAAATGAAATATTTTTACAAAGTGGAATGCCTTTATTCAATTATCCTGACTACAAGTTAAGAGGGATAGGCGAGTTCAATCGCTGATTAGAAATTTCTTCCTGTGATTGTTCTCTCTCATCATTGAGTACTTCAAAACTAAGATTGCTAAATGCCACTTCCATTTGACAGCGAATCCTTTCTGATTTCTTACTTTTTGACCTTCCAAATATGCGATTCTTCTCTATGAAAGGAGATGACATCAAGGACTGGGATTTATTTTTACTCTTTGGGGGCAAGAGGAGAATAGAGGAATTATCCATTTCACTGGAAAACTGATTAGATTGCCTATCAACAGATTCATGGAGAATGGGAAAGGGAATTGCACCAAACACATCTCGGTCCACTGGTGATGCATTCAAACCGTTCAAACCATATGGTCTTGACGGATTTGACTGCATAGCTGTTGCATTTGGACTGTTTGTTGATGGCATTTCATCAGAATCAGATTCCTCACAGAGTAAAGGACAATTCCCTGAATCCATTCCACCAGTCAACATATATGATTTTGTGGAAGTCTCTTTGGTTTGACCTTCATACACTGAGAACTTGCTTCTGTGTTGGGAATTGCCACTTTTACTTTCAACATCCTCATGAGTGGTGATACTTTCACATTCTGCATTATAGACAGATGATCCTTGGGTATGATTGTCCAATACTGTTTGGCAGCCTTCTGGATATTCATTCCGATAATGTAGATCCCCAGCTGAACCAATAGAATCACTATCCGACAACTGCTCATCTCCATCAATTGGTTCATTCTGTAACTGCTCATAATATTCATGACTGGGACTGGAGCAATCTCTGTTATAGAATGGGTGGATGGTCTGCTCCCCTATACAAAATAATCTACAAAGTCAGTTATCTGGTACACCGATTGAAAATTCACACAATTTCGTAAGAAAATGTGCTATGCTTTCTATTACAACTATGAACTGAAGCAGTATTTCAAGAAATAAACATTTGAACACATGAATATTTAAGCATCATGAGATCAAGGCATGTGTTCTGTGCCTACTTTTTCTTATAGAACAGATTTGATCTTAGCTAAAAGGCTAAGAAGTGACAAATATATTCTAGTAATCCTTGTAAAAGCTTTTGCAGGAAACGGGAGTTACCTGAAATTTCTTTTGATGCATGTGCTTGCTGCAAAGATTTTTGTTTGCGCATACGATGTGCATCTGAAGCAAATGAACGAAAACTCTCAAAATTGCTATACTCACAAGACAAATAAAAAGGTGCTGCCTCAAAAGGATCATCATCCCCAAATGGACATTCTACACTACACATTTGTGCAACATGATCTTTACTCAGTTCAGAAAACGATAAACTGTCTTCAAATGGATTCCATGAAGCTGAATTTGAACTCTGCAGATGCATTTGTTTCATCATTACAAGTTCCAAAAGTTCGGACTTACAAAATTAGGCTCAGATTCATCCTTTGCAGTATTCTTGGTATCATTTGCTGCTAAAGACCGTTCAAAAGGAACCAGGAATTGACTAGCAAAGAAAGCAAATTCCCTATAAATCAGTACAATCTCGAGAATTAATATCTACTGTGTCTCACTTGCTGAATGCAGAACTATCACTTGCATTCCGTCTATGTGATCTTCCTTCGGGTAAATCACTTCTGGAAGATGGAGGGTCAATACAAGCAAGACTATTACTCAGATCTTCCTGTTTCATAGATTTTTGTAGGTCTGCTGCTTTGGTGGCAAATTTATCTTTGTCAGCAATGCTAGCTCCTTCAGATACAAAGCTTTCCGATATTTTGTTTGGACATTGCACTACATCTGCTGTGGCTGACAAATGGTCCATACCAAATAATTGTGCAGGTGGAAAACAAACTTCACCATTAAGAGTCTGCAAGCATGAAGTACTGTGTGTTCGCAGAGATGCCAGTGGAATACAATGATTTAAATTATTAGATGCTGGCTGTTGTGGTTTGGGTCTCTGCCTTGGAGCGATAGAAGTTCCTTCAACTGATTGGGCCCGAAGTGAACGATTTGGAGTCTGTACTTCATTATTCACACAATTGAGAACTATGCTATCAAAGCTGGGTATGGGACTGTTCTGTTCATAAATTCATAAACGAGATAAGCAGTAAATATGCACTATACCCAAACATTTGGAACAGGACACTCTTTTCCAGCCAATTGAAATGCCAAATTTGACACTTGGAAAATATCTGGACGCCTGCTGTCATCCAAATCTAGCATATATTCTGCAATCAATAAACAAAACTAATCTGGCTTGTTTGAAACAACATACATACTGATGAGCAGATGCATTTCTTTAGAGTATCGAGATCCACTGGGAAAAGTAAATGAACCAGTCTGAATAGCTAATGTGCTTTCTGCAAATGGTAATGTAAAAAAGCACAATTTGTACAGCAGACATCCCAAAGCCTGCATCCACAGTAAACAAGTAAAATTACGCCTTTTTGATAAGGTGTTGCTGTTGCAAAAATATGCAAGCAAAAATTCATAACATCATAAACATTAATACCTATCGTTGGTACTTTCATAAAATTCAGGTAAAAATCGTATATCAACGAATACCTTGAACTTAGTTCTCAATAACAATATCACGAATACTACATTTAAAAGTCATTTTCTTGTTACAAACTACTTTGATAAAATCGAATTCCTATGAAGCTCTGGTCCTCTTTGACTGATTCTTGAAATAATCCTTTTGATTTTCATATTGATACAACTTTTTCTAATTCCTAAGCATTCCTTAACTTCACACACAATACCTATTTTGTTTTATTTAGGTAACAGAAGGTATTAGGTATTTTATGCGCCATGCATTCCAGTTTACAAAGTACTAATTTGTGATTGCTATTATTTGTTCCAATTGAAATTGTTCAATTTTCCAAATTCAACTAATTTGTTTGAAATGATTAAGATGCAATAAACATATGAAAGCACTAATGAAACTTCATTTCTCTTATTAAAGATTCCATCTATGATAGAAGAGACATACAAAGACCACACTGCCAAAAAAACACTTAATTCAATGCAATGCTAAACAGTAATACAGAAATGGTTGTTTAAAAATCTCTTCCTTAAACAGATTTGGCTTTATTTTCCTTACTTTATTTCTTGTTAAAAGGAAATCTATCACTCATTGAAGTAAACAAGTTCTGAATCTTATCAGACCACAGTTTCTTATTCATGACAAACATTATCAAAGCTCTTCAAAAAAATATGCAAAATTACATAACGGAAGAGGTGCAAACGGGTAGTTCAAATCAAATTGAAATAAACGAAGAATTTGTAAATGATAATAGCCTTCTCTGGTAACAGTGAAAGGCACAGTATCTTGAATGATTAAAAATCTGTGATAAATGACAAATTTATAGGAGACCAGACGAAGAATACACATTCCCATGGAATTTCATGATTACAAATTTTTCTACAGTCATTAACAAAAAGAGATAAATATGTAAAGATAACAATAACCTGCAGAATCAAATGACAGATTAGAATCAACGACTGGATAATTGCATATGAAATTATGAAAAACAAAATCCCCATCAAGACACTTGTCACATAAGCATGAAAAGGACATCAGTGAAATCTTTCATTCAAATGGATATGCAGGAACACACCGTTGATTTTACACTAATTTTGAAACACGGGCAAAATCCGAATTCGAAAAACTTTAGGTTTAAAAACTTTTAAAGCATATCAAGGAATTCTTATTTTGAACAAGGTTTGTGAGATGGGGTAAGAACAATGAAAACAAACAACATCTTTGAAACAACTATTACAAAATTCCACAAGAATAAAACTTGTCAAAATGAACTAGCAATTATGAGCAACAATTCATAGCAAGACATACTAATGTTGAATATACAATTTCATTCACTCAAATCTTCAAAATTTTCATCCACAATTCTAAAAATATTTCTTAAACAGAATGCCTTTGTGTGTTACATATGCTTCTTTTTTCTTCCGTTTATTCTAAATTTTTCTATTTCAAATTACATGGGGCTGTATTGTTAATAATAATCAGTAAAGCAACTCATGAGTATAAATTTCATCTCCATTATATTCAATATTTTGTCGCTTTTGATCTACAATATGACTGATAATTCAAAAAGCCATAATCAAAGTTTAAGCAAAAAATTTAAATAACAATAAACTAATTAATTAACCATTGTATGCTCACCCAAATATCTGCCTTGACTGTTATTGATTTGCCAGTGTACAGATCAATCATTTCTGGTGCTCGATAGGATAAAGTAGTGCAGCGACTTATCTCTTCTTCAATAGCTGTTACAGAATGCTGATGACTATTTAATACAGTAGTAGTAGCTGAACCAAAATCACAAAGCACATAATGATCATCACAAAGCAGTATGTTCTCAACCTATCAAATATACATGCATTAGGCTTTTTACTTTCCAAAATAGAAACACCTTGAGATCTCTATGAATGATTGGAGATTGGTAGTGATGCATCTTTGACACTGCTACACACATATCACAGAAAATTTCAAGAACTTCCGCTTCAGTGAAACCTGACTGGATTCTACAAATAAGTTCTTTAATATTCTCTAAATTAAAGCATTATCTCCGATAAAGAAATGTTTTAAATGTAAATGCACTGTTGATTACTAACCTTTCATTCATTTGTTGCAAAACACTCTTCTTACAGTACTGCATTAAGATAAGGGTCTCATAAATTCCATTTCCTAGACAGTTTATTGCACTGTCAATATACCCAATAATATTCTGGTGTTTACTTAAACATGACTGCAAACAATGCAATAGAATCAATAAAATGATGCAACAAAATATACATACCATAATTTGGATTTCAAGTTTACAATTATTGAGATCTTGCTCATTATTAACACATATGCGTTTCAAAGCATAATGCACACCATTTTGTTTTACCAAAAACACAACAGAGAATCCTCCTGAAAACAAATACATGCAACAAATGAGCGAATCTGGGCTAACATCCTAAATGTTTTGTTTAATTAAGAGGCACATCCAAAATATCAAGACCTGACGGTCTCGTAGTACAAAAAAATACATTTGTACATAACAGAGTACAAGATTAGGGAACATTCCAAGTGCTCAAAAAAAAAACAACCTACAGACTAAGAAATCATATCAGCATTAGTTTTGTATAAGCTTCAAATTATTCATCCCCGTAGAAATTGATATAATTCTCGAGGCCTTCAAAGATCTATTCAACTTTCATTGATTTCTCACCTCTACCATTCTTTCTCTGAGCATTGACAAAAATTTCCTTAATGCCTTCTCTATTCTAGGATATTATTCGCGTATCGTCGAATAAAATGAACTTCATTTCTTGCAAATCATTTTGGGCAATAGTAAATTCAAATATTATACGCTACAAGTTGGACTCACTTTACTAACTGCTCCCATTTACATCTAAACGAAGTTTCAAGTATACTTATTTTATTGTTGAAATTGTGTGCTATCAAATATGGCACAAAATACTTCAAACATGTAATTTAAAAATTTATAATTATAAATGTAAGTATGTACATGTCTGGTTTCATAGTTCTCGAGTGGATTTTTGAATAATGAATACAATGTATAATTGGACATGTTAAATTCCAGTAAATTTGGAAATGTAAGATCTTATCAAGTGAAAAACGAGTAACTGAGTGCAAAATGTAATCTTGATGAAAATACTTTCCTCGTTTTATATAAACCCTACTACCCTTTGCATGAAAACTCCAAGAGTCATATGTTCTTAATCACATGCTAAAGCTATTGTGGATACTGGTACAGTGAACAACAAATCCATCAAATTTGTACATAAAAAACTTAACTAACTGTTGTAAAAACCAGGTTCTTTTAAGGAAATTGATCACTAGGATTCTGAAATATATTCCTGATTTCCAACCTCCAATGTCCAATTTTTTAATAATTTTGGAGATAATTAATTTGTGAAAATGAAAAAACCTGTTATGATGCTATGTCATCTGCATATTCTCAATGCTAAAAAGATGCTTGCAAACCAAACCAAAATCAAAAACAGAAATGAAAGTAACTTCTTAAACAACACCATGTGGATAGTCATCATCAACTCAGAAAATACACTTTCCATGAGAGAAAAATTCATTTCTAAGTGATAATTCCCAAATAAGGGTAATGAAAAATTAGGCACAAACCTTCAGCTATAATTTCCTCAACTGTAACAGTATGACAGCCAATGATGAATACTTTTCCTGCATAACTGCACGTTGCATCTTTATTAACAACTTGATCTTGTTTTGAGGAAAGATGCAGAAACTTTCGCATGTTGAGCTTAACTGCAATAAACTACCATTCCAAGTTATAATATACACGGCAACATGAAATGTCATGTGAACTCAACTCTACAGGGGTACTTTGTCAAAGATGAAAGCATGAAACATGAAAGCCATGCCAGCAGATTAGTTTCATTTAGCAAGTGAATGGCTTCATGTTCTGACAAACTGGAACAAAACAAATCAACTCTATGCAAAAACAAACAACGTTCGTGGTATTCACGATTTATCGACCGTTTTTACATACACTGTACAACCGTAGTATACCACCACTACTCTCATGTCACGTACGTGCTTTCATCCGAGGCACGGGCCCAGAGTTCTAAATTTCGTAATCCACAGAACACACAACAATCACAGCTTAGTGTTACTCTATGAAATTCACCATCTCGATTCATACCCACTTATGATGCAGTGAATCAAACGTCGATAAAATAATACATTCTGTAATCAATTATAGCCGCACACTCTTTCCTGATTATTTCGATAAACACCATTGGTTCGTTAAAAACGGTACCTAAATGGACAAACCAATCTTCACGCACGTTTCGACCGTACTTCAACAGCCCCTGTGAGTGTTTACAACACCAACACAATCATAAGGATTAATGCACTTTAACCATGAAAACAAACACTTCCATATGCATGCTCAGCATATTCGACGCACTGCGTCAATCAGTCAGCATTGGTGCACGGCTTTCGGGACAAATTAGAAATGCTGTGGCTGGACGTGATGGATGTACACGTATATATGTGTGTGTATGCATGCGAGTGTGTGTACGCATTCATGTGCGTACACACGCATGTCCGCATACGCGCTGTATACGAGTGTGTGTGCGTGCACATCGAATAAGCTTACAGAAAGTAGGTTGTTTGCGTTCGCGTGTACAAAGAGTACATGTTTCGTGTGTATAAAGGTTGTGTGACAAATCTGCCTTTACTTCCCTACACACAATATACATATACGTGTATTTAAGGATTCCGTGTGCACAATACAACGTTGGCAGAAGATGAGGTCACAACGGATGCTGATGATACGTGTGTGATGATGATCGTACACCTCAGCATCGCGATGTTCATGACACAGAGTGAATCCGTCTAGGATATGCCAGTGGTCTGCTTTCGAAAAATTCCCTCTGGACCACAGCCACAGCGGGCACGGTGACTTGTGAAAGATACGCTTCTAGGTGATGAGAATTTCATCTTGTTGGTGTTTTCGTGCTGCTTGATCTTTCGAACTTTTCCTTCACAGACGTGTTCTCTCATACAGGGATGCTTATCCACATCGGAATCGAAGAGGGAAAATTCCAAGTCATTGCTCCAAGAGATGGCTTTTTGGCCACTTTTTGGAAGCGTGGTTTCCGCAGGCTTTTCATGAAACGTGGTGGTAAGAGTACCGAGTGCCGATCCGAGTCATTGGCCACCATCAGAACAGGAGCTTCGATGCACAAGAAAACTTCGGATGCTGTAATCCTTTCTGACCGTCACAGAGAGCGAACAGGTAATTCGAGTTCGATAGGGGAGAGCATGCTCTGAAAAACAGCTCCAAGATTATAAAGCAATAAACTGATTGCAACGTGAATTGCAATTTTCTTAGGTGAAATACCATCCGGTTGTATACGGTTCGGACTTGATGCATCAGATTTTGTAATGCAATGAAATGCCAAGTGCTCATTCTCGGGAGTGATTTCGATATTTAATCTTCATTTGCAAGCAGTTTTTCCAAGCTTTTGCTCATTACACATTTATGAAGAGTACAAGAAAAAGGCAATGATGCAAGAGTTTCACTCATGTCCAATGTATTACAAGTTGTACTTGTAATAAACTCGTATTCGTAATCCACTTTGGTAGCAGCGAATAGAAAGAGGAGTAATAATTGTATCTTTCTCAAAAGAAGAAACATGGGCGTTTTGCATTCACAGCGCGGAGTCAGAAACTTAGATGGTCGTCGAGGATGTTTTTTTTTTTACGAAAGAAAATGCCTTGATGACATTTACAGCAGACAGGAAGATCAAGGGATGGAGAAGATCGACAGGAAAAAGGTATATATTTCAAGTATAAAGAGGAACGTAACGTTTCTTAGATCATTTGATGCAGCATTTACGAGTTCTTGGTAATGAATTCGAGATTGTGAAGTATTGAGGTTTCAACATTTTCTGCTGCTCTGCAAACTTAAAAAATGCCAAATGCCAAACACGCTGGTACGAACAAAGGCACTTGTCAATACTGCCCCAAAACAAGGATTCCTGGCTCAGCGAACAATCCATCACAAGAACGAATCCGGGGACAGCATCCCGAAGGAGTCAAGTCACACGGAAAACAACCAAAACTTCAGTTGATCTGCAGGAGAATGGAAGCATCTCCGACACAAACGTTTCGATGCTCTCGAAACTTTCCCATGTTTGGGGTGACACAAGGCAAAACGAAAGAAAACAGTGTACACCTAGAGGTGTTTCGAAAAGGTGCAACTTGGCACACATTATGATTCTGTGAAGAACAGATGGGTAATGAATTTCAACTATCAGAATCCTTTAATTGAAAAAAAGATGAAAATCTCACAAAAGGTGGGAATCACAGTTTCGGCTAGGAAATTAGGTCGCAAAGGTGAGAGAACTTGAGAGCGTTAAAAACAGACACAGTGGTCAATGCTTATCTTCTAAAAACCGTCTCAGTGTTTTACGAACGCCTCTGAATCCTTTCACGTTACCATCACAGTTCTTTGTCAAATAACTCAGTGTGTATTTCAACTTACTGTGCAGAACAAAATGACCCTTTTCGGAAGTGATTCTCTCGTATCTTCTTTCTGTATATGGCATGCAGATCATATCTAGGTTTCACTTCTCATTTCAGAGATCTCGAATGCCTCAAATTAGTCCGTTTTGTTTGCAGAGATTGAGAATTTGAATTTTCTAATATTCAGGATGGAAAGCATCAACATGCATCTGCTTCGTTGTTGCTGCATTGAGTAATTGCTCTGATAGTAAAGTTCGCCGAGTTGCATTCCTCTGTAATTCTATTCATTCTAATTATAATACCAAAAAATAATCTGTGTTTGCATTATGTACTACTATAATGCTAATAATGCTATGGTGGTAATAATGCTATGATGAATCACCGCCAGTTTGTGAACGCTCAAGACGTTTGAACTTCGAATACAAAAAAAAAATAAAAATAAAAATACCGATCGTAGTCTGGTTAAAATACCAGACTGCAATTGAAAATAAGTAGCCACTGGTAAAATTGAAATCTATCTTTGTCATTATTCCTGCGTGGAGTAGGCAGTCAAGTATAGGAGGCAACTTTTGCATCCATTGTAGGCAACGACCTGATCGCAATCAGTTGCTATAGAAACTGCAATTTTTGAAGTAAAGAAAACTCGAAGAATGCGTGTAAAAAATGAAGGGAATGGAACATACGCAGTTGACAGCTTGATCACTTCCAAGCAAGCAGGGAAAAGCTCATTTATCGGAGAGGCAGAGGCAAGGGGCATGAATGATGGAAGGAAGAGAAATCCAAAATGCATCCCAGATTGGTCCTCGGGCTTGCACGTTCGTAATTTTACGGAGTTGTATGACGAGTCCGTGCACATGACTGCTCAGCTGGTGAATCCACACACCATCCACCGTTACCAATAAAGTGAGTCTGTGATAGGAGTCGGATCGAAATCTGATGATAAGAACCACGCACTACGGTCGACAAGGAACAAAGGGGAGCGTGCACCGGAAGTCTTACACTAGATTGATTCGGGGTCAGCTCCAGCAGCGATGAGCATGCCTTTGTCTACCCAGAAGAAACAATAGGGGCCCCTCACCGATAAAGGCGGGTCTTTCGTCTCCTAAGAGAAGAGCGAGCTTCATCCGATTTTCAGCAGCCGAGGATGGAAATGACAACCCATGAATTTAGACGCAAAGAACTGGCTATGCTCAGATTTTATTCCGTCGATCCCTAGTGCTAGAACGATCTTCTCCCTTGCCGTGACGATCAGGAACGAAGACGAAAGGGAGAGATAGAGGAGACAAAACAAAGTCGAGAACTCGGGATCAAAGGAAGGATCACATCAGTACCATACGAATAAACTATGATTAGGTGTGTGTGTTTCCAGACCATAAAAGTTGGCAAAGAGATGCAAAAGTAAAAGTAAACCCAGAGATGGAAATGGTAGAGATAGAGTTGGGAGAAGCAGGGATAAGTAACGTATTCTTTGCAGGTCAATAACTGAAAGGTGGCCTTGCGGAATCTTTAAGAGTAGGAAAAACATGGTCGTCGTATGCGCATCCGTATACAAATTAAGACCGGAAAATTTCCGCAGGTCTAGAACTTTCGAACTTCCCGAACCACCAGCAGAATTTCGGGAGATGGGAACTGCACGATTCTTTTCGAAGAACTATAAAGGAAGCAGGAAGCAGGTTGATTTCAGTCCATGGAACGTGACATCGCCAACAAGCATCGATAATATGGGATGAGAGGGTACAGTACAGTACTTCGGAAGCGAGGTGAATTCTTAGCATCCGCAACCGTTTTCCCGATCAAAAGACCCATCTTCTGCTCAGGATAATCTCCCGAGTCTCTCTGCCGCTGGCAGACCAAGAGTATTCGAGCGCGCTGGTGAGTTTTCCTCGCTCCTAACGTCTTGGTCCTCTCTTGAAGTTTGGAAAATGATGATTTACGATGGCGAAAGAGCCAAAGAGGGAGGAGAAGAACTTTGCTCTGACTGCCAAAGCTTTCAGAAACAATGCTCTCTACTAGGCTAAGGGAGAACAGATTGCATCTCATCTTATGTTGATACGGATGCTTCCGTTTCATTAGGATAAAGAATGGGAGACGAAAACAGATCCATGGAGCCACAGATAAACCAGAGGATGATTTCCAAGTGGCGAGAGATAATGAAAGCGCTTAACCGCGTTAGTGGACATGCAGATGTAGACAGAGGGCAAGAGTCGGCTATCAAGCTCTACTGCAACCTCTACTGCGCCACTTTGCCACACAGGTGTGCCCAGGAAAGGATCTTGAGTTCCCGCAAGACTCTTCAGGTCGTGAGCTGGGTAAATGGATGGAAGAAGCAAAGACATTCATCCGGTTTGCCGTGCTGCGAGCACTGTTTATAAGCACGAAGGGAACAGCATCGGGGTTGAGGTCTCAGAGGCAACTAGGAAGAACAGCGACCTATTTGCTCGGCGTGCCCCCTAGGGCGGTGCTCGACTCGCAACACGAGGCTCTCCTGAGCCTCGGAGAGAAGCGCGGTAGTGAAAATGCGACCCAGCCCTTCCGTTCGGGAACTGCGGGACAAGCCGAACCAATACGGGAGTGAGGGACAGGAAGTGAATCGGGTATCCGGGACGGGGAGAGGAGGATTGCATATTTTCCAGGGAGGGAGGCGATTGCATTCCTGGGTCTCTAGGGAGTCTTCCAAGGACGAAGGTTCCGCGCTGTGAGAAGAGGAACACGCGCACGCCGACGAGTTGATCCGCAACGATCCGAAGAAGAGACCCCAGTTGCCTCTGCGGAGTTCTCGTAATCTTCAGGACATTTCAAGAGATGGCTGCAGTAGAGGCGGAGACGATCCATGACCTTGGGGAAGATCCGTATCTCGAGAGAAAGTTCGGTCTCCTGCTGAGAGATTCTGACGGGACGACTAGCATAGCAACAGGCGGTTGCTGCCAGACGTTCCCGAGAGCTGCTTTGCTCCCTATCACTGCAGATACCTTCCTTTCCTGCACACATCTGAATGCCACTGTGCTTCTTCGTGTTGGGTAGTGTTGGGTTGCGTTTAAAAGTCGGCGTGCCCCCAAAGGCGCCTGACCAGCTAGCTCAGCTTGATCCTGCCAGTTGCCAGCTAACGACCGGAAGACTTCGCAGGGGATCGGATGGCTTGCCCTATTTACAGGGGATGTTGCAGGAAGCTCTCGAAAGCAGCATCGAAGCAGAGTTTCTCCGGAAGTTCGGAAAGAGTAGCAGGAGGTTGGCCAGAAAAAAAAAAAGGAAGAAGAAAGCTTTCTCTGATCTTTATTGGTGCTTAGGAAGATCAGCTCTAAAGGGAAAATGCAGAAGTTCTATGAGGTGAACCAGAGACGTAACCAGAGCGGCCGTGTGCCATCGGCGGCGCAGAGATCAGGTACCATAGGAGCGGCGGGGAAACACTATAGAGTGATTTCGTTCCGGAGCCGCGCTATCAAAAGTCACGCAGCCCCACGACCAGATGCGAAGGCAAGTGAGGAATGCAGCGGGGCTGATGCTGCGCGAGATGGGAAAAGGAGCAAGGCACGATCGCCGAGGAAGACTAGTCCTGCAAGTGATGACGGCGAGCAGCTCGGGGACGGGAACAGGAGTCGGGAAGGATGCGGGGCCATCCCGGATAAGAGGGGGATAAACGAACCAGCCCGATGTTGTCCGACGTCTGATGCAAGCTTGGAGCTGTCCGTTCCTTCGGACGCCGATTTGTTGGCTAGAACGGAAGGAGGGAGGGTATGGAGACCTCAGACCTCCCTGTTGCTTCTTCCGCAGCAAAGATTCATCCATCGAGAAAGCGAAAAGGGAAAGTTGGAACCCTCGAAGGATGCTCGGAGACCAGTTTTTTTCATGAACTCTTTCCCTCCCCTTTCTCAGCTGCAAGGGAAGCACGGATTCACACCTTGGAGGTTTGTTTCCCAAGCGTAGGCCCCGTTGAGGCTGCAGGGAAGAAGCAGCAGGTGTCACGAGTGGGCGTATCGATATGCCGGGAAGTGTTTTCGGCGGCTGCGCCAGAGCCACGCGAGCGGAGGCTGACGATGACGTCACCTCCTACGATGGGGAGAAGGCTCTCTCTTGCTGGAACTGTCTTTTCTCTCTGCCGCCGATGCTGCTGCTGCTGCTGCTGCTGCTATTGGAGACCTAGTGCGTTGCTGTCTTCATGGACTTTCTGCTCCACGAAAACAAAACTCCGAGGAGTTCTGAAGTCAGAAACGCCCCCGTTTCCGTGACACCGAACACTCATTTCATTTCCTCTTCCTTCTGAAGATTTCCCTTCCACGCCCTTGAGCCATCGAGCTTCTCAGATGCTGCGTTCTACGGAAAGATGAGGATTTTCTCTGAGGCTTGCCGTCGTTCTCGTCCTCCGCAACCAGCGGTGCTTTTAGAGTCCAGCTGACGGTCAGGTGATTCCCTCTTTCGGTTCTTTTGCTCCCCCTACCCTGCTACAGCTTCCGTGAAGGACCCTCGAGTCTATCGTGGAAGCTGTAGCCAGATACTTCACTCTCCTCGCTCCCAGTAACTCCCTTCACGCTTCCTCCTGATATATCCCGCGGCAGAAGACCGTTCCGTTGCCTCTGGCGCTCCGACATCCTTACACGCCGCTGGAGAAACCACGTGCAGCCTCCGGGTCTGTCGTGCCAACTGGCTTCATAGTCTTGGAGTAACGTCCTGGAGGCTGCTTGTAGAGCAGGTGGCTGATCCTGGGAGAAAAGGGGAACCACTGGACTCCTCTCCTCTGGCTCCAGACTCCTCCTCCTCTGCCCCATCTCCCCGAATTTCGCCGCGAATCAGAGCAACTCTCTCTCTCGCCCCCTTTCTTCCGAGTCCCATTTTTGAACCACTTTTCCTCGTGTGAAAAAGGGATCGTGGCTTCACATTCCCTAACCAAAAAAAAAAAGAACGTTCTTCCCTTTCAGCGGGCATCATCCTCCACTCCCCTTATCACCATTGGCTCCCCCGGTATTCGCCTCTCACTGATCGTTCCAGGCGGTAGTGCTGCCGCCAAGAGAGAGGAGCCTTTGGTGAACTGAACGAACCCGCAGGTGATCTTCGAAGATTCAGGAGTAGGCAGCCACAAGAGATCGGCAGGAAAGAAACCCTGATGGCTCCTGCCCTCTTTCACCCCTTCCTCGCAAACGACCTGAATCCTTCACCACACGTTCCCAATTGTCTTCCTAATCCCCTCCCGCAATCTCTAATGAGCTCTTTCATCCTGGAGTCCCAGGTGAAAAGCAGCTTCGAGGAGGAAGGAAACGCTCGATCCCGGGCTGCCCTGGAAACAGAAACCGACCCGCTTTTCCCCGTAGGATGGAAAGGAGCAGGAGAGTTCTGTATTCCATCCTCCTCCTCTCCTCTACCTCCTTCTTCGAGAACTATCGTCGATCCCCGAGGAAAATGGTGGGGAAAAGGTGCAGAAATGTGGAGGGGTCATTTAGCATCATAGGTAGTTGCGAGGGAGGGGCAGGGGATGTGACCCTCCCCTCCTAGAGCTCTCGGGAGTGAGAGGAATCCCGCTCGCCTATTCGTTCCGCCCACGCACCCATTCAAGAAGGGTCAGCTGCAGAGGATATTCCGGCCCCTTCCGGGGTCAAAGGCTTCTGGCCTCAGGAGGAAGAACAAAGACTGCAAGGGTGGAAAAGGAACAGGTGCGGAAAGCCGGAGAGATGCGATCAAGGAGAAATCTCCTTAAAGATTCTCTCCGGGCTCGTTTTCTCTACGGATGCTCTGGTCGCTCCCATGACGACCAGAACGGAATGGAATTTTCGAAACGAAAAGGAAGAGGTCTGGAGGCAGCTTCCCTTTCCCACTGCCAGAAGTAGCTCCATCGCTTTACTTTGACTTCGATATCCTTCTTCCCCCCCCTCCCCCCGGATCTCTTCCCCTAACCCTTCCTTTCTTAATCGAATAACCTCCCGGGGTAAGATAAGGTGATGGACCACTCAATCCTTGAGTGCACCTCTGGAGTAGCCGTGAGGTACCCACACCCCTACGGAAAACTGAGCGTTCCAGGAGGTGCGGCTCGTCCTGCGCTCCCTAGGATGGGGCGGAAAGGGAAGGGAGATAAAGGGGGAATGCCGGGAAAGGAGGGGGAGGACGAAAGGCAGCGAGGAAGACGTCGAGGGATGCGGGAGGAACGAGCTGGGGATGTCTGTCTTAGGTAGAACGTTCCACCCTTCCTCCAGGAAGAGGAGATCTGCTCCTCCCGCAATTCCCAACTCCTTCTTGGGGAATGTGGTGGCCTTTCGCATCGAAGGCGGGGGTGCACCCCTCCTTCAGGGGAGGGAAAGAGACTGATGCGTTCCGGACTCCACCCCAAGGGGTCCTCGAGCAGCAAGCAAGGGGTAGGAGGGTGGAAGGGGGGAGGGCATGAAATGCTCTCGCAGGAGAGAACTTCCCAGGACGACGACGCGTTTCCAAGGAGACGGACGATCTGAAGATTCTTCTATTCGGTTGCTTTCAAAACGCGTTCACAGGCATCAAACACTGAAAGACATGATTTCCAGGAAGGCAGGCAGTTTCCATGAAAGACTTGACCCGGAAGCTCCAGGAGGAACGCACAGGAGGCGCCACCCCTGAACGGAAGGCAGGGTCCAGTGCCCTTGGCCTCGGCTAGGAGCGACGCGTTCCTGGGGTTCCGCAAGTTTGAAAGTGGAAGGAAGGAAGGAAAAAAAGGAGGCGGCTCAGGCCGCCCAGGAGCCCTCAAGCCTCCCCGTGACCCTCGAGGCATCCCGATCGTCTAGGCAAAGCTGCGGCAACGGACGCATCCCAGCAGGAGCAGCGGCACGAAGCAGGAGACGGCTCCGCGGAGAATCCCGACCCGGTCCATGTCGGCGGAGGATCCCGGGACTCCATCCCCGGGATCGGTGACCAGTATCTTCCACCCCATGTTCCTGTGGACGAAGCACTGGAAGGAGAGCGGGGCTTGGGTGAGCGCAGAGCCCTACCAGAGGGGAGAAGGAGAACCCCTTGGGAAGAGGCGAGCAAGCGAGCGATCGCGACACGGGGGGGTGGGAAGGAAGGCGGCCTGTTTCTCTCTTGCTCATCCCAGAGTTGCTGAGCCCTGCCACATCGTCACACCTCGCGTTTCCAGCCTTTTTTCCGGAAACCCTCTCGCTCGCTCCTTGTTCTGAGGTGCACCCGTTTCCGGCTGGTCTGTGGCCGACCCTACGCTCGACAACTCTCCTGTGCATGAAACACCGCTGCTCAAATCCACCCCTCAGGCGGCGGCGTTCCTTGGGGCCCTCCTTCGGCGCAAACAAGGAGGGGGATACGCCATCCTTCCTCCTCCTCACTCTTCTTTCCTGCTCCGCCCCCTAGAGAAGCAGCCGACAGCCCTCGCACATCTCTCGACTGCTCGCGGCCCGCACAGCTGGAGGGTCACTGCCCGCGGGTTTCGGTCCCAATGTGGGAGGTGGACCATCTCCGAGAGAGGAAGCCATCCGGAAGAGGGCAGCTCCGACGCAGGACGGCTTCCGGCCTGGACCTTCGGAAATCTGGACGTCTGAGCAGTCGACTCCTGGGAGGAGCAGCTCGAGAGCGGCCAACCATCTGTGATGGTCAAGGAGACCTCCAAGGGACATTCCGAGAGTCGGGGGCACTATACCGCGGGAAAGCTTTTATTCTTTCTTTCCCGGAAGTTAACCTTCCTTTCTTGCGGAAGGGTAACTTCTGGGATCAAGGGGTCGCTGCCATATGCAAAAAAAGGACCCGGATCTCAGTGACTCTGACCCGGTCACTTCCTTAAAGGTTAGAGATGTCCCCGGAGATCCGGTGCAGAATTGCCGCATCCCCCCTTTCGTCAGTCTCTGCGTTTGGCGGCTGAGATGTTCAGACATCTCAGCCGGGAGAACGTCGTCCTTGCTCCTCCCGTGAGGGTGCGCCTTCAGGAAGAGTCTCTTCTTGGCCTTTTGGCTAAGATCAAAGTGAAGAGGTGAATGAAGTATGCGCGCGCGCTCACGTCTTCTCTCCCGGAAAGAGCACCTCTGAGGTCTCTTGGTCTGCACTCGGAGTCCCAGAAAGTGCTGCAGAAACTGGCGGGGAGGGGAGTGACCGGGAGCGTGCGCATGCTTAAGAGTCACTCTCTTGCGCCTCAGAAACGAGGGAGGGCGTGCTGCCCATAGGCGTCCCGGGGAGGAGAAGAGGACCTTTGTGCTGCCAGGATGTAGGAGGCGGAGGGAGGGGTAAACGAAGCGGCATTCCTTCCCTTCTCTAGACGCGGGGACACCTCTCCGAGCAAGAGAGCATCAATAGACAAGCACTGAGACCTTGAGAGCGACCCTTCCTCCCCTCCCTCCTCCGTTTCCAGAAGGGCTGATATGACTGAGGGCTCAGGTCATTGACCGTCTCTTTCACCCGAGGGGTCGCACGCCTTCATCCGGCCTTGAAAGTTCACGAAGGAAGGAACGCCGCCCCTTGCCAATCAAGAGAGACTCCAGCGGGTAGTGCGCGGACCAAGAGAGACCAGCGAGGAGAGCGAGCTGCGCGCTCCGGGAGAATGGAGGGATCCACACGGGGGGGGGATGGGGGAGGGAAGGAAGAAGAGAGGGGAGGGGGAGACTGAACTCGGGAAGGGACTGGGCTCAGTTCCGCACGCGCTGGTTGCAGCCTCCGATTTCCACTGTACCGTCAGCTTGCGCCGCTGCATCCCCGGGTGGCGAGGCAGGAAAGAGAGGGAAAAGAGGGGAGAAGGAACGGCGTCTGTCCTCGCTTCCACGGAGGGGGAAATTTCAAGGATGGCGTCATCTGAGGCACGGATCCTTTGCTGACATCCAAAGGAAGTTGCACGGCGGACGTGACTCCCGAAAAAACGGCAACCTCTGAACTACGAGGACACGGGGTTACGTGCCGTCAGGGCTGTCGAGGTCGCAGGAGGAGAAGAGCGAAGGAGCAGGGATTTCGTGGTAGGAAGCAGAGTCCAAGAGGAGAGGCAGATTCCTCGAAGAAACGGGCGCGAGGAAATGAGGTTGTCGAGCGTCAGCATCCGAAGGGGGGAGGAGTTTGCGACTGGCAGGTTCCAGGTGCAGAGTAAACCCGGAAAGAGCATCCGGAGAGCAGGGAGCAGGAGGAGAAGGAAACTGTTTCCAACTGCTCGTGATCTCGCTGGCCGACCAGGGCTTCTCTTTTCTTCCGCAAGATCCAGCATTCCTTGCAAGTCGCTGCCTCTGCCTGAGGTCTGGACGCACCAGTCCTGCCCTGGAAAGGTGGTTCGAAATTCGTCTCCCTAGATGGAGCGGGAGGAGAAGCTTCCCGGGAAGATGTAAAGGACGCCCCGGGAGGTGCTGCCTCGCAGCCTGGCCAGAAGTCAAAGTTTCATGCGGTAGCAACTAGAGCCCGTTCAGCCGTCGCTTCTGTGGTGGAACTTCCCGCTCCTCTCCTCCTCCTGCTCCCACTCCTACTTCCAATCCCTTTTTCACCCGGCGTCTTCCCTTTCCGTCCTTGCGCTGCTCCCGGACGCCTGTAGGCGTTTCCCCGCCAACGCCCGTCATCTCCACAGGAGCGGGGCGTTGCCTTTCCCGGTCCGCGAGCTCAGCATCCCTACTCCCCTTTCACCCGTGATTCAACAACGCGTCGACCTTGAGAGGCGGAGGACCTTCGGCTGCGAGCGTCTCGCGCTCGGTCAGCTCGTGCGCATGCGCTTGCGAGCGCGACGCGCAGCCTGAGGGGAAGCCGGGGATGACGATTTGCTCATGGAAGGAACGCTGAGCTCCTCCCCCTTCCGCCGAAGTACGGAGGTCGACCACACGAGCGGCGCTTCCGTGTACAAAGGCGCGCGATGTGTACAAAGGAGCGACAACACGCGAGGAGGGGGGAAAGGGGGCCGGGGAACAAAGCACGAAATCGATTCGGGGATGGGGGAACGTGGGCGGGTCGTGTTTGTGGAAACGACGAGGGAGGTACGGGGAGCAGGGGTCACGTCACTCAAGCTTCTGGCCGACGGCCCGTAGGGCAGCCGCAACCTCGACGGAAGGGGAGAGGGGACAGCTCGAGAGCAGACCTCAGAGCCCCCGCGATAGGGCGTGCTCTGGAGACGCTCAACGTTGACACTGCCTCCCTCCAACGTAGACGAGAGAGGCGCGAAGCGTAGTCAACCTGGAGGATGGGGAGGGCGGGGGGATAGGGAAACCGGGAACGGAACCGGTACGCGCTCCTGCAGGAGGTCGACAGAAAAAAACCGACTGTCTCCAGGGCTGCTGCTCTCGATGGCTGAAAACGGAAGTGGAGAGCGGAAAAAGGAGGCAGAGAGATTGCGGAACGCCTCGTTTTGAAACAGGAGGTGGGTGGTAGCGGGCAGGAGCGGCGAAGGAGGCGGCACCTGGATGGAAACGCGTCCGGGAACGGGTGCCGCCACCGCGGCTCCCGGAGGCAACTCAAAGAACTCCCCCCTTCCCCCTGTCCCCACCGCCGCACTGAGCACGCGCGATGGAGGATAGGAAGCCGAGTCTAGGAGCGAACTCTGCGCCTGCGCGGTTGCTCTCAAAAGCAGAGGAGCTCGGCAGAGCGCGCGCTCAGGTCGGGAAGAGAGGGCGAAGGGAGAGGTAATCCACCCCGCTCGGGTGGGCACATGCGGGTCGAGTAGAGGACAGGGAGGACGCACGAGTGCCTTTTCCCTCGGGGCAGTTGCTCCCTCGCCCTGTGGGCTAGAGTGCGGCTCGAGGCTCCCGCCCGCTGCAGGAACGGGGGAGCGAGGATTGGGATGGGGGCAGGGAACTCCCCCATCAACCGCCCCAGGCATCTTCTCACCTGGTAGTACACCACGTCCGGAGTGTCATGTGCCACCACCCATTGCAGCGCTCCCGGCTCTCCCGGGTCGCACCTCAGGTGCACAGCCCTCCTGTAGTCGTCGAAGGTGCGGAAGAGAGACGTCCTCTTTCCCAGCTTCATCCGGTACTCGCACAGCCTCCCCGCTGCGCATCTTGCCCTGTCGGAGAGGAAGGAAGGCGCCACTCCTCCGAGGTCCTCACCTGCGGTCGGATGGGGGTCACCGTCCCGGCCGAAGTGGACCCCCGCGAAGATGACCTCCTTCCTGCGTTCCGCGGCGCTCTTGGAGCCGTAGCCGCCCTCTGGGCTGCTCGTGATGTACAGCGGGTGGTAGTGCGCAGGAGCGTCCGGCCGGTCCCCGCCCTCCACCGTGAAGTTGTACGTCTTGAGGGGTGGGGAGAGATGAGCGCACTGACCCCATCAGCGCCCGCAAGAGGGGTGGGGAAAGGGGGGCAGTGGAACAAAAGTTGGTCGGGAGCTCCCCTGGACGGGGGGACACTCTCCCTTCCCCAGAGTCCCGGAAGTCTCAGGGGACTTCGAACGGACGGACGTAGCCTGGGGAGGGGAAAGGTGGGGGGAGCTGCCCCTGTGGCTCCAGGAAGCCCGCGAGGGGTGGCAGGACCGGGGAGGAAAGGAGGAAGACCCGCATCAAGAACGCCTGCACCCTCGTGGAAACCCTCGAAGCGTCGTCCAGGGTGGCCGAGCGGCTACCGCCCCTGAGAGACACAGGGACCCGGAGGGGGCACGGAATGTGCGTCCCCTCTCGTGGTCCCGCCTATCCCTGGAGTTTCCCTTGCACGCAGGGGTGCTCTGAGGGGTGGACACAGCCACGCGTGCGCACGCAGGACTTCCGGAGGCAGAGGAGAATGGGTAGAGGGGCAAGGAAGGAAAGAAGGAGTCCGAAGGAGGGAAAGAACAGCCTAGAGCAGGCAGCAGCGGGAGCGGCGGAGACGCTTTTTCCGGGCAGAATGATGGCTCTGTGCTCCTCTTCTGGCTGAAAGGCGCCCTCTGGGGGGTCGGATAGGGGCGTGAAGGGGTTGAGCGGTGAAGAGGAGAAGGAGTGAGTGGCGACTAAGGGAGGGGAGGTTGGGGGGACGGTGGGGCCACATCGGCGGAGCGGATTACCTGACCTCTGACAACGATGATGACCGGGGCGAGATAACCGTTGATCCACCACACCATCCCCCAGGAAGAGCGGCCGGTGATGGCCTCGTAGCCGTCGTCTCCTCCGCTCGGCCCAACGCGCACGTGGAGCTCGTGCTCGTCCTCCAGCGTGGGCACCGACCACGCCCCCGTGTCGGTCCGCGACCCGTCCCGGTGGCTGGACAAGTAGGACGGGCAGCTGTCCTCGCCCACCTTGCCGAAGTTCATGAGCAGGTCGTCTGAGAAGAGAAGGTTGGGTCGGCGGCCAGGATCGCCCCTCCCCCTGCTCACCTTCCGGGTTCACTCGCAGGTCCGCGTGGTAGGTGGGCTCGCGGCGGTGGTTCAGCGCGCCGATCGCGGCGACCACTCTCAGAGGCCGGTCTGTGGTGACGTTGAGGTCGTAGGGGTCGTGACTGACCAGAGGCTTCCGGTAAGTCACCGTGACGATTCCGTCCCGGTGCTCTCCTCCTTGGAAAACGATGTTGTTCTGGCCCCCGAGCTTGACATCGGGACACACCCCGACCTTCCCGTCGCACTGGCGGGAGAGAAGGAGGGAGGGAAGGGAATCTCAATATTCCTGGAATCCTCCCGTGCCGAGAGGGGCTGGGGAGGAAGAGGAAAGCGAAGTGTGGAAGCCAAAGGGCGCTCCCTCTTGTCCCTCGCCCAGGGGGATCAGCTTCCTGTAGTCCGAAAGGATAGACCAACTGGAAGCCCGAGGCACTCAGTGCGCATCGCAAACGCTCGACCTCCCCCCCCCCCCAACCCCAGAGTGTGCGAAAGGAGCACAAGCACACAGCTGGAAAGGGGAGGGAGAGGGCAACTCACCTCAACCTTGCTGCTGACGAAATAGTCATCGATCCGGTAGCTCTTGTCGGCACCCTGGTGGCTGACGATGGTCACGTCTGACCCCACCATGCTCGACCTGAAGGAGAGGGATTGGAGGACGACCTCGCCGAGGCATCTCTGGGCCGCACCAGGAAGGTCACTCTACCTGTCGTCGTCGGTGCTAATGCCAAAGGCCATGTACTGGTCCTTCGTGAACTTTCCCGATAGCTGGATGACCGCATCCTCTACGTTCAGCGCCCACCGGATCTGCATCTTTCCCGGCAGAGGCTCGATACAGTTGCTGAAGTGCATCTTCGAAGAGGGGGTGGTCTGAAAGTCATCGGAATGTTGGAGCCACCTGTCAAGGACCTCCACATGGAGGGAGCGCGAAGGAGAGGAGGGGGAGGAGGAGGAGAGAGGAACAGGATGGGAGGAGGAGGAAGGCGGAGCAATCGAGAAAAAAGCGCCGTCCGCCATAGGCAGAGAGGTAGACGCTCCCCTCCCCTCCCGGAAACGCGTCTTCTCTCAGACATAACGAGACCTACATTTAGGGATAAGCGGAGGCAAAAGTGAGAGGGGAGGGAGATGGCGAAAAAGGGCTGGCCTCTCTCCCAGAGGAGGAGCAAACATCCGGGAAGGCTTTTTCCTCTCCCAGGATCGAGATGGAGAAGGCAACTACGAGTATCCTAGGAGAGAGCTCCGGGAGCTGAGAGTTGCCAAGAGCCTCCTCCGCTTTCTCTCGAGAGGAGCAAACGAGAGAGGAGGAAGGGTGAGGAAGGTCTCCGCGTTGCTATGGATACGGTTTCTGCCAGCCGGGATCGAAGGAAGGGATCTCAGCAAATTCCAGGAAGCGTCCGAAACCCGAAGAGCCAGCCGAAGGGAAAGGGAAGGAGCGGTAGATCCCCGAATGCGTTCCTGCTCACGCATTCGAAGAGTGATCCAGGAGGAACACAAGGGAGGAAGTGCGCGGGCCAAGCGGCTCATCCCCTCTCCCTGTAGACTGGAGGAGGAGGAATTCCGAGAGGGGGGATGACAGGTGACCGGGAGGGAAGGTAGTCACGGGAGCACGAATATCTCGAGGCGTGTCCAAGAAGCCTAGGAGCGGCAGGAAGTCTTGGAGATTCCCGCTTGGTTCCCCCTTCCGAGTCTGAGAGGGTATACATGGATGCCTCATCCCTGTTTTTCGGGAGAGGAGAGCACGCGGTCGCTCAGTGAAAAGGGGACTCCGGACTCTCGGGGGTCGCTGGACCGCTGCTTAAAAGGTGGACTCGGGGCGGCGGGGGGGGTGTTCCCGGGAGGAGAGTAGGAAAATAGAGGAGAAAGAAACCCTGCTAAAGGGAGCCTCTCTCTGTTCTCCTACGCTCTCGGCTTCGCGAAGCATCTGGAAAAGCGTTGGCTTCATTATCGGCACGATCCCCCGGTATCCTCTGAGGGCGAGGCAGGAGCACCTGAAAGGCACCAGGAGCGGGGCAGGAGAGGCGGGTCAGAGGGGTGGATCTAGGGGCAGGAAGGAAAGGGTGCTGTCCTTTACCTCGTCCCCTGGTAGGAGGCTGGGAAAAGAGGCTTAGGAAGGGGTGGGTGGGGGCTTCCAGAGAGATGCTGGAGGGAGAGCGCGCGCGACAGGACGGTTCTACCCAGAGCGGCCTATCTTGACATCGGTCAACGAGTGACATTGGTCCTCAAGAGGAAATGAGGCGTGGGGGCTGCTCCTGAGGCAACTCAAGGGCGTCACCGATTGTGGAGACGGAGTCACATCCTACCCGAGGCGCACTTCCCTGAGCAGGAAATGTTCCCACTGCCCTGATTGAGAAGGGAAAAGGAGACTGCCGTCCAGTGTCAAGGAAAAGAGGAAGGACCATTTGGAGGGTTGAGGGAGGTCAGCCTTCCCTGCCTTCTATTTGGAATCAACTTGCCTCACAGTCGCCTCTCTGGGAAACCTGGGAAGGGGCGGGGAAGGGAGGCAGGAAGGTGCGAGCAGAAGTGGGACCGCTCCTGCAGTCTTGCAGTCTAACGGTGCCAACGATCGGTATCAGCGGCGCGGTGGCGTGGCTGGTGCCTGAACAAGCACCGGCGCCTCACTCAGCGCAAGGGGCCCGCAAGGGGGAAAGAGAGGGGGAAGCTCAACCTCGATCTATCCCGCTACCCGCCAGGGGGACCGAAGGAGAGCGGCAGGCACGAGAGACGTGCGAAGGAGTCCTCTCTTGCAAGAGGAGGGAGGGAGGGAACAAGAATTTCCTAAAGAGATCGCCTCCCAGATGTCAGAAGGGACACGCCCGCCGGAGGGCGGCGGCTCCGGCTGCCGGCCGTCCTCTCCGACCCCTCTCCGCGTCGCTCCAGCTCTGAGGGAAGCCGGCGAATGTGCGAAGGAGGAACACTGATCTGAATACCGAGGGAGTGAGAATGATCCAAGCCACTCGAAGGTGTGTGTTGACTCTTCGAATTAGGGGGTACCCCAGGAGGGGATGACGCTATGAATCCAGAAAGGCTCTGAGGAAGGAGTCCTGGCCCTGGAGGGGGACCCTTCCGGGAGACGTTCCTTATTTCTTCTCCAAAGGAACCGGGAGAGTATCTGCTCCTGAAATTCCTTCTCCGGAGGGGAGTCCCGAAGGGAACCGCTTCTTGCTTCCTCCTCTTCTGAAGAAGATCCCGAAGGGACGCTTCCCATTCCCTGAAGGATGCTCCTGGAAGCGCTTCTTGCACACTCTGGAGATTTTCGATTCACTAATGTCATGGGTATGGGATGGAAGGTCCGGACAACCGTTCCTCCTACGCACCCTCTCGTTCTCGGACGACCCTCGGACGCTGTGGCTTGGCATCAGCCCTCGAAGGGGAGTGCCTTCCTGGCACGGGAACGGCTGAACCCATGGAGGACGAATACCTGGAAAACGCCGGGAGCGGCTGTGGCAGAAGGATGCGGGAGGGCTGGCGGGTCGGGAATCGAAACAAGGAGAAGACCGTAGGAGAAGCACGGGAGGGTTCATTCCGGAACAGCTTCCACGAAGGCGGTCGGGCTGGTCAGCCGCCACCCCTCAGGAAAGATCCCCAAGATCCACGCTGCGTTCCGGAAACGAGACGAAAGACACGAGCGGCCCTCCCTGGGAGAGAGGAGGCAGAGGAAGAGGCCGTGCTCCGTGAGCACCGATATTCCCCCTTCCCCCTTTGTTTTCACAGTCGGGATCTAGGAGGAGATCCCAGACTTCCGAGGGAGGTGAAGAACCTCTGGAAGGGGGCCAGTTTGGGTGCCACCGGGATGAGCGTGACCTTGGAGCGGCCATGCCGGCAGCTCCAGGAATGAACTGAAGAAACCAAAGCAACGCGGCTGGGAAAAGTCCGTTCCCGGAGAGAGAACATTCCTATTATGGGCTCGCGTCGCTGCTCCTTCAGAGACCTACTGATGCACCAGAACCTTCCTCACTCTCTTCCCCTCCTTTCCCCTCCCCCTCTCATTTTCCTTCTTCCCGGGAGTCTCGCGAGGCGGTCCGCGAGTCTCGAAGTGGGTTCGGGAAGGTGAAGTGAGCGATCGTCCGTGAAACTCGCAGAAGGGAACAGAAATGGGAGAGGTCACCCTGAGGTTTCCTCTTGGAAGGAAAGGAATAGGCATCCTGGCTGGCTGACGGGGAGAACGGGATCATGGAGCGTAGGGAGGAGGTGAAAAAGGGGAGAGAGTGCCCTTCTCTGTTGTCTGGACGTTCCAGGAAGCGCATGTTTGAGAGAAACACGGGCACCCCCTGTTCCCTCCTGGAGGAGACCGTTCCAGGCACTGACGCTCCTCCCTCTCCTCTTCCAATGCTTTCCCTTCGGCGGAGAGGCCCCCAGCTTCCCTCTGGACGCCTTACCGGGTTGTACCACCAGTGCGGCTGGAACGGATACACGGAATGGGGCTGGGGAAGGCAGTTGGGAAGCGGGCACTTACGGTGACCTTCGTCTGGCCCAGGGAAGGTGGGACAATGACGTTCCTGGGGATCATGACGTGTCCGAAGTCCTGCCGCGCTAGGACGCTCCAGATAGAGAGCCAGTCGATGTCCGCGACGGTCATGCCGGAGGGCAGCGTGAGCTGGATGTCCTCCCCGGAGTAACGCCTCACGCGGTCCTTCCTGGAATCGTAAGTGGAAGGGGGGAGGACAGAAGGTGCGAGAGGGAACCGGGAGGAGGGAAGGGGGAGGTGAAGGGGATGAGGGGGCAGCGAGCAGGACGAAAGCGGGGTTTTCTTCTTTCTCCCGTGAGGAACTGCCCCTCCCCTTCCCCTTTCCCCCGGGGCATACTGGGAGGAGCCGAACCTTCCCACTTCGTTGGCCAGACTGATGCCGTCGAGTGAGGGCTCCGGTCCCTTTCCGACCCAGAAGAAGGCGGGAGGATCCTGGCCGTCGTAGTGCAGGTTGGGGATGTACAGGGTCTTCATGTCCAGGATGGTGACGTTTCCGGAAGACAGGCCGTGAGCGAAACCCCGGAACTGGTCCAGAACCTTCGGCCGGGGGATGCGCAGGTTCCTCGGGATGTGCACTGCCCCGAAGTTGATCTGACGGGCAAGCAGACCGTTCGGGAGCGGGCAGGCGAGAAGGGAAGGCGGACGGGACATGGACGAACGCGGAGGAAGTCCGCGAAGGAGGTGAGGAGGAGGGGAAAGCGCCCATTATTTCCCTGTGAGAAGGGGTCGAATGCTCCCGAAGGAGCAGTCGTCCCCTTCCTCGGAACCGTTGGTCCTCTCCAAGGAGGCCGGGTCGCTCCCTCCTCTTTCCTTGAAGAAGGGGAGAGAGAGGGAAGACGAGGGCGTTGGATTCCCCTCTCCCGATCCTACCACCTGCTGCGCTCGTCTTCGGGGACTGAGTGAGGGGGACGATCGCTCAGGAAATCTGAGGCCTCCCCTCCCCCCGCTCGTCGGGACTCGCCGCGCCGGACGTACCGTGAACCGCCTGCTCCAAACGCAGAGCCAGGAAATTTCGCTCAGCCTCAGTGGTGCCGGGAGTCTCAGGAGGATGTCGTCTCCCTGGAACTTCTTGAGGGGCGGGGTCTCCCTGGAACGGAAGGCGGTCGGATTGGGATGGATGGGGAAGGGAAAGCAATGCAGCGTTTTCGCGTCCCCCTTGCACTGCCGTCTCCCGTCGGGGCCCCTCCTGTCCCTCTGCCCGGCCCGAATCTTCCCCGCTAGGGAAGCAGCGTCCAGCAGCCTCCCAGGGAAGGGAATGGGTGGGCAAGAGAAAGGAGAGGGTGAAATTCCCACAAGATTCCCCCCCCCCCTCCTCCTTTCATTATTTGAAAGGATCGTCTGAGGCCTCAGTCTGGCCTGGGGAGCAGAGCCGGAAGGAGAAAGCAAACAAACGGCTTCGACAGAGCCCCTCAGCACGTCGTGGAGAGTGAAAGAAGAGGGCGATGAGGAAGTTGCCTGCGACTTCCCCCTCCCCTGAGCTCGAGAAAGGGGCCGCCTCTTTCCGCTCCCCTCCTCTTTTCCCTCGTATTACCGCGCGAGAACGGCGGGTCCCGGAAGCGACCGCTCCTCCCACCTTGGTCGCCGCGGAGGCAGCAGGGACCTCCTCCTCCGGCTGGCCTCTATCCCCAGGGAAGGGCAAGGACCACAACAAAAATCCAGGATGCTCAAAAAAGGAAGTCCCGGCATGCAGGACAGTAGATCTGGGACGAGCGGGATTTCCTTTGTTTCCTCTTCACCTGAAGGCGCGGAGGTCCGGGATCAGGATGCGAAGGAGCTCGCGACCCTCCCAGTCCTGGACGCGCCTCGCCGCCTGCAGGTGGAATGATTCCTCGGAAGCGGGAGAGGGGCGGACATGCCTTCGGACATGGTGGGAACGGCAGTCTCCCAACACCGCACCCTGCCCACGGGCAGGAGGAACCTGCCTGGAAGGGGAGGCCACCAGGAAAGCGAGCCGGCTCTCGGGGAGGAGGAAGGGGAGAGCAAGAGCGGCGGGGTGAGCACCTGTCCGGTTCGCGGAAGGAGGCGGTGAGGAAGGGGCGGGGGAGATAGGTTCCGAGAGAGCTGCCCCGCGACGCGGGACACCCCCTTTGCCCGCGCGACCTCCGGCACTCACCTGTACTGGAATCCGTAGGGGTAGGGGACGATGGTGCCCGCTGGAGAGGGCTGCTTCCCGCGTCCGACCCAAAAGTACGCATCTGGAGAAGAGAACTGATGTTTCTCCCTCTGCGAGAGATCCCAGCGGGAAGGGGAGCGTCCGGGGAGGGAGGCTCACCCCGAAGCCTGGCGGGAACCCAAGCTGCTCTCCCGTTCACCCTCTTTTCCGGATGGATGTGCGGCGTTCCCGTGGGCAGGAACGCCGTCCTCCAGGGAGTGACAGGGGGGAGGGAGGGCATTCTGTGGACAGGGAATTCCCAGATTGGGACGCTCTTGCACCCCTGCGAGCACATCCGCTCCCGCTCGCCTGTCCCCGCTCACTCTTCCTCGACGGGGAGGGGAGAGTTCCGCCGTGACTCTCTCTCTCTCTCCCGGGAGAAGGACCGCGGAGAGGGTAATTCCCGGTCCCGTTTCTTCCCGGTCCCAAGAAAGGGAGGTGGGGGCTGGGAGAAGGTGGGGGGAGGGGCCGCCCTCACCCGATCCCTGAGAGTCGAAGGTGAAGTTCTTGACGAAGAGGATGGCTTCGTCCACTGCGAAGACATGGCCCTGGATCTTGTGGTTTCCGAAACGCCCGACGTACGTCCCGTAGTACTCGGCGCGCACCTGACCTGAGGGAAAGAAGATAGAAGTAGTGGGACTGGGGGGAGGGACCATCCTCGTTGCTGAGGGAGAAACGGGTGCGCGTCTCCCTGGAGCAGCCTCTCGGCCGCATCGGGAGGGACGCTTCCGGAAAACTCTTCCGGATGGCCGTGCCCCTCCGGCAGCGGTCTTTCTGGCCAATGGACAGAGATGGAACAACAAAACATGGACAGACCAGTTGGACATGGGTCAGTGGAAAACGAAGGGGGAAACTCCTCCTCCTCCCAAGGATCGTCTCCCCCTGCGTTCTCCTGGTTCCCTCCGTGTAGCAAGGGAAATATGGGAGGACCTGACGCTGTCCTGGAGGGCAGGAGGACAGATACTTGAGCAAATGGAAGGGAAAGGAAGGGATGAGCCAAGGACTTACTGCCCTCACGCAAGGGACGAAAGGGGCGCGTGGGGAGTCGTGGACGCCGCCCACGTGCCGATCATTCCTGATCCTACGCGTGCCTTTCTGGGACGGCTGTGGGATGATTCTGAGTCAGGGGCCCTTACACGCTTCCAAGGCAGAAGATCTGGTCAATTCTTCCCGGAGCAGTCCTTTCCGAGGAATGCGCCCTCCTCCAGGGATTCCCGGCTGCCGCGTGCGCCTCCTTGCCTGTTCCCGAAACGGCAGGGAGACTCCTGCATCTCTGCTTCGGGTGAAGTGCTGGGATGATGAGGTCTGCTCCCCGAGAGAAGGGGAAGCAGGACGGGGGGATGGCTGCCCGTCCGGAAACACGGGACGCGAGCTGGCTGGGAAGATCCCCGCATCATCCGGCAGGAATCCTCCGGGATTACATCCCTGGAAACGTATTGGTGCTCGTCGGCTGGAGCGCTGCCGCGCTGCCGGAAATCCAGGAGGCAGAGAAGGGGAGCCCATGGGAGAAGACTCATCAAGATCAACACCCGGATGGAGTGGAGCGGTAGGTCTGGACAAGGAAAGGGAAAAAATGGAAAGGGGGAGAGAGAAGTTGCAGAAAAGGAGGAGTGCACAATAGAAGCCTCGCAGATCCTTGAGAAACCACAGACGAATGCCCTATCTGTCAGAAGCCCCTCCGGGAACGGAGATTGGAGAGGATGATTCGCCTTCCTGTTCCCGCAAGACGAGACCGTTTTCCGGTCTCCTCTTTCTGAGGCCAGCGACGCCCGATCCCTCCGGGATGAACTCAGAGGCAATGCTAGTGAGCAAAGGGTGAATGCCGAATCCCGGAATCCCAGACGGAAATCCCAGTTCGTGGCAGGGATCTCAAGCAACTCTCTTTTCCCGTGCTTCTCTAGACAGGACTCCGAAACTGAAATTCCTAGTTTTTCTCCCTCCCCCTCCCCCCTTTCCTCGTTCAGAAGGATTGTCCGAGGCTCGATCCTCGCCTGTGGAGCAGAGCAGGAGGCGAAAGCAAACAAACGCCCCGACAGAGCCCCTCCGGACGTCGTGGGTAGGGAAAGGGGGAGGGAGATGAGGAAGTTGCCTGCGACTTCCCCCTCCCCCGAGCTCGAGAAAGGGGCCTCCTCTTTCCGCTCCCCTCCACTTTTCCCTCGTATTACCGCGCGAGAACGGCGGGTCCCGGAAGCGACCGCTTTTCCCGCCTCGGTCGCCGCGGAGGCAGCAGGGACCTCCTCCTCCGGCTGGCCTCTATCCCCAGGGAAGGGCAAGGACCACGTGGAAACGCCGACAATCTCGGAGAGAGCGCAGGTCAGGTTCCCCGCGTCCCTCTAGTCTGGTCCATCCCATCGTGCCATGCCTCCCTACACTCCATGCCTCCTTTCCGACAGTAAGACCTCGAGTCTCCCGACCCAGCCCGCCAGCGGCCGTAGCTCCTTCCATCGGTTGATCCTCCCGATCTCCCGGATTCCCGCCGTATGACCTCCATCCAACTGCTCATCTGATCCTGTAATTGACGGGGAAAACGAAAAAGGCCTGGTTCTGCCCTTCCCACACGTATTTCCCGGTCTCCCCGTTCGGAAGTCCTTCAGGAGTCCCCGGTTCGCGTTCTCGGTAGGAAAACTGGGAGGGAGCGAGGGTTCGCTTACCAGGGGAAGAGTGGCGCGCATCTGCTCTCCCTCCAAGAGACACCCGGAACCCTGGGAGAGTAAGGAAGCTCTTGCGAGGAAGCTCCTTTCTAGGGATGGGGAGGATCCTTCAGCCATAGGACGTTTCCTCCTTCGAGTAGTCAGGCAGAGAGGGGGAAGGGAGGAGGAGAGCGGAGAGGGGTCCTTGGATCCTCGAAGAAGACACTGCTCGGGGCAGCGGTCTCCGTCGCGAGGGGGGCAAGGAAGAGGCAGAGGAGGAGGAGGGGGAGGAAGGAGGGGTACAGAGAGCATTCGGGCACCGAGGCACCAGAAGGAGAGATGGAGGATCTGTCCGCTCGTCCGGGAACCCGCTACCCCTCAGAGTGTCCGAACGAGCACCCTTCGGTCCATCAGAATGCACAAGAAAGGAGGAAGGGGAGAGAGCATCTCGGTTCCTCAGGACGCCGGGGTCTCTTAAGCTGCGGCTGCTGCGACGCCGAGAGAACTGGAGTCTCTCGAGGAGACTCGCCTTGCGCAGAGGAACGCCGGAGGCGACGCTCCCTCCCGCGGAGGGCGACCGGTTGGAACGCGGGGTCGACGAGACGCCGCCGAGGGTTCCCAGGAGGCGGCCACCGCGCCGCGTACACCCAGGATCCCTTTGTAGGTGCCTGTGCGAATATCCCCCTCCGCTCCATGCGACCCTGCAAGGAAGGGCCCTAGCGCGCCGCGCATCGTGACGCACGCAGAACTGCGCCGCGCCCTGCGTGGTCATGTGAGCGGGAATGCTTTCCCGCCTTCGGAGGAGACTCCTGGCGCTCCCCTAACTGCTTCCGGGACTTTTCCTAGAGCAGGTTCCCACCGCTCTTCCCCGTAAGTCCGTGAACTGAACGGAGGGGAGTCGAGCGAATGCAGTCCTCAAGCAAGGCAGAAGACGGCTGCCACGAAAGGCGAGAGGCTCTCCCGGCCGTTTGCTCCCTCCCCTCCACCCCGGACGAGATGAGAACGAGGGATGCTGTGCCACGGGGAGGGCAACTCTTCTTTTCACAGCCCCTCCCGGAAACGAACCCCCCAGCGCCATCTGCCGAGCGCCCCGCTGTCTGAACCAAGGTCCCCTCGGCGGGGAACGCTCCTAGGCTCGGCTCGGCTTATCTTCGTCGGCAGGAGCTGATGGAGGTTTCCTTGGCATTAACGCCTTATCTTGTGATTCTCCTCGAAGCACTTCGCTAAGCCGAAACCGATCTACTTTTAGCTCCAAGATAAAACTTTTGTCCAGACCGAGCACCCGAAATATGGCACGCTGACAAAAACAAATGCTGGGATAACGCCCCTTTTCCTTCTCCACTTTATAGCATCTCCCATCCCCTTTGTCAGCAGATCAGAGGAGGTTTCGCGGGAACGGAACGCCGCAGTCGGCAGAAAACGAAAGCTCCTTCGCGCGTGGCCTTTTTGCTGCGAGAGGATCGATGCGCTCGCTTGCCGGAAAGGAGCCACGCAGCGCGGCTTCGTTCAAGTGCACCAACGGTGCCACCACCGGCCTCGGAGGCGCCACCGCAGCTGCCACCAACGCGAGGAGCGTCGCCGCCGCCGCCCCTACAGTCGACCGGAACGCTGCAAGAATGTACCTCAGAAGTCGCGCACTCTGCCACCTCAACCGGGAGCGGGGGGAGGGGGGGCTTTGTGGGGAAACCTTATCCCGTCGACCGGGAATCTTACATCCATATTCCGTGAAGCCGCTGCGGTAAAGGGCGCCAAGGAAGGGACGGGATGCAGTGCTCGGTAATACGAAGAGCCGCTGCAGTAAGATGAGTAAAGGAAGCGATGACACTTCCCCCACGTAATACCAGCACGGGGATGTCTTCATAATAATGGGGGGAGGGAGAAAGGGGGGGAGGGAGGAAGACATCCTCGAAGCTTCGGCGCAAGGAGAGGAAAAGAAAACTTTCCGAGTTAGCATCATTTCGCTCAAGGATGGATTCCCCGATAGTCTCGAGGATGGATTCAGCTTGGGGAAAGTTCTTCGGGAGCGGGAATGCGGTCTTCGAAGGACGAAGGCTGGAAGTGGATCCCCCGAAGGAACGAATGCGACGTTTGCTCTACGACCGATTTCCTTCTCTGCTTTCCTTTTCCCGAAGCTGCCTCCCGAAGGGCGGAACACCTGCGTCTCCCGAATTCCAATTCTTTTGCGTCGGTCTGCTTGAATCGGGATGCTTCCAGGTGGCCCGCCTGCGTTCCGGGCTCGTTCGAACACCCAGCTTGCTCCCGATCCCCTCTTCGTCTGCTGCTCTGTTCCTTCAGTAATCAGCAATCCCGAGAGCTCTGGGACGAGGTTTCCTTCTTTCGCTTCCCCCCTGTCGCGATGAAACCGCAGACGCATCCTGCCGGAAACCGGCCCGTGAACGGTTCTCCTGCTTCGAACTTCGCCTTCCAGCTGGCCGTTTTGATGAGAACGAAGGGAGGTCGCTTACCTTTTATCTAGTGAGATCGTGCACTAGGAAAAGAGGCTCCCATAATCTTTAGGGGGCTTCTGCAAGATGGGCTGCGAAAGCAGGAGCTCTCCTGCTGCCCTTGCATTCTCCCTCCAGCCCCACCCTCACCCCTCTCTCATTACAAAGTCTTGACGGATCTGGATGGGTTGAGAACCTCCCGTCAGTTTACTGATTGATGCACGCGCAGAAAGTGTGAAAATACATCCAACGCGTCAATATCCAGCGGGAACGGTGCAGCATCCGTGAACCCGAGAGGTCAATCTTCCACGATCTGCATGCCCAATCGGCTTTAGCATATGTATCAGCTCAGTGTCAATGTGCATTTACCGTGGGAGCAATGGAAACGATGTTCCTGAAATTATGATTGCCTTTGAGCAATCTGTTCCCCTTTCGCTTCGCGAGTCGCTGATGGATCTGCATAAATGCGGCAATGATATCTCGCGAAGCAGTGGTACTCTTTCGTACGTTTATTTACTTCAATCGTGCGGCTTCTCCTCGTATGTGTTTGAGCGAGAATTTCAGATGCCCTTCAAACGGCGCGGGATGGATAGAAGGGGAATCTATCGAAATTGGCAACCGCATGAGAGATATTCGAATTGCGAGCTCCAGACCCCCGGTTCCTGTTTCGAGACCTTCAAAGCAGCGGCGCAATCTGGAGCACACGCGGCCGACAGACAGAACTCGGGTTGCACACACAATGCTTCCTTCCACTCTCCAGGCGTCGGCGGTTGCGCCCGTAATGCATTCTTCGGCTTCAAATGGAACCTCGAGATTGCGAGTTCACAGTTTCGTGACTGGATTCCCTCCGGTGTGATTTCACCATCATCATTGCAACGGTAAATTATATGCCCTGTTTGCATTGCAGGGAGAGAGGAAAAGCATCAACGCAGGCAGCAGCTCTAATGATAATTATTTTTCAGTTGCCTGTCAAGACTGAATTTTTTTTTTTTTTTTTTCCAGCTTTCTAAACCCATTAGCAGATCGGGCTCTTTGGAAAACTGAACAAAAATCAACACGAAAAACGCCAGGTTATCGACCAATTTCCACGCTTTTGACGTGTAGAACATTCTACGACCGGAAGGCAGGCAGGGGCTGTTGTCTAAAGTTTTGTGCACTGCGCTTCCGTCTTCGTTTCTCTCTCTATTTTGCGTCAGTTAAGCTCAGAGCAGAATCCCACCGGCCAAAAAAGATACGCTTCCGTGAGACACTCAGCAGCGGTGAGCGCGAGCAAACACACGATTTCTTCCTTTTTCCAGCTCAAGTCTTTCGTTCCTTGAAATACGTATGCGTGTTGCCTATAATATAAGCATAGGTAAGCAAAATGGCTTTCTTTAATGAACAAGAAATCCTTCCCCAAAGGAAATAGAAAAAAAGATGCGCCCAACGAGGGAATCGATGGTTCCTTAGAATATACGGTTCAAGCCTGGGCAGAAAGAAAGCTGATATAACCCCCGGAATGGCGGCGACCTTGCTGTTACGTGGGGCGAGAGGAGGGGCAGTTCAAGTGACGTGACCTATTTGGTGCCTAGCGAAAACCGGCCGAGTCAGAAGGCGGAATTGAGGAACCTTCCTCCAGGGGTGACACAGGACTGGCTAATAGGTGAGAGGTGATCTGGCCCTCGGCGGAAAGCAGGGAATGGGACCGTTGCTCGGGAAAACTTGAATGTGGCAACCAGAACGCTTCAGAAAAGAAAAAATCCAACGTGCGACGAGCACTTGACGACGGCCTTCCAGAGCGGGAAAAAAAACCCCAAAGCCGCACAGAACTTAATTTCAGAGGGACGGTGGAATGGATGCAGATCGCGGCGTGCACAAAAATGCAAAAAGAAGAAGAAGAAAAAAAACTTACCGACAGATGCCGCGAAAAGTAACTGGAGGTAAACGAGTTCTTGCATCGTCTTTCTAGTCCATATTCTTCCGATGTGATTTGGGAAGGCGATTTCTTGGAAACGGAATTGAAGTAAGCATCGTTCAACGCTTTGTCAAATCCTGGGCACTCTGGCAGTCACGGAAGCTCTTGGCATGTGCAAATATCGCAAGCAGCAACTCAAAAAACACAAAAACCATTATTCTACATTTGCTGATATGATGGGATTCGAGTTGTCCGTAGCATCCGATGGCTGCTATGGAATCAATCCAGTACGTTCTTCTGCCTTGCAATAATTTCTTCGGAGGTGATCTTCTGGCTGCAGCTAACGCTCCTTCGGCAGAAATCACTCAACGAAACAAACGATCCAAATAAGCGAGCGGAATGCCGTCTCTGCTTTCCCGTTTTCTTTTCTCTTCTTCCACAGGAAAAGGACACTTCGGTTTTCACGTTGAAAGACATATGGACTGAAAAGATCCTTCTGTCAAGATGATTCCCGTGTTTGATAAACGTGACTTGCGCTTTGAAAGCTCGAAGGGAGGGAGCGGAAACCCCACGGCAAGTTCCCACTGTGGACACGTAGAAGGGAGATCGGATTTTTTCAAAATTTGAATTTCATCCTCCAGCCTGCTCGCAGATCGATCCCTGGGTTATCTGTTGTGTCAATATGGGGGGGGGGGAAGGGTCCTATCGATCTGAAGGCGGCTGAACGCAATCTCAGGATCATATGTGCGCAACAATTAGCTAAAAGTGGGATGGGGAGAGATGGGAGAATTTGAAATCTTTCTTTCGTTTTTTATTTCGTTTCCCCTCGTGTCTTCTCGGGGGAAGAAGAGTTGCTGCGAGCGCATAAGGAAGAGTTCGAGAGCCGATCTGACTATCCACTGATCATCCTTGCTACCCAGGTTCCAAAAACTGCTCTTTTCGAACGAAAGCGGAGCTGCGAGCACGAGCTGGCTGAGTGGTCACAAGCTCGCTATTCCGAATCGATTCAGGGATGACGGCGATAGGTCTCACGGTTTCCATGGATACAGTGATGAAGCATGTTTCGTCCGACTGTGCCGCTGCAACAACGTCAAAATATCTGCAGATCTCGAAGAGTGGGCGTAAAGGGAAAAGGAAGATAGCGATCTTGACCTCTGATCTTCACACGCTGAGCAGCCGAAATCGCCTCCGAAGGGAACTTTCGACGTCACGACGCAGAAGTGCCAGAAGAGTGTATTCCACGGATTCCCAACGGGACACATCGGTCCTCGCGTGCTCCGAGCATCACCGGGAACATCGCTCTTGAGTCGAGTTTTCGAATGAATCCTCCCCACGCGGGGGGAGAATAGCACTAAGAGTACACCTCAGCGGAGCAGCGCACTGCTGTAAAAAGAAAAAAGCCCTTCAGCATAGGCGGGGCTCCCCTTTTAACAAGCCTTCCTGGCCGGACACGGAATCCTGGGAGGTGCGAGGGCGTCCTCGGGTCCCATCCCTTATCTCCTCACGCGAAGACTGCTTTCGAATCCATGGTCCCTGTCCAGGCGACGTAGCTTCGGCTCCTCCCATGCATTTCTTGGCACTAAAAGTCCTTTCTTATTGCTGAAAGAAGCTCGATGCTGCGGAGCGCAGCTTCCTCAGGTTCGCAATTTGTATCGCGATTTGCTAATGGAAGTTCCTGTGGCTGCAAGAACGCAGGAAGGGGGTGGGGCAGAAAAACGAGCGCGGTTTCCTCTAAGGAGCATCTTCAGTGATCAACGGAATGCCCAATCCCCCGATCTAAGCAATGGATCCTCCCCAAATCTGGATTTCCTTCTAGAAGTTTCACCTTTTCTTTTCTTTGTTTTCTGAAACGATCGCTTCTCGAACCGATCACGTGATCTCATCTGCTCGCAGCAAGCCACGTGCTGCATGTGAATGAGGGAGAACTCTTTCGTGAATATTTAGGCAACAGATCCTTCCCAACTGGGAAAAGAAAGAGCCACAGATCAGCCATTGATCCGTGCTGCATTCTCCTGGAACCCGCATCCAGAGACGCACTCATTATGGCTGAGGATGAACAGGTCTACTCATCGATGTGCACACAGTCAGGGATGCTTGCAGGGGTGCAAAGGTCTGGAAATTCGTACACACCAGGAGTCCATCATCCTGGAGCAAACGCACGGCATCCTTGGACGTTTGCCACTGCTGAACGATGACGGAGCACCTGAGGCGTGCACCTGAGAAGCAGCGACTGACCTGACTCCTCTCGGAATTCCCAGTGCGCCGTCGAACGCGTAGGCACGCGGGCCAGGCCTAGCGCGGCGTGTGCCTCCCTCTAGTCGGTGGCATCGGTCCATGTCTGGGATCCCTCCTCAGTGCGCAGCAGCGGAAAGCGTCCGAGTATCTGCTGTAACAGCAGAGGGCACGCCCGCACTTCGGCTCCGCCGCCTTTCCACCCTCTCAGGGGGCACGTGGGACGCGGGAAGCGGATCCAAAGAAAGGGGTGGTCTCTTCCCGGGAAAGGAGTTTCTGGAGGCGGACCCGTGATCTCCGCGGCAGTGGGGTGCTTGGGAGCATTCGGTCCCTCAAAGAAGAGGGGAGAGGAGGAGAGCATACGCTCGACGTGGTAGAGAGGAAAGCCTCAGTTCGGGCGATCAACTGATCTCCCGAACTGGGACGAAGTGGAGTGTTCGGGGTCCGCGAAGTCGCCCCTTCCGGGACAACACACGCCGTGGACTGGGATAGTACGCGGCAGTGTAGAGGTCAGGAGGCGAACCTCCCGGAGCAGTTCGCAGCCGACTGTCTGCCCGGTAGTTTCGCGCGAGCGCCCACGGCGGACTTCCGCGCAGCCTCGTGGCTGCGCCAAACGCCGCACGAGATCGCTCTTTGCCGATCGGGTCGTCCCGGGGATCGATCTGAGGTCGATATGCTATCTTCTTCCTCTTCTTCTCTTCTTTCTTCAAGAGAGAGAGAGAGCCGACCCTCTTGCTTCCGGAGCACTCTACCTGTGGTCCAGCGAGAGATGCATCTGCACTTTTCTGCCCATTATTCCCGAAGCCTCCTTCCGCCCAGAGCAGAAACACGGCAGCACTCCTGTCTTGCTTTGCTTTCGGCATGCAGCTCTTCACAGGCATCTCTGGACGCCTCGGTCCCACGGACTGAAGGATGGCGGACTTTCCATCCGTCACCCCTTCAAAACCCACGACTCGGGCAGCCCTCGGGCAGCTGCAGCGCAGTGGGCTCAGAAACGGGACAGGGAGGCAGCGGCTGAGAGCTCACGGAACCTGAGCCATCCACCCGGGGGGGAGGAGATGCAGAACAAGCGGCCATAGGGCACCTCGACGTCTTCCCTCTCGCGCCTGTACTGGACCGCACGCCAAGGTCCGCAAGGAGAGGGCTGCTCCTCCGCACAGTTGGGAGCGGACCGAGAGAGGCTGCGAAAGTGACGCCTCATTTCCGAGGGGGGAATACTTTCCGAGGCGACAGAGGGGAATGAGGAACGGAAAACTTCCAGGGAACGGAAGGAGGCCTCCGCGCCCCCCTGCAGTCCCAATCCCACCTATTTCTTATCCCCTTGCCTGAAGTCCGAATTCCCCGCGGAAGGCGCCGGACTTTTCACCCTTCGCCACTGCGCGCGGAGCTTCCTGCCTTCGCCGCACCGGAGCATTTGGGACTACAGTTCGGTTTTCTAGATTCCTATGGAGGACTGCGCTGACAACCAGACAGAGAGGATGAAGGCAGGGGTTCTCCGAGGTCATGATCGCGTCCCCCGCGCCCTGAATGGCGCAAAGGGCGAGGTCTCCACGGTACGAAGTCCTTGGCGGTGGATCGGAAACTTCCGTTTGCTTTTGGGGGCTGCGGATTCCCACTCCAAATCACCCCCTCTCCCTTGCCGCCCCTACGACTACCGTGCAGCAGCTTCCCAGAGCTCCTCGCGCGCGGCCCAGGAAGCAAACGCCCGCGAGATGAGCCCTGCGGGAGCAGATCGGCAGACAGCATCCCTAGGGAAGGCTTCTCATGTGCAAAGGTTACTCCCCTCCCCTTCCCTTCCTCAGTCTGGAGCGCTACAAGCCAGTTTTCAGCCGGTCCCCTGGGGGCAAGAACTCTCCCTCTGCCGGCAGCCGTTCGTCCCGTTCTGCACTGCCTTTCCTTTCTTTGGCGCTCCCGCGTTTCTCGCATTCCGGCTATCGCCGGGAGGACACGCGAGCGCGTGCCCTCCTCAAGACGCCGCTCCCCGGAAAGAAGCAAAAGTCCCGGGAAGCTGAGCCTCCTCTTCTGTTTCCACACCTGATGCTCCCGCCGCCTCTGAAGTGGGGAGGGAGTCGTTCCTTGCGCTCCGAGTCCCGGTTCCTCGGCGCCTCCACTCCGGGGAGGAGGCGCGCTACGCCCGAGCTGCCGCCGACGGTCCAAGGACCCGGACGCAAAGGAAATGAGAATGCTTAGCTCCCTCAGGCGCTCTCGCCGCACCGGACCGTGATCCTGACTGCGCCCCAGGAGCGGAGGAGACCCAGGACCCCAGAGTGGTTCTCCTTCTCTTCCCATGCTGCAAAGGGCTGGAATGCCCCACGTGGGCAGTGCCCTGCCTCATCAGCTGCTCCAGCAACCACCCAAGGATCATGACTGATCCCTGAACGTGGTCGCGCGCGATCCAGGAAGGTGTCGCCACGAATTCCCTCTTTCTTTTTTTCCCACGTGAGTCGCGGGCATGCGGTCTCCTCGTCAGCGGCGCGTGCGGGGAACTGAGAGGCTTCCCGAAGGGGGCCCGCCCTGCGAGTTTCATGGCGCGACCGCCTCCTCCCATTGGCGAGGGGCAGCAGCATCTCGCAAGCGCTCGCGAACGAAGGTTTTCCCTGATGATTACTGCTTCCCGTCATCCCCTTTGTCTCCTCGTCCCGTCTTGACAGCGTCCAGATCTGCGTTATTCACTGGATCCCTCTTCTCCTCAACAGTTTCGGGATGAAAAAAAAAAAAAAAAGGATTGGGATGATTGATTCCGAGACGCTCGAAGGACCGGTGAGCGTTCGCCAGCTCTTGATCCCATTGTGCTTCATGCTGAAGCCCCTTCCTTGAGATTCCGATCTGCGTCCAGAGAATGCGTCTCTCCTCGAAGGTTTATCCCTCAGTGGTTTTTCACTCTTTCCCTCCTTCTTCTTGTTCTTTTCCTTTTGTTTGCCGCTTTCGTCTTCTCCCTCGTCCTTTTCCTCAGCTTTCGGTTTCCCTTCGTTTCCCCCTCCCCCCGCATCCCGGAATCCTTGCGGCTGGAAATCCGCACAATCGAAAGTTTCGCTTTCCCGCAGCTGATCCCTTCACCGGTTTGCATCCACGCCGTCCACGTGCGCTGATTCACACAGATCGCAGGCGAAGCATCACACTGCCGGCTGCTCGACGGCGGACCAAGAACCAAGACGGATGCTTCGACCTGCAGCCGATCTTTTCGCGCTGGATGCCTCCTGGGGTGAAGAGTCCCCCCAAGAGTCGCCCGCGTTTGCGTTCCCGACGACGACCGGATCGAAGCTCCCGCGTGGATGTTTGCAACGTGATGGTGCTCCGTGCGCAAAGTTCGGCCCATCCCGCTCCACTCGCAGGAAGCGTGGTGCGAAAGCTGAAATGGAGTCATCCCGTCTGCAAGTTCCCAGGTAGGAGTTGGCAAGCTCAAGAACACCTTATCCCAGCATGACATGTGAATGTACACGTACTACCAGCCAGCAGCCTTTCAACGGACGTACCTTCAGCAGAAAGGTTTCCTGTGTCACGCAGACCATGACAACATGTAACGGGAACGAAATCGGATCCCGTGGCCTTGAGGAACGGTGAACACCACGCTTAAAAATACGTCCCCCACAATTTAATGCCTCAAATGCAAGTTCTCGTTTTACTGGGCGACGACACGGCTCGTCCAAGAAAATTTTAGGGAGAACTCATTCGGGTCTGTTGAGCCAGATCCCATATTTCTTTCTTAACAAAAGGGACGTTGAGAGAACTCATTACGAGCTCGTTCTATCTCGATGGTAAATAATTAGCAACACATCTTCCGTTTCCATTAATGCGGATTAGGGATGGCTTTTGAGAAAGGCGAGAAACCTCATGTGTAAATAAATCGATTCAGATATTCCCGTTAAAAAAAAGAAAGAAAAAAAAAAAAAAAAAAAACTTCGAGCTCCATTTTGCGAATGTGGGTCTGTGTTTTGTTTCAGCGCCCTATTTCTTATCCTCTTCTTTGTCATCATAACTGCTTTGTAAGCTGAGGTGGCTTTAAACGATGATTCTGTAAACTTTTGCGAGGACTCCGCTAGATTGGCTTTCCAGACCCCACGCGAAATGTAAAGAACTTATCCGTCCCTGCGTGCATTCAGACTGCAAAGAACTCCTCTCGTTGGCGCCGGGGCTGCAGATCAGCTTTTCGTATGCGATGTGGTCACTCGCCGAATGCGTGCCGATCTCAGCACGCTTGCTGGCAATCACCATTCCAAAAGGGAACTTGTCTTGTTGACGGATACAGAATGATGAAAACGCCGGCTCTCGGCAACTGATTCGGGGATGACGTGATGTGATTCACACAGTGCACCGGGAAAATTCCACCGATTTCTGCTGTACCTTACCCTGGTACGCATCTTCATCGAGGGATTTCGTGAAGATGGGTGCCCTTGCCCTCATTGCATCCGTTTTGAAAAGATCAAATGCCTCAAAAGGAAGCTCTGAATCCCATCTTTATGCTGACTCCTCCTCAACTACACCTTCGATCAATCAGAACACGAAACGAACCATCTCATGCGTGAAATGAACCATTTAATGAAACATCGCAGTCCAGCAGCAAGGAAAATGCATCGATGAATCAAGAACGGAATAGGATGCAAAACGAATGCAGACTCACTTTCATGTTACCAGGAAGAGAACATCTTCAATGAGCTAACCCATTCGGATGCTTGAAAAAAAGGAGGGTAGCAACAACCTCTTCAGAATAACTGCAAATTATCATTTTATTCAGGAGAGGAAGGGGAAGATGTGCTTGTGTTGCGTGTAGGAAAATTAGACACAGATTAATAAAGCAGATGGAATTCATAATTAGCTTGCTCTCTTGAAAACCGAGTTCGTCCTATAATTAATTTATACCACTTCATGAAATATCCAGGATTACCAACGCAAACCACATATGTAAAATATCCAGCAATATTTTTCCAGCAGCTCTCTCTCTTCCTCCCAACGCAAGTGGCAAAATGTGGCAAAAACTTTTTCGGTGTGTAGACACTGGAGCAGAAAATTAAATGGAGTCTGCTTTGCCCAGAGCCATTTTTCGTTGAAAGATTTATTGAAGTATGGTTGCGTTCCTAGACAAAGGAAACCCAAGAAGAACGCCGTGGTCGGAAGTTCTGAAGATAGGCTTGTCAGCACCCTCTGAAGGTAAGTCACCAAACAAAAAACAAAAACTGCTTGAAAATTTGAAACAGATGGTGATTATTGGCCGCCGAACCGTGGGAGCATCAGGAAGTCCAAACACAGTGAAGTGGTGCTGCGGAGAATCTCAGGGAACCGAGATCACGAAAGAACATTCAGGAAAAAAATGTTGAAAATCATCCGGAAAGATTTCGATCCACCCTTTCATCCCGAAACAAGAGATGCGTGCAGGCGTTCAAGTTTGAATGATTTGAAAGGGGAGGGCGAGACGACGAAGAAACCCTTCATGAAATGGCGGCGACGTGTTGCATCTAAATTTAGACATCGGGAAAATTCCATAGTGAGGAAATGAACACCTGTGTGTGTGTGTGTGTGTGTGTGTTTTGCTTGTTTCTTTGCTCAGTTCCCGGAAGCACAAATGAAGGAAAAGTGATGGAAAAGGACATCCGAGCAGCAGGGATGGCGAACTGATCGTTCCACGAATCTGTCGCTGTTCCTCACGCTTAGAGGCATCTCGGAGACGCGAATCGTTCTCTTTGTCGGAACCCGCACAGACTCGCACGCACGCAAACAAAAAGGAACTACGGCTCAGGAACCTGCAGCGAACAGCATTCCGGGCTCGAAGTTCCCAGTCACCTGTTCCTTCCATCACCCCTTGAGCCTACCCCGTTCCGCCTCCGTTCCTTGTTGCAGCATCAACCCCAGGGGAACTGGAAAGATGACCATCATTCAAAGGTTGAAGCATTGCGAGTCGCATTATCGATTCGTCAACACGCTGTTTGCTTGCCCTCTCTCCCTCCCTCCTCCCGCTCCTCCTCCCTTTTTCCCTGGAGGAGTGCATTAATTTGGCGGCGAGAGGCGAACCATCTTGCCGGTTTCAAGTAGACTCCGGGAGAAGGAGACAGCCCTGGCGTCGATGCATCATCGCTTTGCACCTAGCGGCCGCGCGGGAGTTGGTCGAACTTTGTTTTGTCAATCTGCTCCCCGGGCCTCAGCGGCCGCGCAGTGAAGAGCTGCTACGGGAATCCCTGCACGGACGCGGGAGCTAATCTCGCGAGACAGCCCGGCGTTCCAGCCGAGGCGGAGCGCGCCGTAATTGCTTCCCGCGATTTTCCATATTGCCCAGTCATCTGTGAAGATAGGAAGCTGCCGAGTGGAATCGTTTTCTCAGCTCCTGGTCTCTCTTTCCATTACACTAATACTCCTCCTTGACAGAGAGAAATCATTTCGAATTATCCGCAGCATCCATTCATCCCGGAGCGGCGGCGCTGACAACGACCGAGAGGAGACCTGGAGGTGGAAGCTCCCCAAAGGAATTTTTCTCGCTCCTCTTCCTCCTACTCTCTGTCACCCTCTCCCACCCCGTTTCCCCTCTGCGGACGAAATTCCCAGCAGCTGCCGTATGGACACTCGGGACTCCTTACGTCACGCCCTCGGTGGCAGTGAGGGACCTTCTCCTGTTCTCGGCCCTCACCGAAGTCCACCCGACTCCTAAGGCGGCGGCGCCTCCACCCTCACCGGCGGTAGGTGGGTCGTGCTGCAGGAGGCGTCCTGCAGCACAGGGATGGCCTCAGTGCTGCTGACTCTCGACGAAGGAGGAGGAGGAGGAGAGGGTAGACGGGAAAGGGTTTAGCGATCCTCTCTTCCGTACGGGATGATCAGTCGCGCCGCATCGGAGAGGGAGGGAGACAGGGAGAGGCGCCAGCGAGAGGACACGGCGGCGGCCTCGGAGCTCGGATGGCGCGGTGGTTCACTCACGTTCTCGAGGTCTTCCGTCGGTCAACCCGGAGCGGATAGCCGGGTCAAGCAAGGACGAACGGTTCCCCCTCCGCCAAACAGCTCCTGCTTTTGCGGCGCGAGGGGAAAGTCGCTCGCGGTCGCCTCGGCAACCCATCCTCGCCACGAGGAAGCTGCCCGCTCCTGGCAGCTACTGCTTTGCCCCCACCTTCCGCCTCTCGCACTCAGGATCCATAGGTCTCGCATCCTGCTCCTTTGCCGTCCCAGCAGAAGTTGCCTGAACCGTCAGAGAACCCAAGGTCGCCGCCGCAAGGAACACCGCTGCCCTCTTTTCCAGCAGGAAATGCGCCGGCGATAGGAAAAGGGAGGAGGGGCGAAGGGAGCTCTGGGTCTATAGGGAACCACCCCTCCCTCCAGGCCAGGGACCGTGGATTATCTTGGCTTCCAAGGCGGCTCGCTTGCCTTCCCCCCTTGCCATGGAGGAGCGACTCCCGCGCGCGCGTTCTGACGCCCTGCGTCCCTCAAAGAGGAGCAACCTCCGGTTTCGCGAGCGCTCCCGGGAAGCGTGGAGGGATTCCCTCCCCGATTCCAGGCTCCTCCCTCCCTAAGAATAGACGTCACCTTTCCAGGTGGGAAGCGCACGACCGCCTTTCCTTCGCTCGTGCCTCCCGGAGGAAGAAGATGGATCCAGCACGCACCCTCGCCAGCGGTGGCTCCATGACGCGCAAAGTTCCCGTAGTTCTGCGGGCGCCGGATGAGACACAGGAAAGGGGGGAGGGAAGGAGTGAAGATCAGGAGCAGGGGAAATCTCCGTGAGCAGGGCTCTCCTGCGAAGGAGGGCAGCCTGCCGGAAGAGGGCGCGCCGCTGTGCCGGGAGGGTTGACCCCTCGCTCTCTCAAGGAGCGACTCCTTCCCTCATCCCTTCGCCGCTCCCTCCCTTTCTGATGATCCCTCGCTTGTAGTCCAGCAGACGAAGGCTGCGTCTCGCTACCCGCCGGTACGCCGGGAAAGTGCCACGGGCAGGCTGAGGAGGTCAATGAGCTTCCCGATCTCGGTCTCCGCAGGTGTGGTGGCTCCTGAGATCCTGAGGATGGATGGGTCTTGACCCTTCCCTCCTCTCTGCTTTGACCCCGTCGCTCCCGACACGTTCTTCCCGGTTCCTTGCCTTCCCCTTCCCCGGGCTTCCATGCTGCCGGGACGCCTCTGCCCTCCCACGGTTTCGGTTTCCTTTTTTTTCTTTTCATCCTTCTGCAGGAGGAGGGAAGAAGAGACACACTCTCCCCCTTTTCCTTCTCCCCCTCTCCCCTTCCTCGATTCCGATTCCGCGCGCCCTCGTGTTTCCCACGGAAACGGAGAGGATCGAAGTTCCTCTCTCCCTCTTTGGGAGGGTACCAGCCCCCCCGCTTGCTGGATGAGTCCGCCATCTTTTCCTCCTTCCATCCTTTGCCTGCACACCCTGCCTGGTGCCGCACACCAGGTGGCTTCACGTTCAGGAGAGCTGCTCCCTTCCCCCTCGCTCTTCTCTCTCTTTCCCCCTTTCATCCCCATCCTCTTCTCGCGCCTCCTCCATTCGGTTACGGGCCCGTCGCCACGCAGAGCTGTCTTGCTGCTCCCGCTCTCCCGAAGGGAGCCTAGTCTCCCTGGACTTACCCTTCCTCACCCGGCGAGAACCTCCCGGCGGCCGGACTTCCCTCAGGGCGGCAAAGTTCGCGTCTGAGCTAGCCGTCGGGGGGACCAGAAGTGCTCAGGGCTCCCTTTCCGGGAATATCTGGACGAATGCTTCCCGTGTGAGGGGAGGAGCCCTGCAGAAGAAGGAGGGGGGAACGGAGGGTTTCCCACGGGGCTCCTGCGATCAGATTGGAACGGAGGGCTCCAATGGGGTCTCCTTCCTGGGATCCTCTTGAGGCGGGACGACCCCAGGAAAGGTTGCCGCCAGCCCGAGAGCGAGAATGGGGCGTTCTCCTACCCCGGGCGTTCTGAAAAGGTCGGAACCACGTTCGTGTCTCCCCCCTTCACCCCGCTTCCCTGTTTTCCTCCCTTCGCAGACTCCCTCTTTCCTCTTACGCACCCTTCGAGGTTCCAGCGCCAACTTCCTGCGGGAACTCACCCCCGAGGCGGCGAGGATCTCAGCCCTTCTCGACTGCCAAGCGCCTGCACGAGTCCCGAGCAGCGAAGGGGGAAAGGGGAACATTCCCGGAAAGCGCACGCTCTCCAGAGTAGCCTTTAGCGTTTGCGCTTCTCGAGAAGAAGGAGCTGCTGTCTTCGCCGGACCTCGCGCTCAGAGTCCTCTCTTCCCACCCCATTTCCCTCCCATTCGAGGGAGAAAGGCACATGCGTGCGCTGCCCTCCTTCCCATCCCCAGTTGCCCGGCTGAGGGGTCCCCAAGGACACAACGGATCCGTCGGGACTGGTTCGGTTGGGCGGAAGACAGGGATCTGGTCGGAGCCTCCAAGAGTTGAGGCGCCGCTTCCGGTCCTCGGGCAGGAGCAGAGGCCGGCTCCGTCCGCGGGGAAGAAGTCCGTCCGGCTGCGCGCGCACGCGCGCACGCGAAGTTGGCTCCTCCCATGTAGAAGCGCCGCCCTGCGCGTGGCGCTTCCGGTCGACGCCGATTCTTCCTCGGAGGAAGACCGAGGCCGGGCTGGCTTCGGTACAATGTTTCTTCTCATCTGGGAAACTGTCTGGACCAAGCTCCGGATGGAAGCGTGGAGACAAGGTAGGACGTTGCTTCGGGACCGAGGGCGAGCTTCCTCCCGTGGACCGACGGCGCGGATAGTCGGCATGCATTCCCTGCAGGTGAGGTCAGCAGCAGAAGCAGCGGAGGATTCCTCGCCCTAAGGTCGATGCAGCTGGCAGGTCAGAAAGCCTCTCAGCTCACAGATAAGCCACGAGATTCTCCCCTCCTCCCTCCACACTTCGATCTCCGACCACCATCGCCCGCGCCGTCGTGCCAGCGCGATTCCCCTGTGTTTTTCCGACCACAATCGGGGAGGAGGTGGAGCCACGAAGGACAGAGCGGCAATCGAGACTTCTGCAGAGCGCCGAGCATCCCTCCCGGTCTGAAGAGCCCGCGTCCTTCCTTTCCTCCCTGCAATCCCGCCTAAGGACCCCGTCGTGACGGAAGAGAGGAGACCGCCAAACCACCACTCGGAACTCGATGCCAGAGACGGGCGGAGGCGTCCGGTGACGTCAGGGTGAACCCAATAGATGTCGAGCTGCGGGGAGATTCTCTGTTGCCTTCGGAGAGCTGACGCTGCGTTTCCATGCTCACCGATCCGTCGCTACGTCCTTGAAAGCGGTCCGTGTGGAACGATTGCAAGGATCGCTCATCCCAGGGCCCGTGGCGCTTCCCGGATGTGTCCGAGGGAGGTTTCGGAGGAATGGAGGGCGGTTCTTCGGCGTACACGGTTCGATCAGGAGGGCAGGGGGAGTTTTGTTAAGGACACCAGGTCCTGCAGGAGTCCTCCGGAATCCAGGCCGTCACTCAAGAAGGAAGAGAACTGTCCACCGGAGTCGCGGCTATCGATGGTCGAGCTGCCAGTTGGAGATCGCCCGAAGGGGGAGCTTAGCGCCTTGCCTTCGTCGCTGCGCCGGGACAATCCCGCCATCCCTCATCACGGTCCATGTGGCATCGCCTGCCTCCCATCTTCGGAACACCTGCTCCGCGAAACCCGGCGGGAACCTGCCTGCGATGCAGGAGGAGACACCCAGCGGTGCCGGCGTCAGTTACGCAGGAAGCCTCTGGTGTCGCTATGCTGCCGTTGGAGGTGAGGCTACGAGAGGAGATTGGCCGTCGGTACTGAAGGACTGGTGACCAAGGGTGCTCGAGGGAAGGGGCACCTCCTGTTAAGGAAAGGGCTGTTGTTGCTGTGTGGCTGTGCTGGATACATCTTCCGCTACGGGCTCAAATAACCCAACCTCCGGAAGACCAGCAACCTCTGAACCTCGGAACAACCCTCGACAAGAAAGTGGGACCCTTCAGCAACGACGAAGAATTTGACCGACCCCGAAAATTAAGCAGGCAGGTGTGGTCCAGCGACGGAGACGCTCCGAACGTCCTGACGGAAGCCCGAGGGTTCGAGCCAAGGGGTCTTCAGCTTCGCCACTCGGAAGTCTCATAGGCGCCAGTCTTGCAGCAACCTCCGCCTCTACAAGAAGCAGCAGCACCCCTTTTTCCTGTGCAAGCAACGCGGCATCGCTGGAATCCACCTGCTCCACAGGAGGATCGAAAAGCTCGGAGCAAGCAGCCGGCGAGGTTGCACCCCTCTCCTTTCCTGCACCAAACCCTGGTTCTTTTGAAACATCCTTTTCTGGTGATTCCCCAACTTCATTTTGCTTTTATTTTTTTCATTTGTGTGATCTTCCCCCCTTAGCGTCCCGCTCTGCTCGTCCTCTTCGCCGCCGAGATTCTGGCGCTCAGTGACTCCACGTTCAACCACTAGCGTGTCACGTAACTCACGTGTTTGTTAATTTCGCTCAAAGAAATGTCCCGGCGTGATCGGCTCACAGGCAACGACGGAGGTGTGGACAGGAGGCAGCAAACAATCCCTCTCGTTTGCATTTCTTCCTGCAGCCCCGTACCTTTCGAGTTGATCTTTGTCTTCCAACAGCAGCATAGTGTGGGGGGTGCGAGAGGTCGTTCCGGGTTCGAAAGGTGTATCGGGCGCTTTGATTTTCCCAGGTCGCTGGCGAGATCCACGCGCTACCCCCGGGTCTCGTGGATTGAAACTGGGATTGGAAAGTTGGCGAGGATGCCGAGAGCAGATCGACAAACGAACCCCTGTTCTTGATGTCAGCGTTCCAGTCTTGCTGGAATCGCGCGAAACATGGAGGGGGTCCTGCCTCGGAGGACCAATGCCCGAAAGCGATCGTCGTGGTACTGCAGATCAGTAACTGTAGGAACAGGCCCTTCGCAGGTGTGTTGCTGAGGAGCTATGAGCGCGAAACCATCACGACTTCCTCTTCCGACTGAGTTGGATGTTAGCGTCTGCACTGCATAGCAACGTTCTTCAAATGCACGCGTCGACACGTGCGGGTGGGTCCGCGCATGTCCAGCCAAGTGCACCACACACAATGTCCATTACACGTATTAAATTTTTGCAGGCGTGATCCATCCATTACTGTTTTGGTATTTGTTCTTTTCCACCTTTTGTTTCTACTAACTACTACTTTGATCTTCTAACTGCTAACTACTACTACTACTTTTGTTTCTGTCAATCAACTCGGAAGCAAACGAAGGTGAGGTGACTTGACTGTTGCAGAAGCATCCAGAAGCCGATCCACGAGTTGCCGTTGCATCCGCAGATGCCCATAATGCACGCGTCCTAACGCGTAAAATGCGTCATTTATTTAGCGTGGTCTGAAGCGGTGCTCGTTGACGTGTACGCGCGCGCATGCGCACGCGCACGGCAAAGACTCAAATTTCACGAATGCGAGAAAGTGTACATTCCTTTGACTCACGTACGTACGGATGAAGTAAACTCATTGTCGGCATACAGAACGCATGCATGAGTGTGTGCGTGCGTGCACGCGTGCATGCATATATCTGAGCATCTAAAAAAGGCGTCGCCGGGCGAGTGAAGATCAGTGATCCAGGATGGAGGAAACCCCGCTGTTTGGGATTCGCGCGCATCAGCTTGAGGCGGCTGTTTCATCGCAGAATCCAGGCGGCGTTCTCTCGGCAGCAGACCTTCGCGAGAGGGGCGCGTTCAGGGATGAGCTAGCCTCCGCATGAAGTGAACTTCCCCTGGAAAGGGATTCCCGCTACATTTAGTATTTTTTTCCTCGGGGTTTCTTACCGGGACTTCCCTTGTGATTCTCGGAATTCCCGGAGCTGGAATTCATCTCATGCCGGAAGATCTTCCCTGACGAGGCAGATCCGGAAGCAAAGAGGATGGGCGGCAGAAGTGGGAGTCGTGTCGCCGTCTTTCCCGGAGAGCTGGATGCATTCTTCCGGCCTTCTTCGTCGACGCCCTGACCCCACACTGTCGTAGGCGCTCCGCCAAGAATAGGAGACCAACTTCGCCTAAGTGGGGCTCGGCTGACTCGGATGCTCCCCCCCCGAATCAGTTCGCCATTCCGGTATCCGGCAGCCATCATCTTTCGTGCCCTGGATCCTGGAAGATGCTTGTTCGCCCACAGAGGCATTGGACACCCGAGGGCCTAAGACTCCTCCGTGAGGGGGTGGCCAATCTGCGCCATTTTTTTCGGTCCATGGATTCATCCTTCACCTGTTTCGAAAGATATTGCGAACCGGCCTCCAGGACCACGAAAAATGCCTCCACCCTCCCTCACAGGACCAAATCCGGGACAAGAGTGGTGTGTTTAGCTGGGAACCTGGTTGTTCGGATCCCTCGGAAGGAGGGAGCGGGATGGCAACCCTGATCCGGTGTTTGAAAGGAGCAGAAGAGTTCGTTTCGTCGAAACCCCGCTCTGGAGCGGCGCTTTCCCGTCTCGGGGCGAAAAAGGATGCCTGGGGAAGCCACCCGGTCGCTCTCGCACCTTCAGACCTCCGGCAGGTGGCGACGCGCGCGGAAGCTGCCCGTGCCTCTTCGCAAGGTCCTCCTCCTCCTTATTCGGCATTCAGGGAAAGAGAAAGAAGACGGGAGTGAGACCATGGGCCTCACGACCTCCAGGATCCCGGATCAGCTCGAGGGTGGAGGGAGGAGCATCCTTTGATAAACCAAGCTGTTCCCTAGTGTCCGGAGCCGCCCGAAAAAGACCGCTGATAGATGACCCTTGAGGAGCTAAGAGAGATCGCAGTGGAATCCTTCCAAAAGGAGGGAGAGAATCCGGGCGTCACTCCCTGCCGATACGCTGGGGGGGATGCGAATCGTCTCCCGGCGGCGGCATCTTTTTCTCCGAGTCAACCTCCTTGCCCGCGTCCGTCTGAGCCAGGGAGGGAGAGGAGCGGATGCTACGAGCTAGCGCATCGGCAGGTGGGAGGGGAGATCGTACCGCTGACTTGGCTCTTGGCTCCCGTCCGTGCGGAGATTTGGTGAGTCTAGATCAGCCAGCCTCTCCATGGCAATCTCGTAGGGGAGGAGGGGAACATTAGCTGGAGTCATGAGAGGGAGTCGAGCTCGGCGTGAGTGCTCCCCGAGCATGTCACAAGACATAGGGAACGAGGAAGGGGGAGGAGGGGGAGAGAATGAAGGAAGCTCTCGTCTCCTAGGGCGGGAAGGGGGAGCATGAAGTGGAGGGGCAGCGGAGAGAGGAAACCCCCCCTTTTCCCCGTTCGACTCACGCGGCTCAATCGGTCTCGCCTTGAACCGATCTTCTGCTCCCCTTCCCTTCCCTTTTTTCTTTGGGATGACGTTCCCCACCGTCTCCGGATCCCCAGGGACTCCACGCGCGCGTCAGCGAAGAGAAACCGGGCAGCTGCCGCTCTCGCCTCACTCCTTCCGATCGTCAAATAGCCGCCGAGTGCGACGAGCTGCTCGGCGAGACATCTCGCGGTTGACGGGAAAAATGTAGTTCCGCTCTCGAATTTCGGTCCTCTTTTTGGCCTACACCGAACCTGGGGAGATCCTTCCTCGCCCCCTCCCCCCTCAGTTCGATGGATCCGGGAAGGGCCAGCAAAAAGCGGACGGGAGTCGGCGGTCCAGGAAATGGAAAAGGAGGGGGGAAGGGAGCGGGCGAAGCAGGCAGCGTCCCCTTCCGAGGGTGAGGAGGGAAGACCAGGGCGATGAAAGGTGTCCAGCCGGGAGAACCTTCATCCGATGAGCACCGGGACTGCGGGTGGCATCCCCCTAAAGAGGGAGCGAGGCAAGGAGTGAAAAATGGGAGCGGGCAGGAATTCTCCGCGAGTTTTCCCAATATCCGCACCCTTTCCCTTTTTTTTCTCGTCCTCGGAGCTTCCTGGATCCCACGGAAATCCAACTGCCTCCCCATGACCTAGACCTGCTCTCGTCGCCTGCAGGAGAGGTCACGACGAGCCACCTCGGGAGCTGCCCGC